>OZ025292.1:305254853-306618186 GCA_964019185.1 Maratus speculifer | reverse complement strand
TATTTCCTGTATAATAGAAAGCATTAAGTATTTACAGATACACACAAAATACTTCGGATACTGTATTGCATCTGAAATAAAGTGATATTTTTAAAACGTCCTTATAGTACAAATGCAACTCATTTGCTACATTTCACGTGAAATTTTCGACTTATTTCATATAGATATACGAAGATATATCTATAAGTTGTAATCTATAGCTTAAGATATAGATATATCTTAAGCTATTTTACGTATGATTCCACTGTATCTGAATCAATGCCTCTCGAATTGTCTGTGTTTATACATATTTTTAGTCGTTGTTACCAGAAATAATGCATTGAATTCCAGCAAATACCTGTAAGTTGGTACTTCCAGTATATCGTAATTTAAAATTGTACTAATTGGGTATTGTTGTATCGCTCAAAAGAAATCACTGATATTTCTGTTTTTTTTTTTTTTTTTTTTTTAGAACTTTGTTCATTTGACGAAACCCTATTCGTCACACTCTTCTGTCTGTTTGTATGCGACAGTGTCTGTACAAAAAGCTGTACAAGTTTAATATTTCAAATTTTGAGTACTTACAGCTGAATATTTCGGGTCATACAACAAATCATAAAATTTGAAAAAGTCTATTATTTTTATAAAATTTTTTTTTAGTGTCATGCCCCATTTTTGCGTTTAAATTATAAAATATAATCTTAATTTCAACATTTTTAATGCAGACGCCGTAGCTTGGAAGTAAAGCACCTAATTCTAAATAGCAGAGGGTTCTTAGTTCCAATGCCGGTGTTGGAAGTTCATATTAAGATGGATTTCTTTGGAAGACATTTCGCATTTTTTGCTAATTTAAGTGTCTTAGTTTTATTGGTATTTAAATAAACTAGTTCTATAATTATAAAACAATTATATAATTACACCCTATTTTGTTTTGTTTTTAAAATTATTTTTATCTCCTTACTTATTTGTTTAATATGTAAGTCGTAATCAAAAAACTCTAATAATTAAAAGGGAAATTCGAAATATTTTTAATTACAAACAAAAATTATATGTGATTTTGTAATATATTTAAGTATTATTTCAAAATAAAATACTGTTGACATATTTTTGTTGCTGCGAATATTTTGGGAAAACATGTAACATAGAGAAACGTTATATGTAAGAAACGCTATTTAATTAAATACCAGCATAATGATGTTGTAATTTATGCAAGATTTTAATAATTGTAAATTACCAATTTTGATTGAACTTAAGGATAAAGTGATTTCAAAAATATAATAAATTAAATCCTCAGTACGATCATTGATCATATTTACCCACTTGTTATTATAATTGCGAAGGTTACAATTTTATATCTATCGTATATACTCGATCGAACCTTAATTTGCAACTTATTTTGAAACTGCATTGTGTTCAAGATTTAGACCACTCAAAAGAGCACATTTCTGTGGCATACATTTTGCGATTCCATCTCTGTTCCTGATTTTATTCAGTAGAAGTGTACAAGAAGCTTCCCATTTGAAGCTCCTAAAGTAACTAAATGCACTCTCAGAAAATCTGTAAATTTACTGGAATATGAGCGCCAGAAAAACTATAATTTCAGGCTTTGAAATTTAATTTTGCACATGCAACAGGTTTATTTGACGAAAAACGATCTGCTCTACTAAATAAGAGGTCTTTTGCCTTAGATAAATAAAATATTAAGGACAATAAACATATTCTTACAGTTGTAACCCCTCTGTCAGCACAATTACGGTTAGACCTCATACATTTTCCTCCGCTAATGTGTGACTATTCATTTTACTTACCCATCATACGTAGTATAGGGCAAGTCTTGCAATCGTTTTGAAAATCGAAAAAAAATTTTTGACGGATTTACACGTTTCAGATACTGGAGATTCCGAACAACAGATTTTTAGAAAAAAAATTGCCGTCCGTCCGTCTGTGTGTCTGTCTGTCTGTCTATATGTCTGCCTGTCTGTCTGTAACCGCTCTATCTCCCGAACAAAGAGAGATAGAGACTTGAAATTTTGTATGTATTTAGTATGTAAGAATGCGACGAAGCCTATTTAATATCAGTAACCTCGATTATCCGGAACTATTTTTTTCGGACTCTCGAAAAAATCATTTTGATGAAACGTATATAAAAATTTTCGAAATTTTTTATTTTAAGGAGTGGATATAAAAGGAAATAAAATAACATAAATTTTGCATAAAGAATTAAGTCGATTGGATTATTAGTTGCTGAGATACGTGTAATCATGTTTTTCACATTCTTTGATTTTTCATAACCCTGGATTTCATTCAAATTTCAATTCAAAGATATACTTTAATTGGAAATGAGACGCTTCATCCGAAGCAGTAAATTGCTAGTTAATATGATTATTATTTTTGGAGTTATAAGGATGTTTCTTTTACGCAATCCGGTATTACTTGAGTATTTTGGCGTTTTATATAATTTGTCGAAATTGGCTCATCAGCAATCCATTAATAAATCATTACTATGTATATTAAAACTATTTAAACATGCGTTAAAATTTTTATTTTGGAATTGCAATGCATTTCATAAATAAGTTACACATGTTTTATTTTCATATTTTATATTATGCATATGTATGATGGGTACGGTGGCCTCCAACGATTAGTTAGTTTTGTTTCGAAAAATAATGTTACTTAACCATGACATATTTTTTAATACGTCAAAAAAAATAATAAATAAATAAATAAAATATAATAAAAACAAAGTGCTATCACCTTCAAGGAGTGAACAAGCATGCAAAAATTATTTTTCCTCTGCCTTCCGAACATTTTTATATACATATATATCTTATAAGTGGATTACATTATAGAAAAGCTTCAAATGTACCAGAAAAATGTTTTTAATTTTGGAATTAAAACTGATATGGTGAAGGACTGTAACTAATCTATAGAGCATATTAGGTACACCTCTAAATTGATAAGAAATTTTCAATGGACGTGACATCGTCCTATTATTCCTGAGTATAATGCTAATGTTCTATTTTCCAATTTCCTTCGCAAATTGCATACACATTTTTATTCATATATAAGATAGACATAAACTAATGGCTATTTGTTGCAACATAGTTTCTGAGTCTTGTATAACGAAATTATATCAAGAAACTTATCCCCATGGTAGCAGTGATTGCTAAATTAGGTTGTGTGGCAGAACAGCTTCATTGCTATTGTATCGATATTGACAAACATAGGCCTTTTCAAGTGGTTTTTACTCATAACCGAACATATTCCAGTGGTAAAAATTCCAATGCTCTGTCATAGTTGAGTGATCACACACTAAAACACATTGGGAATGTAATATTCTTTGATTAAAGATTACACGAATTTAACCATTTTAGTAATTCTTCCTTTGACAATCATATGCCTTTAACGTTCTTTCGCCCTTTTCAATAATCCGCAATACTCCGAACTTCATAAATTACAAGAAATATATTCCTAAATGGAGGCTATTTTTTTCATTTTCATCACATGTTTTTTTATTGCTGGTTCTTAAAATTACACGATTCTTCATTTGAATTTTCTCTCGTTTTACAAATTATGCTTATTTTCTGCATATAAATATAAATACTTTCATGGCTAGTTGATTGATAGAATTTATAATGGCAAATTATCAATATCAGAGATATAGGACCTAAGATGGGAGTGTCTTCCCTGGATTTTTTAAGGAGCCTAACTCGCATTTACGCAAGGAAATCCAAGGTTCGAAGAAAACCACAGAAAACACCGAACGATTAGATCAATGGGCGCGATTAGTTTCGAACCCAGCACCTTCTGTCTATCCCGTTTCGAGAGCAGAACCTCACGGCTAATGGTGGGTCCATAATTTCATGACACTAGAAGCAATCCGAAATTAATGCTATTAAATAAAATTTAATTGCATTTTTATTCTTTCCCTAAAATATGCTTTCAATACCAAATTATGCAGCTTTTTAACTTTTGCTTAGGATTTTTGTTGCTATTTCCGCAATCAAATAATCATGTTTTTTTCGCAGAATTTCCTTTTGTCAATTAAATTTGGTAAATTTAGAATCACTTATTTTTATTATTTTTATTCTATTAAATGGTTTTTCTATCAACGCATGATTAAGTTTCGATCTTGAGTACTATAAATTACTAAATCAAGTCACATACGCTGATGGTGTCTGGTGCATGTAAAATTCAATATGGGAGCAAAATCCTCCAAGTTACTGATTAATATATTTCTAGAGGTGCTTTGCCAGGTAAAGGTTTCGTCGCCTGATCAAAGATCTTAATTTCGAGATCAATTTGAGTATCAATGGGCTATTGCCAAACGTGAGATAATATTTTTTAAGTAATTGGTATAACAATGATGGTAGCAGTAGGCATGCCCACCGGATGAACATCTAGGCACTTGTCAGTTTTATTGCAGTTACACGGCGATTAGACTGTCACCCATCCCGACGACAGGTGTGAAACCTGCTCAGCTGGTGCAGCCCGGTAAATAGGGGCTTACTTATCAGTTACAGTTTCAAAATGAAGCAATATTTTCTTAAAGCTTATAAAAGCATAGTTTGTAAACTCTTTGTAAACATTCTTTGAGTATAACGAAAACATAGTTACTTTAATTACTATTTAATTATTTATTGCATGGATATAAAAGATTTTAAGTGTCACTTTTCAGAAGTTCATTACTTCGCAAAATAGTTTAATATGATTTTACACAGAAAAAAATGAAATGAAAAGTTCAGAAATATACTTAACTTATAAATTTATTATGTTTATAAGAACGTAAATAATCTGATTAAAAATCTCTTATGTATTTAGTTAATTTTGAATTTACCTAATGAGATGGGATTTTATGAACAGATATTCATCATTTAACCATATTGACTTAGTGTAGATGTCTTTTTTCAATGCTTAAAAGAACATATTTGTATGTGAATTACAGTAAAACATTAATTTATAACACATTTGAGGTTAGAAAACTCAAGCTGCTGCAGGAGCTTGTGAAAAACCAACAAAAAAAGAGCTCATGTTTGAATTATGCAGATTATTATGAGATAAGAATTGAGAAAGAGGTGTTAATATGGACCATAATTTTTTTTTAGTCTGCAGTGCTTTGTAATTCAGTCGTTTCGGTTATGTCTCCAATGATACTCTTCAAACAAATCTAACGTTTACTAGCTGCTGCTTGACTAAGTACAATAACGAATGGTATATTTCATATGAAAAACATGCAGTAATATGGACTAATTCTGGAGTTTTACTAAAAAGAAATATATCACTCAACTACTGAAAAATGATGAATTGGTATTAAAGAAATTTACAGCATTACATGTTTAGTCGATTATTTAGAATAAAAGAAATGTGTATATAATAGTTCGCAAATGATAAAACAAGTCAAATTACTGACCTTTCACAACATTTCATTAAGATGAACAAGCCAATATTACAGCATCTAAGTAATTATCAGGCTTGACTAATTGGTTGCCCGTTAACGAATACTTGATAGTCCTTACAGTATGGCTTCATGAATCGCCGAAAAAGTACATCCTCTTTATTAATAACGTGCAAGATTCCACATTAACATCCCTTCCTCCAAAGTTATACAGATATTTTTGAGCAAAATTGCAATGTTACAGAAAACATTTTCTATGATAACTTGTTTGAAAATAAAAAATAAAATAATACACGTAAATACACAATAATATGTAAATTATAATCAAATTTTAGTGATATGTGAAGATGGTTATTAGTCTAAATTTCCCCAGTAGTTTTTATTTCATGCAAATTTGAGAGGAAAATTAAGAAATTGCATTTCTTTTATTCCCAAAATAACACTGTTGAAAGCAATCATTATTATTCATTTTATTATTCAGCGGACTCTTTGTAAAAACATTGTTGATGAAACGAAAATAATATTTTTCGTCAAAGTCTTTCAACAGAATTTATATTTGAGAGCATTCATTATAACTGAAGCATTGCACCGCCCTCTCTAAAACACTTTTAAACATTTGGCTGATTTTTCTATTAATGAAGAAATGCACAAAACATTTATTTAAATTCTCTATGTGGAAATTTTTGGTTCTTTAAAATGAGTTTCCAAATAATTTGTATTTCCAATGGCTTTGCATTTTAATGATTGATTTTTTTTTCTTTTTTGCTTTATTAAGACGTTTCTGACTTCAGTTATTGAAATAGGGGACTGGACATGAATAAAAGTGTCTGTATATATTTAGGTATTGTGATTATTGATACAAAATAATATGTAATACAGTGTGGAGTTATCATTCATTTAGTTAAAAATAATAAATATTTGAGCAAGGGTTTGAAAATCCGAAAAACATTTATAGAATAAAATAATAATTGCTTTCATTATTATTAATTATGTGTGTTTTGAATATATATACTGCTTCATTAAACTAGTTAAAAAATATTCAACATTTTATATGACTGTTATGAAAATTAGAAATAATAACAACATAAACATTTATGGAAATCCTTTTCCTAGTATATCTCTTTACATAAATATTTACAAAATTGTTTACTTAGTTATATTTTTCTTTATTCACTATATTACAATTTTATAGTTTTATTAAATAATAATTAAAAATCAGCAAATACTAAGGAACATTTAAATTTGCTAATTTTAATCACTTTCTTTCCATAATTTTATCAGTGATGTAATTTCTGTATTTAAATATAATTATGCTACAAACACAATGTTAAAGTAAACAATAAGTAATAAAAGTAAGTAAATTAATGAACGTGCCTATCATTTTTTCAGAATTATTTTCTTTTAAATGAATTAATTATTTCACTATTTAAGTTTAAATAAAATTATCTATCATATATCAAATTTCTTCATTATATGAAAACAAATAAAATACCCTACTATTCTGAACAAATAAAGTTTATTACAAATAGAATCAAAGAAAGATGGATAAAAACTGTTTGAACACGAAATTTTATTTTGAGCATGATTTATTTGAACATGTATAACAACATTTATTCAATCAATGTAATAAAATGCTAGCTTTTCCATATAATTTATTACAATTTATGTGTACATAATAGTGCTCCCTAATAAAAGTTCATATAAGAACACGCATAATTCGTAATGCACGGGTAGAGCTTTAGGATACGCATGATACAGCGAAGACGGTTATACATATTAACTAAAAAAAAGCTTTTAAACGTATAAACAGTTTTTGTTCATTACTTGAAAAAAATTACTTTTCCCTTACTGGTCTCTAGATCATAAACAGCAAAAAGTACTCATCAAAGTACTGCATTTTGCGATTATGCTGGACCTATAGTGTTTTCTTTAGCGACCGTTCAAGTATTACGTAAGCGCTAAAGGGGGAGGGGGGGTCACGACAATTCTTACGTAAGCATTAAACAACGAAGCAACTGCAGTTCAAAAATTCAACAAGCGAAAAAAGCATGATGGGGAAAGAGCGTTCTACACTCCGTTGGAAATTCGCCGTTTATTTTCGATTTTACCCTTTGCTTATCCATCGGCTGTCGCGTGATCCGCATCAGCCTCTCGGCCTTTGTCCTCATTGTTGTCTGTTAAGTTGTGTCCCAAGTCAAGTGCATTGCAAGACTAGAAACACACAGGAACCGGTGTGGCTGGGTTATGTTGCCAGGTAACTGGTCAATTGACTTTATTGTCGGTAAGTCCGGTATTTTCTTTTCTCCCGTTCAATTGGTCATGGAATTCCGGGAATTTTTGCAAAATTTCTGGAAACTTTTGTCTTTCCGCTCCTATAGTCAAACTTCCTTCTCTACAGGTTTTGGAACTTTAGAAAGCAGTAAACCTACTTGGGGTTTTTCTTGTCTCGGATACACAGCACAGATATTTGTTGTTTTAGTTCAGTTGTATAGTGAATTTACGTAGTGAATTTTTAGTGAAAGAGTATTGCTTTTAGTTGCATAGTGAATTTAGTCGGATTTAATTATGGATACTAACATTGACAAATCCTTATTATATCAGAACTTTACCAGAACTTTAAAAAATCTCGAAATGATACTCTTGCCCAAGTCGAGCCAAAAATGATGAATGATGTTTGGCGACGGTACAAAAATAAAGCAAAGTGCGACAAAGATCTTGAAAGGCTTGTTTTAAAGAGAATTGAGGAAGAACTGCAGATTGCAACCAAAAAGAAATTTTTTTTTTTTTTAACTTTTTCACTAAGGTAAGTGTTTAGTTTTATCAAACAAATATTAAAGTACGTAGAAATATAGAGTAGCTTACGTTATATTCTTAAGAGTGATTTCTAAAGTCTTGACATAGCTCTCTTGTTAATTAAAATAAAAAAAAA
The DNA here is from genome assembly GCA_964019185.1 of Maratus speculifer. Taxonomy (NCBI): domain Eukaryota; kingdom Metazoa; phylum Arthropoda; class Arachnida; order Araneae; family Salticidae; genus Maratus; species Maratus speculifer. The sequence continues at coordinate 306,609,883 of OZ025292.1, read as the reverse complement.
TCAACAAATTTCTATGTTGGTTGAAAATTTGTTCATTTTAAATTCTAAAATTTCCTTTATTTAAATGTTAAATTTTATTTTTACATTGCCTTTTTATGCATCTCATCAAATTCTTAAAATACATCAATCTTAAAATACATTACTTTTGTATGTTAGTTGGTTCGTCTTTTATTTCAAAAAGACGTTTGAGATTTATATTTCTTAATCTTATTATAGATTAGCGTTTCTGCTCTAGCTATGAAGTAATATATAATTCTAGTAATATATATTTCTGTCCAACAGTGAAACCGAATCTATCAAAACGTATTCGTCAGTTTTTGTGGACATTATAATGCGTCCAATAAATCAGCTGATCGCCTTAGGAAAAATATTCATGGGAATGATAAACAAAATGTCCCTCAGAGTGACCCCACGAGTGCGTCCACTGCGTCTAGCGGCTCGGCGAGCCAATGAACTGATGTGCATTCTTCAGGCCCTCAATGGTGATGAAGACGTTGAGTGGCTGGAGAAAGAAGTGGAAGAACAAGGATCGGAAACCTGCAATACCCAGGCCACTGTTCCAGTGAAAACTTTGTAATAGACAATGTTGAAACATGGGTTCAAGGATCCTGGACATCAGATTAAAATATGAACACCAGATTGAACTCTAACATTTATATGATTCATGGTCAAAATTTTTAGTTATGATGACTAAGTAAGTTAAGACTTATTGTACATCTTGTTTTATTGTTAAATGTGATAAATAACAATATATTTAAATCCTTTTGTATTCTGTGGTTTGTTTAATGGGTACTACTAGGTTATCCCGTCGACCAAAAAATTATCGCCAAACTATAAGATTAAATGCCAATAATGGATGATCGTGAATGTCACATTCAATGACATTAAATACGATTCACGTGTTTAAAATGTCATCAAGGGATTTTTATTTTGACTTTTTATTAATATTGTTATTAATATGCAACTATTTATTTGTTTTTTTCGTTATTTAAAATAAAAATTATGTCAATATGTATAATTTGGCTATTAGATTTGCGATTTGTATAATTTGGCGAAATTGGTTGACGGAATAACAAAGTAGTACCGTTTAATGCAATAAGCAACAATATATTAAAACCATTTTATATATTTTGATATCACAATCCCTATATTCCTATATAAATTTGTAGGATTAATAATGTAATTGATTGGTAACTTTTTACAAGTCAAGAAGTACTGTTGTGTAAACTGCCATAAAATCTTACATAAGCAAAGGGGGGGAGTCTAACATTTGCTTATATTTTCTTACAAGGGGGGGTTGGGGTAGAAAATGACTAAAATTATGCTTACGTAATACTTGAACGGTCCCTAATCAAAGAAACCATGATACCCTAGTGCTTATCTCCCTTGCCGTTACTGTGAAGGTATCGGATATTTGAATATATATATATATATATAAAAATTTACGTTTTTGTTTCACAGTTAAATAAATTGCTACAAGACTTTCTTTCGTGAAAATAAAACAATTCTTCGATTAAATCAAATGACAAAACTAACGACAATACAATTTCCTTAAAAATTGTTTGTAAAATTTACTTTTATTATTTTATTTTAAGAATCCGGGAAATACATAGTGCAAATATAACAATTTTAAAGCTTGCTAACCAATTAGTGCCTAGCGTCACTTTTTTGGGGTTGTTTTAAAAAGGGCATACACTTTTCACACCAGTCAAAAGAAAGATTGATAAATATTTTCTTTCACAAGACAAATTCCTCGATAAATTAAAATAAAAGTTATTTTTTTTAAGTGGTAGGAAATCACAAATTTAAATTTTAACGAAGAAAATAGTTTAGGAAGTAATGATTTAAGAACAAAAATGATATTTCATTACCTTATTTGTTTGCAGATCCCTCAAAACTCATGGATTTACATATACTTTGAAGTGCAAATATTACATAAATTAATGTTGGTTTATTTTTGGAAACTTCTCCAAAAATAAAATTAATTTTATCGAAAATATTTTTGCTTTCAAATATAAGTTTGCACTTTTTTTAAATTTCAGCAGTAGTCTGCAAAGGTATTTCTTTAGAAACTAGAAAATTCAAATAATTTATTCCGAGTCATATTCTGATATAACGATTTTATAAAATAAATCTACAGTAAATTCAATTTAACGTATCCTTGATTTAAAAAAAATTATGTATGCAGTTGTTTTTGGTATTGATGAATAATAAAGAAAAAAATATAAACCCATTTCTGAAAACTTGAAGACAAATAAGAAACTATAGAAAGATAAACTCTTGCTAAATTCTATATAATCTGTGATTCTAATATTATATATTTTTATTAAGCGCTTGAAATTTTTATAATGTTGTTATTTCTATAAAATATTAATCTGTTATGGCTGAAAATGATGAAAATTTAAAACACAAGATTTATTTTTAAACTACAAGAAGTAGAAAATCTGAAGGAAATGTGATGATCGGATACTTTCTAAGTATATTTAAAACACAATCAGTTTGTTTTCGCTGTCTGCCGATAGTTTTCACTGAACCAATTTTAATGAATATAAATATTTATTTAAAAACAAAAAACTATTCTTTTGTATATGAGCTAACATTAGATTGCAAGTTAACTAGCCATTTAAAAAATATTTAAAGCCATTTAAGCCATTTAAAAATGTAATCATTTTACTGCAATTATTTTAAAATGACAGAATTTTTACAGCACTAACTTGTAAATTCAAAACTATTTTTTGTGTTTGCATTCTCACCTGTAAAAATGATCTAATTTTAAAAGGAACTTTCAATTGAAAACTTCAGTGACAACATATGCAGTCAAACGCACATGTTATAACGTGCTTCCCGAGGTTGCTTAATATATTAAGCTAGATCACGTATTAAGTATCATTTGCATAGTATTAATAAGGAACTGATTAGTTACATATATGATCGTCTATAGGAAATTTAAAGATTTAATTTATATGTTTATTATCGAGAATTATTGTGTTAATTTAGTTTAAAATTGTGCTACATCAAATGAAGTGTTCAAAGTTTTAATCATTATTATTTAGGGTACTCATAGGAATACATTTAATTAAAAAATTAAACAATAAAAAATATTTTCCACTTTCACTAATTCTTTAACTCAAATCAAAAATATTAAATATTTTCAGCACTAGGGGACTCAACTTCCTACGAGTTACGCTCGTCCACCACCGTTTGAAGCAACACAAACTTTAAAAAGACGATACTTTGATCAACTTTTTAAAAAATTCAAAACATTTAACTATAGATACACTGCTGGTCGCACAAAATGCAACACCAAGAAGGACCAGAAATATCACAGCGAAATTTACTTGGCAGATAGCATGTTGTACAATGATCAAACGATCAAAATTACAGTCTCTTGTGACGTGTGAATGATGACAAAATCAGCAGTTAGTGTAGCCGCCACTGTTAGCTATAACCACTGCCACACGCTTCAGCATAGAATCAAAGAATCTTCGGACGTTTCCTAAGGCTACAGCAGTCTATGCGGCTTCCACATATAGTCAAAGTTGATCTGTTGTAGTAGCGGATGGTGTATTCCAGGCCAGTCGTTATGCAAGCATGGACCGCACGTTTTTGATTGGCGATAGATCGGGAGAACAAGCAGGCCAATTAAGCAATTCAATCTGATGTGTATATAAGAATTCTTGAATATTGCGTGACGCGTGATTCCACGCATTATCCTGCTGGGATATAACTGATGACAAGCGCTGAATGTATTGGAGGACCACAGGCTCTAACACATCAGAGTGATTGCTCTGGCTGTTCAGTGTACCGGCAGTGCGTACTAGAGAGGTGCAGCAGTGAAATCCAATGCCACCCCAAATGGTGATATGGGGTGCAGGACCAGTGTGACAGTACATAACGCAATAGTTCAGCGGCATCTCACCTCAATGTCTCCAAAATTGAATCTCCAAATTGAATCGGAGATCAAAATTGAATCTCCGGCCATCGCGATGTTGCAGACAGAAGCGGAATTCGTGAATAAATACAATTTCATTCCATTTTGTTTTCCATGTCCGCGTTCCTTGCACCATTGGCGGCGCAAACGCCTGTGATTTGCATTCAAGGGTTAATGGAGCAATGGACGCCTTTCAGACATTCCATTATGCTGCAAATGACTTCGAATGGTACGAATGGACACCGAATGATGTGTAGCAGATTGAATCTGTTGTGCTATTGTTCATGATGTGGCTGCGCGACCCAACACTGCCATGCGCACAAACCGCCTGACATCACAGGCAGTGGTGAAACGACGTGGGCGTGACAGTCCAGGATGGTCCGTTGTTCCCTCCTGCATCCAGCGATTACAGATCCGCATCATAGTCTCTTGCTTTCGTCCAGTACTTCGACTGATTTCCCTAAAGAATAATCCGCAATCCATATAGCCTACAATTCTTCCTCGGTTGAATTCAGAATCTTAGTCAAAAGACATTCGATATCATAATCGACTTATAAGTAAACAACTTACGCAAAAAAATAAAAATAAAAACGCGCAAAAAAACAATTTTCGTACTTTAAATCGCCAATCTGTTATCCCCTTATATAGTGCTTGCGAGTGGCACTACGGTCGTCCGTGATGTGCGTCTGCGCTGCAAAGCTAATGATTTACATATTTCATCTCCACAAACGAATGCTGTAAATTTCAAATGATTTGCATGCTTCCTTAAGGGTGTTGCATTTTGTATGGCCAGCAGTATATATGTATCTATCTAATTGAAAAATCATTGCGGGGAATTTTAAAATCAAATATTTTAAGTAAGGCATTTTAAATGTACGGTTTAAAATTGGACGAAATTATCGTTGGTCGTCATGAAATTTATTTCAGATCGGTGTCCCTAGGCGATTTCAGTATGAATCTAGATTAGTTGCTTTGGAGAGAGATATATACGTTTTTTGACTTGCTTAAAAAATTCACGTCTCTTGGGTGGAGTTTATTACCAACTATTGTGTGCATCTCTTACCATGTACAGTTTAATTCCGATGGTAAGATGTAACAAACTTCAAGTAGGAGTACAGAATTAGTGGAATTGTTTTTAACACATTCCAACAAAATTGAAAAGTCTTTATGCATTCGATTTGTCTGGTCGTCTGTCCGTCCGTCCGAAAATGACTGTCTGTCCGAATGGCCGTCGTAAATACTCGGATTGATATGAAATTTTTATATGTTATTCCTGTTTACCCTATCATGAACCCTGTTAAAATGAAGCTTCTACTATGATTAGTTTATTTATTGAAATAATCAAAAGTTTTCCGATACATTACGGTCTATGAGAAAAAAATCGCTTCAAATGAATTTTATATGTGTTACACCCTGTCAAACATATGCAAATTTGCATGGATTAGCAAAATGCACTAAAATAGGCATTCAGTAAAATATGAAAATAATAGTTATTATTTATTTACAGGGCCACTCAATAGATATAAAAAGTAAATAACATGAAATTATCTGAATAGTAAGATTTCGTTTCTGTATGTGAAATAGTATAGTTTTAATGAAATACACAATGTTTTTTGACCGATACTATTGAGAAAAATATTTTGTTCTGGTATTATCTGCATTATCATATCCTCAAATAGGTTTGTACGTTTTTATCCTGTATTTATGGATAGATACCAGTGAGATTAGATAAAATACTTAAAATCAGAGGAAGATATCATAATAAGAGCAAAATTTCTTAGTAAAAGGATTTGAGGTTTATTGTTATAAGTTCCTTCCGCTTTATTAATGATGAAGTTTTCAAAATTATTTTTTATTATTTATGTTAAATATTAATTTTAAACTAACATTTTGTTTTGCTTAAAAAACTATTACTTAAACTATTTTGCTATTGAATTAAGAGGAGATTTGCCTTTTTTTATTTGTTAAAAAAATTATTTTTTTTCATGTTTCTGTTTATTATAATCTGTAGATAATCCTAAGAAACAATTTGATTTTTTTTATAGCTATTTATTGTTTATGTGCATCAATAGATTTATACTGTTTTGGAGCACTTTAAACGCCGTTTAGGAAAAATACGAAATTGTAACGCAAGGAAGTATTAAACCTCGCTTTCCGGCGGAAGATTTAAAATATTGAACACGAAATTCGCATTTGTCAGAAATCAAAATAAAGTCGAAATATTCTGTTTTTTGACCTTTTTATTAGCAAAAAATAACCTTTCTTAAATATTTAAAGGGAATTTTTCCCAAAACTTCAAAATTTCTTTCGAATCTGAAGTTTCCAAAATTTTGTTCAATTCTCGTGCAAAATTAGTCAATGACAATACCCTTGTTTTCCCATGTTTATACAAATTTTTCCCGTGTTCTAACCCATGTCTTAGATTACCAGAAATTAAAAATTAAGTCGAAATTTTATGCTCCTAAACCAGATATATTCAAAAATTCTTTTTTATTAAATTTTTCAATTTTATAACTTTTAGGGGAACTTTAAAATTTTTCGCAAAACAATAAACTCGTCAGAAATTAATAAGAACTAATATCATGTTCTTAGATCATAAATTAAAAAATTTTAATTTGTTAATTAAATCTTTAAATTTTTGGGGAAGACGGAGGGGGAGACACAGAAAAAATTTCCACAGGCAGCAGAATTTCTTCAGAGTCTGAAAACTGACCGAAATTCGGTTTGTGTCCCCTTTGCATAAAACGTTTGGATTTTTTTAAACTGCCCGGGTGCGAATTTTGTCCATGTCTCCAACTGCGTGACTTTTATGAGCAGCTTTATTGCTTTTAAGGTTTAGTTTTAAATAATGCCTTAAGATGAATACAATCACACTGTTTTTATCAATCTTTATGTGATGTAGGAATGAAAGCAAGAAGTTTGTATTATTAAAAAAATGTGGGTAGGTCATATAATTTCTTAAATGATATTTTATGTCAACAATAGATGTGAAGTATTAACAGCTACATGCTTTGATATAAGACATTTAAAAACGGAATATTGTTTAGAATCACCGTAATATTAACTGTTAAAATTGTGTTTTTAAATTAATATTAATATTTTTATGTTTAATTTATTGAAACATTAAATCTTTTAAAAAATTTCATTGTTACAATTTCACATCCATTTTGTCTTTTTACGGTTGTATATTGGTGCATAATTAAATCCTTTGTCATTTCAAATCGTGTACAATAGCACGGGTTATTGAGAACATATAGTAATTTAACACCTGTGTCTGTCTAATGCAAAAAATGGCCAAAAAAATAATGTGTTAATTTACAACTGAGTTCTAAAATTATTAAAAGGCTGTATTGTCATCAGAAATCGTTATTATTGAAATTCTCATATCATGAACGGTAAAACACCAACTACAAATCTTCATTTCTACACATAAAAAAAACAAGTGGACTAAAATAAATCGGTTCTGTTTATGACGGTCAATTATCATCACGAAGGATATAGGCCCTAAAGGGGTATGACCTCCATGGGGATCTTTGTAAGGGAGCCTAACCCATATTTACGCATGGAAATCCATGGTTAGAAGAACAACACGGGAAACTCCGAACGGCTAGGCTAACGGTCGCGACTGGGTTTGAACCCAACACCTATTATCTACTAGCTTTGAGGCCAGCATTTCTCCGCCATTGGTGGGGGGGCCTAAGGTTAATGTATGAAATAAAAATAACAGTGGTGGAAACACCTATTGAAAGACTATAATTTGTGTCTACTGTAATACACATATATAATTGATAAGTAATAGATATTACTGTTATATGCCGAAGAAAAAAGTTCCTTAATTAATGCATTAATTGTATTTCAAATCCCACGAGAACGAAATTTCGGTTAGCAGTTAGTGCTGTAAAATTGTTTTATATCTTTTAACCCTTATAAGGAAGTTTACATTTTGAAAGAAAAAAAATTAAACCAAAATTATGGAACACTCCACAAAATATCAAAAAATGTTTATCACTTTTACCATAATTTTATCAAAAAAGTTTTTCAGCATATATTTAACAATCGAAGAATGAATATGTTTTATAACAGTGGGTCTCAATCCATGGGTTGCGACCCACTAGCGTTCCGCGTCAGTTGTTTTGGTGGGTCGTGGAACAATCGAGGTTTGTCATCAAAATATATCTTTTACTTCATCTATTAAAAAAGGTATGACAATTTCAACAGAAAAAAAATACTTCAAGGGAAAATCTTTAATTTCCTTCTAAATTAATATAATCACAGAATATCCAGAAATACTTAAATCAGCTTTGAAGTCAGCTTTGAAATTCAGCACTTCGTGCTTATGAGAACATGCTTTTTTCAACTTTGCTGTTTTTGAAAGAGAAGTACTGAGACAAACTGCGTGTTAATGTATGTTCCCACATTGGTAAACACCTGTACCAGAAATCTCATTAGTAATAAAGTTGTGTTTTCATAATAATTAAAGGTATTTTTAACTATCTTCGTAATTTTGTGTATTGTTTTAATTACTATTCACTTACACAGATTGAAATTGCTGATTCTATTTTTTTTTTTTTTTTTTTTTTTTTTTTTTTTTTTTTTTGTAATGTATCTTCTGTATGAAAATTTGCGTTTTTTGTGGGATAGGTCATCCGAGCATATAAAGATCGTCAAAAATAGTTATATTGATAAAAAACTTTATTTTAAATAGATCGCGTTTTTTTTTTTACTGAAAGGTAGGTCACGCATCAAGAAAGTTTGGAAACCGCTGCTATGTAATATTAACAATTGTCGAATTACGACATAATGCTACCATCCTTTTACACCTATACTCATCCACAGACAAAAATGTATTTACTAAATCCTGCAATGCGTTGTCTGTAATTAGTTAAATGAAGAAACTAATAAAAAGTTTATATCAAAAAAGAAATTTTTGGTTTTCTGCAGATAAAAAGTGCTTTCATTGTTACGTATACCTTACTAAATAAAGAACAGAAAAAATATTACTAAATATACTGATCGCGTCGAATAAATTTTCAAACATATTCGCAAAAATATTCACAATATTTTTTATCTTACCAATTAAATTTAGAAATATATATAGAAATATATTCAAAACGTAATTTTGTTTCTAAAGACTTTAATCTGTATTGCCTCAAAACACTGAAGATTTTCAAATTACTATTTCCGGTACTGGAACAAAGATAAGAATATTTATTGGGAGTACAAATTAATTCGGTCCGTTTTTTTTTCGTTAAAAATTTTTTTATTTATTATCAAAATGAAAAAACATGTTATTCAAAGTATTGTCCATCGTTAGCCACAACCTTTGTCCACCTTTCTGGCAATTTTCGGATTCCATCTCTGAAAAATGAGTCCTCTCTGGACGCAAACCATGAATCGAGCCATTCTTGAATTTCTTCGGAAGAAGTGAAGCGGTGTCCAGCCAAATCGTGATGCATCCGTCGGAACAACCAATAATCAGAAGGAGCAATGTCTGGCGAATACGGCGGGTGGGGTAGGACCTCCCATTTCAACGTTTCCAAGTAATTTTTAACGACAATTGCCACATGGGGCCGGGCATTGTCATGTAACAAAGTTACCTTGTCGTGCCTTTCGATAGTTTCTGGCCGTTTTTAACGCAATGCTCGGCTCAAACGCATTAATTGCAGTCGGTAGCGTTGGCCAGTAACTGTTTCGCCAGGTTTTAGCAGCTCATACTACACTATCCCAGTCTGATCCCACCAAACGCACAGCATTACCTTCAGACCATGAATATTCGACTTTGGCGTTGATGTTGACGTCGATGGCAATCATTCACCAGGCCGAGCATAGTATTTTCTCTTCTTGGGGTTATCGTAGTGTATCCACTTTTCGTCTCCGGTAACAACTCGATGCAAAAAACCTTTCCTTTGTTGTCGTTCGAGCAGCAGTCCACAGATGAAAAATCGCTGTTCAACGTCGCGCGGTTTCAACTCGTATGGGACCCAATTTCCTTGCTTTTGAACCATTCCCATGTTTTTTAAGCGCACGGAAATTGCTTGCTGAGTGACTCCCAACGATCCTGCAAGCTCTTGTTGCGTTTGGTACGGATCTTGATCGAGCAATTCCTCCAATTCGGCGTCTTCGAACTTTTTCGGCTGGCTCGGGCGCTCTTTGTCTTCGACACTAAAATCACCATTTTTGAAGCGTCGAAACCACACTCTACTTGATTTATCAGATGGCGGAGATTGACCATATACTTCCACAAGCGATCGATGCGCTTCAGGGGCACTTTTCTTCCAATTAAAAAAGAAAATCAAAACTCCCCGCAAATGTTGTTTATTTAGCACAAAACTCGACATATTGAATGCTCAGAAAACCAATGTTGTTGTATAAAACTCGAAGCTTCGTTGACTGAATATGGTTGACAAAGGTCAAACCTTTCTAACAATGCCAAAAACATCTATCATTATTCAGTAAACAAATCAGCCAGAGCCATCTATTGAAAACGGACCGAATTAATTTGTACTCCCAATATTATATTTTTACATTTATATATTTTAAAGTCGATAAAACTTTTTCTTTCCACCTTTTTTTTTCTTTTTTTTTATCGCAGAACAGGAAAATGGAAAAACATATGTCGCAAATTGATGAAAAAAATCGAAATGATCGAAATACACACTTTGAAAAAAAAAAATCCCGAAAAACATGTTTTTAAAAAATGTCTGTCTGTCAGTTTGTCTGTCAGTCTGCCAGTATGTGGGGGGTGGGGGACAAAATTTTTATGGGCATTTCATCTCAAGAATTAATGCACGGAAATTCACGGAAAGATTCTGTTAGATCTTAAACTAAACTTGATCTGATTAGTTTTTGATGTATATCGTTCTACAGATGGCGCTGCTATGCTGCTTCATTTACAATTTCTTCAATATCTATATCTGAAGAATTTGTGCATGGATTTTCATGAAACTTTAGATTTAAATAGCACTTGATATTACGTGGTACTGATTACGTTTTAATGCAAATGACTCAACAGGTGGCGCTGTCATGAGGAATTATCCGTGATTATTGCAACAGCTCTATTTTAAAAATTAATTCACGGAATTTCACAAAACTTACGGCGCTTTTATGCTGCATTATTTACAATTTTAACAAAATCCATATCTCAAAAACTAGTGCATGGATTTTCATAAAACTTTATATTTAGTTACTACATAATATAACATGGTGCTGATTACTTTCTGGTGCAGTCTGCTCAACAGGCAGTGTTTTCATGGCGCATTCTTCGTCAATATCACAATAGTTCTATGTCAAGAAATTCACGAAATATTTTAAAACTCTAGATCCAGTTAGTCCCTGATGTAGATTAGTGTTGTATAGTTTTTGGTGTAAATTGCCATAAAGATGACGTAGCTATGCTGCATTTTTCAAGATTTTCCATTGCATATGTCTCAAGAACTAATGCATGGATTTTCATCAAATTTCGGATTCAGTAAGTACTTGTTAAAAAATTGTTGATAGCTGAATTTTTCAGGTAGTATTAACATGCATAAGATAGAAGAAAGTTTTAAAATTGTCCCATCTAACTAGTTTTTTTTTTTTTTTTTTTTTTTTTTTTTTACTTTCATTTTTATTTCCTTATATCAATGTCACTATTTGGCGATGCATAGTTCGAATTTGGAATTGTACAGGCTGTTGGAATTTTATGGGGTGGCTGAAATTTTACAGGGTACATTAAACTACTACAAAGGTGTTAAATTAAACAAAAAATAAAAATAGTTTATGAAGCATAACACTTTCCAACACATTCAGGATAGTAATTGAATACTTTTGTGAAGTATAGCGTAGGATCTAGCAGATTTTTAAGTACAGTACACCTTACAGTCGAGCAAAAAGAATTATTATTATTATTATGTGCATACATCTAAATATTGTTTTGATTGCAGCTACTACCTAGATGATTTCAAAAGTACCCAGGACAACCACGTGATGGTGGCTGCCCTTACTGTATTTAAAACTGTATTCAAACGGGCAATTCGATGTATGTGACAACAGAGTCGCAAAGCCCTTTTTTATCGACTGTTGTCAGTTTTCTAGTAATACAGAAAAAAGAAATCATTTTATCATTTAAATAATTTAAATCGTTAATAATAAAAATTTAAGTTAAAACTTTTAAATTTTTAATAAAGTGACAGAATTTACCCGTAATTTGAACTATTGACAAAAATCACAGGCCCAAGCCTTTCTTTTTCAGTGGTATGTTTGCACACAATTGATGTACTAGTATAAAGAAACTTTTTGCCCTCTTCCTCCTCCCCAAAAAAATCATTTTCATTTCCTCTACCCTAGTACATAGTAAGCTAAAATTTACATTAGTTAAATAGAAAGATTTTATTCGAGTAAACAATTCGGAAAACACATAATATATTTGAAATCTAGTTTTACAAATTATTACCAAGATTCAGAAATGTATAAGAGACAATTTGTGAAGTTCTGTAAATGATATACAAATTTTTATCTATAATACAAAGTATGTCTAAATTTAGTTTAATTAGCAAACATTATACATGTGAAAATTCTGTTCAACTAATTCTGTCAATAAAAAGAAAATAACTGAATTCTTTTTTGAAGCCATGCATACAATCCATAAAATTTACACAATCAATGTCAAATACAAAAAATCCATCTAAATTTATAAACGTATATTACAAATGAATACATACAAAAAGTATCACACATAGATAATACTGCAAGCGAATACTTTTGTGTCCTCGTCTAAATGAAGGATAAATATAATCCACGTTGTACACTAAAGCAAACATCTTGAGTTGCCTTAACTTCAGTGTATCTGTTTCCACATGTTTCACATTGCGTAACATCATTAAAACGTGTTGCGAGCGATATTTCTTTTAGACGTAATGTAACTAAATGTTTTTAGTGTCTCTGTAAAAAGATCTAGAAAATACTAATTTTTTTGTCTCCTTGTAATAGTGTCCGTGACATACTCTACCATAAACATTTATAAGTGCCTCTTATTGGTTAATATATTATTCAATATTCTTAAAATATTTTTACATCATTGAAGTTCATTGAAATACATTTTTTCCAAGACCGTAATATAAAGAAATTTTTTGGAACGGCTCAGAAATCGGAACATAAGTGCTAAACAGTTCATTTGCAATTCTGTAAAATGAAATAAGTTATATCAACCACACGGTAACTTGAGTATAGTTACTATTGTTAAAGAATTATCAGAAAGACCAAACATCCAAACAAATCGCTTGGAAAAGTTTTCAACTATGTTTTAAAATGTTAAAAATGAGATTGGAGAACGCCAATGCAAAAAGTTACTTTTTAAAATGCATTGAAATTTGTTTTTAGCGAAAATCGACTCAAAAGCTTCTAAATTCTAGTGAAAAAATTCTTTCCAGGATGTCTAATATTTGTAAGATGTTTACGCTTTATTTAATTCTTCTGAAGTGCAAGAAACAAACAAAATGATGAAAACACATTTTTTTACTGCTATTTTGTTCTATGGATTTTCTACACATACTACTGGATTTTTTTTTATTATTATTTGTCTATTTTTTTATCGATCGTGCTCTCAACACCTGGGTCAACTAGATAAAGTCATAAAAAACTTCTAGTCATTTATGTCACAAAAGTATAAAAGGGAATAAAAATTCTTTCTTCTTGTTTATATTTGAAATTATCAAAATGTTTTCGCAACTTGTCTTAGTTTTGAAAAATTAGTTTTGTGAAATCAAAATTTCATGTGCATTTTCTCTTAACACGAATTAAATTATTATAAAGATTAGAAAACACACAAAATGCCCCAATTACAATATAACTAATTCACCTATGAAGAGTGTATAATATTTTAAAAATTTAAAAATACTGAATTTTATAGATCTTTTTTAACACTATTTCTTCTTATGTCAAATAACGCTTATTCAAAGTTTTATCAATGATATTTTATTACAATTTCTGAACGTAATTGGCATAAAAAGTCTGTGTATTAAAAATCATTTGTAATTTCAAATTACACAATATGAATTTTAAAAAGTTATCCATTTATTTAAAAGAGAACAATTAATAATAAAATAGATGTTACAAGTTTTGAATATACTACTTTCGGTTTGCAATCCCGTAGCCATCGCCAAGGAATATTTTCATTAATTTCCATTCCATTCATTTAAATACGTAACTTCCTTTGAACTGGGCGAATCTTTAACTATTAGTGTAGCAGTAATGAATGGGAGGAGTGCTTTGGATTAAACTTGTATGGGGGAATATATTTAATTGCCATTCCATTCATTCTAAAAAGTCACTTTTAAAAACATACATAATATATAAATTGTTTTATTTATTGATTTGCAATTGTTTCAGTCTAAAGATTACGAATGAAACTCATAAATCAAAATCATTTAAAAGATGTCATTTGATACCGATAGAAATCTCGTCAATTTATCCTAATTTTTCTATCGATATATGCAACTGTTTCCAAAAAAGCATGAAAAATTATTTATGCTTATTTCTTTTACGTACTGCTTTTTAGCTCACAGGCTATCATAGCCTGAGAAGTTATGTGTCCTCCCGTTCTATATGTATGTCCATACGTTCGTGCATAAAGCGAAAACTCGTGACAAAAATACCCGATCCACTTGAAGTTTTGTACGTATATTCTGATGAGGCAATCCTTGATTAGTTTTTGGAATTCGATATGCATAAGAGGGGGAACGGGGGATCATGCCCCTCCCCTTAATTGATATTAATGGGTTTTTCATGCAGAATTCTCAGTTTTCGTTCAAAATTTAGATATAGGTTTATTCTAATGAGGCACCTCTGTGATTGCTATTAAGTGTTCATTGGATAGCTATAAACAGGGGGAAAGAGGGCTCTAATGCCCCTCCCTCTAATTTATATAAATGGGTTTTTCATGCAGAATTATCAGATCTCGGATAACTCCTCTTAAATTATATAAATGGGTTTTTATTAAGAGTTTTCCGGTTTGCTCTGAATTATGTATATAGATTTTTTATATGATAAAGCATGTCCATGATTAGTTAATTGGGTTGAATGATTAAGCATAAAAAGGAGAAATGGTGGAGATGTTTCCCCTCCTTAATTTGTTTTTCGAGCCCAATTAACCCTTGACAATATAAGGCAGCAATGTACAATTAATATGCGTAGCCTGTGAGCTCAATGCCATCAGTTTAACTGGGCACTATTCTTTTTATTCAAATATTCAATAAGTGTTTCTTTAGACAGTTCTCAAATCAAAGATGGGTAATATCTGATTTTAACACATACCGTATCTATTCGTGTATAAGTCGAAGAATTTAAGACAAAATTTGAAAGTTGAGACAAAGTGGGAAAGGAGTTGAGTTATACACTAGATAGTAAAAACAAAAGTACTTCTTTTGCAGATAATTAGTATATACATAAGTCATTTTAGTAACCTCATTTGTGTCTGGGTTGGAGAGAAAAATAAAAACGGACAATGGTTTTTTCTCTGTGTTGGGAAATAAGTTCAACAATAATGAGTCTGTAATTGTTCTGCATTGATTTTCTCTTGAGATAAAATTCCCTTCAATACAGGTCATTACTTTTAACATTTAAATTCCGTGTTTAAAAAGAGTATTTTTTGAGAATGCTTCTAGATATATCTTCTTAAAGTCCTACAATACAATGAAGTACTATATTTTATGTGTTTAATAAGTTGTTTTCCATTCTAAATAAGATTTGAATAGTTTTTTCTCTTTGAAGATTTTTTTTCTTTTTTAAATATCGATGTGAATAAGTTTCAAACATGTTTAAGCTTTTTAAGCTTCTTAGGTTAGACATAATTAAGGAGTTTTAAAACATTGAATTGAAAAAAGTCTCATTAAAAACGTAGACTAAAATATATTTAAAAATATTTACTAATTTAAAGATTTATTTATTTATTTATTATGCTTGGTTATAAATCATTTTTCAACATACTACCACAAATGTGGTTCGACTTATATACAGAAATTCAATTATTTTTACCACAATTTCCCTTAGCAATTTAGGGGGTGGGCGTAGACGTATACATGAGTATATACGGTATAAAAATAGTTTTTTTTTCAAGAATTGCAAGTATTCTTTTAAGGAAATATGGGATGGATATTTTACTTTTTCTGTTTTCTGATAATGACAAAAGATTTTTAAGAAAGTGATGTCAAACTTGGCATTTTTAACCAAATTTTTGGAATTGAAGTCCTATGTAAAATGAAATAGTTGTTCACATACGACAAAAAATGTTTAGAACTCATGATATCATTTCTTTATCAAAAAATTATAGAAACTGCTCCATTGCAAATCTCTTAAAAACATAATTCTTTGAAGTATGATAAGTGAAGTTTAAAAATGAGTCAGAAAATTTTCAAACTCACTTGCATTATTGTCCATGCGAAAATTTGTCTGGAGTGTTTTTCATGACGTTGTGCTATTTCAAACTTGGTTAAATTAATATTGAACCCTAAAGTGCACTGCAGGATGCTTACTGTAGAATATGGTACGCAGAACATAAATCGTTCATTTAAAGGAACATATATCACTCATTTAAATGTCATATCAAACAACATAGATGATTTCAGAATTTCAGCAGTCTAAGATCTGTAACTATTAGAAGTAGGGTTTTCTTTGTACTTTGCAGTTTTATGTTTAACTTTTTTTACATATTACTTGATGCGTATAAATTTTATAGCATATACGCAGGGGAACACTAAACACATCGCATATATTTCATTCTTTTAATAATAACAAAAAAAAAAAAAAAAAAAAAAAAACAAAGTTTATAGTAGAGAAAAACAGAAAAAAGTAGTAAAACCACAGCTATTTTAACTGCAAATATTCAATTTATGCAAATCTACATAATAAAGAACATTTCTTGCTGGATAATACGTCTCCCTGCTCGTCATTTAATATCTTTTATAAAAAAAGCTTTTTTCCATTGTTTAATTCACGGAATTCAGTAAGAAAAATACAATGTAGTTTAAATTTTACATTTAAGCTTGCACAAACACTTAAAATATACTATACTCAATATACTTAAATTTCCAAAAACATCTTGTTATTTCTCATATCATAAAAATACCATTTTATCTCCTTCAGGCATACATACTAATATAAAATAATGTTAAAAAATTTATTTATTAAAAATTTATCACAAAACAACAAAAAAAAATTTCTTCTTTGCAGTATAAACAATAAGTTTACTAGCGATATAGAAATAAATATTATATTAAGAATATGTTGTTTACTTTTAAGAAAAAATATTTTTTTTCTTTCTAGAGCTGTTATTTTATAGGCAAAGACTTTTATGGAGCATTTTAGAAATTTATTTTAAATGTTCAAAGTAAGTAATTTATTTTGAGCATCTGTATTTTAAATGTCTGTTGATGTATAGATATAGGATTGTGGCAAAGTAAATGACTGCCATCAGAGCTATAGGGGGTTAAAATTAATAAACGAAATAAAACGAGAGTTTAACATAAGATTGTTAAATAAATGTAGAAGAGAATTTGAGGAAACAAATATTAGAGGTAAGGATAAATCGAAACAGGTTTTTTATACCGAAACCGAATTTCGCTTTCTTCCTTATTTCTCCCGAAAACGAAAGCAAAATCTACATTTTTTTGGTTATTAATATAGACACGACAATACACAATTATTACATAATTATACATTAGGCTAAGTTAGCTCTTTGTTCCTCTGATCAAAACTTTTGGTTTTAATGTAAAACAAAATGTAAGTAACGGAGAATGATCAACGACGGAGAATGATTTTCTAACATTACGAATTATATCTAATTGAAAAATGTTTAGTTATACATACCTCGATTTAGGTTTTGTCATGATTTTTATAAATAATCATTGTTATAAAAGAATATTCTCAAAGAGCATTCGAAGCACTTTTCCGATTTCAAACAAAAGATTTCCTATTATTGATAAATTGCTGTTTTTAATGACTACGTAAACAGCATCTTCAAATTTTATTCGAGAATGAATTACTTGCTTTATAATTTGGACTATCGTCTTGAGTCAGAAGTGACTGATTGTAATTAATAGTGAAATTCATAGCAATAAATAAACAACATCTCATTTGGGCCGATGCAGATAAAATCAATGAGTTCAGAAAGATAACACGGAATTTTTGGAATGTAGATAGTTTTGATCAGATCGAATTTTCAACATCATTTTTGAGGGGAAAAAATGTTCGGTGAACGAAAACGAAACGAAATTTTAGTCCGATCTCTAGAAGCAAATATTACTGATAAGTTAAATTTTTTTTTCAGTACCAAGTAAAAGCAAATAATTTAAAAATGGAAGAAGAAGGAAGGGAAAATAATTTTTAAAAAATTAAAAATGCAAAGTCATGTAGAAATTTAAGAAGTGTATTATAAATTGTAAACTTTTAATAAAAGCAAAAAATGTAAATAATCCTTCGAAAAAACTGTTGAAGATAATTTTAAAGGTGAAAGATGGATGAAAGTGTTTTTGAACAAATACATTCGAATACTTGTATATAAAGGAAACAACGAACAAAGGTAAAATTTTAACCGAAAGGATTAAGAAAGACCACATTCGTAACAGGAATAATATTCAAACACTATTATCGGACTATATATTACTATAACGTTTTCCTTGAACTATTGAATTATATTGTTCGCTTAGTAAACGAATACTTTGGACTAATAAGCTGTGCATTATATTTTTCATGAGATGTCGAGATGTTTTCAGAAATACTGATAAATTAAATTAGAGATTTTCATACCAAAATTATGCAGATTGCTTCACATTGATCTTAAAATTAATTCTTATGATTTGTAATATGGTAATCAATATACAAGCTACTAAAATTTTTATAGACATGAAAGTATGTATTCATTATAAGATTTTTTTTTTTTTGCAAAGAATGATAAAATATTTTAAGAGATTGTTTCATACCTTTATTTCAGAACATCTTGTATTTTTATCCACATTGCACTGTTATAGGGATCGGATTATACTAATATGAATCTAAAAAATATTTTAAATCAACTCAATATTTTAATACAATAGTTCATATTTTCATGCAATTATGTAAAATCGTTGCAATTACATTTCTAGTACAAATTTTATTTCTTATTTTAAAAAACATATATATGTATATATATGTAATTTTCCACTAGCCACAAGAATTACTTACAAGATGCCGCAAAATGTGTTCTTTCATAGTTAGAATAAATCGGTGGAAAAGGCCTAGATTGATATTAATAACGAATATCAGATTTTTTCAATGACATTCCGTGATATGAAGATTATCTAATAAATCACGGCGATCACGACTAATCTCTGCTCGGAATTGACCTAAATTGCAGTCAGTACGGTCTAGATATGTCAGTTAAATAAATCCAATATTCGATTTTCCCAAACAATAGGCAAAAAAAAAAAAAAAAAAAAAAAAAAAAAAAAAAAAAAAACAGAAAATAACTGAAAATATTTTTTTCTGTTCGACTTCGATGGTTAAAAGAAAACTTTTTCCATAAAAGAAATATTCCACAAAAAACTGCATTTAATACGATAATGGATATTTAGCAATTTGATATGTTATGGTATACTTATTAAGATTCCAAATAAAATTCAACGACAATCTTTCAGGCTATCTATACATAAATTCTGTATCTTAAATTGATAGAAAAAACATTTGATCGGTCGTAACGCATCTTTTTAAAAGAAAATGATACAAACCAACGTAAAGCATTTCAGGTAAAGTTTTCATCCAATCAAACGCCTCAATTATTGGAATGTCTGACAATTTGACAGAACAAAGTATTTGCCTCTCAAAAAGTTGCAAAAAAAAAAAAAAAAAAAAGATGGATTCCCGATAAATCTCGAAATATTTAGTCGAATTCTAAATCAAATACTATTGAACAAATTGAAAAAGATACTGCCGTTGGATCAAACATTTCCAAAGGGAAATGCCGAAAAAAAGTGTGACATGCGGTAAAAACAACTCAAATTTTGAAAAAAAAATAGACATAAATAATAAATTAAATGGTGAAAAAATTAAAAGAAAGATTTCACATTTGTTAATTTTTGAAGTACATATTAGAACAGAAGGCGGTAGCACAGATAATCACCTCATGGAGTTTACGGATGAAAATCTAGGATTAGTTAAATCTCAATTTGATTTTAAAACGCATTCGATCTGTTAAGTCATATCTTGGAGGAAAACACAAAAAAACCCCAATTTCAACGGTTTATCGTAGGCTTACAATTGTGCTTTCTTGCACCCAAAATTAAGAAAACTTGGAGGATTGGGAGCAAAAAACCTAACGATCAACTACGAATCAACCGATAAAATCGTGTTTTTTAGGTGTTTTCCACCAAGTTATGACTTGGCAGACCGATTAAATTTTTATACGCGAATTGAGATTTAACTAAGCCGTGATTTTTATACATGAACTCGATAATGTAATTGTCTCTTTTGTCGCTTCCCGATCTATATACATGTTTAGAAACCGACCAGACTTAAATCCTTTAAATCTGATCCAAGCCGCAATGGAAAAGATGATTACCAAACCGACATATCCCAATCTGGAAGCTGGGTTCGGTTCGTGTAATTCTGTGTTATCAGAATTGAATCAGACTTGGGATCTATGTGGGTTGCCATACCCAACCATAAAAAGACAACACGTAACCAGAAACGGATTAGACTTCAAAACATTTATAGTCATTCGGATTCGCAATGAAAAACATTACAAAACTCATTTGATTCAAAATTTTGGCCCTGTTGGGTACAAGTATATACGGGCTATCCGGACTGATTCAGCACGTAAGATTCTAAACCCAACACGGAACTGACCAGAACTCGAAACAATTAGATTCAATGAGAGTCATAACGAAAACAATCATTAACAAACCAGTATATTTCTTAAACAACGAGTCTGGTCAAATTTGCCGAAATGATGCAGGACTGCTTTCCACATTAATTTTAATTTGGTTTGATAAAAGTTCTCCAAAAGACGCAAAAATAAAAGCAAAAACAAATGAGATCTCAAAGAATTAGAGTCAATCCGAAGCATAAGAAAAATATTATAATCAAACCGACGTAACCCGACTCAAATCGCTCTTCGGGCTGGGTTTTTGTAAATTTGGGCTATCCGACGTAAAATAGCGTAGTGATTCACATTAATTTTAAATCTGATTGTTGTCGTCATTACTTATTCCGATGTGTGGTAGATGATGGTATAAAAAAAATCCTTGCAGGCTCGGCCTACCGACGGAGGTATTTCGAAGTTACAAACTAAACTTATAAACAAAAACTAAATCAAAATTAGACATAAATTCAGTTTCATCACTTATTATTAGCTGTAGGGACATAAGCCTTCTGTGAAAATTCTAACATGCACACATACACACACGCATATACAATACATAGAATATATTTAAAAATATCGAAAACAAAATCAAGAAATTAAAAATATTAAAAGATGCCAGTAATTCCGTAGTTTGGCTTTTATCATGTTTTAATGCATTTTTTCAAACTCACTTGACGTTACAAATTCAGCTGCTTTTCGTCCATTTTATTTCCAATATGCAGTAATATTTCCTTTTTTACAAAATCCGTCAAGATATTTATTTCATTTTCCGTATTCATGTAGAAATTTTGCTACAGAAAAGTTATGATGCAACATTCAATGTTTATCAAATTCGTCAAATTGTTTTATTTTCATTTTTCATGTGGAAATCTTGCAATAGTAAAGTGAATGTTGTGGTAAGAATTTTATAGTGTTTTTTTAATTGTTGGCAATTGCTATTACGAATAATGTTTGTTTTACGAATAATGTTTGTTGGAAGGTTGTAAGAGCTGGTTTTATCTGACATAGGTGAAGTAAACAAAATTTTTAACCTTCCCCATTTCCATACTTTCGGACCGATTTGCTGATTCGCAATCCCGAGATATAATCCATCTCAATGTTTTTGGCGAGTTTCAAAACGATCTATGCATAATTACGACTTTTATCATGTGGACAAAATTTAATACACACACACATATGTATAAATATATAAATTCAGAACGTAGTTAAGGTACCCTGGGGGTAATAACGCCACGTTAAGGTTCTACCAATTTTCACGGCTCAGTTTTAGACTGTATTTTTCAAACAAATATATGATTTGATACAGCAACTCATTGACTATCTATATAAAAAAAATAATTTAACAGATATGTATTCATAAAATGTAATGGCGTGATTCCTTGACCAATGCTATTTGGTGTTATTACCCACCTATATGGGTAATAACGCCATGCAAACAAAACTATGAAATAAGATGGAATAATTGCATGTAGATTGCCCAATTCTAAAAATACAAACTCTACAAACTTAGAAATTGACAAATTGCATTCTAAGCTATTGAAAATGTTCAATATTTTGTGAAAGTGTAAGAAAAATAAAGGTGTGGTGTGTGGGAGAGGATGAGGCAAAATAATATCAGACCGTAAGCTTCTTTTTGCTTAAAGAGGACCCTTAAATAGAATTATTAGAAACATTGCATAGTTTTAACTGTGTTTATTTGAATAAGTATTTAGGATGTAGCTCGGCCACTGTAGAGAATCAACCGGGGTATTAATGCCAAAGATTGGCGTTATTACCCCGTTATAGTTATTACGCTGTATATTTTAAATTACAAATTATCTAGAGAAGATATCCAAAATCTCCAACGACATTTTAAAAGTCCATGAAATGCACTACAAATTTATGTAATTAACAAAGTATTTCCGGATAAAAAAAAATAGTCTTCACATCACAAAATGTATCTCGCAAATTTTAGATCAAGCGTTAATTTTAGTTGCTTGCAAAAACAATAAGACCTAAAAATGAAACAAATTAACTTGAAGCTGTTTTTTGCGATTTATATGACTCAAAACCGTTCTGCGCAGAGCACATGGGTGTCATTACCAGATTATTTCATAATTATGAAAAATATTAGCACTTGGCGTTATTACACCAGACCACCTTATTTAGAATGCGATTGATAAAATGTAAAATTTTGCCCTAAATCACTCCACTTAGCAAAAATACTCCAGCAAGAACACTCGTAAATTTAGCAATCGTGTGGCACAAGATCTTAAAGCAACAAATAAATATACTTTGTCATGTTTCTCACTTAAATTGGGCAGGAGCGACAAGCATTTTTAATCACATTTATTCATATTCCATATCACAGTAAAACAATTCCACTAAAGTTAGATAAAATTTCATATCGGTGTAAGATGCATCCTTTATAAATAAAAGATATTGTTATCACAATATAACTTCACCATATAAAAACTTTTCAAAATCTGACAGTGGTTTAACTAGCACAAGAAAAATGTAAAATAAACCGACTCCGAAGTCAATGTTATAAGATTATATGGGACCCTGCTCTAGATTACAGGATTTTAAGGCTAAGTTTTAAATTGCTAATTAATTATTTAGATATATGAGTTTAACCAATGAACAATCTTACCCCACTGAAGAAAAGAAAGAGTTCTAGCAGTCGCTCGGAAGAGTAAATGATGCAATCCGGCTTTTAGAAACGCTAGAAGGGAATTCTGGGTAATCGAAGGATTTTTTAGAACATAAATACAAAAGACATTATATATGAGAAAAAAGAATAAAATTAAGTGATGGGATTTCAGGAAAAGAATTGTTTTGACAGATTAATGTTTTTTAGAATAAAATAAAATAAAGAAAGCATTGATTAGTTATGGAATTAAAATAAATATATTAAGGTATTATAAAAAGAAAGGGAAAAATTATATATTATAAGAGTTTGGAAATAATTTATTTAGAATTAAGACGATAATTTCTATTATTTCACACACACACACACACATATATACATGCATAATTGTTTTTATAATGGGGAAGCTTTGGGTACCTAGGGTATTATAATGAAAATTTATCAAGAAATTTTTTAAACGGCGCATCATGGTAATGATTACATTAAGTAGTATTTCTTACTAAATTTACCTAAAATTTATAGGAGCTCTGTAAAAAAATTTATTTACAATACAAATTTTTTAAAATATAAATTAGTATACTATGTATTTTAGCATTACATTAACATTTTGTGACGATTGGTCTTTTTTTTAAATTAATTAATATAATGTTAAAATAAATATATGTAAATTGTGAGGTAGACAAACATATTACTTTTAGATTCTAATGCTGTTAAAAAACAAGTTGTTTTTATGAGTAATGCATAAACCTTTATTATAAAAAGAGAGAGAGAGAAAGAAAAAAGAAAAGAATGAATTTGGAAAAGTCCTGCGTCAAAAGTCAGTTAACAATTGGATTGCAGGAGAATCTGTCGCTGACAATTTCAACAAGATGATTTTATTTCTCATGCTAATAATAAAAATTCTCTTTTATTTCTTTTAAGTATGTTATGAAAAAGAACATTTCTCAAAACTGTACCACAAAATAATAAAACAAAGCGACATTTTCCTTTTCTGCAAAATAAATATCAAGCTTATTTGTGATCTTAAAAAAGCACACTTTTCTTATTATGAATATCTTGGTTATTCTCTTCAGATTTTTTTCTTTAAAAAATTATAATTTTGCAATCAGGTATCTTAATAATATTTTTATTTATTAAGTTAAATATGCAACATAAAAAATTTTCGATATTTATATATTCTTAATATACTGTTTTCCTAAAATATTTTTCATCTGTAGAAGCTGCATGCGATTCAAAATAATAGATGAAGTCTAATGAGACTTTACTTAAGAATGTGGAGAAAATTTGGTCGTAAATTAAAAAATATCAGTGGTAGATGATCAACTGAGATTTCACTTTCAAATCAAAGGTCTGGAGAAAAACCGATATTCAAAACTTGTTGTAATTTTTGAAATGACAATGCCACTTTGATTGATTTAATTTGAAAGCCGTACACTAGTTTGAAATCTATAATAGAAAAAATGCAGATAATCATTTGAAAACGTAAATGAAGATATATTACGAACGGGAATAAACGAAAAAGTCATAAAAAACAGAGTTGAATATCGATTTAAAAAAGGAAGAATTTTATAAATAGTAACATTCATAAGAGAAAGAACGATAAATAACTATCATCTACCTATCTGTGATTATCATCATTTTAATCGGGCTCACATAATTACATTGATTTTTAATCTCAGATAAAAATAATTCTCTGAATCAATAAAATTTGCATGAGATTTTTAAGGGCATGTTAATACAATTTCAGTAAAAAATGCATACGATATCCATAAAAAAGTCCTACTTTGAATAGTACATTTTAACAATTTAATTTAGACTATTTATAACAAATCACACTCAAATTGAAAGTAATCTAACCTTTTTATGTAACCCTTTCGTAAAATTGCCTACGGTAATTCTATTAGTTAATTGTTTTCGGAATTGCCTTGGCTTTCCTGAAAAAAATTACACTTTTGTGAACATTATAGCTTCCAAAGTTCGTCAAATCTAACGCCCTGAAATGTCGTCTGAAAATTTTCCATAGAGATAACATTGCCACTTTAATTGTTTTAAAATGTGCCCCAGACCACCTTAAGTAGCGATATAATGACAACTCAGATAAAGAAAGCTATCAAGTTTGATAGAAATGTATAACAGTCTACCTATGTGTAATATAACACGTTACATACTTTTCCCTGATACAATATTAAATCTGTAAGACATCTCTGTACAAATCTTTGAAGAGATATTGAAGTTTTCTGTCGCTTACTCGATTTATCTAGTTCAAGCTTTGAAGTGTCTTAAAGAATTGTGCTACGAGGGAGAGTCTGAGACTAAGTTTCAACTAGCAACTGTAAACACAAGTAAGTATGAAAGAGAAACATATAATGAAACATTAAAGATAAGACGCAACTTTACTTTTCTACATAAGTGCCAAGTGAGTTGAGACATTTGACAGACCTTTTTTATAAGCTTCAAAATGAGCTCCAGGAAAAAACTAGGGCTCGACGAAAGAGTCGTTGTACCACTTGTGTGATTTCGGCAATGCTTCCAAAGCTGTAGTCAAGCATTGCTTTGGTCTGTAGTGGCAGCACATCCTTCCAGATGTCGGTCTGTCCAACACTTGATGATGCCATTCGTTGAATTGGTGGCCCTATCTCCGCACCTTTTGTTTCGACATCACATCTGATCCATAGACTTCCACAGAGGGGCATCAGTAAGTGTTGGATAGACCGAGACTTGGAAGAGCTTGCACAGACACTATAGACGAATGTAGTGCTTCACTACAGCTTTGGAAGCAATGCCGAAATCACATAAGTGATTAACTTTTCTTTTGCATGCAGAACCCTGATTTTTTTCCTGGAAAGTTTTGTGAAGCTTATAAAAGGGTATGGCAAATCTCTCAACTCATTTGCCTTCTTGTGGAAAAGTAAAGTTACGTCTTATCTTTAATAATTCATTATATGTTTTGTCTTTTATACACTCCTCTGTCCATAGTAGCCTGGAGAAACACATCTTCAGACTCTCCTCGTACATTGAACAAATAACAATTTCTCAAACACATCCTGCATTTTTTTATGTACCATAGATTATTATATCCAAATTATTGTATTTATTTTCAAAACTACTTAATTATTGTAAAGACCAACAAATTAAATTGTATGAAAATTACGATAATCCCGACTTTAGATTTATACAAAAGCAGTAGAAGATCCTTCAACTATGCGGAAAATAGCTTTAGATTTTGCAAACAGAGGTTAAAAATATTCCCTAACTCAACTGCTATTATTGAAAAAGCAGGAAATAGCAGAAGTTTGATAATGAAAAGAGCTAGTAAAAGAAACACCGAGCGGTTAAGAACGGAAGCAATGGAAATTATTTCTCAAATGGGTACTGCTGCAATTAATTTTGAGATTATTTCGTTCTGAGCTGAAAGTATAAATGTTCTTCAAGTAATTCACTGAAGTAAGGCAGCAAGAAATGTGTAGCTGAGTATAAATCCAAAGTTATTTTCATTATTGGCGAGTTTTTAATTAATGTCGTCGTCTGAAGGCTAATCTTGAACAAGGATATCGCGAAGGTAAGTCAAAAAGTATTTAAACTTTTAGGTCCTTAATTGCTTAAATGCTTGCAGATATTGGGCAATTAAGCCTGTAAAAGACACCACTTTATATAAGAAACATTCTACAAAAGGCATTTTGGCTTTTTGCGTATAAACAATGTTTAGGAATTTAAAAAATGTTTTACTTTCACAAAGTCAATAAGACAAAACGGCGATCAGCAAAGACCATTTCGACGGCGTTTAGCTACTTTGTTCTGACTGAATATTAATAATTTGAAATGCCATACACTGTCAGAAATATTCGTCTTTATACACTACATTTTGCCTCATTCTCGAACAAATAATTTCTGTACTCCTTGGAAAGGTTATTTTTCTGTGAATCGTTGCTGAAGAAGACGAATAATTTCGTTTATTCCCCGCACGCATGCGCATTTGTCTTTTTCTTCTCTACGTCTGATGTTACCTGCTTCTGTTGTTCCTAATCTATGGCTCTGATTATAAACAAATTATATAAGTCGCTAATTATATATGTGTTGCTGACTGTGTGTGTACTTGCGCCACGTTTGACAAATTATTGCAAAATTCGGATAATATATCAAAAATGGGTAAGTACTTATTT
The DNA here is from genome assembly GCA_964019185.1 of Maratus speculifer. NCBI lineage: Eukaryota > Metazoa > Arthropoda > Arachnida > Araneae > Salticidae > Maratus > Maratus speculifer. The sequence goes on along the minus strand of OZ025292.1, from coordinate 306,582,296 downwards.
CAGAATTTGATTTTAATCATATCTATGTGTTCATTGTATAACCGTTAAATTATTAGACATTTCTTTGGCACATGTCATTTATCTTTTTTATTATCTACATTTTAAAAACAAAGGAGCATTATTACATTTAAACTGGAATTATGAAATGCCAAATAAACTTTATACTATTTTCTGTAGCAGCTCCGTAAAAAGTTTAAGAATAATCACGGAATGATGGTATTCTATTCTTTAGTCGCAATTCATTCCAATAAATCAACAAATTCAGCGTAATAATAAACTCAGATTGGTAGTATTCTATTCTAAAGTCGAAATTATTGTTATGTAACACGAAATTCAGTGGAAAGAAATTGATTTTCTGTTTTGATTACGAATCGTAAGTTATCAGATGACATGCGCCATTTTACATCCGCTTTCAAAGTTCCAAACTTAGCAGGTGAAAAAGTAAACATAATGTAAGCAATATTATTATTATTCTTTTTAGATTTTAGACGTAAGCTAAATAATGCTTGCATGTGTTTTTTTTTTTTAATTAGATCATGTTTTTAATAGTGCACTAGTACACTGTCATTTTAAGAACAATGTCGACATTATCGAATTTAACGAAAAGTATGTCTTTAGTATAACAGTTGTAATCAACTTTTTTTTATACAGCTTTGTTTACTTTTAATCTGGCATAATTTAGCATTTTTTATGCTATGCATTAAATTGTATAACTGTGAGATAATGTAATATCATATGTAGCTTATGTTTGTTATTTTCTTAAAAAAACTAGAAACTCCGAATTAAATTAATAGTGATAGTTACAAGTAATTATAATTTTTGTTACAAAAATATTTTATAACGTGTGATCATGATGTTTGCCCGAACTCAAACAAAAAATATTTTCATAAAAAATTAGTTATATGTTTTTTAGCTTACTTGACGCATTATTAACCTATGAGAAAGATATTTTTAAGCATGCAAATATAGGAAATTTCGTTGTTTAAAATGTATATTTTATTAAAATGTCTCAATTAAAAGGAAGTTTCGCAACCTCATTGCGCCAAAATATTTATTTTAAATTATGTCTGTATTAAATTTAAGATGTAATATCTACAAAGTTTCCCCCAGAGGGTTTCAGAGGGGCGCTCCGCCCCTCCTGCCCTTTAGTTTAAAAAATAGCGCCCCTCTTGCCCCTCATCCAAAAACTAGCGTCCCTCTTATCGCTCATTCAAAGAAAAAAAAAGCGCCCTTTATGCCCCATATTTGAAAAAACACAACTCTGCAGCGATAATGCGAAAATTGATTATATTTTCCCTTCATAATCTATCAAAATTCATTATTTTTTACTTTTGCACTATTTTTCCTAAATTCGAATGAAATTAGCGATTTTACTCAGCTACGAAGTGAACATTTGTGTGTTTTCTGAGATGGCAACAAAATTTTTAAAGAAGAAAATTCTTGATATTAACATTTACGAAAACACGATTTATTGGTGGTTAAGAAACATTGAGGGTTTTATGTTAACAACTTTATTGTGCAATCCAGTTTTTTTTGTCCAAATTTTTAAACTAATTGTCGTTATTTTAAAATTTCCGGAACAAATGCTTTAAAATTTTGGAAATTTCAGATCAAAACCACTCCTTAAAAATGTTTCATGGACTAAAAATTGCAAATGTAAAAAATGTGTTTGTGATTTAAGACATTTCATAGCATTGCAGTTTATAATAACTCAAGCTTGTAAGAACTAAGATTTATTTTCATAGCAGTTGGCAGATCTCCATATAGTTGAAATGTATGTTTTTAGTAAAAAATAAAACTATTTATGTTTTCATTGCTTATTTATTCTGTGGCAGGTAATTTATTATTATTTATAATAATTACAGTACACTCCTTCTAATCACATGTTGGGATCAAGGATTTTGTGAATTATAGAATTGTGCAGATTATAGGTCAATTCTTTGTTTACATCTTAATATTAGGAATGTATCAACAAATGTAATAATCATACTGCAAATAAATTACACAGAAATGAAAGAAATGATTTTTAATATAAAAAAAGGTTATATTCAATATTATGAAACTATTCAAATGATATAATACAAAACTATTAGAACAAATTTCTATTTGCTTTATAGGTTTTTAGTTTATTGTATCCTGAAACCTTTAGAGATCAGTCTATCTTGATCAATAACAAAACTTTGTTTTCCTAAAAAGCTGAGTTTTTTACTCATGGGATACTTATCCCTTCTAAGAATTTTTTTCTTTTTATATAGCTAGTGAATGTGTTTAGAATATATCACATTATTCATAATGTACATAAAATATCTCGGTCTAAAGAATGCATTAAAAATTTCTTAATTCATAAGGGCAATCAACTTTTATTATGGTCTGAATCCAGTTACACTGTGGATTATAGGTTTTTAGTGGATTATAGGCTATTGTGGATTAGAGAGAGTGAACTTATATCATATAAGCTATATCTCAGTGGAATAATATTTTATAATTTAATGAAATGCTTATTTAATAACAATAAATAAAATCAACTTCTAAAGCAAATAAAAAATACTTCTTAGATGTTCAACTTCTTAACTGCACATTTTCTTCTTCTTCTTCTTTTTTTTTTTTTTTTTTTTTTTTTTTTTTTTTTTTTTGTCAAATCTAGCCATTTGATATGGGCAAAATTAGTGTTGTTCCATTCTTTGGACTATTCTTGATCAATTACAGTAATCATATTGGCCAAATTTATGGCACACATTGAGAATTATGTTTTTAGGTATGTGCCATATGTGGTACACAATGCAATGAGAGTTAAACCTAATAGTTGGTCCTATAAGTTTTTAAGTGTGTTGTTTGAATTCAATTTTTATTTGTTTTTTTTTACTACATTTATTTGTTGCATGATCTGTTGGATTAACCGAATGGAACTGCTTAATGTTTTTTTTCTTTCTTGAGCTGTAACAATTAGATTGTAATTATATGTATATGTATATGTTTATAAATTCTGTAACTTGTGTTTTTATTTAAAAAATCTTAAAGTATGCTAGACACAATAACTTTAATTATTCTTTATAAAACAGGTATCTCTGTTGTAAACAGCTTAATGGCTGATGTAGTGAATCTCAATTATTTTGAATGGTGGAAGAAGTCTATAATTGTCACCGAATAATGATGATATGAATGATAAGCAAGCTGATTACCTCACCATAGCTTAATCTCTTTCAGTAGAACGAATATGCCTTTGGCTTGGTATATTCGAAAAATTAGTAATCAACCGAGTTGCCAAACTTGTTTTTTTGTACGAGCACTTTAACTAAACAAATGCTTATATCTTATTCGCTTCCGAATTTGTTTAAAATGTGTTAATGTCTTTTATATACTGTAGTTATTTTTTTATCTTAACTAAAGCAGAGTTTCCCCCAGGTTTAAAAAGGGGCAGGGTGCTACTGTTTTGAAAAGGGCACTTTTTACATTCTTCAGGGCACTTTTTATACAGTCGAATCTAGAATTTAGCGGTTCAAAAAATCGTGAAAAAAAACAGAAATTCCGTCAAAAAATCGAAAAAGAACAAAAATTTCGCCAAAAAATTGAGCAAAAAGAAAAAAAACCCATAAAGTTTGGTAAAAAATTGCGAAAAACAGCAGATTTTGTTAAAAAAAATCACGAAAAAACGACAAATTTTGTTAAAGATCGCGAAAAAAGGCAAATTTTGTTAAAAGATCGCGGAAAAACGGCCGGTTTTGTTAAAAGATTGTTAAGGGGCAGGCCTGATTTATTGAAAAAGACATTTTTTTTTTTTTGAGAAAAAAGAATACTTTTGTTCAATAAAGGGTTCTTTTTGTTTCATAAACGGGTGCTTTCAGGATTCACATTTAGAAAGTTTTGTACAGTCAAAAGAGGATTGTGAACAAAGGGGGGGGGGGGAGGAGAAGGTCGCCTCGGGCTCGGAAATTTAGGGGGCGCCAAATTTATGCTACAAACGTCACTATTGGGTTGTCACAAGAAAAAGTTGGGAGGGGGGGGCAGGCCTCAAATTCTAATTATGCTCCAGGAGTAATTTTCCCTTCACACGCCTAGATCGTGAAGTAGGAAAATCCGCTTTTTGAGCATTAAAAACACAATTTTCAAGCAGGAAAATTAGTTTGTAGAACAGAAAAATTCACTTCTGGCATTAACTTTGTGTGTGTGTGTCTCTATGAGGAAATTTGCATTTTTTTACAATCTTTTGACAAAATCTACCGTCTTTTCGAGATATTTTGCGTTTTTTCGCGAACTTTTGGCAAAAATACGTAGCTGTTTTTCGGAAATTTTCTGACAGAATTTTCCGCTTTATTGCGATTTTTTGACGAAAATTTGCCTTTTTTTGCAAATCTTTTGACGACATCTGCCGTTTAATCGCAATTTTTTAACGAAAATTGCCGTTTTTCGTGAATTGTTTGACAAATTTTTCCGTTTTATCGCGCTTTTTGCATGAAGATTGGCCTTTTTTTTTACGATCTTTTAAGGAAATCTGCCGTTTTTATGGGATTTTGTGACGAAATTAGCCATTTTGTCGTGAATTTTGCTAGAAATGAGTCTTTATTTCGTGATTTTTTTTAGTGAAATTTGACTTTTTTTTTCGCAATTTTTTGGCGAAATTACACGTCCTGTGGGACGTTTAAGAACTATTTTTTTGCGTTCCGACGCCGATTTTTTATGTAATTTATGCGTTATAGCGCGTCTGCATCATCGCTGAAATTCTGTGTTTTCTCAAATGTGGGGCAAGAAGGGCGATATTTTTTTTCAATCAGCGACAAGAGGGGCGCTAGTTTTTGGATGAAGGGCAAGAGGGGCGCTAGTTTTTAAACTAAAGGGCAAGAGGGGCGGAGCGCCCCCCTGAAACCCTCTGGGGAAAACTCTGACTAAAGCATTTGCTTGTCCTTTTCTTGTCTTATAATTTTTTACATTTGATTTGTAGTTTACCATGTATTTTGTACAATAAAATTTTTTACCGTAACCTAAATGTTGCCTTTTAATCATTTACATAAATTGTGTAATATTATTAATAATATATTGGTAATACTTTGACATGCATATTTTTGTGTATAATGTTTATTTTATAAATCAAAAGAAAAGTCATAAAACAATACTGTGGGAGTTTTAAAAAAATCATGAATTCTGATGTGTGATAAGACCAATAATAAGATAAGACAAAAGTTGAAAGACATATTTAGCTAAATGTGTTTTATAAAAGAGCTGAATTTTTTAAAATATATGGAATGCAGCTGGATGGATATATATACCACAAAATATAAATTATTAATACTACTCTTAAAATTATTGCTGATTATTTAGAAAGAAGTGTAATGCATATCTTGAAATTAAAGTTAAATATCTGAAATGTGCAATATTTTGTATAATTTAAAATTTGATATTAAAATCGATCTAGAATTTAAGAATTCACAACTTGAGTGTGAGGGGGTGAAACTTAGAATATTTATTACAATATACTTCAGCTTCGATTTCATTTTTCTTTTTAGCTTCCGATGCTATTTCTTTCAGACATGATAAAAAATGTCGTGTCGTCAGCCCAAAATTTTCTACTCAACAGATTTTGATAATTATTTTTTGAAATGAAAGCTATTTATTTGTAGTTGTGCCCATTTTAGCTATTTTTTAATTTATTTCCATTTTTATACTTCATTTTTAATTTTAAATACTTTTTACGATATTTCTTAAATATGGTGGCAACTCAATTTTCCCTTTCTCTCGATAATAAAAATTTATTTTCCATTATCACTTTCCACGAGTCAGAAGCTTTATTTCATCAGTGAACATGTCCTTGCATTTAAAAGAAAAAAGTCAATTGTTTTCGTAAAATCTAACCACAATAAAATGATTGCGTATAATTATGCACTAATTGAGCTAAAAAAAAAATTATATTTACTGAGAAATAATAATAATAATGTAAATAAAATAATAGAAAATAATTTATGATAAAAATTAATGTCTAAATAAAAATTTCAAATGAGGAAAATGATGTCATTCAGCAACCAGATAAATATGAATTACAATATTATTACGGATGCCTTTTTCATATTACTAATAACAGTAACTTTTAAAAAACATTTGAAGAGAAAATGACATCACTATTTAAAACATCGCATTTTTACTCATAACGATATTACGTTTAAATATTTCTTTTCATTATGGACACTGAGTTGAGATTTTACTTTCAGATGACTTCAGTTAGTGAAAATAATGTCACAGTAAAAATAAAATTAGTTTTTTTTTTTAATAAAACAATTTTTCTGTGAATGCATATAAAATAAAATTTCTGGATTTCGTCGGCACTCAGATTACAATTTTAACTGAAAATGTGCGAATATTTGCATGCAAAATTGTAACTGACAAACTTGACATTAAGTTTGGAAATATTCGTTTATTTAATGGTATTGTCTGAATAACTTTGGATGTATTTATAAAAATATTTATATATTTACTATACATTGATTCAATAAAGTAATTACTTTTGATTTTTTTTAAACCAAATCGATCGGGTCTTTTAAATATTTCATTCGTCAAATTCGATGGGATTCCATTCGTTTTATTGTTAAAATGCATTTCCTTTTTCTCAACGTCAATAAAAAAGCGTTTAAATTAAAGAAAAAATCCGTTTTTGATGAATCTAGTCAATGAAGAAGTAGCACGTCAAATTGCATCTCTTTATTATTCCGCAATTCCAATGACTCAGAGAGAAATTGCTAATCAATTGGGGTATTTCACGCCGTTCTGTTTGCTATTATATTAATAAACATAAGAAAAATGAAGTTAGTTCATTGCATTCTAAACAGGGTCGCCCTTCTAAAAGACCCTATCGATTTTTTTTTTTTTTTTTTTTTTTTTTTTTTTTTTTGTAATCGGAGGCGAAACTGAATTCTGCAATGGCAGAATCTATATTCAACTTGTCATAATTTTGAAGTAAAAATACTTTTAAAAATGTAGTTCTATATCATAAAAAAATATAAATTAAATGCAAAGTAACATGTTATGATGTAATTGAAGAAAACAGATCCAGACATTCTAGAATTTTTTAAATAAGTGATCGTAATGTAATAAGCAAATCTGCATGTAGTTTCTTTATATTTCAATCTTTTTGGTTTTATGGAGGCACGGAGAAAGGTAATTTCTGAAAAAAATCCTATGAAAACATCAATGTTTTATTTTCTAGGAAATGAGCTTCCTGTAATATATCTCCCCTCCCCCTCCCTCCCAAAAAGATTTATGGATATTTTTTGTTTTTAGAATAAAATTTCTTAAACGTTCATATGCTTTAAAATAGAATAACTTCTCAGGAGAAATTTGTTTTTCAATTTTCATTAATAAAGTTTAAGGTATTGGAAGGTAAGTGAATGTTTCTTCAATGACTGGCAATTTTGTGAATGGATACTAGTATAAGTGAACAGATTCGAAATAAACAAATCATTCCCATTCCTTACATGGAAAAAATTGTTAATTATATTCAATATTTTGCTCAATATCTACTCATCTATGAAATATATTTATGATATTTGCAATAGAAACTTATAGTAATGCTTTTTTGAAGTTACTTTGATGACACATTAAAAGATATTTTTTTCAAAAGATTGTTTTTAAATCAAAAAGGGCAACTTTGTGACATATGTTAATTTATTTTTGTTCAGAAGCGCATGAAATTGACAGGTGTTAATCAAAAACAACCGAAATGCACTCAGTTTTCTGTTTTTTGTAAACAAAATAGATCTTTCGGAATAAGCCATCAAAATTGTCATTTTGAACCGCTTTCCCGACAAAAGCAAAACCAGTCCAACAAATGGGGGGGGGGGGTTATAATCACATGATCTAAATATTTAATAATTTGATAGGTAATTAAATTGCATTAAAATGGAAAACTGAGATGAAACAGGTCTTCCATTTCGACTTCATTTGGTATTAAGTTTGAAACACCAAAGATGACAGCATTTTATGAATGATCTGATTTTTATCAAAAATTTAAACATTTTTTGAATGATACCTGCCAATTCTGTGTGTTAAAGTGTAGATCCTTTTGGCTATAAAGAACATCTTTAATGAAATAATAAAAAAAACCAACTTTCTCATCTAAAAAAAAAAAAAAAAAAAAAAAAAAAACATAGCTGGCATTTGCTCAAAAAACAGAAAATCCCCCCCCCCTAAAACGAAGCAAAAAAACGGACTTTCTTCAAAAAACATTCCTTCAAAAGACGGAAAATCCCCCCTCCCCCCCCCCTAAAACAGACAAAAATATAACGGACGTTCCTTCAAAAAACAGAAAATATTCTTTCCTAAAACGAAGAAAAAGATGACGGACGTTCCTTCAAAAAACAGAAAAATTTCTTCTCTAAAACGGAGAAAAACATGACGGACTTCCGTCAAAAGACGGAAACTTTCTCTCTTTTAAAGAAGAAAAACATGACGGACGTTCCTTCAAAAAACAGAACATTTTCTTCCTGCGACGGAAAAAAAAAAAGACGGATATCCGTCTTTTTACAGAAACTTGCTGGCAGCACTGCTGCCAGTACTTTTTCTGTGAATTGACGGAAGTTTTTTTGAGAGTGTACCCATTTTCCAAAAACACGCAAGCTAAGGAACATAACCAAAAACCGCTTTTAGGTAGCTTTCATTACAAAAAGTAAAAAGCTACCTATTGCAATCGTCCGGAGGAAAGCACTTCCAGAAAATTTTGTAATATTTTCACCGATCATGACCCCCAGACCCCAAAACCACCCTCCGTTCAAATGTTGATATATATATATATATATACAGTGTGTTTCTAAATTTATGGTACAAACTTTAAGGGGTGATAGTACACATCAAGACAAACAATATTAAATAGGAAACTAAGGGCCCCAAACGTCTTACGAAGCAGATAGGCGCCATTAAAGTTTAGGGTCCAAAAATTCAAATGATTATAAAAAATAGAAATATTGCTCGATTCGTTTGCGGTTTTTACTAAAATTATTCTTTATGTCAGTATTGTCTTAAAAATAAATTATAAAGATAAATTTAAAAAAATGACGATAGAGGGTGCTTCAGACTTTGGAGTAACGAAAAACTATTTTTCGTCGTTATTTTTTGCATCTCATTATTTTTTTTAGAAGCTTAGACATAAACTTAAATTTTGAGCTCAAAATCTAAATCGTTGGGAGTGGTTAAGTAGCGCAAACTGAACTGTGGGGAGGGGTTCAAAATTTAAATGATTATAAAAAACGAAAAAATTGGTCAATTGATTTGCGATTTTCACTAAAATTATTCTTTATGTCAGTATTATCATGAAAATAAATTATAAAGATAAAATTCAAAAAATGTCGATAGAGGGCGCTTTAGACTTTCGAGTAACGTACAACTATTTTTTCCGTTATTTTTTGCATATCATAAATGTTTTTTAGAAGCTTAGACGTAAACTTAAATTTTGAGATGAAAATCTGAATCGTTGAGAGTGGTTAAGTAGCGTAAACTATACTGTGTTCAATGGGGGTGGGGAGGTTCAAATTTCAAATGATTAAAAAACGGAAATATTAATGGATTCGTTTGCCGTTTTCGCTAAAACTATTCTTTATGTCAATATTTCCTTGAAAATAAATTTTAAAGATTAGTTTCCAAAAATACCGTTAGAGGGCGCCTTAAAATTTACAGTAAGAAACAACTATTTTTAACTGTTATTTTTTGTATCTAATTAAATGCTTGCAAATGCTTAGATTTAAATTTTGAGCTCAAATTCTAAATCAATGGAAGGGGTTAAGAAGCGCAAACTGAAATGTGTTCAGGAGTTGAAATGTTATCCTTGAAGAATTCTTGTAATCGTTTGTCATCGAATCATTCGAATAATAATATTTGTGTTCGTCTCATAAAATCATCCATTTTTCGAACACATACAGTTTATTCTTCACAAAACATATAAACATACACTGAACTTCACAAACATATATTAAATAATAGTTTTCTCGGCTTTTCGCCGGATCAAAAAACATGTTCCATCCAAGCGGGATTCAAAAAAACATTCTAAACTATTTTTCCCTCGGGACGGGGATGACGTCACGACAAAATCCCCATAGGGATCATTTCTTTCCCCAAGGAATGAAGTCGTAACATCCTCCCGCCCCGATGAATACATTCATCAAATTTGGTAGTTTAATCATTATGAAATATGTATAAAATATCACTAATCATTTACTAATACTTATGAATACAATACAATTACTATAAATCACACTACATTCCAGTTCAATTATATAGAATTAAGCAACAACAATACTAAATTAATACTAATAGTGCTAACATAATGGCAAAATAAAATAAAGGCAAAAAATATATAAACAATAAAACCGAACCAAACCCAAGTTTGATAACTTAGTCGAGTTCCATAGGGAAAACCATTTGGACCGCGCGTTTGAGAATTCCTGTGACAGTCTTCAGAGTTAAGCTTCTTACTTTTCCATCGCGGCCCTGATGAACTTCTAAGACTTTTCCGATTTTCCACATTTGTCTTGGCAACTTGTCTTCACCTATTAAAACTATGTCATCTACATTAAAACATTTTACAGCATTTACAGGTTTAGAAAAATGTACACTTTTAAGTTGGAGGAGATATTCTCCTTTCCACCTATTCCAAAATTTATTTAACAAAGTTTCGCGATACAAATATCTTTTAAGGAGTAATTTTTTATTACTTTTCATAATTTTATCATCTTTGACAGCCATGGGGGGTAATGTAGTCAACCTCTTTCCTGTAAGGAAATTGGCCGGTGTGAGAGGGAATGGTTCATCCGGTTCATTATAAACATAAGTTAGGGGTCGCGAATTTATTATTGTCTCTATTTCAATAAGAACTGTTTCGAGTTCTTCCCGAGTAACTAGTGCCCGTCCCAATACCTTTCTTAAAGCACCCTTGGTGATTTGAACCATTCTCTCCCAATATCCACCCCACCATGCTGCACGTTCCACTATAAATTTCCAGGTTATGCCTCTTTTACTAAAATAATTTTGTACAAGTTCAGAAGTTAAATTTGAGTACAATTTCTGAATTTCACGATCAGCATTTTTAAAAGATTTGGCATTATCAGAATAAACAGTATTACAAAGTCCTCTTCTTGATATAAATCGTCGAAAGGCTAATAAAAAGTATTCAGTACTTAAGTTGGACACAATTTCTAGATGGATGGCACGAGTCACAGCACAAGTAAATAAGGCAATGTACAGTTTATTCATATCTTTAGTATATAACGGTCCAGCGAAGTCCGTACCAACGATCTCAAAAGCACTTTCAGCATAAAGTCTGTCCGCAGGCAATGGAGCAACAGTTTGATTACCTGGTTTTACCTTGTAGCGTCTACAGATGAAGCACTTATTGAGGCACGATTTAACTGTTTGTCTGCCCTTCAGAATCCAGAACTTTTCACGAAGTTGGGTAAGTGTATCTGATACACCAGCGTGGCACAAGTTCTGATGCTTCCTCATTATTAATAGCTCAGTTTGAGTTCCCTGGAATTATTAAAGGATGTCGTTCTGAAAATTGGAAATTAGAATGTTGAAGACGTCCACCCAGAACTATAAGCTTATCAGGAGTCATACTGGGATTCAGACTATAAAGTCTTGAATCGTTGCTGATTGGTGAATTGTTCAACAGTTGCAAAAATTCCCTTTCAAATTCAGTTTTTTGAATGAAGTGAATCCAATAATTTAGAGCACCGGCCAATTCTTCTGCAGATATGGGACCTGTCCTTTTTCTCAGATTTATACTTACAGTTTCTAATAAAACGAATAATATAAGCAGTGACCCTCAGCATTTTATTAAGGCTACTATACTTGTCAATATCCAACAAGGCATCTCTAGGTTCTTGCGAAATTTGAAGGAGAACTTTAACATCCTTCATTTCTCTTTTAAGTTCCATTATTTCATCATCAGATTTCAGTTTAACTGGTATTTCATCAGAGGGCAATTCGTCCATTTTCAACCAAGCTGGACCTGAAAGCCAGACTTCGTCCTTTACGAGAGTGAAGGAGTGCATACCGCGAGCTAGTTTGTCAGCCGGATTTTCCTTCCCACTGCAATAACGCCAATTGGAAGGGTTAGTTTTTTCTTTGATTTCAACTACTCTATTTCTCACAAACTGTTTTAAGTTTTCAGAAGCACCTCGTATCCAATGCAGACAAATTTGGGTGTCACACCACAAATATACATCGTTCTCCTTAATAATTGGAAAAATATTCCTCAGATAAGATGCTAGTCTGGCCGACATTAAAGCACCTAATAATTCAAGCCTGGGTAAAGTTATTGGCTTCAGGGGAGCAACACGTGATTTAGCTATCACAAATTTTGTCAAAATTTTGGTAGGATATTTTATTCTAAAATATGCAACTGCACCATAAGCCTTTGGGCTCGCATCAGAAAATAAGTGCAGTTCCAAGTTTTCAAATTTAGAGTCATCGAAATATTGTCGAGGAATAGTCATGGCTTGGGTTTTCATGACTTCGTCAAGCCACTCCTATATAAGGTGAAATTCGTGTTTCAGAGTTTCATCCCAGGGAATTCCAATTTCCCAAAGTTGTTGCATAAGCAACTTTATACGAATTGTAAAAGGGGCAAGAATGCCCAAAGGATCGAATAACATACCGCAGGCCTTTAGAACAGTTCTTTTAGTTGAAGGGTTGGGACTTATGGCTTTAAAATGCTCCGTGGCAACATGTTATGTTATCGTTCACATTATCCCAAACGATTCCTAACACTTTAATTGGGATTCCTAGTACTTCAGTTGCTTGTTTGCAGTCAATATTTTCTTTTAACAACATATTTCGTAAAATGGGAGAATTAGTTACCCATTTTCTTAAGTTCATAGAAGCTTGATTCATAATGTGAATAGCGTCTTTAGAAATAGAGAAAGCATCTTTAATTGTTTCGCAGCCACTAATAAAATCGTCAAAGTATAGATCATTCAAGAGCTCTGAAACATCTTTGAACTTGTCTTTGAATTTAGAAAGATGTAATCTGATAGTTGCAGCTAATATAAATGGGCTGCATTTTACTCCGAAGGAAGCTCGAGTGAACTGCAGGACTCTGATATCATTGCGATCCAAACCTAAATTTGTCCCCTGATCCCTTCCCCACAAAAATTGCAAAAATTTTCTATCTTGCTCAGCGATACCTATTTCCAAGAATGCTCGTTCAATATCCGCGCAAAATGCAATTGGGTTATATCTAAATTTCAATATAATTTTAAGTAAATCGGGATTCAAATTTGGGCCGCTCTCTAAACAATCATTTAGGGAAATTTCCCCCTTTGCCTTAGAAGAGGCATCGTAACACACTCTGAGTTTAGTAGTTTCTTTCGACTAGCTAACTACTCCGTGATGGGGCATGAAATATGATTGTCTGTTTTCATTCGGATAATAATCTATTTCCTTGATAATATTATGTTTTAACTGATTTTCGATAATATCTTTATATCGCAAATATAAATTTTCATCTCGCTTAAATGTATTATTCAAACTAAATAAACGTTTCCTAGCAATTTCATAATTACTATTTAATTCCGAAAAATCATTTTTCCAGAGCAATCGCGTTTCATATCTTTTATCGTTATACGTTGTATTCTGACTAAATTGTTCTAAAATATCTTCAGTTGTTCGTGAAACATCATTTTTTACATTAATTCCTATCGATTCCAATTCCCACAAGTCTTTAATTCTTTCATAATCCGGTTCACTACCCGCATGAGTTATTAAATGATTAACGTGAACTTCCTTGGCATTTGATTCTTTTCCCTTACCTTGTATAACATACCCGAAAATGCTATTTGTCACTACCAATCTATTACTAAGTCTTAAATTTCTTTCACTTAAAATTTCCCATATTTGATCTGCGCCAATTAAACAATGTATTTCTGTTGTAGTGCCAAGATCAGCCAATTCAATTTCCTTCTCAAGGGCAAGATGTCTTACCCAATTCGAAGGTACTTCAACCTCTCCACACGTAATAGAATCTATGACAACTGCATTTATTTTCATTCTTTGATCGGGATTAATTCTGCTTTTTAGAACCAATTCTACGATATCATACATCTGTTTTTCGGACTGTTTATTTCCAAACGGATAAATTACAAGTGATTCTCTGTTAATGACTTTTAAATTCAATAAATCAGCAATTTCCCTTTTTACGAAAGTCCTCGTCGCCCCTCCGTCTATCAAACATCTAATTAATGTTCCATCATTTGACCTACTTTCTACCAATGCGGAAAACGTTTGCAAAAACACTGTATTTGAAATTTTGTTGTTTACTTTTTTCTCTTTACAAAATAAACTATTTTCTATTGCCAAATCATCACGTTTATCGTTTGAGGAAGGGGGGGTTACAATTTGATCACAAATTAAAATGTTATGAGGTAATTTACAATTGCGACACACATTATTTTTCTTCCAACATTTCTTCATTACGTGCCGACGTTGGAAGCAAATAAAACAACGGCCCTGTGTCATTAAAGCTTTTTTTCTTTCTGAAACATTTAAATAACAATTTTCATTCGAATGAGAATTATCGGAACAAAAAATACATTTATTCCCGGCAGTCGCCAGAAAGGCGGAGGTTGTAGACATTGGTTTCTTTTGCGGATCATTACCATATCTGGATCTGTTAAAATTAGTAGGATTGTAAGAATTATTACTCGCTTGTTTTTGTTTCAAATTTTCTAAACCGCTACTCTGTTGATTTGATAATAAAAGTGATGTTTCACGACAATGAATTTCTTTCCTTAAAAATTCCATTAAATCACTTATATCAAACTGATCTTCTGAATTTCGTTGTCGATTAAATTGAAGAGTTATTTCATCGGGAATTTTATGTAATATTACGGGGCAAAGTAAATTACTGTATGTTCCGGCAGCTACGCCTAGCGATTGTAGAGATCTAACTTGAATTTCAATTGCATCACACATTTTCCTGAGAGCCTTAATATTACATATTAACTTAACTGGTTCAATTAATAACAATTTATTCATATGTGAGCTAGTTATTAGGTCTAAGCGACCAAACCTGTTTTTAAGTAACTGAATCGACGAATCATAATTCTCGTTAGTTAAAGCAAATCCTGAAACTGCGGATAAAGCAGTTCCTTTTAAATAAGTTTTCATATACGCGAATTTCTCTATCTCACTTAAGGACTTATTATTATGTATCGCTACTTCAAATGAATTCCAGAAATCTAACCATTCACTACAATCTCCATTAAATACCGGTATGTTTAATCGGGGTAAATTAAGTGTTTGGTTTTCATGCGAAACAGGTAGTCTTTCATCATGTCGGTTACTTTCTGTTCGCGGTTTCTTTTCTAAAGATTTTAGACATCTATCTAGTTTTGTTTTAAAGGTTGTACCCATTTCCCGATATTTATCACTACCTGTGATTTCTTTTTTCAGTTCTTTAGTTTCAATTTCAGATTCAATCGAACTGTCTAACTCTTTCAATTCTTTAAGTTTTTCATCTAACTGATTTTTTAAATCGTGTAAGTCTTCAATTTTAGCTTCGACTAAATAAGTTTCATTAACTGGATTTTCTAATGTATTATCTATTTTCGTAGTTAATTTAGTAAACAATTCTCTTACCGCGGTTCTTTTTAGTTTAGTTCGTTCTATATCCATTTTCAAAATTATTTACAGAATTCAAATTAAATAATTAAAGGGACTTACCTCGATCAGGTCGCATTGACATCAGAGTCGTCGCGTGTAATCAATAATCTTAAATCCAATAAAAAGAATAATAAATCAAGTATTCCAAAGAGCGTGTTCCATCAACTCAGGCGTCACCATGAAGAATTCTTGTAATCGTTTGTCATCGAATCATTCGAATAATAATATTTGTGTTCGTCTCATAAAATCATCCATTTTTTGAACACATACAGTTTATTCTTCACAAAACATATAAACATACACTGAACTTCACAAACATATATTAAATAATAGTTTTCTCGGCTTTTCGCCGAATCAAAAAACATGTTCCATCCAAGCGGGATTCAAAAAAACATTCTAAACTATTTTTCCCTCGGGACGGGGATGACGTCACGATAAAATCCCCATAGAAATCATTTCTTTCCCCAAGGAATGAAGTCGTAACAATCCTCCCCAGCACTAGAACACATTTCAATTTTTCGCTACTTAATTACTCACAACAATGCAGATTTTGAGTTTAAAATTTAAGTTTGAACATTTACAAGCATTTAATTAGATACAAAAAATAACGGTTAAAAATAGTTGTTGGTTACTCTAAATTTTAAGGCGCCCTCTAATGGTATTTTTTGAAATTAATCATTAAAATTTATTTTCAAGGAAATATTGATATAAAGAATAGTTTTAGCGAAAACAGCAAACGAATCGACCAATTTTTCCGTATGTTATAATTTTTTGAAATTTGAATCTCCCAACCCCCATTGAAGACAGTTCAGTTTGCGCTACTTAACCACTCCCAACGATTCAGATTTTCATCGCAAAATTTAAGTTTACATCTAAGCTTCTAAAAAAAGTTTATGAGATGCAAAAAATAACGATAAAAAATAATTGTGCGTTACTCCAAAGTCTAAAGCGCCCTCTATCGGCATTTATTTAATTTTATCTTTATAATTTATTTTCAAGATAATACTGACATAAAGAATAATTTTGGTGAAAATCGCAAATCAATTGACCAATTTTTCCATTTTTTATAATCATTTGGAATTTGAACCTCCCTCCCCCCCCCCCCACAGTTCACTTTGCGCTGCTTAACCACTTCCAACGATTTAGATCTTAAGCTCAAAATTTAAATTTATGTCTAAGCTTCTAAAAATATTTAATGAGATGCAAAAAATAACGATAAAGAATAGTTGTTCATTACTCCAAAATCTAAAGCGCCCTCTATCGTCTTTTTTTGAAATTTATGTTTATAATCTACTTTCAAGACAATACTGACATCTACGTATAATAAAATGCGTTTGGAGAGAAGTGTGTAGAACGCTTCCAATGCGTACCCTTCTGCTGTAGGAATCCACAGTTGCTAAACGCCATGTTAGGCCTAATGCAAAACATATGTTAACATATGACAGCTAAATGATAACTTCTTCTGCTTGAAATAATGTTTGTCGGGTAAATTGCCCTATAAAACATGTATATCACATCCAATTGGAATGCATTAAGTTCCAATTTAAACGTACGCTATTATAAACAAAATAAACAATCGACGGTTTCACAAAAAAGAAATGAATGACTCTTAGTGATTCATTAAAATAATAATAACAATAAAAATATCTAATTATGATTTGAAAGTATTTGTAAAATCATATTAAAACATTTAAATACATTTTAAATTATATTTTTCACTTTCGTTTACATTTATCATAGGCAGTAAGTTTACAACATTAAAAAAAACTCAATGGTTTTTCAAGTCAATGGTTTTTTCATGGATTTATGCACTGTGGACGGACTTCAACTTTTACTGTGCTGCCATCTATCAGCATCAATGCAAATGAATAATTTTTCCATTGAATTTATAGTAAATAATAACACTAATAGTAATAAATAAAAATTGCAAGATGTAATAATGTGTATGAGATTTCTCTTGAACGTTTCCGCTATATAATTTTAAAATACCAAGCTATAAATAAATAGAATAATTTTCGTATGATTTCTTAGATATAATTTAAATTTCGTTTTATTATTATTATTTTTTTAAGATGTCTACATTTTTCAACTTAATTTTTCAAATTTTGTTTTCTATTATAAAGAAAATATTTTTCCCCCTCAAGGTGTAATGGATATATGAGATATTATAATAACTGCATTAATGAGATTGAAAATTATTTTTCCACATTCTGTTATTAAAGTATAATTTTTCTTACTTTTCAAAGTTATTATATTAAAAAATTACTATGCTAAAAATAAAAAAAAAATACCTGCTTTGTTGTAATTAGTATAAGTTATACATGACTGTATATTACTTATATTTTAATTACATTTCATAAGAAATATAAATTTCGTTTACAGTGTAAGCACATTTCAAGTGGATATAAGCTAAGCTTTTAAAATAGGTGTAATAAAATTAAAATTTTACGAAGGAAATAATAATAACGATTTTGGCTTTCATTAATAAGGAACGAATTTTTAAAGTCACATAGAGTTTTAAAAAATTGATTTTGATCTAAATCAATGCATCTTGGTTCGATATTTTCTATAAATAACTACAAATTTTCCAAAAAGTTTTTTTTTTTAATGTTGTTTCCAAAATTTTTTTTTATGTTGTTGTTTGTTTATATTAACTGCTGCTAGATGAGCAAAACCCATATTTAAAAATAAAGTATAAACTTTATTAATCGATTATCTAGGAATCTATTTCATGTCCTTTCTATATATATGGCTAAAATCGCTGCGGAATCATTGCTTTTTGTAAAATAATGCATTTAAAAAAAAATGACGGTCAATATTTAATTTTAATGTTTAGTGAAATTTTCAGAAAATGTGTTTTACTTTGCTAATTATTTTCATTGTTGTGATAAATACTGCTGTATGTTTTGTCCAATTGTTGAACTATTTCAGAAATTTAATATCAACTAAAAAAAAAAAAATCATTTGTATTGCTATTTTTAAAATATGCTTTCCTACAATACAAACTCTTTAATAATAAAATCTTCATTCTGGTTGTTTGTACGAAGTCTTACGAAAATAAAATGCAGGTCAAAATTCTGTCATTTTTGACGGGGGTTATATACTAGTAAATAATAGTTTTAGTGAAAACCGCAAACGAATCGATCAACTTTTCTATTTTTTATAATCATTTGAATTTTTGGACACTAAACTTTAATGGTGCCTATCTTCTTCGGAAGACGTGTAGGACCCTTAGTTTCCTATTTAATATTGTTTGCCTTGATGTGTACTATCACCCTTTAAAGTTTGTACCATGAATTTAGAAACACCCTGTATATGTATATACACTATCTACCAAAAAGTATTTGTACACTTTCAGTTTTTGACATTTTGTCAAATATTTAAAAATATACTGGTCGGATTCTTCTGGAACTTCAGAAATATAAAGATTATGTTTCACTTTATATTTATTTACATTCATTTGTTAAGCGGGTAATTAGGGGGCCGGCAAAAAAAACAAAGAATAATAGAAATATTTGGGATCGCCCTGTACATGAAAATGCACGAAACGACTTATCGCTTTGGAATACAAATATATGAATACAGTAGAATATGTACACTAATTTTTGTGAGAATAGCATGTATATTTATGGCGATAGAGCGATTTTTTTGAAAAATTCAAAAAATTCTGGTATGTTTTTTGTTTATATCATGCTGGGTTTTTGACCAAATTTAACGCAAATTTCAGAAAATTGGCAAAATGCAGTAGAAAAAATGTAGCGCAATTGGAATATAAATATATTAAATATTTTATGAAATATGAGTAGTTGTATAAAATAATTTTCATCTGCGCATGCGCAAACTAGAAAAATATTTTTTTTACATCATTAATAGTCAATTCTGTGGAGTGAAAAAAATATAAAAAAAGTATAAAAAAAATCCAATCAAATATCGTGAAAATTCAAAAAGATATCATTATTTTAGTGAGATGTTTTTACTCTGCTCTCTAAAAACGGCTGAATCTTAAGGGATTCTCCACAAATTGACATTTTTTAATAACTGACTTAAAAAAAAAAAACTAGTATTGAATTAATACAATATCTAATACAATATTGCTGCTAATAAGTACTTGACAATTGTGATAGAAAAGAAAAAGAGCTTTATTCGCATTCAGGGCCAAAACTAAGAGTGGGGGGGGGGAAAGGGCATGTGCTCCGGGCGCTAGGATGAAAGTGTTCCAAATGAATCTTTCGTTTGGCGATTTTTTTCATGGCTATGTTTAGCATAATATTGTTAAAATTATTATATCTGGGCTATTAAAGCATAAAAAAATCTAATGATGATGGCTTAAGGTCCCTGCCCCTACCCGCAAAGATGCTCACGAGCTAATGCTATTCCTATGGGGATGCATTTTTCTAACTCTTTTGCATTTGGACATTTTTAAATAATATGTTTTGCATTGGATAGCGGAAGTCCTTTTCAAGATCGCTCCGTTATTACTTTTTCAATTTTGGCGTAGATATTTTTATAATGTTTCTTTCACTTTCAAAAGCGGTTCTGAAAGTGAAACTAACTTTATAAAAAATATCCATGACTCAAATCGAAAAAGTAGTCAAGGAGCGATTTTGAGAGGGACTTCCGCTATCCAATGCAAAAAAAAAAAAAAAAAAAAAAAAAAAAAAAATTGAAAATTTCAAAATGCGAAAGAGTTATTAGAAAAATGCCTCCCCACAGGAATAGCATTAGCTCAGCAGTGTATTCGCGGGCAGGGACAAGGGCCTTAAAGATCCTGTTGAAAGTAGAATTTTTTTGATTCGGTTTAAAGTATCAAATTGGAGTATTTTAATAAAGCAGAATACGTTATTTTATATTACATATTTTAAGTTTTAAAATAAGTCGGCTATTAATAAATTGGAGAAATTTTCTTAGTAAATATGCTTTGCGAAGGAGGGGGAAAGGGGTACCTTCAAAATCCACTTTTGCCTCGGGAAAAAAAGACTGGTTTTGGCCCTGTTCACATTTAATAATTTGTAGATCCTCCTCGAGAGGCAATTACAGCTGCGACTCTCCTGGGCATGCTCTCAACTAGTCCTTGTATTACATTTAATGGTATTTTATTCCACTCTGTTTGCACAAGGCAGGTAAGCTCTTTTACTGATTTGGGGCGTGTGTCACCCGCCTTAATTCGACGATCCAACTCGTCCCAAAAGTTCTCTATTGGGTTCAGGTCTGGGCTCTGGGCAGGCCACTCGAGTCGATGCACTCCATTATCAGCATGCCAATCCATGCTGGACCTCGCTACATGGCAGCTTGCGTTGTCATCCTGGAAATAACATGGGTCCAATCCATAGTATTGCCATAACGTAGGAAGTACACTGTTGTCCAGTATATTACAGTAGGCATCGGCATTGAGCTTCCCATGAATTGGGACCAAGGGTCCTAGTCCGAACCAGGAAAAACAACCCCAGAACATAATTCCCCCTCCGCCAAATTTAACTGTGGGCACAATACATTCTGGTAGGAGGCGTTCTCCAGGCAGACGCCAGACCCAGACCCTACCATCAGAACGGTAGAGGGTGAACCTTGATTCATCACTCCAGAGAACCTGTTTCCATTGCTGTACAGTCCATTGCTGGCGTGTTTTGCACCAACTTAACCGAGCTGCGCGGTTGGACTTGGTGATTATAGGCTTATGGGCGGCAGCACGGCCATAAAAATTAAGCAGATGAGCTTTCTTACGGATGGTATTCATGGAAACAACACATCCTGAAGCTTGTTGAAATTCTTGGCGTATGTGTAACATTGGTTGGTTGCGGTTCTTCCGAATTTCTCTAGACAGAAACCTGCGGTCTCTATCTCCCAGTTTCGTCGGTCTGCCTACTCTGGCCACATTCTGACAATCATCATTCAGCTTCCATTTTCTAATCACATAAGCCACAGTCGTTTTGGGGTAATTAAGCTCGCTAGATATGTCGATAAAAGATCGGCCATTTCGGTGGTACCCGATGATCACACCTTTCTCAAAATCAGACAGCTCTGTTCTTCTTGGCATCATTCATGCGATTGATGTCAGTGTTGTTTTCGACACCACATTTAACAGTGGAGAACTTGACGTATTTCAGGATCGCAGATATCGGCATTTGCATAAGAGCCATTATCAATTATGTATCAATGGGTAGATTTGACACAAATGCTTCGATTTTTTATAATTATTTTTATCCTGAAATAGGTACGTTTTGGTAATTATCTAAGAAAAGAAGTAAATCACCAGTAAAAAACGTAAATGGGATTTGGCAATTTGCGTAAAATCTGACGTCATTCAACTGCTTTCAGAGACCAATTGAAAATCAGTTCACTCCTATCCACAATAACTTTCTGAATTTCCACGAAATTCGATCGGATTTTTTTATGGGTAGCTCCATAGAGTTGAATATTAAATTATGTAAAATGATAAATTTTATCGTTCACGCATACGCTGATTAAAAAATATTTCATACAAATACTCATATTTTAGAAAACTTTTAATATATTTATATTTCAATAGCACCTTATTCTTTCTACTACATTTTGCGAAATTTTCTGAATGTGGTTTTATATTTAGTTGAAAATATTGCATGACATAGAACATTTTAGAAAATATTTAATATATTTATATTTCAATGAATTTTGGTGAACTCCCCCCCCCTCCCTTTTCTTCTTTGCAAAGCATCTGCAAAAGTATTTGCAAAGAAAAATTTTCTAATTTATTAATAGCCGACTTATTTTAAAACTTAAAATATGTAATATTGATTAAAGTAGTCTGCTTTGTTTAAAAAAAATGATACCTTAAAATCGTGAAACCGAATCAAAACGAAAAAAAAAATCTGCTTTATGCGGGATCTTTATGCCATCATCATTAGATTCTTCTATGCTTTGGTATAGGAGAAATGCTTTGAATGGGACGATTTTGACAATATCATGCTAAACATAGACATGGAAAAAATCGCCAAACAAAATGTACATTTGGGACACTTTCATCCTAGCGCCCGGGGCACATGCCCTTTTCCCCCAACCCTCTCTTAGTTTTCGCCCTGAATGCGAATAAAGCTCTTTTTCTTTTCTATCACAATTGTCAAGTACTTATTAGCAGCAATATTGTATTGGATATTGTATTAATTCAATACTAGTTTTTTTTAAAGTGAGTTATTAAAAAATGTCAATTTGTGGAGAATCCCTTAAGATTCAGCCGTTTTTAGAGAGCAGAGTAAAAACATCTCACTAAAATAATGATATCTTTTTGAATTTTCACGATATTTGATTGGATTTTTTTTATAAGTCACTCCATAGAATTGACTATTAAATGATGTAAAAAAAATGTTTTTCTAGTTCGCGCATGCGCAGATAAAAAATATTTTATACAACTACTCATATTTCATAAAATATTTAATATATTTATATTCCAATTGCGCTACATTTTTTCTACTGCATTTTGCCAATTTTTCTGAAATTTGCGTTAAATTTGGTCAAAATCCCAGCATGATATAAACAAAAAACATACCAGAATTTTTTGAATTTTTCAAAAAAATCGCTCTATCGCCATAAATATACATGCTATTCTCACAAAAATTAGTGTACATATTCTACTGTATTCATATATTTGTATTCTAAAACGATAAGTTGTTTCGTGCATTTTCATGTACAGGGCGATCCCAAATATTTCTATTATTCTTTCTTTTTTTGCCGGCCCCCTAATTACCCGCTTTACAAATGAATGTAAATAAATATAAAGTGAAACATAATCTTTATATTTCTGAAGTTCCAGAAGAATCCGACCAGTATATTTTTAAATATTTGACAAAATGTCAAAAACTGAAAGTGTACAAATACTTTTTGGTAGATAGTGTATATATATATATATATATATATCTGATTATTGTCATGCGATAACTAACGTATTTATGAACCGATTTGAATGAAACTTGGTATGTACATAGTACATACAAATATCTCAACCAAGTTCGTTGGCCAGCATCATCCGCCATGTTTCAAAATGGCGGCCATTTAAATTTTTTTTATTTTAAAATTTAAAATTAAATGCGAAAAAATTAAAAGTTGGAAAATATTTTTATTTTATGTGTTAGATCTTAAAACTCCAATTCCAGAACACATTGTATTTTGTCTATATCTTAAAAAATGATTGAGCTATAGCACTTTGAATTTTTCTTATGGCTGACATTTTGAAACGATCTGATTTTTGTCATGCTATAACTAACGAATTTGAGAACCGATTTGAATGAAACTTGGTATGTACATAGCACATACAAATATCTCGAACGAGTTCGTTGGTCAGAATCATCCGCCATGTTGTTTCAAAATGGCGGCCATTTAAAAAAATTTAAAATTTTTAAATTTAAAATTAAATGCGAAAAAATTAAAAGTTGAAAAACATTTTTATTTTATGTGTTAGATCTTAAAACCCCATAGCTAGAACACTTTTTACTTTGTCTATATCTTAAAAAATGATTGAGTTATACCACTTTGAATTTTTCTTATGGCTGACATTTTGAAACGATCTGATTTTTGTCATGCTAACTAACGTATTTATGAACCGATTTGAATGAAACTTGGTATGCACATAGTACATATAAATATCTCGACCGAGTTCGTTGGCCACCATCATCCGCCATATCGTTTCAAAATGGATGCCATTTAAAAAATTAAAAAAAAATAAAATTTAAAAATAAATGCGAAAAAATTTAAAGTTGAAACATATTTTTATTTTAAGTGTTAGATCCTAATACATAGATTCTAGAACACTTTTTACTTTGTCTATATCTTAAAAAAATGATTGAGTTATAGCACTTTGAATATTTTCTTATGGCTGACATTTTGAAACGATCTGATTTTTGTCACGTGATAACACTCGTATTTATAAATAGATTTGGATGTAACTTGTTGTGTACATAGTACTTAATAAAGCCTGGACCGAGTTCGTTAACCAATTCCATCCGCCATCTTGTTTCAAAATGGCGGCCATTTAAATTTTTTAAAGAAATTTAAAATTTGAAATTAGGTACAAAAAATTAGAAATTGAAAAAATATTTTTCTTTTATGCATTTGACCTTGAATTAAATATTCCAAAGCACTTTTTGTTTCAACTGTATCTTAAAAAAATGTCTGAGTTATACTACTTTTAGTTTCTAGTGTTGCTCACATTTTGAAATGATCTGGTTTTCATCACGTGATAAAATTGGGTGAAATTTGGGTGGAATTTGGATGAAATTTGGTGCGTAGATAGTACATACAGATGTCTGGAACGAGTTTATAAGCTAGTTCCAACCGCCGTCTTGTTTCAAAATGGCGGAATATTATTTTTTTTAAATTTAAATTTTAAAATTAGGTGCAAAAAAGTAAGAAATTGAAAAAGATTTTTCTTTTGTGTTTTGACCTTGATACAAAGATTCCAGAGCATTTTTTGTTTCATCTATATCTTGAAAAATGGCTGAGTTTTAGCACTTTCAATTTCCAGTGAGATTGACATTTTGAATCGGTCTGAAATTTGTCACGCGTTAATACGCCTATTTATAAACTGATTTTGATATAACTCCGTGTGTTCATGGTACATACCAATGTCTTGACCGATTTCACGGCCAACTTTATCCGCCATCTTGTTTCAAAATGGCGGCCACTTAAATTTGTCAAAAATCTTTTAAATGTATAATGATGTATAAACAAAAAATTAGAAATTGAAAAAAGTTCTAAACTAAATGACAAAAACTAAAATGACTATAAACTAAATGACTATAAACTAAAATTCTAAACTATTTATCTTAATAATGAATTCCGAAGTATTTTTTGCTTTGTCTTTACCTTGAAAAATGCCTGGGATATAGCAGTTTGAATTTCTAATGTGGTTGACATTTTTTTTAAAAAGTCAATTTGCCCGCGACAGCCCTCGTATACATTAATCAATTTCAATGTTCACATGTATTAAGATTTCGATCAAGCTCACTGTTTTTTTTATCTATCATGTTGCTTTAAAATGGCATACACTCTATGATATCGTGGAATTTGCGACTCTATAAATCGCTTAAAATAAAACAAGGTTGAATAAAAGATGATTAATTTCTAAAAATTCCTATTAATATTCAGTATTGACAAAAACTAGTATTCAATCTTACATAATCGTGTTCCACTATTTTGAGCTTCGTATATTTGATTTATATAACTTAATATAAAATAAATAAATAAGTATATGAAAGCTACCTCTTCCTCCCGGCATTGCAGGGAGGACTTTTTAAATCAAAATGGCCAGTGACAAGAATATAAATAAACCACAATAATTAAATTGCAAGATAGAGTGAAGATGACCATTTGTCTGAATTTCAGGCTGAAGTGTTCTTAGCAGTTGGATAAAGAGTTATATTACGTACCAATATTTGGATGAAGTATAGAATGGTAAACACTGAATACAATAATATAATCGTCTATGAACCACAATTCAGCTTCCAGACCTACCAGAAACAGGCTACAATTACTCAATTTGATGATTATCGTTTGCTATATTTAACCAAAAGATTTTTCTTTATCGAACCTATTTGTAAATCTTGGAAAGCCGTACTTGGAAAGCCGAAAAAAGCCTTGAACTCATGAACCCAGTTGCCCTCAATTGAATACCCTGTCATCATACACAAATCCATAAATTTAACTTTATCAAAAACTGCATGGGCATTAGTCTAAAAGAATTGTCACTTAAAGCAACTTATAATACTTTTAGTATAGATTGTCATTTAGAGGAAGCTCTCATTGAAGTGGTTTTTGCAAAAGACAAGTTCCACCAAATTAGAAGGATAGTAGCATTTGCTGATAGATAAGAACTTGAGCATTACCGGTGGCAAATGTAGATTTAATTAAACATTTAAAAATGAAGATTCTAGGTTTTTTTACTTCAAACTTATTTTTATATTATTAAACGGTTAACATGAAAATATTTATTTTTTTCATTCTAAAATTCTATTTTTCAAATTTAAGTGAATCCGTGCTCTTACATCTTCGCCTGTTGAATTCTAGTAAACTTTACCTTTGAATGCAACTCTCTTACATTACATTGGCTGTTTCATAAAGTTTCTTGCAATTATATTAGGCTAATAAACTTTATCATTAAATCCGCTTCTGGCTACATATGTTTAAGCAATTACCTTTTGTAAGTAATCATTTTTTCCAAATGATGGTACGCTATGGCTACCGAAGCTAGTTTGGAATAAGAAATAAAGTGTTTTGGAGCTTTAAACATTGTTTTTTATTTATATTGTTCTGTGCCAAGTAATTTCTCATTGTAATAAACTAATCTGATTTTTTTTTAAATATACAACATGTGCACCATTAGTTATACGACTTACTTCCAATACCAAAGTGCAAATCTTCCCTCATTCCGGTTAACAAGTCTGAAGTAATAGGAGCAATAATTTCTTCCTTTCTTTGTGTTTTTCTATTATGGGAATCACAATTAAAGTTTAAACAAAGCTCACAGTGAATTGAAATTACAAATTCACCCTTAGAAAAATACATATCACAAAACTTTTTATGCTCAGGGTTGTCATTTTGCGTAAGTGGCCCTGCAGGCTAATACATAAAAAAGTAGTAGTAGTGCAAGCGCTTATCTAAATCTGTTTAAGTTACTCTTTGTACCTTGAATATATATTATAAAACGCTTACAGTTCATAGTATTAAAATTTATCAGTAAGAAATTCCTTTATTGACACCCCATATTCCATTAATAAAAGACTGCAGTTGTTTTTAACCGACTTCAAGGAGGAGGTTATGATTTCGACCTGTATGTATTTGTTGTTCACGCATAACTTTCGTAAATATGAACCGATTTTGATAATTATTTTTTTGTTAGAAAATGTAAGACGCCCACATGGTCCCATTTAAATTTTATCAAATTCTTGCGATTAGAACTTTTTTAAAAACAAAAACATTAAAATTCCAATTTTTTGAAGCAGTCATCCAATTAAAAGCGTTCAATTTTCAGTTAATCGCAGGCTTTCATGTCGAGCACACAAGTCAGATATGTGTGTACAATAAATAAATAAAATTTCAGGCTATCACTCTTACACTGGTAAAAGATCTTTTCAACCACTTTCAAGGACTAGGTTATGATTTCGATCTGTATGTATTTCTTGTTCACTCATAACTTAACTAAAAATGAACCGATTTTGATAATTCTTTTTTTGTTTGAAAGTATAAGGTGCCCGCCCCATTTTAATTTCATTAATTTCTGATGATTAGAATATTTTAAAGTAAAAAGTGTGGATTTGATAAAAAAAAAAATATATAATGTTTTGTCGCAAATAATCTTCCATTGTTGCAACCGTTTTCAAATCATAAGCATATTAAAACTATGCATTCATATGCGTTAGCGCCAAGTTGTCGCCAAGCTTGATTCTTTTTTGAAGTCGGTTACTATTTTTTTTAAAAAAGCATAATTATCTATCCTCTTCCAGATTCAGGAAGAATAAATTCACTATGAACATATTAAATAAAGCACACGTACTACTGGAGACAGAATGACAATTACTGGGTATTAATATAAAAGGTTGTCTATTTGTACTTGTTGCCTGAACAAATAGATTACACAGCATTATTACAGAATCTTCATAAATTAGTCTTTATTTGTCACATTGAACCCATGCAGTATGACGCTTACAATTGATAGTACTAAAATTTATAACTAAAAGATTTCTTTATGGATACCCTGTATTACATTAATAAAACACTGCAGTTTTTTCAATCCTCTTCTAGTTCTAGGAAAAATAAATTCACTATGAACTTATTAAATAAAGCACCTGTACACGTATTCTTGTTCCTGAGAATATACATTGAACAGTTTTATTACAGAACTTTTCTAAATTGCTTTTTATTTGTCACCTTGAACTCACACAGTACAACGTTTACTGTTGATAGTATTAAAATTTTTACTGGGACATTCCTTTATTGATACCCTGTATTACACTAATAAAACACTACTGTTGTTTTCTATCAGCCTTTATATGTAAAAAAAAATTATTTACTATGATCATATTAAATAACATATCTGTACTTTTTCAAGAACGTATACACAGCAGAGCATTATTCCAGCAATTGGTTAGCTTCAACACAAATCAACTTTTATGTATGCATACTTTCATTTAATTTTTTCGAAAAATGAAAGAAAACATTAAGATTTTTAAAACTGCAATATTATTTAATCTTAAAATTGTAACAATTTTTACAAGGAATTGCTGAAATTAATGTGAAAAACCTAGAAATAAATTTACAAATTAAACTGAAAAGGTAAAAAAAGTGTTAATTTAAACTTCCTGAGAACTTTGATTTATGATATTTGAATCCATTGATTTTTTCTTGATAATGTTCACTATTCAGGCGAATTTTTTTAAAAAAGTAAAGCTTTTACTGAAACAATGGCGTGTGTTCGGTGATCTCTTTTAAAAGTTTTTTAGTTAAGAATATTTCATATCTTTTTCCAAAAACGTGAAGTCCGAATGTTAACAATACTCTGCTGCTTAGTAAGGTAAATAAGGTACCTAATAAATCGTTTTGTAAAACGTGTAATTCATTTTAAAAACAGAATTCTGCAATAAACGCCAGCAGCTGGAAAAAGTACTTCACTCATTTTGTTGAAAACTACTTGCACTATTTTGCAGAACCTTGTACATTACTTATTTAATGTATACTATACCACCATTAGGCGCCACGTGTTAATTAAAACATAAGGTAAACGCACCAGTAATAGGCCCTTTAAAGAAATTTATCCAATTATTATTAAAAATTTAATTAATTCAAAAACATATATTTAACATATATTTATCAAATTTTCAACTTACATCTAAGGTTCAGCTTGTTCTGTTTTCAGCATTCAAAATATATTCTTCAGAAAAAGAAAAAAAAATGTTACGTTTCTTTATAAATAAAAAACTGATATAGTAAATTTCTGATGCACGAAAATTAAAGTTTTCGGCTTATCCATTAATATACAGGGTGTTTCGCTACCAGACCGACAAACTTTGAGGGATGATAGTAGACATGAAAACAAACATCATTAAATAGGGAACCATGGGGCGCAAACGTCTTCTGTAGGAGCTAGCGGCCATTAAAGTTTGAGGTCCAAAATTTCAAACGATGATAAAAAACGGAAAAAAGGGTCGATTCGTTTGCGGTTTTCACTAAAACATTCTTTATATCACGTTTTTCTTAGAAAAAAATTTCAAAGATTATGTTCAAAAATTGTCGATAGAGGGCGCTTTAGACTTTAGAGTAACGAACAGTTACTTTTTACCGCTATTTTGTGTATGGGGTTGAAATTATTCTAAAGTTTAGACTTTAACTTAAATTTTAAACCCAAAATCGGAAACATTGGGATCGGGTAACTAGCAAATATTAAACTGTGAACAGAGGGGAAAAGTTTAAACGCTCATAAATATTGGACAAACAAATCGATTTTATTGCAGTTTGCGTGTAAGTCATTAACTTGGTAATTATTTTATTCAAAATGATGTACAGCTTCGGTGCCCTCATTTTTTGATAGAGGGCGCTTCCGATACATCTCTGACATTTCAAAGGCATTACTCCTGGGTGTTTTACTACCAGACCATCATACTTCCAGGAAGTGTTAGGGATACAAAGATGACTTGGAATCGCATAGAAATGTAACGTTGGAAATGCATTTTTTGCATGTTACGGTTAAAGGAAGCAGAGAAAAAAGTAACAGAAACAGAGAGACACGTTAGTGCGAGAAGAGTGACACGTTAATGTTACAGAAACTAGTTTATGTAAAGGTTTTACTAGAAAAGGTGTTTGAAATTACGACCAGAAGTAGTTCGGCAAGTTTGACAGCGACGGTAGATGGCGCTAAACGGTAATGCGCCTGCGCAAAGATCACTTTGAAGTGATCATTCGCGAACCGGTTCCAAAGGTAGCAGAATGAAGTATTTGAACGATGAATAGCACGATAGGGCTCCTCCACATTTTACCAATGCCGTTTACCGACAGTTCAAAGTAACATATGGACAGTGGTGGATAGGTCGTGGTAGCCCGGTTCATTGGCCTGCCAGATCGCCGGATCTATCATGTATGGACTTCTTTTGCTGGGGTCAAATAGAAAATTGGGTATATGAGACTCCCGTACCATCAGTTGAAGACCTTGCAGCTGGTATTTCTGTAGCTGCCAGAAAACTATCAGAGATGCCAGGAAACTTTCAAAGCGTGAGGAATTCACGTGACGCCGCTGTCAAGCATACCGGACTACTTCTGGTTGTAATTTTGAACATCTTTTGTCGTAAAACCTTTAAATAAACTGTTTTTTGTCAAATTAACGTGTCGTTCTTTCTCTGCTGTTTCTGTTACTTTTTTTCTTTGCTTACTTTAACCGTAACTTGCAAAAAATGCATTTCCAACGTTACATTCCTATGCGATTCCGAGTCCTCTTTGTATCCCTAACACTTCTTGGAAGTATGATGGTCTGGTAGTAAAACACGCAGGAGTAATGCCACTGAAATGTCAGAGATGTGTCGGAAGCGCTCTCTATCAAAATACGAGAGCACCAAAGCTGTACATCATTTTGAATAAAATAATTACCAAGGGAATGACTTACACGCAAACTGCAACAAAATCGATTTGTTTGTCCAATATTTATGAGCGTTTAAAATTTCCCCCTCTGTTCACAGTTTAATTTTCGCTAGTTACCTAATCCCAATGTTTCCGATTTTGGACTTAAAATTTAAGTTAAAGTCTAAACTTTAGAATAATTTCAATCCCATACACAAAATAGCGGTAAAAAGTAACTGTTCGTTACTCTAAAGTCTAAAGCGCCCTCTATCGACAATTTTTGAACATAACCTTTGAAATTTTTTTCTAAGAAAAACGTGATATAAAAAATGTTTTAGTGAAAACCGCAAACGAATCGACCCTTTTTTCCGTTTTTTATCATCGTTTGAAATTTTGGACCTCAAACTTTAATGACCGCTAGTTCCTATAGAAGACGTTTGCGTCCCATGGTTCCCTATTTAATAATGTTTGTTTTCATGTCTGCTATCATCCCTCAAAGTTTGTCGGTCTGGTAGCGAAACACCCTGTATTTACAGTTTAATAGAATAAATCAAAAGTTGTTTAATTAAAAATAAAACGTAATATTAAAAAAAGCAATATTTTATGTGAAACTTAACTTTCATTGAAATCTCTAAGATTTGCCAAAAAGGCTGTTTTTGAAGACACTCTAGAAAATAAACAAATATAAGAGAAGAAAAAAATATTCCAAACAGTTTATGAAAAATTAACATGTAGTGATGATACACAATCAGATTTTTTTAGTCATTTTTCAGAAATGCATTTTGGGTTTGTTTTTAAACTTTGAAAACCAGTGGTTCACTATTGGAACGTGTTTCACTATAGATGCATTTAACCCCTTGAAGGGCACCGGTATATGTTATATACCCCTTAATTTTAATTCCAAATGCCGCATTGGCACCAAAATTTAAGAATCAACTTTTGTTTCATATTATATACTCGAAGAAAAGCTTTTACTTTGTTTCATATAAAATTGTTTATAAATACCGGTGTCAATCAATCATTTTAACATTTTAGTAGCAGAAGTGCTTTGCCCCTCAAGGGGTTAACTGAATTCAGGAAAAACACACATAAACGTAGATAAAGACATTTGACGGAACGCAATTCTTAACTTTTTATAAACACAAAATATATAATATGTTCAGTTTTACTTAAAAGGCTATGTAAATAGTCAAACAGAGATGTTAATAGTTAATTTTATTTAAAATATGGTAGTATTTTCAAGCCTTATTCAAGCTCTTCCTAAGTTATAACAATTACAAAAATATTCTCTGATAAAGGGCCTGGTTAAGGCTTGGAAGTACTAAGTTGTTGTAAATAAAATTAGCTATTAACATTTCTGTTTGATTATTTTAATTGCCTTTTCAAGTTCTCTCAAATTTTCCAAAGTTCATACTGTATACACACAAACCTATTGAAATCATTCGTTTAGATATTGTCAGCCATATGCAGTTATTTATCTAGTTATTTGCGTGAACTTGTACAGGATCTTATTTATATTCTACAAATATTTTCTAATACACTAAACATGTTCAACGCGAAAAGGCATAGCATAATTGAAATCCTTCTTTAATTAATTAATGTTCAAATGCAGTAATGCTTATGAATTATTTTATGTAGCACTGTACGTGATCATCCATTATAAGCATTTATATATACCAAATAATATTCAAAATTTCGTAATATTTATCAACGCACTGAAAAATCATTTCCACCAATTATCATAAATATGCACTATTTCATTTACAGTAATGTATCAAAAATATTTTGTTTGCCCCTGTAAATGAACGATTGGTATACACATCATATTCCACAGGAAATGTCTTACTGTTCTAGTGTATTGCCTTACTAATCTTTATAAATTTTAGTATACTTGAAATATTGTAACATAATGCACAGGCACGTTTAAAAGTTCAAGTCCGTAGATTTTTGTGCAATTGAATATTTTTGTGCCGCCCTATAAATAAACAATAACATTTACCACCTATATTCCACAGAATGCATGTATTAATGCACATCATAAAACTAGATCAATTTCATTACGTTTAAAATGGGGCAATATCATTAAAATGCACTTATATTTTCTTTATCCTATTGACCATAATGTAAGGGAAAACTGTTGAATTTTCTAATAAATCAATTATAAATGCTACAGTAAATAGAGATCATGCTAATATCAATAATTACTAAAATTACAGAGCAATCGACGTATATTTTATTAGAGTTGGAGCACAGACTGATGATCAGACGTCCAGGCTGCCAAAGAAGTCGAATTTATCAACATTTTTCAACTTTGTTGACAGGCAGTAAAAAGTGTTTTCTTTAAATTCTTTTTGAAATACCTAGAATTTTTATAATGGAGTTCAAAAACCCCTGTAAAAATTTCAGGAAGCGTATTAAAATTTAACTGCGAACAAAAAGCAAATTTAAACACCAATATTTATCCCTTTGTAGTCTTTATAGTTTTGAGAGTGGATTTTTTGTTAAAATAACAACATTTATTTCAAATGATTCTGCTTGTAAGGATTTTAAAAGTTTTTTTAGTACCGAATATTTGATATCATTTTATATGCTTTTCACCAAGTTTAAATATCAAGTGAAGTTATTAGAATTTTTTTTCAAGTGATTTACACTTGTTCAACTTTCAATACATCAGAAACACGGCAATGGATGCAGGAATTAACACATGGCTTATATTATTTTTATTTGTAATTTTTATATGCTATGTCATTTCCATGAAATTACATTTATAATTATTAAATGGGAATGAAATTTTTTAATTAAATTTAATTAAATATCATGGTTTACATACTTCAAAATAAAGTTTTATCAAAATTTCGGTATTCTCTAAACCTTTTTTTTACGTTCATACAGGAATTTAAAATGGTAATAGTTTTCTTATGAAAATATATAAAAATTTTTAATGCTACGTAACACAAATTATTATCATTTGTTTTCAAGTGCCAACATCTGATGCATTTATTTAATGACATTTTCTATGTTTAATGTTCCTTTAGAAAACGTCTTTAAAAAGAAGCGAATACACATTTTTAAAATTTATCTTTTAATATATCATTATTTAAAACTCTTTGTGGATCATTTTAATTGCATATTTAGAATGCATTCTACAGAGTATTTTCTGTGAAGTCATTGAAAATTCCTTCAGTGTAGAAATATCCTTCCCACCTCTTCTCCATGCAAATTTTTAAATAAAGAAAAATATATCAAATGTAAGGAATTGCTGGAATTCAATTATTCAAAAGCCTATAACAGCAAAGTTTACATTATGAATGAAATCTTTTAAAGATATTTCTTGTTAAAAATCTGGTAAGTTTTCTTTGACTTTAATAAATAATTTTTTTTCTGTTATGATTGCTACATTTTTCTAACTTAAAATGTATTTTTTTTCCATCCAGAATGACAAATAATATTTGTTAACCATTTGTCAGTTATATGAGTTCTTTAAAAATTATACTTAATTTTTTAATTTTAAAAAACAAAATTAATCTTTTTTAGCACAATTTACATAAATTTGAAAGAGGGAAAACGTAAACATTTTCTTTTTTCACCAACAGTTTCACCAACAATTTCTGCAGAATTAATGATTAAAGGGAACATTTATATATCATCGCTACATTCTACTGAAGTAAAAAATAAAAGCAACTGATAATTTTAATTAAAAAAAAAGTTGGAAATTGCACGGTAAACATAATACATGAGGTGCTTTCTTACTGTAGCGAAGTTTAAAAATATTCAGATCTTTGTCTAAGAGTTTACATCACTTCGGTATAGTAGCTGAATACAGTAGTGTTATCTTATGCGTGTCCCTGTAAATACGGTCTGTTTTCTATTACACAGGAAGTAACTTGTAGTAAACCACAGAAACATATATCAATTTCACAAAATATGAAATACTTTAACGTAATTAAAAAGCGCCTCAAACAATATTTCGCCTTATACCATTATCAAATGGAATACTTTTGTGTTGCCCTGTAAATTAATAGCATATATTCTTTGCATCACATACTATACATAAGGTATATTTTCGATACACTTCATAGATGCATATCAATTTTATTATGCTAGAAAGGGTTATACTATTAAAATGCACTTGAAACTATTTTTTCCAATTGGGCGTAATGAAACGGAATATTTTGATTGTCCTTGTAATTGTACTATACAACCCATTTTCATAAAAATTGAAATGACTGGAAGAAAATTCAGCAACAATTATCTATATTAAATTTCAAATAATTCGGTTGGGTAGTTTTTACTCTGTTATATGCAAACAAATGGACGGACGGACAGGACGATTATGTAGGTGCTTAGTATTTATATAATTAAGAACGCACCATAAAAGAAAAGCAACTCTAAAAAGAATAGTTTTTTATAATAATTGTGTGAATATCACCCATCAGGGTACATAGCTATGTTTTACACAACTTTCGTGATAGGTATATCTCGGAAATTAATCCACGAAATCTCGTGTAACTTTATATTGGGTCAAACCTTGGCATAAATAGATACATATTATGCTTAAGTGCATACCGTTTAATCAGTAGCACTGCTTAAACGGTATTGTGTTATCTGTTACCTCCACTACTGCTACATATTTAAACATAATAGACGAATTTCAGAAAATCCCATATTCTCTTAGGCATTACTATAAATTGCTGCTGATATTTTATTTAATTTATTGATCACTGTAACATTATGTTCAAATCGAAGTTTTTGTCTCTGTAAAAGTCGAAGTTTGTCGAAGTTTGTGATCAGTAGCGGCAGCTACTGCTAAGACAAGGGGTCCTGGTTTGAATCCGGGTAAGAAATGGATGGTGTGTTTTCCCTTTGTGGTGAAATAAATATGTAATGGATATGTGAAATAAAATAGTCCTGAAATGTCTTTGTCTCAGTGTATAATGGATCATTCTAAGCGAAAGCCATGGTTGCTATAAGCCTCAAAGCAATGTCAAATCAAAATCGTAGATTTTCATCTTGCTCTATATTTATAATTGTTAATAGTAGTGTAAATTAATAGATTAGACTTAGACAGAAAGAAGAAAGGTTTCTGTATGGCGCTGTATAATAATTTTATAACAGAAAAGTTAACCATTGAAGACTTGTTAATTTTTAATGCTTTTGGATCACATTATTGTTTTCAGTTTTGAGGGATAAAATATTTTTACTTCAATAATATTAATAGCAACTATATAATTAGATTTTCTGAAGTTTATCGAATATGTCCTTGTCTTAAGTTTAATTAAAGTAATTTTTTTGCATGCCATTCAATTCATATTCAAATAACAATAGGCTAAGCAGACTTTTCAATTACGTTTAAAGAATAGCCATTATAAAAAGATTTAGACGATGTTACATATATATATATATATTATATATATATATATATATTGCATTTATCACTCATGATTTGTTCAGTAAAGTAGACTCATCAGTGGCTGAGAGGTTCTGCCTCCAAAGCTGATAGACTGCAGTTGCTGGTTTTTAACAGAATCGCGGCCGTCGGTCTATTCGTTCAATGTTTTTCGTGGTTTTCGTTAAACCCTGGATTTTCTTGGGTAAAAATGGGTTAGGTTTCCTAAGAAACACCCCTATGGAGGACACCTTCCCTTTGGACCTATATCCCTCGTGTTGGTAATCGGACGGCATAAAATAAACCAAACCAAACCGTTCAGAAAAGTAACGTATATTTAAAATTTAAATGGGAGAAATATTTGTTTAAATTAAAAGAATCACGAACGGTGCAAAGAGAATTCAGCAAACATTTATTATTATCATTACTAAATACAGAAAAATAAATAAAATCGTTATAAAAATGTATAGGGATATACTAACATTACTAAATGTAGAAAATAACAAAAGTAATTCTTAAGACAAAATAATATTCGATGAAAAGACATGTACTAATAATAGTACGTTAGACCCAAATGGGTTAAGAGACGTGTATTATCTAAATCATTATAACATTTACGTTTTCAATGCATTTTTCAACTCAAATACTGCTACATTTTAATGGAATTTATTTCTATTTATTAGGCTTTGTTGAATCTCTAGTTTTATCGTCGATTTATTTTACAAATAAATAATATAATATATTTCATATACATAAAATATTACACTATACAAAACATTAATGTATATATAATATTTATCCAATATACGCCACATATTTATCACAAAATCTTAAAGGAAGATGATTGCATTGCATAAAACGTATTTTAATACATTCTTAATTGGTTGATTAATTCTCATAGCTTTCGAAAGCATCAATAGTTAAATATTCTTATTTTAACTTTTATTGAGAATAGACACATTTTGATAAATGAGATATAAATATTTGGTTTAATGATAACTAAAAAAAAATATGAAGATATTTTATCGTGTTTGTCTTTATCTCAGAAATGTTGTCATTTTGAAGTGTTTTTAAGTATGATTTGTGGATTTTTTTATTGGTATTTTAACGATTAGAATATATTTTCTTTGAAAACTGTCCCCATTATTTCTGTTGAAATAAAAAAGAGAGATTGGCTGCGAGAGTATAGCGAATGGTATAAAGAATTTTGAATACGACAAAATAATGATTCAAAAGAATTATATGATGCAATTTGTAATTTCTATTTGTTAAGTTATTCAAAATTGGATGTACGAAAAGATTTCTTCTAAAAGAATCTTGGATGGAAAGCTGAAAAGACATTTTTTTATTTTCCGTTTCTCTCATTGTTTAATTGTGTTATGGCTTGTCTGGAGCTTGGTTGAAGAATTTTATGGGACGAATTTTTATGTAAGTTTAGTTATTGCGTTTGGCATCATTCAATATTTTTTATTTCTTCTGTTTGGTATTTTAATTACTTGAAATAAATTTTCTTCGTTAAAATTGCTCTTTTATATTTCTAGCATGCATAATTTTGCGTAAAGAAAATTCTTCTTCATTTTACTTTTAAGTGTTTCGCCATCTAATACAAGCATACGATAATTATTTTGTATTAAAAGTACTTAGCTGTTTTTTGATGGTCTGTGCATACATAAGGTACTCTCTCTGAATCACCCATCAAGAAATACATCTAATTGTAAATAGCAAATTAGTAATATATTATTTCGTGTTTATAAAAGGTTATTCGAAAATTCCTCCTTATTTGTTACTGAACTAGCGACATTACTGGTAATACATTTCAAAACCATAAACAGTTTATTATACTCATATATAAATTATTATTAATTCAAAATATAACCAGAGCAAAATATAAGTTCCGCAAATTAATAGCTTAATCGACTTATTCGCGAAGCAATTCAGAATTATATTTTGAGTTATTTTGTGTTAAGTACATACATACAATTAGATTTATTTGAAATATATACTATATGGGGGTGCATGAAAAATATTTGTTTTGGTTCTTTTTATTTTCTAACCCTTTTTGAGAACTTATTATAAATTAGAACGCTTATATAAGACTTGATATACATATAAATTAAATCTTTGATTCTAATGAAAATTAAATAAAATATAAAGCATACATATTTACTGATTACCAAACTAAAAATTTTGCTTTGGTAGTTTTGGAATACAATTTGTAGTTCTTTTTGTTTATTATTTTAAACATTGGAAATGCGCTTCCATTTCTTTCACTGATCTTATTCCTTTATTAAAAAGACGCGCATAGTAGCCAGTAACATAATTAATTTTAAGTACAACAAAATATCGGTTTAAAAGATTTATTTACGATACAACTCACGAATTTCTTTTCCTAAGTTATTGTTATTAGATGAATAAAACTAACATTAATTCAAAAATGCGTCTTAGATAGAATGCATAAAGACAATTTTTTAAAAATACATTTCTAAATTAATTTACAGTTGTATATATTTATTAAAATCACCATTGAAACTAGATGCATTGGCAAAATACAATTTAAATCATTAATTTAATGAAGCATAAATTAACAAAATAAGGCAATATTTTAAATGAACTCTATCTCTTTGAAAAATATGTCTTTTTGAATTTCTTTGGAATATAATTTTTCTTTTCTTCGTTTAGGCATTTTAATCACTTGAAAGAAATTTTCTTTCATAAAGATGCCCTTAATTGCTTTTTTGAAATAAAAATGAGAAAAGTAAATACTATGAATATTCATAAGAAAACAAAGTGTTGTTACAACGATTTACGTCTTTTTATCAAATGGCAGTACTTTCGTAATATGAAGGACAGCTTTTGATTGACTGAAAACATTTTATTAGATTAGCATACCAGAAAATTTCTTATAACTAATATTAAGTAAACAGCGTAATGAATTCAGTAAAAGTTGATCTTTAACTGAAATTTCTAGAAGCTAAAGAAAACTGATACTGCAAAGAGGTCTTATTTACATACTCTCTGAAAAAACGACGGATTTATTTTCTGTTTGTAGGGTAATTTCCGTTTTTTAAAATATATTTAATTTTAACTATTATACTTCTTCTATATTTCCTTTAATTTTATCTAAAGACTCAAATTTTCCAAATGTGCCGCCATGGTCGATACGTATATTTTGTTCCTTAATGATCATAAATATTTAAATTTGTACCATAACAAAATGTTGCTTAAGTCGGCTGGATAATTTGAAGCGCTTTGCTACACGCATCTACTTATACAGTTAATTACCATGATATTAACTAGAGTATTTGACACTTTTGGCAAATTCCATAGGGACAAGATTTACCGAGTTTTACAGTTTGCAAATGATAATTTAATTTCATTGCTTAACTA
The DNA here is from genome assembly GCA_964019185.1 of Maratus speculifer. Taxonomy (NCBI): domain Eukaryota; kingdom Metazoa; phylum Arthropoda; class Arachnida; order Araneae; family Salticidae; genus Maratus; species Maratus speculifer. The sequence goes on along the minus strand of OZ025292.1, from coordinate 306,542,326 downwards.
CTGTTTATCTTTTAATTTCTAAAAGCTAAATTCTTATGTGTCCTACACCTTCAAATCCCCTCTAAATATGTCAATGCTTTGTGAATCATCGCCAACTATCACAACAAACCCATATGGCAAATGCACTCAGTCCGTACCGCCGGAGTACTTTAAAATGGTGGTCTTTTTTTTTAGTTCTTCTTAATAACTTAATTACGACTCTATTTATTCTTCAGTTATTTCGATTGAGTGAAAAATTATAAGGTAAAATTAACGATTTATAAATCTCATTGTACGGAGTTGATACATGGCGAGATATATTTAATTTATATTTTCAAAGTAATATTTTATTGAGAGCTGCACTGATATTTTTTGGTTCATATTACATGGAAAAAATACAATTGAATTAAAATATAATAATAATAATAATAATAATAATAATAATAATAATAATAATAATAATAATAATAATAATAATAATAATAATAATAATAATAATATATATGTTTTTTTTCTATTTGATAGGTATTACTAAACTGTACAAGGGATGTTTTACTGCAAAATTAATTAATTGGGGTGCTTATTTGAACCAAGCCACTCATTGTGGGCTATTTAGTTATTTTTGTGATTATATTGCGAATTCCTGCTGTATTGGGAAATTTTTCATTTAATTTATAGCATGCTGTTCTTATAAATGCTTCTTAAATGAACGAAATGCTTAAAGAAGTTCTAAAGGAGCAGGGAAAAGATGGTGCAACTTCCAATTGAAAAATACTTTACAAGCTTAGAAGCTCCAGTTTTGCTTTAAGAAAAATTTGACCTTAGATTGAAGGGCTGTGTAATCCCGTCTGTCTCACTCGGATGTATTGATCTCCGGGAGAAACGAATTTTCGCAACATTGATTTAGCATCCTGATCTCAGGCATCAACATAGTACCAACAACATCAAAATATTCTCAAGAATCATCCTAAAATTACTGACCGTACTCCATGCAGTATAACTTCTGCCTTCTGGTTGGAACTGGCGTCGTAGCATTTAACATCATTGCAATAATTTGTCATGTTAATTTTATTACTTAAAGTTATTCTGAAAAATTTTAGCACTATTAATATTTATTAACTTTGAATATTATTGAACACAGTGTTTTTTTTTCTATTTTTTTAAGAAAGAAAATACTTCTTCATATCACTTAATTTAAGTTTTAGTTACTGATAATAGAATTATTTATCTTTTAGACATCTAATTCTTCAGCTAAATGTTTTTATAATGTGACTTATGAATTACGTATTTAATTTCTTTTTTACTTTCTTCTATCTTTACAAGAAGAAAGTATTGGATTCATGAAAATTTTCGACTTCCAGTTTATACGGATTTGCACGTTTTAGAAGGTCCTGAACACGTTTTGACTATTTTTAGAAAATGTCTGTCTGTGAGTCTGTCTGTCTGTCTGTCTGTGACAAAAAAATTGTGGGCGCTCTATCTCAAGAACTAATGCTCGAAATTTAATAAAATTTTATATTCTGTTAGACCTTGATATGAATTAGTGCCTATTGGTTTTTGGGGAGAATTGGCCTGCAGGTGGCGCTGCTATACTACGTTTTTCATAACTTTCAAGATTGCTATATCTCAAGAACTAATGCACAGAATTTCACCAAACTTCAGATTCTGTGAATCCTTGATATACATAGACGCTGATTACGTTTTAGTGTAAAATGGCCAGCAGGTGGCGCTGCTATGCTACGTTTTTCATGATTTTCATGATAGCTATATCTCAAGAACTAATGCACAGAATTTCTCCAAACTTCAGATTCCGCAATACCTTGAGATACATAGCCGCTGATAAGGTTTTGGTGTGAACTGCGCTATAGGTGGCACTGCTATGCTACATTTTGCACGATTTTTGCGATAACTATATCTCAAGAACTAATGCAGAGAACTTCATCAAATTTTAGATTCTGTTACACTAGAATATATAACATAATTAGACGCTGATTACATTTCGATATTAACCTTGCAACAGGTGGTGCAGCTATGCTGCATTTTGCACGATTTTTCCGATAGCTATATCTCAACAACCAACGCACAGAATTTTACCAAACTTCAGATTTTGTTACAAAATGACATATAACATAATTACACGATGATTACGTTTTGTTATAAATCCTTCAACTGATGGTGCTGCTGTGCTATATTTTACACTTTTTTTTAAACTAGCTATATCTCAAGATCTAATGCACAGAATTTCATCAAACTTCAGATTCTTTTGCACCATAACATAATTAGACGCTTTTTTACGCTTTGGCATAAATTGTTTAAGATATGGTGTTGCTGTGCTACGTTTTGCAAATTTTTTGTTATAACTATATCTCAAGAACTAATGGACGAAATTCCATCAAATTTCAGTTTCTGTTAGGTCTTGACATAAATAGATGCTTATTAGGTTTTAGTATAAATTACCCAACATGAGGCACTACTAAGCTCATTTTCTCAGAATATTAATTAAATTTTGCGTTTTAGGCTTTTCGGATACAAGAATCTCATTAGGCTAGGTCAAATGTTCGAGGAAATTCGATAGTGGGTAACTTTGGGGTCGCCACTTTTTTTTTTTTTTTTTTTTTTTTTTTTTTTTTTTTTTTTTTTTTTTTTATTAATACTAAAATGTACTAATGAGATAGAAGAAAGTTTTGGGATTGACACATCCAACTAGTTTTTCTTTTTGAATAAGCTAATACAATAATAATTAATATTTTACTTTTTCAAAGAAACGGTGTTATTCGTTTTATAATTATTGTTGTTTTTGTTGCTTGTTACGAAATTTATTGATAAGTTTTGTTAATAATATAAGTGCTACTCACGAAAGTCAAATTATTCTCCGCACTAGTATTTTCTTATGCACATTACTGCATTTTTATCTAATAGTTTTAATCAAATTTGTTTTAAAAGGTAATGGCCTTAATAGTATTAAAAGATAACAAATAAGTTTCGGATAGCAATGAAAAATATTAATCTGAATAAAAATCCGCATTTTTTTATATAAAGAAAAAGTACACATACGTTGATTAATCTGTTAATGCATGAATTTAACTATTGAAATATGTGGAATAAATCTCATTTTCTCTTCTTAAAAAAAGAAATATAAAGAAGGCGCGCATAGATAATCTCGTAAATACTTCAGTAGAAATGTTGTGCCATCGGTAATTTCATCAACAAAAAGCACTTGATTTAGTTTTTTTTCTTTAGAGCTTTAAAAATTTTATCATTTTTTAACAGAAAGTTATGAACATATATTTTTATTATATAATAGTTTAAAGTCGTTTTGCACACCAGTGTTCCACAAAAGAGCATGACAACATATGGTGTGTCACGAAAAGTTTCAGCAATGTTCTACCAAGTCTTAATGAACTAAAAAATACATAAAATTATTGAGCAGCTTTCTTATAAACTGTAGGTTTATAGTCTTAAAATTTTAATGAACATATCCTCAATCAACACGTGGCCAATATACGACACAAGTGAAAAATTTAAAAATTTGCTAACTTCTCTGAAAGACAGAATATTTAAAGTTTTATGAGAAAGAAATGGGAGGATATCCTCATGTCTTTCTTTTTTTTTTTTTTTGTCTTTTTCTTTTTTTTTTAACAAGCAGTAGTAAAATTTTCTATATGTTTATTTTTCAATTATTACTAAAACTTTAATTAACGCATATTTATGAACTTCGTTCAACTTTACTAAAATCTAAGTGAATTAAATTTGCTATAACATTCTATTTTACATGCTTAAATTTCACTTAAAATCTTTCTTTCATAATTCCAAAAATATTCTAAAATAATTACTGAACAGACCATAATTTTTTTTATGATTTATATGACATTTTAAGCTGGATAATTAGGAATTTCTGAAGTAAGATCACTAACAGTAGCATGAAATCTGAACATTTGAGAAAAACATATAAACTATTCGTATATACAATCATAAAGTACGATACAATTTATACGATCATAAAGTGGAAACGCAAGTAATAAAATTCAAGGATTTTAGTCTTTATTATTCTCTCCATGCAAGTTTTTGATTTTTTTAAAACAGATTTGGATCAATTTCTTTATCCAATTTAGGGTTACATAAACGTAAAAAAAAAAAAATCTTTCAAGGTCATTATGAGTAAATGAGATGTGATTCCATATAGTTTCATTGCGTTTAGAATATATTTGACATTTTATTAAAGAAACATACATAATTTCTTAAACAGAAAATTACAGAATACCGTGCTTTTAATTCAAAACAAAGTTCTTTTGTATAAATGGGATAAAAATCTGTAATATAATCCTACAATGTACGGCTATCGCATTTAGGTGAGTTTTGACAAATTGCGGCCCATAAAAGCTAAACGAGACGCCCGTAGCCTTAAATATGACAATATTTTTCTTCATGCCAATTTATCTGATAAAAAATCATTTAACCTTTTGCTCTTGTAACATAAATTGCTCCAGAGCTATAAACGATCTCTGTAACCGCTTGAAAATTAAAAAGATTCATTGAATCTTAAAATGGTGTTTCTGTACTAAAAATTATGTACCGGATTGTTATAATATAAAATCATTTATTTTGAATTTTTAAACATTAGTAAGAGCATCAAGGGAAACAAAATTGCACAAATATTTATAGTGAAACTCGAGATTTCTAGTTAATCCGTGACAATTTTAAAAGGATGTAGTCTGTGAGACCATTAACATTAGTTTGCAGTTAAGTATTTCTCGCGGAGTACATAGCTTAAAATTCACAAATATCTCGTCGCAAATTAACCTGTAAACTCTCTAATATCGAACAGTTTGAAATTCCGTATCTTCAAATGTGTATCTTTTTTATTAGCAATATATTGATGATGAAATTTAACAAATGATTACCATTTATTTTCCCATAGAAATTTAATAAGGAATTAAAATGGGATATAAAATATTCTTTGATCCAATTCAGAAGACTAGGGGTACAACTTAGGCGACCAGTCACTGAATTTGGACCACTTTTGGCAAATTTTCCAAATTAAAATAAAAATCAAGATTTTGAAATAGAAATTTTTATAAAGATTTATTTAGTTAGCAGATGAGTAGAATGAACACGTGCAGCGATATTTTGCACATATTCTAAAAATGAAGTGAGTTCGAATTTGTGGACCAAATTTGGCTACTCTCCTCTATACCTCAAATTCTTTCTATTTTCAATAATTTTCATATAAAGTTTTTAAAATATCATTTATTTTATAATTAAATACAGTATTTTTAAAGAATCAACATAAAAATCTATTTTCAGGGGTCTGAAATTTATTTCATACTTGAAATGTGACATAAATAAACGGTAAAAAAAGTTAAATAATACTGTATGATTACCAGATTTAATTTAGATTTCAGAATTTTATGTTACAGTTGAGTTACCAGAATTTTCTGCTTCAACATTCTTAAATAAATGTAGGAATTACGAAACTTGTGTAGATCTTCAAAACGTATGTTTTAGGCCTTCTTTTAAGAGTTCATAAAATGTAATTTAAAATTCAAATGAATGTTAAATACAAAATAATAGAATAGATTCAGAAAACATCCCAATCTGTTAAATTAAAATTAATTTAAAATTTAATTTAAAATTATTTTAGATAAAAGTACGAATTATGAGTAAATTTGGCTAGCTTCAAATTCTTTCATTTTATTTAAAAAGATTTAGTTCTTGCTCACACATCTAAAAGGTTCAATTGCATTTTTTGTAGTAACGCATTCAAAAAATAATTATTTTTCTTATAAGGAAGAAAAATTTTTTTTTCTTAAAATGTTACTTGTAAACAGCTCTAATGATGATTGTTTATAATCGTTAAAATTTATGACTGAAAATGTTCCGTAATTCTAAAAAATCCGGTGATAATGAAAATGTGAGTGATTTTGCGTTGTAACTAAAGATTAATTTGCTTTGCAACCATAACAATAGAAGTAACTTAATTCTCCTATTGGGTATTCAGTAAGGGTAAACATTGAATTAAAATAAAGTTTCTGAAAGCAATTAATGTTATGATTAAAGAAACAGTAAAATATAAGAAAATAAAATAAAATAATTTAGAAACACATGCGTCGTGTAGCTCCTTCATTTTTGGACCCAGAAAAAAATAAATGCATGCATGAAAATTTTTCTAAATTGTATCTTGTACAAGTTTATAATAATATATTTTCACTAAAATGTACTGTTATTAACTTATCGTTAAATGAGCTGCGAAAAATTCAATACTTTCCTGATTATATTAACTCAATTTTAGAGTGGTGTAGCTCATTGTTTATTTGCGTGGAAAAAAATTTATGTTGGAAATTTATTTTAAATTGGATCTTGTTAAATATTGATTTTGTATGTTTTTCCAGAAAAACATGTTGGTAAGACATTGGTAAAGAAACACCTTGAAAAAGATAATTTTTTGTTGAATTTCTCTATGGCACGGTACATGAAGAAGGGAGAGAATGTAAAAAAATCGTATTATTTTTGTAGAACATAATCATTTCCACCAACTTCAACATACTATGTCAGAAAAAAACAGTACTCTTCGATCTTCATGAACGTTTTTATTTACTTGACTTGAAGGTACTGTATCGAAGTTGTCAATAAAATAATTTTGTTTTGTCTGAAATGTTATGACATTATGGAAAATGTTAAAAGTTAACTTGCATTCTGAGAGAAATACTGAATGTAGCGTAAACTACTTTCCATATAGTAGAATGTTTAACTCATATAATAATTTGATGCTAAAGTTGGCTATTTATAGCATTTCTAATGGCGCCATCACAAGTTCCAAAAAATAAGTATCACTATTATTGTAGTTACAGTTCATTATTTTATGTATTATGAACAAAACATGGCTCAGTTTTAATTGACATATGTTACAATATTGTCTGCTAAAGACTATTGCAACATTTTTTCCGATGCATTTTTTCTCACTTGTTTTACGAGGCTTTGAAACTTTTGCCATCATTCGTAGAACACGTTATATATATGGAACATATGGAGAGCATAAGTTTCGTAGATATTTAATATATGAAAAGGTGTAATTATCTATATTATAAAGGAGAAACCTGTCCATGCATGGTGCGGAGGTTATTATGATAGTGGCGACAGCGAACAATTAAACTTAATTTTGTTGCAATTTTTTACTCTTCTAAATACTGCACATTTTCAATTTTTGCACCGCCCTCCGGTTATGAAAAAAATATGATTTCATATAAAATTTGTTTGAAAACAAAATTGTATTTTATTTGAAAATTGTATGAGAATTAACTGATTTTTATTGCGTTTTTTCGTTAATTCGAGAAAAAAATATCGTTAAAATGCAATTTAAAATAGCAAATAAAGCCTTTGTGCAAAAATGTTAAAAGATAGAAAACCAACGTTTATAAATACACAAATAAAGTATGAAAAGGGAGCAAACAGCAGTTTCGAATCTACTATTGAGATTCTTCTGAAGAAGAATCTTCATAGTAGATTCGAAACAGCTGTTTGCTCCCTTTTCATACTTTATTTGTGCATTTTTAATCGTTGGTTTTCTAGTTTTAATTTATTTAATTAATGAACTAATGTTTAATTAATTCAACAATTAATTTAATTATTGATTATTTGTTAATTTTTAAGCAAGATTATTTTTAAATCAGTTTGTATTTCCTGCAGACTATTGCGAAAAATCAGTAATTATTTAACTGATCTAATCAGTTATTATTCAAATTAATATAAACAGCTCGTAGTTTTATTACAGCTAATACTCCATAACGAAATGAAAACATTCGTCAATCAATAAATTTAACAATGAAACATTAATAACACACAAATATAGCACATGTAATCGAATTTCGGGCTTAATCTGCTGAAATAAACATTTTTAAAAACGCTATTTGTAAAAAGCAATCTTTGAAGATTTCTTAGGCTGTTTACTCCTCGCGAAATAGCAAACAATGTTGATATCAGACACTTTTCTCCGGGAGGGACTTCTGTATCTCCGGGGGGACACCATAAAGTTCCGCGGAAAGGAACTTGAGTTTTTGACCATTGAAAATAAAAAATCTGAAAAAAAAATTTGGAGGAGAAAATTTTATTGCTCCTGTGGGAAATAACCCTTCAACCCCCCCCCCCCCCCCCGGGCCACCCCCTGAAATCAACACTGAGGCCAAATGAAAATATCTCTTTTGATATGCTTCAAAACGTTATTTAAAGTTCATTTGAAAATTATTGAAGCTGCAATCCATTTTATCAAACAACTATTCTCAACGATATGTAACTGTAATACGTCAAAACCTCGTTGGAGCACTTTCTGAAAGACTCTTCATTCATCGCTGCACGAAATGTTAAACGAAAAAAAAAGATGTTCATACAAAAAGAAATTCAGATGATGGTTTTTAACTATATTATGTATACCGGAAAGAGTCGGTTTTCTAGTAGTTTTAAAGAAGCTGTTGTGCATAAAAATGTAAGTAACTGCTATATCCTGAGACATCCTCAGTGATGTGGCTATAGATTGATGAACCTAGCTACCCCACCTCAAAATGTATCAAATTCCAATCAAACTTTCTGTTCTTTCTTATATGTAGACAATAATTGCTATTCTTTAGCTACAATTAGTGACAAATCAAATGGCTGTGCAAACTTAAGTGATTTCCATCAATTACACATACACATAGCAGTGATTGAACAATGCACACTTCAGCAGGGCCCGACTTAGAGAGTGGGGGGACCTGGGGCAAACCTTATTAGGGGGACCCCCTTATATTCTAAATTTTTTCATAAATTATACTGAAGTGACTAAAACTAAAATTCATATTGGTATGTGCACATAAATTCCAAGTGCTATTCACATCGATATATATAATAGCAGAAGAAAGATAAATTTAAGAACCTATAGAAAGCATTTTTTTTCGGTTTCAAAAGTATAAAGATAAATGTGAGACCTTAAGAGGGCATGGGGTACACAAACAGAGAGGGTAGGAGAAGAAAGCTCCTTAAAACTGAAAAAAAAGAATTTGGTCACTTTTGTCCATTTTTTATCATTTGAAACTCTTAACGAAAAACTTATAAGCTTACATCTGTCCTTGGGGGCCCTCCTAATTGAGAAATTACCCCGCATACCCCAGCATTAGCCAGGCCCTCCACTTCAGTCTTTTTATCTTTTATATCTTTAGAAGAAGAAAGTATTGGATTTGTGAAAATTTTCGAATTCAGATTTTTGAGAGATCTATAAGTTTTAGGGGTGAGAGATTCCAAATAGCATGTTTTTACAGAATGTCTGTCTCTATGTGACATAAATTTTCTGGGCACTCTATCTCAAGAAATAATAAACTGAATTTAATAAAAATGCATATTCTGGTAATTCCTGATAGAAATTTAAGCTGGTTACTATTTGGTGTAAATCGCTCGTCAGGTGGCACTGCTATGCTCCTTTTTCTCGATTTCTGCAACAGCTCTATTTCAAGAACTACACAAATTTTCAACAAACTTTAGATTCTGTTAGTCCTTAACATAAATAGATGCTATTTACATTTTGATGTAAATCGCTTAACAGGTGGCGCTTCTATGCTGCTTTTTTCACGATTTCCCAGCAGCTTTGTCTCAAGCATTACTGCACAGATTTTCACCTAACTTTAGATTATGTTCGGGCTTGACATGAATCAATGCTGTCCATATTTTGATGTAAATATTTCAACTTGTGGTGTTGTTATGCTGTCTTTTTAATGTTTTCTGCAATAGCTGTATCTCAAGAATTAATCCACGTATTTTTACCATACTCCTCATTCAGTTAGTCCTACATATAAAGTGATTCTAATTACGTTTTGGTTTAATTTGCCCTATTAGTGGCGTTGCTATTCTGAAATTTTCCATGTTGCCGCAAGAGTTGTATTTCAAGAACTAATGCACGAATTTTGATCAAACTTCAGATTCAGATTACCTTGTGTTAAATATTATTGCTGATTATGTTTTTGTGTAAATCGAACTAAAAGTGAAGCTTTTATTCTGCATTTTCCCCGTTATTCACAATAATCCTATTTCTAAAACTAATGCAAGGAATTTCGTATGACTTGAATTCTAACTATGGACATAGATTTCCATTTCATTTTGGTATTGTGATAGCGAATTTTGAACATGAGCTAGAAGAAAATTTTGGGGTTGCCACATCTGACTAGTTTTATTATTTATCTTACAAAATCACAAAATAAATTCCTTTTATTGAAGTTTTTTTCAATTTTCCTAGTAAATATAACTTTTCTTTTTAATCATTTCAAAAACTGCCTCCAAGAAATTTCAACAACAAGTAAAATATTTAATTAATTTTATTCGAGTTTTCGTGAGAATTTTCTAAAATAAAAAAAAGCGATTTCATTTGAAAGAACTCTTATGATTTGCATATTTAAAATATTCAGGTCTTTGAATTTGATGAATATTTTTTAAAAAGTACACTGCTCGCTGGGGATTGAAATTCATTAAAAATGGAAAAAAGTAAAGTTTAGGCCACTTTTTTTCATTATATTTTTTCAAGTGTATTAAATTGCAAATTCAATGAAACAGGTTACTGTTTTAAATACCGTGTTTTAATTACTGTTTTACATTTTTATTATATACAGGGTGTCCAGCAAATAACACCCTGATTTCAAAATGAAATTTCTCAAAAACAAAGATCAATAGAATTATGCAATAAACGGTTAGTTTATCAGGTAAGCTGTAAAAATCTTATACAAAAGTTTTGAACGGTAAATATTTTTAAAAGATTGTGTTCTGATTGCAAATAATGCTTTGATTTGACATTTTTCTTGCTTTAGATTGCTGCCAGAGAATGTGTTTTTCTGCTTAAAATGCCATATTTCATAGTTTTTTTTAAATTAAATTTTTGAAATTTCGAAATTCTAAAAATTTACTCCGAAAAATCTTTAAAATATTGCACTGTAAGCTGAAAAATTATTTCTCTGCAGGCAATCTAAAACAAGGAAAATGTCAAATCAAAGCATTCTATGCAATCAGAACGCAATTTTTTCAAAATATTCACTGTTTGAAATTTTTGTATAAGATTTTTACAGCTTATCTAATGAAAAAACCGTTTTTTGCCTATTACTATCGATCTTTGTTTTTGAGAAATTTAATTTTGAAATCAGGGTGTTATTTGCTGGACACCCTGTATAAACGTTTAAGTACATTACTTATCTCATCATTAATTCCTAGCGTTTCATCTATTTAACAGGTAAGCCTTTTTAAACATGTGGGTAAGTGTGATCGCAGATCACACAGAGGCTTTCGTTTAATATCTCCTTCAAAATATCATTTAATTAACAGGGAGACCAAACTGGTTACCAGAGGCGGCTAGTAATTTAAATGAATAGGAATTTAGTAACTAAAAAAAATTCACTTCGCGTGTCAAAATAGATAATAAATATGATGTAATATGATGAAATAAAAACAAATAAGCGAGTTTTTTACGTGATTTATTTTATCCATTGATTTATGTGCATACATGTTTTTATATCTATTTAAACTTGCGTGTAACAATCAGAAGGAAAAAAAACAATAAAAAAAAGAACTGATGACATTTAAAAAATATTTTAGTTAAAATAATTGTCCTTCTCAAAATTTTATGATTCGTTGTGTTACAAAAGGTGTTCAGCTGTAAGTACATAAAATTTAAACTATCTGACTTATATAGTTTTTGTGTACGGACTCTGTATAGACAGACAGTAAGCAAAAACATATAGGGTTTCGTCAGATGAACGAAACCCGAAAACCATTACTTTTTCATGTTAAAAGATTTAACAAAAATAGTTTCAATGTTTGCAAATGTATGTGAAAAATCTAGGAATGACTGGATGTGGGGTGGCTACGAAGGAGGCTTGATGCACATTTCAGCTTTCATATTTAAAAATATTTCAAAATTTTACAAATAGTGGCAGTCTAAGCTTCTTTCGAAATGCGTAAACAATGATTCTTAGTTTCAGGCAGATAATTGAAACTGGTGTAGAAAGAATCAATTATGAAGAGTTTTCAAATTGAAAATGTATTTCTTAGAAGTGATTTGTGAAATTTTCTCATATAAAATGTTAGGGATTTAAGTAGATTTTTAAATAAAGCAAAACTATTGAGCTTTCATTCCATATGTAATCTTTGTTTCGTAAATTAGTCTTAATATAACCATATGCTCTTCTTTACAAAATAGTTATTGTGTTGAAGGTAGGCTCAATCAATATGATGGAAGGTTGAACATTTGGTCAGGTATCTTTAATTAAAGATTTTTAGAAATCGTTTTTATTATAAATTGTATATAGAACAGAATTAAGGATTTTATATGTAAAATAATGAAAATTTATTGAGCTAAGACGCAGTGAAATGGGTTGATAGGAAGAAAACGCTTAAAATTTATTAAATGAAGATGCAAAAAATTGCTATATTAAATACTGCAAGATAAAATTAATGCAATGTAAGTTTGAAAATGTATAGTAACTTTTATTTCATTTAAATATTATCTGCAGTAGGAAATTAAAAATGAAAAGGCTAAGAAAATATTAAATGAGCTATCCTAATCGCTATTAATTATAATTATAATGCTTATGCGACTGAAAAAAAACTATGTGAAAACTTAGTGTTGCGTGATCGGATGTCACAAAAATGGGAGAAGAAAAAAGTGAGGTTAAAAAAGCAAAAGGTTTCAAAATCTGAACGTAAAAATATATTAAATCCTTTTAAAAACGGAATCTGTTTAATTTCTGTAGGTGAACACTGACTTAAAAGGGTTTGGGACACATTTAAATTTTTTTTATTATTATTTATTTAAAATTTTGGGTTTTTGTGATTGTTAACTATGTTATTTGTAACAAAATCACATGATAAAACTTCTCATATTTTTTTAATATAAAATTTATTTAAAAATGTGTTTTTTAAAAATCGTTATAACTCAAAATTTTATTCGTAGAATTTAAATTTTTTTTATTTAAATAAAAGAAACATCTAAATTTAAATTTTGATTCAATATTTTTAAAAATATTAATTTTTAAAAAAGATTAACATATTTAAGGTAAAAATTTAAAAAATACATTGTAATTTTAATTTTAAAAAATCATATTTTGAAACGTAATTTTTTTTTTCAAATTTACTGGATTAAAATTAAAGCAAAACAATAAAAAAAGACCTGTTCCAAGTTTGGAGTAATTACCTTAACGGTTCTTGTCTTATAATAATTTAAATTCGAAAAAATGTGAAAAAACACAACATGAACAAATTTTCACAAGAAATCATTTTCATGACAACCATTGCTTGAAAGCTAGATTTTAAAAACAAATCAAAACGAAAAAAATTATATTTCATCTTCTAACTATGATAGAAATATTTTTAAATGCCATTTTAAGCATAAAAAACAAAAATGTTCATTGCATAAAAGTTTTCTAGAAAATTTGAAGATTTTTGTGTCCCAGATGTTGCGATTTCATTTTCCTTACACTCTTAAAATGAAAGAGTTGATTTGGCTTCTCAGGAAAGAGCTGTAATTTATTGGATCATGAATGAGTTGTTTTTTAAACGTTTCACTCATCTTGATTTAAATTGCTTTTTTAAATTACTCATCTTGATTTAAATTGCTTATTTAAATTTCTCACTTTAATTTAAATTGCTTAAAAAAAGTACTATACAATTAATTATACTACAATAATTATACTAATAATTATGCTACAATTATACTTGCTTAGATAAAAGTCTTTTTAAAAGGAATTTTGCCTTTTGATTTGCGATTCAACAGACACATATCTCTTGATAGATAGAACAAATACATTTCTAAACATGCACAGACAATTTTTATAACAATTAAACGATGTAACATAAAGTCATTTTCTTAACTATTTTAATTCCCCTTAATAAATATTTCAATACAAAATACATTGGGATAAGCCTCTCATATACAGAGACCTAAGCTTCCCATATGTAATCAGCGCTAACCAACTGAGTAAAATGTTATTAAAATTTATTGTAAGTTTTGTGAAAAGGGAGCCAACTCTCCATAGCTTTCCCTGTATAATAATGTAACTGTTTGTTCATTTATAAGCATAAAATAGAAACTGCGCAAATGCAAAATTTGTGCATATTTTAAAGAAATGTAACATATAAAATTAAAGTATAAAAATATTATTGTAATATATAAAATGCAAAAGGGCTGCCCATGTGCTTATGGATGGATTACTTATATTCAAAAGGTGTAATTCGAGATAACAACCTTTAATGACTGTAGTAAAGATGTCTGCACTTTAATGGCAGAACTTATAGTTTGGCGTTAATTAAGTTCATTTGGAGGTTCTTTGAATCAAAACAAAGTATCATTTAAACCAATCCGATATCTACTGTGTTCTTATAAACTGATATTACTGTTACCTTTTAGAGTACTGAAGAATGATTTCATTTCTCAAAGCTGCATATCCATGTCTGAATAAAGACATATTTTAGTTCTGCGTCAAAAAAAAAAAAAAAAAAAAAAAAAAAAAAAAAAAAAAAAAAAAATGACATTAAGCTGTGTTAATCTCTTTAACTCTTTTAGTGCCAGTGAGTGACGTTGCGCTGCTCTCGCTAGTTGGGAAAAATGACAGCAATGCGATTGCACTCCTTTTGAAAGTTCACTTTGGCTCGCGCAGTGTTTGAAAAAGTGCTAATTAAATTAATTTAGCTTATTGTCGACTAGCAAAACAGAAGTACCACAGTGTAAGAAGTTTTCTAATTGCAAACGATAAACTGTGAATGAAAGACATTATCATTTTATTTCTGCAGTTTTTATCTAAGCTGTGAAAAAGTATCTTTGTAAATATGTTTTTATTGTTGTGATATAATTTCGAACATTGGATAAACATAATGACGGCCTTTTTACCGTGTTTGTATCTTTATTCATTATATTGCATTCTAACTATCTTCGACAGCATATTTTTTATAGAAACATCGTGATTAATATTTTTTAAATATTTCTAATTTTGATTTCAAAGTGTCGGGCAAGAGTGAATTTTCAAATACAGCACGATGACAGAGCAGCGTGCCGCGCCCCTTGGCACTTTTCAGAGTAGTGTGGCAGCGCTCTTTGGCACTAAAAGGGTTAAATATTAAATTTTTTTTTGTAGTTTTTCTTATGAAAATGAAACTTAAACATGGAGAAGATAAAATATCAATCAAGGGATCCTTTTCAATCAATAGGTATATATTTGTATTACAATATCCATTTTACCTAAGTGGAACAGACACTCCAAAAATCTAAAATTTTTATTTTGAAAAAAAAAAAAAAATCAAAGCATATAAGTACAGTGTAACACAAATTATGAATTAAATACGTTCTAGCTCATGGTGTGCAACCGTCATTACTTTTTATTTGAAAAACAAATGGAAATATTGTATAGATAGTTCTTCATATAGGATAAATACAACCGAAACTAGGCTAGAAACAACATTAAATTTTCAACAATTACGGATAACCATGCCAGGAATATAGAACGGAAAAATAAATGGTTATTAATCACTGATCCTACTTATCATCAGCAATTGCTACTAGTGTTTTGAACAGTAATTAGAAATGCATTTAATTAATATTGCTGATCCGCCCTGCATTCCGTGGAACCGTTATAATAATCTTAAATGAATCTGAAATCAGTTTTAACTGATTTTATGTATTTAAACAGAAATCTCTGTAAGTCATCACAATGCCTGAGCTCCCACTATCTTCATTAGCTAACATCTTCGATATTGTATATTATTTTTTTTTATTCAATGGAAAGTCGATTCAAATAAAAATAGAGCTGTTGACCTCACTGCTGACGCATCATACACAAGCCATCTTGCGCAAACTCCGTTGTTTTGTTTTTATATTTTTAAAGAAAATATTGACGTAGACCGGCTCTAAAATGTAATTAAAATCAGTGTTGAATGAATTAACTATATATAAAGGAAAATATTTCCAAACGAGCCTAAGAGTGAGAGCCACACTACTTCGGTACACTGTAAAAAATTTTGGTCTCGAATCACGGTGGTTATACCGTCAACTTTGTGACACTTCCTTTTACCGTAATTTTACTGGACGGTATATATACCGTAAAATACTTAAAGTACATGTACCGTAATTTAACTGAACATAAATTTAAATATTTTGTGGTATATATACCGTAAAATATTTAAAGTATATGTACCGTAATTTAACTGGACGGTATATGTACCGTAAAGTATTTAAAGTACATATACCTTAAAAAAATATCGTTACAGCATATATACCGTAAATTAAATGTAAGGTATATGTACCGTAAAAAATATTTTTACAGCACAGATACCGTAAATTAAATGTACGACATATGTACCGTAAAAAATATTTATACAACATATATACCGTAAATTAAATGTGCGGTATATGTACCGTAAAAACATTTGTAATCAGTATGTGTACCGTAAATGAAATATACGGTATATATACCGTAAAAATACAGGATGATCCAAAAAAACCCTCCCACATTTGACAGGTTAAAAAAAACAAAAACGACTCTAATGAGAAACTTATTTGTTAAAAATATAGAATAGATATGACGAGAGTTTAAAATGACTATTTTTCAGGAATGACTTCTGGAAAGTGTCTTCCATTGCGAGCAATATAGATTTCAAGACGATGTCTGGAATCTATCATCACGAACGCATCGTCTTGTGGGAGAATTGCTACTTCTACTCTCTTGAGGTGAGAATGAATGTAGGTCTTGTCTCAAGATTGTCTCAAGCAGAGGTAGCCGCTTCCACAAGACATAATATGTTAGGGGATGATATATTTCAGATATTGTCTAGAAATTTATGTTGCTTATAATGGATAACACTTACCAAGCATCATTTCTAAAACATAGTCATTTTAAACTCTTGTCATACCCATTGCATATTTTAAAACAAACAAGTTTCTCTTTACAGTCCTTTTTTGTTTTATATTATCCTGTCAAACATGGGATATTCTTATGTGTTATTCTGTAATCAGAATCGACGAATATACATGGTAAGCACAAGTCTCACTCTTATTATAAAAACTTATTTTGGCGAGAAATAATAGATATGTGAGGATACATTTAAATATTTTGATAAAAGTTTTAATAAAACCATTTGTAGATCATCAAGTTGTGCGATGATATGCATGCTGGTAAAAAACAATACATATATATATATATATGTATATGTGTATTTTTTTTTATAAATATTAAATTTTCTGTATTTCTTAAGAAATATTTTTTTTCTTTTTGTTTTTTGTCATTACGTACAATTGTTCAAAAAAAAAAAAAAATATGGTAAAATGTTACTAAAAACAATGAATTTGAATTATACTTACATAGCTGCCAATTACTACAACTTTTCTACATTTATTTTTTATACCACTATTTTAAAATAGTTACTGCTGTCACATTTCAGATTTAAATATACAGCGAAAATTATTATTTTAAAATAGAGGTATAAAGATGCTGTAAAAGTAGTATGCACTTAGAGAATTAAAAATAAAAATCACAAAAAAGTGTTTACATTTGTGACCGCTATGATAATGTGAGATGATCTCTGATAAAATAAAATGCTAATATTAAATTACTTTCTTACATTTCTATAAATTATTAAACTGAAAATAATTAATTGATCTTATATTATTTTTATTAAATAGTAACAATTTATTAAATTTTATTAAATATTAACAAATAATTCAAGAGTACTGACTGCCGAAAAATTATTTCACACTTCTTTTGTTGTTTCACAGACATAATTATAAAAACTAAAGGATCAGAAGGGCGTGAAGAGAATACAAATCACATACACTTTCAAAAAATAAAGTAAAATTAATAAAAGTGGTCAAAATTATACATATACATTAATATTCTTGTTACTTACTTGGAAATTGGGATTTTTAATTTTATTTTCTCAACCTACAAATCTAAAATTTCTTACATTCATTTAAAAGTTTAAGAATGTCACTGTCTAGCAAATCACCACTTTTTAATTTTTTTTTATGGAAATGTGTTATTATATTATTCTATATTGATACGTAATTTATAGCTTATAATCTTAATAACAAACTTTAATTCTCCCTACAGATCAAGAAAAGTAAAAACTAGTTGTCGTAAGCAAAATTGCCTATAACTCGGAAAAAAAGTTAATAAAACATAAAAATGTATTTTCCTTCCAAATATTTAAATAGTCAAGACTAAATTTATACATTCATGCTTAAAAATAAGTTTAAAATTGTATAAAAACTTTGCATTGGTAAGGAGAGGGTTTGAGAATCATATTAAAATTACAAATATAAATATTTTAGAACATTTATAAAATAAATGAATATCATTATGATTCAGACATATTTAAAACAAGCAATTAAAATATAAAAAGTTTTTATTACAACGATTAAATTACATTAATACACTATATCATGATGCATTGTTATAATATTTATGTATACAATTATTTTCTTCTACACAGTGTGTCATTTACATTTATGTAAAAATTACAATAGTTTTGCCCACTTGCTGCATTTTGATTATCCGCCAATTGATTATTTGTAGTTTGTACCACACACAGGGTTGACCAACATCAAGTACCTTAAAGAAAAAGATTCATTCAACATGGGTATAAGCATTAAAATATATTATCGAAAAAAATACAAAAGTAATTTTTAGAAATGGTTTCACAAAATCACCTTAAGAGGTTATTTCAATATTCACAAGAAGGAACAAGAATGCTAATATTAATCCTATGGGAGCGTTATTTTCAATTTTCTCGCTTTGATTTTAATATATATATATATATATATACATACATACATATATACATACAATAGATGATCTACTGGGCTACTTTTCATTTTCCTATTTTAGTTATAGATTTTTTATATATATTTGGGTAGTTTCAATTTCCAAACCAGTTCTGTAAATGAAGGAAAACTAAAAAAAAAAAAGTCTAAAACTAAGATCTAAAAATTAAAAAACTACCGCAGGTACATCGTTCTCAGTTATCCTACACAGAAATTACTAAACAGTATTTATATCCATGTTAAATATTATAAAATAACGCTCCCATAGAATTTACATTAGTGTGTTCGTTTCTTCCCATGACTAGTGTGGTACTTCCCATGACTCTTAAGAACCTACACCAGTCCCGTGGCTAAATGCCAATATTTAATGTTAAATTCACGGGAAAATTTCTTAGAATTTTCTAACTTGTATTTTAGTATTTTTATTTTTACTTTTTTTTTTTATGTGAAATTTTAAATTGATATATATTATTGTGTGTTTGTACTTTTTCAACTTTTGTAACCATTTCTTAGGGCGAAAATAGTTTTATTTTCAGAACTGCTTTCAAAGTAGAAGCATCTGCACATAAAAAAGTCCTTCCGGCAGTGCCGGGAGGAAAAGGTAGCTTTCATATACCTTATTTATTTATTTATTTATTTTAAATTAAGTTATGTTATTCAAACATACGAAGCTCAAATTTAGTGGAGTCTGATTATATAAGATTGAATACTCGTTTTTGGCAATACTGAATATTAATGGGAATTTTTATAAATTAGTCATCTTTTATTGAAGCTGGTTTTATTTTAAGCGATTTATAGGGTCTCCAAATTCCACGATATCATGAAGTATATGCCATTTTAAAACAATATAATGGATAAAACAATCCAATGAGCTTGGTCGAAATCTTAATTCATGTACAAGCGCACACTCACATCGAAATCGATTAATATATACAAGGGCTGTCGCTGGCAAATTGATTTTTAAAAAATGTCATCCACATTAAAAATCCAAACTGCTATATCTCACGCGCTTTTTAAGGTAAAGACAAAGCAAAAAGTATTCCATAATTCATTATTAATATCAAACACTTTAGAAAGAATCTTTCCTCAATTTCTAAATTTTTCTTTGTACATCATTATACATTTAAAAGATTTTTGATAAACTTAAATGGACACCATTTTGAAACAAGATGGCATCTGATGCTGGCCAACGAACTCGGTCGAGCCATTTCTATGTACTATGTACATACCAAGTTTCATTCAAATCGGTTTATAAATACGATAGTTACAGCGTGACAAAAATCATATATATATATATATATATATATATATATATATATATATATATATATATATATATATATACAGGGTGTATCGAAACTATTGGGCAGAACTTTAAGGGGTGATAGTACACATCAAGACAAACAATAATGAACGGGAAACTAAGGGTCCCAAATGTCTTCAGAAGGAGAGAGGTGCCATTAAAGTTTAGGGTCCAAAATTTCAAATAAACATAAAAAACGGAAAAATTTGTCGATTGATTTGCGGTTTTCACTAAAACTATTCTTTATGTTAGTATTTTCATCAAAATAAATTGTAAAGATAAATTTTAAAAAAGGCAGATAGGGGGCGCTTTAGACTTTGGTGTAACGAACAATTATTTTTTGCCGTTATTTTTCGCATCTCATTAAATGTTTTCGGAAGCTTAGTCTTAAACTTAAATTTTGAGCTCAAAATATGAATAGTTGGGAGTGGTTAAGTAGCGCAAACTGAACTGTGTTTAGAGGTCGAATATCAAATGATTATAAAAAAAGGAAAAATTGGTCGATTCGTTTGCGGTTTTCGTTAAAACTACTCTTTAAATCAGTATTTCCTCAAAAATAAATTAGAAAGATAAATTTAAAAAAATGTCGATAGAGGGCGCTTTAGACTTTGGAGTAACGAACAACTATTTTTTACGGTTACTTTTTGCATCTCATTAATTTTTTTTAGAAGTTTAGACATAAACTTGAATTTTGAGCACAAAATGTGAATCACTGGGAGCGGTTAAGTAGCGCAAACTGAACTGAGTTCAAGGGGAGGGGCAGGTTCAAATTTCAAATGATTATAAAAAAAAGGAAAAATTGGTCGATCCGTTTGCGGTTTTCGCTAAAACTATTCTTTATGTCAATGTGTATGTAATATGTAAATGTTTATTTGAAAATAAATTTTTTAAATAATTTTCAAAAATTTTTGTTAGAAGGCGCTTTAAACTTAAGAGTAACCAACAGCTATTTTTAACCGTTAATTTTTGTATCTAAATAAATGCAAAATTAAAGACTTAAATTAAAGACTTAAATTTTGAGCTCAAATTCTGAATCGTTGGGAGTAATTAGGTAGCGCAAAAATGAGCAGTGTTTGAGGCGGGGGGGGGGGGGGGTAAATTTCAACTCCTGAACACAGTTCAATTTGCGCTTCTTAAACCCTCCCAATGATTCAGAATTCGAGCTCAAAATTTAAGTCTAAACTTTTGCAAGTATTTAATTAGATACAAAAAATAACGGTCAAACATAGCTGTTGGTTACTCTTAAGTTCAAAGCGCCCTCTAACGAAATTTTTTAAAATTTATTTTTAAGAAAATACTCACGGAAATACTGAAGAAAATTGCTTGCGGTTTTCTCTAAAGGAAAACCGCTAACGAATCAACCAATTTTTTCTTTTTTTTTATAATCATTTGAAATTTGAACTTGCCCTCCGCTTCAACTCAGTTCAGTTTGCGCTACTTAACCACTCCCAGTGATTCAGATTTTGTGCTCAAAATTCAAGTTTATGTCTAAGCTTTTAAAAAAATTTAATGAGATGCAAAAAATAACCGCAAAAAATACTTGTTCGTTGCTCAAAAGTCTAAAGCACCCTCTATCGGCATTTTTTGAAATTTATTTTTATAATTTTTTTTAAAGAAAAGACTGATTTAAAGAGTAGTTTTAGCAAAAACCACAAACGAATCGACATATTTTTCCGTTTTTTATAATCATTTGAAATTTGAACCTCTAAACACAGTTCAGTTTGCGCTACTTAAGCACTCACAACTATTCAGATTTTGAGCTCAAAATTTAAGTTTAAGTCTAAGCTTCCGAAAACATTTAATGAGATGCAAAAATAACGGCAAAAAATAATTGTTTGTTACTCCAAAGTCTAAAGCGCCCTCCATTGGCATTTTTTGAAATTTATCTTTACAACTTATTCTAAAGAAAATACTGACACAAAGAGTAGTTTTAGTGAAAACCGCAAATCAATCGACAAATTTTTCCGTTTTTTATGCTTATTTGAAGTTTTAGTTCCTAAACTTTAATGGCACCTATCTCCTTCGGAAGACGTTTGGGTCCCTTAGTTTCCTATTCAATATTGTTTGTCTTGATGTGTACTATCACCTCTTAAAGTTTTGCCCAATAGTTTAGATACACCCTGTATATATATATATATATATATATATATATATATATATATATATATATATATATGAACATTTGAACGGAGGGTGGTTTTGGGGTCTGGGGGTCATGATCGATGAAAATATACCAAAATTTTCCGGAAGTGCTTTTCTCCGGACGGTTGCAATATAGATAGCTTTTTACTTTTTCTAATGAAAGCTACCTAAAACTGTAACAAACAATTGAAAAAGTGGAAATGCACAATAAAATTTACGTACTGCACCCTGTGTGAAAAAAAATCATTTAAAAATATTAAAAGGGGGGGGGGGGGCAAGAGGTCTGTAAATAACAATACCATAGAATTAATATTTAGATTGAAAATTTCCTACCGAGTCTAGTGTAGGCTATGTGTTTAAACAAAAATGGAATTATCGGAAATGAAATCCTTAATTTAATACATTCTCTCAACAATGCACACATTATCAAGTAATTGTTATTTATTCAGTTAAAATTTTGAAATTTTTTCTGATTGTTTACCATATCATTTTGAAACAAAAGCACGTGACATAATTTCTCATATATATATTTTTTTTTAATTTAATAGTTATTAAAAAGTGGGGTAATTTAAAATCGTTATAACTCGAAATATTATTTGTAGAATTTCTTTTCATTTATATAAACAGAAATATATAAGCTTTAATTCTGATTTAGGAATTTTAAAAGCATTAATTTGAATAAAATTAAAAAATATTTAAAGTAAAAAATTTAAAAAAAAAATGTAATTTGTTAAAATCATATTTTTAAAATTAAAAATATTTTTTTTAAAATTTACTGAAGCAAAATTAATATAAAACAATATAAAAAGATTTGTTCCAAATTTAAACAAGATTTTTTTAAACCGCAATTGGGTTAAAGTAATTTAAATACAAGAAATGGTGAAAAAACTCATGAAGAAAAAAAGCATTTTCACAGAAAGTCATTTTTATGAGAACGATTGCTTTGAAAACTAGATTTTAAA
Source organism: Maratus speculifer (assembly GCA_964019185.1). NCBI lineage: Eukaryota > Metazoa > Arthropoda > Arachnida > Araneae > Salticidae > Maratus > Maratus speculifer. The sequence goes on along the minus strand of OZ025292.1, from coordinate 306,519,132 downwards.
AAGAAACCAAAAAGAAAAAAATAATATTTCTTGTTACAGTTAAAATAGAAACAAGGTTTTAAACGTAATTTTAAGCAGAATTTTTAATGTAATAAAACTGTTTAATAAAATTTGAATATTTTTGTTTCCCGCACCCCCTTAAGCACCGAAAGTTACAGGTCGCAGCATAAAATTAGCCGCGTGTGGCATCTCGCGACAGTGAATCTGTAATTATAATGAAGGGCAGGGTATGAAAAAGAAGTCAATTAAAAAACTCTCTTTATTTGGAGAATGGTAGAGAGGTTAAAAAGTTTAAAAAAAATTCTAACTAGAAATAAGTAAAAAGCATGCGTTTAACAATGATAATACTGAGACGCTATTTTAGCTAGATTATGTGTGAGTTAAATGTACCTACAAATAAAATTATGCTATTAGTAATAACTAAAAGTCATTATATTATTATTACCATTATGGGTTTGAAATATTACAAGAAATGTATCAAGCTTTTGATTTTTAAAAAAAATCAAATATCGAGTTTGTGTTTGATTTTATTTGTTTTTCAAAAATTAAAATAAGAAACTATGATCAAGACTGTGCAATAAAAAATGCTGATACTCAGTCATATCCACTATTTTTTGCAATCACTATTCATATTGCAAAGCCTTATAGCAGAAAGGTAAAGAATGGAGACGGGTGTTACAGATTTTCTTTTCTTCTTTGTAGATTATTTTTTCATCAAACATTTCTTTTGTTTTAAGTTATATTTAACACTTTATTACTGAATGCAAAAATGTGAGTTAGTTATTAACAGAACTGAATAAAACGCGTAAAATCGTTAAAAGTAAATGTTTAATTAACGCTGCAATTGCAAAACATTTTACCTATGGATTATTTTCTGCCTCTGTAGTATCTGCCGCAGACAATCGAGAATTTTTTTGGTACTGGGTATCCAAGTTCCAAGGGTTAGTTCCAAGTCTACTCCTCCATTATACTTAAAAAATGAAATTGGGTAGCCATATTCCTTCTCCATTCCAAATTTTCTGTTATTGAAAATAAACATATATTATTTCTTAACGATTTAAATATACCAAATGAAAAAAAGTCTTTATACCAGCCATTTTATTAATATATATCAATATTTTTTTCTGGATTACTTGTCAAAAACTGTGAAAACATGTTTTAATTCCAAAAATTTTTGAAAAGTTTGGACGATAATGACTACGAAAATAAATAAATAAATAAAATACCAGAGGAAGACCCCTAGCTTTTCCGTCATATTAAAATTACTCAATATCAAAAAGTAAATGTTTAAAAAAAAACCCGAAAATATAATAACTATATTCTTATAATTCTCTAAGTAATCAATTTGAAAAACAAAGAAATCACACAAGGTTTTGACGTGTAAGAAACTAAATAGTTATACTGTAAATCAATGATTTTTACTGTTAATAATATTTTATCACAAAAATTACGCAGGCTGATTTCGAAGATCTCAAATAGATGATAATTATAATTTACACTTCCCGTAAAACTTCTAATATTGAGAACATGTGATAAAATATGGATTGGTAGGTACACCTCTTTGTTTTAAGACAGGGGTGCAAAAGTCTTTGCGCCAGTTGCTCCTATGCTCTCACTACTAATTTTTTTTTCGACTTGTATCATCTAATAATTTGTATAAATTTCTTGCTAGAATGCTATTAAATTGTACTCCGTGGTGAGTGATTTCCCCCCACTGGTGCCTAGATTTTTACACCAATGGTCTAAAATCTAAATATGTAAAACTGTAAATTTTGAATGTAAACTTACGTAATCAGGCACAATCAAAGCGAAATTTGGGGCCTATTTAAAAAAAAAATTCATTGAATAATAGGCTCTTTCACAAAATCAGACATTTCATCATTATTTTTACCATCCAAATTAAAAAAAAAAAAAAAAAAAAAAAAAAAAAAAAAAAAAAAAAAAAAAAGTTCACCAGACAGTAAATTTTTAACACAGACTTAAATGCGATTCAATAAACTCTGTGTGCAAAAAAGACAAATTAAAATAAAGAATACTGCCCAGTTAAACTGATGGTATTGAGCTCACAGGCTACAAATACTAATTGTACATTAAAGCCTTATATTTTTAAGGGTTAATTCCGTTCGAAAAAAAAATTAAGAAGGGGAAACAGCTCTCCCCTTTCCTCTTTTTTTATACTTAATCATTGAACCTCCTATACTATCAAAGACATGCTTTATCATATAAAAAATCTATATCCAAAATTCGGAGCAAATGAGATAATTCTTAATAAAAACCCATTTAGCATTTATATAATTTAAAAGGAGTTATCCCCCTCTTTTATACTTAACCATTAAACTTCCAAAACTATTCAGAGATTTGAACAAAATCTGAAAATTCTGGTTGAAAAACTCATTTATATAAATTAAGGGGGGGGGATTAGAACCCCTGTTCCCCCTATTTATACTTATTCAATGAACACCTAATAACAGTCACGGAATCGCCTCATCAGAATGATCCTAATCTAAATTTTGAACGAACACTTAATTCTGCATGAAAATCCCATTTATATCAACTGAGGGGAGGGGCATGAGCCCCCCGTTCCCCCTCTTATACCTATCGAATGAACTCCAAAAACTAATCAGGGAAGCGCCTTGTCAGGATATACCTACATACAAAATTTCAAGTGAATCGGATATTTTTATCACGAGTTATCGCGTTATGCACGAACGAACATACAGAACGGACGGGTACATAAGCTCTCAGGCTATGATAGCCTGTGAGCTAAAAAGTATCAGTTCAGAAATTTGACTTTAACTGGGTGCTTTTCTTTTTCTAGAAAGGAGGGGGGGGATCAAGAAACGCCGTAATTCGCATTTATTCAGCGAAGTATTTGAATTATAGGCTACACATTTTTAACTATTTTTTAATTAGTTTAATGACACTTATAATCGTATAACATGCGGAATCACAAAATACCGAATCGACTATTTAATCAAACACTAGTTTTAATGACATTTAATTGACATAAAATTTAATAAATAACCCAGTTTCTCACTAGTGAAAACATAAATACTGTAATAACACATAGATACGAGTTGCCAGTGAATTTTTTTAATCAGATTTGCAAATATGCCAGCTGAATTTTAAAAGGGCCATATCAACTGGTTTATAGATTTACATTGACTTAATTTCCTCCCCCCACCCTCTTTTTACTGTGTTCTATAAAATTAAACAGGACGATGACTCTAATTTTAACTCGGAAGGACGCGCGCAGGGCCTAAAAGACCCTGAGTGCGTATGGTTTTTACAATTGTAACCGCTAATTTTTTGAAAGTAATCTTCAACTTATTTTATCACAAAATTTGTATGAATTGTTTCCGTCTAAATAAAGTAGTTGTTATATTTTGATTTTATTGGTGACAAAGTTAAAACCATTCAAACACTGGGTAAGGGCGTGTTCTCCCGGGTTAAGAGCAATCAATGCACAAGTCTTTTTTTTATAAACATTTAAAACCAAAAAGTCTTAACATAAAAACCATTTTCTCACTATTTTCAAAATTAGTATTATGAATGGAATATGCATGAATATGCATGCTTTTAAATAGCAACTAAGGAGCAAAACAATCATAGTTTAAAAAATATATATGTATATCTTTGTTTAAATCAGATTCTTTTTATTTAAATCAGGTTCTTATGATTTTTTTCGTGTGTTAATATACTATGTTTTCAAACTTTAATTAATTAATGTTATTCAAGTACGGGATATATTAGTTAGTACTAGTTCTAATATTAGTAATAAATAGTACTAATATTTATTACAATATTAGTTAGTAATGGAGAATGGGATAGAATGGGACAGAAATTTTTCCTCATTACGTATTATTCTAAACATCAATCACAATACTAGATGGAGGCAGTGGCGTAGTTAGTGGGGGGCAGGGGGGGGGGCGGTCCAACCCGGGTGTCACCCAATATTTATTTGAAAATAAATATGTATAATATTACACCGTTGGGAAAAAGAATTCTGAAATAAAATTAAATTTCTAGCGTACGACGAAATAGAGTTAATTTTCTTTTCTAAAAGAAGTTGAAATTTTATGCAGACTGGTGTGTTTAAATAAGATATTTGTACCAGAGAACAAAAATCTAATCTATTCAACGAGTGGATGACAAAAGCAAACTTTAAAAGAAAGAATTTTCTTCGACATACAGACACCACAGTGATTTAAGCGGATTACGGGTTAAGTAAAAATTCGCCCCTCTGTTTTTTTTTTTTTTTCTCAATGCAGGGCAAAAGGTAAATGAGAAATGATATGGCCATTTGTTATAATAGCGTACAACTGTGAATGAAAAAATATAACGGATCGGTGTGGGGGGGGAGGGGTGACACCATGGTGGCTGGCGGTAACACAATTTACATCCGCTCTGGGTATCACCTATCCTAGCTAAGCCACTGAGATGGAGCAATGACAACCAAATCTTCAGTTGAAAAAAGTTGCTTTTCAGCATAAACTTAGATTTGTATAAAAAAATTGTTTATTAAAAAATAAATTTGCTTACTATATTTTTAATATTTGCTGTATATTAATGACTTGTTTACCTGTAGCTGAAATAGTTCCCATCTTTAGAAAACCTAATATTATACATTATCCATAATTTTAACTAAACTTAAAAGCAGCACTGTTGTTTATATAAGCAGTTTAACATAAAAACAATAGTGGAGGGGCGTGGGACAGTCTAGCAAAAGGAGGAATGAAATAAGTCGAATTCCTTCTTTTGAATAAGATAAATGTAAATTACTAATATTACGCAAATATTCTAGTAAAAATGATTAAATTTAAAAGGAAAAAGTTGAAATATTGAACAGAAAATATTCAAAATTTTATAGATGTCAGTTTGCTATTTTTAACGCTATTTAATCCAACACGCACATTTCAAAAACAAAGTAATTTATTTTCCAATTTTTATATAACGTAGCCAAAGAAATGAAAAACATACTTTTAAGAAAGAACAATTTAAAACATGTATATTGTATAGTTCAAATTAGTTATCTAATTATGTAAGTTAAAGGAAAACAAGAAATACAGCCGATTAACTTACTTAAATATGAATAACTGGATCTCAAGTTCTCCATTGCCCGAAATCAACAAACTGACGCCATTAGATTTGTTGGTTGGTTGGTAAATACGAAACTTATGCTGCTACCCGTAAAGAAGGCTTTTGCCTCGAATATCTCACACCATTACTTCGGCCGAAAGCAAACTTCCACGCTCTGTATTATCTTGCCGATAATCAGACATTTTCAAAGAAAATGTTTTACTCAGTCAATATTTACGATGGTTTTACTAGAAACAAGAATGATATATAAACTTTTTTTATTAGGTGCTGTGCATATATAACATTATTCTTTTAGGGGGGAGGGAGGGTCTGTCACATGATATCGTAAGATATCTCTAGGGGAAGAGGGGGATTTGCCTTTTGATATCGATATCGTTTTTGACCCAATTATAATTATCTCTTTTTCTCTGTAACGTGGTATTTTGTTCAAAATAGTACATTATCTTTTTTTTATTTTGTTAACTATTTTTATTTGAATAAAGCGATATTTTATTAAATTATCTTCAATTGAATCAATAAAGTTTGCGAAAAATAAATTTAACCCGTTTTGTATGTTAATCAAAACAAAAGAACTAAATTCTAAAAATAATTTTTACACTTTGATAACGATATCATTACCGGGCCAGGGAGTTTGATGGAAGTAACGTATGATATTTAAAGGGAGGGAAAGGGTCCAAAATTACCAAAAAGTAAATAACGTTATATTTGCACTTAGCCCCTTACTGGCCGAATAGAATTTTTGTAAATTAACCGCGTTTCTATAATTTACTTGAAATATGGTAAAGTGAGTGCAAAATCAGGGAATAGGGAATCATTATTTTACAGACATCTTTAACTGTGCAAGGTCGATCCATCCGATGGATCATACTGAATCGGGTAGGAGGCATCGACTATTTCTTTTAAAAACATCAGTGGTAGTGTTTGCATCAAAATTCCACTGATGACCACTGAAGTAACCTGAAAATATCATTCAACATCTAGTCTGAATAATTAATTTATCCAAGCCGGACTGAAGAGAGATCGGGGGAGGGGGGATTGTCCAAGGTTTGAAGACATATGGATGAGACTGTGAATTAACTTAAAATGACTAAATGGTTTTTAGTGTTTAATTTTCCAAAATTTGGAGGGGAGAGATTGAGTTACCGAATGAGAGACCTTTCTTTTAACAAAAATAACAGTCTTGCCATATCAGTTTTGAATTAATGGAGTGCCTCAGAGGGACCCCCCAGTGCAATGAAATGCCCCCCCCCCGGAAAAATAGAGTTCTTGTGTTTTCACTGGGGAAAAAGGTTTCATTCCCCCACCCCCCGGAGCCACAGAAGTCCCTCCCGGAGAAAAGTGTCTGAATTCAATACTGAGCCGTATGGCGAAAGAGCGTCGAGTGAGATAGGTTCTAAAATTTTGATTTGCGATTTTTAGAGTTTTTGAACTTCACCACCTTTTTAAGGATTAGATCAACAGAATTGTTAATTACGAAATTCCTGAGCTCATCGAGATTGGGGTCTGAGTTCGATAAAATTCTAACAACGTAAGCGAAAAAGATTTTTGAATTTTAGTTATTTATGAGGTTGGTAGAGGAAAAAAGACCGGTGTTTGCACTTTTACCGGTGGTTTAAGCGTAAATCTAAGCCAACTGACTGTTTGGTATTTTATTATTTTTTTCTGATAAGGATGTATTTTTTTCTAGTTTTATGATAATTTTGTCTAAATTTTGAAAGTGGGGATTCGCGGGGGATGGGTCTTTATAGGCCCCAAAATTTCACCATCTGAGCACACACGATACGTTAGACCATATCTTTTTTTTTTTTTTTTTTTTTTTTTTTAACAGACAACTTACTAGCCGCCGATCTTCATTATTTGAGAGAGGCGACGTTCGATACATTAGAATTGTAGAGAACGTGAACATGCGTGTTACTAGTGTGTCGCTGAATAAGGAAAAAGAAAAAGGTAAAACGCTTCGTGTTGCCCAGCTTGGAGTTTTCAAAAAATAAGCAGTACCATATTTCGGTGCTTCTCTTTATTTTACTTCATGAATAGACTCCACTTTGAAATTCCACCACTGAAATTTTTCACATTGTATTATTAGATTCTTTTTGAAAGAACTTTTAATTTCAAATAATTTTTAGCTGAAAAATTTGTTATTTGTCATACCTAAAAAAATATTAATTATTAATGTCATAATTTTTAAACCCAAAATAAATTAATAAGACAAATATATAACAGTAAAGAAGAAGTTTATTAAGAACTAATGCAAGTTAAAAATGTAATAAAAATACATGCATAATAGTTACTTTCACTTAAAAATAGTTAAAATGTTACATACTTCTTTGTCCTGCACGTCCGGTATGAGGATCCAACTGAATGAAACACAAAGAGCATACACAAAGGTGAACAAACCCTTTTAACATATAAGAATATCACTGGTATATATATTCGATCGTACATAATATTACAATTCCAATTGCATGACTATGAATAAGTGATTAATTAAACTAGTTTAAAATCTTAGAATTTCACTTCTATGAATTGTATAATTCTCCAATAAAAATTAAGGAGGGATTTGACATCATTCAGTATGATAGATTAAAAGTTCCCACTAGAAAGACAACATCTATTCAGGCCGTCGAGAACTGTGACGGGCCCAGAATCAGTCCCCCCCCCTTACACAGACACGCAAAACACATAAAATGCATGTGAATCTTTAATAAAGCCTCGTCTACTTTGTAGACTACTTTAGTCATCTTTCATAAATTACATTATTTATTTTCTTGTAGTTAAAGATAATAATTATATATTCTAATAATTATCTATTCTTCTTTAATATTTAACAAAAGTAAATACAGTCCTTTCTCTTTTTTTATTGTTACATTATGGTATCCATAAAAATTATAATAAACAGCGTGTATTGCAGGAGTTGTGACCCTTTGAGATTTTTGGACTCCAAAACAAGTTAACGGCTGCACCCCCCCCCCATCTCCTCAGACCTGCACGCATTTACCTAGCAACAACAAGAACATCGCTTGAGAAAATGCCGTACACCGAGGCGAGGATACCATATTTTCCCTTACTGAAATATAATTTTTTTCAGTATAAATATCGCCTTTTTACTGAAAAACAATCATTTTATGGTATAAATACCGTTTATAATTGAAATAGCACAGAAATTGGTCATTTTATGGTATAAATACTGTTTATAATCGAAATAGCACAGAAAATGGTTTTTTTAATGCCTAATATATCTTAGAAATACGGTACTCATACAGTAAAGAATGATAACAGTAGACATACCGTAAAATTTAGGTACATCTATTGAAATGCTACGAAAATTTTTACAATGTCGTTTTCCTTATTGAAAAATAATTATTTTACGGTATAAATACCGAGTTTTTACGGAAAAATAATAATTTTACTGTGTAAATAACGTTTTTAATCGAAACAGTACAAAAAACTGTTTTTTACGCTTAATATACCTTAGAAATACGGTATTCATACCGTAAAGAGTGAAAATGGTAGAAGTACCGTGAAATTTACGGTACATGTACTGGAATTTTACAAAAAATTTTTACAGTGTATCAAAAAAGCACTTTACCAAATTTTTTTTCACATCAAGTTTTTTATTAATAGAATATAGATTCTTTTATACAAACGCTTTAAAGTGCTTTTAAGTTATAAACATAATATTACTAAAGCCTGTGAGCCATTTTATGTTTTAAAGTATTGATATTTAGTAATAAAAAAGCAGCGTTTTTCTTCTTCTGTTTCTTTATTTTTCACACATACGAATCCTATAGAGTATACTTTTATTTTTAAATGGAATATTTTACAATTAAATGTTATTATATTTAAGCCAACATTTTCTTTATTAACTTATGAAAAATTCATTTAAGGTACGATTTTGGAGCAATAAAGGAAAAAGAATGTTATGCTATTAGTAATAATAAGAAAGAACAACGTTGACACAATTTGATTTTTTAAAAACTGATTATTCCACTTCCACTTAAATATCATAATTTCCGAATTTTTTTTTTAGATCATTATATAAAATTTTAATATATGCATTAAGATTTATGAGCGATAATTTAAAATTAGGAGTATTTGTTAAATGATTTACACGCATTTGTTAAAATGTGGTAATGTTACACCTCTGCGAGGACAAAACAAAACTCAGCAAGAATAATTTTCGGTAATGAGTTTTTTAAAGAGTTCATATTCGTAACCTAGGGCTTTATTTTAAATTTGGATTTACATTAGTTAAATATGTGCAATTTTTTTTTATTTCGGTACTAAAAAATCTATGAAGAGAAACGTTAGACTGAAAACGAAAAAAGAAAAGAAAAGAAAAAAAAATTGAAAATGTTTTTAAAAAAATTAATATTGATATTTTTTTTTAACCAAAGTCAGAAATTTAAAGAAATATAAACGTGGATATGATTTTGTATATTTGGTTGGCTCATATTTTGATTCCCGAACCCGACGATGATTTACATTGAACACACACATATACATACAGGGTGTCCAGTAAATGACTGACCCAATTTGAATGTAAATAACAAAAAAAAAAAAAAAAAAAAAAAAAAAAAAAAGGTTTGAGATAAAAATATGCTGTTTGGTGCATTTATATCAGAAAAACAGTAAATTTTTAGACATACACTTTCTTAAAATAGTTCGAATTTCGGCCAACAGATGGCGCTGGCGGCGTGTTCAGGCTGTTGAAATTCAGACATTACTATATTTTCATACTCATGAGCTTTTTAGCTCATTTCGCAGAGTAGAATCTCAGTCGACATATTGAATCTACTCTCCACTTACCTGCAGGAATAGAGTTTGTTAAATAGAAAGAGATTTATAGTAATATTTATGATTGAATAATGTCTATTATACTTAATAAAAACAAACAAAACTTCCTTTTTATAAGCATTGACGCTTCACACATTTACAATAAATAAATTATAGTTCAGCAAAGATGTGTTTTCACTTTGAGGGGGGGGGGGGAAGAGAGAGGGGTGTATAAAAGTGATCTTAAAATATCTTGTCGCTTTCGTAATAAAATTTTGAGATGTGTTAAATGTCAAAATATGAATATAATGTAGGGATGAATTCGGTTTTCGGAAAAATGAACAGTTTATCGTTTTAGGCATGTTTCCTTCTGTTTACGTACAATAAATTGAAAATATGGGATAAACACCCCTTTTTTAAGTTAAAAAAATCATAATATTTAATCTAAACATTTCTTCCATTAAATAGTATAAAATTGTATTAAAAAAATAGTGGTGTGAAACAGCTTTAAATGATGGATCAAGCAAACTGTTCTTGCCTACATCGCGCAGTGAAATGGTTAAAACAGTGGTTCGGAAATAGTGTTGGCAAGTTCCCTGTCTACTAGAAAAGCGGGGCAGGGACTTATTAATCGACACATAAAAATATAATAAACCTGAGAATGAAGGAATCCGTTTATAACAAATCCTGTATTAAACGTAAAAAACATTAATTTCAACGGAAGAAGTAACATACATAACCAGCTATTAAGTCAAAAACCTGCCTAAAACGAAAAATCGTTCATTTTTGCGAAAACCGAAATCATTTCTACATTATATTCATTTTTTGACATTTAACACATCTGAAAATTTTACTACGAAAGCGACAAGAGATTTTAAGATGACTTTTATATACATCTCTCTCTCTTCCCTCTTCCCCCATCCCCCAAAAAAGTGAAAACACATCTTTGCTGAAATGGAAGGATGTTTAAACGGAAAAAAGCATCGAACCTGTTTTATATACTGCTAGTTACCCCTTTTCAAAATTTCATTATAAAGAGCATCATAGATCCTGAAATATATTTTTCGTTCTCCTCCCCCCTTTCCTAACTATTCTTCCTGAAGAAAAGAAGGGAAAGAGAATTTTGAAAATTCCTCTTGCAATTGATATGAAATAAGAAACATTATTTAAAAAAAAATGATTCTAAAAACTTTTTAAAAGTTATACATGAAAAACACTAATGTTCCAGTAATTTGGTAATATTTATATTTATAAAATTGAAATAAAAAAAGAAGAACTATAATGATTCTATGATGATTCAGGATTTATTATGCTTTCTCTAATGAAATTTTGAAAAGGGAAGATTCGCATGAAATAAAAACAGGTAAGTCGTTTTTTTTTCTTTTTAAGCATCCTTCCATTTCAGATAGATGCGTTTGCAGTCAGTGGAAGAAGAAGGAAGGGTTGTTATAAAAAGAATCTTAAAATCTGTCGTGGCTTTCGTAATAAAATTTTCAGATATGTTAAATGTCAAAATACATAGAAATAACATAGAAATGAATACAGTTTGCAGAAAAATAAAAAAAATTAGTTTTAGACAAGTTTTCGTCTTAGCAGGTAGATTCATATATTATTTTCACCGTCGTGATCAATATTTTTTTTATGTTTAAGACAAGATTTGTTATAAACGAACCTTTAGTCTAAGGTTTAATATATTTTTATGTGCTCATTTATAAGTCACTGCCCCGCTTTTATTTTAGATCGGGAACTTGCCACCACAATTTGCGTACCACCATTTTAACTTTTGATTTCACTATACGACGTACAAGCAAGAAGAGTTTGCTTGAACCATCCTTTAAAGATTTTTGACATTACTAATTTTTTTAAATAAAATTTCATACTATTTGATGGAATAAATGTTTAGATTAAATATTAAGATTTTATAACATAAAAGAACCGTGTTTATGCCATATTTTCAATTTATTGTACGTAAAAAGATAATCAGTTAACCGGTTACAAAATATTATACAATCATAAATATTATTTTAATTCTCTTTCCATCCAACAAAATCTATTTCTGTAGGTAAGTGAAGCAACTCAACAATCAACATGTCGACAGAGATTCGACTCTGCGAAACGAGCCGACAAACTCATGTGTATGAAAACTAGAGTAAAGTCTGAATTTCGGCAGCCTGATGCCACCGTCAGCACCATCTTTTGGTCGAAATTCGAAATATTTTAAAAAAGTGCATATCTAAAAATTAACTGATTTTCTGATAACAATGAAGCAAACCACACATTTTTAACTCAAGCTGTTTTTTAGTTATTTACATTCAAAATGGGTCAGTCATTTACTGGACACCCTGTACATAAACCAAATATGTACTTACTTACATATGCGACTTATGAAAACTAATTTTTTAATATTCTTCTATTTTAATATTCATCTTTTTCAAAATTGATTGAAATTTTGAAAAGGAAACAGCTTAGGTATGTCATCTGTTTCTAGTAAAAAAAAAAATGATTAGAGTCGTTGATAGAGATTTTCAAAAATAGCCGAGGTTAAAGCTCAATGTGAAAAATAACTGCAAATAAATTAATTAATAAATAAACACATAAAATGCTGAAATTATTATAAATTTAACATTATGTTTGTCTGAGAGAGTCCTGCCAAAATATTTTGAAAAGGAAGAATTCGAAAATTTAATTCCGCCGATAATAAAAAATTACTTGGAACACTAATGATTTTAAAGAACTGGATTTAAGACTGAATTTTAACACAGTAAACTTCTAAGAAACAGTTTAATTCATAAATGCATAGTGAAAACATCATAAGAACGTCGAAGACAGGCCAGCTCTAAACTATACAAAAAATTGTTTTATAAATTTCATTCCTAAGTTCAGATCGAACTATAAAATTAGATTTTTTTAAAAAATCAGTTCTTTTTAGACACTAAATTAGCTTCTAGAAAAAAAATGTCCAGATATAGATAATCAAAGAGAATAATAGAAATCAACAATAAAGTTAAGATGAAATTGCCATTTTAAAAATTAAGTTTGATTTCATTATAACAAATTTAAAATAACTGAAAATTCACATCAAATAAAATGTATTCTTTTTTTTTTTTTTTTTTTTTTTTTTTCATAAAAAAAGCCGATAAGAAGTTGCGTATTTTAACTTAAAATTCTGCCTTCATTAAAATCTTTTCTTAAAAAATAATGTTTTGGAGATATCAATTTCTATCTGAGAACAGGATTGCCAAGAATGTGAAAACATTCTATCATATCTAAAGCAAAGTTAGACGAATGAGGCAGATTTATCTTACGACTTCCATAGAGATTGTCATTTTTCATATAAATGATGTCTAATGTCTTGTGGAATTCTGCCAACATTTTAAAGGACAGATATTTGACAAAAAAGAAGCAAATTTACATTTAGAGTATAAAATAGATTCAGATATCTAGAATACAAGATAACAAATAATAAAATGCGTACATCATTGTGAAATTATCATTCAGATAAAATATCAGTTTCAGGGAAAAGATAACTATGAATTATAAAAGAATTTTCATTACTTAGAACCGGCCTTTATTAGTTTAAATATTTGTGTCATAATAATTTTTGCACTTGTATTATATTTATTTGCAATATAATTGTATGCATATAGCCTTAAGAGATTTTCAACAGGGTCATCATGGTTTAATCAGAATCAAGATATCGATATAGATTTTAGTAACGCACAATTCATATTTGCATTACTCTACCCCCATGATCAATGACTGGAAGTTTTAACTTCAGAAAAAAATATCTATAAAGATATGCTCTGCTGCAGTATACCCCGATCTAGTGTTAAATACTAAATATTTCTGTGAGCAGGGGTGCCCAGAGAGGGGTTTGGTGACGCAAAATGCGTCATAGAATTTATTTTTCGGGGGAATTTGAGAATAAGTACATTTTTTTGGGGGGAGGAGGATTTTTAAACTCTGAGTATTTCCTTTTTTTAGTGTTAAAAAATTTTTTGATTTGTTTAATATCACTTTTATTTTTTTTTCAACATTTACAATTGATTACAATTGATATTCTGTTTAAGGTAGGCGGTGTCAATGTTAAACTTTGAAGATTTTTTTTTTTTTTTTTGGGGGGGGGGGGGATTTGCGTCATTGGGTTTGGGTGGATGGTAACCACTGTCTGTGAGTCTGGAATTATTAAAGATCTCCTCTTTTTTTTTGAAATAGACTCGTTTTCTAGATATTAAACCAACGATTATCCATGATGATTCATGTCTTAGAGACTTTCTACCCTTTTGGCGATGACTGTGTTAATTAGTGAAAAGCACTTGCGCTTTTTTAACATCTGCGACTGTATCTGTTTCAAAAACATATTTTATGTATCACCAGCGCCCTTTTGTAAGATAAATCATAATTTTCATTTTTGTGTACTTAAAAGTTTTCATACCATGAAATAAATGAAAACTCGCATAAAATGAAACACATTCTAAATTTTTGCACAAAAAAAAAACTGCTTGAAAAATGCTATTTTAACTTCAAATTCTACTCACATTAAAATCGTTTTTTAAAACCTTCATACCCCTGAATGCGTCTAATCGACCCATTTCTTTTATTTATTTCATGATAGCTTCCTCGGGTTTTAACTATTTGATTTTTTGTTTTAAGTATTCCTCAAACATATAAATACTTTCAGTTTATAATTTTTTCAGACTTCCGGAATTATTTTATTTAGCCTAAATAAAAAAGTCACATTTTATCTGAATGGATCTAATCGACCCATTCAAGTATTTCGAATAATGTTGGGTAGTTGGCGCTAGCACACTGATATACTCAAGTAACATTCTTCTTGTTTTGATGTGTTCCGCCATTTTTTATGAAATATGACACATAATAAGCGGAATTTTACTGAAATCAGAAAGCTTTGGCAAGAGCTCTCTTGTGATGAATCTCATAAAGGAAAGGAAACGATTTGATTGAAATGGATGAATCTGATCATTTATAAATCGTAGAGGATGATGAGAAAACAGATGTTTCCGATACAGAAGATGAAACGGTGGAGTCTCCATCCTCCTATATTACTCGCAACAAAATTGAATGGGGTAAATCCCCTCCACCTATATGAAAAGAACGGTATGTACTTATACATAATTCATGTTTATTGAATTCGATATTTATTTTACATGATTTCTTCATATTCAGGGGTTGTGCTAGCTTTGGAACACCTCACACCTCACACCGCTTCCACCATGAGGGCAAAATATATATATTTTTTAGGTTTATTTATAGATATTTGTTCAAAATTTATATGTTAGGAAATAAATTAAATGAAGGAAGAGGAATCTTTGCCCCCTCCCCTTCCTATGTCATGCAGACTTTAACACTACTCCTGGTCTTCATTCATTTGTATTTTATGACTTCTATTATTATTTTACAGACAACTTAACATTATGTAGATAAACTCTGTCCTACATGTTTTGCAGTTCTGAGAATAACTGAACACTCTGTGTTAGCAATGAAGCTTTTCTTTACAGATGACAAATTCAAATTAATTCTGAAAGAAACTAACAGAGAAATGAAGAAAATATTCTCAGAAAAGAATAAAAAATGCACATTCGTTTTTGCTGTGGAACATAAATTCCGATATGAAACACATTCTAAATTTTTGCACAAAAAAAAAACTGCTTGAAAAATGCTATTTTAACTTCAAATTCTACTCACATTAAAATCGTTTTTTAAAACCTTCATACCCCTGAATGCGTCTAATCGACCCATTTCTTTTATTTATTTCATGATAGCTTCCGTTTATATTGGTAAAAAACAAAAAAAAATAAACTTCTAATAGAATAATTTATAGATAAAGTTAAAAAAATTCAAATGATTCCGCGGCTTAAAATTTATTCATTTTTTTTCATTTAAAATTATCTTCATATTTTTTAACAGGTTTGATAATTTTAGCTGGTTTATATAAGTCAGAAGAAGAATCTCTCAAAGAGTTATGGAGTGAAGAAAATGGCCGCGATATTTTATGTGCAACTATGTCTTTGGAATGTTTTGAAATTATTAGAAAGTTTTTTGGGTTTGACAAGAACGAAAGTAGAGTTAATTGGCGTAGTTTACATAAGCTGGCTGCAATAAGATCATTGTTTGATACGTTTGTTACTCAGTTGCCAAAGATGTTCATTCCTTGCGAAAATGTTACAACTAATGAACAGCTTGCTCCTTTCCGTGATAAATACCCTTTTAGGCAATATATATCATCAAACACAAAAGCGAAATATGGAATTAAAATGTAGTTGATGTCTGATGTCAAAACGTCTTATGCTTGCTCTGCTAAGATCTATACTGTCAAGCCTTCAGTTGATGAGCGAGAAAAATATGAAAGTAGGAATGTGTTTCGCCGAGTAAATTCTATTGAGGGTACAGCTTGAAATATTACGGTTAAAAATTTCTTCATGGGATATACTCTTGCTAAAGAATTATTGAAGAAAAAATTAACTGTTATTGATATTCTTAGGAAAAATAAGACATTTACTCCTTCCGAATTTCAGTCATCACTTGAGCGAGAAACATTTTCCTCATTATTCGGTTTTAACGAAATATAACACTTGTTTCATATGTGCCGGAAAAAAAACGGCAATCCTCTTTTTAACTATGCATCACAAGGTCAAAGTTTCAGATGAGAAAGAAAAGAAACCGGGTATAATTTCATATTATAACTAAACTGAAGGTGGAGTAGATACTACTAATAAACTAACAACTGTATAATCATGTAAAAGAGGCACTAGGTGGTGACATGTGTGTTTATTCTACAATTTAATTGACCTAGATACTACATATACATATGTTGCTTTATGCATGAAAATACTTCTTACAATCAAAACAAACTATACAAAAGGCGCTTTTTTTCTAAAGAAACTTGGCAAACAGCTGACCAGACAACACAGAAATATCAGGATAAAACAAAATATTCGAGCAACCATAAAGAAAAAAATGGCTAACGCAGCGGGTGAAAAATAGAAAGTATTAGTTCAAATAGACATGGAAGATGCAAAGAATGTGGTCTAAAGAAAGATCGAAAAACGCAGACGAGATGTACTTCATACTTATCTTTCCTTTTCCAAAAGCATGTAAATGTTTACTGCAAATCTTATTTATAATAAAATATGTATCAAGAACAATGGAAATGAAAAAAATATATGTATTTTTTTATTATTATTTTCCAACTTATTGCTTATACAAACAAGACATTGAAAGGAAGAGGGGGAGGGTGTAATAAAAAGTGGAGGGATTATAAAATATGTTGTGTTTAATAGTGTATACAAAAATAACTAATGAAATAAAGCTAGATAAAAATACTTGTTTTTAGCTAGAATATATATATACAAGTAAACTGGGTCTAATCGATCCATTCAGGTAAAACGTAACTTTTTTTTTCAACAGGGTAGGAAGGTTAAAGATCACGTTTTAGAGATAGCAATTTCTATCTGAGAAGTTGGCGCAGCATGTCTCAAAAGGGACCTTGCGCCATAAAACCCTAATCAACCAATCTATCTGAGAAGAGTATTGCCAAGAATGTGAAAATATTCTATCATCTCTATCGCTAAGTTAGACTAATGAAGCAGATTTAATTTCCGACTTCCATCGAGATGCTCATTTTTCATATAAATGATGCCTGATATGTTGTGGAATTCTGCCAACATTTTAAAGGGCATTGGAGAAAAGGGAAACAAAACATTCGGAGAACAAAATATATTTAGATATACAGAATATAAGATAATAAATAAAGAAATGCGTATGACACTGTGAAATTATCGTTGAGATTTGACTGTTAATTTTATGAAAAAAATAACAAAGAATTATAAAAGAATTTTAATTACTTAAAACCAGCCTATAATATTTTAAATATTTGTATTTGCATTATATTTAATTACAATGTATTTGGATGCATATAAATGTAGGCTTTGCGGGACTTTCAACAGCATTACCAAGGTTTCATCAGAAGCGAGTTATCGAGTTAGACTTTAGGAATACACAAATAAATGCCCATACTTCGAATGACTTCACCTCCATAATTAAAGATTGGAAGTTTTAAGCAAAGGAAGAAACACTTATAATGATATGCTCTGCTACAATATACCAGGATCTCGTATAAAATACTAAATATCTCGGATGAGTTTGGAATGTATTTATTAAAGACCTCCTCTTTTTATGAAATAGGCTCGTCTCCAGCTATTAAACCAACTATTATCCATGATGATTCACTCCTTACAAATTTTTTACCCTGATGATGACTGTAGAACTCAGTGGAAAGCACTTGGAATTTTTTTGACATTTTTATGTATTTTGAACCCCTTTTTTGTAAGATAAATCACATCTAACTAGTTTAAATTAAATTTGCTTTTATTATATTAAATTTGAAATAATTGATAACTCACATAAAATAAAACATATTTTAAAGTTTTGCATAAAAAGAGCTGATAAGGAACTGCGTATTTTAACTTCAAATTCAACTCTCATTAAAATCATTTCTTTTAAAATCATTTTTTAGAGATAGCAATTTCTATCTGAAAACAGGATTGCCAAAAATGTGAAAACATTCTATCATCTCTACAGCTAAGTTAGACTAATGAAGCAAATTTATTTTCCGTCTTCCATTGAAATGCTCATTTTTCATATAAATGATGTCTAATGTGTTGTGGAATTCTGCCAACATTTTAAAAACCAGGCATTGAAAAAAAAAGTAAACAAAATTACATTCAATGTAGAAAATATATTTAGATATCTAGAATACAAGCGAATGAATAATGAAATGCGTACAACATTGTGAAATCATTATTCAGATTTGATTATCAATTTTATGAAAAAAAAATAAAGTTGCTTCTAGAAAAAATATACAGATATATAGTTCAACAATAAAACGAATATAAAATTGTCATTTTTTAAATTAAGTTTTATTTCACTGTAACAAATTTTAAATAATTGAAAACTCACATAAAATAAAACATATAAAATTTTGCATAAAAAGAGCCGATAGGAAACTGCGTATTTTAACTTCAAATTCAACTCTCATTAAAATCATTTCTTTTAAAATCATGTTTTAGAGATAGCAATTTCTATCTGAGAACAGGATTGCCAAGAATGCGAAAACATTCTATCATCTCTACAGCTAAGTTAGACTAATGAAGCAGATTTATTTTCCGTTTTCCATCGGGATGCTCATTTTTCATATAAATGATGTCTAATGTGCTTTGGAATTCTGCCAACATTTTAAAGGCCAAAGATTGGAGAAAAAAGAATCAAATTTACATTTGGAGTATAAAATACATTTAGATATATAAGAATATGAGAATGATAAATAATGAAATGCGTCCCACACTCTGAAATTATCGTTCAGATTTGACTATCAGTTTTATGTAAAAGATGACAAAGAAATATAAAATAATTTTAATTACTTAGAACTGGCCTGTATTAGTTTAAATATATGTGTCAGAACAATTTTTGCATTTGTATTATATTTATTTAAGAAAAGCATGGAGTATACGCTAAAGGCAGATGGCATACGTTATTGTCATGGTTAGATTATACGCTACAGCTTTATTTGAGAAACAGAAGAGCATCTTAAAAAAATCCGGAAGGCATACGACATGTATCTGCGTATACCCTCCAATACTCCCCTGATTGGGGATATGAATTCGATGACGGGTTTTTCTAATTGCCAAAATGCTGAAGATATACGAGATTACACTCTATACAAACAGGGATATAAAAAAAATCATAGAGCTAAAATGATAACTAAAATCAACAAATTTAAAATGTTGTTCACAGTTATGATTCTGTAAGGTTCATAAAAAATATCATAAGCGTTTAAAAGAAAATGAGTAAGTATTTTGTCTACGATATAAAACAATATTTATAATCTTTTAAAAGCTGTAACTGTCACGACTGCATTTTAAGGAGGAATGATATCTTTAATTAAAAAATGTTCAAAACCTTTTAATGCATATATTAATTCCGTAATCATTTTTGAACAGTATACAAAAGCCGCCTTAAAAAATTCCATTAGTTTATCAATTATGGCAGTTTTACGAAGGTTAAATATGTGATGTGAAATGCGGTAATTAAAGTTTGCTTAGCGTTTATTCAAAACGATGAATTTCAGTATTGCGCCCAGTGTTACTAAAAAATTATGCATGACAATGAATCGAAAATGTCACTGTATATTCATTAATGTAGCATCTACAACTTAAAAGGAAAAAAAATAAAATAAAAATGAAGCTTTTTTTTAAAACAAAGACGGAAAATGAACCGTAACTAAGTAAGAAAACAATCGTTAGATATCTTGACTTACAAATGCACTAAATGCCAACTACGTATAAGAAATCCATGATACTAACAGTGGATCATTATATCATAATTTAAATATCTTTATTAGAAAATTTAATTTATTCGTTTGATATCGAAGTAGATTATATCTTGCCTTATATACACAACAAATACTTTATTAATAATAGTTTTATTAAAGAATAGAATAAAACTCTGACATCTCCGCATTGTCAAACTGCATTCACACAGTTTCATGTTCTATATATGGATAGATGCCAACAAGACTGGACGATATGCCAAACTTGAAAATACGCAAGGACAATCGAAACAATAAACTGAAGCAAAAAAAAGGCTTGTATTATTTAAATTTGTATTAACTTTTAGTGTTGCACATACATTTTTTTCTTTTATTAATTATTTTGTTATTTACAGTTTGAATAAGAAAATACAAACATAAGGATAAAAGAAATTTAGTATTTATATCAAAATTAATCATGCGAAATATTGCTGTTTTCTTAACTATTATGTATTATAATTTTATAACTATAACGAAGATTTAAAGAAGAAAAATTGTAAATCTAAATAAGTTTCAAAAGTATGCTTTCTGTATATTATTTTCATATAGCTGTTAAATTGCAATTAGAAAAGTGCGATCTCGGGCAAAAGCATTGTTATCACTGGGGAAACAAAATACATCTCTATTTAAATCATTTTTCAACGAATGAAATTTCTTTTATTGGATACATAAAAATATAGATTTATATACAGAGTTTTTCTAAATGTTTTATAAATATTGCATTAAACAATTCGGAAAAAAAAATAATAATTAGATATGAAAATATCGAATATAATGAAGATAGTAATGCTGGTTCAAATATACAATCGTCTGTTAAAGTTTTGGCAACTTTTCATTCCTTTCTGCGAAAAACGAGCGAGTACAAAAAGAGATCTATTTCATTTATGATTTCCTCATTTGAATTTAAGATTTCGCTATCAAGATAAATCAATAGATGGTAAAAGAGAGAGAAATCTGAAGGATCCATGTTGGAGCTGTATGATGGATGATGCATCAAATCCCACTCCAGCTTGCAAAGCGTCCAGGGCGGTCCTCGTAATAACATGTGGCAGGGTGTTATCCTGATGAAACAAAACCAGCTGCCTTCTGAACTCGTTTCTTCGTTTTTCACGAATGCCATCTCAAACATTAATTAGCATTATGCTGGATAGTTTTTTTTTCCCATTTCACGCACTCTTTGTACAGAATTCCACGATGCACAAAAAAGCAGATTTTTTTTATTGCTCTTATCTTCATAAGTCATTTCGTCAGGTACCCAGCAGTTAAATTTAAATGTCAGATTTATGCGTTTCACAGAGTTAACTATTTATGCGTTTCACGGAGTTAACTATTGTTTTTTGGTAAACGTTAAGCTCTAACGCAATAATTCTTGTTGAAACATTACTGCCTTGATCAATGAGTCACTTTAACTGCTTACAGGCAGCTTGGATAAGGCGGCCAGAAGGACTTATCTTCAATTTCCAAAAAAATTGACGTGGAATGCCCAGATGTATGCATTGAATGAAAACTAATGCATGGGATTTAGTAAAATTTCAGATTCAGTTAGACCTTAATATAAATTGGTGCTGATTAGTTTTTTGGTGCAAATCGCCTAAACAAGGACACTATTATACTGACTTTATCAGAATTTCTGCAATAGCTCTGGATCAAAAACTAATTCACAGATTTTCGCCATATTTCATATTCTTTTAGTCTTTGACTTATAAATTGGTGTTGATTAGGTTTTAGTGAATCATGCACAAGTGACTCTATTATGGTGAATTTTTATGATTTTTCACGATAGTCTCAAGTCAAATACTCATGCACAAAATTCCGAGAATTCATATTAAGTTACACTTTTATATAAATAGACTGTTATTAGGCTCAACTTTATACGCGTAACAAGTGACTGTTTTATGCTGCTTGGCTTGAGAATTTTGGCTTCAGACTTTGGTTGTCTTTTTCTTTCTAACACTTTCCATCAAAGTTGAAATATGTTTATACTTTCGTTTTGTCTGGCCGTCTGTCCGCCCGTCCCTCTGTCCATCTGTACGTCTGGCTGCGCTCTACCTCTCGTAAATATACTCGGATTGCCATGAAAGTTATTGACGTTTATCATAGCATAAACCCTATTGAAAATGAAGCTTTCACCATGATTAATTTACTTACAGGCGCATTCAAAAATTTTCCGTTACAAAAATCCTTACGAATGAATTTTAACAATGTTACACCTGGGCAAACATATTCAAATTTATATGCATCTACGAAGTGCACTAAAGTATGCATTCCGAAAAATATGCAGTGAAAAAAAATAGTTATTAGTCATTCACAGGGCCACACCAGAGGCCACACACAGGGACACATTATAATTATGGTAAACGATTTCATGTATTTTCTATCCGAAAAACTGTATATTATTAATGATGGCTGTTGGACAGATGAAATATATTTTAAATTATGGTATGTGCTATTATGTTTCACGAAATGTATGCATATTATATGGTGAGTATAAATGCTAATAATTACACACTTCAGCTATACAGAATTACATAAAGAGCTCAGAAATGTTATTGAATGTGAGCGTAATTTATTTAAAGTTAATTTTTAAATAGATTATGTATTTTTACGCTGAATGGCATTCCATTTATTAGGAGATATTTGTAGAATATAGATAAATAGAAATACAGGGTCACGCAAAGAGCTGGATACAGGGATACTAATGGATCTTAATTTCTGCAAATGTAATTTAACTAATTTAAGTATTTTTGTTTGAACTAAATTTTAGCAAAATACTTTCGAGCAATAAAAGTATTAGGTAAACTGCAGGGCTAAACAAAACTATTCAAGTATGTTTCCATTTATTAGTATAAATTGCTGAAAGAAAAATTTCAACCAGTTACGCGTTTTCTTACTAAACTAAATTTCTCCATTATATAGTATATATATCAACCGACAGATCAATTGCAGGATTGTTCAAAAGTACTGGAGTACATATTTAGCTATAGATAGTAACACCTTATTTCCGAAGTTAACGAAATATTTTTAAAGATCTCAGAAAGTGTTGGAAAGTGTTTCATAATCTATGCTTAACACATGATTTTTCTTACTTGTCTTTTTTATGTAAAATGCAATAGTTATATCCGATTTTTAAGTCCATACAATTAATAAATTTAAACTTTTAAAATCTTTCTGAGTAACGTAGATTTTCTTTTATTTATGGCCCTGTAATAGTGATTTGTTAAGCATTAACATGTGTAACATAAAAGAATGTTTTGGGATTGGCTGACCCGACTAGTTTTACTTTTTACTTTCTTCTTTCTTTAAGGGGGCTCAGGGGTTGATCGATACGGAAAAACATGTTAACAGAGCTTTCGCTTCGAGTCCATATAAAAACAGAAGTATTCAATGTAATTAATTTAAACTTTCTGATATTTTAAAGGTATATTGTAGTCTTATAAAATTATAAAATGAAGTACTTCAATGTAATATAGTAATAAATGTAGCAAAATTTATGTAACACAATTTTCGAAAAAAAAATTGTGTGTTATATTACCAACACCAAAATATCTTAACGTTGAATTAACATAAGAAACTAATTTTTGCTTTAAAATGATCCGGAAACTTTAATCTATAGAATGAATTAAGGATATAACTATCACTCAAAAACAACATTATTAAAAAACTCTCAAATTTAAAAATTAAAAAAACTCCTAAAAAATACAACTTTTTTTTTCATTAAAAATACTCAAAAAATTAAACTATCTAAATTATATTAATTCATTCTATAGATAATGATGTTATATGCATTCAAAAAAAAAAAAAAAAAAAAAAAAAAAAAAGCCATTCCATCAGTTTTTTTTTTATTTTTTTTTTATTTTTTTTTTAAATTTTGGTGTTAGTCGTCAAAAATAAAGTTTTGAGAAAACGCGACTTAAAGTTGAAATTATATGGGTGCGGCTATAAAATTGTTGATACATAAATGCTTATAACTCCGTTAAAAATGCAAATATTTTTATGGAGTTTTTTGCATTGAGTTAAGAATTATTGAATAATCACATTAGATCATAAAAAAAATCGATTTTTTTTTTTTAAAGTTTTCAACCCCTGAGCCCCCTTAAAAGAAGAAAGTATTGGATTTGTGAATTTTTTTTAATTTTGATGTTTGGCTGATTTACACGTTTTCGGAGTCAGAGTTTGCAAAATACATGTTTTCACAAAATGTCTGTCTGTGAATCTGGTTTTTATATGTGACTTAAATTTTTTGGGCGCTCTGTCTCAAGAACTAATGCACGAATTAAATAAAAAATTATATTCAGATAGTCCCTTGTATAAATTGATGCTGATTAGTTTTTAGTGTAAATCGCTTAAGAAGTGGCACTGCTATGCTGCCTTTCTTACGATTTCTGCGACAGCTTTATCTCGAGAACTACTTCACTTATTTTCACCAAATTGCAGATTCTGTTAGGCTTTCACATTAAAGATATTGTTTGTATTTTGGTGTAAATCGCTTAACAGGTGGTGCTGCTATGCTGCCTTTTTTACAATTTCTGCAACAGCTCTATATCAAGAACTAATACACGTATTCTCACCGAACTTCAGATTCCGCTAGTTTTTGACATGAATTGACGTTGTTTATATTTTGATGTAAATCACGCGACAGGTGGCACTGCTATGCTACATTTTTCACTAGTTCCCATTTAGATTTATCTTAAGAATGAATGAGCGAATTTTCATCAAACTTGAGATTCAGTAAATCAGTGACGTGAACTAGTTATGTCTATGCTTTAGTGTCAATCGCCCAACAGGTGGCACTGCTATAAGGATTTTTCTGATTCCTGCAATAGTTTTATCTGAAGAACTGATTTACGAATGTTTTCATCTAACTTCAGATTGAAGTATAGCTTGATAAATATTATTGCTGTTTATGTTTTCGTATAAATCGCGCAAAAGTGCCACTTTAATGATGCATTTTTTTCCCATATCCACAATATTCCTACTTCACGAACTAATGCACAGAATTTCATGGATTTAGAATCTTCGCTGTGATCATAGATTGTTATTTTAATTTTGACACGGTGGTAGTGATTATTGAAGTTTTAACAAGCGTGAGATAGAAGAAAGTTTTGGGATTGCCACATCCAGCTAGTTATCCATTAGTATTCACTTCTGAGTATGCATGTAAAACTTAAGGGCACATACACCATCTCAACAAGTAAAATGAAGCAAGTTTTGAGTTACATTTAACACCATGTATTTTGATTAAAAACAGAGATAGAAATGATTTTTTGGCACTAAATATACACATTGTGGCTATATATAAATCTAAAGAAAATAGCTTCATGCATAAATTAGTTTTCAAGAATGAATTAGCTTTTTACTAATTATATTTTTTAACAATATGTCTGTTCGGTACACTTTTCTGGAAAACTGTTGAATATATCACCCTAAATTTTGTTATGATGTCAGAAAATATCCTATTTAAATACAATAAGAAACACTTGTTATTTTAGCTTAAAAAATTAAATTAAAAATACGTTACTAAAAAGTTTTAACATATTTGTCCTTATTTTATTTTTTTTGTGAAATTTATAATGTTAGATATTTTTAAAGAAACAAGTTAGTAACACAACGTGTGAAAGTTTCATCTGTTTTCCCGAAATAGAATTTTAGGAGAATGTACCAAAGCATGAACGAACACACCTCGAAAAAAAAAGGCAAAAACTATATATGCAGGCACAGTTCATTTAATATATTATTTCAAAACCTTCCATCACTAAAACCTCTTAGGTCCATAATCAGTTAGCAGCTTAATCCTTTTCTCTATTTTCTAGGACAATAATTAAAAACTCAGGAAAATGAAATATTTTATGCTCCATGTGCCTTTAAAGGATGAGAAAATATAACCTTCTTTGGACAATGTATTCTGTCACGTAATTTTAAATAAAAATAATTTGGAAAACAGAATTTGGCCATTGTCCATCCACATTTTTTTAAAAGAAAGTTTTATCGTCTTCGCTTTTTGACCAAGATCTCTCTTTTATACCAGGTTAAGTTACTAAAAACATCTATAGTAATTATAACAATAAAGAAACATACACAAGGGAGAGTTGGTTTTGCTAAGTAATCAATTGTTGTTCATTTAACAAAATACCTTAAACTACGTATTCTCTGGACTACTATAATGATCTTCTTACTACATCGATATAGGTAAATTAACAAAATTAAGAGTTGAATTTGAAAGTTTAAATGTCTTGAACACATTTTATCTCTGTGTACACACTATAAAAAATCTATCAAATTACTGAAGTTTTTCTAGTAAACTTGTATTTCAAGAACTTTTCATGTGATGGTATTAGCAAAATCTCATGTAATCTTCCACGGATACATGAAATTTTGCTGTTATCGTTATATGAAAAGTTCTTGGAATACAAGTCTACTAGAAAAACTGTAGTAATTTGACAGATTTTCTTTTACAGTGCATGGTGTGACAAAACCTTAAATATTGATTACATAAATTACAAAATTAAATAAAAAGGTTTTTTGAAAATTTTATGAAATCGATAAAAATTTCCATGAGATTAAATTTAAGGAAAGAAAAAAATTAAATTTATGCATGGTCTCTGTAGAAAGAAACCTCCCAATAAGTAAAATTTGCCCATGTAATACACGGTACAAAAAATTGTAATTTTACGGTATTTTTCCATGAATAATACAGTAAATTTATGGAATATGCCATTTTTTTAACATAAACGGTCAACTCCTGTAATTTTCTGTGTTTTACGGCTAAAAACCATTAATGTAATGGCAAAGTCCGTTGATATAGGAATAAAGTTCGTTTTCTTACGGCCATTGTCTGGAATCTCTGCGGCAGTAAATCTCTTCTGCAACTTTTTTACAGTATAATGATGTCATGTACAAAATTTCAGCATTTTATTATAAATAGTAGCAGAAATATGAATTTACATTTATGCCTACAACTTTTAGAAACTTAAATATGAGTTCGTAAAAAGGAAGAAAACATGTCGAATAATCGCGTTTAAGGGACTATACGCAAATTGCGAAAGAAAACAGCGATTGTGTTGTTTTCTTCAGTGTTGATTTATGATTAAACCCCGACAAACTGGTTCAGGCGACGAACTAATGGATTGTTCAAGTCACTGCTCACTACGTTCAAGCCGAGGAGTTCGCTTCCTTCCCCTCCGCCACCTATTGGGCTTTGAAATTTTCCGACGTATATGTCTTTTAGCACGTGACTTTTGGTAAACCATAATAGCAAAAAAATTATAACGTTAGCATACTCGAGTACAGCATTTTATTGATTTGCTGAAGATCAAATGCTAATAACTTTATAAATCACTAATAAACATGCGCTAACACGAAACATTAAACCTCAAAAAAATAAATTATGAAACCATTTGTTCAACTTTTTTGTTAATTTTATGCACGAGCGAATGTTACTTTGCAACAGTTCACATACAATAGATCGCAATAACTTAAGTTGCATCTGGAATGACAAAATTTTTAAAGTTAGTACTGTATACAGTCTTACGTTTTCATCAAAAAGCATACAATGACTCACCTCTTGATTTCTTGTAGGTGCATGTCTAGCTTTCGAATAGTTTGAATTTTCAGATTTACAATATCGACATCTACACCATCTCTAGAAAAAAATTCGTCATCGTCTAACTTGTCTCTTAGGTCTTTTAATGCTCGCTTCATCTTTGAAAAAACTCGTGCATAAAATATACGTCGCTGAACGGGAGATTTCATCTTTTAAAATAAATTTTAAATTAATCGCACTCTTTATATATCTAGTACACTGTAAAAAAATCTGTAAAGGTACTAAACATTTTCTAGGAAACCGGGATTCCAAGAACTTTTCATGTAACGATAACAGGAAAAATCCATGTAACCGATTCTAAAACTTGAGTTTTTCTTGTTACCGTTACAGGAAAAGTTCTTGGAATCCCAGTTTCCTAGATAAAGTGTAGTACCTTACAGATTTTGTTTTACAGTGTATTTATCTAAAGAGCATTAAATCTAACATTATGCAGGTGTTCAGCAGTTCTTATGCGAGCGAATAAAACAGGCTATCAACACAGGTTCTATTGTGACGACGAAGCGTTGTTGAAAGAAAGATTTTGTTGTTTTCTTCAGTGCTAATTTATGATTAAATCCCCACAAACATTGTTTAATATATATCTGTACCGACAAAATGCCGAAAATTTGTACACGATTGTATTAGTGTATGAGGCATATTTAATTTTGGAAAAAATTTTATACGACAGTTGCATAAAAATTTATTATGTATTCCTATAAATTTAATCCAGTGGAAAAAATAATTGATTTCATAAAATATTGTGTATTTTTTACGCAATTTTGTAACCTGTATTATAAATCTATGATCAAAATTAAATGAATAAACACCGATGTCTATGCTTTTGAGACAACCTGTATATATCTTTTTATCTATCTCTTTAAAAAAATCTCTTTTTCCTGTATAAAAATTCACAGTGTGTATTTGGTAAGCGTATAATGACTGTACAAGTACAATGTGCAAACTCAGTAGAAATCAAAATGTGTAGAAAAGCGAAATAAAAAAGGGGTACTTTCATGTGTTTTCGTTTTACTATCCGAAAATTCAATTTCCTTTAAGGAATAAAAGAGGAAATTTAAAAACATTATTTTCAGAGTAATAACTAGATACATTTCTTTTTAAATTTGTTAACTCAGAAAATAGAATTCAATTAAATTATTCAAATTAATTTTGATTATTCTGTTGCTATTTCATACAGGTCTACAGTTTTATACGAAAAAAAATAAATAATTAGAAGCAAGCTAAAGATCTGAGAAAATTAGAACTATTAAATTCTACTTCTTCTTTTTTTGTATAAGAGTCGCTTTTCCAAAGTAAGAACAAAAATTTAAAAATGTGAGACAGGTATAAAAAATTTAAATCTTGTTTTTTTGAATGAAAATTGATATACAATTATACATAAATTTATGATGACGAACTATATTGAACGGTTACATAAAATGGTCATATTTTCTAGAAATATTTTTTTTTATTAATAAAAGGAAATCTTTCACATACACGGATAATTAAAACAGATTAATAAGCTTTTAGAATGGTTTTTTTATATATATATATAAATCGATTTTCTTGTTAATGAATGAAAAAAAACCATTATTTAATACCAGCTCCTTGGCATATTTTTACAATGGTCTTTGTCAATGATCTGGATTTTTTTTTAAAGAAATACCTAAAATATTACTTTCATTCATTTTTATTGTTCATTTTTCTAAGAATATGTAATGATTACTACACACATTGCGGAAAAATGTACTTTTACGCCATAAAAATGTTAAAGAAACTATTTAATAAGAGTTTAATGAAAAAAATGCACTAAAAAGGTTTTTAAAATTATAAAAATATATTTTTCATGTTCCCTCTGCATTTAAAGTTAACTATTATTCGCTGCTGTTCTTTTCAATATCTATGCAAATTAGCTCCCTGGGGAAAGAAACTGAAATATTTCGTTTAACTTCTTAAAATGATATCTTTACAATTTAAGGTAAAATAGATACGAATAAGATATGAATGGAATACAGTAAAATTGAATCATTTTAATATAATAAAAGCGAAAATGAGTATGAATGTTGGAATGAAGTTTACGTCAAAAAGGCATTTACTTTTTTGCATGTAGATGCATTATAACGGAAAAAAGAATAGGTTGTGTTTTATTTATTTTATTGAAATTTTTTTAATAATGATTCATTTTTTTACATGCAGAATCTATTGATAATTTTTTTTTATAAAGTTTTAGAATCATTCTTTTTTTGTTGCCAAAAGATGAAAGCACTCAATAATAATTTCGTTTAAAAAAGTAATATTAAATTGAAATAGTATACCCCGCAGAAACATCCATGTCATAAATTGTGTCATAATTAGCGAAAAATATTTTTTTACTATTAGAAATTAAAAAAAAAAATTACAACAATGTTTAGATTGTGAAAGAAGGAAATTTTATGCGCTGTAAAAAAATCGTTAACGAAAAAATTACAGTAAAATTACATGTAATAATAAAAAAAAAATTAATGAAACTTTTATGGCAAATGCCGTTTGCAAAATTGCTGCCTGCAGTTTTTGCAGTAAATTTAACGGATTTTTTTTTTTTTTTTTTTTTTTTTTTTTTTTTTTTACAGTGTGGGCGTTTTTTTTTAAAGCCATTCAGTTCAGAAAATGTGAATAAAACTTATTTCATTTTTCAGAATAATATTGCATATTTGTTCATAAAATTCTAAATATTTATTGATTGCGTGATAGTAAATGTTTATTAAATGTCAATGATATGTATTGCAAAAATATTGATGTCATAAATTACATTGTGATTAGCAAAAAAAATTTTATTTACATTAAAAGTAAAAATAAATAATACGACTGCCAAAGTAAAAAAATTAAAAATAAAAGAGAGAGAGAGAGTGTGTGAGAAGAAATAAAACCTGATTTATATCTGGTTTTAATTTTTAAAGCCATCTATTTCAGAAATTATGAATGAAAATTATTTTATCATTTAAAGGAAAATTGCATAATTGGTCATAAAACCTGAAAAAATAATATGATTGCAGCAAAGCAATGTAATTTTATCCCTGCCACTATCGAAATTAAAGATTGGGAGTTTTTAGTACATTAGAGACATTTAGTACATATGTTTGTAAATCGTAGTTTGACAACCCAATTTGAATTACACATTTGTACTAGCTTAAAAAAAAGTAAAACTATGTTGCCACTTTTAAAAATATACTATTTTAGAGTAGATTTTTCGTAAAGTCTTATAAGGTGTTGTACATAAATAACAAATTTCACACAAACACACACAAAACATCTAAAATACAGTTTTGTAGTAAAATTCTTTCAGCATTTTTTTATTTTTTTACGTTTTATAAAGAGAGATTTGTGGATTTTTGTAATTATCTATTTTACTACTTCTTTTTTCATTGGTATATTTTCATTTTCGTGATTGTTTATATTATTTAGCACAAAATTATCTTTTTTCTTTGGTCCGAGTCATGTCAAGTCTCTTTTAAATAACAAGTGCCGTATCGTCTCCTATGAAAGTGATAAAGAGCTTTTTAATTATGTATTTTTTTAAATATCGTGAGTGAATTTATATATATGTTTAACATTACTGCATAAAATTTGTGGAAATCTTTCTGCTCCCTTTAATGGAGTAATTAAACTAAAGTAAACGGTATCACATTACACTAATGTGTGATATTATTTAAATATATTATTTATATATATATTTATATTATATATTTATATATTTATATATATTTATATATATTTATATATATATATTTATATATTTATATTATATATTATTTAAATTGCATTATTATGTAAGTTCTATTACTCCATGAAATTAAACCGGCACTAGATATTAAATCAGCAGTTATATATCAAATCAATAAATCTCGATACCTTTCATTGCCGCTGAATGTTGGACTTCTTGTCACCGTTTCAATTTCTCTATTTCCAGAATTATTATTTCTCCTGTCTCTCTTACATGAATTTTCTCGAATCCTATTTTATTTTTTAAATTCTGATACACTTGTCAATGATCATTCACCAACATCGCCATTTTCTTTGTTCACTTCAGATAGAAAAATTAACTATGCAATTTCCCCCTTTTTTTTTCCTTATATCTTTTATTTTTGGTTAAAAAATCATTTTTCTCTATTATTATTATTATTATTATTATTATTATATTATTATTATTATTATTCAGTTTTTAACATTTTTTCTTTTATATATTTTAAAATATTTAAGTATTTTTTTTAATTTTCTTCTTTATTTTATTTTAGTTTTAATTATTTTCCTTTCTAATTTTATTTATATTTTTTTTTTCTGAAACTTCTATCATTGTGGCAATATTTTACAATTCTGCATGTGCTCCTCTGTAGTTGATGTTTACCTTACAACTAGCGCCACCAAGTAGCACTCTTTGTAAAATCACTTCTTTCACGCTTCTGTTGATTTGTAGTTTTGTCTTCTTAAGTACACGAGTTTATAATAGCTGATGACGAACTGTTATATTTTGTAACACAAAACACTTCCTGTGAATTGCTTTGAATTTATTATGATTTATATAAAGTCTTATTAGTTTAAAGGTTGAATCTATTTTAAATAAGGAATCAAAGAAACAAAAAACATGAAATGTTTCTTGCGAATATTAAAATCACCTAAGCTTCTGCGATTTAAAATGTATGTACACCGTAAAAAAAAATCCACGTCAGTAAATGCTGGCAACATTGCTGCCAGCAGTTTTTGGCGTAAATTTAACGTTTTTTTTATTTTTAGTTATTTTTTTAGTGTAGTATTTTTCGTTTGTTTTCGTATTTTAAAAATAGAGTTACTAAATTTGGTACAGTGATGACGAACAATTTCACTAAATGTATGTGTATAATTTAAGACAAAGTTTTTATAAATTCGTTAAAATAAACAAGATGGAATTTGAAAAATAAATAAATAAATGGTTTATATAATGTAAGAGTTATTTTTAGCTGTTTGTTTTCAATTTAGATATGAATTACACAGGCAATGAAAATTAGAAACGAAACTAATTGCCATAAAGCATTTAAAATTACATGTATGAAAAAAACGGAAATAACAGCATTTTATTGTAAATAATTCTAAACGAAAAGTAAATATCTTCTCGAAACATATCATCAAAAACAATCAATAGGCTAAATAAAGTTCTTTGCTAATTTTTATTAAATAATTTTTGTTTTTCTATTAATAATATACTTTTTGTTTATTTTATTTTTGATATCTTAATTACTTTAAATATTTCTTTGATTATCCGTTTCTCGATTAGAAATCGAAAGTCACAACAATTTGCGTAATAATGATTAATTTTTTTTATCTAAATTTATCTGCGACTCAATGTAAAGAAATTTTTAAATGAAATTTGAAAACGAAGATTTATATTACCATACAATAAAATATATAGCTGAGTCATTCTCATGAAAAGATATACAAAAGCAAAAAAATATATAAGGTACCCTGGGGTAATAACGCCATATTAAGGTTCTAGCAATTTTCACGGCTCAGTTTTAGTTTGTATTTTTCAAACAAATATATGATTTGATACAGCAACTCATTGACTATCTATATAAAAAAATAATTTAACAGATATGAATACATAAAATGTAATGGCGTGATTTCTTGACCAATGCTATTTGGCGTTATTACCCACCTATATGGGTAATAACGCCATGCAAACAAAACTATGAAATAAGTTGGAATAATTGCATGTAGATTGCCCAATTCTAAAAATACAAACTCTCAGCTCTAGAAATTGACAAATTGCATCCTAAGGTATTGAAAATGTTCATTTTTTTTTTAAAGTATAAGAAAAATAAAGGTGTGGTGTGTGTGTGGGGGGGGGGGGGACGAGGCAAAAGAATATCAGACAGTGAGCTTCTTTTTGCTTAAAAAGGACCGTTTAAATAGAATTATTAGAAACATTGCACCGTTTTATCTGGGTTTATTTGAAGCAGTATTTAGGATGTAGCTCGACCGCTGTAGGGAATCAACCGGGGAAAAAATTGCAAGGATTGGCGTTATTACCCCGTTATAGTTATTGCGCTGTACATTTTATATTACAAATTATCTCGAGAAGATATCCAAAATCTTCAACAACATTTTGAAAGGCCATGAAATGTACTACAAATTTATGTAATTAACAAAGTATATCCGGATAAAAAAAATAGTCTTCACATCACAAAACGTATCTCGCAAATTTTAGATCAAGCGTTAATTTTAGCTGCTTGTAAAAACAATAAGACCTAAAAATGAAACAAATTAACTTGAAGCTGTTTTTTGCGATTTATATGACTCAAAACTCTTCTGCGCAGAACACATGGGTGTCATTTACCAGATTATTTCATAATTATGAAAAATATTACCCCGTCTGGCGTTATTACCCCAGGGTAGCTTATATATATTTTGTATGTTGAACAAATACACGGATATTTTCATGTAATTAAAAAAATACTTTACATTAATGATCAAAGTTCTTATTTTATTTTGCAAAAGTTTTTTTTTTCTTTAAAACTCTGATATGACCTCGAAGATCAAGGGAAAAGAATTTTACTTTTCAAAAGCTTATTAGGATTCTTAATAGAATAGTCATTGGGCGTAATTGTCCTATATCTTTTTTTATGTACAATTATATTGTTTACCAGTAAAATGAAAAATTCAACAAGCATTCTAACATTACAACTTTAAAACTTTTTATAATAACGGGTTTAAACTTTCGTTTAAATTCTTATGTACGCGCAAAGAAAGTTCTCCATAAAGTTTCAATAAGAAGATTTTTACCAATATGTATTGAAATTGAGTAAAATATATAATAATATACAGAATATATTAAGAAGTAAAACTTGGAAATGTGAATGCTTACTTGCCCATATATATCACAAATTTATCTGACAGTATCTTCTATTTAAAATTCATATTACATCTCAACCGTTTCCTTGTAACCTTTGGTAACCAACATGGTATTAGTATTAAAATTGGTGGAAATAAATTAAGAGTGATTCCATCATCGCAAAAACCTCAAGGCTTAATTCGTAACGTATTTAAGGGAGACCCGTAAGAAAAACCCCAGAATTTTTATTATTGATTTTAAAGTAATGAATTTTGATGTACTATTTAAGAATCTTTTTGTAAATAATAATTAGCAAAAAAATTCACTAGTTATTGGAAAGTACATTTTTTATGTCCATTTTTATGATTTTTTTGTGGAAAAATACGCTTTTTAAAATTACTACCCCTCATACAATTTTCAATATTTTGGTATTACTAAAATTTCTTAAATAGGGTTATAGTATATGAAAACGACCTAGGGACAGATATTTTTAATTTTCTATTTTAATCAGCTAAAAAAAGAGAAAGAAATTACGCATGGTAAATTTCTTTAAATTTGTTATAATTTTCATGTTTACCAATTTATGTAAAATTTTCAGAAATAGATAAAAAATATATATCTCCTTACTTTTGTTTCAATTTTATTTAAGATTCTAAAAACATAAACACTTTGTTTCTAAATCATTTTACCACTGACCCTTAGTACTTTGAACTTAGGCAAAATATGGAAAAAGTCATTTTCAGGAAAACGCATTTTAAATGGCCGTTAGTCCTTTAAACTCTAGTGACTACAATTAAAAAAAAAACTCATTTGCTACCTTTTCCAAGTGTCCCCGAGTTCTAAAATTTTGCATGGATAGTCGCAAATATGTATTTTATCAATTTCTGAGATACAAATTTTTTGAACCTTTGATGATTTTTGGCCGAAAATGGGGTTCGGGTCTCCCTTAAGCCAGAATGCAATTGACGGCGCATTGCAGTTGTATAGTAATAGTTTTAAATTCATATTAATTTTTGTCATGATTAAAAACTAAACATAATGGACATGAATCATATTAAATTGTTATTAGTAGATATTATATTTTGTAGATTTCAAAATTTTATATTTTTTAATTTTTTACCTCTATATTTGACAAGCGAAAATATTCCAAAAGTATTTCCAAAAATCTCTCTTGCATACACAAACTACAAAACTATGTATTAACGTGTACTAGACATTTCCTCTAGAAAGGTTACAACTAATACTACTATCAAGAAAAAAATCTGAAAAATCACAGATAGTTTTTCTGAACTTACAGAAAAAATTCCTTTTCACAACAAAAGGGCATTTTTTGTTAAATGTCGAAAAATTTCCTCATATTTACTTAAAATAATGAAACGGATAAAGATGGAAGCAAAAAAACTGACATACTCCATTATCTATCTTGAATTTGAATGTTTATAAAACTCAGATGTTTTTGAACAGAAATGAAATAAACGCAAGGAAAGAGTTCTGGATTTGTAAGATTTGTATCACGTTTCTGAAGTGCAATTGTTCTGATACCAACAACTTTCTGAGCAACAAATAACCAGAGCACATTTTAACCATTCATTGAGCAAACAAAACTTCCCCAATAAATTATTTAATCAGGCCTTATTTATAATTATTCATTAACCATAAGAAAATCATAAAAATAATTAAGCCTTATTAATTAAATCTTTCAAGAATTATAATAGCATCGATAAAATTATAATCTATATTATAAAAATATAAACACACTGTACAATCCTCTATTTGTATTTAATATCTCTTGCATTTGGGGATCCTATAGCGTGATAGTTAGATCAACGAGCACCCAGATCAAAGATCGTGAGTTCGAATCATTCATTGCGTGCATACCAATGACATTTCTTTAATTTCCTTAGTCAATAAACATAAGAGCTTCTAATCTGTTCAATAGATGGCACCATCATCATTTGTTATTTCAATTTTATAATGGAAAGCAATGCAGTTTTTCTTTTTTTCTCAGAACTGAAAATATTCTAAAAGAATGGTGAATGTCTGGCAGCTTTCGTAGTCCTACCGTAAACTCACGGATTTATTTTTTATAATGCGTAGACATGCTTTTCTTAACCCGTCAGTAGTCGCGTGTCGGTCTTTTCACCGCCCTTATAACTTATCTTCTCCTAACTTGTATCACATTACAAATACAACGGAGATCGACCATGTAGCTGACTTTGAAGCTTTCTAGACCACCTTAGTGAAGTAACAGTACACCTCTGTTTTTCTTTCATGTACATTTTTTAAAACAAAGTTGAATTTGGCGAAAAAGTCTACGTAACAATCACTAATGTCAGTCCATTTGTACTTTTTATAATTACTCCAGACCTCATGAATAAAATGCATAATTTAAGAAAACTGCAAATTTATATCTTTATTGAAACGTTATTCTCGTATATTAGGTGAAGAATATTTCTTATTTTACATATTTGGTATGCAGGGGGCCAGCGGCGAAAAGACAGAGCGCGACTAATGACGTTGTGAAAAAAGTCGCGACTACTCGAGGGTTAATAATTCTAAAGGAAATCAAAGATATGAGGACTATCAGTTTATATCATAATTTTTTTTTATGTTTTACTTATAATAAAAAACTTTACTCCCTCCATATATTAATCTTCCCCCAAAATATTCTCTTTTGGTTTCAAATAAAAAAATTAATAATACTTTCTTTTTATCAAAATATCTTTTTTCTTTATCTTTATAGCTTTAAAAAGCTGCCCTCGTCTTCATCCTCTTATAAAAAATAAACAAAGGAAGATTAACTTCAGTCGCCGTTTTTCTTTCAATCTGCAATGTACAAAAATCCTTGAAATACAACTTGGTTCTGATTTTTTTCTGTCTCTTTTTTTAAGTTTTATTATTGATCTCGCTATCCACACCTGGGGTACCTAAATAAAGCTGTCAAAACCGTCGTTTAACGAACCATACAAGTTTCTGAATGAATTGAAATCTTCTTTTAAGTATAATTGAAAATAATAATTAATTAGATTTCTTTTTTACTGAAATATTTTTTAGCAGTAAAAAAAAAAAAAAAAAAAAAAAAAAAAAAAATTGCATTTTGTTTCATAGAGAGAAAAAAAATGCATAGATAAAAAAAAATTAATCAAATATCAAGCATCGCATCTATTTAAAATAGAATTAAAAAAAAAAGAAAAGAAAGAAATACATGCTGCAATGTGAAAACGAATAATATATTCATATATAAATAAATGCATGCAGTTTTATTAGAATTTAATTTATTAATAAAGTATATCACCATGTTTATTCTCTGAAAACATTACAAATTTTTTTACTTTATTTTATCGGACTTTATGTCGTAACATGATTTCCACAAATATTTTTAAAATAAATTTGTGTTACCATCTATGTAATAATTTAATAAATATAAATTAACAATTTTGATTTATTAATTAAAGGACAAGTTGATATAATTTGTAAAGGAATATTAAACGACACCCTCCGTGCAATTTGCGATCACACTTACCCACTTGTTTAATTTACTTTTAAATATGTGTTTAACGGGTTTTCACTTAGAAGATAAACAAATTACTCAAAACAAAATCATCCAAATTCAAACTTTGTGCAAAAAGAAAAAATATATATAACACAGTACAACCTCGATCCATCGTAGCTATTAAAGCGGGAAAACGGTGAATGCGGATTAACTTCAAAATACAAAAAAAAAAAAAAAAAAAAAAAAAAAAAAAAAAAAAAAAACACGCTGTTTATCATTACTAATGTATGCAATGTATTCAGTGTACTAATAAACTAATTTGTTGTTTACTAAACTGTACAAGAAAAGTTATAGAAAATTGATATTTATTTTTAAAAATCTACAATTTTGTTTGGATTTTTGTTCATTTTTTTAAATAAAAAAATAAATTTTAAGGATATACAAAATTTTT
The DNA here is from genome assembly GCA_964019185.1 of Maratus speculifer. NCBI lineage: Eukaryota > Metazoa > Arthropoda > Arachnida > Araneae > Salticidae > Maratus > Maratus speculifer. The sequence continues at coordinate 306,480,508 of OZ025292.1, read as the reverse complement.
CTGGTCGTTTTCTGTAATTTCATATGCTTATATAAAAGTTTATCAAGTTCTTCATAGACATGAACGTTATCCCCTGTTTCTTCATCATTATTTTAATTTTTTGTATTATTACACATTTCTCTTATGCTTAGGATATTGTATGTTGCAATATATTGATCAATGGAAACACAATCGCATGCTCTGCTATATACAACCACTCTTCATCTGCATTATTATCACCATCATAAACACAAACAGCCCACATGTATTATTTTAGGATAAAAGAAGTAATTCCAGTTTGTATACCATATGGATTCGCATGACTTTCAATTTTATTTCGGTGAAAGAAAGAATTTTCAACGATGAATGCGGGAAAACGACTTTTTGAAGAACGATGCTTGTGGGTTTCGTTAACACTATTTAAGAATAATTTCTGCAGGGACCGTCGAAATCAAACTATCAATGCGGGAAAATGATAGATGCGGGAACGATAGATCGGGGTTTCACTGTACAGAATTTAAATAGCATGCAAAGTAAAATAGAATAAATATAAGTAAAATAAATAAATATATGAATACTGTATTAATTAAACATAAAAAAATCAGATATATAGAAAATTATGATTTACAAATATGAAATTGAGACTAAATATGGAATTTTATTTTACAATATATTATCCAATACGATAAAGCTTTAAGGAAATGAATAAATATAAACATATTTCTTAAAGTAATAGATTCCTGCAAATCATTTCGGCAACAATAGTAAGTTAAATTCTTCAATTTATTTTTCTGCAGTTCTATTTAAGATTATGTTGATTTTAATGATAGTTTATTTTCATTCTCGAAGCACTATCCATTATATCTCTATTTCATTTTGAGAAATGAAAATTGCTTTTGCAAAGACTATATGTTTTTTGCTTGCCTTGTTTTTTACTTTCTTTTATCTCTACAATAAGAAAGCATTTCATTAATGAAAAATTTTAGACTTCTCGTTTCGATGGTTTAACAAGTTTTAGGGGGTCAGTGATTTCATAAAACATGTTTTTACATATTTTTTGCTTGTGAATCTGTTAACATTTTTGCGTGTATGTGATTTAAATTTTGTGGGTGCTCCATGTCAAGAACTAATGCATGGAATTTAATAAAAAAAATATTCAGTTAGTCCCTCACATAAATTGGCGATGATTGGTATAAATTGCTCAACAGATAAGGCTATATGCAGCATTTTCAGGATTTTCGCAGTAGTTCAATCTCCAGAGCTATAGAATGGATTTTTATCCAACTTCAGATTCAGTTAGCTATAGACATGAATAGACGTTTTCTACATTTTGGTGTAAATAGCTTAACGGCGCTGCTACGCTGCATTTTTAGCGATTTCCGCAATAGCTCTAAATCTCCACTAGAATCTCTAGAATTAATTCACAAATTTCCATAAAATTTCAGATTCAGTTAGTCCTTTATATGCCTTGGTGTCATTTATATCTTTGTGTAATTCGCCTAACAGGCGGTGCCACAGAACAACATTTTTCACAGTTTTCGAAACCGTTTTATTTCAAGAACAAATGCAAGGTTTCTATGCAAATCACCCAACAAGTGGCGTTGCAATGGTAAATTTTTCATGGTTTACGCAATTTTAGTTATAGTCATATCTCTAGAACCAATGCACGAAAATTTTTATTACTAGAATTCATATAATATGAATTGATGTTTTTTATTTTTCCATTGTGATAGCGAGTTTTAAAACATTAACATGGTTAAGGTAGAAAAAAGATTTGGGAATGCCACATTTGACTATTTTTTTATTAATATCATATTTTCTGTTATTATTTCTTTCCTAATTAAATTTATTAAATGAGTTCTATTAGTAAATATTATAAACTATTTTGGTGCATCGAACAATGAAATAATGAAGGGCAATTATGGGAGTAAAAGCATATTTAATGTAAATTTTAAAATCATGATATAAATTAGACAAATAATTAATTCTAAAGAGCCTTAAATGTATAACATAAATCTACCTTTATTGTTATCTTGTTCTGTCAGTATCGTCTGCATGTTGAAGATCAATTTAATAATATGTTCATTATGTGTCCCATTTGCAATAGCCAAGAGTTTATATTAAATGACGTTCTTCGTAACATTTCAGAAGACATAATTAGGTACATTGCCAAAAGGCGTCACAAGAAATTTGATAATTAAACATGAAATATATTTAAAAATAGCAAATAAGTAGCTCTTTAAACTTCTTAATGACAAATTTATAAACCTTTACTATTTTTTAGATTCCAAGCAATTTTTTTTTTCAGTATAGATTTATTTTCTTTCTTAAAGGAATGTTTCATTCCTTCTTCTTGTTTTATCATAATTTTAATTTGTTATGTTTTTTTTTATATTTTTGTGGAAAAATGCTTTTATTTCTAACTATTCTGTTTTAATAAATGGTGCTAATTAATAGACATAATTCGTCGTTTCTCGCCACATGTGTCTCTTTGCACAAAAAATCTCGAAAGTCGTTATTATCTTATAATAAATATAATTGGGAGTACCTCACTTTCATAAAAGTGTTGGTGAGGTTTTGTAAAGGAGATAGGAAAATAACGTACTTTCTGGCCATTTTTTTAGTGTTTCATACACTCAAGCAATATTTTTAATATTTAGACAAGTTATTTAACGATTTTACATACAGAACTCATTTATTTTTTACAGTATATTTATAAAAGAAACCTATATTTTAAAGCAAAAACGTGTCCGTGAGCAACGTTGACGCTATTTCAATGATGGCAACAACCTGATTAATCAATTATGATTTTTTTTTTCAAATCTGTTTACTTATAATGATTACAAGATTTTAATAAGAGCGCCGTCGAATAGGATATGAGGGAGAAGGGAGAGTTGGTCATTTTCATGTGCAAAATCATCAAAATATTAATTCACTGATTTTATTTATAGTTTTAAAATATATTTCTTAAGAATTTTTTTAAAAATCTGAATATATTGCTCGAAGCCCGATAATGGAACTATAACACGCTTGGAATTAAAAATATTTAAATTATACAACATCTGTTTTCGATTAATGTTCTAAAATGAATTGAAATTTCATCAATAGGTTTAATAAAATAAAATAAAGTTTTCCAAACAATTACTGTAATTACTTGCTTAAACACTTAGTGAAAGAATTAAGGAGATTGCTGTATCTAGTGAAATGCTTGGCGATTTCATTACCCCTTAACCCATGGTAAGAGTTTGAAACAAAAGTATACATTTCAATTAGTTTTAAAAGCTTCTTTGTATAATTGACAGTTTTAATATTCAAATGCACTAAAGATATTTTAGTGTGCAACTATAAAATATTTAAATGTAAAAAATATATACATATTTGAGCTTTCAATGAAAAAAGGTTTACACTTATGTTCTTTACATCAGGCAATATGTTTTGTGATACAGGGAGCCAGAGTAAGATCTACTGGTTTATGTGGTACATCTAATTAGGGGATAAGAGGATTTATTTAATACATACAAAAAGAAGCATAATATTTCATCAAATTTGGTTTCATAGCTGTTCAAAAAATTTGGCAAAAAATCCATATACTGCAGCCTTAAATGCATCATTGACTTTTTACAAAGTATCCTAAATAAAGGGCGTATTGAATTGATAAACATTTACACCGAAGGTCTTATAGGACAGAAACAGGGAAGAAAAAAGCATGACCAAGTTCGGACGAAATCAGTAAACTGTTTTAATCCGTTTAGTTTAGGTCTAAAATAAATGTACTAAGTTGGTTCATTTTTACTATGTAAACATTAAAAGCATCCACTCCCACTCTGAACTTATTTTTTCACTAGTGGTTTTAAAGGTTTAATTTTTCCATTACTTCAACATATGGGTTTCTAAAAAATAGAGGAAAATTACATGACACATCTCAACAATTAGCAACTTCTCCTCTTTTTTTGCGTAGTAAGTGGTTGTGTATTTCAAATAAAATTGAGTTAAATATATAAAATCATATACATATAGGTTCAATTAAGAAAACCACCACGGAGCCTTGCAACACCGGGGATGTCAGCTAATATGTAATAAGCTATACTCTTAAATTCCCGATGGTGTTCATGGTTTACAGGAACGGGAACTCTCTTTCACAATTTAAAGATCTATGAACTTTCTCAAAAAAAACTTGTAAGAGTAAATTGTGAGTATAAGCACGTATTTGTTTTAATCCTCTTAAATTTCCTTGTATTAGTAGCATAATATCGCTCCTCTGATTTTCTTGAAATTTTTATTAAATATTTCTATTGAAGTTCGAATTTTATTAAAGGGTTTTTTTTTTCATTCTCAAGACTCAAGTTGATCACCAAACATGAATATTTACATAAATATGCGATATATCCAAATTAACCCGAATTAACATCACGAAGCCCAATAGCGGAGTATTCAGAGCATCTGACTGCGGCGCCACAAATCAAGAGCTCGATACCGATTGGGCACGTGTGCACAAGGGTGGTGTGAAAAATCGAAAATTGGAATTTTGATTTTGGAGAGCAGCCAAAAGTTGCCTTTTTGTACCTCTAATACACTTTCAAAATTTCATGAATTTTGAAAAACTTCTTGAGTCCCCTATCAGGCCATTTATATTTTAATTGATTTATACGATAGAATTTTACCATAAATTGTACATTAACAGGATTTTTTGGTAATATCGTTTGATATTTTTATATTTAAAATGTGTAGTGTAATTCTTTTAAGTCTCTTAAGTCTTTATTTTTAAATATTTGAAACGGTTTATTGAGTTTTAAAAATTGTATGTTGTCATTTTTTACAGTCAAAATGAGTACGTGTGTAAGCAAATCGAAGTTTACCATTACTAGAAGTTGGTGATTCTTCAAAACTAAATAAAGCTATTTTGGCAACAGTAGCAGAATGCTATAAAATATTATTGTTGTACAAAACAATAAATAAAACACGTCAGTAAGTGTAAAGTTTCGTCAAAAGCAGAGGTAACAAAAAGTCCTGAGAGAAATCATCGAAGGCATCAATTATTGTAGTTTCCCAAAGACGTATTGATCAAATGATAGACAACAATTCTTCTGAATGTCAGAAGCTTATTCAATTCCCCAAAATCAAAGGAAATTTTGGAAAATTGGGGATATTTGGAAGAACTATAAATTACAAATATAATCTCTGATTTTAACAGTCAAATGAATTGTATTTGGGACACATTACACCATCTTCTGGACCAGGAAAGAGCATTGCAGGAAGTATTAAAATATTGCACTGAAAAACATTTAAACCTTGATAAATTTATGGCAATAGTTTGTGACGGAACAACTGTAAAAAGTAAGATAAAAAATCATGCTCATAGATTTTTGAAACTAAGATTTAGTCGTCCATTTTAGTGGTTAATATGTCAGCTGTTTGCAAACGAATTGCCGCTACCGATTGTTTATCAAGTCATTGAACTTGATAAGCAAAATAAAGACTCACGAGCTTTTCCTGTTCTAATTGAAGAGTCGTTGGATCAATGTCGACAATAGACAGTTATGGAAATTAAAAAATATCTGCTCCTATCACACAGAAATGAACTCTGGGAGAGTTAAGTGTAGACCAAAATTATCTTTATGACATGTGTCAAACATTTTCATCTGGTCAATGATCCTCAAATCTGGTAAATCGTAATCCAGCAAGAATGTCGCACTCTAAATAATTTACAACTGCCAATAGATTACTTGGTTTGCAGATTGGAAGTCAGAATTCATCCCAAAATCTGAAGATTATGGATGAATTTGTAATGAAAGTACATTTGTCTATGTTGTTTCACTTCAAGAATGATTCTTCTTGCAACAATAGAGTTCAAAATCTTTTTTTTTTATAAACAATTAAGTTGTTTTGCTATTTGAGAGAATATTTAAAGAAAATTCTCAATCCCGTTATTTAACAAAATGTATACTTCTGTCATTGAGATGAAAATTTACAGAAACGATAACTGATAAAAAAAAATGTTGGCGAATTTGGATTCCGAAGAATATTGAAGATGAAGGATATTATATGTTCTACAATAAGACAGTTTCATATTCCAATATTGAAATTCAGTGTTACAAACTATATAAACATTATTAACTGGCAAGAATGTGAAAATTACCCCACATTTTTAAAAGAATACCAAGAGAGAAACTGGAAATTCTCAGAAAAAAAAAATCGAAAGTCCCATCTTTTCAATTGAAAAATTTCCCTGTTAGATTCAAGTATTCGAAAGATGCGTAAACGTAGTTGTTGAAGCACCATTAGCGGCTGTAGTAGTAGAAGCAAAAGCCGGATATATATGAGCAAAATCAAAACACGAAAGGTAATATCTAATTTTGATAACAAAGACCAATATAAAATTAGAATAAAATAAAAGATCATTTTACAATATATCGTATATACTCTTTTCATTTAATTACTATATATTCAGAAAACTGCATTTCCTTTATATTTTGAGAACTATCTTTCATGTGCATTCAAAAAATAAAAGTGAAAGCATGTCTAATTATTGTGTTTTCTCTTCTCTGCGACAATACGATTCACATTCTAGGATTTTATTGGCGATTCAAAGAGTTAAACGCAACTATGCTTAGATTGTTCACAAATAATACTGTAAGAAGTAATTTTTGCGGGTTATCTTACTGAAATCAGAAATTTAGTTTAAAAAAAAAAGAAAATTGATTAATTTACAATACATTGTGAAATCTTGACTTTCACATAAAAAGGGCATAATCTTTAAGAGCTATTAGGGAACTAAAGTGAATTCCAAATGAAATGAAATTTTAAATATGTATTCAGTGAGCCAAAAAAGCAGCATTTTAGACCTATACAAAGAAAAAATTCCTAAAAAATTATTTTCGGGTCATTTACACTACATAGTGAAATCTTGATTTTCACATATAAAGAGCATAATCTTTAAGAGTTGGTAGGGGACTAAAGATGAATTCCAAGCGAAATGAAATTTTAACCTTATATTCAGTGTGCCAAAAGGCAACTTTTTAGACCTATCCAAAGAAAAAATTCCGAAAAAAATTTTTTTGGTCCTTTTCACTCCACCCTAGTGTTCACACAGCTTTTCATCCGTTTGGGGTCGATAAAATGAATGCTCATTTCAATCAAGCTTGCTTAGGAATTTAAATACCGAGGGTTTCCCGTTAGGCTAACCACGTGGCTGTATGTATGCTGCATAGCACTTTGAGGCCCATAGTCTGGTAAATAGAGATGGGCATTGTCGGCGTTGATCATTCATGGATTGTAATGCCATGGAGTTTAGTTTAGAGTTTTTGCAATCGTTTTACCACAAATGTTATCGAAAAAAATTACGTTAAATTATTGCATGTTTCTTTTAACATTTATTTTTATTGCGTTTGTGCATCACTTTAATTTTCGCGATTGTTTATTAAAAATAAATATATTGTAGCTTTTCTTTTTGAAGTAAAATGACGAATAACGAGATGCATATGAAAGTAATGATGTACATATGATCTACGCAGAATGCTGATTCCATACTTTTTGTCATGGGTAGAGGATTTCAAGATAGTATGAGCTAATCAGAAAGTCAAATTTATTTAGCCAAATATTGGTCATATTCATAAATAGATATTACAATATGCTATATTACATTATTTCTATTATTACATTTTGTATTAAATTATAGAATTACTTCGTTCTTTTGGTAAAACAGTGAGTTTCCCGATCCAGAGCCGAGTGGCTCCATGCGGTCCACACAGGGAGGTCACGAGACCCCCGAAAGAGGAGGAACCAAGTGACGTCCGGCCTCACGACAGCGCCCGCTGCCGGCCAGGAAGACAAGCGAGGACACCCAGCCCACGGATATGGACTTAGCGTCGCGGCCTCGGCCGCTCACCATCCGCAGCCACCACCCGACACCGCCCGCGCCCAACACGCCAATTGGAGCAGCCAAGCAGGCATCGTAGCACAAGCTGCCTGAACATCCACTGATCCAGAGACCCAGCCTTCCGGGAGGACTTATAGGAAAGCGACCCGAATTCTCGTTACGTACAAGGGAAACCCGGAAAACCTTGTATGGTCGCTTCGTCCGAATCGCGCCTACTAGAGGCCTCGGACTACTCTAAATCGAGTGTTGCGTTCGAATGAACTGGAAAATCGTCGAGCGTTCAAAGACTTCGGACGAGATGGTCGAAAGCTCAATTGGCCCGACGACCAACCCGATCCAATGTCCTTGTCAAGAGGTCGCCAACGATGTCGACGATACCTTTCCTGCTGTAATTGTCAAGGACAAGATCGGACAGCGTTCGAGTGTGGAAGTCAGGCGGGAAACACTTTTCCCTGATGGACCTCCACAGGGGGCACTCATAGACGCAATGTCTAATCGTACTCTCCCCGGTCCCGCAAAAGCACGCAGGGTTGCCTTTAAAGAAGCGGGCTTGATGGTCGCCAAAGGCACCATGTCCCGTTAGGACCTGGTTGAGAAAGAAATCACCCTGTATTCTCCGAGTGGAGACCTTCGGGAAGATCGCATACGTCAACCGGCCGCCCTCAGATCGGTCCCACCATTGCTGCCAATCCAGAAGAACCTCACCAAGGAGCTTCCTCTTGACTTGACGTCCTGAAAGAGGAACAAGTATATCGACCGACGGTCGACACGCAGCTTCCTTCGCAAGGGAATCGGCCAGCTCGTTAAAGGCGTACCCGACATGAGCCTTAATCCAGTGCATATGGATCCTGACTCCTGTATTCTCAACCAAGTTCCTGATCTCAGCTACAGCTTTGTGCCGAGGCACCAAAGCGTAAAGAGCCTGAAGCGCCGATCTCGAATCAGAGAAGATATCGAGTTCACTGAGACCCCTCCGAAGGGCGTCCGCAATCGCTTCCTTGATCGCATGGACCTCGGCCGCGAAAACAGTCGACCCATCAGAGAGACGGAACTTTCCCTCCGCAACAACGCCATCCCTGGTGGCGAGGTGGTAGGCGCAACCCACCCTCTCACCCTCCAGCTTGGAACCGTCCGTATAGTAAGTATACGGAGACTTCCGGCTGAGATCCGGCGTCCAAGGTATTCGTGCCGGATAGCGTCGTTGGGGTCGGTACTTCCAGGCCTCTACCATTTCTGGTGAGAGGTTTGGTCTGTCAACGCTTTCGCCCCATCTAGTGAGGGCCTCGAAGTCGCGTTCGATGCGAGCACGGAGGTCCAGGGGAATCACCCCGGACAATACATTCAACGCAGCGGTTGACACCGTACTGTAGCACTTGGTGACGCACAGCAAGAGACCTCGCTGAATACTCAGCAGCCTCTGACGAAGAGCCACTTTGCCGGAGTACCAGATAGGGGCCGCGTACAAGACTATGCGCTCGGCTACCACCGAGTACACTGCCTTTCGAACTACGGGCTTGAGCCCCCACGTGGCTGTCGCCAATCTCGTAAGCTTGTACTGGACTCTGGTCGCCTTCTCTCGGACGAGGTCCAAGTGAGGCATCCAGCTGTAGTCCCTATCTATGACCACTCCCAGGTACTTGATTTGATTGGAGAACTTCACCCGATGCTCACCCATCCGGATGCGCAATGAGGGTTCGTAATCCATCTTTCCCTTAGGCGGTATGATAGTGTACAAACACTTGTCGTAGCTGAACTCCAGGCTGCATCCTACAGCCCATGCGAGAATCTCTGCGAGAACTCGCCGGACTATGTCAGCGAACCTGTAGACAGCCACGGAGCGTGCAAGGATGAGTATGTCATCGGCGAAGACAAGTACGGTCCAAGCCTCCTCAACCCCAAGCCGCTTCAACAAGCTATTGATCAACACCAGCCACAGGACCGGCCCGAGACACGAGCCCTGCGGGACCCCAACATTGAAGTAATGCTCTTCTGCGTTCGAAATGACCGATCTATTCCAAAGAAAAGAATCGATCAAGCCCAGGAGCTCGGGAGGGACTCCGTACTCTACCAGAAGGCGAAGCAAGTCATCCCTCCGAGCGCTGTTGAAGGCATTCTTGATGTCGAGGCTGACGAGATCTGACGAGATACGTTCTTTTGGTAATACGGTAGGAAATATAAAAGACAAAAAAATATACATAAAGTAGAAACGGACTTCAATATCGATAAAATTAAGAAAGTTTTCATCAGAATGTTTGCCAGTTTCATTTATATTAAATATATCGCCAATTTTTTTTCATTTAAGAATGTGTATGTGAATACCTATTTACGCCTGCATGCTTCTGCACAACAATAAAGCGAATGAATTTAATTATTCTACTTACATTTGAATGGACAAGGTAAAAAAGACGATAACAACAGATAGTTAGATGATAAACATTCATCTCAATTCTTTTATCAGTATCTAACTTAATCGTTTTTTACCTTTTAATATCCATCTTAAAATGTTTTTTTTAATAAAAACTATTTGCTCTTTTGCTTGAATCTATGGTTAATAGACGATTGTACATTTCTCAAGATAACAGACTACAATGTCATTCAAAAATGTCATAAAAAATAGTTTATCATATTTTTCTATCGGCATATCACATACTATTCCAACATTTAATATTTTATGAATTTAATTTATTTCATTTTTATAAAAGGGATTTTGCTGTTGTACCTTAACTCCGTACATGGATTTTTCCTAAATATTTTTCTGAAAATGAAATTTTATTTTTTTATGTATATCAAATTAAAACCAGCGAATTACATACGCAACTGAAATTGAACAGAAAACGGATGCAAAACATATTGCTAAAAAATGTTTTATTTTTAGAGAAGAAAAGGTGAAAGACCTTATTTTGTTTTATTGCATATTCGATATAACTAATACTTGTTTATTTATGTAAATAATCATCATTCTTATAAACTTTCATTAAGTAATGGTGTATTTCCTTGACCAATATATATATATATATATATATATATATATATATATATATATATATATATATATATATATATATATATATATATATATATATATATATATATATATATATATATATATATATAAACAATTAAATGTGGATAGTACTTTTCTCTTACTCCGTTTCCATGTCAATTACATTTCTCACTTACATAAGCCTTCAACGATACTTCAGTAATGCTTTTCCAAGATATTCTTGGCGTGTGCCCTTCCATCTGTTTCACTGAGAAAAAAATACGGCCTTAACCTAGAATGAATTGATAGTCATTTTCTGAATCCCTAAACTAGAATTGAATATTTCCGAGCTATCCGAGGGTAAACAACTAATCAGAATAGACAAAATGATCTAGAATTTCTAGCGTAATGTTTTCTAGATGGCGAAACGATAATGAATCATTTCAGTAGCAAGAAATTGTTGCTTTATTTCTGAAGTGTAATGATGAACTAGAATGATAGTTACTAAAACAGATCTTTATTTTCAGATATTTTTTAAATAAGTTGGACCACGAGAATATAAGAAAACGCTCTTCAATTCTAGTAGGAGACCTCTAACAAAGATAACTATAATTTTTACGGACTACATGGAAATATTTTTTCTAGAGTTACAGTTTAGATTCTAGATGCCAGAACAATATCTTTTTTCTCAGTGTTCTTTTCAAGCTAGTGTGTAAAAGTATTTTTGTAAAGCGCTCTTCTTTTATTTTGAAAACATGCTTGTATCATTGAAGCTTATTATTTTCTATCGTCTCCGATGAGTTCCGTTTGACATCCATGATTTTAAATGCATTTGGATTTTTAACTCTTCATAAATAAATTTCTTTCTGAAAATTTTACTGTTCATGTCTCTGAAATACGCAGTAAAAGTCTTTGCACTACTGCATTGTAAACTAACCGTTTGATTTTAAGGAGAATGCGGCGTTGCAATTGCTCTTCTCTACATATCTTTGACATAGGTATCTTGATAAATAAAAGAACATAGAATTCCAATTCCTCACCAGGTTTCATATTTATATTATCCAAAAAAGTATCAGCCTTAAACCTTAAATTTTTGGCATTTTAAAAGTCAATTTTAAAATAATTTTTGGGTTGCATTTCTTAAATTAAATCCAGTAAAACATACTTAAAAAAAATAATTTATTTTGAATTGGTTTACGGCTAAAAACAATTTGATGCCAATGGGTATTTATTGAAAACATAATTTTGCTTGATAAATTTGTTTAATGTTAAACACACATCAGTTTTAAGAAGTGTGATAATAAATAAATTTTATTGCTTCAATGCTAAACAAAACAAGGTATTTTGTAAACTTTCAAGCAGAACAAATGGCAAATCTAGCAACAACTGCTAAAAATAAATCTATCTTTATTCTTAACCAGAACTATTGCTGTCATCTACATGTTGAAAATTTATTTAATAATATTTGCAGTATGTATTTTATTGATAACATTTGCATTAAAGCTTCAAAGTCATTCTACTAGTATTTTGGAAGACTAAATTGGGTATGTTTCAGAAAGGCAACACTCGACATTTATGGATTAAGGTTTGCTGTTAAGTTCTTAGTTTTGTTAATATTGATATTTAATTATTATTCATCATATGCAAACTTTAATTTGCAAGACAATAACCCCTTTTCAAAAAAAAAAAAAAAATGGAGACAGTTAGATTAAAAATAATTAATGACTCTTGTTTGAGATAATAAAATTCAACTGATCTGTAAACTGTAAAAAAAAAGAAAATTAGCAATCACCAATTTTTAATATCTTTAAAATTTTTAAAATTTTTAAATTTTTAAATTTTTTGTAAAATTTTTAAATTTTAATACTATTTTAGTTATTCAATTTATTTATTTTAATTGGATTATTGGAAACAAAAGTTAGTATGGAATTAAAGGTGTAACTTTTATTTAAATTTTTAAAAAATGTAGCTCGAAATCTAAAAAAAAAAAATAAATAAAAAATAAAATAAAAATAGAAAAAAAATAAACACAAAATTTTTTTCCAAATTTTTAGTTTTTTAGAACTTTTCAACAAAGTTTAAAAGTGCTTATGCATTCCGTTTATCTGTCCGTCTGGCCGTATAGCCGTCTGTCCGCGCTCTAACTTTCGGAAATATCCTCGGATTGTCATGAAATTTTTGAACTTTAATGACGTTTACCCGAGCACGAACCTTATTGAAAATGAAAGCTCTGCCATGATTAGTTTATTACAGTTTATTTACAGGTTTCCATTAAATTACAGCCTGTGGGAAAAAATCGTTTCCAATGAATTTTAAATATATTACACCCTGTCAAACATCTTCAAATTTATATGCATCTACAAAATGCACTAAAATTTGCATTTTGTAAATCATGCAGCGAAAAAAATAGTTATTGTTCATTTCAAGGGCCACATAAAATAATTCCAATACTTAATAATAAAGGAAGGGATTGTTTGCGACATATTTTAATTATAGTAAACGATTTTATATATAACCAAATTGATATACGTTGCTGAGGATTAATATGATTTATTTCATGCATAATACTAGTGTATAGCACTTACAGGGACACACAAAAGATTTCAGATAGTATATTCTATCCGAAGTCCTGTATGGTTGTTAAATGGATAAAATGCCTTTTTAATTATGGTATACGCTTTAAAGTTTCACTATATGTATGCATATTATATGGCTTATATAAATGCTAATTTAGATATACAGTGTTACACAAAATATCTCGGAAAGATTATTACTTAAAGTAATTTACTTAAAATTAGTTTTTAAATATGTTATGCATTTTTACGATGAACTGCGTTTAGTTTACTAAGAAATGTTTGAAGAATATAGATAAAATGATATACAGGGTTACGCAAAGAACTGAATACATGGTCGCCTTTGGATGATAATTTCTAGAAATTTGATTTAAGTAGTTTAAAGAGAATTTAATTTTAAACTAAACTTTAGTAAAATACTTTCGTGTATTAAAGGTATTATGTATTTTGAAAGGCTAAATAAAAGTATTCAAGTATGTTTTATGTATTAGTATAAATTGCTGAAAGGAAAATTTCAACCAGTTAGGCGTTTTCTTGCTTAGCTAAATTTTATCATTATATAGTCTATATATCAACCGACAGATGAAATACAGGGCTTTACAAAAGTATTGGAATATATATTTGGAGATGAACTATAATACATTATTTCCCTTGCTAACGAAGTTTTGTTAAAGATTTCAAGAAGTATTGGAAAGTGCTTTATAAACTGTGCTTATGATTTTTCTTACTTGTTTATATTAGATTTGAACTTAAAAAAATACATAACTATAATCCTCAGACCTAAATCCATAGTAATTATTATGGTGCATATATGCAGGATGTCCCAGAACTTTGTGTACAAACTTGGAGGGAAGCTAGAGAACATCGTTAGAAATCATAATTACATAGGAAAGCATGGACGAAAACGTCGCCCTCACGTGATAAAAAGACACAAAGACTCAATAAGGCCACAGCACGGAATTTAGCGAAAAATGCTTTATTACACAACAATTGCTACAATATATTAATTAAATGCATTACAGAAGGTGTTCGAAATTAAGTCCATTGACATGAATGGCCGCATGAAACATACGCGACATGGATTGACAAACATTTTCGAAGATACCTGGTGTTTCTCTGATCATTCCATCAGCATTGGCGACTCATGCCACTAGCGCCATTTCAGAATTTATGGGCGTGCCGTACACAATGTTCTTCATGGCACCCCAGGAAAAATAATCAAGAGGAAATAAATCAGGTGATCTGGGAAGCCAAGCCATGGGACCGCCACGCCTAATCCAATTGCTTCCAAATGCGCTATCCAAGTGGTTACGTACACACCCTGCATTATGAGATGGCTCTCCATCATATTGGAACCGCATTCCGCTCCAAGTATGTGCGGGGACATTGTTAAGCAGTTCTGAAAGTACCTCTTGAAGGAAAACGAGATGCTTCTGATCATCCAGTCGAGGTGGTAAAATGTATGGCCCGACTAAACTGTCCCTCACGATATCCGCCTGTACATTAACAGTGAAACGTTGTTGTGCGCTTCATGGTCCGTTTCCGTGTGGGTTGTCAAAGGCCAACATGTGGGCATTGTGCATATTAAACATCCATTCACGCGAAAAGATTGCTTTATCACTGAACATAACTATACTGGAAAATTGCATGTCGGCCGCACTTTGAAATAGAAACCGTGTAAATGCGACACGTCGTGGATGATCATCCGACTGCAATAATTGATCTGTCTGAAGATGAAAGGGATGAAAGGCTTCACCCTGCAATACGCGATGGACAGTTGATCGGTCGTAGTAGCAAGCGCCCGTAAACTGGTACTGGAATTTTTGTCCACTGTATGCAACAAGCCCTCTTAAAATATGAGTGTTCGTGCTGTTCGAGGACTCCCAGTATCTTCAATCGTGCTGTAAAGGATCCACGCTGCTCAAAGTTCTGATGTACTCGAGCGAACATTTGATGATTTGGTTGGTGCCTCGTTGGATATCTTTCCCGATAAAACCGAACAGCAGCGCGTCCATTTCCATCGGCTAGACCGTAGGTGAAGTGGATGTCCGTCAACTCAACGTTTGTGAAACGATTCATGTTAATCGTACGCAATTGGCGTCTAAATGAGGAAGCCACACGTGCTAATCTTGATAACTCGCGCGCATCACCACCTATCGATTTCTGCCTATGCAATCCTATGGAATTATGATTCCTAACGATATTCTCTTCCACCCCTCCAAGTTTGTACGCAAAGTTCTGGGACACCTTGTATATAAGTGTCTGAAAAACTACATGACTCTATCTTTGAAAGAAAAAAAGCCTTAAGGAATAGCAAACACTAACATCAACAAAAACAAAAGTCTGAGAAAAATGCATTTAAAGTTTGTAAAGGCATGCAACAGAAATTAAAAATGTTTGTAGAGCTGTAATTATTTTTTAAATGTTATTCCCTACTTATAAGATGTAGTAAACCATAATTTTAACTAATTGTAAATAAAAATATATTTTCTTATTAAAAATATATTACTGCCCAGTATCAATAACAATGGTAACGATAATGCAAATTAGCTAACATTTAAATAATATTTTCTTAACAGTTATAAAGACAATATACTTTTGCAAAATAATGATAATAAATACATTAGTAATGATAATATATAATGCAAATTAAAAATAAATTATTTTTATATATAAATTATTTACATTATTATTATTATTATATTACAAAATATTTTTATTATACAATTATATAATCTATATAAAAATAATTAATTACAAGAATTATAAGAATATATGCTTCAAAATCAAAACGAAACTAAACATGCGACATCAGCTGTCACATTTTGAGATTACAAACACTCAGAAAAGTTCAAATATCTTTAATTTTTTTGGATTTAGACCTCCAATTTGGCGTCATGGTTCAAAACCTAATGGACTACTGAAAAATTCAATTTAAAAACAATTATACTGTTGCCATTTTTATAATACTGTGTAGCCTTAAGTGGTGACTCTTCACCTTCTACTCTGGTGGCTCCATCATACGTGAATAATAACTCTTGGATATATTTGCCATCATAATTTATTTTATTTTTAATTTTTTGGTCATTTTTATATATATTTACATTTTTTATATAATTTTATCTGAAAGTATACTATGGAATATTGTGCAAATTACTGATAATCAATTATGAGTTTTTCAATCAATTATTAGTTATTTTAGTAAATCGATCTTACAATAAAGTATATTCGTTATCTCTTCCTAAATATTATATTCATTTATAGAATAACTTCGTTTTCTTTCTAATGCGATATGGAATGTCTAAAGATTAAGAGGAAACGGAAGTAGGCTAATCCTATACAGATGCAACTAGGATACTTTTTCGGAGGAATATATTTGCAATACTCTTCTGGAAAAAAATATGACTAACTTATTCGAATATATTTGGGTGAGTGTTATACATTTATTAATTGCCACTCTTGTACATTAATAAAAAAATAATTATATTAATTTTACTCTTCTAATAATTTATTATTTTAGTAGGGAATTCTAGACAGAGTCTGTCATGTTAAAAAATTCAATTTGTTTAGGGACACTGTAAAAGAAGTTTAACTTTCAGTGGCAAATAATTCGATTAATTCCATGTTAATTTCGTTATACATTTTTTATGTGAATTAAAAAAATATATATATGCAATTTCAAAGCTTTTATGCCCAATGCTATTATGAATATTTTTTATTATTATAGTTTTAGAAATATTACATATTTGAATTATTTATATTGATGCTACACTGCGTAATGAAAACCTTAATGTGCGATAATAGAAAAATTTCCTCATCGAAAAAATAAAATAAATTTTATATATTTGTCGTATGTAGTGCTTAAATACCTCTAAAAATTGATTTATTGTATAATTATGACTGAAAAAAAGAAAGAAAAACTTAAGGTTCTTTATTTCACAAAAATATAATGTAACCACGAATATATTCTTCCGAATCCGTCAAATCAAAACCGTACTTAATGTTTAGAAATCTGAAAAAACCCACATATTTTCGAAATTAAATGAATCATTTATAATCTTCCCAGTACCGAAAACTGATACATTCGTTCACTAGGCTGCAAAATTTCATTGCAATTGAAGCATTTTTTTTAATTAATATAACTACAAATATAATCCAATTTTAAGAAAATAAGTTATGATTGATAGTCTCAAGGCTTATAAGCATATACCTGGACTAAAAAAATAAAAAAAGTTTGAAAATCTTTTTTTATTAAAATTTAAAATAAATTACAGAGAAACGACATTTGCCTGTTTGCTTAGCAGTTAGGGAGTCAAAAACAAAGACATTTTTCGGAGAGTTTCCAAGTAGCATTTCAATCAGTTTTCTTAAACTAAAATATTGAGTTTGCACGGACGTATTTACCATCAGAAGCTGAGAAATAAAACTTGTGCACTAATAAAGTACAAAAGAAACACGAATGAAAATATTTAATAACGTTTTCCGAGTTTCTAACGATTCCAAAAATTATTCTTTATATTTTTGAAATTTAAAGATACATTTTTAAACACAAAGTTTCTTTTGCTGCCATCGGCATTTGCAAGCGTTTCCGATTAGTCTTTAGCTTAAACGATATCAAACTATGAGAGCTAATATGCCAGCAATTCTGTATGTATATATATGTAACGAGATAATTCTTGATAGAAATATCCGATTTACTTCAAATTTTGAATGTAAGTTTATATTGATATGGCGCGTCTCTGATTATTTTGGTAGGTTCATTGGTTCAGTAAAAAGGGGGAGATGGTGTATTAATTCCCTACCACTTAATTTAGATAAATAGGTTTTTCATTCAGAAATGTTCAAGTCGTTTCATCTTTTGAATATAGGTTTATTCTGTTAACGCACTTCCTTGATTAGTTTTGGCGACTCATTGCTCAAGTATAAAAGGGTGATGGGGGCTAATTCAACCAATTTAAATTAATGTGTTTTTCATATAGAAATATCTGATTTGATTCATATTTTATATACAGATTCCTTCTGATAAGGTTCTGCCGTTATTAGTGTTTTGTCTTTTATTGGTTAAATAGAAAATAGAGAAGCGCGGATGATGCCCTTTTGTAGAAAAATACAATTTGCTTGAAATTTTATTTTAAGTTTCTTCTGATAAAGCGTTTCCTTGATTAGTTTTGGGGTTACATTGGTCAAATATTAAAGAAGCAGGACGGGAAGTAATCATTCCCCATTATTTATATAAATGAATTTTTTGTGCAGAGGTATCCGATTTGCTTCAGATTTTCTACAGACTAATTGCTTCTAAGTTGCTTCCCTGATTAGCTTTTTTAGTTAAGTAGAAAGGGAAGAAATGTGAAAACTCACCCCCCTTAATTATTTTGGGGGAAGCATTACTCTTTAAAAAGCAATAAGAGTATAATACACAATTAATGTCCATAGCCTGTGTGTTCAAAGCTGTCAATTTAACTGGGAAATATTAATTTTTATTTACACACTAATCAGTTTTCTCGGCATTGAATATAGATTTTTCATATGCTACTAAGTCTCATGTAAACATATTCATGTTCAACTATGTTTTTTTTTTTTTTTCCAGTAAACGTCATAAAATAAAGGTTCATTCTGTTAAGGGGGATCAGGGGTTGAAAACTTTTCAAAAAATCGATTTTTTATGATCTAGTTTGATTATTCAATTAATTCTTAACTCAATGCAAAAACCGCATAAAAATATTTGCATTTTAAACGGAGTTATAAGCATTTATGTATCAATACTTTCATAGCCACATCCATATAATTTCAACTTTAAGTTGCGTTTTCTCAAAACTTGATTTTTGACGACTAACACCAAGATTAAAAAAACTATTTAATGGAATGGATTATTTTTTTTGCATGCATATAACATCATTATCTAGATAATGAATTAAGGATATAACTATCACTTAAAAAAAAACATTATTAAAATATCTCTCAAAATTGAAAATTTAAAAAACCCCTAAAAAATACAACTATTTTTTCAATAAAAATACTCAAAATATTAAACTATCTAAACTATATTAATTCATTCTCTAGATAATGATGTTATATGCATGTAAAGAAAAATTAAAGCCATTCCATCAAATAGTTTTTTTTTTAAATCTTGGTGTTAGTCATCAAAAATCAAGTTTTGAGAAAACGCGACTTAAAGTTGAAATTATATGGATGCGGCTATAAAAGTGTTGATACATAAATGCTTATAACTCCGTTAAAACTGCAAATATTTTTATGCGGTTTTTTGCATTGAGTTAAGAATTAATTGAATAATCAAATTAGACCATAAAAAAATTGATTTTTTGAAAAGTTTTCAATCCTGAGCTACCTTAACCCTTTCCGGCACGGGCAAAATCTGTACTAAAATGAGAAATTATCGACTAACACCGGAATTCACAAATGATTTTTTAAAATATTTTGAATTCCTTAATTTAATCTTTTATTGTAAAAGCAAAATTTTACTAAAATATTACTGGTGCCGTTGGCAAGTTTGGAATTAAAATTAGGTACCCCAGACCGGGCACAGTGTGCTGGAAAGGCTTTAATTAGTTTTAAGGGTTCATTGTTCAAGTATAAAGGAGTATAAGCTCTAACTCAATATATTTAAATTATTGGTTTTTTATGGAAAAATATCCGATTTGATTCATATTTTGTATTCAGATTCATTCTGATTAGTTGCTTTCCTTATTACTTTTGGGGATTCGTTGGTTAAGTGCAAATAAGGGAAATAGGAGAGCCAATTTTCTTTTTAATTTCGATAAATGGGTTTGTCATGCAGAAATACTCCAATAAATATATGGTATTTTGATACAATTGACAAGCTTATTTATTTTTTTCTAAAACATGTTTGGTATTGCATATGAAGTATGTACGATAATGGTTCAATTAGAAGGATACCCAAAAATTTCGATTGAATTATGGTCTATGGAGAGAAATCTTTTGAAGGGTATTTTAATGACATTCTGTTTTTTCAAATGTATTGAAACTGATACACTGTAAAAAAAAACGGACGATTTAAGGGAAGTATTACTGGTAATCTGGACGCCAGTACTATTTACTGTTTTTTAACGGAAAAATTTCCGTAAATATTCCGTTTTTTCGGAGTTTTTACTGGAATTTACGGAAATTTTTACCGTTAAAGAACAGTAAATAGTACTGGCGTCTAGAGTACCAGTAATACTTCCGTAAAATCGTCCGTTTTTTTTTACAGTGTATAAATCACTGAATTTCAGTATGATCACATTAAAATAAAGCATTCAAAGCATTTTTTATTCATTTAAAGGGACACACAAAAGAAAAATGTTACAGGACTGTCTTTGTGTAGTCATTTTTAGAGATGTTTTAAAATTTCTTTATGCACTTTTAAATTTAATTAGTTTTTTGCATATTACTCTCTATACCTCATATATAGGGTTGCACAAAAGTATTTGCATGCCATTATCCTTATTAGAGGAAATTGCTGGAAGGGAATTTTCTACTAAATTATATGTACCTCTTAAATAAACTAGATTTTGGAATGCATGCTGTCAACAGATATAAATGTCTATATCATATGCAGAGTTGCTAAAAAAAAAAAAAAAAAATCGGATAATTTTCCAAATGTAGATGAGAACAGCTTAAATTTGGTTTTAAAATGCGTTATATATTTCCATATGGGAGAATGAGAGGTAATATTTTAATTTTTTAAGCGGTGCAGTTTTTGTTACATTATTCCGAATGTATTGGAAAGTTCTTCATAATCTATGCTTGACGCGTGATTTTTTTTTCTTTTTTGTTTCTTTTGCTTTAAATCCTAATGGACATTTTCCACTTGCTGAAAATAATGTGCATGTAATTTAAGTTTATAAAAATGCTTTATATATCATTCATTCTGCTTTTTTCTGCCTTTGAAGTCTGGATCGAAAAAAATATTGTTAAGTTTTTTATTCTACTACATGGAAGACGTTTGCACGAAAACGTAAATTACATTATCATGATAAAACAAAGACATCCTGATAAAGTTTTAATACCAAATGAACTCTCAGCCTTCTTTGCAATAAAAAAAATTCAGATGAAAAT
This sequence comes from Maratus speculifer, assembly GCA_964019185.1. NCBI lineage: Eukaryota > Metazoa > Arthropoda > Arachnida > Araneae > Salticidae > Maratus > Maratus speculifer. The sequence continues at coordinate 306,459,021 of OZ025292.1, read as the reverse complement.
GCAATTTACTACAGCACATATCTTCGCTCACAAAATTTCATTTGTTCCTTGCCAAAGTCCGAAACATAAATTGCTTCTTAGATAAAGTAAGAAAATCTCTTTGATCTTTTTTTTTTCGTAGTGCGACTTTTATAATAAAAATGCCTTCATATAAAATAAGTTACTGGTAATTCCTTTTATTACTATCTAAAATAATTTACGCAAGTTAATTCTAATACAATTGTGTTTAATGGTTTTTGATGTAATATTTTTTGACCAAACCTAATACTAAACAAGAAAGAAGTAAAATATGTGGGAAGCATGAACTATTAAACATTTTTTGACTACAGTAAACTACATTAAAATTTGATGATTGTTAAATGGAAAATTCAGTAAACATATAATGCATTTGAAAACCCAATTTCTCCTTTGAAAATGAATAGGAAAATATACAATAGTTCTTATATGATCTACTTATACATATGTATACTACATAATATAATAAAAGTTAGTCAACTGAAACGCATAACACAGTTAAAAATTCCTACTCAGCTATTTTTGAAAATAAACGAATGATGTTGAATACTTTTGTGCAAACTCTATATGATCAACAGAATTTATATACGCAAAGTACCGTTTAAAAAGCTGTTGCATTTACAAACACATACCATAAATGTAAGCGTGTTTTCCAGCAATTATCGTTCTTAGGCTTCAATAGATCAAATTTTGATTATTTTCTTCTGTAGCAAGATTCTTTTTTGTGTCCCTGTAAATGCACTTACAGTTTCTAAGCTCATCATTCTCAATAGTCAGAATCTTTTAGTACACTTCACTGATAACTATCAATTTCAAAGTAGTATAATATGACTTATTTAAATGATTGAAATTCATCGCAAACGATTTTTTTCTCATAGACAGCAATGTGATGGAATTATTTTGAGTGACCTTGTAAATGAACCTTACATCCTGCTCAATATATTTTGAATATCAAAAATACCATAGTGATAACTAATAACATATAGCCATTTAATTTCAATCGGGTTATATTCACGTGAATTTGAGCACGGACAGACGGGCAGACAAATTGAACTCAAAAACATTTAAAAGTTTTAATAAGAAGTATGGAATGAGGATTACTTTAAAGAAATGGTAAAAGATGTCATGTGATCATTGTACATTCAATATTTAGGTTGTTATGCATTTTAAGCACGAAAAGCTTTTACAATCTTGTGGCTACATATTCAAATCAAGTGTATTATTTAGCTTCCATTAGGAAATTAAATAAACTGTTGCAGCCGCTCACAGGTAAGCAATTCTATAAATTTGAAGGCCTATCAAGATCTCGACAATATGGCATTATTAAAAAATGTAAACATCTTAAAAAGAAAAAAAAATGGAAATCCTATATGTGATTTTTTAAGTGTTGCTTTAAGTACCTTTATGAAAAAAAGATTATAAATGAATTTTTGGTTTGATCTCTATCATAAACAAATGGTAAGATGTGGCACTATTAAATTCTAGAGTAGCTGTTATTTTGAAACAAGACAGCGGAATAAAAACAAAGGTTTCTATAATGTTTTCACTGCTAATTTATGTTTTATCTAAGTGGTGCCTTGTGAATTAAATTTAAGTATCGGAAAGATTTTTTTCTCAACTCCTACTCGTTTTAAATTACATAGTCATGAATATTGTAGTCTTGGATGCCATATTTAAAGTAAAAAATACAGGAGTTTTTATAAAGTATGAGCGTGCACGCATGTGTTCGAAACGTTATCCACCAGATTCAAATTCTTGCCAAAGGAGGTGATACATTGCAAATTACTATACAGATTCATTAATTTCAATAAGTGGAAATCTCCATAATGGGGTTCGCACATATTGGTTTCCAATTTTAGGGAAGTTAGGGATTAGTTAATTCTTTAAAATCCAGAAAACTACCTATTCCTTTCTTTATAAGCCATAGGACTTTTTATTAAAATATTAAAACGTTGAACAGTGATGGAATTAGAAGAATATTATCTAGAATTCCTCACGTTAAGCATAGTTTTGAAACATTTACCTCACCACGTGCCATATTCGGCAAATATGTAAAAACGTCATAATTTTCAGTATGTGCCATGCATTTGGCCAATATGATCACTTTCTCTGATTAGGAACAATAAAAAAATAGAAATGGCATTTACTATGTCATGTAAAGTAGTTTTACTAAAAATATAAAGATATTAATGTAAAAAACGTTCAAAAATGTTAAACAGATAAAATTAATTATTTTAAGCACATTTATTTGAAAAATATTGCAATTAAGTATTTTAAAATCCAAATCAATGTCCACATTGTACACATTGTACACACCATAAATTATGAAAATTTAGAATTTCAGTTTATTTTATTTTATTTTATTTTATTTTATTTTATTTTTTGAGGGGGAGGATTATCTAAAACTAGGATTTTTGAAGAGTAAAAAAATACTTATTTATTATTAAAAGTCGGACTTACTCTGTTCGGGGAAACATAGTGAAATCTATTTATTTTAATGTGCCTCTAGAATATGAATTCTTATGGATAGAATAAAATTCTCTGAAATACAATTTCTTGTGGAAACTAAAAATATATAAACTTAGATAGAAATAAGTTAATCACTAAATTTATTGCACCTCATTTCGTAAGAAACAGAGAAAAAATGTAAACGAGATACAATGTCACATTTTGTGGAATTTTAGAGAATTATCCAAACGAGATACAATGTCACATTTTGTGGAATTTTAGAGAATTATCCAAACATGAAAGTGAATTAAAGTTTTATATTACAAAACAAAATAAATTTAAGTGTGATGTGTAAATATTTTTAACAATTTAAATTCTGAAAATTGAAGAAGTAGTTTTTTATTTGGTACAGAGATACATGAAAATGCACAAGATGAAAAATTATCCAGTGATTTAATAGAGGTCATTGTGCATTTCGTTTCTGTTTATTTATATATTTATTTAATTTTTTGATACTTTATGACATGAAATTTTGTAATAAAATAAAAAAACGGGCATAGTGAAAATGCTTTAAATTCTGAATATGCAATAGACAGCACTGGAAATTACATAGCATTTCCTGTCACATAATGTTCAATTTCTTAACTTTCTCGATCTGTATCGAACTTTCAATAAATTAAACAAGAAAGAAAAATCATTCGTTAAACATTCATTATGAAACACTTTTTACCTTTTCCTGAAATCTTCAACAAAACTTTGTTGTTTAGGGAAGATAAATAAATAAACATTTTTGAAAACTGATAAAACATTTAAAATTCGAATTTTAGCAATTACCGTGTATGGACAAACATGTATGGACAAATGTGTATTCCAAATGTTTTGAACATCCTTCTATTTCATCTGTATACTGATATATATACTATGTAAAGCGAAAAATTAGTTTATCAAGAAAACGCATAACAGGTTGAAATTTCTTTTTCGGAAATTTATATGAATAGATGAAACATATTTGAACATTTTTTTCAGCTCTATAGTTACCCTAGTACCTTTATTACACGCATATATTTACTTAAAATGTAATTCAAACCAAAACGCTCTTATAATACTAAAATCACTTTTCCAGAAATTACCTTCTATACACAGTTATGAATACAATTATTTGCGTGACCTATTGCATATCATTTAACATTTCTTAGTAAACTAAATGCAGTTCAGCATTAAAATGCATGGATCATTTGAAAACGACCTTTAAGAAATGTATGTTCACACTCATCAACTTTTAAGAATTCTATTTTGTATTCCTGTATGTCAATTATAGCATTTATACTCACCATATAGTATATATATAAAGATAATGGAATTAAAAAACACATACCATAATAAAAATGCATTTTCTGCCATCATTGCTGATATACAACACTTCGGATAGGATATACTATCTGAAATCTTTTGAGTGCCCCTGTAAATGCTGTGCACTTTATATTCTGAAATAACTTATTGTATGCTTTAGAGGTAGACATCAATTTCACTATATATAAAATAATTCAGCGTAATTAAAGAGCGCCGCGCCACAAACAGTTGCCTCATTTAACATAATGTTATCGAATACTTTTGTATGGGCCTTTAAATCAATAACAACGTTTTTTAGCTCCGTTTATTTTCCAGAATGCATATTTTTGTGCATTTCGTAATTGATAATCAATATGATTATGTTTGAAATGGTGTGACATCTTTAAATTTCATTTGAAACGATTTTACCTCATTGATTGTAATATTACGGAATATTTTTGAGTGTTTCTGTAAATAAACTAAACATGCTAGAAACTTCATTTGTAATAGGGATAGTGCTAGGATAAACCTCAATAACATACAAAAATTTCAGGGCAATAGAAGTTTATTTAGTCGAGTTAGAGTGCGGAAAGATGGGGGGACAAACCAAAGTCATAAACGCTTTTCAACTTCGTTGGAAAGTGTCAAAAATAGTTTCTGATTTTCTAGATATATTTAAATGAATGAAATAATAGTATTTCTATAACAAATATCTTGACATGACAATTGAAAACTTTTCGAGGTTAACAAAATATTAATTACTAACAATAAACGCTTAGCATTTCGTAAATAAAATACATAAGATTTATAAGGTAAGTCAAAAATGTGAGGATTTAATTGCATATACGGATACATGAAAAATCATCGTAGTTAACGGACTCGGGTTGCAGTAATATAATTAAATCAATATGACATTTGAAAAATACATTTCATAAAAATTCTTTTACGAACTTTAGGTTTTAATAAATATGACCATTTAGAAAATTATATTCGATTTGGCGTGTGACAATAGCATTACACGTATTTTTCTTATTTGATTAATTATAACACTACTAAATATTCTTAGTAAATTTCACATTTAAACAGTATTAATATTAACTGGTGTAAACATATATTTTTAAAGCTATTTTTTATACTGAAGAAATTAAATAACAATAGACGTCGCAGCTTTTAAAATAAATAAATAAATAATTAAAGTAAATTAACCGTTTTAAAATAATTAGTACTTCGTTACTAATTATCTTTAAGGATTTATTTCTCTTCATACTCCTCGTAACAGTAATGAATCTATAAAATTATGCAAATTATTTGCATTTAATAAAAAAAATCATATTTCAAAAATCATTCTTCTAAAGGTAATAATATTCTAAAATCAGTCTTTTTTTTTTTTTTTTTTTGAAGACAAAACAGAAATTGTTTCCAATTAGACGTAATTATCAAAAAGTATTTTTTTAACAAAATAACAAGTTGCTGTGTATATCATTATATTTTTTAAAATAATATATTATTTCTTTAATAAGAAACAATTCTTGACAAAATGCATCGTAAAATACGTTGAAACATTTGATTATATTTTGCATTACTAATTCTTTAAAAAGTATTTGAACTACATTATTTAATTTTAAATATATTAAATAAGTTTTTTTAAATATTAAAATATCATGTATGCATAATCTGCTGATATTTTGTATATAAAAACATAAAATATATATTGAAAATGCGTAATTAGAAAGTAAGAAAATTCTGTAAAATTTTTACTTCTATTTCATATTTTATCCTACATAAAATATGAAATGTGGTTATGAAAACTTATTTCCGAATCATTCTGTACACTATAAATCATTCCGTTGAATTTATGGCAGAAACTGCTGGCATCAATGTCGTCAGCAGCTTTTGCCGTCAAAATTACAGTAAAATTAGATGTAATTTTTTTTTTATTACATGGAATTTCATTGCAATTTTTACGGCAAAAATTGCTGGCAACACAGCTGCCAGCAGTTTTGCCGTAAATTTAATGTTTTTTTACAATGTATATTTTACAGAAGGTTAAAAATTTACACGCTCATAAATTTTTTTTCTTCAGATGTTAAAACTAAACAATGGGTTTCCTCGATCCATAAAAATAGTTCCGAGAGCATTTAATTTATATATATTAAATTTCGCTGGAATAGAGCTTCCCCAAGTCATCCTATGACTGCCCCACGCCTGCCATCCGGATTTAATATAAAGGATTCAAATGATTTTAGGATAACTTTCCTTTTTTCATTCTGCGAATATAATAGAAAAAAATTCTTCATTTTATTAAATTCTTTTATATGTAATTAATTCAATGATATTTTAAGGTCGGCAATGATTCTAGTGGGTCGTTATTATTATTCTATTAGTAACTTTCATACGCAATTAACTCAGTAGACAAACAATATTGGCTACATCTTGGAGCAATATTGGCCCATTGGCGCAATACTGACATGAAATATTGCTCCAATATTGAGGTGTTTATATTTTGACCTTATTTAGCCAATAGGTGCAGCAAATATAATGCCAATATTGGGGTTTCATTGGAAATATTGCCAATAAAACGTCAATATTGGTCAAATATTGGGGTTTCATTGGAAATATTTCCAATGTAACGCCAATATTTGTACAATATTAGGAAGTCATTGGAAATATTTCCAATGAAATACCAATATATAATCATTATTGGCGTTTTATTAGCAATATTTCCAATAAATGAAATATTGGCGCAACGTTGGAACAATATTGGTTTGCTACTCTTATAGGTAAAGATTCTAGGTTGCCGTGATGATACCGTCGCTGTGATTTAAGATGGAGTCCTATTATTTCCGTATTACTGAATTTAATGTTCACAATCGTAATACATTTTCTATTCATGCCTTTTTGTACAACATTACAACAACTATTATACCAACATCTCAATATTTAGTATTATTCACATTTGATCTAGGATCATTATAATCGATTGTATTAACAACAGCTTGTTTGACTGCATGTTTTCACGTATTCTTGAATATTTCTTTATTTTCCAGCCAAAATTTTCTCGCTGATTTTCACCAGGAATTTATTTCGGTAGCGAGGAGCATTTTTTTAGAGGATATCCTCCAAGTCAAGCATTTTATTGTATTATACAGTAAAATCCTTTTCAAAATAGTAATTGCAAACAAATTGTTTAGTTTTACGAGGAATATTATTATTGCATAGAACAGAACTGAAGATTGCTTTTCTGCCTTAACCAATTTTCCTTTCGACATCTCTCCATCTTGATCCATTTTCTTGAATTATATACCTAAGGAATTTAGAGTTTCAAAGTATTTAATGTTTCACTACACCGTGTGCCACTTTTTGCACATACGTAAAAGTCCTATAATTCTCATTGGGTGCCCTGAATTTGGACAAAATGATCTTTATCTCTCATCGAGAATAGTCCAAAGAATGAAGTAACATTTATTTTGTCCCTATCAGATGGCTAATTTTGACTGAAAATTAGAATTTCTTCTTCGAAAAAAATCAATTAGGCAATTAAGGCAAAATTTACTTTGATTATTTTTTCCATATTCTAAAAAAAAGATTGATAGAAAAAAGATTAGAGAGTATTTATCAGGTGGTATTAATTAATTTAAGCTCATTTAGTTGCGAAATATAGCAATACAATGTATAAAACCCAAATTATGTACATAGAATACACGCAATAAAATATTCAAATTTTACCTGAAGATTTTCAATTTTTGTTTATAATTTTTCTAGTATTAGACCGATATATAGATTTCAAATTTTTCTTTTGTTTAAATATGGAAACATTCGTGCACCAAAGGGCTAAAACTGAAAAGAAAAATCTAATAAATCTCTATCACTTGATGTATAAACTTATTAAATAAGGTACCCTGGGGTAATAACGCCAGGCGGGGTAATAACGCCAAGTGCTTATATTTTGCATAATTATGAAATAATCAGGTAAATGACACCCATGTGCTCTGCGCAGAAGGGTTTTGAGTCATATAAATCGCAAAAAACAGCTTCAAGTTAATTTGTTTCATTTTTAGGTCTTATTGTTTTTACAAACAGCTAAAATTAACGCTTGATCTAAAATTTGCGAGATACGTTTTGTGATGTGAAGACTATCTTTTTATCCGGAAATACTTTGTTAATTACATAAATTTGTAGTGCATTTCATGTACATTTAAAATGTTGTTGAAGATTTTGGATATCTTCTCGAGGTAATTTGTAATTTAAAGTGTTTTGCGCAATAATTATACCGGGGTAATAACGCCAATCCTTGACTTTAGTACCCCGGTTGATTCCCTACAGTGGCCGAGCTACATCCTAAATACTGATTCAAATAAACACAGTTAAAACTGTGCAATGTTTCTAATAGTTCTATTTAAGCGGTCCTTTTTAAGCAAAAAGAAGCTCACGGTCTGATATTCTTTTGCCTCATCCCCTCCTCCCACACCACACCTTTATTTTTCTTACACTTTCACAAAAAATTGAACATTTTCAATAGCTTAGAATGCAATTTGTCAATTTCTAAGTTTGTAGAGTTTGTATTTTTAGAATTGGGCTATCTACATGCAATTATTCCATCTTATTTCATAGTTTTGTTTGCATGGCGTTATTACCCATATAGGTGGGTAATAACGCCAAGTAGCATTGGTCAAGAAAAAACGTCATTACATTTTATGAATACATATCTGTTAAATTATTTTATTTTATATAGATAGTCAATGAGGTGCTGTATCAGATCCTATATTTGTTTGAAAAATACAATTTAAAACTAAGCCGTGAAAATTGGTAGAACCTTAACGTGGCGTTATTACCCCAGGGTACCTTATTTCTAGTTCATTATTTTTGAAAATTGGCTCTTGTATATGTGAGGTTGGGATGGGAGGGGAGGAAATTATCCATATAAACTAATAACAGAAAAAAATAAATAATATAAGTCATTCTTCCAAAAAACTGCCAATAGATAATAACAGAAAATATGTTGTTGAATCACAGTCATTATTGCTTGCTTTCAAGGTTGATATTTTTTTGGAATAACTTCAAGATAATGTTACATACGTTTACAAACAAATGATCATATTTTTTTAGAATACGTTCTTATAAATTGCGATGAAGACACTTGCTCGTTATTTTATCTTCAATGAATGTGAAAAACTCTTAATAATTTAGAAATGGATTTGAAAAGTATAAAGGAACTAGTTATAAAAACTATTTTTTAGCCCGAAAAATTTGAAATTTCTGAGGATAAAGATGCTTGTAATTTAGAACCGTAAACTTACGACTAATAACAAAAGATGAAGAAATTTCCCCAAAACTAGAAGCTTGGTATGAAAAATCGTAACAAAGAAGCTAATCTGTTCGCTTTTAAATGACTTTATGATGCATGCATAATACTGCCGTGTATGAGCGAAAACGTTATAAATATATAGTTTGTTTAGTGGGAATTATAAAACATCTTTTGTAAAAAAAAAAAAAAAAAAAAAAAAAAAAAAAAAAATACTGTTAGTTAAATATCTTTGACAATTTATATTATTCACAAAATACGTAAGCACTCAAAATATAAATCAGTAACTAACAATCATTTGAAAAAAATGGTAAAGATTATAAAGAATCAGTCAAAATTAATTTCCAAATCTCAATAAAAAAAAGTCTCTAATAAACTGAAATCTTTTCGAGTATTGGGCGCAATAAAGAAGAAAGCACCACGCGTTTTGGCATTCAGTACATTTCTTTGCCCAAAGCGAATGATTTTAATGCATTTTAAAAGTGCTTGTTAAATCTGTGTTTAAATGCGGATAACTTAATCGATTTTAACTTAAACAAGGATATTGTTTATGTAAGTTTCACCGGTACAGTAAGTTTTTTAGAATATTTTAAAAGTAAAGGTCAAATTAAGAATGTTATCACTATGCATATCGATATCGATGAAGTCATTGTTTTCATGAAAGAAAACTTTTCTCTGTTATCTCCGATACCAAAATCAAACTCGAATTAAAAATCCTCAGAATCGGACTTTAATTTTGACTTGTGAAAATTTGAATCAATTAAATTTTTCTTCTAAATTGTATATTATATTGATAAATTTCATTAAATATGCACATAAATGCATATGAGAAATGCTGTTTTATAAATGTTTTTATTTTAGTTGCACTGTTAAAAAGTTTGCTCCAGTATGAACCAAATTTTGGTGCTGAGCAGCTGCCATCATAAGATGGAGAAATCTCGCACCAACATTTGGAGCTTCCTACTTCAACCTCGTTCCAACTATTGGAACTACGCTTCAACAGCAGCTCCAAACATTGGTTCAAGATTTCACTATCTCATAGTGGTAGCTATTGAGCACCAAAATATGGTTTAAACAATGACAAGATTATTAACGTTTTAGACTTTATTAAACAAGTTTAGTATGGAGAAAAAAATATTTACTTTAATTAGTATTTAGCATAAAAACGAATATTTTTTAATTTTATGTGTCGCCAACCAAAAATATAATGCCAATATATATATATATATATATATATATATATATATATATATATATTAATCTTTACGGAGCATAGATAGAGATTTCACAGTATTTTATTTATTAATTTATTTATTTTAAACATATGTACGCTCAAGAGAAGAACATTTCGTATTTTTTTCGAATTTTTTTAGGGGTATTGGTTTATTGTAACACTGAAAAGAAAGGATATTTATTTTCGATTCATTATCACTTGGTGGAGAAAGGAGAGATGAAGGCACATGCTCTCATTTTTCAAAGACTTTTTTCTTTTTCTTTTCTTATAGCAAACAAGGATTTCCTTCTATTAAAAGCTGCTAATAAATTCTTTGCATATTATTATTAGAGAAAATGTGATTTATATTATTGTTTTAATAACTAGAAAAATATCTCCTATGGTATATATCTATTTTATTTTATTGTAAAATATTTATTTACCACTCTCTTTCAAACAGAAAAATGGCAACTGGCCAGATTTTAACGAATCATCATCCTCTGTTTTTATTGCTATATACACATATATATATATTGTTTATATGTTTATACCCTTTTGCCATATATATTTTGTCTATATTTTAACAGTGTTAATACATAAAAAATTGTTATGACGCTACTTAAATATAAATAGTTTGGAATATATTTATTAGATTAAACTTTCGCATTATTGTAGCAAAGCCGAAATTCTAATATATAACGGCAAAGAAAGCAATGAGAACATAATTAATTTTCCAGATTAAACTTTTATTGTATAAACAATGCCTGGCCTTTAATTGTATGGATTTAAAACACGACTCCATTGTAAATTTACACTATCTATATATTCTAAATAATGTTGTAAATATAAAGATTAATTCATGGTATATATACCTAATACATTTTCGGAGAGTGATAGTTAAAAAATAGCAAATAAGGTCATCCGGGTAATTTAGGAAAACACATTTAAAAATTTGCTTTTATATTATTCATTTATTTATAGTGTAAATAGAATTTCGACAAAGAGCTTTTATCCTAATTTTTGGAAACTTGGAAGCTCATGAAAAATGAAGTAATGCGAAAATTATTCAGTTGATTGGCTAAACCAGACCATGTTTCAATTTTGAATTAGGAGAAGTAATGAAGCTTCATTACACTTAAAGAGATAATTATTTTGTAGTAATAAAATCACATTTTTAACTGAATTCCGAATGAGGTATGTAACTTAAATTAACTCAGTGTTTCTTTTTTAATTCAGATTGTGGTATTTTAATGTAGTTATGTGAGGAATTAGTTTCTAACAATTTATACAAAAATTGTAACAAAACTAACTTTAACAATTATTCCCCTTAAAAAAAAAAAAAAAAAAAAAAAAAAAAAAAAAAAAACCTACTTTTATTTTTTGAGATGTTTGTAAGTTTAAGTTAACAAGTTACAAATAGAATGAAATAAAAAATTCAATTTTAAAATAAAAATTGAGTTTAGTTCAGTTTTTATCATTTTGGAACAATTATCAGTGGGATGTTAAAAGGCATGAAAAATTTTTAATAAATTGTTTTGAATTAACAAAATGAAAAAGTAAAGAAAATATTTCGCAAATTGGGACCTGTGGAACTTGTTGAACATAAACAAAATCAAATGAATAATTATAATTTTGTCAATAAATGAACTTTTTCAATATTTAATGAATGCCACATTTAATTTTATTTTCCACTTCCTACAAAATGCATAAAATTCTTATCATTGACAGCTCAGTATATTTTTAAATTGCATAATTATTTCAATACTCTCCAGAATCCTTCTTTTACTTTTTAGTATGTATACGTTTGGTTAAAAGAAATTGACTGGTATCCATTATCCACCAAACTGTAGCAAAATGAATAGTTCAAGAGTGACAAGAATATTAATAATGTTGTAAAAACTTTATAACTTTACATAAGAAATAATGGGAATGAAGTTTCTACATTATTTGCAAAATTAAAATATTCCGATATTTGAGAAATAGTTAATGCTAATGTCTGTTGAAATGTAGCTAATACAAAAAATATTGGACAAATATTTTTCTACTATTAGACTTGCAAATGATATCGCTCTCACACAATTAATATTTGCATAGGAGAGTAGAAAACTATAGGAATACTTCAGAGAAATTCATCATATTAGTACTAGATAACCATTCCAACATTTTCTGGGCCTGAGACAATAAAAATTAAGTTAATAATCAAATATAAAAACAAATAGCGCAGAATAAATTTATATTACATAAAATAAACAGAGAATAAAATTATATTACATTATTATAAAAATCCGGGATAAAATTTTAAAAAATCACACCTTTAGCTTTTGTCAGTTTTAACCATCTCTTTTGATGTTTTTGACAAACATTTGTTTTATGTAGTGAAGTATCTTGATTATAAACTTCAAATACGAAAGTGTTTTTTAATTAATTTTAAAGCAATATGAAATAGAATATAATACATAAACTAATTATTTAATAATAAAGGCATTACTGAAGACATATCCGGAATTGCTAGTGAATTGTGGTCGAAACTACAAATACGTCAGATAAATCGAAAATAGATGGGTAATTAACAAATATAAAGTAAAATTCTAAAGTAATCGTAATTTTGAATGTTTTTGGAAAATCTTCCAGTAAAAAAAAAGTATTTTAGACATATAATTAATGGCCACGCTAAATTTCGAGTTCCTCTCTCCGTCAATTTCAAAGAAATCGTAGCTTAGACATTTTTACATCTTTTCTGTGCATTCCACCTTTTAAATTTCGATTTTTTTTTTCAGAAACTAGTGTTAGTGATCATTGGTACCGTAAAAGTATCCGCCATGCAAATTCAAATTTTCTGGAGTATACTAAAATTATAAGTTTAGAAGAATTGTTTCCTACTGCCTTTAAATTTAAATAAAAAAAAAACAGTATTGTACATACAAATGCATCGTAAAAATAACAGTCATGTAAAATTTTAAGTTTCTGTTATTAACAACTCGACACAAATCATAATTTAGAATAATTTAAGAATGCATCTTTCTCAGTTTACGGAAAATGTGCATATTTTTATAAATCTAACTTCTATAGTATTTACATCTTAAAAGTAACAGCTTTGTCAAACTTCGAATTTCCGTCCCTAAAAATCGCGTAAAAATCATAACTTAGAACGCTTTTTGATTTTCGACATTTTTAAAAACCCTTCCTAGTGCAAATGTGACGCGTAAGAATTACTGCAATATGAAATTTAATTTTTCTGATCCTTGAGTATCAGAAAGAATCGTGAGTTTAAAACTTTTTTCTCCTGTATACCTTTTTAAATTTTGAATTCTAAGAAACGCTGTTCCATGCGTCTTAAAAATTCATATCAAGTTACATATCAAGCCCCTGTCTTAACAATTCAACAGAAACGAACGTTTCGAACGTTTACACAATATTTTTTGTACATTTTACATTTTTAAGCTTCAATTTTTCTATACAAATTTCCTTGTCAGTGCATTTTATGTCTTAGAAATCGCAATCACATTAAACTTCAAATTTTTATCAATGACAAATCTAGGAGATCGTAATCGATAACTTTTTTCAGATATTTTCGCTCATTTCATCTTTTTAAATTTGGAAATTTTTAAAAACCGTTTCTAGAATTAATTTACATCTTTAATGTAACCATTACACCAAATTTCCAATTTCTAATCGCAATTTTAGGGCTTTTTTGGCCCTGCTCTCCTTTTCGTGTTGCTGTATTGACATAAAATAAAACCTATGTTGCAGAAGAAATAGTCACAGGAATTTTGCCACCACTTTTTTTTAATCTGTTGAGTAGTTTCAGAATTTACAACTATCAACAAAAACGCAAATGTAAGTGGTGCTTATAACGTTTGTAACTAAAGTTTAATAAGCGAGGTTTGCACACGGTGAACATAAAAATAGCCTTTTTTTCTATTTACCCAACAGCAAATGATAAGCCGCCAAATGTTGTTTAAATTCGTATCTTTGAAAATGAAAACTTTTTGATTCCGCATAAACATTCATTTAACGTTTAAATTAATCATTTTCGTTTCATAGAGGTACTAATTTTTGTATAAACATTTTTTTATAATTAAAAGAAATCAATAACAGAGAAGCTTTCTATTCTAACTTTCATTTTTACTATTTTTTTTATAAATAATAAAATCGTTTTATTTCTTTAACAGAAAAATGTAATTTAAATATCTTCCCTTTTTTTTGTAACGCATGTATTTTGAGAAAGTATCACTTGAATTTTAGAAATTTTAAGCTTTTGGCATCGCAAAAAAGCGTAAAATATCCTACTTACTAGTTTGCCTTAAAACACTTTATTTGGTAACGTTCGATTCAGTACATGCATGGTAACATTCGAATATACATCAAGATACGTCATTATTTGTCACATAACTGTAATGTCTGATTTTTAAGGAAATTCTGTAAACTTTGTTCCCCTTTTTATCTCGTTTTATAAGAAATTTCTTCAGCAGGAGTCTATGTCATAAGAACTCCCCCCCCCCAATCTTATCTATGTTACCTTCAGTAATATACCTTATTACCTTAAACGTTGTTTACTTCCCCCCCCCCCCTCCTCAGTAAAAACTTTCTTATTACACGAGTTATCGAGCTATTCGCTACATGAAATTTGATGTATTTTCATAATTTTTTCTAAAGTGTTTTTCAAAGTTTTAACTTTGTTTGTTTTATTTTTTATTTTCTATCTAAACACTAAAGTATTTGTGATACGAACTCATGCAAAATAAAATGCGAAAGTTTTTTCAAAAGAAAAAAATGTTGAACCCAGATAAGATAAAATTAGCAAACCAGAAAATTTTCCATTTCTCTAACAATGGATCATTCTTTTATCATCTAAAAACACAATAATGAAACATATCCTATTTGTACCAAAGGGATTGGATTCCCTATAGTATAAATGTATTTTTATCTCCCCAGAAACACGTTCCCCAGAAATATGAAATTCTGTCCACTGGGTACTTGGGAGATGGCAACATTCACTCCATAGTTTTATATATTTATTTGTGTCACTAGAAATTTCATTTAAATTTTGAGAAAACATAGGGAAAGAAATGTAATTAATTTAAAGATTTAAACTCTAAATGAATTAAAAAGAAATTTTTTGTTTAAAGTGTCCGCATACCTTCGAAAGTAATTTTCTGATATTTTCTCTTGTTAACCTCTTTTTATTATTACACTTATCTTAAAACTTTGCAAAATCATAAATATTTTAGCAGTTACACAGAAATAACTTTTTTAAAGAGAAAAATAATGAAAATTGTCAAAAAATGACATCTCAGCAAAACGTAATAGATGTAAATTAAAACAATATATTGACATTTTGTAAATTGCGTAATGAATACAATAACTTTCTCTAGGAATTAGACCACACATATTATAATTGCATCTCTATCCCAAATCTAATTACATCTCTGTTTTAAAAATTGCTTTTCAAAGTTTTTATTCATTTTTTTATTTTTTTTTCTCCACCAAAACCCTAAAATATATGTTGGGTAAAATAACGTAAATAACTCGTAAAATAAAACTCGTAAAATATAGAATGCGAAACTTCTTCCGAAAGAAAAAAAAATGTTAAATATAGAAATGGTGCGACTAGCAAACCAGAAAATTTGCCATTTTTCTAGGAATAATTCATTCTTTTATCATCTAGAAACACAATAATGAAACACATCCTATTTGCACCGAAGGGACTATGATCCCTATGGTACAGTTGCATTTTTATCTCCTCGTAAACAATGTTTCCAGAAATGAGAAATTCTGTCCACTGTGTGCTTGAGAAATATTAGAGTGACAGCAATCATTCCGTAGTTTCATATTTATTTGGTGGCTCTATAACATTCATTTGAATTTTAAGAAATCGTAAAAGAAAAAAATATAATTTGGTTGAAGATTTAAACTCTAGTTCAATTAAAAAGGAATTTCTTGTTTAGATATCCGCACACCTTCGGAAATAACTTTTCGAAATTTTCTCTTGTTAAGGTTTTTTTTTATAATGGCATCTACTTTAAACCTATAATAAAATATACATAACAGTTTTGGCAAATACACAGATATATATTTTTAAAGAGAAAAATATTTCAAAATTATGTCAATATTGACATCTCATCAAAACGTGATAGTTGAAAAAAAAAAAAAAACAATGTATTGACATTTTTTAAATTGCATAATTAACAGAATAACATTTTCTCTATTATTTAGACCACACATATTATAATTGCATCTCTATCTCAGATCTAATTGCATCTCTATCTTCTAAAATGCTTTTGAAGGTTTTTATTTTATTTATTTGTTTTTTTATTTTTTATTAAAACATTAAAACGATATTTGATACGGACTGATAAAGTATAAAATGCAAAACTTTTTCCGAAAGAAAAAAAAAATGTTAAACATACACTGTAAAAAAAAATTCAAGAGGTTACTAAAAATT
Source organism: Maratus speculifer (assembly GCA_964019185.1). Lineage (NCBI taxonomy): Eukaryota > Metazoa > Arthropoda > Arachnida > Araneae > Salticidae > Maratus > Maratus speculifer. Next base: position 306,442,269 of record OZ025292.1, on the reverse strand, counting down.
TCTTAGTAAATTTGTATTCCACAGAATTTTTTAGTAACCATTACAAACTTTTTTTTTGCAAGTGAAACAAGCATTTCTTTTGTAAACTGAACAAAAGAATTTTTTGTATAACTAACTTAAAAATTTTTTGTATGAGCCACCAAGCAAATTTTAGTAATAGCTCCAAAATTATTTTTAATAACAATTACGTGCGTCCGAAGGGCAGGAGCTTCCTTCGAGCTACATCCAGACTTCTGAAGCGATAGATTTTCGGCAAAAACGCAATAGATGGCAGCACCAAACATCGCGATCAGCTAAAACAGGAAATTCATAACCCCTTTATTATAGAGTACTTACACTACATACATTCGGGGTGCACTTGGCGCTGTCCAGTTTTGAACCCGGGACCTTTCAGCCTGGAGTCTGTTACTATAACCACTATGCTATCGAGGCCACGCCAAGTGAGTTTTAGTAATAGCTATTAAAAATATAAAACTATTAACTCTATTCGTTGCTAACTTTTTTCTAGTAATTCTTACAGATTTTCTAGTAACCGACTAAGATTACTAAACATTTTTTAGTAATTACAAGGATTACTAAAGTTTTTTTAGTAGATCGACCTTTTTTTTTTTACAGTGTAGAAAAGATGAGATTAGCAAACCAGAAAATTTGCTATTTCTTTAACAATGAATCATTCTTTTATCGTGTAAAAACACAATATTGAAACACATCCTATTTGAACCAAAGGGACTAGATTCCCTATGGTACAACTGTATTTTTATCTCCTCAGAAACACGTTTTCCAGAAATCAGAAATTCTGTCTCTTGGGTACTTGAGAAATACAGAGTGACGGCATTCACTCCATAGTTTTATATTTATTTGGTTTCTCTAGAAAATCCATTTAAATTTTGAGAAAAAATAGGGAAAGAAATATAATTAGTTTGAAGTTTTAAACTCTAATTGAATTAAAAAGAAATTTCTTGTTTAAAGTGTCTGCATAGCTTTGGAAATAATTTTTTGTTATTTTCTCTTGTTAACCTGTTTTTATTATTACACTTACTTTAGAGGTCTGCACGGGCCGGAATTTCCAGGCCCGGCCCGTAGGAAAGTTATTTCGACCCGGCCCGGCCCGTTGTAAAACTCAAAAGTTCGGCCCGGGCCCTGCCCGTTTAAAGTTTCATATCTTAGGCCCGGCCCGGCCCGTACAAAATCAGCGAAAACAGGCCCGGCCCGTTTTGGCCCGTTACAATTTCTAGGATTTCTAAAAAAAATCAGATTTTTATCATATAACTCAGATTCCTTTAAAGAATACTGCATACATATCTATGGAATGATTTTACAGTATATTTTACAGCAAATACACATTAACAACATTAATGATTACTTAGATTCTTAGGCTTTCAACATTCGAATAAAGATTCATTAAAAAATTAATATGGCTTAGAATAAAAGAAAAAAGAAAGAAAGCTAAAAACATCGTTAATTTTGAAGCTGTTTAATAAAAGAAGATTTATAAATGTATTTCTATATCATTTTATTATAGATTTCAAATCCAAATTCATTCTTAAATTCAAAGAAGCTCCTTTCTAATACATTTCTAAATTAATTTTTTTTCTCAGAAACGCATAAGATTAGCAGATATCTTTATTCAGAAAATATATAATCGAATGGCGTTATCCATTTTTTGATACAAGCAATTTAACAATACTCGCAAACAAATAAAATACAGTCATAATTAGCGTTTTGAATAGAATTCCCGGAAGCAATAGCAAGGGAAGGGACAAAAACCTGCAATCATTTGAGAAACTATTATATCTCAATAAGGTTATACAAGTATTTTATTTACCAAAAATGAAAAACGCTATTCGATTCCAAATCCCTTCAATAGTTAGGATTATCACTTTTATACTTTTACAATTTAAAATTAATCAGAAAATGTGTCAAACTTTCGCATTGTTGAGAAATTAATTTCAAAATAATCAATAAGTATATATCCGAAGACTAAGCTAATATAAGTTCTTTATTGCTGTTAATAATTTTACAAATCATGTGACATGTTTTCTGCCAATAATTAAGTCTAGTACCGGTCCGGCCAGTCTATATGTAGAAAAATAATGCAAGCGTGATCTCGGACCGGCATGTGTCAGCTAAAAAAATATTAAAACGGGTTACACATAATGTAATTCTCCGATGCCGATACACTGTGCATTTTTATATTGATGCTGTCAAACTAGTATGGCCACATTTATACTTATTCTCGTTAAAACCATTTTCGTTGAAAATAGCTCATATTTTATCGGCTCTGCCTAAATCTTCAGAACGGGCCGGCAGGCCCGAAAATTTTTTATCGGCCCGGCCCGTAGAAAAAACTATTCTAAATCTGCCGGCCCGGCCCGGCCCGTTAAAAAATTCGAAACGATCCCACCGGCCCGGCCCGGACCGTGGGCCGGGCCGGGTACGGGCCCGTGCAGACCTCTAACTTCCCTTAAAGCTTTTAAAAATATATAAAAATTTTAGTTAAGTTAAAAGTTATTACAAAGAAATAACTTTTTAAAGAGAAAAATAGTCAAAATTGTCAAAAATGACATCTCAACAAAACGTGATATTTGAAAAATAAAACAATGTATTGATATTTTCTAAATTGCATAATACACAATATAACTTTCGCTAGGACTAAGATCACACATATTATAATTGCATCTCTATCTCAGATCTAATTGTATCTGTATCTTCTAAAATGTTTTTCAAAGTTTTTATTTTATTTGTTTTATTTTTTATTTTCTACCAAAATACTAAAATATATGTGATACGTACTCATAAAGTATACAATGCAAAACTTCTTCCGAAAGAAAAAAAAATGTTAAACATAGAAAAGATGCGACTAGCAAACCAGTAAGTTTGTTATTTCTCTAACAATGAATCATTCTTTTATCACCTAGAAACACAATAATGAAAAGAATCCTATTTGCACCAAAGAGACTGGATTCTCTATAGTACAACTGCATTTTTATCTCCTCAGAAACACGCGTCCCAGAAATCAGAAATTCTGTCTAGTGGGTGTTTAAAAATTATACAATGACTATATTCACTCCATAGTTTTATATTTATTTTGTTTCTCTGGAATATTTATTTGAATTTTGTGAAAACACAGGGAAAGGGAAAAAAAGAAATCCATAGGGAATATGAATTTCTTTCTGTTATTCTATAACGAATGTATTTTAAGAAAGTATCACTTGAATTTTGGAAATTTTCAGATTTGACATTGATGACATCGGCAATTTATAAACGATTAAAATATTTCACGCACTAATTGGTCGTAGGACACACTATTTGATACTGTTTGATTCAGCATGAGAAAATACATCAAAATTACGTCATTATATGTCACAAAAATATAATGTCTGATATTAAAGGAGATTTTGTAAAAAAAATCCACCCTTTTACCTTGCTTTGGAATTTTAGAAAATCGCTTCTTAAGAGGAATCTTTGTCATAAGAAATACACACTCATTAATTTTTCGATTTTACTTTTAGTAGTTTTGGCTATTGGTTAATTAGCCTTTCTCCTCATACACAGTAAAGACTTTCTTATATATAGAAAGATTTAAGTATTCCATAATTTGTCCCATGAAATTTAATATATTTTCTTTGTTTTTATAAAATGCTTTGCAAAGTTTCTATTTTGTTTGTTTTATTTATTTACTTTATTATTATTATTATTTTACCAAAACTCTAAAGTATATGTAATACGAACTCATAAAGTAAAAAATGCGAAACTTCTTTCGAAAGAAAAAAAAATGTTCAACATAGAAAAGATGCGACTAGCAAACCAGAAATTTGCCATTTCTCTAATAATGAATCATTCTTTTATCATCTAGAAACACAATAATGAAACACATCCTATTTGCACCAAAGGGACTGGATTCCCTATAGTACAACTGTACTTTTATCTCCTCGGAAACACTTTTCCCAGAAATCAGAAATTATGTCCACTGGATGCTTCAGAAATATTAGATTGATAGCATTCACTCCTTACACTGTAAAAAAAATTCTGTAAAGGCACTAAACTTTTTCTAGGAAACTGGGATTCCAAGAACTTTTCCTGTAAAGGTAACAGAAAAAATTCAAGTTTCAGAATCGGTTACAAGAATTTTTCCTGTTATCGTTACATGAAAAGTTCTTGGAATCCCAGTTTCCTAGAAAATGTTTAGTACCTTTACAGAATTTTTTTTACAGTGTAGTTTTATATTTATTATGATTTTTTAGACATTCACTCGAATTTTGAGAAAATATAGAGAAAAAATAGATTTTTGACCACGTTTACATTTTCAACTGTGATTGAAGATTTAAACTTTAGTTGAATAGTTAGTTTAGTAGGGAAAACTTTTAGTTAAATTAAAAAGAAATTTCTTGTTAAAAGTATCCGCACATCTTCAGAAGTAATTTTTTGAAATCTTCTTTTGGTTAACCATTTTTTTAAATGACATTTATCTTAAAAATTGAAAAAATATAGAAATTTTAGCAAAAATAAGTTTTTAAAGAGAAAAATACTCAAAATTTCTTTAAAAAATTACATTTCAGCAAAATATGAAAATTAAAAAATAAAATAATGCTTTGACATTTTATAAATTGTTAATGAACAGAATAACTTTCAATAGGACTCAATCTCTATCTCAGATCAGAGGCAGTATAAATGTAATGCCCGAAAATTTGTCTCAAGTTTGTTATTTATAACAGTGTTTATTACTGCAGTATACACTGTAAAAAAAAAAAAAAAAAAAAAAAAAAAATTCAAGAGGTTACTAAAAATGTCTTAGTAAATTTGTATTCCACTGAATTTTTTAGTAACCATTGCAAACTTTTTTTTGCAAGTGAAACAAGCATTTCTTTTGTAAACTGAACAAAAGAATTTTTTGTATAATTAACTTAAAACTTTTTAGTATGAGACACCAAGCAAATTTTAGTAATAGTTCCAAAATTATTTTTAGTGACCATTACGTGTGCCCGAAGGGCAGGAGCCTCCTTGCTGCATCCAGTGGGTAAAAAGACAGACTTCTGAAACGGAAGATTTTCGGCAAAGCCACAATAAATGGCAGCACCAAACATTGCTACCTGCTCTATTTTGACATGTTTCTAAAGGGGAAGGAAAGTTCAGAGATCATTACCGATGGTAACTGCTACGACAGAATTTCCATAATCCCTTTATTTAACAAGTACTTACGTTGCATACATTCGGTGCATATTTGGTGGCGGCCAGCATCGAATCCAGGTACTTTCAGCCTAGAGTTCGGTGCTATAACCACTACGCTATCACGGTCACAGCAAGTGAGTTTAAGTAATAGCTATTAAAATGTAAAACTATTAACTCTATTCGTTGCTAGCTTTTTTTAGTAATTCTTGCAGATTCCTTGTAACCGAGTAAGATTACTAAAAATTGTTTAGTAATTACATGGATCACTAAAATTTTTTTAGTAGATCAACCCTTTTTTTTACATTGTATTTTATACAGTGTATAAAACTACTTAATATGCTATCATGAATCTAGTCTTTTCCATCAAAACACATTTGTAGAAGAAGTACAGAAAACTTAGTGGCATTTTATGCATAAAGTTTAATTTTGGGATGTTTTGCGCATAATAAATACCTGAAAAATACATTTTCAGAAAAAGCTAACAACAACTTTTAAACATAATTCAAAAGATGTAATATCTGTAAATTTAAACGGCTGTAATTTTGGTTATAATTAAAATACAGATGCAATTTAAATAGATTTCGACAGATAAAAGAGTCAATTTCAATATTATTTCATAAATGAAAAATCTATATGGGCGATTTTCACCATTCGCTTACATTTCATTGCAACGGACTTGACAAGTAATGGATTTGACATTTTAAATAAAACGAAAAAAACTATTAAAATGAACTAGCTTGTATATTTTCTAACTTAGATAATAATTTACATACCTTCTAAAACTATTTAGTAAACGTATTTAGCAGCTTGCATTTCATCGCTTACATTTCATGTTGACAGACTTGACATTTCAAATAAAACTATTAGAAATAAACCAGCTTGTATAATTTCTAACTTAGATAATAATACACATACCTTCTGAAACTATTTAGTAAACAGTATTTAATTACAAAAGTGCAAATATAATTTTTTTAATATTAAAATTTACGGTAACAAACTTGACAGTGAAAAAAAAAAATACCAACATTGATAAAAGTTTATTCTTGCCACTATTACATTGCTTCACAATTGAAGAGCAAAAAATGACAAGTAGTAGTTGCGTGAATAGTTTAACTATATCTCCAAATATTTGCTGCTAACTTTAAATAGAATTCGAAGCCTATTTTGACTAAAATAATCACAAGGTAACGGATTTGACAAAAAGTGAGGGGCAAAAGATTTCTATTAATTTCTTAAAGAAAATATCTTTTCTAATATTTTTTTCTCATTAATACAAAACACTAACAGTTCACATTTAAAATAATTAAACCTTTTTATTTAAAAAAGTTTGCTCAAATGTAAAAAAAAGGACAGTTAAAAACATAAAACTTGGAATGGAACACACATTTTTGCTTAGAATCAAAAATTTAAAGATTTATAACTCAAAATATTTTATTGATTTTTTTTTTAATTTTTCATGTTAAAAATTTTCAATATAATCTTCTTTAGCTAATACATAGCTCAAATCAAACTTTAAATATTAATTTATGTTTGAATTTTCTTCTTTTTACTCTGGGGCAGCATATGTAAGCGAAATTTGAAACTAAACACACGAAACTAAAACTGACTTTGATTCCAAAGCCAACGTAATCCGTCTTATATAACCTCATTGCGCGAGAAAAAGGATTTCACGACAAGCTGCTAATTTGCCAATCAAATTTTGAGAACTCAACTTTTACCAATGAAATTAAACCCGCGAACACAAATCTCATTCAGTTTTTTCGGACGGCTGAATATGATGCTGCTAGAATCCGTTGTTCAGAGAAAAACGACCGAATGGAATTCTGGGGAATCAAACGTTTGAGAAAATAAATAAAGAAATATTATGAAACAGATACAATGAATTAAGTAATGGAATTTTCTTTTTAAGAAAAGAATTGTTTTGAAAGATTAAAAATTTATGTAAACACAGTAGAGCAGATAATAATAATAAAAAAAAAAAGAAAAAAGAGAATAATCAAAAATCCTCTTTCACAAAATTTAAATTATCTTCAAATGATTTTCAAGTAAAGAAGCGTTTCCAAAAAAGTTTCTAAAAAACAACAACACGTTTTTTTAAATGCTGAAAAACGTTACATTTTTATTATATCAAAGCGAGTGTAGTTAAAAGGCAAAATTTTATTAAATGAGATTTAGACAAAGTTTAAAAATATCACAAAATGAATTGTAAATTAAGAAACTCTTTCCGTTAAATAAAATAGAGAAATAATAAAAGATATAAGAAATCAAGAAAACTTGCCGTTCCCCCAGCAATGACTTACTGTTTCTAATCTAGAAACACAATAAGGAAATATATTCTGTTAGCTCTTAAGGATACGATACCCTAGAGAGTAACTGCATTTTATCTCCTCAGGAACACGTTGCCAAGAAATCAGAAATTATGTCACAGAGTGCTGGAGAATTATAGAGTAACATCATTCAATCTGTAGGCCTGTATTTGTTTGTATTGTTAATTTTGTGTTAGGAAATACATGCGAATTCTGAGAAAATTATAGCTCAACATGAAACATAGTTAACCACTTAATGATTCTAATTTTACATACAATTAATTAAAAATATAGGATAAACACCACTTTTTTATTGCTAAAAATATTCGTAATATTTAGTTTAAAAAGTTCTGCCATCAAATACTATGAAATTTTCTTTAAAAAATTTAGTGGTGACAAAAGGTTTAAGTGATGCATCAAGCAGACTCTTCTTGCCCGTACGACGTACGGCCTAATCAATTAAGTTAATAGATATACAGTTATAAGTAGTTTATTATCTTTAAAAGTGAAACACCTAAAAATCTTTTTTTTTTTTTTACATTTTAAAATATGTTTTAAAAACTGCAATTTCTCTTACTTTTAAAGATTGGTGGTAATTTTCGTGAAATAATGTAATAAAAGCTTATTTTGGTTAATAATATTAAATTCTAACAGAGTCGTAAATAAGTTTCCTTTTATGTTGCACATAGGATTCATCCCTCACAATTAATCTTACAAACCATGAGTTGTAGTTTAAAACTCGAATAGAAATTTTATAAATATAAAATACACTGGCCTCCAAAATTTAAAGAATATTTAGAACTTACATTAGTCACTCAAAAAGTCCCGAATAATAACATTTTGTATATGTGGGCGTTATTTTCAAATATTTCGCTCAAATTTTTATATTTTTTCATGATTTTTTTTTTTTTTTTTTTTTTTTTTTTTTTTTGCATAGGATAGCTGAGGACGATGTACTACCGGATACGTTTTTAATTTTTCGGTTTGGATTTCAGATTTTTCAAAAAAAGTTATTTCGCAACCGGTTGGAACCAATTCTGAAGTCGAAACTTTCATAACATAAAATATATATGTATAAACAACATTTTGAAAGTAAAAATTTAGCCCGGTCGTAGATCGTCCTCAGCTATCCAATGAAAAAAAGAAAGCAAAAACATGAAAAAATATTAAAATTTGAGTGAGATATTTGAACAGAACGCTCCCATAGACTTAACATTATCATCCGAGTATTTTTGAGTAAGTCGAGGGGCCTCTTATTCGGATAATTTCTATTGTGCATATTTTCCTATAGCTATGAAAATTCTTAATGAATTGTCCTCGAAATTTGAGGATGTAAAGAACATGCTTGATCTTGTACTTTTCAGCGAAGATTTTCTTACGGGTACAATAAGGGGTCAATAATGTATTAATGATAAAATAATGTTCGCGATCACCCATTTAGCAAGAAATGCTTAAAATTATCTGATACTGTAGCAAATGACTACGTGAGCACTCCTTAACGACCTTGTGCATTTGAGTAAACATTAAATGCATATTCTTGATCTTGTTAACGTTTCTGTGAAAAATTCCTAAGTTTTTTTTTATTTATATAATACAGAGTTTTCAGCCAAATTTAGTTCCCGAGAACTTACAAAAAAATATATGTAATACACTGTAAAAAAATTTGGTCACAAATCACGGTGATTATACCGTCAACTTTGTGACACTTCCTTTTACCGTAATTTAACTGCACGGTATATATACCGTAAAAAACTTAAGGTACATGTACCGTAATTTAACTGAACATAAATTTAAATATTTTGTGGTATATGTACCGTAAAATATTTAAAGTATATGTACCGTAATTTAACTGCACGGTATATGTACCGTAAAGTATTTAAAGTACATGTACCTTAAAAAATATCGTTACAGCATATATACCGTAAATTAAATATATGGTATATGAACCGTAAAAAATATTTTTACAGCACAGATACCGTAAATTAAATGTACGACATATGTACCGTAAAAACCTTTGTAATCAGCATGTGTACCGTAAATGAAGTATACGGTATATATACCATAAAAATACAGGATGATCCAAAGAAAACCCTCCCACATTTGACAGGTTAAAAAAACAAAAACGACTCTAATGAGAAACTTATTTGTTAAAAATATAGAATAGATATGACGAGAGAGTTTAAAATGACTATTTTTCAGAAATGACTTCTGGAAAGTGTCTTCCATTGCGAGCAATGCACAATTCAAGACGATGTCTGGAATCTATCATCTTGTGGGAGAATTGCTACTCTACCTGAATTACTCTCTTGAGGTGACAATGAGTGTAGGTCTTGTCTCAAGATTGTCTCAAGCAGAGGTAGCAGCTTCCACAAGACATAATATGTTAGGTGATCATATATTTCAGATATTGTCTAGATATTTGCATCGCTTATAATGAACAACACTTACCAAGCATTATTTCTAAATCATAGTCATTTATTTTAAACTCTTGTCATACCCATTCTATATTTTAAAACAAATAAGTTTCTCTTTACAGTCATTTTTTGTTTTATATTATCCTGTCAAACATGGGATATTCTTATGTGTTATTCTGTAATTAGAATCACCGAATATACATGGTAATCATGAAGTATTACTTATTATAAAAATTTATTTTGGCGGAAAATATTAGATATGTGAGGATACATTTAAATATTTTGATAAAAATTTTAATATGACCATTTGTTGGCCATCAAATTATGCAAAGATATGTATACTGATACAAAAACAAAAAAAATTATTTTTTATTTTTTATAAATATTAAATTTTCTGTATTTGTTAAAGAAGTTTTTTTTTGTCATTATGTATAGTTGTTGAAAAAAATATGGTAATATATAACTAAAAACAATGAATTGCGCAATTACACTTACATAGCTGTCAACTACTACATCTTTTTAGACATTTATTTTTTATACCTCTATTTTAAAACAGTTATTACTGTCACATTTCAGGTTTAAATATATAGCGAAAATTATTATTTTAAAATAGAGGTATAAAGATGCTATAAAAATAGTATGCACTTAGAGAATAAAAAAAAACAAAAAAGTATTTACATATGACCGCTATGATAATGTGAGATGATCCCTGATAAAATAAAATGCTAATATTAAATTTCTTCCTTTCATTTCTATAAACTATTAAAACTTTAAATAATTAATAGATCTTATATTATTTTTATTAAATACTAAAAATTTACTAAATTTTATTAAATATTAACAAATAATTCAAGAATACTAATTGCTGAAAAATTATTTCACACTTCTTTTGTTGTTTGAAAGTCATAATTATAAAAGCTAAAAGATCAAAAGGACGTGAAGAGAATACAAACACATACAATTTCAAAAAATAAAGTAAAATTAATAAAAGTGGTCAAATTTATGTACATAAATATACATATTTTAATATCCTTGTTAATTACTTGGAAATTGTTTTTTTTTTCTTTAATTTCTTAACATACAAATCTAAATTTTCTTACATTCAGTTAAATGTTTAAGAATATCACTGTCTAGCAAATCACCACTTTTGCATTTTTCATTCATTTATTTATTTATTTTATTTTATGGAAATGTGGTATTATATTATTCTTACAAGAATTGATATATAGTTTATAGCTTATAATCTTAATAACAAACTTTAATTCTCCACAAGTAGAGTCAGAGTAGATCAAGAAAAGTAAAAAAAACAGTTGTTGCGGACAAAATTGCTTATAACGCGAAAAATAATTAATAAAAAATGAAAAATGTATTCTCATTCCAAATTTCTAAATAATCAAGACTAAATTTATCCATACATACTTAAAAATAAGCTTAAAATTGTATCAAAGCTTTGCATTTATAAGGAGATGGTTTGAGAATCACATAAAAATTCAAAATATAAATGTTTTAGGACATTTACAGAATAAATTAATATCATTATGATTCAGACATACAACAAACAATTAAAATATAAAAAATATATTTATTACAATGATTAAATTACATTAATACACTATATCATAATACATAGTTATAATATTTATGTTAACATTTTTTTTACACAGTGTGTCATTTACTCTAGAAAACAAATTCCTATAGCTTTGCCGACTTTATAGCATTATGATTTTCCGCCAATTGATTTGTTGTAGTTTGTACCACAAACAGGGTTCATCAACATCAAGTACCTTAAAGAAAAAGGTTCTTTCAGCATGGATATAAGCATTAAAATAAATCATCAAAGAAAATACAAAAGTAATTTGTAGAAATGGTTTCAAAAAATCATTTTAAGAGGTTATTTCAATATTCACAAGAAGGAACAAGAATGCTAATATTAATCCTATGGGAGCGTTATTTACAATTTTCTCGCTTTGATTTTAATATATATATACAGGGTGAGTCATAAATATCGAAACAATAGGCTATCTCCTTAAATATTGCCCCTAGACCCATACTTCCAATTGCAAAGTTTCATCAAAAAAGGTAAATTTTTTGATAAGATAGGTTGCAACTCCATGGGGGGTCTATTTTAAAAAATACGAAAATTAAATTTTTATACGACCCCCAGAGAATAAAACTTCCAATTAGAAAATTTTTCCTTATCCTCTTCTGAATCGAACAAAAAAAAAAATCATCTCGATATCTGCAAATCCCTGGATGATATTAAAATCCAAAATTTTTCAAAATTCGTGACTTACACCACTTTAGCACACATCTGAGTGCAGCGATATCAGTTCATTTGAAATACAATTTAGGGATCGACCATTAATTTACGCATTGTTAAATGTAGACCCAAGACAATACTTTAACTTTTAAATATAAAATAAAAGCGTATAACTTTTTGCTTTAAACTTCCTTGACATATGCTAGATGTCTGCAATATCTCTAGCTTGGCGCCAGGCTCGTAATTGGCACGACCAATTGGCCGGACCGTCTTATTAAACACTTATTGAAAGTGTTATTAAATTAAGTGATATTAATTAAACGCTCATTAACTGTGTCTTTAAAACTTATTGCCGCAGGCAATAAGTTTAGTAAAAGTAGTAACAGCGATAATGACCCTTCTATTAACTGGATCATATGGAATATATTTTAATGTTATTGTACATTTTAATGTTAATGGAAATATATTTTAATAAATTACTTAGAATTTTTTTGAAAAATCTAGTTTGTACTATTCAGCTTCAAAATTTATGTGGTTTTAAACATATTTTTACTTTTTTCTATCTTTACAAGAGAAAAGTATTGGATTCATGAAAATTTTGAATTCCGGTTTTCGACGGATTCACACGTTTTAGGGCTCAGAGATACCGAAAAACATTTTTTTACAAAATGTCTGTTTGTGAGTCACTGCTTCTGTATCTCTGTATATGATATGCATTTTGTGAGCGCGCTATCTCAAGAACTAATACACAAAATTTAATAAAAAATTATATTTACTTAGTTCTTGATATACATTGATGCTGATTGGTTTTTGGTGTGAATCGCTTAACAGGTGACACTACTGTAAAGGATTTTCTGCGATTTCCGCGATCGCTGTATCTCCAGAATGCAAGGAATATCATCAATCTTCAGATTCAGTTATTCCTTGACATGAATTGATGTTATTTATATTTTGTTGTATATGGCTCCACGAGAGGCGCTGCAACACTGAATTTGTTACGATTTCTGCAATAGCTCTACTTTAAGAACTAATGCAGGAATTTCCATAAAAAGTCAGATGCAGTTACTTCTTGACATGAATTGGTTTTGTTTACATTTTTGTATCAATCATCTTTCGGATGGCGTTTTCATAATGAATTTTGTATAGTTTACACGATTTCAGTGATATCTTGTACTGATCCACGGAATTTTGTATCTTTAGAGTCCTCCGAGTAGTTTATTTATTCCAAACGGCATTAAAAAAATATTTATTCGAATGTTAAAGTCGAAGAGTATAATGTGTCTGTTGCGTATTTTTTTTATGCTAAGCTCCCACTAATATTTCATTCTAAGTGTATTTAATTGATCAAGGTTTAATGCGTTCGAACCAAGCATCATTTAAGAAATTCAATTGAATAATTTCAACTTAAAACGTTTAAATGAAATATGCCGAAGATTCATTAAACACCTGTTCTTGTTTTAAAAAGATAACTGATTCGCAAGTTAAACAAAATTTAAAATGTATTTGTATTTGAACTGAAAACTGTATGTTAAACTCTAAAAAATGAAAAAAAAAAAAAAAAAAAAAAAAAAAAAAAGCGCAGCGGCTTTTGAGTTCGCTTACAGCGGTTAACACGTTGGGGATTTTTTTTTCGGCCAATTATCTGCAATAGGAAATACAGGGTAAAAAAAAACCACGGAAAACTTCGAACGGTTAGGCCGATGGTTGCGATTGGGTTCGAACCCAGTACCTACCGTCTACCAGTTTGGAGGCCCGTAATTAGAGGCATCTTTTACGCATCGTGTAGTGGCAATTTTAACAAGAAAAATATGAAGTTGACAGGGATAAAACAATGAAAAAAACTGAAGTCGGCGTGATAAAAAAATTAAGTTTAAATAAGCTGACTCATTTAAATAGTAATTAAAGAAGGCGAAAATGGCAAAACTTAAACAAAATCTGAAATCGAAACTACACAAGAAGGAGTTAATCACCTAGACACTTTTAAAAAAGCATTTAAACGATAGGAGCCAATCTTTGTTTAAAACTAAATGCACTTTTCTTCATCAGATGTTTTTATTTCAGTATTTCTCATTTTTAAACTTACATCATAAGTCAGTAACCGTTGGTTACGGTAACAATTCAATAGTTTTTTAACTCCTCAATTAAAAAAAAAAAAAAAAAAAAAAAAAAAAAAAAAAAAAAAATTGCCGAAAGATGTTTTCACCTCAGAAAATTTACTTTTAAAAATATGATTTGTTAACAAAAAATTGCATCTTTTTTTAAATTGCTATTTTAAATACTTTTATTTTTTTAAAATATTATTTAAAATGCTGAATCAAATTGAAAATTAAACATTTTTATTTAATTAAAAGAAAAAAATTCAACGCGACAAGTAATATTTTGAGTTATGACAATTTTAATTTACTCTAAATTTTTTGAAAAAAAAATTATTAAGAAAGCTTATGATGTGATAGTGCTTACAAATTATGAGGTTAACCATCACAAAACATTCTAAATTCAAACTCTATAAATAAATAAATAAATAAATAAAATAAATGTTTCCTGGACAAAATACAGCAACATTGTTTCTTCAATTACACGCATTTTAATTTGCGTCTGATCTCTTGAAACCTCACGATTTATTAAAATTGTCATAACTCTCTGAGTTTTGGAGATATCAAGATGGAATTTTTTTTGTTCAATTCAGGAATGGATAAGGAAAATTTTTCTAATTGGAAGTTTTATCCTCTGGGGGCCGTATAAAAATTTAATTTTTGTATTTTTTAAAATAGACCCCCCCCCCCCCATGGAGTTGCAACTTATCTTATCAAAAATCTTACCTTTTTTGGTGAAACTTTGCAATTGGAATATGGGTCTAGGGACAATATTTAAGGAGATAGCCTATTGTTTCGATATTTATGACTCACCCTGTATATATCTTTACATAGACTAGATAAGGATGATCTGCAACTGTGGGCTAGTTTTCTTTTTCCTATTTTAGTTATAGATTTTTTATTCAGATTTGGGTAGTTTCAATTTCAGAAACAGTTCTGTAAGTGAAAGAAAACTTTTAAAAAATCTTAAACTAAAATCTAAAAATTACCCCCGGTAGATAGTCCTCAGTTATCCTACACAAAAATAACAGGTAGTTTCTATTTCAGAACCAGTTCTGTAAATGAAGGAAAACTTTAAAAAAAATCTAAAACTAAAATCTAAAAATTAAAAATTACCCCTGATAGATCGCCTTCAGTTATCCTACATAAAAGTCATTCAAAAATATTAATATCCAAGTTAAATATTATAAAATAACGCTCCCATAGAATTTACATAAGTGTTTTCGTTTCTATCCATGACTAGTGTGGGACTTCCCACGACTCTTAAGAACCTACACAAATCCCATGGTCGAATTTTCAATATTAATGTTAAAATAACGGGAAAATTTCTTACAAAATTCGCACTTGTATTTTAATATTTTTATACAAGGTGATTCTAAATTTTTTTTTACCAAAAAAAAAAAAAAAAAAAGAAGGGTGTTAGTACACACCAAGACAAACAATATTAAATAAACCAAGGGTCGTGCGGAGTTGTTAAGTAGCGCAAAGTGAACTGTGTTCAAAGGGGATTGGGGGGGGGGGGTCAACTTTCAAATAATTATAGAAAACGGAAAAATTGGTCGATTCGTTTGCGGTTTAAAATAAAACTATTCTTTAAGCCAGTATCTTCTTGAAAATAAATTTTAAAGATAAATTTCAAAAAATTATGTTAGGGGGCTCCTTAAACTTCAGAGTAACCACCAACTAATTTTAACATTTATTTTTTGTATCTAATTAAATGCTTGCAAAAGCTCATTAAATGTTTTTGGAAGCTTAGATTTAATTTTAAATTTTGAGCTCACATTCTGAATCGTTGGGAGGGGTTAAGAAGCGCAAACTGAATGCATCCAAGAGTTGAAATTTAACCCTCTCCCACCTCCTCGAACACAGTTCAATTTTATGCTATTTAATCACTCCAAACCATTAAGAATTTGAGATGAAAATTTAAGTCAAAGCATTTGAAAGCATTTAATAAGATAATATAACGGTAAAAAATAGTTATTCGTTGCTCCAAAGTCTAAAGCGCCTCTCTATCGGCATTTTTTTAAATTTATCTTTATAATTTATTTTCACGAAATACTGACATAAAGAATATTTTTTTTGAAAACCGCAAATCAATTGACCAATTTTTCTGCTTTTTATGTTTATTTGAAATTTTGGACCCTTAACTTTACTGGTGGCTATCTCTTTTAGAAAACGTTCAGGACCCTTTCTTAGATGCGTTCGTAGTTATGTAAATACGTAGCACCTATGGTTGTCGCTCAGTCCGTCCGTCTCTCCGTCTGTCTGTCCGCATATAACAACGCAAAAACAACCCAACCGAATCGTTTGAAATTTAAAATACATAATTATTACATAATTTTCTCGAATCATTTCAAATTTTATGAAAATCGGATGGATAGATCAATTAAAGGGACAATCAAAAGTATTTCATTCCTTGCGGTCAATGGGGAAAAAAGTGTCAAACACATTTTAATCGTTTGAAATTTTAAATACATAATTATTACAAAATTTTGTCGAGTTATTTCAAATTTTATCAAAATCGGATGCATAGTTCAACTACAGGGACAATCAAAAGTGTTCCATTACATTACGGTTAATGGAGAATATGTTTCAAATGCATTTTAATGGTGTTACACTCATTCGAACGTAATAAAATTGACATGCATCTATAAAGTACATATTATAATATACATTTTGCATAATCTGTGGTACAAAGAACATTTGTTATTGATTTAAAGGGCCATACAAAAGTATTCCACTACATAATGCTATACGGGGAAACATTGTTTGGGGCTTGTTTCAATTATAATAAACTATTTCACATTTTATGAATAAGATATATGTTACTGAAGTGTAATAACGTTATCGTACGAACGCACCTCTCTTGCTACGCTTCACGTGCTATTTCCAACTTGTTTTTAATGTGATACTTTAAATTGATATCTATTGTTGTGTGTATATATTTTTTCAACTTTTGTAACAATTTCTTTATGGGAGAATAGTTTTATTTTTAGAACTGCTTTCAAAGTAGAAGCATCTGCATATCAAAAAACTGTAACAAACAATTGAAAAGGTAGAAATGCACAGTAAAAAATAAGTACTGCACCCTGTGTGAAAAAAAAACATTTAAAAACATTAAAAGGGTCCAAGAGGTCTGTAAATAACACTATTATAGGATTAATATTTAGATTGAACATTTCTTACCGAGCCGAGTGTAGGCTAAGTGTTTAAACAAAAATGGAAATGTCGGTGCTGAAATCCTTAATTTAATACATTCTCTCAACAACGCAAACATTTTCAAGTAATTGTTATTAATTGAGTTAAAATTTTGAATTTTTTTTCGGATGGTTTATCATGTCATTTGGAAACAAAACACGTGACAGAATTTCTCACAATGTTTTTTAATTTTTAAATTTAAAAGTAATTAAAAAGTGGGGTAATTTAAAATCTTCATAACTCGAAATACTATTTATAGAAATTCTTTTCATTTATGTAAACAGAAATATATAAGCTTTAATTCTGATTTAGGAATTTTAAAAACAAATAATTTGAATAAAATCTATAAATATTTAAAGCAAAAAATTGAAAAAAAATTACTTTAAAATCATATTTTCAAAATTAAATATATATACATATTTTAATTTGCTGAATCAAAATTAAAATAAAACAATTGAAAAAGACATGTTCCAAATTTAAACAAGTTTTCATTTATATAAACAGAAATATATAAGATTTAATTCTGACTTAGGAATTAAAAAAAACATTAATTTGAATAAAATTAAAAGACATTTAAAGTAAAAAATTGAAAAAAATGTGATTTTTTAAAATTATATTATCAAAATTAAATTATATTATCAAAATTAAAAAAATAAATAAAAAAATATATATATATAATATTATCAATATTATTATCAAAATTAAGTTGCTGAATCAAAATTAAAATACAACAATTGAAAAGACTTGTTCCAAATTTAAACAAGTTTTTTTTTTAACAGTTCTTGAGTTATGGCAATTTAAATACAAGAAATAGTGAAAAAACTCATGAAGAAAAAAGCATTTTCACAGAAAGTCATTTCTATGAGAATGATTGCTTTGACAGCTAGATTTTAAAAGAAACAAAAACGAAAAAAATAATATTTCTTGTTCCAGTTAAAATCGAAACAAGGTTTTAACCGTCATTAAGCAGAATTTTTTTATTGCAATAGAACTGTTTAATAAAATTTGAATATTTTTGTGTCCCGCACCCTTTTAAACACCGAAAGTTACAGGTCGCAGCAAAAAATTAGCCATGTGTGGCATCTGGCGACAGTGAATCGGTAATTATAATGAAGAGCAGGATATGAAAAAAAAATCAATTAAAAAACTTGGTTTACTTGGAGAAGGGAGGAGGGGTTAAAAAGCTTTTTATAAAAAATTCTAACTAGAAATAAATAAAAGTATGCGTTTAATAATGATAATACTGAGACGCTATTTTAGCTAAATTATGCGTGAATTAAATGTATCGACAAATAAAATTATGCTATTAGTAATAGCTGAAGGTCATTATTTTATTATTAGCTATATGTGTTTGAAATATTATAAGAAATGTATCAAGCCGTTACTTAAAAATAAAGCAAATATCGACTTTAGTTTGTGTTTGATTTTATTTCTTTTTGAAAAATTAAAAAAAAGAAACTATGATTAGTATTTGTGCAATAAAAAAATGCTGATATTCAGTCATATCCATTATTTGTTGCAATCACTATTCATATTGCAAGCCCTGTAGCAGAATGTTAAAGAATGGAGACAGGTGTTAAAGATTTTCTTTTCTTCCTTACAGATTATTTTTTCATCAAACATCTATTTTGCTTTGTATTATATTTAACACTTTATTACTTAATGCAAAAACTTGAGTTAGTTATTAATAGAAGTGAATAAAACGCGTAAAATCGTTGCAAGTAAGGGTTTAGTTAACGCTGCAATTGCAAAACATTTTACCTATGGATTATTTTCTGCCTCTTTAGTATCTGTCGCAGACCATAGAGATCTTTTTTGCCACTGGGTAGTAGGTAGTTCCAAGTCTACTCTTCCACCATGCTTCAAAAATGAAATTAGGTAGCCATATTCCTCCTCCATTCCAAATTTCCTGTTATTGAAAATAAACATATTATTTCTTAACTACTTAAATATACCAAATGAAAAAAAATCTTTATAGGGTAACACCCCCAGTAATTGGCACATTAAGAATTTTTCTTTAAACTTACTTCAATTTTCATTACAAAGAAACAAGATATTTACTTGGAAATATTTTTAAATCAAAGAATGCATATCTATGCATCGTTTTGCCCACTAAAAGCAAACAAATTTGAAAAAATATTTTTCTAAAAATATATTTATAAAAACTTGCTGAAATCACCAGTAATTTGCACCTAGAACACCAATGTATGACACCTTGTGATCCAGTAATTGGCACAAGTTTATGTTACAAAAAAACTTTACACTTTGAATTGGGTTTAATCGCTTTAAATGAATTTACTATAGATGAAGATGCCATATTCCAGGTTTTTGAGACTAAGAAATCAGCATATTAGTCTGAACTGTGAACACTTTAAAACAATACAATATACTTACATTAATACCCAGTGATTGTCATGCTGTCCCCAGTAATTGTCATATGAAGCTTTAATGGATTCCAATTAATGATAATATTTCATATTTTCAAATAAAAACAAATGTTAAACAAAATTAGTCTATAACTTTAAAAGTATTTCCAAAATAAGTGGTTTAATCTCAAATTCCTTGTGAATTCTTTGTAAGTGGAATAGGTGCCAATTACTTGGAACTAGCAAAATTGAAGCACCATTAATTGGCATCTATCATTAATTCAGAAATCCAAATATTTGTGACGAAAATGCTTTTATACAATTAAAGTAACTTTTTTTAACCAAACAAAACTATTGTCAATTAAAATTTTAAATATATTATAAATCGGATATTAATGAATTGAAAAGCATGTCTTCCTTAAGCCAAAGAAGAAGCATTTGCAACAAAAATGGCTAATTTCATATAAGCAATAATTGTTTCTCTTTCCTAGGCACTATTGTCATCTAGTAGCATAAATCAAAATTATAATATTTAGCATAAATGAGCATATAACTGGTATATGGTCTTGCATTTTTAAAAGACTGGATATAAATCTTATTCTAGGACATGTTGTAGGATGTGCCAATCACTGGTGCATGCCAATTACAGGGGATTTTATCCTACCAGCCATTTTATTAGTAAATATCAATATTTCTTCTGGATTGCTTGTCAAATACTGTGAAAACATGTTTTAATTTCAAAACATTTTGAAGAGTTTGGGCGATAATGACTATGAAAAGAAAAATAAATAAATAAATAAATAAAATAACAGATGAAGACCTCTCCCTTTTCCGTCATATTATAATTACTCATTATCGAAAAGCAAATGTATTTTCATAAAAAAACGAAAATATAAAAACCATATTTTTTAAATTCTCTAAATAATCAATTTGAAAAAAATATATATCACACAAGGTTTTGACTTGTAAGAAACTAAATAGTTATGCTGTAAATCAATGTTTTTTACAGTTATTAATATTTATCACTTAAATTAAGCAGGCTGATTTCGAAGATGTCAAATAGATGATAATTATAATTTACACTTCCCGTAAAACTTCTAATATTGAGAACATGTGATAAAATATGGATTGAAAGGTAAACCTCTTTGGTTTATGACAGGGGTGCAAAAGTCTTTGCGCCAGTTTCTTCTCTCCAGTTGCGCCTATGTTCTCACTAATAAATTTATTTCGTTTCGTATAATCTAATAATTTGTATTAATTTCTTGCTAGAATGCTATTAAATTTTAGTGATGAATGACCGCTAACGCTGGTGCGTATATTTTTGCACCCCCGGTTTAGGATCTATATGTGTAAAACTCTAAATTTTGAGTGTAAAGTTACGCAATCAGGCTCATTCAAAGCAACATTTGGGGCCTATTTAAAAAAAAAAAAATCATTTAATAATAGGCCCATTCGCAAAATCAGTCACTTCATTATTTTTACCATCTCAATTTAAAAAAAAAAACACTTTAACACAAAGACCGATTGAATAAACCGATAATCCGATTCAATAAACTCTATTTATGCAAAAAAGACAAATTAAAAAAATATTACTCCGGTAATTTGACTTTAACTGGCTGCTTTTTTTTCTAGAGAGGAGGGGAGGAGGTCAAAATTGGCCGTAATTCGCATTTATTCAGCGAAGTATTTGAATTATAAGTTACAAATTTTTAAGTTTTTTTATTAATTTAATGACACTTATATTCGTATAACATGCCGAATCACAAAATACCGGATCGACTATTTAGTCAAACACTAGTTTTAATGAGATTTAATTGAGACTTAATATTTTAGAAATATTTAAAACCAAAGAAAGTCTTAATATAAACACCATTTCTCACTCTTTTTAAAACCAGTATTATGAATGGCATATACCGGGTGTCCAGTAAATAACTGACCCATTTTGAACTTAAATAACAAATAAACGGTCGGAGATAATAATGCGCGGTTTGCGGTATTGTTATTAGAAAATCAATAAATTTTTAAACATGTACATTGTTAATACAGTTCAAATTTCGGAAAAAAATATTGCGCTGGCGATAACAGGCTGTTTGAATACAGACATGACTCTAATTTTCATAAATATGAGATTTTCGGCTGGATCTGAGTCTATATGTTGTCGAATCTGAATCTATATGTTGAATCGACTCTCGAATCCGCTTCAGAAATAGGGTACGTTGGTTGGAAAGTGATTTAAAATAATATTTGTGATTGAACCACCCCCCTCATTTCCCCTCCTCAGTCTTGAGACTGAGATATTATTTTAAATATTATTATATTACATTAACAAAGTTCATATTTTAAAATTTATTTATATTCTAATAACAATACAGCAAGCCGCGCATTTATATCTCAAATAGTTTTTTTTTTTATTTACAATCAAAATGGGTCAGTCATTTACTGGAACCCGGTACATGAATAAGCACGCTTTTAAATGGCAACTAGTGTGTAAAACAGTCATTGTTTTAAAAATATATATGTATATTTTTATTTAAATCGGATTGTTTTTATTTAAATCGGGCTTTATGATTTTTTTTGTGTGTTAATATACTATGTTTTCAAGTTTTAATTATTGTTATTAGTAGTACGGGATATATTAGTTAGTACAAGTTCTAATATAGTGAAACCTCCAAATAAGGGACATTTTTGGGACCGCAACTTTTGTCTCTTAAATAGAGGTGTCCCTTATACGGAGTGTCCCTTATTTGGAGGTTTCACTGTATTAGTAATAAATAGTACTAAAATTTATTACAGTATTAGTAAGTAAGGGAGAATGGGATGGAATGGGACAGAAAATTTTCCTCGTTACGTATTATTCTAAACATCAATCACATACTAGATAAACGCAGTGATGTAGCTAGTTGGGGGCGGAGGAATATCACCCAATATTTATTTCCAAATAGATATATAATAATCTAATACAATTTTGGAAAAGAATTCTGAAATAAAATTAATTTCTAGCGTAACGACGAAATAGAGTTAATTTTCTTAGAGAAGTCGAAATTTTATGCAGACTGGTGTGTTTAAATAAGATATATGCACCATGGAACAAAAACTAACCTATCCAACGAGTGGGTATCAAAAGTAAACTTTAAAAGAAAGAGAGAATCTTCTAGATACAGACACCACATTGATTTATGCGCGGATTATGGGTTAAGTAAAAAATCGCTCCTCTGTTTTTTTTTTTTTCCTTAAAGCAGAGCAAAAGGTAAATGAGGAATGGTGTGGTCATTTGTTATAATAGCGTACAATTGTGAAAGAAAAATATAACGGATCGGCAGGAGGAGTATCACAATTTACATCCACCCCGGGTGTCACCCATCCTAGCTACGCCACCGAGATGGAGCAACCAAATCTTCTGTTGAAAAAAGTTGCTGATGAGCATAAACTTAGATTTGTATAAAAAAATTGTTTATTAAAAAAAAAATAAATTTGCTTCATATAATTTAATGGTTTTGCTGTATATTAATGACTTGTTTACGTGTAGCTGTAATAGTTTCCCTATTTAGAAAACCTAATATTATGTATTATCCATAATTTAAATTAAACTTAAAAGCAGCACTGTTGTTTATATAAGCAGTTTAACATAAAATAAGATAGGGGGAGAAATGGGACAAGCTAGCAAAAGGAGTAATGAAATAAGTCGAATTCCTTCTTTTGAATAAGATAAATGTAAATTACTAATACTATTCAAATATTCTGATAAAAAGGATTAAATTTAAACAGAAATAGTTGAAATGTTGAATAGAAAATATTCTAAAACTTACAGAAGTTAGTTGCCTATTTTTAACAAAATCTAATCCAACGCGCACTTTTCATAAACTGATTTATTTTTTAATTCTTAGGTAATGCAGACAAATTAATGAATTACATACTTTTAAGACAAAGAAATTTAAAATAGATAGAGTTCAAATTATTTATCTAACTATATAAGTTAAAGGAAAACATGAAATATAACCCAATAACTCACTTTAGTTTGATTAAGTGGAATCGCAAGTTCTTCCATTGCCGACATCAACAGTTTGACGTCATAGATTGGTTGGTTTTGGCAAATACTGAAACTTATGCTACTACCGTAAAGGAGGCTATGGTCTCGAAAATCTAACACCATTACTTCCGTCGAAAATAACTTTTATGTGCTGCATTATCTTACCTATAATTTAGACATTTTCAAGGAAAATGTTTTGATTAGTCAATAATTACGATGGTTTTACTAGAAACAAGAATGATAATTTTTTTATTAGGTGCATATATAAGATCATCATTTTAGGAATGAGGGGTTATCTGACACATGATATCATAAGATATCTCTAGGGGGAGGGGGGATTTGCCTTTTGATATCGATATCATTTCTGACCCAATAAAAATTATCTCTTTCTTTGTAACATGGTTTTTTGTTCAAAACAGTACATTACTTTTTTCTTATTCTGTTATCTATTTTCGCGAAAATACAAAGCTATCATTAAAATCCCTAAATTATAATGAAATTATCTAATTCTAAAATATAATATACCCCAACTTTTGACATTCCTATTCATCTTCATATGTGTATGCATATATGTATAATAATGGATCGAGAAACCTTATGTGAAATTTATTTGAAATACAGCTTGTATTTTCTAATAAATAAAAGAGAAAAAATGTTGTCCACGTGTTCTGTTGATAAGAATTTCTACGTATCCCCCCGCCCCCTTCGTTCGGAGGGCAAGTTCGAGTAACGAGAGACGCTTCTATTAACAAAAATAGCAGTCTTACCATATCAGGGTTGGATTCATGGGGTGGCCCGGGGTAAACTCCCACCCCCCTAAACAATGAAATGCATCCCCCCCAGAAAAATAGTTTTTGTGTTTTCACTGGTGAAAAAGTGTCATT
This sequence comes from Maratus speculifer, assembly GCA_964019185.1. NCBI lineage: Eukaryota > Metazoa > Arthropoda > Arachnida > Araneae > Salticidae > Maratus > Maratus speculifer. Next base: position 306,417,552 of record OZ025292.1, on the reverse strand, counting down.
CTCCTCGGTATTCTATAATGTTCCCCCCCCCCCCCACGGAGCCAGAGAAGTCACACTCGAAGAAAAATGTCTGAATTCAACACTGCGCCGTATGGCGAAATAGCGTTATTCTCAGTACGTCCAGTGAGATAGGTTCTAAAATTTTGATTTAAGATTTTTAGAGATTTTGAACTTTACCACATTTTTAAAAATTAGAACAAAAGGATTGTTAATTACTAAATCTATGAGCTCATCAAGATGGTAGTCTGAGGTCGTTAAAATTCCAACAACGTATGCGAAAACGATTTTTGAATTTTAGTTATTTATGAGATTGGTAGAAGAAAAGGGACCGGTGTTTGTAGTTTTACCGATGGATTATCCGTAAATCTAAGCCAACTGACTGTTTGGTATTTTATTATATTTTTCTAATAAGCATGTATTTTATTCTACTTTTATGATAATTTTGTCTAAATTTTGAAAGGGGGTGATTCGCAGGTGGGGGGGGGGGGGTATTTATAGTCTCTAAAATTTCCCCATATGCGCACACACGATACGTAATACCATTTTGTTTTTTTCTTAAGCAGGCAACGTACTAGACGCCAATCTTCAATATTTGAGCGATGCGACTTTCGATGCATTAGTATTGTAAGGAACGTTAAGAAATTGTGTTGCTGAATGCGGAAAAAAGAAATGGTAAAACAGATCGTGCTGCCCAGCTTGAAATTTTCGAAAAATAAGAAATACCATATTTCGGTGCTTCTCTTTATTTTGCTTCATGGATTAACTCAAATTTGAACGGAAATTTTTAACATTGTATTATTAGCTTTTTTCAATGAATTTTGAATTTTAAGTAATTTTTAGCTGGCAAATTTCTTATTTGTCATACTTTTAAAAAAATGTTTTTTAAAGTTAAAATAAGTTAATAAGACAGATATAAAAACTTTATTAAGAATTTATGCAAGTTAAAAATGTAATAAAAATACTTGCATACTAATTACATTCACTTAAAAATAATTAAAATGTTACATACTTCTTTGTTTCGCACGCCCGGTAAAAGGATCAAACTGAATGAAACACAAAGAGCATACAAAGATGAATAAATCCTTTTAACGTATGTCACTGGTATACAGGGTGTTTCTAAATTCATGGTACAAACTTTAAGGAGTGATAGTACACATCAAGACAAACAATATTAAATAGGAAACTAAGGGTCCCAAACGTCTTCCGAAGGAGATAGGCGCCATTAAAGTTTAGGATCCAAAAATTCAAATGATTATAAAAAACAGAAAAATTGGTCGATTCGTTTGCCGTTTTCGCTAAAACTATTCTTTTTGTCAATATTTCTTTGAAAATAAATTTTAAAGATTAATTTCAAAAAATACCGTTAGAGAGCGCCTTAAAATTTAGAGTAACCAACAACTATTTTTAACCGTTATTTTTTGTATCTAATTAAATGCTTGCAAATGCTTAGATTTAAATTTTGAGCTCAAATTCTAAATCGATGGAAGAGGTTAAGAAGCGCAAACCGAAATGTGTTCAGGAGTTGAAATGTTACCCTCCCCACCCCTCGAACACATTTCAATTTTACGCTACTTAATTACTCACAACGATGCATATTTTGAGCTCAAAATTTAACTTTGAACATTTACAAGCATTTAATTAGATACAAAAAGTAACGGTTAAAAATAGTTGTTGGTTACTCTAAAGTTTAAGGCGCCCTCTAACGGTATTTTTTGAAATTAATCTTTAAAACTTATTTTCAAGGAAATATTGACGTAAAGAATAGTTTTAGCGAAAACGGAAAACGAATCGACCAATTTTTCCATTTTTTATAATCATTTGAAATTTGAACCTCCCCACCCCCATTGAACACAGTTCAGTTTGCGCTTCTAAACCACTCCCAACGATTCAGATTTTAATCTCAAAATTTAAGTTTATGTCTAAGCTTCTAAAAAAATTCATGAGATGCAAAAAATAACGGTAAAAAATAGTTGTACGTTACTCCAAAGTCTAAAGCGCCCTCTATCGGCAGTTTTTGAATTTTTTCTTTATAATTTATTTTTAAGATAATACTGACATAAAGAATAATTTTAGTGAAAATCGCAAATCAATTGACCGATTTTTCCGTTTTTAATAACCATTTGGAATTTGAACCTCCCCCCACAGTTCAGTTTGCGCGGTTTAACAACTCCCAACGATTTAGATTTTGAGCTCAAAATTTACGTTTATGTCTAAGCTTCTAAAAAAATTTAATGAAATGCAAAAAATAACGGTAAAAATAGTTGTTCGTTACTCCAAAGTCTGAAGCGTCCTCTATCGGCATTTTTTGAAATTTATCTTTATAATTTATTTTCAAGGCAATACTGACATAAAGAATAGTTTTAGTGAAAACTGCAAACGAATCGACCAATTTTTCTGTTTTTTATAATCATTTGAATTTTTGGACCCTAAACTTTAATGGCGCCTATCTTCTTCGGAAGACGTTTGGGACCCTTAGTTTCCCATTTAATATTTTTTGTCTTGATGTATACTATCACCCATTAAAGTTTGTACCATGCATTTAGAACACCCTGTATATTCAATGGTATACAATATTATAATTTTAATTACATGACTTTGAATAACTGATTAATTACACTAGTTTAAAATCCTAGAGTTTCACGTCTACGAATGCTATAATTCTTCAATAAAAATTAAGGATTGGTTGAACTCATTCATTAGATTGAAATTTCACACTAGAAAAACGACATCTATCCAAGCCGTCGAGAGCCGTGACGTGCCCAGGATCAGTCACACATCCCCTTCCCTCTTATACAGACTCTGAAGATACATAAAAAGCATGTGAATCTTTAATAATACCTCCTCGACTTTGAAGACTACTTTGTTCGCCTCTCATAAAATTAATTATTTATTTTCCTGAATTTAAAGATACTAATTAGATATTAATACTATTTAACAAAAGTAATTATAGACCTTTGATTTTTTGTTGTTACGTTATGGTATACGTAAAAATTATAATGTACAATGTGTATTGTAACTATTGGGCTCCTTTGAGCTTCTTGGTCCTCCAAACAATTTGCCGGCTGAACCCCCCCCCCCTTCTCTCCTCAGATCTGCACTCATTAAGCAGCAAGAACATCATTTGATAGGTTGCCGTACACCGAGGCGAGAATAACATTTTTTCCCTTACTGAAATATAAGTATTTTACAGTATAAATGGCGTTTTTAATGAAAAAACATTATTTTATGGTACAAATACTGTTTATAATCGAAATAGCATAGATACTGAATTTTTTTTATTCGTAATATACCTTAAAAATACGGTACTCATATCGTAAAGAATGAAAGCAGTAGAAGCACCGTAAAATTTAGGTACACCTATTGAAATGCTACAAAAATGTTTAGGATGTCATTTATCTTACTGAAAAATAATTATTTTACGGTATAAATACAGAGTTTTTACTGAGAAACAATCATTTTACTGTGTAAATACCGTTTTCAATCGAAAGGGAACAAAATCTATTTTTTTACGCTCAATATAACTTAGAAATACGGTATTCATACCGTAAAGAGTGAACATGGTATTAGTACCGTGAAATTTACGGTACATCTACTGGAATTTTACAAAAAATTTTTACAGTGTAGTATACTGTAGTTAAAGATGAATATTTGAAAATGTTTTAAAATCTAGGCATTTTTATAAAATCATTTTAATTGAAATGTTACTTTATGTATTGTAGAAAACCAGTGAATATTTTAAAGTCAAATGATCACTCATTAAAAAAAATTCTTTAATTGAAAATTACTTTAATAATCAGCAAATTTACTCATAATTTTCATACAAATGTTTCTTGAAAGTACATGTCATGATTTATTTGATAATCTCCATATACAGTGGCGGTCAAAAGTTTTCGGCCAGCAAAAATTTTTTCGTTAATTTGTAAGTATACCCATATGAAGAAGAATCTAAAAATGATACATATATAATTTATTCACATAATACTTAGGAACTTACTTATGGAATAACAAATAAATATCAACAAATTTAATTGACAAAATTAAGTTCAAAGTAAAATATATGTTCTCAGATGTTTTCGGCCACCTTCGCAAGTAAAAAAAAAATGCTATTATATTAGAAAATAACAGTGATCAACAATATTTACAATTAATATTTTATCGCCATACATTTAGTAATAAGTACTGCGGCGCAACAACGTGACATCAATTCAAACAACACGGTTGAAGATCGTCTATGGTAAGTTTTTTCTACATTTCCTGCAATTTCTGGGAAATTTCTGCTAAATTGGAATATTTATAATTTCGCACACGTTTGTCAAGTTCTTTTCAAAGATTTTCTACTGGATTCATATCGGGCGTTTGGGGTCCTCATTTCAAAAGCGAAATTGCTTTGTGCGAAAGCTTTGTTGTTTCAGCCTGCATACATTTATTGGGTCGTTATCATGTTAAAACAAGTAGTAGCATCTACAAAACCTTTCCTCTAATAAGACAGAAAATGATTTTGCAAGATATCCTTTTACATTGCATCATTCATCTTACCTCGAATTTCAAATACGGATGGACACATTTTGAACAAAATGCTCCGCATAGCTTAACGTGTCCTTCGTCATGCTTCATTGTAAAATAACATATGTCGAAACATGCATTTTGTTATTGGATCGTCAGACGTAGTGTCTGATATTATTCCCAAAAATTCTGAACTTCGACTCATGGGAAAATAATACTTTTTCCCCGCTTTCATTTGACCAGACTTTGTGTTTCTTGGAAAGCGCCAGTCGGTTAAGTTGATTTTTTTAAATTATGAAAGGATATTTAACACCGACTCTTCCATAAAGTTCTGCGTCATGTCAAAATCTAGAAATGGTAGACCGAACTACTTCAGCAATATTTTCATTCAGTAAATTGCTTGATATGCAGCGTCATTTTTATGCGGGACATCAACTGCTATCCGCTTGACATTTTTGCACTTAAGAACAGTCGTTTAATGGGGTCTCCCGGACCTCATGAAATACTGAAGGCCATAAATATCTTTATGTAATTTTTAAATATCGTTCACAGAAAATTTTACGATGGATAACTTTGCCGCAATCTCACGAGAAGTTTGGATGTTTAGCAACAAATTAATCACTCATTTACGAATAATAGTTGTCCCTTTTTTTCATTTTTGAATTTTAAATATGCAATTCACGTTGATTCTTTCATGGTAAAAAAAAGTTTACCGATAGAAAAAAAAAAAAACTCACAGGAATGCCAAATGACCGAAAACTTTTGTGTAAGCGAATTTCCATTTCTACCCATTTACATCAAGTGTCTTCAATATCCAACAAAATGATATCGTGGCCATTCATATATTCCTAATTTTTGAAGCCATTGTGCTTCTTTTTCTCTGAAACCTTTTGGTAAACAAATCAAACAAACTAATTGGCCGGAACTTTTGACCGACACTGTATATTTACGAGGAATAGAATAAAGTTTCCATTATTGGCGACTAATTTTATATTCTATTTGCACCATTATTTAAAAAAGAACATTTCAAAGTGTATTTCTCATCAAAAAATTCTCAAAGCGTATGTAACAGATTTTTGTTTTGAAAAAGCGGTGCAAGACATACATACACACACATAGCCACACACACACATATATATGAAATATTTTGTAATAAAATTTATGTATAGTGTAATTAAATCCACTGTTTTCTGACTTTTAATGAATTGTAACCAGCGTCAATTCAGAACAGATTTTTGTTTTACGATGCAGATTTTACCATTCATATTTCAATGGAAATCAGTTTATAATATCAATCCAAATATATCTCGTGAAAAAAAAGACTTTGCGTAAATGTATTATCTTTATTCGGATTGGTTTCAGAAATTGAACATATAAAATTTAAATATTTTTTTATAAATTATAAGGTTATTCTAGAGTGAAAAATAAATTGTAAGATTTAAAAATGTATTAATATTTAAGATTCGTTTAATAAACATTAAATTATTGTTTTAGTTGAAATGACAAGTAGCATTTCTTTTTTTGTTGTTGTTGTTTAGTTAAAAATAAGCAATATAATACTAAAAATTTGTCCAATAAGTAAATAAATAAAATAAACTGATGTAATTTGTAATCATAAACTAATTTATCATAAAAGAAAATTTTATTTAATTAATGAATCAGATTTAATTAAAAAATTACAACCAACTTTTATTTAGAAATTTGAAAATTAAGGAAAACAAATAAACAAAAGTTTGGTGATAAATAATGCCAAAATTTGTCATTTCACTACACCTTATCAACTAGAAACACAATAAGGAAACTCATTCCGTTTGGTTCTCTGGAGTTCAGCTGCACTTTATCTTCTCAGAAACACGTTTCGTAGAATCAAAAATTCTGTACACTGGTTACTTGAGAGACATTCACTGTGTACCTATGCATTTATTTGGTTTGTTTATTTTATTTTAGAAAAGTTGTGTGAATTCTGAGAAAATAGTGCAATAAACATTATTTACTTGAAGATTTATACATTCGTTAAAATTAAAAGACTTTTCGGGTTTAAGTTAAGGTTGTAAATAATACATCAAGACAAATCAGTTTTAATATTGCATGAGAAAAAAGTGATTGTAAACATAAAATCTGTAATGTATTTATGCCTACTAAAAGTAAAATTAAATATTTGGCTAAAAGATTTCTTTCAATGCAAATTACAATGTGTCATAAATTAAGTGCATTTTTAAAAATCACATTTCGAATGAATATGAAAATTATTAATATTATTTTAAACTTTGCTAAATATTAGGCATACAATATTAAAAGTTATCAGAAAGTTACTAGTACAAAAATAATTCAGTTAAACAACACAAATGAAAACTATATATCAGATTTAATCGAAATTTTATCCATACAGTAAGCATGTTGGCAGTGATGGCATCGAAAGTCACAGTGGTCCGGACACATCTGCTATCAAGTTTTAAAGATTCAGTGGCGTAAATTTCTTCATATTCTTATAAAAAAACGACACGAACACTTAAAAAAATATTAAACATACTGCCTGTTTTTGGAAAACAAAAACCGCTGTGCTTTTGCACATGAGTCAAATCAACTATGTTTTTATCAAAATTCAGCTCAGCAAATTTTGTTTAGCTGCCTTTGGCTGAGCGTCAATCTTAGAGACAAAGTGCACAAGTGAACGCCGAAGTAGAAATTCCAAAAACATCAACTTACCTTAACAATCCTTTGGATAGTAAAATCATCCTAGAATGCCAGGCGCGACTTTGGAAAACAAACAGTACAATGGGATGCCGTATTACTTGCATGCAAAGTCATATTCTAACCATGGTGTTAGTTTTAAATACGATATCTTGAATGGGAGCGTATTCCTGCAATATAGGACCGGGACAGGATTCAATTTTATAAGCCACTTAAATAAATTATATATTTTTTATAAACCTAGATAAATTTGGTTTCTTAATTGAATAATTTTATTTAATGTGCCATTGTCAAGTGCCAACTAAAAAATATCAACACTTGCGATTTTAGGCTTTTATGAAATATCTAGAAATATACTTGAAGAATTATTCTGAAACTCCAGGTGTTTAAATGAAATAGTACAGGTCATATATTATCGCGAAGTTATCCCGAAATCTTATAGGAGACTGACAACAAATCGAAAGAGAACGAAGATCTTTTGTATAGCTCTGCCAAAGCTAACGTAGCAAAAGCGTTCAGACTGCAGGTTATGATTAAGTGGCTTATTATAATAGACTGTGTTCATTTTTTAGGACAGCATGTATACTCGATGAGAAATTAAGGTTTTTATAAAAATGGTACCGAATTTTGTAAACTTTTTTGCTTATAATTTGTAGAGTTCTTAGTAAAAACAATGTTCTATTCAAAGAAATGACGAACAACTTTGTACATAAAACCGTGTAATCAGAATTAAATAATAATAATTGCATGAAAATGTACAGATTTACTAAATAATTTTTCACTGTGAATGCGTTAATGTAATCAAAATATAATTTACATAACGTGCTAGCTAAATATATAGAGCAACTTTTGTAAATTCTCAAAAGCACAGACTGAAAATTCTGAATTTTATCATCGATAGAATAAGCTCAAAACCCGTTGCTCCCAAAAAGTAGCTAAAAAATGAGGGACTGTATCCAAAAACAGTAGTACGTGCAATATTTTGTTCTGCTATATTAACACTAATTAATGGGATATGGCATAGTAAGGCATTTAAATGCTTAAAGTTTTATTTAAAATAATAAAAATAATAAAAATAATAAAAAATTTTCACAATGACGGGGATTTAAAAATAGGCTATATTAAGTATACTGAATGAAAACATCAGGCAAACTTTTTTTTTAATTATTTGCTCTATATTTGGAATATATTTGGACTACAATCCCACATTGGGTCTGGTAAACTTGAAATTTTGGTGAAAACCTGATATTACCTAAATTTTCCATTAGATTTGAATTGTGTGCACAGAAATTGCGTGCACCAAAATGACACTATTTTTTAAATAATAGCTATGCATAGGTAATATACACATATCCAGACATCATATTGAAAATATTTCCGGTAAAAAACCAATATTTCAAAATCATTAAAAACACTTTTGTTAAATATTAGTAAATTTAAGAATATTTAATAAGTAAATTTGATTAGTAAATTTAGGAATTTATTATGGCAACATTTGCCAGAAATGTGTCCAAAAATATACAATTTATTTTCTAGTATTTTTGCGTTAATACTGGGTAAATCAATTTTATAAGCATTAATAAATGACACCGAAATGAAAACATTTTCTTAAAAATGACAAAAAGGGTTCATTTTAATGTATATTTACTCGCATTTGTAACAAAATGCATAAAATTATTTGTACAAAGTATCTAAATAATATATATTATTACCAAATATTTCATTACGTCTCTTTCTAGAAACACAACATTTAACTAACGGCAATTTTTCCGCCTATGATATCACAAGACGTTATTTTCTAGATCTCCCTTAATCTCTAAATGCATTTGTCCGGTTTTATCTTCTATTTATGAATAGAATCCAATAAGATTCTTGCTATATTAAAAGAGAGAAAATTAGAGAGGAAAATCAGGGGTTAGATTGTCACTAAAGGAACTGGCTGATATTTTTTTCATTTCATTTTGTTGTTGATTACAATAAGTGTATTTCAAAGTAAGGATAGAAAATAGTGTAAAATGTATGGATCATAATCATGATTAATTTTTAAAAAGGCACATAAATAATTGGAAATAACTGGAAATTGCACGTGAACGTAGCAAATGAGGTGCGTTTGTACGATAACGATTTTTTAAAAATATTCAGATCTTGCTGATATAGTAGAGCGTACTTCGGATAGAATATAGTAGTCGAAATCTTTGTGTTTCTGTAAATATGCAGAGAGTAATTTTTCTTACACTTCAGCAACGTATATCTTATTCATAAAATGTGAAATAGTTGAATGTAATTAAAGCATGACCCAAACAATGTTTCCCCGTGTAGCATTATGTAGTGGAATACTTTTGTGTGACCCTGTAATTTGATAATAAAAATTCTTTGCATCACAGATTGTACAGAATGCATATTTTAGTATATATTTCATAGATTCATGCCAATTCTATTATGTTCCAATGAGTGTAACATCATAAAAATGCATTTGAAACTTTTTCCCATTGACCGTAATGTAATGGAATACCTTTCATTGTCCCTATAAATGATCTATGCATCCGACTTTCATAACATTTGAAATGACTCGATAAAATTACGCAATAATTATATGTTTTAAATTTCAAATGATTAAAATGCATTTGAAATTTTTTCCCCATTGACCGTAATGTAACACAATTCTTTTGATTGTCCCTATAAATGATCTATGTATCTGACTTTCATAACATTTGAAATGACTCGATAAAATTACGTAATAATTATATGTTTTAAATTTCAAACGATTAAAATGCATTTGAAACTTTTTTCCCCATTGACCGTAATGTAACGGAATCCTTTTGATTGTCCCTGTAATTGATCTATCCATCCAATTTTCATAAAATTTGAAATGACTCGACAAAATTATGGTATAATTGTGTATTTTAAATTTACCTAAAAAGGCACATAAAATAAATCTATAAATAAACGATCAAGTGTGAGTATTACTCTCGCACAAATGATTCCATACAATATCTATATTAAATACTATCTGCATTATTAGAAAATATCACTGTTAAAAAAATAATGTTACTTTGTAAAAAAAAAAAAATCTATACAATCTAGGGTTGTATACAGCTGTTTATATTAAAAAAGTATAAAAAGATATACCATAAAGGTGCAGAGAGATATAATTACTAAATCGTGTCAAATAGTGCTATCCTTTATAACTACTTTATATTTACGTCTCGTAAAACAAAATTCGGCCTAATCTTTTCATTTTACAGTGTACCGGAAACAAAACTCTACTTCAAAGTTTAAGCCTGACATTGTGTTAAGCGTGCTTGGAAATGAGGTCACAAAATTGCAACAATGCCTTGATCCGTGTCACGTTTTTTTAGATAGGTTTTTAATTAACCTTTAAAAACACGAGTGATATACTGCGAGAGCCACTCAATTAAAATTAATCTTGTAATCCATAGTAATTATGTGATTAATGATAATTAAATTAGTCTCTGACAGTTTGTAATTTCTTGATTTTATGCCAAATTCGGCATTGCATTACATAAATATGTCACTAAAAGGGGTTTATTTACCACTTCGGTGGCACATAACCTGGTGGCATATAGTGGAAGCCGCCCATGTCATTGTATATGTCCAAACCGTCCGTCTATTTCAGGTTAATATATTGGCTATTTATCGAAAGTTTTTTCCGAAAATCGTTACCAACAATTTTTTCACACATCTGCACCAGCAAGTACCTCTAACGTTTCTCAATGTCTTTGTTGAAATCACGTGAATTGAAATTTGTGTGTAACGGACAAATGCAATTTTTTTTAAAAACTATGCGATCTCGGATGATCCCTATAGTTTTTCGTGAAAATTTAAATTAAGTTTTATTACCTAAATTTTTTCATAATTTTTTTTGTTTTAGTTGATTTAAAAAAAAAAGGAGTTAGCACATTTGTGCATTATGTTTTCGACGATATCTCTAAAAATATAAAACCTAAAATTGAAAGAAATGTATTTTGGAGTTTGGTGATACGAATTCTTTCACACGATATACAAAGAAAAGGTTTGTTTTCACATAACTTAATTAGTCCTTCTATATTTTTCCTAAATATATTTCTGAACTCCTTCCGTTCTAATGTTAATGTACATTACATTTCAAATAGCTGTGTTGGGTAGTTTTCTCAATGTCATACACATACAAGCGGACGCATATTTCAGATGTGTATATTGCTGGGACGATTACTGTTTCTAAACCAATAGGAGACCGTCATTATCACGGTCAAGTACACGCCCACACAGTTTGATTGACAGGAACTCGTGGACAATTGATCGTGTGTGTTTATTATTTATTTGTACTCGGATTGTTTGAATTTGTACTCGGTAATTAAAAATTAAAGGTACGAAAGAATTTTTTTTTTTCAAAATGACTGAATTTTATTTACTTCAATTAGAAATTATACTTCCTCTGATCCTGAAATAAATAAATAAATAAATAAATAAAAATTAAAGTAAGAATTTTGCTTATACGGATATTTTCGCAGAATACTTTTTTCCCATTTGTTTAATATATATATAAATCATTTTGGAACGATATTTAGAATATTAAAAGGGTTTGAAATATTTTTTTTAAATGTCTTATTTATTAATAAAAGACAGCCTCCAATAATTAAAAAAAAAAAAAAAAATCACCAACGGACTCTCGGCCCGCGATGGACTCGAACCCATATCCTCCGGTTTCAAGCTCGACGTTCTAACCATTCAGCCAGTCAGCTCACTTTCACCCGCAACAGATTATCGTTATAATTAGCACCGTCAATTGTCCACGAGTTCCTGTCAATCAAACTGTGTGGGCTTGTACTTGACCGTGATAATGACGCTCTCCTATTGGTTTAGAAACAGTAATCGTCCCAGCAATATACACTTCTGAAATATGCCAAGCGGACGAACTAGACGACATTTATAGTTCCTACATATATATATAATAACGAGTGCATTAAAAATCTTTTTCCTGTATTAATAGTTATTCTGATTCTCAGAAAAGGTGAGAAACTCTTAATTTAATTTATTGGTAAACACGTCTTACAGTGCATCTTATTCTGTTTAACTGTGAGCTCGTTTTAACCATAGTGGTATTAGACAAGTTTGAATGTGTGAATCCAAGAAACTTTTCGAGAGTTTGAGCAAAGACAAAGTGTGGACAGACAGCAGATGGCGAACATTACAACAGACTTACAAACCGAAATATTAAACGCTTTTCAAAAATTTTGGGAAGTGTTAAAAATAATTAAAAATATCTCTATCGTCGCACTGTTGACATTAAAATACGCTGAAAGCTGTACAGCGTGAGCACAAAATCTTGCTTTTCATATAAGTATTTATTGTGATAGATCCTTTCAACGTGAAACGGGAAACACATTTCCCGTGGCAATAAAGAATGTTTTAGATCTCAGAATATCAGCGTGATCACCAGGTAAGCATTTAGTCCAGATCTCATTCCGATAGAGAATATCCTGAGAATCCTGTCACATGACGTCTATAAGAATAGGAAGCAGTATTACACTGTAAAAAACAGTTCTATAAAGGTATTAAACTCTTTCTAAGAAGCTGGGATTCCTAGAACTTTTTATATAACGATAACTACAAAATGTTTTGTAGCAGAATCGGTTACATTAGTTTTTGCTGTTACTATTACATAAAAAGCTCTAGGAATCCCAGATTCCTAATAAAAGTTTAGTATCTTTACAGAATTTTTTTTACAGTGTATTCAGTACAAGAGCTCAAATCAGTAATCGAGGAATAAAGATTCGTTTCCGATACCTTCCATTGCTCTCGAGTTACCAATGAAAAATCGCGTATTCCAACTCATCATGTGCTTTAGAAATTCTAAAGTACTTTTGTGATTTGTGAAATCTAAATGTTTCGTTTTTGTGAATAAGCTTTTACGACACCACAATTTTGATTTTTTTTTATTTATCCTTTTTTTTTCAGTGATTTATATTGGCATTCGAAACACTAATTTCTAATCAAATTATTTAGATTCAATAAAATGGGAAAGCATTCCGGTGTATATTTTTCCTTTTATAAAAACAGGTAGATTTTGAAAAAATTTTGGTCCGAACTGAACAACGAAAATCTATAATAATTTTATGAAACTACAAAATAATTATTTATAAACGAAACTCTTCTTATATACAACAGATAGCACATGTATTAAAATTCTGTAATAAAAGTCATACTTATATACACAACAGTTGAAAATACTTAAAATATTGAGTAAAATCCACAGCCGACAAGTTTCAGCCACCCTGTGGTCTTCATCTATCAATGTGACAGAGACAATTTGTTAAAAAAAGTCAAAACCAAAACATACTGTAATGAATATCGTTACTGTATAGAGCAGCGGTTCCCAAACTTTCTTGGTACGCGACCCCCTTTCAATAAAAAAAAATTTCGCGACCCAACTTTCAGTTAAAAAAAAAAAAAAATCGTTCCCCACCTTTCAGTTGGAAAAAAAAATCGCGACTCACACAAGATAAAGTTGTATAGCAGTAGAGCAATTTTTGTACGATCTCTATGCGCTCGGCTATCTTATCCTACGAAAAGCGCAAATTTTCGTACGGAAGATATATTATCAACAAAACAGAGAATCGGTAATCTCAATGTGTGGTAGTGAATAGTGATTAAAACAATGCACAAACTACAAAGAAAAAACATTGAAAATACGTTTAATTATTATGAAAACATAACTTTATAATCAACGAGATTTCTGGTACTGGTGTTTACCAATGTGGAAACATAAATTTAAACGCAGTTTATCTCACTACTTGCCTTTCAAAAACAGCAAAGTAGAAAAAGCATGTTCTCATAAGCATGAAGTGTTGAATTTCATCAAGGACCTCAAAGCTTATTTAATATTTCTGGATATTCTGTTCCTATATTAATCTATTAGGAAATTAAAGATTTCTCATTGAAATATTATTTCCTGTTGAAATTCTTATAGCTTTCTAAACAAAGGACGTAAAAAGTATATTTTGATGCAAACTTCTATTGTTCGCGACCCACCAAAACCACTGCCGCGGCCCACCAGTGGGTCGCGACCCATCGATTGGGAACCGCTGGTATAGAGCCATCTATAAAACTCAAAAAGTCAAACCATCTCTAAAGCCATCACTAAAAAGTAAAACCATCCAACTACAAAAATAAAACTCAAAGAAACAAATTATTGAAGTTGAAAAGCCACGACAAATTCAAAACCACGTCAGCAGAAATTTGACTAGGAGCTAAATGTCTCTCGTAGTTTTTCAACTTTAATAATGTGATTTCCCGAGTTCTACATTTGTGGCTGAATGGTTGGACTTCAGTTTCACAAATAGCGCTACACAATAACATTACAGTAGGTTTTGGTTTTGACTTTTGTAAACTAATAAAATTTGTCTCTCTTACATTGTTATAAGATCCTGATGAAGGCCACAGGGTGGCAGACACTTGTCGGTTGTAAATTTTAGTTAATGTTTTAAGCGTTTTTAATTGATGTGTATACAAAAACGCCTTTTAGTAAAGATTTTTTAATATGTATGATTAATTTCAAGGCATAATAGCTCTTTAGTTTGAACAACAGATATTTTTTATTTTTTTTAATTAAAATCAAAATTTTAAAAAAAAATCTTAGCCTTTATTAATAAAAAATTTGCTTATAGTTTTTAAGCATAAAATTTAAAATATTTTATTATTCCTAAAAGTAGCGATATATTTTCATTTTTTTAAATATATTATCATCATTATTTTACTAATTTTAGAATATCTTGTTTAATTTCCCATGTGAAACAAAAACTTATTTTTTTCTTTAATAAAAATATTACCTTTATATCACCAAACTTTCAAAATATTTTACAAAAAAAGTTTAATAATAAAAATATTTAAGATAATCCTAATAAGTTCATGTAAAAACAATTTTAGGTCTTTTATAAGTAAAAAAAATGTCACACAAGAAATTTTAATATGTTAGCAGTTCAACTTTATCCTCTAAAGCCTGAAAACCAAATTTTTTCCTAGAAAAGATGAGAGCGTTACACATGCTTTTTCATAAGCACGAAGAAAAAATTAAGTACACTTTGATTTTTTTATCAAGATTCAGAAAATTTATGCACTCATTTATATTCATGCTGAAAGCACCTCATATATTTTAGAATTAATTATAATTTAAAATGAAAGATCTTTAAACAAAGGCTTATTTTTTTCTCTGCAAAAGGGGAAAAATATATAACGCGCTTTATTAGAAAGTAATTATATTAAACTAAAATAGCTTTTTAAAATAATTTTGCTGTGTGTTGCAGCATCAATATTTGTAGAAATTCTGCAGTTAATGACAATATTATAACAAACTGTTTTTATACTTTTGTATTTTAATGTCTTTGTGATTTTTAGCACGCATTATTAATTTTTTCATTAAAAATCCTTTTTTTGTTGTTGGGAGAGGCAGAGGGGGAAATAATATTTTTAACAAACAACGAAGAAGAGAAAATTTATAGCGCTCTTTTAAAAGTAAAATTAATGATTTAAATTTTAAATTTTCATTCTCGAAAAAAAATAGTTCATTCACAGTTTTTCATTATTCTTACACATTTTCAGCTACGGTGCGTCACAAAAATATAGACAAAATCATAAAATACAATTCACAGTAAAAATAAAAATGGAAAGAAAAATCTTTTATATGTGTCTAACTGCAAACACTACATGAAACACAAGTTAGAATTAATTTGAATAACAAAAACAATAAATGTTCAATTTATTGAGAAAACAGAGAAAGAGGGTATAACATAATTATAGGCAGTATTAGTTTTATGGGTTGTTTAAAGGGTTGTGGAATACAGTTGCAAATTTTAGTTTATAATAGTGTTTCCTTTAACTTTAATCACCTCAAATACATGGTTTTCCATCGAAAGTGCTAAGTTCTGCATTACCTCTGGGGACAAGTCATACCATATGTGCTCTATTGCTGATGTAAGGTCCTTGGTCGAAAAAAAATTCTTCCATTTTCATATATTTTCGTTCTAGATGTCTTCGCATCTTCTCCATGGGATTTGGTATCCCTTTGATCTCCTGTGATATTGTTCATATTAAACCACATCTTTGTCAAGTGTAGACACATGAATAGGCACCCTGCCTTGTTGAAATACACAGTTTAGTCCTCTCAGAAAATTCTGTATTGGAATAAAATGGTCCTGATGATGGAATAAAATGATTTACTGATATTCCTGGGAGTTATATTTCTTTCTACAAAGTGCCAAAACTTTTTGTCCATTAAATCCAGAACCACTCCAAGTCATAACTGATCGTTCAACTTACTGTCTACTGAAAAAAACTCCTTAATTTGCACGTAGTAACGTATCAAAATCCGACGATTCTTTTGTAATAACCATGTATTTTACTACTAAAAGGTGATTCAGAACTATTACTTACTTTTTACAATGGTTTTCAAGGGCTATGAGTGGTGTTCAATATTTATCATCTGACATCAATCATTTTGAGTGTCAATATTTCATTAATGAAAGGACCGATTGGTGATCATTTATAAAACAACAGTCATTTCTTTTCAAATTTTGTGTTAAATACTGTGAATATTATTTATACTCGCATTACTTGGTTATATTCGATTTTGTCTTCAAAAAACATTCTTAACGCCGTAGTAAAACTCATATTTTCGGTTAGTAAATAAGATGAAGAATACTATATAAATTTAGTAGTAGCAATAAGCCATATCTGGAATGCGCCTGCATCCCTGTGAATTGTTTTAAATGCAATGTAATTTTCACTAAACTTTTTTTTCTCTTTTTAATATTCATGTAAAAATACTTTTCCTTTTTGAAAAGAAATATTACTTATGCTGTCATGGAAATCACAACAACAGTTAAAAAAGCTTATAAAAAAGTATGAAGTAAATGTTTCGTCCAAATATATTTTTAATTCTTGACTGCTTAGCAACAGTAATTGGCTATTTTAAATATGACATAATCATGATATAATTTTACTTACTGTTTTAAATGCATATTTGATATTTTTTCTCTTCTCTTTTTGATATTTAAGTAAATATACTTTTATTGCTAAAAAAATTATTTTATTTCTGTTGCATTAGAATTGTAAACAATAGTTTAAAAAGTCACCTAGCAATGTGAAATGTCTGACGTAAGTATATTTTTTAATTTAAACTGTTTGCAATATTAGTGTTTGGCTATTTTAAACATATTGTAATTTTTCCGTTTACGGCTTTTGAGACATTTTAATGAATGCACTATTTTAATATTTCCTTTCTTTTTTAATATTCCCACGTAATTATGGTTTTTCTGACGTAATTTTTAAATTTTCCCTCTTCTAAATCATAAAAATTTAATTCTTATCTGAAAGTTTTTTTTTAATTTTCTGTTTGTAAAAAAAAACGTGTTTTTTTTTTTTTTTTTTTTTTTTTACTGTGAACGACATTTTGTTATTTGATCACATGACAACAATTTAAAATAACAACCTTAACTAAGATAAGCAAAAAATGTCTTTTGAAATGCTGGATATTTTGATATCAAGTTAAATTTTTAAAATGTAAAAAAATATTCAAAAAATCTTTCAAATTAAAATATAATAATAAATGTTGTCTGCGCACAGGAAACGTCTAATGTATTAATTGATCTAATAATGTTTAAATTCCTATTGTACAATTTTTACTTCTATAAAACTTTTCTAGTGGATCAATTTTGGCCAAGTTTAGCATTAAATATCTCTTAAAATAATTCTTGAATTTGAAAATTGCATACATCAATGTGTTTATCAAACAGTATTTATAGCTCCGTGTAGTTTTGCATTTTTGTATTTAGTAGTTTTCTTAATATTAAGGAAGAGATACCGTAGATCTCAAAACTTTCATTGTCAGCAATGGCGCTTACAGCGTTAGTTACTTTTTATAGAATAAAGAGATACATTTCTACTTATAAATTTTTCGTCTGCATGTAAAAAAAAGAAAAAATAATTAATACATGTTTCTTATGTTTGATATCAATTATCAAACAAATAATTTTATTTAATTCATATACATGTTCCAGGGGAAAAGTCGCTGCCATCGAAAATCTCATGATCTGAAGACACGAACTGCGACGTCATCTCTAATGGATCAACTTCTAACAAATGTTAGATATTACACCGGAAATTTTCAAATACCAGTTTCATTTTATTCGTTTTGTAGAATAGTATCATCTTATAAATCAATAATAACTATTTAAACTTACTAGTGAGAACTTAAAAAGCTCCCCCAAAAAATCAACCAGATGCAGCAACACTATGATATTCCACATGTGGCTTACTGTTTATTTGGGAATTTCGATATTTTGTCGATAAAATTAAGTATTTACTATTGTTTTATAAAATGGTAGACATTCCACAAGTAAAATAACAGAAATTTTCTATTCCAAATTTTTCGTTGTAAATTCCAACACTAGTAAGAAGTGGTGACATCACAATTTGTGTCTTCGGGCCCTGATTATTTCAATGGCAGTTGATAAAACGGTTACAATTTTTACAGCAGAATATTAACAATTTATTTCACATTTGACGTGAAATAAATAAGCAA
The DNA here is from genome assembly GCA_964019185.1 of Maratus speculifer. Taxonomy (NCBI): domain Eukaryota; kingdom Metazoa; phylum Arthropoda; class Arachnida; order Araneae; family Salticidae; genus Maratus; species Maratus speculifer. The sequence goes on along the minus strand of OZ025292.1, from coordinate 306,398,780 downwards.
AAATGCAATAAAAAATTAAACATAAAAAATACATAAAATATGAGTTTAACAAATAAATTTTATTGTTTTTCTAACTTTCGTGTATAGGACTCCAAAAACACAAGTTTTCGACGCTGGGAGGAAGCATCACCAAAAGTGCTTCCATTGTAAGTGCAAAGAATGCTTAGAAAAAAGTTCTTTGAGGGGAAAAATTTAAAAAGATATCTTTGAGTTTGAGATGACTAAACTATATTCAAAACACATTTTTATCTATTTTGAGCGCATCGCTAAAAATGTACTTTTGAATTGTTAACTTTTTTTATATTGAAAAAGCGACTTTATTTCATGTTGTTTAATTTTGTTTTATATAAATGATGACCTTAATTTTGAACATTATTTTAATTTTTGGTGAATTTCATTCATTTCTTTCTTGTTTTTTTTTTTCAGTTTTTTTTCGAGTTTCTTCTTTCATCAAGGAATAAATCCAATCCCGAGCAAGATACATATTAATTGTTAAGTAAAATTCTTAAGACAAGAAATTGATTTCAATCATACATTTAAGGAGGCTCAGGGGTTGATCGATACGGAAAAACATGCAAACGGAGCTCTCGCTTCGAGTCCATATAAAAACAGAAGTATTCAATGCAATTAATTTAAACTTTCTGATATTTTAAAAGTATGTTTGTAGTCTTATAAAATTATAAAATGAAGTACTTCAATGTAATATAATAAGAAAGATAGCAAAATTTATGTAACACAATTTTCGAAAAAAAATTATGTGTTATATCACCAACACCAAGATATCTTAACGTTGAATTGACATAAGAACCTAATTTTTTGCTTTAAAATGATCCGGAAACTTTACTCTGTAGAATGAATTAAGGATATAACTATAGCTAAAAAACAACATTATTAAAAAAAAAACTCTCAAATTCGAAAATTGAAAAAACTCCTAAAAATACAACTTTTTTTAAATAAAATACTCAAAATATTAAACTGTCTAAACGATATTAATTCATTGTATAGATAATGATGTTATACGCATGCAAAAAAAAAAAAAAAAAAAAAAAAAAAAAAAAAAAAATTAAGCCACTCCATTAAATAGTTTTTTTTAATCTCGGTATTAGTCGTCAATAGACAAGTTTTTAGAAAACACGACTTAAAGTTGAAATTATATGGGTGCAGCTATGAAAGTGTTGATACATAAATGCTTATAACTCCCTTAAAAATGCAAATATTTTTATGCAGCTTTTTGCATTGAGTTAAGAATTAATTGAATAATCAAACTAGATCATAAAAAAAAAACCGATTTTTTGAAAAGTTTTCAACTCCCGAGCCCCCTTAAGTAGTTTCGGTTATTATATTTAGCATAAGTGACATAATATTGGAATTCACAATGATCTGTTAATACTTGAATTTCCCTTTGGAAAATATCTCTAAAACATTTTGACGTACGATTGTCTATACAAAATCATATAAATTTATGCATTTGGCAAGTTAGGTAGATTAAACCACTATAAATAATGGATTATTTAAAACTAATTTAAATGGTCTAAGAAAATAGTTTTAACTTTAGTAAAAAATACCATACATTTTTTATACGATCAACACCATATTTTAAATATTACATTTTTAATGTTTATATTTACAAAATTTAGTTAGTATTTACAAAATTTAGTATTACAAAATTAAACTAATGTTCATGAAGTATAAAGAAAATTGTTTTCTTAATAATTGGCAAAGTATGATGTATCATGAAATATGTACACCTGTTTATAATCTTCTTTATTTGTGTGTGCATATAATTTTTACATATGGTTGTATCAAAACTAATATATTAGTTATGTTGTTAATTTTATGTTATTTGTTATAATTATTATAGAAATGAGATAATTTTGTAAAATGATTAATTTTTGTATTTTATTTCTTACAATTTCGAAAAAAAATATTAAACGTTATTCAAATAAATAGATCGCTTATAAAATTGTTTCAATAACTTAAAAAAAAAGAAAAAAGATGTTTAAACCACAATTTTAATACTTGAATGTCTTATTTTATTTTTTTCAGTTTTAAATAGAATCAGTGGGAGAGAATTTCTGTCATGTGTTGAGAAACGTGGAATGGTATCCCTTGCAGCTTATAATGATCTAGATTTCTCCCTTTATTATTTTATTTCTGGTAGTGGTTTGAAATGGGGGATTTTTTTAATTATTTTCTTTACAAAAAGAGACTTTTCTGATGCCCATAATCGACAAAAAAGCTTAAAATTGTTGTCAAAACTCGTTCTATGACTTTATTAGAACAAAATGTTCCTGTAAGTCATAAAACTGTAAACTTACAAGCAAAATTATCTACGTCCTAAAAAAGAAATTGCAATTCACCACAATAATTGTCTCAAAGCGACCTAGAAAGACTTCAGACAAGCCTGATATTTTTAAAAAACAGTTACGTACTGTTAATACAACTACAAAAACTGCAGGAAAAAAAGTAAGAAAAATCATGCGTTAAGCATAGATTATGAGGCACTTTACAACACTCCAGGAAATCAATAACAAAACTTCGTTAATTAGGGAAATAAGGGTATATAGCCAAATGTGTATTCTAGTACTATTGATCAGCCTTGTATTTGATCTGTCAACTACTATACATAATGTACACTGCCCAAAACAATTAAAGGATATTGCAGTTTTAGGTGGATTTTGTATATGGGAAACTTTTTAGCTGATTGATACATGGTCGACAGACATAGTAGGTTATATGAGAATAAATTACACATGTTTGGCAGAAAAAATGCATTTTATTGCGCATTTGTGTACAAAAGGAAAAAAACACAATTTGTGCATATGAGAAAAAAAGAATAATAAAAGGTGTTTTCTTCAAAGAAAATCATTTTCAGTAGGGGGTATGGTTTCCACGGGCGGCCAGCAATATTGAACACTTTGAGGCATGGACTCAATGAGGCTATTAATGACGAGTTGGGGAATTCTGCCCCACTCTTCCAGAAGAGCTCTTTCCAGTTCTTGGAGAATTTGTGGGGGTTGTTGGCGGCCAGAAACTCGTCTTCCTAGAGCGTCCCAAATGTGCTCGATTGGATTCATGTATGGAGAACACGCTGGCCATTCCATTCGAACGATTCCTTCCTCGGAAAGGAAATCCTCCACCAGGCTTGCACGATGTGGCCTGCAGTTATCGTCCATTAAAATGAAGTTATCTCCGATTGCTGCAGCGTAAGGGACTACAATAGGTCTGAGGATCTCATCCCTATATCTCGAGCTCCATCTCGAATGATGTAGAGGTCAGTGCGCCCGTCAATGGAGATGCCACCATACACCAACACTCCTCCACCGCCAAATCTGACACTTTCGTGCACGAACGCAGGATTATTCCTACTGCCACGGTCCCTACAGATGAAAATACGCCTATTATCCGGATGCACAGAAAAACGGGACTCGTCAGAAAACAGAATATTGCTCCATTCATTTCTCCTCCAGTTGACATGCTCGGTTGCTCACTCCCTGCGGTCGCGACGATGCCTTGATATTAATCTAACACATACCATCTGTCGGCGAGCATACAGACCTACAGCATGGAGCCGATTTCGGACAGTCTGAGTTGAAATCGTGGTGCCTGTAGCCGTGCGAAGTTGTTGTTGGAGAAGAGTAGCGTTCATGTTTCGGTGTCTCCGAGCTGTTAACGCTAAATACCGATCTTCATTGGGCGTTGTTGCCCGTCTGCGACCTTGCCCTGGTCTTCGGCCTGCACATCCACTCTCCAAAAAACGGTTCCAAATCCTGGAAATGACCCTTTGTGACACTCCAATGGCTTGCGCTACTTCGGCTTGAGTTTGGCCCTCTTCTAACCTACCAACAATTCTCCAAGCTTCTGAATCTGTCAAATGGCTTCGTTGAGATATCGTACTCATCGAAACAAAGCAATCACTGAATGCCGATCATCGTTGTCTTCATTCTCTTTTATCCAGTTGAAAGTCAAATTTTATTCACTGCCGCGGAAGCGACGTTTTGGACGTCGAACTCAAAATTTGCATACTCCACAGTTTGAAAACCAGAAAAAATTGCAGTTGTGATTCTCTTCTTCTATTTTCGGCAAAAAAAATTCGTTTATATCTTTATTTTATACAAAACTTCAAATATCCTTTAATTGTTTAAGCAGTGTATAATGGAAAGTTTAGTTTAGAAAGAAAATGCCAAGTAGCTTGAAATTTCCCTTTCAACAATTTATATTAATAGATGGAACCATACTTGAATACTTTGTTCAGCTCTGTAATTTACCTTGTACATTTATTACACGTCAGTAAGAAGCTAAAATTTATTTTAAACGCAAACACTCTTAAAACAACTGAAATCGCATTATTATTAAACATTATTCATAGCCGTCCATGTACCCAATTCTTTCCGTGGCCCTGTATATCATTTTATCTATATTTTATAAACATTTCTTTGTAAATTGAATGTAGTTCAGCGTAAAAATGCATACCTTATTTAGGAACCACTTTTAAGTAATTTACGCTCATACTCAGTGTTCCATGTAGGCAGACGATACCGTGCTACCTAAATTAAAATGTCAGTGCTGAGAAACTGAAGAGAAGTGAAGTGTTTTTTCTGTTTTTATTCTAAAGTTGTTTTTGAGATAAATGCAGACGATAATGCAGCAGTGAGCTGCGAGTGAGTGTTATTCTTTTAATAAAGTGTTTTTTAATATAATCAGTGCCTATGGAATAATTTGTGTAGTGTGTGCATAATTTTACATGGTCCGTCTCACAAGGAGGTAAAAATAATTATTAATGTGAGTAATTAATCTTCGAATTAACTATGTGCTGATGTGATATTAAGAGTTCTATAAAGGTGTTTTCTGAAACTTTTATTGTGAGATTCGTCGAATAATATTCTGCTTAAATTAGTGAAGTGTTGTGCTCAAACAATGGAAGTGTTGTGTTTAAGAAGATATTGTTTTAAGAGTTAATGAATATTTTGAGAAATTTTGTTTTGATACCGATCGCTGGAAAAAAAAAAAAAAAAAAAAAAAAAAAAAAATCGGAACTATGCTTTTTGGAAGCAGTCAGAAGTTTAGATGCTGCTGTTCATATTTCATGAAAATTTTCTTTGAAATGATTTTGCCAATTAAAATTAAAGAAGTCATATGTTGGTTAAATCTGAAGAAGAACTGTTTAAATTATTGTGTGATTAAGATATGCACAAATAAGTTGGCCTTTTGTATATTGAGTGAACTTTTTGCATATTGAGAGAATAAAGTTTTCAGTCTGTTTTCCTGGGATGTGATAAGAGGAACTGTGCTGATTTTTTTTTAAGTTTATCGTCTCCAGAGAGACAGTGTTGGTTTTTTCTATTAGTGTGAAGAACGACGATAAGTCCTGAGTATGGTCTGCGTCCCAAAACATTGGAGTTTATGCATTTTTGTCGTGAATGTCATGGTGCAGCAAGTGAAGTGTGTGAGTAGTATGAAAGTTTGATTGCCCTGAATGCTCACAAGAACCTTTCAGCTTTGTGTTTCTTGAACTGTGCTCTACATAGCCTGTGACGACTTTGCCCAGTTGGACTTTTTGCTGTGATGCCTTATGGTGCCTGAGAGGACTTCATCATGATGAGTTTTTTCCTGATGAGTTTTGAGTTCATGATCTGTGATCTACAGTGTTTGAAATGACTTTATAAATGAACTTTTGTTCCAAGGAATCATGGACTTAGTTGTGACAGACTGTATCCTGCATACCTTTAAGAGCTCTGATAAACTGGGAATCTACTTGGCCATGACGTTTTTGCATATTTTCTCGACAGAGCTACCGGTTCTGGTACTTTGTGTGATGGAGGACTTCTGCAGTAAAAGTGAAATTTTTAAAATTCTTTTTATTGAAAATGAAATGATTTTCTTTAGTTTAATAGAAAATAATTAAATGGATAAATTTTTAAGTAGTTTATGTGAAAAATATTATATAGAGATATTTATTAAAAATGAAGTGTTAAAACCTTAATAGTTTTGCTATATTTTTAAATTTAAACTGTTAAATTTAAATTTTGAAGTTTAAGTATAATGAAGTTAAAAATTGTTACATCTATCTCCATATATACATATTTTTAATTAACAGGCCTGCATTTGAGGAGTTTTAAAAAATATAAGATTCGAGAGTATATTTGAACTTTGAATAAAATGTGTAATGTTTTAATAGACTCTTTTATATATTTAAAATTTTTAATAAATTTAAAGTTTTTAAAAAACTTATAAGGTGCTTAAATGGTAGGAAATCAGTTTTTGGTGCTGTCTACGGGCGGAGATTTATGAATTATTAATGAAAGTTTATAGATATTTTTGAGTAATTTAATATTTTAAAATTTTGTTTTGTGACATGGCTTCAGAGGTTTACTTGATCTTGCTGATTTCCTGAAGTTTATGCCCTATTCCTTTTAGCTTAAAAGTTTGGTATTTTTTTATATATAATCTTAAAGTTTAGCATATTATGTTTTAAAAAATCAACTATATTTTTTTCAGTATGGGAGGTTTCTTGATTATTAGTGTTAGATTTAGGGAAACATGATGTCACGAAAATTTTGGCATATGAAGTACAGAATATTCTAAATAAATTTGAATTTTTATTTACTGGATGAATTTTATTATTTACTTTACACCAGTCATTGATTTAGTGCATATAATCTATAATCGGAGATAAATATTTCTTTTCTTTTTCTGAGTTCTCATAAAAATATTAATTTTTTCAATATGTTTTACAGATTTTTTTTTAGAGTTGATTTAGAGTTTAAGAATTGATTTAGAGTTTTAGAGTTTTAGAGTTGATTTAGAGTTTTAGAGTTGATTTAGAGTTTTAGAGTTGATTTAGAGTTGATTTAGAGTTTTAGAGTTGATTTAAAGTTCTAGAGTTGAGTTAGAGTTTTAGAGTTGATTTAGAGTGTTAGAGTTGATTTAGAGTTTTAGAGTTGATTTAGAGTTCTAGAGTTGAGTTAGAGTTCTAGAGTTGATTTAGAGTTTTAGCGTTGATTTAGAGTTTAAGAGTTGGTTTAGAGTTTTAGAGTTGGTTTAGAGTTTTAGAGTTGTTTTAGAGTTTAAGAGATGATTTAGAGTTTGAGAGTTGATTTAGAGTTTGAGAGTTGATGTAGAGTTTAAGAGTTGATGTAGAGTTTAAGAGTTGATTTAGAGTTTTAGAGTTGTTTCAGAGTTTTAGAGCCATGGAAGAGATCCACCATTTTAAGTGTTAGGATTTTTTGCAGTTGTTTAGTGTCATGTCTGCTCAGTGCTAATTTGAGAAATAATTTTTAAAGTTGACTTTTGTTAATTGAAAGTTGAAAGTTGATCATGTGTAAGGCTAAAAATTCAACTCTTTTGATGAAGGAGTCTTTGAAGATCGGATCCATTTTTTGATTGAGTTGATGGATCTTTTTGCGGATCTTTTTTTTTTCTGGTATTGAGTTTAAGCAATTGTGAAATGTTGAAATAGATATGGAAATAAATTAATAAAGTTTTTGTTATATTAATGTAATAGAACAGATTTAAATATTTTGTGTTAGATTCAACTGTAGGATAGCATTTTTTTTAGTTGTTAGAATTGTCTCCTGAATGTGGAAGGAACATCTTTCAGCTGTGTAAGTTTTAGGGCTTGTGAGGAGAGTCTAATTTTTGTGAAAGTGTTTTTGTACTGGTGGACTATTTCTCGGCAATAAGGAGTTTCTGTGGTCTTGGTGTCAACATTGGTTGATCTGTCCTAATATGTTAAGTATGGAAACAATAGTTTATTATTTGAGGTTTTTTGTGATTGTCTGAATTAAAGTAATCTGTATCCGTGCTACAACTCTTGCCTATGTGATTTTGTGTTTTTCGAGAGAGTGAGGTATGAAGACCTAGGGCCCCAGGCAAATTTGGAGAGAGTGAAAGGGTGGCCGGGTGTACACGGCGCTGAAGGTTGTGTGAATGTTACGTACCAATTTAATTATATGTGTCCTCCGGATTCTTAAAAGATGTTGTAACGGAAACTTTGTTTCTATTGGAAATTGGCTTCTGTGAAGGATAGGATTATTTTTGAGAATGGAGTCATGTGTTGATGCCAGACCGGGAAGTTTGTATGTTGTAAAAATGAGATTTGGTTACCTTTGAATTTAATCATGGGGTTCCACTATTCTTAAATTTTATAATTGAATATTAAAGATTTTGATCTATTTATTCAATAAGTGAAAATAATATTTTTATATTGTTTAAAACAGTTAATTGTATAAGATATATTATTAATGTATATGATAATTGAAATTTCTTCCTATTATGGACTTTGAAGATTGTTTCATGAATATTACAATATTGAAAAAGTTTAATAAGTGTAAGATATTGACATGCTGTGTTCTTGTTGAAATATATGTAGGGTTTTTTCAAGTGTGTATAAGGTATATAAAAGCAGTATATATCAATATTTTTGAATATGTTTTAAAACCTAGGAGTCAGATCGAGTGGATCTTGTTGGTATGAGAGTAATTTTAAGTGACTACCTACCTGGTAAAAGTTGTTTTTTGATGTGTGTAAATATTATATAAAAGTTTTTATTTTGTGTATAAATATGTTTGAATATTTTGGGTGTTGAGCTGAGCTGGAACTTTGGCTAATTTTTTTTGTTTATTCCTGGTTAGTGTGTCTTCGTTAAAGATTTATTAATATATTTGGAGTTAATGTACAGGTGATTAAATGCTGTTGAGATAATAGTCCTTTTTAAGATGTTATCCTTTTTTGTTCTAAATATGGACATCGTCAGGATGTACTAGTGTGTTAGGCTATCCTTAAGAGGATTAAAACTATAGTGGTGTATTTTAAATTCTTGTAGTCGCCGCTCCTTTTTAGATAAAAGTGTTAAGATGGGGGTTTTGATAGGATTTAACATCAGTAGGATACTGGCAGTTCTTATCACTTTTATCTCCTTTCTAATATTTCTGTTTAGCCCTAAAGTTTAAATGATATTTAAAGCAAAGGCTAAAAAGTTTATTTATCAATTGTTAAAAAATTAAATTTAAAGTTCTATTTAATTTACTCAATAATTGAAATTAATTGTAAGATTTGGTAAGTGGAGAATTGAAAAGCATAATGTAAAAATAGGAGATCTAGTGTTGTTAGTAGAGGAAAATACACCAAACAATAAGTGGCCATTAGGCAGAATTATTGAAGTATATTACGGTAATGATGAGAAATTTCGCGTAGTTCAGGTATTTTTTTCTGAGTTTTCTCAGAATGGAATTTTTAAAAGATCGAATAGTAAATTATGTATTTTCCTATGCCTGAAAACCATAGTACTTAAAAAAAAGATAAAAGATAAATTATATATATATGTGTGTGAGTGTTATATTGTTTTTTCTTTCAATTTTTATATTTGAGTAAACATACATAGTGACCTTTTGTATTTATTTGTGTAATTAGTGTACTTAGTAAAAAAAGAGTTATTATTGAATGTGAAACATGTCAATGGGGGCCGGTATGTTCCATGTAGGCAGACGATACCGTGTTACCTAAATTAAAATGTCAGTGTTGAGAAACTGAAGAGAAGTGAAGTGTTTTTTCTGTTTTTATTCTAAAGTTGTTTTTGAGGTAAATGCAGACGATAATGCAGCAGTGAGCTGCGAGTGAGTGTTATTCTTTTAATAAAGTGTTTTTTAATATAATCAGTGCCTATGGAATAATTTGTGTAGTGTGTGCATAATTTTACACTCAGTAACGTTGGCGACCTCTTTTGGGTAGCTTTGTACATCAACTATAACATTTATATACACCATATAATGTGCATAGATTTAGTGAAACTTAAAGTTGTATAATATAATTAAAATGCATTACATCCATCCATCAGCCATCATCGGAAACATATACAGTACATCGGAAAGAATATGCTATTTAAAATCTTTGTGTGTCATTGTAAATGCAATGTACTTTATATTGTGCAAGACAGTATTGTATAATATATTAAGCTTCAGTGACATTTAACACTTTTATTATACACGAAACAGTTTAATATATTTAAAACATGTCGCACACTATTCCTCCCTTTGTCAATATCCAATGAAATTCTTTTGTGTGACTCTGTAAATGAATAATAGCAATATTTTCGCCGCATATTTTATAGAATGCATATTTTAGAGCACATCTTAAATGCATATAAATTTTAATATGTTTGACAGGGTGTAACATCTTTAAAATGCCTTTGACACAATTTTTCCCCATAGGCCGTAATGTAATGAAAAAATATGCACTAATAATAATAATAAATAAACTAATCTTGGTAGAAAGTTCACTTTCAAAAGGGTTCGTGCTAGGGTAAACGTCAACAACATACAACATATTTCAGGGCAATTCGAGTGTAATTACAGGAGTTAGAGCACGGCCAGACGGCCAGACGAACAGACAAACCAAATGCATAAGTAGCATGCATCAGCAGAATGCATTTTTAAAGAATGCATAAGCATTTTTTAAACTTTTGAAAAGTGTTAACAGCGTTAATATTCATTTGAAACAATTTTTCCCCATAGGCCCTATTGTAATTGGAAACTTTTGACTGTTCCTGTAAATAAACTAAGCATGGTAGAAACTTCATTTTCAATAGGGTTCGTGCTGGGGTAAACCTAAATAACGTCCAAAAACTCCATGGTAATCGGAGTATATTTACGAGAGTTAGAGCGCGGACAGACGGCCATCCGGCCGTTCGGCCAGGCGGACAGACTAACAGATAAACCGAATGCAATAAGCACTTTTCAACTTTGTTGGAAAGTGCTAAATAGAAACATTACTGATGAATGTATTAGTACGGACGATCGTTCGCAAACTTCATACAAAAAAAAAATATATTCAAGATTCTTTTGTTTTTCTGACACTATATTAGAATAGTAAAGATTTGCAACTGCCTTAATAAGTATTTTTTGTGTGTGTGTTTTTGAATAAAGTTTTGTTTCTTAAATATTACAAGATTTTCTTTTTGTAAACCTTACTTTTGTTACTTAGCGTACATTATAATTATTTTTTTATTACAACACATTGTTTGACAAAATGTTGAAATTGCACAGATTGGGGAAGCAGATTTTTTAGGAGAAGGGGAATTTAATTCTAAATTTAGTAAAGACTTTTAATATTAATTTTACTACTTTTTTTATTATAGGAAAGAAATTACATTTATAATGTAATTTAAATTAAAATTATTTTTCCCAAATTCACGTAATTCAAGATTTTCACGTAATTAGAATAAAATGACTTTATAAGAAAATGGTAAAATGCGAGCAATCATATTTAACTAGTCGAAATGATTATGTATAAAATGTTTTAAACGTCATTTAAACGAGTCTGTTAAAGTGAGTAGCATCAAGTTCAATAGTGTGGATTTTTTGTTTCGGGAAAACAGTTGATCCAAGCAAATACCCTGTACTTAATATGTAAATATGTAAATAAGTCATATTAATATACTTTTTAAAATATATTTAAAAATGATTTAAAGTAAAAATTATTAAATCGATTTATTTAGGCAAAAAGGAAATGTATTTATTCACAATTTGGATAAGCAGATGATGTTCCACTATTTAACTTTTTATTCTTAGAAATGAAATTACTTAAATAAATGAAAACACTTTGTCCAAATCGCCATAAAATGTAAAATAAAGTAGGACGCGTTTCGAGCTACAACAATAACAGCTCGTCATCAACTAAACTAACACGTGTCCGTAAGGGCACAGAGTCGACATGACTGTGCTCGACTCTGTGCCCTTACAGACACTTTATTTTATATTTTATGGGGATTTTACAAAGTGTTTTCATTTATTTGTCATTTATCGCCAGTTTTTACGATGTTTTCTCACTTTGAAATTATTTAGTTGCCATCTTTTTAAACGCTTCATTAAAAGTTACAAAAAGTTAATAACTTGCAAAATTATTCACATTTTAAAATTCTGAAAGTTTATATAAAATCCTTGGATCCATGCAAATAACGCGGGTAAAAGTACAAGCATTGCGTTCCTTATTATACAAGGTTTAGATGGGAAAGATAAACAGGTCGTCAGATTTTATTATAACAAGAAAATACTTCAGACTTCCCAAACTACCGAATTTAGGGAAAACTTTCATAAGGTGATTATTTTAATGTATTATAATTTTTTAGAATGTGCTATAGATTACTAATCATATTGAAACATATTGATAAGAAAAATTACAACAATGCATTCAAATAAAGTTTTGAAACATTTTATAAACACTGTTTTGAAATCGGCTTTTTCATCAAGAGCTAACAACGAAAAAATATTCAAAGATAAGCTATTTACAATCGGCCTTTGATTCTCTTCATTTGAGTGGATTAAACACGAAATTCGATTACATAGTTTGAATTTATGTTTTATTTATTGACTGATGAATGTTTTAATTCTGTTATAAAATCTAAGCTGGAATTAAATCAAGAGCTATTAATCTTAATTTAACTCCAAAAGTTTTATCTTTTGTAATCGTTTACACGGGATAGAGATAGATTTAAAAAATTAAAAATCATGATTGAATATTAATTTAAAAACAATGAATATTGAGTAAAATGCGATACACTTTTGAAACTAATTGCATTTAAAAGTACATCCCCCCCCCCCTAATTTGACTGTCTAAAAACTGAAATTGTGCGGTACTTAGAAATAAAAAAAAATCAATTAAATTATTGAATCTTTTGCCGTTACCACCATTAAAATGACGTAATCTTTATGGATGGGCACGTTGGTCTTTTATAATACAGATATACATGTATAAATATTTGGATTTTTCTCTGACAAATATCCGAAACAACAATGTATGACAATACATATGTTAAAATGTTTGAAACGTATTATTAAAAATACATATATACACTTCTCATTTTCCGTGGTTTTTTTATGGTTATGCATTGTAATATTCTTCTCACAATCTTAACGAGTAGATTCGCACTTTAACCCTTTCGGGTCCGATTTTTTTTTTCAATTTTTAGGAACAAATTACTTTTACGTTAATAATACCAACACTAGCTATACAAATAGATTAATTAGTGTTTAATGAATATTTCGTTGTCTGAGAGATAATGAATGTTGTTTTTTTGCTTGCTATTCAATTCATATTCATATGACAATAGTTTAAGGAAGAGTTTTTGGAGATGTTTAGAAAACGTTTCATTACAAGAAGATTTAATTTATATTAAAACTTTCTAATAATTTTTAATACTTTTTAATACTTTTTACGCTTTATTATACATGATTTTTTCAGGAAAATAACTTTAATTTTAAATTTAAAATTTGAAATATATGTTTAAAATAAAAAAAAATCGCAAACGGCTACATGTAAATAGTAGCAAAAATGTTTCTTAAAACAAAATAATACTCCATGAAAAGATATGTACTATTAATATTACACCAGACCGAAAGGGTTAATTTGTTCGTTTCTCTATAAACAACAGACTTTTTGAGTTTATTTACTTTTTACTTTTTATTTTATACTTTTATATCCATACACACTACGAATCATAAAATGGAATTTTTCATTTAGAGGCATATTCTTTAAATAGCACTGCATTTTACAGAAACGTGCTCCTTGGAAATGTCATGCTTCTCAACTTCTCGTTAGTTTTTTCAGGTGAAGTAGAAATTAAGAAGAAATGTAAAAATACTTTAATAAATAACAACGAGTTATCTTTGTTTTGATTTTACACATATTTTTCTTTATAACTGGGATATGAATGAATACGGGATTAGGAAATCAGATTTAAGAAAAAAAAAAGTCACTTCGAAAAATATAAACAGGTTTAAAACTCTTAATATTTATAAAAATTGTTTCAAAAACCTTTTTTGTCTCTCATTATTTTATTTATTAAATAATTATTCAGGAATAATACTTTTTGTATTTTTTGTAAAATTTTTGGTACATTTTGTAACAGTAAGAAAATATTTGCATTGATTGAAATGTGATAATATAGCGTTTTTCGGTAGAATCGTTATAAATTTATGTGATTTAATTAATCATATAAAGTCAGAAAAAGAAAAAAAATACCCAATCTTTGATTGATTAAAAACATTTTATTTTTGTTATTGTTTACTATCGTAACATCCACATATTTTAACATTTTCGTCATTAAAGGTTCAATAAATAGAAAAATATAAACTTTTGAAAGTTTTAATAATAAATATTTTTGGAATACATTATAAATTCTTTTACACTTTGTTTTATAGATGATTTTTCTGATTAACGCGCGTTATATGCCCCAACGGTCAGGGGCCATTCACGCGCCAGCGCGTGATTTGGGACGATTTGAAATAGCCAGCTGGCGCGGGAAAATCTTTCACTGATTCTTTGTTATAAAAAGTAAATCGGCTTCTGGGAAAACCCCACTTCTACAGTGCGGCATTACCTATCATCACATCTTCACGTAAGCGGCAGCGAACGTGTTAAAAATTATAAAATTGCTCATGAATGTTTTAGACTGTATTTTAAAGATTCATTGATACCATAAAAAACATTTAAGGGTGAACTTGATTACAAACTTGTACTTAAAAAAAGTTTGAAGTCTCTGAGGGGATAATCAAATATGTAAAAGATTCTTATGCATAATTTTGTGTAATTCCGGATAATAAGCGCCATTTCAGAACATAATTTTTATAAACAAATAAAAGTGTATCAAAATCATGCTTATGCCATCCTTAAATTAAACATTTGAAAAAAAATCTGAACATAAAGTTGTGAGAAGGCGTAATTCCTTTCCACAAGATCATGCGCAGTTTATTTTAGTATAGCAAACATTCCTCTCTAATAAAGACTCCCTGCAGACCGTTTGAATATTTGGAGGCGTGACTAATGAGTAAGAGGCCAAAGTGAAGCGATGCTTGAAAAAAAGATAAATAAAGAATACTGCCCAGTTAAACTGATGGCATTGAGCTCACAGGCTACAAATATTAATTGTACATTAAAGCCTTATATTTTCAAGGGTTAATTCCGTTCGAAAAAAAATTCAGAAGGGGAAACAGCTCTCCCCTTTCCTCTTTTTTTATACTTAATCATTGAACCTCCTATACTATCAATGACATGCTTTATCATATAAAAAATCTATATCCAAAATTCAGAGCAAATGAGATAATTCTTAATAAAAACCCATTTAGCATTTATATAATTTAAAAGGAATTATCCCCCTCTTTTATACTTAACCATTAACTTCCAAAACTATTCAGAGATTTGAACGAAAACTTAATTCTGCATGAAAGTCCCATTTATATCAACTAAGGAGAGGGGCATGAGCTCCCCCGTTCCCCCTCTTATACATATCGAATGAACTCCAAAAACTAATCAGGGAAGCGCCTTGTCAAGATATACCTACATACAAAATTTCAAGTGGATCGGATATTTTTATCATGAGTTATCGCGTTACGCACAAACGAACATACATACAGAACGGGCGGGCACATAAGCTCTCAGGCTATGATAGCCTGTGAGCTAAAAACTGTCATGATCTTGGAAGGAGAACTGTAGAATTTGCCGGTGATGAAAACTGATCATTATTTTATGAGAGATTACCGCGTGCCATGTTACCATATTTTACTTGTATATAGCGAAATGTACAAGATCCTTTTAAACATTCTTTCTTTAAAGTACAATATGCATAATTTATTAATTCAAGTATTAGCTCTCTTACGACTGAATTACACACTAGGACTTTAAAACATAATCAAAATTTGTGTGACGATTCTACAACATTTAGTTTTTTTTTTCAACTCTTTTAAAATGTTATGATCTTGGCGGTTAGAACTGTAGAACGTGGTTGTGATGGAAACTGATCTTTAAAAAAATGGCAGACTATAAAGTTTATGTTTGAGCAGTATATAGCGAAATGCATATGTTCCTTTTAAACATTCCTTTTAAACATTCCCATCAAACATTTCATATGTTTAGGTAATCATAGAGTTAATTACGGGATCAATAGATGGAGAAAGGTATTTTCTGAGGATAAGTGCATAAAAGGGGGAACTTTATGTGGAGCGATATTTGGTGATAGTGAGAAAAACATTGTTTCGTTGTTAAAAAAAGCGATTGCTTATTTCCGTATTCTTGTGTATGCTGAGTAATCAACTTTAATTTATTTTGTCTCCAGTGGCGACTTGATGAACGGATTTTTTGAGCATTTTATTACAGCATTCTTTTCTAAAAATATTTTGTTCAATGTTATGAACCACTTGAGTACATATTATCACAGATTATGATCGAAGAGAGACAGTTTCCAATAGCGAATCTTCTTTCTTTCATTAACATTCAAATTCGAAAAAAAGCACAAAGTATCTAGATAAGGTGAATATTAAAAGAAAATAATTAAGATCAATACTTTTTATTATAATTTAAAATAAAAACACACCCATTTGCCACACCAACAACTTTTAATAATGTAATATTAAGAATATAAAAAAAATTAACGTGCAAAAATTTAAAGTAAAAACGATTATTCTATTTTTGAATTTTTTTTTAATTAGAAATATTCAGCAGTAGTACTAAAATATCACATGCTTTAAATTTAATGAGCAAGATTATACTAATGAGAAAAAATTTTAATTAAAATATTCATTTAATTAAATTTAAAGCTTATTCAAAGAATGTTTTTCGTTAATTGAATCTTATTTTCAAATTTCATTTTTTTTTACTATACTTTAATTAAATTTCAATTTGCTGTACTATTTATCTACTCCAATTATGGACTACAAATTACAAGGTCAAATTTAATTTAAATTAATTAATTTATATGAATAAAAAAATTTCTTTTAAAAGTTAGCTTTTTCTACCCTTATTAAATCCAGTAATTAACAAAAATTTTGTTTTATAATTAATTTTTTATGTAAAACTTCTAAAACAAGTAAATAATTTATTATGTCTTACTCACATATTTTAAGATTGATAATTGTAAACGTATTTTATGTAAATTATAATCTTTATATCACTAACAATGCATTTAGTTGCAGTTTAATTTTTAAAGAATTTAATTATTATGACGATATCAATAAAGATGAGAAAATAAAACTAGAACTAGAATATAAACTACAGTCAAGATTCGAAAATCTAGATTTTGCTGTCGCATCTTGTTATTCCTCGATTCTGAAAGGAGATTCAAACAAGTAGGAAATTGCACATCACACATTACGAATCAGGTGCATTCGTACTATAACGAAGTTTTAAAAATATTTAGGTTTTTATGCAATAGTATACAGTACAAAAGCTACCGTATAGAATTCGAAATCCTTTGTGTGTTTTTGTAAATACAACCTACTTTCTATTATAGAGAAAGTAATTTATACTAAAATTCAGAAACGTCTATCATTTTCATAAACTATGAAATAGTTTAATGCATTTAAAACTCACCCCAGACAATGTTTCCCGTAATAACATTATTCAATGGAATACTTTTTTGTGGACTTTAAATTAATAAAAAATATTCTTTGCACAAAAAAATTGTATAGAATGTATATTTTTTAATATATTTTATAGATGCATATCAATTGTATTATGTTCCAAAGAATGTAACAACATTAAAATGCACTTGAAACTATTTTTTTCCCATTGATCTTAACATAACGGAATGATTTTGATAGTCTCTGTAATTAAACTATTCATCCGTTGTACATAAAATTGAAATGATTCGACAAATTATGCAACAAATATATATTTTATAATTCAAACGTTTCGGTTGGATAGTTTTTTTTCTCTGTTATATGCGGACAGACGGACGGACTGAACGACGAATATAGGTGCTACTTATTTACATAATTATTGATGCACCTAAAAATGAATGTAATTTCTAATAAATCTTTAAAATTCATTCAATTTTTCAGAATGGCACACTATAAAATTTGGATTAAATTGTTTTCAAATATTTTTCTCAAAAGTTTCTTGTAAGTCGTAATTTTTGTATCCATGCATTTTTATATAAGAATACAACAGCTATTGCATGAAGACTTGAATATTTATAGACTTGTTATAATATAGACGAAACTCCCAGTGTCCCGAGTTTCTGCTCTCTTAAGTGGTAAGCGGAAGGTGCTGGGCTCGAAGGCAATCGCGCTCGTTGGCCTAATCGTTAGGAGTTTTCTGTAGATTTTTTCCAACTTTGGATTTGTTTGTGTAAATAGGACTTAGTTTCCCATACGAAGATCGCTACGGAGGGCAATACCACCGCCCCCCACATCTTCTTAGAATTCATATTCCTCATGTTTATAATTGAACTTCATAAGCACAACCAAGCAAACATTGGCAATGTTTGAAGTGCCATTTCTGAACATTTTAATGATTAGAGTTTAACTGAATTTGTTTAACTGAAGCTCGTAAAGAAAGCAATAAGAATTATATTTTCCAAATATCCGCTAACTTAAATTTTGTAAAACATAACTGTTCCAACATACACTTATGTGGGGACATTTTTTTATTCGAAAAGTTTTGATTAACAAGCTCAAAACATAAAACATTACCGGTTGACATTTATCATGAAACAGTTCGAAAATAGTTCACCAAACGTGGCAAATGAGTTGCGTTCATATTAAAGCTAGTTTATTAAAATCCTGGCGCAATAGGTGTTGCACATTCTTAAGCAAAAATGCTTTAAAACAATATTTATTGCGAAGGTGTGAATTAAATTCAGCATTAAGAATAAAATGTGAATTCATATTAAGTATCACATAATGAGCATGGCAAAATATAATCATTACCTATCATGGAACATCATTGAATTTATTATGTATGCTAGGTTTTAATTGAATGACGAAAACTTTTGTTAACACCTTTAAGTCTTGAATCAATTTTTATAAAATTTAAAGTGACTCGAGCAAAATTATATCGAATAAATTTCAAAACCTATGGTTGAGTATTTTTTGCACTGTTATATGTTTACAGATGACAGACATACGGACGGACCAGACGTTCACTCTAGCTGGCACATATTTATATGATTACGACATTTACATTACACCGTAAGATAATGGAATACTTTTGTGCGTCTTTGACAGAAAACTGTGGACCTACTTTCTGTGGAGCTTACTTTAAATTCAATTCCGAATATCGCATAGTAGATCGCATTAACATATACTAATTCTACAGCTATCCATATATATTAACGCAAGTTAATATATCTAATATATCTAACTAATCTATACTAATCCAAAACAACCAGACAGACAGATGGATAGAGAAACCAAATTCCGAAACACTTCTCACCTGCGTTAGAGAATGTTCAAAAAGAATAATATTTTGAAATTTCAATTTATACCAATGTACGAAAGCGTATTTGAATGCTTTTATATAGTCATGTATTTTACTACTATCTTTATTTAGACTTCATTATTCAGCTACAATTTAGATTAAAAGACGATTAAAACTATTAAATGCACACTAACACAGGCTATCATAGAAAGACGGTTATGTATCCAATTCTTTGCGTAGCACTCTATATCGATAACTTATATATGTTACAGGCCAAACCCGATTTTAGGCCAAACTAGATTGGCCTAGGCCAAATTAGTCTATCCTAACGCCCATCGGATAAACTAGTTTTTCCTAGGCCAAACCGGTCTATCCTAACGCCCATCGGATAAACTAGTTTTTCCTAGGCCAAACCGGTTTATCCTAACGCTCATCGGATAGACTAGTTTTTCCTAGGCCAAACTAGTCTATCCTAAGGCCCATAGGACAAACTAGTTTTTCTTAGGCCAAACTAGTTTGGCCTAACTTTTATAGGATAAACTAGTTCAGCCTGCTGTTTATTGGTCTGAACTAGTTTATCCTAGGCCGATCTAGTTTATCCAAGGCCAATTCAATTTGGCGTGATTTTATTGAATTCAATGACTGTCTCAGCGCCAACATTCTAGTTTCTCCTAGGCTGATCTAGTTTGTCCTAGGCCAATGTAATTATCCGTGTTTTTAGCTCACGGGCGTCAAAGCCAGCGAAATAAAGGGCTCACAGGTCCTGTATGTATGTACGTACGCATGTATGTACGTATGTACGTACGAATGTACGTAACGCTATATCTCTCGATATAAATATCCGATTAGCTTCAAATTTTGGATGTAGGTTCCTTCTGATAAGATACTTTTCTGATTAGTTTTGGAAAATCTCTGAATAAGAATAAAGGGAGCGAACGGAAGTCTAATCCCCCACCGCTAATTTAGAGAAATGCATTTATCATGCAGAATTATCAGTTTTCATTTAAAATGTTAGATATAGAATTATTCTGACAAGGCGCCTCCGGGATTAGTTGTGGATGTTTATTGTTTAAGTGTTAAAGAAAGGGCAATGTAGGTACCCCCCATAATTTAGATAAATGGTTTTTAACGCAGAAATTACGGGTTTGCTTCCAATTTTGCTTATAGGTTCTTTCTGATAAGGCAATTCCCTGAATAGTTTTGAGGGTTTAATGGTAAAGTATGAAGGGAAAATGACGGATTTCCCTCTTACCTAGTAAAAACTAGTTCTTCCTACGGGCATATAGATAAACAAGTTTGGCGTAGGAAATCTAGTTTATATAATTCGCGTTAGGATAAAATAGTTTGGCCTAGGCTAATCTAATTTGGCTCGAAATCGGGTTTGGCCGGTAAAAAACATGTGTTTCACTAGAATAAGTATAAATGCCTGTCAAGAGTAATTGCTTATAACATCAATACAGGAGTTTCACATGTCCACCCTAAAGACATAATGCATTTCATATGGATTTTTTTCCCTGCAGAGTCGTGCCAACTGAGATCAGGCTTGCATTTATTATTATTATTATTATTTCATATTCGAGCCAGATTGGAGGTGAACATAATTTGGAATCGAACAGCATTTTCCATTTTTTAGAAATTAATTTCTTGTCGACATATAAGCTATTCTTGTCACGGCGTCAAGTTTTTCTTTTCCGTGAAGTCGTAACCGAAAATTCGGTTAAATTCGTAAAATTCGATTCAAAACGTAGATTTAATAGTATTTTCTCAAAGGTACATCGCTTTTATGGAAAACATGGTTAACGCCATTCGATTACATATTTTCTGAGTGAGAATGCCTGTTAATCTTATGCCTTTCCGAAAATGAATTAATTCTTAATATTGGACCTCAGATTTGCTGATGCAAACAGAAGAATCACAGTCGGGTGAATAATTATGTACTGCCTCGATAAATTATTGCAAATTTGATGTTGGGTATGAGCGTATGAAAGGCGTCTGAGATAGCACAGTTATGAACTATTAAATTTGTGGAGGCTCTGTGTACTTTATTTTTCCGAAAATTACGTAAATAGAAATATTCCATCATGTTTCATAACTTTAGCATTATATTTTCACAACGTAATATAAAAATGTTTAAAAAATATGTGATAAAAGCTTTTACTGCATTCATTTTATTTTAAATAAAGTATAATTGCAAAATTAACATTTTTTAGTTTGTAGTTTTTCAAAATATTAAAATGTTCAACATGAAATATTTTTAGCATATATATTGTTTTAATTATTTACATTGAAATGAATTTCATAAAAGTAAGGATGCAGTTTTTTAATAATACAGCAAATCGATAATTTTTTAAACGTATTTTAATTAAATAAAAATTGCTTTTTTTATTTTTATTTTATTTTATTCTGTTCAACGGTCGAAATTTTTTATTGTAGAAATTTCACATCTAACTGACATATTTTAATGGGTGTGCATTGACCCATATTTATTTCATTCCTGTTTAAACTTGTTAAGAGTTGTAACCACAATCACAAATAATATTTAACGATTTATCACTCAAACAGTTTAAACCTTTTAATAAAAACAAATTAAAAAACAATCACTGAACATTTTGAATTCCCAAAAGTATTTTGAAATAATAAATATTTTCACCTTTGTAGTTATACTATTTTTAGTAAATAATTTTATATAGTTAATTAACATAAAAATAGCATTATTCAGATCCATTTCTTACTGAACTGGAAAAAAGTGTTTTCCTAGAAAAAGATAATTTTATCATATTTATTATATTACTTTTAGGATGATGAGCAAAATTTACTTCAACATAATGTAATTGAAAACAACCATGACCCTTAAATGTGTATCATTGCATAAGAGTTGATATCCTTAAATATATTAGCTGACAAAATCCAGAATGGCAGAAATAATGTTAAAATATTTTAAGTTCCCACACATGCATTGTCTATCATCATTCAACTTTGACGTTTCAAAACTTTATTAAATTTGTTTATCAACTTATGGTTAATAAATCACAAGAAATAAATATTGCAGTATTTATACATATAAAATAAAACTCCTATAAAGCGTCCACGTTTCGTTCCAATAAAACATTGGTTGCTCAGAGAGGTGGTCTCTTAATAGAGGTCATGTTTAAATTTAGTATTTAATTGTTGAAATAGGGTAAGAATTAATGTTACTGAAATTTATTTTTAACATTAAGAATAAAATATAATTTCAAGTATTAAAATAAAAGATAATTACATAAAATAATTACAGCAGAGTCTAAAAATGAATACATTGACGTTCGCTTTGATTAGATGTTTGCTTTGATTATTCTGCTTTGCTTACGATTTTATTTTCTTATAACTTTTCTTTCCAAGTAGTTTCGAAGTTAGTCCAAGTAGTTCAAATGCAATTATTTTGGGCGGAAATAAACAATGACGATTTTATTACTCTATTTAATTTCTTTGAGAGTTTTCCTGACAAAATTTGGCTAGATAGTTTATTAATAATTTTTTACCTGAGTGTCTTTGCCAAAAAAGGCTAAAAGGGATTAAATAATTAAAAGTTAACGGAATAAAAAAATATTAACTTTGTTTAGAAATTTGATAAACAATGTGCTCTCTGAAATCATCTTTCGAATAAAACCTTCTTCAATCTACCCGGTAAAAATAAAATTTGTTTCATTTTTTTTTTATTTAATCGGGGAAGTTTAAATGGAATGGTCTGTGAATGAAGATAAAATTAGTATCAAGCCTAAGGGAATAAATTCCATTCCATGAAAAAACAGTGGAGGTCTATTAATGGAGCACAAGATGGCTCCATTATATATATATATATATATATATATACATATACAGTCGAGTCTCTATATAACGAAATCCACAGTAAAAAATATGTTATATAGAGAAATTCGATGTATAGAGAATGATGTTAAAAATCGAATTTAATGTGTGAAATTTGAACAAATATTATTTTTGATGTTTTGAATTAAGAATTTAAAATGTTTAAAACTAAATATTAAACTAACATTTTATTTCTTAATTATTTAAGCTGTTTCAAAAAAGAGAATAGATATTTATTTGAAAGCTTAATGAAAATCAAATAAGGAAGACTTGCATTAATTTCAGGCTAAGAAATTTGTAACCTTTTGCTATTTTGATTTTAAAGTTGTTACGCTCTCAAAAAAAAAAAAAAAAAAAAAAAAAAAAAAAAAATGCTCGAATTTTAGCAAGGAATGAAAAATTGTAGTTAACATTTTCCTCCATTTGATGGCCTCTCTTATGTGCCTCTCATTGATTCCTCTCTTGCATGTGTATCGATCCATTTGACACTGCTTTGAGAAGGATGTTGAAAGGTGTGTGGGAGGTAGGATGAATTCGTTGGATTTAAAGAACAAAGAGGGAAGTAATATATATATATATATATATATATATATAAATGTACTCAGCACTGAAGGTAAATCAAAAATAAGTGATAGAAAATTGATTCCATATGATTTCGAAGCTTTTTAAAACTGAATAAATTAAGACCAATTTCTGAAAAAAATCGTTATATGGAGATAGATATTTCGCTATATAGAGACTGTTTTTAAGGTAATCATGCAAAAAGGGGACCGTTCCTACTAAAAATTCGTTATATAGAGAAATTTGATGTATGGAGTTTCGTTATAGAGAGACTCAACTGTATATATATACATATATATGTGTGTGTGTATGCGGTTACATTTTTTCATTATATTATGAACAACAGCTATATTCGATTTGGAATAAAACGTCTTGTACTTTTCAGTAAATTACGCGAAACTAAAATTAAAAATCTTGAATTTTTTTTCTTGAAATAAATATTTTATAACATAAACAATAAACAAGCTTTTAAATCTGGCTTATGGTATTAGATTCCGATATGAAAATTGTCAGCTATAAAAGGCTCCCCTGTACGGTAGAGCATAAAATTTGTTACATAAAAAACGTTAGGTAAAGTTTGGTTTGTTACATTTCATCAGCGATATTCCTTAAATTCTTCTATTTTCCGGCATATTCGATATTCCCTGTCTTTTTGATAAAATCTATATTTTCCAATATTTATAATATCAATGCAATGTTTATAATAAAATTTTTCCCTTTAATTTAAAACGGGTATATCGATAGTATTTTATTCCAAAACCTTAATTTAAATGTTTGGATTCCTTCATAACTTTTAAATCATCCACTCTGTCATTTTCTGAGTGAAGTTAATTTTTATGTTCGAATCTTTTTTAAAAAGCCATTTCTTCTTTTTCTTCAAATTTTCATTCTACGAAACTTTTGTTCCCACGCTTGCCTTTCTCCTTAAATGTTTACGATCTTAATCGGTATTACGGTCATAATTATTTTAGATATTCGTCTGAGAGTGGATGACTTTCTGTAATTCGCTCTTTTCCGTTGCTACGTAAACACCATCCGTACATGTTCTTCCTTTGTCTGGCAAAAATCAGATGCACGGTCTTGGAGGAGAGTCCCCCCCCCCATGTTTTCAAGTGTTAACTGAAAACTGCCTGGTGCTCTTGACATCAGTGAATTTCAAGATTGCTCAGTCAGCATATTTCGGTGTAAGTGTGCTACATTGTACGTCTTAAAAGTGTTTTAGTCTAATCTAATACCCGTCACTTTTTGACATTATCTATTTATCAAGTAAATAGCTTCCCACACTCAATGGTGTCTTCTTATTCTTTTGAAGAAATTCTCTGTGCCTTATTGCCTTTCACTCTACCACTTTCGACTGTATAGAAATTTAAATCGTATAATTTTCTACATACAATGGCATATTATCTTCGAATTATTCATTTATATTTATGTAACAATAAATTTTTTTCCATTAATTATTTCCAAATTTTTTTAATATCTAAATTTTTTCGTTTCTTTCACTAATATTTCAACATGTATATTATATTTTAATTCTATATATTTAATCTACGCATTCTTTTTTATCTTATTCTAACAGACTTAAATATGTCTAAAAGCAACCCTTAAAATCCCATTAT
The DNA here is from genome assembly GCA_964019185.1 of Maratus speculifer. Classification (NCBI taxonomy): domain Eukaryota; kingdom Metazoa; phylum Arthropoda; class Arachnida; order Araneae; family Salticidae; genus Maratus; species Maratus speculifer. The sequence goes on along the minus strand of OZ025292.1, from coordinate 306,373,572 downwards.
TTTATTTTAATCTTTAATTGTTTCTGATATCTTTTATTTACCTTTTAAAAAATCATTGAGTTGTCCACAGCTCCCTGCGTCTACTCTCTGTGTGAAATAGACTACAAGAATATTGTATTTCTGTGTGTAGCAGTAGTTATGCCCTTCTTTTTCATTCATCTTATCAAGAAAGTATTATTTTTTAGTAGTATTTTTTCCATTGTATTTAAGAGTAGTATTTTTTCCATCTCAGTATAAATATGCCGAGGCTCAGACTCCAAAAGAGAAAAACCTTTGATTTTAACTGCCCCTGCTCTTCCAACTGAATGATATAGCAGGCAACACAATATTCGTATAGATCAATTATTTATTCAGGAAAGTTGTTTCCGCTTTAAAACAGTATGATAGAATAAACTGCTTTTAAAGAAATTTTAAAATATGTGGAAGAATAGTTACATTTTAGTTATTTAAAACACTATCACCTGATTGGTAAAAATTTCAAAGGAGAAGTAAGTTTTCCGTCAGAGAGAAAATTTGCTTAGGTTAGGACTTGAATACATATATCTTGGCTGTTATTGTCACAGATCTTCGGATCAGCTATTTAATCTTGGCATCTTTGATGTTATTTGAATGAATACTGTGTTAGCTTATTGTCGCCCAGACAGCTAAATTGGGTGCGTTTTCAAAATTAAAGCCAAGGGTCCTAAGTACGAGCCCAATTTGAACACATTTTTGCTCAGATTGAAAAATTACTTCTCCCCTGAATTATTTAAGTATCAAGTAAACACGAATTGAACATTTCCAACTGACCGAAACATTGCCCAGGTCCTTGGCTTACAAGGATTACTGACTTACTGAATAAGCTAACTGGAAAATTTGCAGCATTTAAAGCATTGGCCTTGTATGCCAAGGATGTGGGTTCGATTCCGGATCTCAGCAATTTTCGCTCAGTTGGAAATATTCAATTCGTATGATAAATTTGCCAATCAGTATGATTGTGTTAAAATGATATTATATTTACTTATCCATCGTTATATGGAGTTATGGGGTTTATTCTGTCGAGCTATCCAAATGACAGACCAGATGTTATGACCAATAAGGTTACTTGAGCAAAAAATGCCTGCCGGTTATCGTCGAGTTAGCTTAATCGTTAAAGCAGTGGCCTTGTAAGACAAGGATCTGGGTTCGATTCCCAACCTGGGGAATTTTGCACTCAATTGGAAATACTCAGTTCGTATGATAAACTTACCAGTCTTGTATGATTGACTTAAAATACTATTTCAAATGAATATGTTTAAAATAACAAAAGTATGCTGTATTCTTAAAATAAACAAACTCATTCCTTTGTAGTTATTCGAAAGGCAAATGCGGCATAAATATTAATTAATCTGATGGAACCTTTCCACTTAAATAATGTACGAAATTAAAATTGCAATACAATTAAATATATACTTTAAGTGTTACTGCACACTTTTGTTTGATTGGGTTTGACTTTTCTTCCTAATTGATTTATTGTTATAGATTTGTTTTATTTCTATTATTAATTTTCTATTTTACTCAGTACACAGTAAGCTAAAACATAAAGAACTTTCCTTACTTTCTTTAAGCCTTTATGAAGACAATAACTTTGCATAATAAAGTTTTCAAAACCCTATTATGTAACTCTTGAAATGTATGAATATGTTTGTTATGTATTAAGTTATCTCGTTATGTCATTATGTTCACTCTTCAGTGCATTTATTGCATTTAGAAATTATAACCTTTTGTTTGATAATATCAATAAGAGTTCTTTGTTTTTTGCAAAAAAAAAATCCTATCTGTAATATAATTATTAATGTCTTCCTTTATACATATATATATATATATTAAGTTTCAAATTTCGGTAGTTAATAATTCTACATATTATTGAATTAAACAAGAAGACTTATAATAATTCGAACAACAAAATTTAATAAAGTTCTAATATTTTGCAAAGCTAATAATAAAAATTTTCAAATATATATTGATGAAATTTCCTTTTACTATTTTAAAAAGAATAGAATAAATCATATTTAATAAAATTTTTTAACTTATTTAAAGTTAGTATCAAAATATTAATAAATTAATATCTATTTAATAGAAATGTATGAAATAATTTTGAAAATATACGTACTGTTGACATTCTGCTTCAAAACTACTTTGTGTTGACCAAATTTGTATTTTTTCAAATTAAATTACAATGCCTGCCAATTACTAGCTATGCTTGTTAATCTCAATTCAAGCTTCACAGCCTTAAAACATACAGCAATGTGCTATGTTAAAGAGTGTTTTCTGGTTACAGAAGATTGCATTATATTATCACGACAAAGACGGCTCTCTTCTGTAATCAGGTTTCAATGCTTTTCTGTTAGAATAGGACATTTTTTAATTACCATAGCCAAACCCATCTCTGTTGTGACAAATGATGGCTGTTTTTGTGTTGAATAAGGCAGGTCAAATACACTTTTTTACATCAACTTGAATAAAATGTTTGTGTTAAAAATATTGCGATATTTCTTACTTTCATAATAAATCTATAGACCTTTCTTCCTTTAAGGACCGGGAGGCGCGTGAACAAAACATCATGTTATAGAGCTTACGGTTGAAATTTGAGGATGAATTGAAACTCGATAACCATATTACAATACAACTGCTCTGTCAAATTATGACTTGATGGAAAATACCCATAAACCTGATTTCAGTGATTTATTAATAGGTTTACCCTTAACTGAACACTGTGAGACGTTCATGTTTCCATACATTTGGGTGCAGAGAAACACAATGATAAACCTCCTAGCGAAGAAACACAGAAATCGTAACTACAACGAATTTCCACCAAGCTAACTTGGTAGAAAATTTGCATTTTAATTTGCAAAACATTCTCTGTTTAATCCTGAAGCTTCAGCAACCAACTCAATAAGGTTTTAGTTTGAGCGGTCGCCTCCCGCTCTATTGGGTTCAATGATGCTTGGGAACATCTGTCAGAAACACATTATTAAATAGCAATCTGCTTTGAAAATTTACGTTAGTATTTTATGTTTTCATCGAAATTTATTTATTTTTAGCAATAGGAATAATTCAGTGCATTGTGCTGCAAGTGACGTCCTTATAGTTTGGGGAAAAGCTAACATTCCTACTAGATTGAAAAAAAAAACATGTAATTGATAAAATTGAAAGACTATTAAAAGAAAGAATGGCAAAAGCTTAAAAAGAAGAAAGAAAACAAATCAAAACACTCAGAAGGTTTGAGATTAGTAATGTTGATAGATAAGCAATTATTGTTTTTGGTAAAAATATTAACCAACTACTTGCAGTTACAAAACTTCAGTATGGATCATGTAAAGCAATATCTTTTGCTGTTAAGAAAACATTGGAGTCATGGGGAATGACAGAGCAAGTAAAATCTATATGTTTTGATACAACCTATGTCACGAAGAGGAGATTGTATTCTTTTGGAACATAAAAAAAAAAAGAAAGAAAGCTTTGGTTGCTTTGCCGTCATCACATCCTAGAGATTATGCTGGAGGCTGTTGTTCTTAAGTCACTCGGTGTTCCAAACGGACCGAACATACTCCTATTTAAACGATTTAAAATTTCGTGGAACTATGGCATATTTCAGACTTCCGAAACTGATAATTTTATCAATGAAAAAAAAAACAGAAATTGCATCAGAAAACATAGAGTTTGCACAAAATCAACTTGATGATTTCCAACCAAAGGAGGATTACAAAGATCTGTTGGAGTTTGCTATCATTTTCCTAGGAGGAGTACCCGAAAGAGGTGTTCACTTCAGAGCCCTTGATGGTTTGCATCGAGCGCGATGGATGGCAAAGGCCCAAAGGCCATATACTCGCTCAGGATTTATTTATTTAGAGATCAGTTCAAATTCCTTAAACACGAAGAATCTGGAGCTCGTCAAGTTTGCTCGTTCATGGTAAGAATCTACATTCGTAATTAGTATCAAAAGTCATCTTGTTCCGCGCCTAAAAATGATTTATTGTTCCTTAAAAACTTGAAAGAATACAAAAAAGTAAATAAAGACATTTTTTGTGTGCTTTGAAGCAATTCTTAGGATATTTATGGTACTTGTGAGAAGAACGAGTTGCTTTTGCATTATTCGATGACAATGTCTCATTTAAAATTAAAAAAGAAATGGTGCGTGCTTTGAAAAATTCAAAAAATTAGAAACCATTGAAACTTCCACGGGTTGATCCTGATGACAATCTCAAAAAGAGCTTCTAAGATTTTGCAACAAATAACACTCTGAGTTTTTTTTTTTTTTTTTTTTTTTTCTTTTTTTAATTATAGAATTACCTTCAGAATTTTTTGAAACACACGTTACAAATTGGAATAAAAATGAATCTTACAAAACTTGAAACTCTTATAAGGATTTTGCGCTTCAGTCAAAGTTATTAAAGATGCAGTCGAACGTGGGGTAGCACTTATTGAGGAAAAATGAGGGAAAAAAACAGTACTTATTGTTGTTAGTCAAGCAGTTTCGAAGCAAATATCCAGGCTCTAAAAGATCTACATTGATTTCTTAAAAAAGATAAATGCAAGGATTTCGTAATAATTATAGCTTTTTTCTTCTTCTTTAAATGTATTTAACAATGTAGTTGCTGTAGAATTTACTGAAATATTTAATAAAAATATGTTTACTTGCTATTAAGGATTATTATGTATTTCCCTTTAATATTTTTAAATAAGCCTAAATTTTAAATAGTGGTAGCGACCCCTAAAATCCTAAAAAAATGGAAAAAAATTCTGGAATTATTTTGTAATGAGTAGAACAAAATGTCAGGGTGCCCCGGTATAAATCGCGATTTTTTTTTATTTTTTTTTTTTATTTTGCCAACTTTTAAGGACCACCCTAATCATCATTCCTAATCATCATTTTTATACACATTAGTTGTTTTATCATGACAAAAAAATTATTTTTTTTTATTTCTATTTAGATTTGTATCGAATATGCAAATTTAAATTGATTATCACAGTCTAGGCAATACCGGGTAATTTAACGGACATTGAATGTACTTACTTATTTCTTATGAATTTTTTATAGTAAAAATACTTTTACAGCACTTATTTTTAAAATATTTAATAGGTTCATATGATTAAATCATGTTTAAAATTTATGTCGTAAACAACAGCTGCACTTAAAGATAAGCGCAAAATAATTGGATCAATTTTTATCTTTCTTTATTTTCTCTTTCCTTAAAAAATTAATAATATATGGTACATACATTTTCCTTTTAATAAATTAATATTTTCATGAACATATTATAAAGTCTTTTTTGAAATTTTATCAAAATTTGAAAAAATATTGCTGTTTAGGAAAAACTCTTTTATAAAGAAGTTAACAAATATCTGGTTCAAGATTAAAAGTAAACATAGTGTCCCACAAGAGTAAATAAATCCTCTTCAAAGAAAATTATAAAGAAAACAAATCCAAAGATATATTTTTAAAATAGTGTGAAAAATTTATTTACAATATTTCGTCTATTTCAACAAACTAAAATATAACTTTCTGATAAATAATAAAAAAAAACTTTATAAATATTTATGCATTCGAAACATTTTCTATTTAAAGTTATTTATAAAACTTTAATTGTAAAGTTCAATTATCTAAAAATATATATTTTGGGAAAATAAAGATAAAAAAAGATGTAACCAACTTTTCCTTTGATTTCAGATGTATACTTTGGAATGCATAAACATAGGAATAAATAAAATACTTATTTCTTGCATTTCACATAATTAATTTAAATAACATGTGAGAAATAGTTTTAAAATAAATGTAAAAATTTTGATTATTTATATTTATTCTTCGAAAATATGTTTCAAAATAAATGTTGAAGTTTTCCATTATAATTCATTCAAATTCTTTATTTTTCTATGTTTTCTTCTTTTATTTTCTATATTAGTCACTTTCGAGTTCTAAAAGAAGTAAAATGTATAACTGTTTAGTTTTATTAATCTCATCAGTTCTGAGGCTAAAATAATAGTGCAAATATTTATTCGTTGTTTTTTCCAAACTAAAAGACATTGTAAATGACACAAAAAATATCTTTTTTGAAATTGGTTCTTTATACGTTTAGCAATTTAGTTTCAAAAATATGGATCTAAAACTTTAAATCCCCTTAAAACATCAATTTAATGACTTTTAATCTAAATCAACTCAATCGCAAATTTAAGAGCTTTAAATTTGTGACAACAAGTAAATAACAGATCCTCAAAAATAATTATTGAAATATATTTGAGTTAAATACCTATAAAAATTTATCAGTTTTTTGGTCACACTGTCTTTTGAATAATTTTAGGAATTTTGCAAACTCAGATGGAAATAACATCTATTTTATGAGAGATTCAGCTTCGATGCAGGCATTTATTCGTTTGCTTTCAATGCAAAAAAAAAAAAAAAAATATATATACTATTAAAAATAATGTAAAATCGTAAAAAAAAAATAAATAAATAAATAAAATAAAAAAAAATAAAAAAAAGACATTTTTGTTTTTATAACTCAAAGAACGGATGTCCCCGACTTAAGACCAGTGGACCGAAGAGATTAAGAAAACAACACAATTGAGTAAACATCAGATATTATGATATTCAGCTGAGCTATTTACAAGGCAAAGAAGATGCTATTGCCAAGTAGGTTGTTCGTGTGAAATATTTTTATCAGCTGTCGGTGTTGACAGCTTATTGCGCAGAGAGTTGACAATTAAAGCCAACGATCTTGAGTTCGGTTTCCGTGCTAGGAATTTTTTGCACTCAGAATATTTTCAATTCAAATAAAAAACTTATCTCTTGGTATTAAACAGGTTTTTTAACTGTATCTGCAATGTCCTCCTTTTTTGTTGTTATTATTTGTTTGTTTATAAATGCCAATCACTAATGTTAAAATTGTGCAGCTATTTATGACGCTACTTTTTTTTATTTAGTTGCTGTATAAAGATTTTACAAAGTTAGTGGTGAAAAAATGACAGAAATTTCAATTAATATACATGAATTAGTTTTTAAACTTTGTGCGTTACTAATTTATTGATTGCTAGTGTTTCCAACTCAAGGATAATAATATTAATTGTATGTATAATCAAATTTTACCCCGGAAAAGATTTCCGCAGTTTTAGGGAATAGAAAAGGTGACTTTGAATTTCCACAAACAAATTGCACTTCCAAACCGTTAATGAGTATAGTATGTAAAATATTCTTGGGTGGCGTCTGTCGGTATTGCTTATTACTGCTTGTTATCAAAACGTGGAGTGACTGACTTCTGTGAGATTCTTTTTAAAGTAGCTTAACCCATATTTAAGCAAGGTCATCTATGATTTGAAAAAATCATGAAAAACTCTGAACGATTAAGCCGGCGGGAGTGATCGCGTTCAAACCCAGCATTTCCGGTTTACCATATTTCACACACTGTAAAAATAAATCTGTAATGTACGTAAGATTTTTCTAGTAAACTTGTATTCCAAGAACTTTTCATGTACCGGTAACAGCAAAAACTCGTGTAACCTTCCTCGGTTACATGAAATTTTGCTTTTATAGTTATAGGAAAAGTTCTTGAAATGCAAGTTTATTAGAAAAATTTTAGTAACTTTACAGATTTTGTTTACAGTGTAATATAACATCCCGAGCATTGGTTGAGCCAAATCTTCTGAACAAAGGAGGGTCGGGGGCATTTCGATGCTCCCGTTAACTGATATCAAACAGTGGATTCAAAACAGCTTGAAATAATTTTTTTGTTACAAGAGATTATTTAAAACACAACTCGCCCGGCGAGTTGTTTCACACTATAAAAAAAATCTGTAAAGGTACTAAACATTTTCTAGGAAACTGGGATTCCAAGAACTTTTCATGTAACGATAACAGGAAAAATCCATGTAACCGATTCTAAAACTAGAGTTTTTGTCGTTACCGTTACAGGAAAAATTCTTGGAATCCCAGTTTCCTAGATAAAGTGTAGTACCTTTACAGATTTTTTTTTTACAGTGCAGTAAACACGCTTCGTTTCTTTCAATGTAGAATAAGAAAAAGCTCGGTAAAAATTTGAAGTCATTTTATAGATTTTCCGTTATAATGATAATTACCTTTGAAATCATAGATGGTGTTTTTCTATCACTATGTTATCTGCGTTTCGGAAAAAGAAATTGATGGATTTAATTAATAATTAATATTAAAAAGTGCTTTAAAATTTTTTTTACTATTGAACATCTAGACTTTTGAATATTTGTTATTTACAATGAGATAAATTGTAAGATTGTATGGGTAAAATGTTAAATATGTAGAAATTATTATTAATAAAAAAAACTTACCTCTCTTTTAAACGGTGGAATTACTAAATTTAAAAAATAAATTGTGGAAAATTTAAAAATCGCAGTACGAATTTGCACTAGGCTTAAAGGAAAATACGACGCAATTTATTATGTATTATCGTGCGTTTATAAAAGACTTAATTTAAATAAATGTTGAATAAATTTGAATAAATGATATAACTGTCTTGAGATCGCCCACAAATTTGGAAAGCTGTGTAAATATATTAATCATTTCGTTTCATATAAATTAATGAAAATTCTGATAAAAATATTCCAAAATTAAGGCCTAAGGTGCATTAGGATATGTTTCATAGTCTATCTGAAATTGAATTTACATACGTTTTATAATATTCCACCAAACGCTTTAACAGCATGACATTTTAAACATTTACATTATAATTTAATAACTATAGATTATTAAAATATTACTGCTTAAAATATTTTATAAAAATTTCATTTGTTTAAGTTGAATTTTAAATTAAACTTTTATTTGTATGATTTTAGAAAATCCTTTTTAAATAATCTGTATACTTATAATTTATTTGAAGAATTGTAAAATCATGTATCATCAAAATGCACTATTTAAAAACCGCAAAAATATTTTTTTTATCTGAATAAGAAAATAGATTTATGCTATTAAAAACTAATAAGATAAATGTTAAATATAATCAGTGATATTGTTTGATTTCCAATCAAGGTATGTTACAAAAAGTGAAATTTGACATTTTAAAATCTAAGTTTAAATCAGTTTCATGACCATATCATTTTCAAAAAGCAGATGAAAATTTTATAAAGCAGAAATTAATATTGCAATATTTTCTTCGTACCAGGTATTTAGGCAAAGATGCGAGTTTTGTGCCAAAAATCTTCGTTTGCAATCACTAAATTTTAAGAGAATTTTTTTTTGGCCTTATTTAATGACAAAATTTTTGAGCTTTAATAGAGAGAAGAACACAAGTAAAATTTAGTGGTAACAATCAGCCGTTTTTGTCGCAGATCTTGCATCCCTATGTTTAGAGAAACAAAGTTTGCGATACATTACATTTTGCATTTGGGAATTAATATATCCTACAAAAAATTTAAAAGAAAATTATACCAAGTAACATACAATAAAAATAACTAAATTTCAATTTATGGCGCATACAGTGTTTCAGCCAAACGTTCATATTCCAGATAAATTCAAGTACTCAAAGAGTCACAAACTTAGTGTTGTTACCGAGTTGTGTGACACTGTAAGACAAACACTTATTATAATTTTCGAAATTTTTGCAGGCAAATTAATTAAATTCGTATTAGTTATAAAAACAAATTGTCGGTTATGTTAACCAAGTTCAGTAGGATAGTTAAATGTATCTCTGTGTTAGTCACTTTTTCTAAATATTAGCTTGTTCACGAGTGAAAACATTATGATTTTTTAATATGTCTGGAGTCAAAAAAAGAAAACAATTTTTCAAAGATTTGATAAATTATAGGCGATGTACTAAGATTAACTTGTTAAATAGTTTTGGTTATTCTTTTAAATCGCGGTTTTCCTTGCAATTTCTATTAAATTATTACATATTAAGCGACTGGCTGTCATATCAAGAAAAGTGTAACTTTGTGAAAAACTCTAAATATTAACGTGTATTTTTTTATTAATTTTAAATGCATAAAAATGTGTTATAAAATAAGAAAAATTAAATTTTACTAAAATGTTACTAATCTTACTTTTAATGTATCTCATTTTTTGTGTGGGCTTACAAATAAATAAATAAATAAATAAATAAAGTAAAATAAAATTATATTCCATAATGTCAAAACTTCCTCTATTTCTCAGTAAAATACTCCTATGCGTAGGAGTTTGAGAAATGATATGTTGGCAAATTATTGGGAAGCAGTTGGATTAGCACGGATTTTCTACTGGATCTTTGTTGGCAAGTGATTAACTGTCTAATGGTTTGGAAAGGCGGACTATTCTTACTATGAGCCAACGTGAAATGACAAATAGCCAAATCTTAGCCAACATTAGAATAAGCATTTTGTGCAGCAGTGGTCGACATATGGCAATTTGAATTATTTATTAAAATCTCCTATGACGTTTACAAAAATAAATAATACCATATAAATAATACCATAAATAGTACCATATATCCATTGATTAATGGCAATATAGAATACACAATATGGCATGTACAATTTTGAAACCTTTACAGAGGTTGCTCCATATTTTTAGCTATCACAATATGTAAATGAAATTTTGATATCTTTGATGCATGCGCAATGAAAAATTATTTACTAAACATGATTATTTTCCATAAAATGTTGATTATTTTTTAAATCTGATGACAGGGTATTGCGTACAATGTTGTTTGTCATATTTTCAGAAAAGAACATTATTTTATTTTAAGAAAAAACCAAAAAACTGGAAAAATCTGGGACTGTTTTTATAGAAACCTTGATTTCTCTAAAACTATACATGCTATCAACATAAAAATAAACAAGGTATGCTAAAATAAGCCACTTAATCATAATTTATAGTTTGAGCGATTTTGCTACATTAGTTTTGACAAGGTTATCCAAAGTATATGCGTTGTTTTTCAATTTGTTGACGATCCCCTATAGAGTTTCAGGGAAAATATCTTCATAGAAATGTGTGACCTGTACTATTATGTTTGCACAATTAGAGTTTTAGGATAATTCTTCATGTATTTTTCTAAATATTTAACAAAATGTCTAAAATAGCAAGTGGCCGGCCGTGTTTGGCCACATAGTATACTCGAATTAACTGCATGCAGAAGTTAAATGCATGCACTTTATTCACTCCGAGTCAAATCCACGTTCACAAGTAGCTTCGAGATTTTAACTTCAAGTATAGAAAATAAATCAGTAACTCATTATATATTCAGAAAGGAAAAGGAAGCAGTGTATCAGGTACAATATTTATAGGCGTACATTTTAATAGATATTCAAACATCCACCCTCGATCAACATTGTCCGCCTAATTAAAAGATATTCATAAAATACAAACGCAATTCAGTGTAAAAGAAACCAACAGAATTCAATACAAATAACTTATTAAACACTTAAATTTATCTTTAAAACAACAACAATTGTTTAAACACCTCACTAAAATAATCTAGTATCTCACTTACTTTTTTTCTGCTTCTAATTTAAATTTCTTTTGGCGTACTTAAATAGAAGCCCTGACTATAATAATAAAATGGGTATTAGTTTATAAAGTAACAGTTCAATGTCATATTGAATATTAAACCTCGTTTTTAAAAGGTAACATTGCAATCTTAGTAATTGGTCTTTTGAGTTCACCATTTGCAATTTTTAATACACGAATTTTACCGTCGATATAATAAGGTAAACTTCGATCACACTTCCGAGTTTCTAATGATGGCCAGACAAATAATTTTCCTTTATAATTACCAAATCATTTATCTTAATATATCACTATGGAATTTTCCTCTTGTATTGGTGCTGTAATTAACATAAATATACATTTAACTAAGGTGTCTATAAGGATTGATAGACGCTGCTGAGATTATTGCCATCCTTTTAGCGAACCTATTTTTTTATTTATTAAATCAATTTCTGATAGAGATATTAAAGAAGTTCCAATTAAAAAATGTCCGAGAGATAAAGCGTAATATCATTGGGGGGGGGGGGGTCTGAATTAGCATTTTGTCTTCATTTTATGCAGGCCTCTACTCGACAGAGACGGTTAAAAAAAATCTTAATGCGTCAAAAGCTGCTCACCTACAGTTTTTCGTCGATGTTATTTCCTAAATTTTACCTCTGTTTCCCATAGACAACCGTGGTGAAAAGCCCCTAGAAGATTAAATCTCCATTGTATGTTTTCGGATAAAATCCTGTTACGTAGTTTGGTGTTATGCTTGGTAGAACTTATTTTTCATGAAGTCATATCTTCTCAAGGTATAACCAATTTTAAACATGCTCGAAAATGATACATATTTTTTTTTAATTCAAAATCAATATTTTCTACATTTTAAAATTGAAAAAGGATAAATATATATACAAACACGTAGCTATACATTGAAGAAAACTAATTTAATGTATACCATATGTATAAATTAAATAAATGAATGTTTGAGTCTCGAAAAAACTTAATATATATAAAAAGTAGAATTAAGTTTATGAGCAAAACCTACAGATAATTTAAAGCAGTAAAAAGAATGATATACAGTATAATGACTAAATGGACACTAGCTATTATGCTTTATTATTCTAAAAAATCATAAATGCAAATATTTAAAAATATTTAAATACTAAATCCAAGCTCTTTATAATGCAATGTTACAAGTACAATGTAACAATGTTAAAAGTACGTGACTATAAAATGTTAGCAAACTTAATCCAAGCATTAAAGATAATGTCAAGATATTTTAATCACGATTGATAACTAATGCACTGTGCTACGAAAATTTACATTAGAAGTTTGCTATTACCTTATGAATAATTCATTACTCTTTTTTTTTCTTAGAAAATGAAAACTTACGGAATATTTTAAAAGATATTAAACATAATTTGAAACCTAATAAGAATGCTTTATTGATTTTTTTTTAAACTTTTATAAGGACTATATGCAGCAGGAAAAACAAGAGACGGATAATTAAAGAATGCATTAAAAAAATTTCCCCAAATTTAAAGGATGTCTACTACATTTGAGTGAGAGTGATCTGTCAATTTTAATTTGTGTAATTAAATTTTATTATTTACTTTAATTTTCTGAAATAAGTTTATGTTTCTCGAAATTTTCAGGAAGTGGTTTTATCCATAATTAGGTTAAACTGGTCAAAATGCTGAGTAATAAAATGTTATTCAGAGTTCGTATTGGCGGGTATATCCTAATACCCAATAGATACCCAATAAGTTATTTATATTAATACACTAGCGGCCTTCGCCCGCTACGCTGGTCGGTTTATCTAAAGAAATCTTGAAGAAGTAGTTAGATAAGGTTCAGACATACATTAAAAAAAAAAAAAAAACAAGTCGATCATTCAAAAAACGTTGGGAAATATCAAATATTTACTGTAATTTTTTAAGAAAAACAAAGTTTCGAAAAAAAAAATTAAATCGAAAAAAAAATTACACTGACATATTAATGCAAGGAAATTTTCCCAGAGAGAAAATTCGCCTTGAATACAATATTTCAAATTCTTTTAATTGCTTATAGGCGTTAATGCCAACATAGTGAAAAAAAATTCCATGCTGGGAATCGAACCCGGGCCATCAGTATGGCGCACTGACGTTCTACCGACTAAACCACATGGAACGACAGCCAGCTTGAAACTTTCTCATACTTAAGTAGACTGGCGAAAACATAACGATAGCGCGTTTTAAAATCGCACAGTGACATCTATTGGATTTTATATGTACTAAAAAACGTTATGTACTAAAAAACGTGAGCAGCGCACCTAATAGTTTCTTTTGTTTCTTTTTGTTACTTTTTTGTCTGTTGTCCGATTTTGATGAAACAAAGCCTATACACTGCCCGGGAGTGTGCATTCTTCATTAGTGAAAACCGCATAAAAATCCATTCAGTAGTTACGAAGATAACCTCGAACAAACAGACAGACACACAGACAGACAGACAGACAGACAAAAAATTCAAAATTTTTTTTTGTGTGTTTCATTGGTTTTCTTTTATCGCCCTGACTCCATTTTTGTCAATTATCTTCAATGTACAGACACACCGGGTCCTACTGTTTTATTATATGTATAGATTTTTTTTAATTAAGGAGTAATACAATTTAGCCTGTAAAGTAATGCAGCATCTGAAATTTGGTGCAATGTGAAATTTTAATTTATAATTTCAGAATAGATATTTCGAGATATACATACATCTTGTATAAAATAAAAACAAGAAATATAATTTAAAGGTTGTTTCTACATATCAATAAGATGTTAATACAGAATAAAATGTAACTCTGTGTAATAGTATGGTTTTTTACCTATTCTATTTTTCATCGAAACAATACATGCAAAATGCAATGGTCTTCATTCCTCGTTTTACAGTGCATAGTCCAGACGTAAACTTTAAATATCTTTTACGTACAGCATTAGTCTTATTATCATTGCAGTGCTTTGACTGACAACATTCTCTTTTGTTTAATACTTCTGTGGTGGTCCACGGACGGATAATGCATTTTCCTTTGCAACATATTTCTTTGTTCGTTCCTTTTCTAATTTTAGAATATAGTCCCTTCTGCTCATGTAACAACCTATTGATTCTTTATAAACTGCCCATGCATTTATGGCAGCTAGTTCTAATATATTTAAAAAAATATGCATTGACCAACGCCTGGATGTAGATTTCGTGTAATATTTCCTTGCCATTTGATCTCCAACATCAACTCCAAATCTTGTGGAATTATATAAATCTATAATTTCAGAAGTTTTCTTCTAATTTTCAATAACGTTCAGTGACAAATGCAATGTGCTAAATCGAAAACTTTTTTTTTTTTTTTTTTTTTTTTTTTTTTTTTTTTTTACATTGGTAAGAAATTAGATTTGCATTTTTATTTGTCATGAAGGTTGTTGAATATAACTAGTTTTCCATTTCTTCAAAGATTTTGGAGCTTTTTATTTTGTTATATTAATTATTCTGGTATAGCACAAACCATTTTCTTTAAAACTTTCTACGAGTTTTAGCAATGTAAAAAAAATCATCTGGATTATTAAAAAAAAAAAAAGATATTTACAGTATAAAGGTAGGCATGTAAAATTTTAACCCCGAAAAAAGTGTTTTAAATAAGATTGAAATCTTTTACTATTTCGATTATAAAGAAATATTAATGCAAGTACTTCCATGTAAAACTTTTTCTTTTCTAACTTGTCACTTCTTCAATATCCAATATATTTAAACCGAAATAATTAACAAGCTAAGTGAATATATGTATCATGCATGTATAACATATGCATTTATTAAACAGAATCTTTTCCTAGTATGTACAAATGCTAGTAGAATTTGATAATTTATTTGAAGAATTAGACACAATATATCCATAGCAATGCAATAAATTACCATAAAATTACCCTACTGATGTTTATAAGAGCACACAACTAATTTAGTTAAATTAGAATGCATGTTTAAGACTTTTCAATTTTTCTATAAATATTATATGTAAGGTATTGTTATTATTTAACGTGTTTTCAATTATACAAAGTATATCCAATGTTCAAATAAAAAAAATACGCTTAATATTAATTTAACATGCCGATTATTTCCTTAAAAAAGAATTAAACTTTTTTTTTCTTTGAAAACGTATGTTCCATATTTTCTATTACTTGAATCAGTACATACAAAATTATTTTGTGACATCTGTTGAAAGTAATAAACTCTTTGAAAATTTAAAAAGGAATCCCCTTTTCGAATATGTATCTCGTAGCGCTTAATTAATTTTCGAGAAAGTTCCTACGTCAATCTCTTTTTAATTTTATAAAATATACAACAGCAGTTTCAATAAAAGGATTTGTTAAGGAGAAAAGTAAATTTGAATGATAAAAATGATATTCCATTCAAAATGCATTCAACTGACTCTACAAATTACGAAATTTGTATCTTTTTAATAATGTTTTGTTAAACACAAGAAGTTACACACATCTTTCAAAGATAATCTTAATGTTTTATGAGAAGCAAAAATTCTTTATTTAATAATGCAATTTAATCAAAATCTTATTAAGATTTTATGTATCATAAATAAATAAGCATATCTGTCTTTTAATGTAAATAATGTGCTTTGGAATACTTTCACGAAGAAAGAAAAGTCTAAATTACAGGGTATAAACAGCAATAACATTTTAAAATGTAACTCGCGAAAAATTATCGTTTTAAACATAGTGGAGCAAAGCTCCGTACTTGAAGAATGTGATAGTTAGAATAAGTTATAAATGTTTTAAAAATAAGTTATACAAATAAAAAAAATCAGAATCCGATTATATATTTGGTTAATCGCATAACTTTTTTGAGAAAGATGTTTCAAATTTCGACATTTATAACTGTTTTATGTCAATTTTAATAGATCATCACAGATAACCTGAAAGAAATTGATCTATTATTCTTGCTTTGCGGGAGAACATTGGAACAAGATATTTATTTTTAAAGTCTTATACTGCGCTAAACCTTATTCTTCTGTGTGAAAATAGAATTTAGCAATCGATTTTTAGCTCATTTTCATGATGTGCTAGAATTGCAAAAATTATGCTTACACTTGCGTTTTCCATGGAGTTATGTTACATTCCAGGTGTGTTATTGATGTAGTAAGTGTAATATGTTATATAAGTGTACAGTGTCGTAACCTGACAACGTCTGTGTAGTATTGTGTTTTGTTTCATTATACATTGCTAGCATACTCTATAATAAGTCAATTGTAATATAAATTAATTATAGCCTGTTTAATATTTCAGCAGATCACAGATATATGTTGTAATGTGGAATTGTAAAAGTTTATCAAATGCATTGTAAAAGCCATTTATAACAAGAGCAATTAGTGAATTCGTCTGTCCCTCGGGATTGCTCTATGCCCCTAAAGTATAAGCTGAGTTCCCCAGGTTGTCATACCTTATCATCCCATGCGTTTTTCATGAGGATATAACATTTAATATTTAGTTTATGTGAAATTATTACATTAATTTTAATACTTCTTCTATTTAACTGCCAGAAGATAAGTCGCCCAATTTCACTGTAACGCGTACGACTGTATGAGAATTGAAAATACAGTTATGTAATTAATCTATTTAATTATGTATCAATGAACACTCGGTAAAATATACCGTATCATTGAAGCACTCTTAAAAAGCCCAGTTAGTCTAGGATTCTGTCTGAAAAGTTTAGGAGATTTTGCGCACAAATTTCAAATTTGCCAAATTACATCTATGGTCTGCTCAAAAATGTATAAGTAAAAAATCATGAAATTTTTTTTTTTTGCAGATTTTCTGTTGTATCTCTCGAATGGCTATTTTTTTTTTTTTAATCGTTATGTCAGGTTATTAAACAAGAGAAGATATCCTATATTTTTCTATACAGCATTTTCTTTTTCTAAAAGGAATAAATTCGAAAATACAATGGAAAGTCCTAACCGCCAAGCAAAAGGAAAAAATTGAATTATTTTTCTCTTCAATTTATTTTAAATGTTAATAAAAAAGGAATTTTCTATCATGGTGTAATTTATTTGTTACGTATATGCTTATAAACCTTGAAAGTATCAATCATAGCTTAATTTCTTAAAACTGGTTTATATTTGTAGAATTATATTAATTTAAATAAAGCTTCAATTGCAGTAAAACTTGCAGCCTAGTGAACGGATATATCCGGTCACGGCAGTAGGAAGGTTAGTGATGCTTTTACATTTCATCAATGGAGAACGAAAATGCTGAACGAATTACTAAATTCAAATCTTTTTAGTTATTTGTAGTTGCATTTCGAATATATTATCGCTTGCATAACAAGTTTTAAACCATTTATAACTTTAGCAAAAAATTTTAAATTCATGTAAATAGAAAAGATATAAAAAAAACTCTTCGAATGCATAAGAGCACCAATTTTTATTCTTCTAGCTATGTGATTTTATTACAGTTATAACTATTTTAAGTTTAATCTAACAATAACATGTATGGAAATTTTCACAGAAGAAAAAAAGAGAAATTCGGAAGTTTTGGTTGTTTTGAAGGTTCAGGTCGATATATTTCGACATGAGGATGATCGTTTTCTTCATAGCTCAGGTTGCGTCTGGACTGTATATAAAACAGCCTGGAGTATTGAGTCTTCAACCTCTGCTTCCAATTCATCTTTCGCGATGAAGAATCTGATATTGTTACAATGGTCACCACAATTCAAGCAGAGGAACGAACAAAACAAAACTACTTTCGTACAGTCGTACTTTCCACTGCAGTTTGTTTAACATTGCAATCTTTTTTTTTTTTTTTTTTTTTTTTTCTCCACAGAAAACTTTATTCTGTGTTTGTTTTGGTATTTCTTATGAGTGTGATGCTGTTGGTTTTATTTCAGCCCCATACAATCAGATGTTTTTACCGTTAGGACATATTTAATTTTTTTAGAAGTGTGGATCTTTTGTTTTACTCGACGTCCGCCGTTTTATAACTATTTTTGCGAATGTCTCCTAGTAGATGCGGTTTGGGATCCCGTGTTCAATGGAAATATTTGAGACTTTTGATGCCTATTAAAACCTCTCTGATTTCGTAAAAAAATAAAAATTAGAATCACCCTGTATATGCATTCAAAATGAACTGTTTTAAAACCTCTTAAGTATAGTCAAATATATATATATATATATACAGGGTGATTCATAAAAGATGGGCAGAACTTTAAGGGGTTATAGTACACTTAAAGACAAATAATATTAAAAAGGAGACTAAGGGTCCCAGACGTATTCCCAAGGAGATAGGGGGCACTACAGTTTAGGGTCCAAAATTTCAAATGATTATAAAAAATGGAAAAATTGGTCGATTCGTTTGCGGTTTTTGCAAAAAATTTTCTTTATGCCAGTATTTTCTTGAAATAAAATTTTAAAGTTCAATTTCAAAAAATGCCGATAGGGGGCGCTTTAGATTTTGGAGTAACAAACAACTATTTTTTAACGTTATTTTTTGTATTTCTTTAAATGATTACGAAAGCGTAGACTTAAACTTAAATTTTGATCTAAAAATCTGAGTCCTAACGAGTAGTTAAGTAGCGTAAACTGAAATTTGAAATTTGAAACCCTTCTCCCCCCCAGAACAAAATCAGTTATTCCCGATCTTTGTGTCGTAGATTAGGCTCTAACTACAGCCGCGTTTTGCTAATTATTCTTTATGTCAGTATTTTCTTGAAAATAAATTTTAAAGAAAAGTTTCAAAAAATTCCGATAGAGGACGTTTTAGACTTTGGAGTAACGAACAACTATTTTATACCGTTATTTTTTGTGTCTCATTAAATGCTTTCTAAAGCTTAGACTTAAACTTAAATTTTCAGCTCAAAATCTGAATCGCTGAGCGTGGTTCAGTAGCGAGGGGAGGGGGTTCAAATTTCAACTTCTGAACATAGTTCAGTTTGCACTACTTAACCATGCCCAACGATTCTGTGCTGTGATACGAGGCAAAAATACAACTTTCGTCAAGGACTGCATAGTCGGAATTCACTCATAAAGGCACTGGCACAGTTGGAAACGTCGCTCATGCAAACGTTAAAGCTCCATTCCTGACGCTAGTCACCGGGTGAAGAAGGAGACAGAAAGTACGCAAATGTCAAATGGGGAAGAAGAAGAACACGTATGCAAAATTTCGACACGATTCAGGCATAAAAACCACTGAACGGTGAGTCAAGTGTAAGTCGCTGTAGTAATGAATCGGAAGATGGTGCCCTTCACGAATAAGGAAAAGGCTGAGATGCATTTAATTTACGGAGCGGCAGATGGAAATGGTGCAGAGGCACAACGAATGTACGGAGAGCGATTTCCCAACAGGCGGTTGCCTAACCGCAAAACTTTCGAGCGCTTGCACAAACAGTTGTGTGAGACGGGATCATTTTTCGCTTCCCGGTCGAATGCAGGTCGTGCAAAAAAGGACGAATCAATAGTTGTTGCAGAAGCCATTCTGGATGTAGTAGCGGCGCAGCCAAGTACAAGTACACGAACAGTGGCTAGGCAGATGGATACTTCACAGTCCATGACTTGGAGGGTACTGAAGGATGAACATTTGCTCCCGTTTCATGTGCAACGAGTCCAGAAACTGTCTCCAGGGGATTATCCAAATCGTATTGAATTCGCCCGCTGGTTTCTGCAGCAGAACGCGCTAAATCCACATTTTGGACGAACTGTGCTTTTCACCGATGAATGTACCTTCACACGTGAAGGTACATTTAACACACACAATGCACAAGTATGGGCGGATGTCAATCCACATGCTACGTATCCACATGCTCATCAGAGACGCTTTTCCATCAATGTTTCGGCAGGAATCCTCGGAGACCAACTAATCGGACCGTACCTTCTTCCTGAACGCCTCAACGGTAAAACATACCCCACATTTCTGCAACATGTGCTGCCAGACCTGTTAAACGTTGTTCCTCCACGCATCCGGCGGGTCATGTGGCTCCAGCACGATGGAGCGCCAGCCCATTACGTACGAGACGTCCGCAACTATCTGGACATCACATTTCCGAACAGATGGATTGGTCGAGGTGGTCCTGTTGCTTGGCCTGCTCGCTCGCCAGATCTTTCACCCCTCGATTTCTTTTTTTGGGGACAATTGAAGGCTCTTATGTATGAGACACCCATTGAATCCCCCGAGAAACTGGTCGCCAGACTTTCCGCCGCTGTAGGGGAAGTGCTCGAAAAGCCTGATGTTTTCGCGAATGTTCGCCGTTCCATTCTTCGCCGTTGTTCTGCGTGCATAACCTCTGGTGGTCACAATTTTGAACATTTATTGTAATTACATGTTAATAAATATGCTTTGGTAACATAATCCTAATTTGTGTCTTTTTACCTCGTATCACAGCACACAATGTGTGGACATGGTAAACTGAACTGTGCTCAGGAGTAGAAATTTCAAACCCCTCTCCCCAGAAACTTAACCACGTCTAACGATTCAGATTTTGGGCTGAAAATTTAAGTCTAAGCTTTAGAAAGCATTTAATGAGACACAAAAAATAACAGTATAAAATAGTTGTTCGTTACTCCAAAGTCTAAAGCGCCCTCTATCGGAATTTTTTGAAAATTTTCTTTAAAATGGTTTTTCAAGAAAATACTGACATAAAGAATAATTTTAGCAAAACGCGGCAGTAGTTAGAGCCTAATCTACGACACAAAGATCGGGAATAACTGATTTTTGTTCTGGGGGGAGAAGGGTTTCAAATTTCAAATTTCAGTTTACGCTACTTAACTACTCGTTAGGACTCAGATTTTTAGATCAAAATTTAAGTTTAAGTCTAAGCTTTCGAAATCATTTAAAGAAATACAAAAAATAACGTTAAAAATAGTTGTTTGTTACTCCAAAGTCTAAAGCGCCCCCTATCGGCATTTTTTGAAATTGAACTTTAAAATTTTATTTCAAGAAAATACTGGCATAAAGAAAATTTTTTGCAAAAACCGCAAACGAATCGACCAATTTTTCCATTTTTTATAATCATTTGAAATTTCGGACCTCAAACTTTAATGCCCCCTATCTCCTTGGGAATACGTCTGGGACCCTTAGTCTCCTATTTAATATTATTTGTCTTTAAGTGTACTATAACCCCTTAAAGTTCTGCCCATCTTTTATGAATCACCCTGTATATGTAGTTCATTTTATAGCGATATACAGGACCTACCTTTAATCGTTATCAAAATACTAATTCCTAAACCAGTAGACAAGGCGATAGAGTTTTCAAGTTGCTTCTCATCATATTAAATCATTTTTTGTAAAAATAATTATACATTGCAAAATTTACGAAAATAAATTTTACTACCGTCTTTGATCATTGTACTATATATCTGTAAAAACTTTCTCCTTTTCACAAAACCGAAAGTAATAATTACTCCATAAGGGTTATATCAAAATTTATCATGAAATTATTTTGAATTTCATGAATTTTCACCGTTCATCAGTTTAAGAAGAAGATATGCGAGTAAGATGGAAAATATGACATGACTATAAAATATTAATCTATAATAATAAAGAAACAAGTATGTGTGTGTGTCAGCGCTGTTCTGAAGAGACCGCTGCCTGTAGAGTTACAAAATTTGGAGGGATGATACCTCTATACATGTATAGTTTTGCATCTCGAAGCTCGATTTTTGATTATTTGACTAGAATTTTTTTATTTGAATTTTTACGCGATTTTTAGCGCTCTTTTTGTGTTTCGAGGCGATTTTTCCATATTGGTGAAAGAAATACGGTTTCATTCTTTCCACTCAATGTAGTAATTTGTTTTCTCTTTTCAATAAAGTTTATTCGAAATTTGTGCGGTAATTTTTGAATTTTTTGCGAATTTAGATTGCGATTTTTAGTGGTTTCTTTTCGCATTTTGCGGCTATTTTTTGAGAATCATAAAAATAAAATTAATTCAAACTTTCAGCCTAATGAACTAAATTTTGTCTGGTATGTTTTTTCAATTCTGTGATTTTTAATGCGATTTTCAATCCGATTTTCAATCCGATTTTCAATGTGATTTTTAGTGATTTTTTGGTTTTTTGTGCGTTTAGCATCGATTTTTTCTCATTTTTGTCAAAATTATAGTTTTTTGTATGCATCGTGATATTATCTATTCTTGAATTGCATGTAAGAAAAGCAAAAAACGTAAAATTAACGAATGAGCAATAAAGTTATTAATTACGATATTCACAGTAATCTTATTATTATCTATAATAATAAAGAGACAAGTATGTGTGTGTATCAGCGCTGTTCTGAAGAGACCGCTACGTGTAGAGTTACAAAATTTGGAGGGAAGATACCGCTATATGTGTAGTTTTGCACCTCGAAGCCCGATTTTTGATTTTTTTAAATTAGAATTTTTTATTTAGTTTTTAGGCGATTTTTAGCGCTTTTTTTGTGCTTAGAGGCGATCTTTCCATATTAGTGAAAGGAATACGGTTTCATTCTTTTCATTCAATATAGTAATTTTTTTTCTCTTTACAATAAAGTTTATTCGGAATTCGTGCGGTGATTTTTGAATTTTTAGCGAATTTTTTAATGCGATTTTTAGTGTTTTTTTTCGCATTTTGCGGCTATTTTTTGAGAATCATAAAAATAAAATTATTTCAAAACCTAATAACTGAATTTTGTCTGGTATGATTTTTAAATTTCAGTGGTTTTTTTCATTGCGATTTTCAGTACGATTTTCGATTTGGTTTTTAACGATTTTTGTGCGTTTAGCATCGGTTTTTAGTCAATTTTTTTAATATTACAGGTTTTTGTACGCATCATGGTCTTATCTATTTTAAATTGCATGTAAAAAAGTCAAAAACCATAAAACTAATGAATTAGCAGTAAAGGAATTATTTTGAGTATCCACAGTACCTACACTAATAAAATATTTAAACGCTCTGTCTGTGTGCATGTATGTATTTGAGCGATGGCTAGCAAAATCTATGGCACTTACGAGGCTCAAAACTTTTTTTGAAAGTACCCAAAAGTCCCTCCTGATGTATCTGATACTCAGATTTTGAAAATTCTAATTATCACTTAAGTAGTTCCTCTCCCGTTTCCCATTGCAGTCCTTTTGAACATTTTTACCGGTAAATATTATTTGTTCATTTTTTAAACCAATTTTTCACAGAGTCAGTGGCTATGTATTTCAGACAACGTAATTTCACGTATTTCGAGTTAGAGATGAAATCACAAACTTCATGTTCCTTTAATATTATTATCTCGGAACCGTGCAACGCCGGGTGGATCTGTTAGTTTTAAATAAGGTATGAAATATGGTTTGAAAGAAACATAAACCTTCATAGCCATATCGCACGAAAGCCGTTTATAATAAAAAAAAATTGTCCATAAAATTTCCCTCAACATAATATTATATTCAGCAGAAGTTACTTCACCTTAATGAAGAAGAGAATATTCCTGCTATTCTTGCTCTCTCAGTTTTTCCCGTGTCGTGCTGGAAAGTTGGATATTCATTCACCCCTTGATCAGGCTAAAAATTTTGAAGAACTTGTTTCCCAAGCATGGAATAAACTAGACAAGCATGTTTTGCAAAATGTTTGAGGAAATGTTTGTTGTTTATCGCGTTCCATCTGATACGGAATCACTCAGACTACTGTTGAACTTGTAACTTTCAGCTTAGGGAAATTCACTGACAAATCTTTGTCTCGTTTAAAGCAGTAGTGCTCTCGCCAAATGTTTCAAAATAGAGGACTCGTAAATATAAAAATTCTCTTCATACGATTACATCAGAATTAGTATACTGTAACTGAATTCACTCTCGAGGAAAGGGCTTTGAGTCCTATCGAAGTAGTTATGGAACAATTTCTCTAACACTAGTGACGAGTTAATAGATTATCATTTATAGATCATAAAATGAAAAATATGTAATAGAAATTGTCTGTGTTTTTGAAATAATTGCAGTTATTTATACATATTTTTACGGTTTCAATAAAAGCAAAAAAATTATTATTGTTTCTTTTCGTATCTTTACTAATTTTTTCGCACATTTTCAACTTTTTGTTAAAATTACCCTCTGAATTTATCCATGAATAGCACTATGCTAAAATTATTTTACAAGAAAAAAATTATTATTTACACAGATAACCTTATAATTCTTTATTTTCTCCATGGAGATTTTTATAATTTTAGACAAAGAAAGGGATTAATTTATGTTTATAAATATTTTTAAAGAATTATCTTTCTTTTATTTTTCCATAAGAATTTTAATCAAGAGAAAGTGTATTTTTTACGGTCTCCCTGGAAATTAGTGTTGTTCATGCTGAACTCGGAAAATTAATGAATTTTAAAAATAGGTTAATTATATCTATTTTAACTTCCAAGAGAAAAACAAGTGATTAATAAAAAGTGTAATTTTGGATTATGAATTTCGAGCAAAAGGAAATTTACGAAATGTTTATTTTATTGCACACACTATTTTTAAAATAATATATTTTTAAAAATTTGGAACAAGAAAGCGTTTGTTTGTCGATAGGTTTAATGAGGCTTTGTGGTGCAGTTCAGACATGCTATATACACTATATGATTGATGTAAAAAAAAAATATATATCGTATTTTTTATTATAAAAAGCTTTAAACTTGGAACTGTACCTTTTTTCTTGAAAACTGATTTTTAAAAGTTCACTGTGCAAAATATAAATTAAATTATTTTAATATCATATAGATTTAAATTTCTGTTTATGATGTTTAAAAAAAGCTCTTTAAACGACTATTTTTTTTTTTTTACCCACAACAAGTTATTGTCAGCTAAGTTTAAAAAAAGTACTTGATATCGATAGAATTCTACCAAATTTCTTAGAACATCTGATTCACATATGATTATAGAGGAAAATATTTATTCAAAATGTAAATTTATCTCTGAATCATATGTTAAATTATCAGGACAATATCAAAAATGAACTAAAAAGTCAGATTTTTATATATACAAAAACAAGTGGGTAAGTGTGATCGTAGATCGCATAGAGGGTTTCGTTTTATATTTCTTTCAAAACAACTTATCCTTTAATAGTTACATTAAAATTGTTAATTAATAATTATTAAATCCTAACGTAGATTGTAGCACCAAAAAATTTAATTTTCAAATAATTTTAAAAATAGAGTTATTTCTTTAAATCAAATTAAAAATGTTCATAAGAAATTATTTAAATAAAATCTAAAACTCCATTTTTTTTAAAAATCCGAAAGATAGCGAATATATAAGTAAAATTTTAAATTTCTAAAAGCGAAAAAAAATTGTTTAAACGAAATTTAAAATTCTGCATCATAAGGAAATAACAATAGTTTATAAAAAAATGAACTCCAAAATAAATATTATGAATTCCAGATGAACAAAACACCAATAATGTAAAACATTAAGATGGAAAAAAATACGAAATTTCTTTTATTTAAATCCATCTTAATATGAAAATTTCAACTCCCAGCACCGGCGATTGAACTTACAATCTTCTTTTTTAATAGCGAGGCACTTTACCTCCAAACTATGATGTTGACATGCAGAACCTTCAAATTAAGTTCTGATTTAAAATGTAAATTGCAAAAATGAATGGATGAAATTAATTAAACTAACAGACTTTTTCAAATTTTTTTAATTTGTTGTGTAACACTAGGTATTCAGCTGTAAGTGCACAAAATTTAATGTCTCTGAACAGTTTTTTATGTACGGAATCTTGTGTCAGACGAACAGATAGGGCACAGAGACGAGAAGGGTTTCATCAGATGATCCTACAAATCAGTTTCTTGGGAAACAAAATACATACATATTTTAAAATTACAGATGGCATTCAAAAAATTTTAAACATTTACATTTTTAAAACAATGTTAAACATCACGGCAGTTTCGAAAAAAAAAAAAAACATTTAAATATTCTCAAGGGATTACAAGGATGAACTTTCGAAGGCTCAAATTTCAACTAGATTAAAATGGAGGGGGGGGGGACTAAAATATGAACAGAAGTGAGAAACATGGAAGAAATTCCATCTACTAATCCAACTGTGCAACCAGAGGGTGAAAAATAAGGAACCGAAAAATAAATACCTAAACAGTCTTTGATACTGATAAATGAGAGGTTGGATGTTAAATATGTTTCAATAACTTGCACCAAATAACTGGAATAATAAAAGACAAATTACTATTAAAAACGTAATTCAGTCGCATGATTCTATCAATCGCCTCTCTTATTACAGCTTTGTAAAAAATATACTGACGGGAAATAATTTAAACTTAAAAAAAAAAAAATACTTATCATGAATAAATTAAACTATTATTTAAAGCTTTTTGGCACTAAAACTTTATATTTAATTACATATATACAAACAATATTCTATCATTTCATTAAATTTAGTGTATAATATTAAAAATATTTGCCTATTATATGATTATTATTTAGAAGTATGCTGATACATTAAATCTAGCTGTAAAATTACATTTGCTAATAGATGCCATTAACTAAAGTAACAGACTTTTTGAAAATTTTATGATTTGTCGTGTAACACGATGTATTCAGCTATAAGTACACAAATTTTGATGCCTTTGAATAGTTTTTGTGTACGGATTTTATGTCATATGGACAGATTAGGGACAGACACCAAAAGGGTTTCATCAGATGAACGAAATTCTAAAAATCAGTATCTTGGGAAACAAAATACATACATCTTTTAAAAATACATATGGCATTTAAAAACATTCAAAACATTTACAATTTTAAAACTATGTTAAACACCACGAAAGTTTCGAAAAAAAAAAGAAAAAAGAAAAAAGAAATCACTTGGAAATTTCCATGTGGTTACACGGATGAACTTTCGAATTCTTAAATTTCAACCGGATTAAAATGGTGTGAAACAAAAAAGAAAAACTAGTCGTTGGGGGCCACCGTAATACTTACCCATCATGGATATGTATATGAAAATAAAACATGTGAAACTATTTATACAATGCATTGCAATTCATAAACAAAATTTAAATATTGTTAATATACATAGTAATGATATATTAAAGAACTGCTGATGTACCAATTTCGACAAATTATATAAAACGCCAAACTACTCAAGTAGTACCGAACTGCGTAAAAGAAACATCCTTATAACTCCAAAAATAATAATTCCATTAACTAACAATTAACTGCGTCGGATGAAGCGTCTCATTTCCAATTAAAATATACTTCTGAATTGAAATTTGAATGAAATACAGGGTCATGAAAAATCGAAGAATGTGGAAAACAAAACTACAAATATCTCAGCAATTAATAATCCGATTGACTTCGTTTTATATGCAAAATGTGTGTTATTTTATTGCCTTTTACGTCCATTCCTTAGAACAAAGAAATTCGAAAATTTTTATATACCTTTCAACAGAACGAATTTTTCGAGAGTCCGAAAAAAATAGTTCCGGATAACCGAGGTTGCTGATATTAAATAGGTTTCGTCCCATTCTTACATACTAACTACATACAAAATTTCAAGTCTCTATCTCAATTTGTTCGGGAGATAGAGCGTTTACAGACAGACAGACTGACAGACAGACAGACAGACAGACAGACGGACAGACAGACAGACAGACGGACGGCAAAAATTTTTTTCTAAAAATATGTTTTTCGGAATCTCCACAATCTAAAACGTGTAAATCCGCCAAAAAAAAAATTTTCGATTTTCAAAACGATTGCAAGACTTACCCTATACTACGTATGATGGGTATGTAATAGGAACAAAAGAGAGAAACATGGAAGAAAATTCCAGCTACTAGTGCACACTGTAAAAACAGAAGGTGGAAAATAAGGAAACGAAAAATAAATACCTAAATAGTCTTTGAACTGATAAATGAGAGGATGGTTGTTAAATATGCTTCAATAATTTTCTTTAAATAACTGGAATAATAAAAGACAAAGTATCATTAGAAACATCATTCAGTTGCATAATTATATCAATCGTCTCTCTTATTACAGCTACGTAAATAATATACTGACGGAAAATAATTTTAACTTATAAAAATACTTATTATGACAAATTAAACTAAGATTTAAAGCTTTTTGACAATAACAACTTTATATTTAATTACATATAAACCGATAATATTCTATTATTACATTAAATTTCGCATTAAAATATTTGCCTATAATATGCTTATTATTTAGAACTATACTGACAAATTCACTCTAACTGTAAATTTATATTTGCTAACTAATTTTAATTCAATTATTGTGTTAATGAATAATTAATGATTTTAGAATATCTGAAAATGGCAAGTATAATTAAATTAATTGATCTCTAAATGCATAATTCTCACTTTAATAATCAAACAGAGCAAATCGATCTATAATTGAATTGACGAGTCATATTTGACAATGCTAAGACAATAAAATAATACAGATTCGAATTTGGTATGACTAAAGTGACATTCAAAGTTATTATTAAAAACTATCGAGAAAAATATAATTAAACGAGTTCAAATTACTGAAAATTAATTCCTCGCTTGTGATCAACATAAAAAAAATCATGTTCATATGCATTGTTTATTAATACCATTTGTACACTCACACTTTCTATATAATTAAAACAAATATTTTTCTGTTGGTTTATGATTAAATCTTTAGAAACCATTTGTCCAAAGATATAATAAACCCAGCACAAATGTGATTTATCACATTTAAATAACTCACAGGTCTATTATTAGCTTTTAAGCAGGTAATTTTTTTTCATATAAAAATCTTATTCCGAGCTTGAAGAGATACAAATTTCTAATATGGCAAAAGTCATCAAATATATGCTACATAAACAAAAATTATTTCAAAATTTGGCAATTATCTCAGACGATACGATAGATTTATTGATAAAATCTTAATAAAAAGAATATTGCCCAGTTAAACTGATGGCATTGAACTCACAGGCTACGCATACTAATTGTACATTACAGCCTTATATTTTCAAGGGTTAATTCCGTTTGAAAAAAAATATTAAGGAGGGGGGATTAATTCTTCCCTTTCCCCTTTTTTATGCTTAATCATTGAACCCTCTAAACTGATCAGGGACATGCTTTATCATATAAAAAATCCATATCCAAAATGTAGAGTAAATCGGAAAATTCTTAATAAAAACCCATTTATATAATTTAAGAAGAGTTATCCTTCTCCTTTATATACTTACCCATTAAACTTCCAAAACTATTCAGAGATTTGAACGAAATCTGACAATTCTGCGTGAAAAACCCATTTATAAAAATTAAGGGGAGGGCATTAGAACCCCCATTTCCCCTGTTTATATTTATCCAATGAACACCTAATACCAATCACGGAAGCGCTTCATCAGAATGATCCTATGTGTAAATTTTGAACAAAAACTAATATTTCTGCATGAAAAACCCATTCATATTAATTAAGAGGAGTGGCATGAGCCCCCCGTTCCCCCTCTTATACATAACGAATGAGCTCCAAAAACTAATCAGGGAAGCGCCTTATCAGGATATACCTATATACAAAATTTTAAGTGGATGGGATATTTTTATCATGAGTTATCGCGTTACGTACGTACGAACGTACGCATATACATAAAGAACGGGCGGGCACATAAGCTCTCAGGCTATGATAGCCTGTGAGCTAATAAAAAGAATATTGCCCAGTTAAACTGATGGCATTGAGCTCACAGGCTACGCATACTAATTATACATTACACCTTTATATTTTCAAGTGTTAAATCCGTTCGAAAAAAAATTAAGGAGGGAGGAAAAGCTCCCCCCTTTCCCCTTTTTACACTTAATCATTGAACCCTCTAAACTGATCAGGGGCATGCTTCTTCATATAAAAAAATCCATATCCAAAATTCAGAGCAAATCGTAAAATTCTTAATAAAACTCATTTATATGATTTAAGAGAAGTTATCCCCCTCTTTTATATACTTAACCATTAAACTTCCAAAACTCTTCAGAGAATTGAACGAAATCTGAGAATTCTGCATGAAAAACCCATTTATATAAATTAAGGGGAGGGTCATTAGAGCCCCCATTTTCCCTGTTTATATTTATCCAATGAGCATCTAATACCAATCACGGAAGCGCTTCATCAGAATGATGCTATGTGTAAATTTTGAAACAAAAAAAATAATATTTCTGTATTAAAAACCCATTTATATCAATTAAGGGGAGGGGCATGAGCCTCCCGTTCCCCCTCTTATACATATCGAATGAATTCTAAATACCAATCACGGAAGCGCTTCATCAGAATGATCCTATTTGTAAATTTTTAACAAAAATTAATATTTCTGCTTGAAAAATACATTTATATCAATTAAGGGGAGGGGCATGAGCCCCCCGTTCCCCCTCTTATACATATCGAATGAACTCCAAAAACTAATCAGGGAAACGCCTTATCAGGATATACCTATATACAAAATTTAAAGTGGATGGGATATTTTTATCATGAGTTATCGTGTTACGCACGTACGCACGAACGAACGTACATACATACAGAACGGACGGGCACATAAGCTCTCAGGCAATGATAGCCTGTCAGCTAAAAGCGAAAAAAAAAATCTCAACAAATAAAAGGACAGAATAAAGCATGGAGACAGGAAAAGATTCATTTTTTCGTGTTCTGGGTTGCTATTATTTGTAAAATAGTGAAATGCTGAACAACGAAAAATTTTAAATTTAGTAAAGCTTCCAACAGTAATTGAAAAATTCATGAAAATTAATTCGAAGAATTTATTTTATTTAATTGGTAAACAAAAGGAAACTACATCAGATTTATCACAAAAATTAACGTATGCAAAATACCCGACTAATTTTTAATATAATATGAAATATTCAGTAGCTTGATAGTAAATTTAATCGAATACAGAGCTTTAAAAATATCTAACAATATTCATAACAAATTGTACAGAGTTTTCAAGTTTTGTGTCAATAAGTATTAGATGTTTTATACAAAAATAAAGCACTAATATGTGAATTAATATATTATAGTATTATCTTCACTAGAATTTCAAATTATATAACTAAGTTTAATAAGCTTAACTTAGTTTAATAATTAAGTTTAACTTAGTTTAAATTTAACTTTAATAAGCTGAACGTAACTTTATCTTAGCTTCAGATTGTGTTCTGTATATCAAGAGATTAAGAAGCCCTTGTCTAAAGACGAACGCTTCGTGTTTCGGAGAAATTGTTTTAATGCTGATCCTCGATTCTTCAAGGACAATTTTTTAAATTTCAATGTGATCAACATTATATCAATATTAGTATCTCGTCTTTATACAGTGACATTTTCTATTTGCACAATCGGATATTCAGAAATCTAAACATCACTGAATTCAAAGTGTCTGCCAAAAAACATTTATTGGCCTGTTGCTTGGCAACTGTTGTTCGTTATCATGAAGATAAGGTGCATACCATATCAGAATTTGTAGAGTTACACATGTTTTAAACTTATCTAAGACTAAACTACTGCAGTTAAAACAGTTGACTACAATCTCTGATGCATACAACAAACATGCTGACGTATATACAGTTATGTTGAAATATTCATCACTTACAGGGTTGTTAGAAGAAATCAACTGGCACACAAATAACAATGCAATATGGCGTCGCAAACTGCTTATTAGTCAAAAATACAAAAGTTTCTGCATTACTCAATTAGTGTTTATTGAAATTAATTTCAAAAAAACTGAAATATATGAAATTTCCATAGATATGCTCATGTTCACTTTAGCATTATTGCAAATATGTTAGCATCAATAAAAGAGTAAGATGTTAGTTATATCCGTAAGGCGAAGCTATATCCGCCAGTAGTATGCACTTGATGTTCCATGTTTTGGACTGTAATTACAAAATAATATGATCTCATGATTGCGTGAAAATCCTGATTTTTCAGAACTGTTTTGATAATATCCTTTTAGTTTAAAACAAGACATATATAGTTACATTTCCATTGTAGTAGTTTTACTTTTCTCAAAATTATTACCGTCAACTGGAGTTAAATGAAAGTGAAAAACCCAGTATTTGTAAAAACAATAAGTAGTTTTTGACACAATGTTCCATTAAAATTTTTGTTTATCTTGATGCCCCCAAAATACTCTGGATTGTCCATAGGAATATCTTAATTCCTTTTATAATACAGCACAGCAATGCAACATTTGTGGATGATTAAAGCAGAAATCCTCTATACCAACCCGAAGTTTCTTTTCCTTGGGGAAATACAAGATATTATACAACAGCGGGGGGGGGGGGGGGGAGTGCTGAATATAAATAAAAATAAAGATTTTACAGTACACAAATTGTAGATCCTCTTTATAAAACTAACATGTCATCTTAAAAATAGTATTTCTAATGATCGCTTTAAAGAAGTGTTAAAGTTAGAAATATTTTTTTAGGCATAGAAATCGAAGAATTTTTGTCTAATGGTCTTCATACATGTCCTAAATATTTTTAATGTACAATAAGTAAAAAAATCCCAATATTTCATAAAAAGTGTGTAAATATATTTTAGAAAGAAATATATCTAAAACAAATATCAGTATATATATTTTTTAGTATGTATTTTTTTATTTTTAAAAATGCTGCAATCTTTTTTAAAACTCAGATACTTAGGAGAACATTACATGATAACGATAAGGAAGTGCACCCTATAGGTTTTTAACCAGCAATTAGAGTGCTGTTGTTACATATTTTCGGCTAATAGAGCCAAAGCATACAGCTAAAGTTTATAAGGTGGGAATATTAATAATTTTGCTTTCGATAACTGTAATTGTGTGTTATTTTTTTTAACGTCACTCAAATTTTTCAAAAAAAAAAAAAAAAAAAAAAGATGAATAAATATTTTAATTAATATTTTTTGCATGTGTGTTTCTTTTTTAGTTTTGTTATATTTTCTCTCAAATGCTGATTTTAAATTTATCTTTATTAATGGGAATTCTTAAGTTATCTTACTTTAGGAACTATGATTTATTATAGGTTTCATCTAATGATGTTATGCGGTTAAGGCCCATTAACATTACTTGAAGTCTCAGAATAAGCATACATCTTCCACGTTTCAGTTGATAATGTTTTTCAGAAGGAAAATCTAAATTTTATCGCCATGATTAATCATTAAAGTACTAATTAATTTTACCTATGCCGAGGAAAAATTACATTTAATATTTACATTGGATATTTGTTCGTTTGAAAATGAAAAATACATGTATTATAATTTAATATAATGTCATTACTCAAATTTATTAAAAATAAAAAATGATTGTATTAAAATATGAATAGTTATTTTTATTCTACACTCTATCCTTCTTCAATATACAACATAGCGCTATGAAATTAATATCAGTTAATATCATCCCAAATGACGCATAATATTTCAGATATAAAAATTTTAATTATTTTCAGTTTTTTTAATTTTGAACGAAATTTTTCTACAGACGGAAAGCAAAGTAAATGAAGAAAAGATAGAAAGCAAAAGTTCTTGTTAAACAAGGAAATAAATAAAAAGTATATTGCACAGTTAGACTGATGGCATTTAGCTCACAGGCTACGAATACTAATTGCATTTTGAATGAAATATGATAAATCTGCATGAAAAACCCGTTTATCTAAATTAAAGGTGGGGAATTAGTCCTCCGTTTCTCTCTTTATACTTTTCCAATAAACTTCCAAAACTAATCATGGCGGAGCCCTCATCAAAATGATCCTATGACTAAAATTTGAATTAAATCTGATTAATCTGCATGAAAAACCCATTTACGAAATTAACGGTGAAGTATTAGTCTCATTCCCCTTTTTTATACTTATCGAAGGAACTCCTAATACTAATCATGGAAGCGCCTCATCAGAATGATCCTATATCTAAATTTTGAACGAAAACTAATAATTCAGCATGAAAAACCCATTTTAGCAAAAGCCATGCTTTGTTTGGATTCGCGAAGCATTATTTTATAAAACAAATATTTGAAAGTAACAATTTTTTTTTATTTTTTTATTTTTTTTTTATTTTTATTTATTTTTTTTTTTTTTTTGCATTTTTATTAAACAAAAACATTATTTTATGTTTTGGCGCATTTTAATTTTTTATTTATGATGGAAAACTGGCATAATAAGATATTTTCGAAGCAAACTTTTACAAATTTTTTTTAAATTTTTAACTAAAAGCTCTTTTAAAGATGTTTTTACAATTTCAAGTAGCCACTGGTGTTTTTTAATTGTTTGAAATATGCATGTTTCCAATCTTTGTAACCAAAATCCGATAATCTTTGATAGCTATTTTAGAATAATATATTTGAAGAAAGCTTGAAGAAAGTTACTTCTTCAAAATCCTACTTTCTGGAAAAAACATTTGAAATCTGCTTTCGTTGATACTATGAGTTTTTAACTGTAAAATATTTTATTTTAATTTCTTCGTTTTTATACATGTTAGCGTATGAGAATTGCTGTAATTCTCTCCGCGTGGGAGAACTTTTTACTTTCTGCGAATGGCAACTCAATTAATGGAATTACCTTTTAACGAAGCGCTCTCTCATTCTCGCAGTGACGTTTTCACGAATAATTATTGTTGTGTTTGCGAACTTATTAAAGTCTTATTTTTCTATAAAATCCTTCTGATTAATGAGTCGATATTATTTAGCCACAATACGACCTTCGCAAAAATATTTATAAAGAGCTTGAACCAACAACTTCACGCAGATCTTTTAATTTTTCATTTATATAACAAATTTAAGAATTAATTTTATTTGTTTACAATTATTTTGTTGCCAGTTTACAAAAAAAAAAAAAAAAAAAAAAAATCCATAGTACAATTTTTTAAAAATGTTTAAGTGTCATCTGTGCAAACGATTTTGCGGGATAATGAAAACATGTTTTATTTAATAAATTATCCATGATTCTATCTATAATTATTTACTCCATGATTTAAACTTTTTTTTCTGAAAATATACGCGTTTCATTTTTTATTTATTTGCTAAAATGCGTCCGTATTGGAAATGCATATAAAATAAATTAATTAAAATAATAATTTTTTTAACGTTTTACTGTAAAAAAAATTATATTCTGCAAATCTACAGATCATAATTTATTTTTGTTTTTAATTTGAAGTTAAAATATTGAATAGTTTTTTTGTAAAGCGTACGACAAATTGTAATTTGAGTGGACTAGTAGAGGATTCGCTTCGCTCATCCTAATTAATTAGAGGGCAGTTATCCCCCCCTTTCACCCTGTTTATACTTATCCAACAAACACAGAATACCAATCATGAAACCGCCTCATCAGAATGATCCTAAATTCAAATTTTGAAAGAAAACTGATAATTCTGCATGGAAAACCCATTTATATCAATTAAGGGGAGGGCAATAAACCACCCATTCCTACTCTTATACATATCGAATGAACTCCAAAAACTAATCAGGGAAGCGCCTTATCAGAGTATACCTATA
Organism: Maratus speculifer; assembly: GCA_964019185.1. Taxonomy (NCBI): domain Eukaryota; kingdom Metazoa; phylum Arthropoda; class Arachnida; order Araneae; family Salticidae; genus Maratus; species Maratus speculifer. The sequence goes on along the minus strand of OZ025292.1, from coordinate 306,337,726 downwards.
TAGAAAATTCCAAGTGGATCGGATATTTTTATCATAAGTTATCGCATTACGCACGAACGTACGAACATACGTACAAACATACAGAACGGGAGGTCTCAGGCTTTTATAGCTTGCGAGCTAAAAAATAGTAAATAATTGGATATCGTTTGCTATTTAAAAGAGGGAACAAATATTTTTCTTTTTGTAGTATGTGATTTTTCATTTAAATTATCTTTAAAAAAAGTAATTTTAAGACTATTCATGTCATTTATTTTCACGTTTGCGAAAATTTTTACTAAAATTCTGAAAGCTCTTTATAATATTGATAAATGTAAAATAACATTTCTAAAATTTCTTTTAGAAGTAAATGAATGAACTGTCATAAAACATTGTGTTGTGACGACGAATTCTGAACTTAAAACAGAACATGTGCTCAAATTATTATTATTAATACTTTTCCTTGAACCATAACAAAACATGTCAAATTGATTAGAATTTCATTTTCCAGCGGATTGCTATGATTTGTTAAATTGCATTTTTTTTTGGTTGAAAATGTCAGTCTTAATATTTCTACATTTTTTTAAGTACCAATCTCTGCCTTATGTTGTCACATTAATGAAACTAGGTTAATCCTTTAGTGGATATTATTACCAATTGGCAACAAATTAAATTTTCGATTCTTATCGTTTATTTACATTTGCCTCTTCATAACTTTATGTTTTACGCATTCATTGTGATCCAATTTTTTGGTTTAGTTTATTAAGAATGCAATAGGGAATAATAGTTGCTTATCATTTACAAATAAAAAGGTACTTTTCAAGCCTTCCATTTTCTTAGTCATAGATGGATTTCTAACACAAATGAAAATATTTTGAGGGCAAAATTTCATTTTAAAATAAACTTTTCCGAAAGAATATGCTTTTAAAATTTATTTTAAATAATTTTCAGTTATTTTTAATAAATATTGTATGCATGCTATATACGTTTATTGCTATTTGGCAATACTGTGAATTGAATTTCGCCTTTATTTACATATTTAGTATTATGTTAAATGATTTTGTTGAACGTTTCATCTTGCTTTTTGTCTATTTTTTATAAAAAAATATTTCTGACGTAGCTTTTTTATGTTCAAAATATATTTTAAATGGCAACAGAACATTATTAACAGAAGAAATATGTATTGTATTGCCATGTGAAAGTGACATTTTTTACAATAAAAGCGACGACAATTCAACATTTCATTGAAACCTTCTCTTCAAAAATTATTCAGACACATATAACGAAACTGATTGTGATTTATATGCAGATTAATTAGCTAATGAAATTGACTAGAATGTTGATACAAACGTTGTGAATTTTTCATCTACATCTAAACAAAAGCAGTCAGGTAAATTTAAACAGAAAAAATTGAAAGCTTCAAATTCTTCAGATACATCCTTTTTAAATAAAGCGTATTAAAGATGCTTCTCTGCCTGAGAGTATTTTATCATTAAAAACACCATAAAAATATTTTTGTATTTTTACATCCAATAGTTTTCGAAAATATCTCTGAATAATCAAGTCTGTATCGTGCTAAAACATAGTCAAAAGCCACTCAATATATGCTCGAGAGATATAAAAAAAGTTCTAAGAATTTAATTCTTGAGTAGTATGGCGAACTTTAAAATCATAAGATTGCTTGGGAACCATGACATTGGTGTACCACGAGATAGTCACACTATGATCTTGAATACATTTGGAAGTATACGGTAATTTTCCCATCTGAAGTATAGTATATAGTCTACTAAGGAAGATAAGTTATTCACATTGAGAGCAGTAATCGCTACTCTGGATGTATATTCGTATCCATTACTATGAAAGAATCTTGTATTTATGAGCAAATAAGTGCGACAAAGGCTCGTCACCATATGAAGCAGTATATCCTTTTCCTCCCCTCCCCCCTATAGAAAAAAAATCCCTCACATAAATGTTGTTTTAAATTGTTATTTTTGTTTCAGGCGTATAAGAGTTTCTTAGAATTTTGATATATATTGCAAAAAAGAAAAAATTGTAGTAAAAATTATCAATGTATATCAATTTTATAAAACATGAAATAGTTTCATAAAATTAAAACTCTCCCCAAACAGGGTTTTCCCTATACAATTATGCAATAAATTTCTTTTGTATGGCCCTGTAAATTAATAAAAAATATTCTTTTCACCTATGATTTTACAGAATGTACATTTTAGTATGTACTTTATAATTGCATGCCAATTTTTTTATGTTCAAAACAGTGTAACATTATTGAAATGAAACTACAGAAACACTTGAAACTATTTCTATACACCGATTTTCATAAAATTTGAAAGGACTTGACAAAATTATGCAAAAATTACATATTTTAAGCTTCAAACGATTCGGCTTGGCAGTTTTTGTTCTGTTATATGTGAACAGTTGGATAGACGAACGGTCGGAATGAATGATGATTATTGGTCCTGCGTTTTTACGTTATTACGAACGACCTTAAAAGCACCAGAGAAGTATTGTAGAATATGCTTGGAATAAACTTGTTGAATTTTGGTAATCATAAAAAAATTCAAAATAGTGAAAATTATAATATTATATGGTATTTAATACGGTATTTTTTATTTCATGTAGTGCATTAATGAATCAAATGTATTTTTTTAAAGGAAAAATAAAAAATCATGCACTAAAGGGTTAAGCAATAACTGACAGTAATAGAATACTTTAGTTTCGTAATCGAAATAAGTTAACAAATCTACACCTATATTATAAAGAAGTAAAGTTTGTTTATTTGTAAGGGATAATCGCCCAAACTACCGAACCGATTTCCAAAGTAATGGTGTAAAAATCTTGGTGAAAAGAATATTTTTTATTAATTTACAGGGCCATACAAAAGAAATTTATTGCATAATTGTATAGGGAAAACCCTGTTTGGGGAGAGTTTTAATTTTATGAAACTATTTCATGTTTTATAAAATTGATATACATTGATAATTTTTACTACAATTTTTTCTTTTTTGCGATATATATCAAAATTCTAAGAAACTCAGTCGATGCCAATAAATCAAAGGGGGTGTAGGATCAAAAAAAATTCTAAAAATGTGATTTTAATGTTACTGAAAGTCCTAGAAGCATAAAATTTGGCATGTTAATTACTTATGAGATATAGATAAACGCTAAGAATATTTCCTAAAAAATATGAAATTTAAACGGGGTGAAAATGCAAGAAAAGCGTTTTAAAAACATTCTAAATTGCGATTTTTAAGCAATGTAGGTAAGTAACGAACCGATTTAAAAAGTAATGATAGAAAAATGATGATGGCAGTCCTTGTCCCAACATAGGCTATGTCTTATGTCGGTGTCACTACACCTAAGGATGATGCAAGAACAAAAAACATTCTAAAAGTACAATTTTTGTGTTACTGAAGGGACTAGAAACCTCAAATTTGGCACGTTAATTATTTATAAGATATAAATGGTCGCTCAGGACATTTCCTAAAAAACAAAATTATTAAAAAAAGTGAAAATGCACGAAAATTTTTCAAGAAAAGTTATAAATAAAAATATATAAGCTATTTCGGGAAGTAATGAACCCATTTTACACGTTCGCTGCCGATAACTCCACCCGCCGTGTTAAATGATTGAGAATTTCACGCACTAGCGGGTGACCGGCACCGAATGTGTTAAAAGATAGAGGAGTCGAAATATGGTGACAGCTCTTGCATTTATATACGCCCTATTTCATGTAAATATTATTACCCCGTCGGGTTTTGCAAAAACAAAATACGTTTAAAATGCGGTTTTTTTTTTTTTTTTTTTTTTAGGGAAGGATCTAGAAACAGGAAATTTAGCATGATAGTTACTTATACATTATAAATTATCTCTAGAAATATCGCTTCAAAAAATCGAAATTTAAAAGAAAAAAGGCTTAAAAACGTTAAAACCTTTCTTAAAAAAAAAAGATCTAAATTGCGATTTTTACGCAATTCTAGAAAATTCCTAACTGATTTAAAAATGGGATACAAATGATTGTGACAGCATTCGGCTGCAAGATAAACTATATTTTATGTCGATTGCTATTTTCCCAAAAAGGGTAATATAGAAGCAAAAATGCTCTAAAAATGCGATTTTTGTGTTATTGAATAGAGTTGTTTCATGAAATTTGACAAGGTAGTTACTTATTAGATATAAATTATATCTAATAACTTTTCAAATATTGGGTGAGTGCAAAAGTTCGTGCGGAGGTGCAACATATGTCGTTAAAAGCGGTGTAAAGTTTTCTCATTAATACTGTCATCTACGTAAGACAAATCGTTGGAAAGGTGACGCGTGCAGCTTTCATTTCAAACAAAATAATTTGTGTAGATACAAAATGTTTTAAGAAACAATACTTTCAAAATGAGTGTCGGAAAAATTCATTTACGGCATGTTACGCTTTACGAGTTTCGGAAGGGAATAAACATTGCAGAAGCCGAAAAAACTATTACGAGGTTTATCAAGATCAAACACCAACTAAATGAAATGTGGAAAAATGGTTTGTGATATTTCTCTGCGAAGAGTTCAACCTTGAAGACGGACCACAATCCGGTCGACCTTCTCACATTGACGTCGATATTGTGCGTACTTTATTTAAAAATACTCCTCAACAGAGCAAGTTGCTACAGTACTTACCGTTCATTGATCAACCACTTTTCGGCGTTTAAAAAATATAAGATTGAAATTGAAGCTCGATATTTGGGTGCCCCATTTGCTGATCGAAAGTAACAAAATCGAGCGAATTTCTGCTGAAGTTTATTTACACGGGCGACTCAAAAAGGAACCGTTTTTGAATCAATTAGTGACGGGCGATGAGAAATGGTTCCTTTACAACAATGTTTAGCAACGTAAACATGATGAAGCAATGGCAAAAGCCAGTTTGCCCCCGATGAAGGTGATGCTCTGTGTTTGGTGGGATTGCAAGTGTATAATTTATTTTGAGTTTTTCCCCGCTGGCGAAACGATTGATTCAGTGAAGTACTGTCTCCAATTAGCCAGTGTGAATCGAGAAATCAAACAGAAACGTCCGATTTTGCCAAATAGCAAGGGCAAAAAAAGTGTAGCCTTTCAGCATGACGACGCCAGACCACACGTTTAGAAACAGACGTTGTGCAAACAGAACAGCCTGAAATGGGATATTTTATTTCATCCACCGTATTCCTCTAATATTGCAATACCTGATTATCATTTGTTCTGATCATTGCAAAATCATTTAAATGGAAAAAAACTTGACTCTTTGTATGCCTTAAAAAATGTCGTGTCTTCGTTCTTCGAATATAATCCGCGCAAATTTTATGAACCGGGAATTCATATGCTGCCAGAACGTTTCAAACAGATTACAGAAGAAAGATGGAGCATATATTATTGATTGAATAAAGAAGTTTGTTTGCCTAATCACTGTGTGACTTCTACTCTCAAACTCCGCATGAACTTTTGCACTCACGCAATAGAAATTTAAAAAACGATGAAAATGCCTTAAAAGCGTTCTAAAATTGCTCTAAATCCCGATTTATGAGCCATCTTCAAAAGTAACTTAAAATTTGGCATAATGATTTTATGAGTAAAAGCTGTACTAGAACAGTTCCCAAAGGAGTTCAAAATTTAAAAAGAGTGAAAATACGTGAAAAGTGTTTTAAAAACGTCGTAACGCGATGTCCACGTTAAGGAAATATAAACCGATTTTAGAACGTAATGCTTGCAAATTGATGGTCACACTCCCTGCTTTAATATAAGCAATATTTCACGTTGTTGCCATTACCACCTGATAGAGGTCTGAATGAGCCGGAATTTCCAGGCCCGGGCCCTGCATGATCCAAAGTAAAGTTATATCGGACCGAACCGTCCCTTTGTAAAAGTCAAAATTTCGGCCCTGCCCGTACAGAAATCAATGAAAACAGGCCCGGCCCAGCTCCTTCTGGCCCAACACAATTTCCACTATTTCTCAAAAGTTAAGATTTTTATCATGTAATTAAGATCTCATTAAAGATTACTGGACACATATGTATGGGATGATTTTACAGTACACTGTAAAAAAAAAGTGTCGATCTACTAAAAAAACTTTAGTGATCTTTGTAATTACTAAAAAATTTTTAGTAATCTTAGTCGGTTACTAGAAAATCTGTAAGAATTACTAGAAAAAGTTAGCAACGAATAAGAGTTAATAATTTTATATTTTTAATAGCTATTACTAAAACTCACTTGGTGTGGCCTTGATAGCATAGTGGTTATAGTAACGGACTCCAGGCTAAAAGGTCCCGGGTTCGATACTGGCCACTGCCAAATACGCCCCGAATGTATGCAGAGTAAGTGCTCGTTAATAAAGGGATTATGAATATCTTGACGGAGCAGTAGCATTGTTTGGTGCTGTCATCTATTGCGGTTTTGCCGAAAATCTTCCGATCATGAAGTCTGGATGCAGCCCCACGTAATGGTTATTAAAAATAATTTTGGAGCTATTACTAAAATTTGCTTGGTGGCTCATACTAAAAATTTTTAAGTTAGTTATGCAAAAAATTCTTTTGTTCAGTTTACAAAAAAATGCTTGTTTCGCTTGCAAAAAAAAGTTTGTAATGGTTACTAAAAAATTCTGTGGAATACAAATTTACTAAAAAATTTTTAGTAACCTCTTGAATTTTTTTTACAGTGTACATTTTACCTCAAATACACATTAGCTACATTAATGATTATTTAGATTGAGAAAATTACGCACGATTACACACCTGGAGAACAATTAAGTCTAGTTCGGACTTCTCTATATGTAGGAAAACAGTGCAAGTATAATCTTGGCTAGGTACGAATCTGCTAAATAATATTAAGCCTTGGCTACAAACAGTATAAATGTCTGATCCCGATTTATTTACTGTATAAGTTACATTTATTATTAATATTGTTAAATTTGCATCAGCTCGTGGCGTACATTTATACCTATTCTCGTTAAAGCCATATTAATTGAAAATATCTCATACTTTATCGTTTCTGCTTAAATCTTTATAAAGCGCTCTTAGGTCTGCTATTTATTTTAATGGCCCATCCCGGTTCGTATGGCCCGTTCAATTTTTTGTCAGCCCGGCCATTTAGGAAAAATATTCTGCCCGGTTAGGTACGGGTCACGAACCAGATCCGGTTCGCATTTTCAGAAAGAATCACGTTTTGAGCACCTTATCGCCAGAACAACGATTGGCGCGGAGATGAAGTCAATACTTCGTACCCTTTCTTGTTTGTGACGCCAAACGCCTAGCGAATAGCAACCCTTCCTTCTGCAAAGAGATCGCGTTTATTGTTCATTTGTTTTTCCGTAACTATTATCAAGCAAAGACTATAATATGAGGAAATGTTCTGTGAAATTTAAAGCATTTTAATCTGAAAAAGCTCTTTGTTTTAAACTATGTTTTAATCGTCATCAACGGTGAATAACATCTAAACATAGTTTTTTTTCTCAATTCAAAAATATTATTTTCTCAACTTGCTATGTTCTAAAAAATTGAGAAGTTAATTAAAAACAGTAGAAAAGATTCGCTCGTAATAAATATAATTCTATTAATCATATGTTTTATGACACATTTGAACTTAGTTTATTTTGTGTTTAGCGATGCAGCTAGCTGAACGTTCTCGCTTTCGCCAACTCGCCAAGGCTGGTGCTCAAAACGTGATTCTTTCTGAAAATGCATCCAGATCGTGCAGATCTCTACTACTAGTAGGCTGCAAAAGTAAAAAATAAAATAAAATTGCGTTTTTTTTTTTTTTTTTTTTTTTTTTTTTTTTTGTATGACTGAGGTGTCTAATATTTTGAAATTTGGCATGATAATCATTTAACAAATGCAAATGATTTCTAAAAGCTGTCCTAAAAAAGAAAAAAAAACGAATTTTATGCAATTTCAGGATATAATAAAGCAAATATAAAAGTAATGGTTGAAAATCAATGATGACAATCTCTATTCTTAAACAGGCTATATTCTAAGCCGATGCTATTACCACCTGGGGATGGCAAGAGCAACACACTTTTTTAAAAAGCCTTTGATTTTTTTTAAAGAATTACATTTCTATGGAGTAATACGAAATACTTAAACGGTTTCAAAATTAATGTTGACAAATTAATGGTGGCAATCCGTGTTTCAGTATAAGATTTTATGCTGCTGCCACTAGCCCTAGAGAGATAGTAGAATTTAGAAATAAAGCTTAGCAATCGTCATGATAGTTAACTTTAAGACGCAAATGCGTACTAAGAAGATAGTTTATAAAAATTTCAAAACTTCAAATAAATACTGAAATAAACGTATGGATTGAGCATAAAAGTGTCAAAATATATTTTAAGTTATCATTTATTTAGAAATATCCTTAGTTCTTCTCATTTATTCCATCTCTTTTATGTCTAATGCAGTGCAATGATGTAGTTAATTCCTAAAAATATAACTTTTATAATAAGAATTATATATAGAAATATTACTTGGAATATTTCAACTATTACGCGAGTAAAGCTGCGAGGTTTTTAGTATATACATACATATATACAGGGTGATTCCAAATTTTTTTTACAATAAAAGAGGGGTGATAGTACACATCAAGACAAACAATATTGAATAGGAGACTAAGGGTCCCAAACGTTTTCCATAGGAGATAGCCGCCATTAAAGTTTAGGGTCCAAAATTTCAAAAAAACATAAAAAATGGAAAAATCGGTCGATTGATTTGCGGTTTTCACTAAAATTATTCTTTATGTCGGCATTTTCTTGAAATTGAATTATAAAGATAAATTTCAAAAAATGCCGATAGAGGGCGCTTTAGACTTTGGAGTAACGAAAAACTATTTTTTGCCGGTATTTTTTGCATCTCATTAAATGTTTTCGTAAGCTTAGACTCAAACTTAAATTTTGAACTCAAAATCTGAAAATGGGAGTGGTTAAGTAGCACAAACTGAACTGTGTTCAGAGGGTTCCATTTCAAATGATTATAAAAAAACGGCAAAATTGGTTCATTGATTTGCATTTTTCACTAAAACTATTCTTTATGTCGGTATTTCCTTAAAAATAAATTGTAAAGATAAATTTAAAAAAATGTCGATAGAGGGCGCTTTAGACTTTGGAGTAAAGAACAACTAATTTTTGCCGTTATTTTTTGCATCTCATTAAATGTTTTCGGAAGCTTAGACTTAAACTTAAATTTTGAAATCAAAATCTGAATATTAGGGAGTAGTTAAGTAGCACAAACTTAACTGTGTTTATGGAAAGAGGGGGGGGGGGGTGATCAATATTAAAATAATTATAGAAAATGGAGAAATTTGTCGATTCGTTCGCGGTTTAAAATAAAACTTTTCTTTAGGTCAGTATCTTCTCGAAAATAAATTTTAAAGATAAATTTCAAAAAGTTCCATTAAAGGGCGCCTTAAACTTCAGAGTAACCAACAATTAATTTTAACCATTATTTTTTTGTTCTAATTAAATGCTTGCAAAAACTTTTTAAATGTTTTCGGAAGCTTAGATTTAAACTTAAATTTTGAGCTCAAAATCTGGATAATTAGGAATAGTTAAGTAGCGCAAATTGAAGTGTCTTCGGGAGTTGAAATTTAACCCTCCCCCTCCTCGAACACAATTCAATTTTTCGCTACTTAAACACTTCAAACGATTCAGAATTTGAGCCTAAAATTTAAGTTTATGCGTTTGAAAGGATTTAATGTGATTAAAAAAAATAACAGTTAAAAATAGTTGTACGCTACTCCAAAGTCTAAGGCGCCCTCTATCAGCATTTTGTAAAATTAATCTTTAAAATTTATTTTCAAGAAAATGCTCATTTAGAAATTAGTTTTAGCGAAAACAGCAAACGAATCGACCAATTTTTCCGTTTTTTATAATCATTTGAAATTTGAACCCTCTGAACACAGTTCAGTTTGTCTACATAGCCACTCCCAACTATTCAGATTTTGAGCTCAAAATTTAAGTCTAAGCTTACGAAGGCATTTAATGAGATGCAAAAAATAATGCAAAAGAAGAGTTGTTCGTTACTCCAAAGTCTAAAGCGCCCTCTATCGGAATTTTTTGAAAATTATCGTTATAATTTATTTTTAAGAAAATACCGACATAAAGAATAGTTTTAGTGAAAACCACAAATCAATGAACCAATTTTGCCGTTTTTTTTATAACCATTTGAAATTTGAACCCTCTGAATACAGTTCAGTTTGTACTACTTAACCACTCTCACTTTCAGATTTTGAGCTCAAAATTTAAGTTTTAGTCTAAGCTTACGAAAACATTTAATATGATGCAAAAAATACCGGCAAAAAATAGTTTTTCGTTACTCCAAAGTCTAAAGCGCCCTCTATCGGCATTTTTTGAAATTTATCTTTATAATTTAATTTCAAGAAAATGCGGACATAAAGAATAATTTTAATGAAAACCGTAAATCAATCGACTGATTTTTCCATTTTTTATGTTTATTTGAAATTTTGGACCCTAAACTTTAATGGCGGCTATCTCCTTTAGAAAACTTAGTCTCCCATTTAATATTGTTTGTCTTGATGTGCACTATCACTCCTCTTTTATTGTAAAAAAATTTGGAATCACCCTGTATATATATATATATATATATATATATATAAAAGATTTCAAAATAGGATAATTAATATTACAGCTTGAATCTTATACAGGCAAATAAAAAATTATACGAAATAATAGTTAGTTTATTTAGTTTTAAATTAGGATTTAAAAAATAATAAATTCATAAAAATTCCATTTTTTCGCTGTTAGAAATAAAACTTCGCTCTACAAGCACGTCTGCACTGACAAAAACTTTGGCATCTGTTACAACCTGAAACATCTATTCGAAATGCAGATGTCATACATATGTCATTTAAAGTGTATATTCTTTCTGGAACAAAAATATAGCAGAAAATGTATTCTTGCAAATGTATTTGTGAGATATATACCGATACATAAATAATATTTTCTTATGCAGCAAAAAAAGATTTAATTCAATTCATCTTTACATTTTTTTTTCTTGCACCGTATATTGTTAAAAGACTATGTTTAAAAATTACCATTGGCTTATTAGAGTTGAATTAAAAACTGTCGTCAATTAATATTATCGTCCGATAATCTGACAAATTTCTTTATGCATATGAGGACGGTAATTTAAAAACTAGCTTTATTCGGAAAATCGAAAATTTGGCAAATCGCAAAAAAATTCTAAATGCATACATTGCTTTGTATTAAAAACTAAGATTTTAGAATGTCAGAAAAGAAAAATAAAATTAATTTTGTATATTTTATTTTTTATTTAGTGCTGATTTACTATAAGAATAGAAATAAAGAAAATTCATTTCTTTTTTATAAAGTTTGGGTAAGAAGAGATATGAAAAAACGATTTGATGACACTTAATTAATTAAGTGTCATCAGTAAATTTTAGATTTTTCCAGTTTTTGTTAGAACTTGTTTGATTACCTGTTGATTTTAAAACTGATGTAACACATATATTTACTATGCAGTCATTCAAAAAAATGTTGTAGGTTATCAATACAGTATTTGTAAAATAATGAAACTTAGATAATTTTTTTCAATTATTTATCATTTATAAATTTTAGATTTTGTCACTCATTGCTAGAAAATGTTAGATTACTTGTTGATTTAAAAACTGATGCAATACATATATTTATAAGGTATTCATTCAAAGAAAATGTTGAACTTAATCAATACAGTATTAGTAAAAAAAATCAAAACTTTGATAATTTTGTGTCAGTACATAATAAGAAAAGAATCCCTTTAAATATATAATTTGAAACACATACATGAAAAATAAAAAGGATAGTACGAAATTAAATACTGTTATTTGTTTAAAAAGTATATAATGCTGTTATTCCTTACTTAAGAATGAAAGATAATAAATTATGAAGTTATATCTTAAACAAATTTTGAAATGCATATTAAAATCACCATTTAGAAATTCCATTAATCATTATTTTAAAATGTCCTTTTCATTAAAGCCATCAGTCAATATTATAACAAGTACAAATACTTCATATTAATAATAAAAATTCGTTTTTTTTCCTACTAATCGCAGGCACAGCAAAGGATTTTTTTATCGCAATTTTCTATAAAACATGTTTTATTGATTTGATTTTTATTTTCTGCTTCATGAAGTTTGTTTTCATAATTAAATTTATTATTAATGATATTTTTCATTTTTTTTAACTATTGTATTTATGTAATAAATTAGAGAAATAAAAAAGCAGTCAAAAATTTTCAGAAGACTAATTTTTTAAAATATTTTCTTTATAAAAATAGTATTTAATATAAAATTTATCATCATTATGTCAAATAATAATAATAATAGATTACTTTTAACATAAATGGTAAATAAATCATATCAGTTTTATTTTAAATTTCCAAGGGGATTAAAAAAAGCATGGGACAGGATTCGAACCAACAATACTTTATCTAAAGCCTTTATGATATTTACAAAACGTGCTTGATTCAGATACCGAGGCGTTCCAATTAGCCCTTTAAATTCAGATAATACTGATTTTTAATGTCTTGTATTTGGCAATTGATTGCATCATGCAAAACACTCACGCAATTCAATGATAGCACATTTAATGATGATTCTGAATAACTAAAAATGTATGCAAATATGTAGATAAATAATTTATGTTCATTTATGCACTATTTTTTGTCCACAAACCCAATACAGTAAACTGCGCGAATCGAAAGCTTTTAACAATGTTGATGTTGTTTAAGCGAATGTTTGTAAATTTTGTTAATTAGATTTTTTTTTGTTATTTATTCTATTTATTTATTTATTTTCGGTCATGCATGCGTGTTTCTCAGATGTGAAAAAAATAAAATTATAATAATAAAATTAAATATAACACGTTGTGTAGAAAATGCAGAAATGCATGGAAATAATTAAAACTTCAACTACAAATGCAATAAATATTTCAAAAATTCAATCCTAAAAATTGCTGTTACAATTTAAAATTATTTTTTAAAAATCAAATATTGGAAAATTGAAATTTTTAGTTTTTTCATGCAAATTATATTTTGTAACTTAAGTATTAAAAAATAAAAAGTTTCTTTTTCCAAGCTTTACATTGCTTTGATTCGAGCCAGGGTTCTACAATGTTGGTTTCAGAGAACATAGTTCATGGCTTCATATGAATTCATTCTGATACAGCTTAGAAGAAACTTTAATTCACTGACCACTGCTTCAAAGACATTCAAAGTCATTATGACTTGGATAGATGACTATGATGAGCTAATGAGAACGGCTTGGGATCTAAATCGTGTAGGTATTGTGAATATGCAAGTTGCCATTGCTGTATCAACTGAATCATGCATGACGAATCTGGAGTGCTAATTCAACCAACTAGCATTTAACGATCACAGAATCTAGTCTGATCTATAAATCAGATGAACCGAATAAATTGAATGTTAATTTTACATAGTAGAAATGTTTTCCACAGTTTCCTATTAGTAGCAAACGATGTTAAGTTTGTGTTACTCGATATTAATGCAGCACTTCTAATGATTTTCAGAATGATGCTAAGAGACTAAGATGACTAAGCTGTTATATCACTGTTAAAAATCTTGTTCTAGTTTGAACCAAAAAAGTTGGTTTTTTGGCGCTCATTATCTGCCACCGTAAGACTGTGAAATCTTGAACCAAAATTTGGAGCTCCCATTGAAGCATAGTCTCAATACTTGGAACGAGGTTGAACTAGGAAGCTCCAAATGTTGGTACGAGATTTCGCCATTTTATGGTGGCAGCTATTGAGCACAAAAAAATAAACTTTTTTGGTTCAAACTAGAACAAGATTTTTAACTAGGCGTTATATGTTTACAGTTTTTGTGATTGAAACTTTTGATTGATATGTTAATCAACCCATATAGAAACTTTTGGTCTTCGATTTGCATGGCTTGGCCACAGAAGAACTAAGAAAATGCTTGCTTTAATCAGTTTTAATTGTAATATTGGGTAGTATTTGCAGTCTGGAGTAAATGATTTCCAGGAAGAAAAGTCAATTTATGAGGAGGAGCCTCTTAAAATTAATTGGGGAATTTGACTCAAATTTGGAATAAATCACTTAAAAGAGGCTTTATTTTATTACTATATTATATATATATATATATATATATATATATGTATGTATATATATTTATTTATTGTATATATATATACATGAAAAACTTGTAAAAATGTGACTATATCCCAAAATATTTAAAAAAATTAATTAATTAATTAAAAGTTTATCACTTAAATATTCATGAACACATTTCTTAAAAAAAAAGGCAAGAGTATACCACTTTTCTCGATCTAAAATGTTTTGTTAAATTAATAAGAATAGTTTTTATTTCATTGCTTTTTGAACTAAACGTAATCTTTTCATAAATGTGATTTCCACGAAATATTCAAAAGAAGTTAGAACTTCAAAAAGATTAATTGCCTCTTATGGTCATGCGTTACTTACATTTCATAAATCATATAATGTTTATATGCTGAATTTTCAACCAAATTTAATGCCACTTTTAAGAATCTTGACAAAGCATAGTAGAAAAATATATACTGCAATTAAAATACAAATATGTTTAATATTTAATTAAATATGAGCGGTTGCGTGAATTATATATATATTGCGTCAGTGTTGAAAAAATTCAATTTTTACATACCCATCATACGCATTATAAGGTTAATCTTACAATTTGTTTGCAAAAAAGAAAAAAAGAAAAATGACTGATTTACGCGTTTCAGACACTGAAGATTCCGAAAAATATATTTCTAGAAAAAAAAATTCCGTAATTCTGTCTGTCTTTGCTATTGTAAACGTTTTGTCTCCAGGTGAAATTGAGAAGAGGCTTGAAATTTGGTATGTACTTAGTATGTAAGATTGGAAAGAAGCCTATTAAATATCAGTAACCTCAATTATCCGGAGCAATTTTTTCGGACTCTCGAAATATTCGTTCCGTTGAAATGTACATAAAAGTTTTCGATTTTTTTTCATTTTAAGGAGTGAATGTAAAATACAATAAAAAAAGATAAATTTTGCTTGAAGAATGAAGTTGATCGAATAAATAATTGCTGACATATTTTATGTTTTTCCCACATTCTTCGATTTTTCATGACCCTCTATTTCATGCAAATTTCAATTCAAAGATATATTTTAATTGGAAACGAGATTCTTTATCAAAATCAGCAAATTTTTAATTAATATAATTATCATTTTTGGAGTTATAGACATGCTTCTTTTACGCAATTCGGCTTTAGTCGATTATGCCGTCGATCAAAAATCAAGTAGACCCACAATTACATAATAGAGCGTTACTATATATTAAAAATATTTAAATACACGTTTAAATTTTATTTGGGAATTGCGATGCATTTTATAAATAATTTTCACACGCTTTATTTTGATATTTTACCGTATACACATATTCATGATGGTTAAGTGTTAAGGTGCCCCTCCCCCGCCCCCTTCCAACGACTAACATAATTTAGTAAAAATCAATCGGAAGGAAATCATTTAAAAATTCCATGGTGAATATCAAAACAAGTTGGAAAAATATTTGTAAAACATTACCTGTATTATTGTTTATTATTGTCATTGTATATATTTTTTAATGTTACATTTATTTACATACTATATACACCACCATGTTCTGTTTTGCGCACATCGGCGGAATCAGATGAAAGTTGGAAAGATATCATTAATATAACGAGATGAATTTTAGTTTATTTAAAAAAGTAAATGGATCAATAGGGACTTTTCATGAACTGTCTTTTGTTTATTAACTGTTATCCAGCAATTAACATGTAATTAACCTACGCTTCAATTTTTGTAATACGTTTTTAGTTAGAATACGCTTGTTTGGCTGTTTTTAGACATCATTTAAACATTATTAAAACATCAGTTAAAATAGAAGAAATAAAATGAATAAAGACAATTCATAAAAATTGCTTTCTCATGCATCTGCGTTTAGAAAGGAACAAAAGTTCCGCACACTCTGCCGTGTGAGATGTTTATGTTTAACTTTCACGAAATTTGGCTGGTATTTTTATATGAATTGCACTGTGTAGTTGTTTACTAGATTGTTTGAATGATTTTTCATTTTTTCTTTTTGCGGTGAAACAGTTAGAAAATATTTCATAAAAATACACACTAATGATACAAATATTAAATTTATTTATATTGAAACTGAAATTTATTTAATTCTACTCTAATATGACAAGTTTCTGAAAATGGTGTTAAATTTCGCTGAAAATCCTTTATGCTATAAAAAGTAATCATGCGAAAATGTCCTTAATTTTTCAGAAGTAATTGCTAAGTCTCCATGAATGTAATTTGTTTTCTACACAAATGAACATAAATGTAGTACAAAACCTACATAATATTCTATTGAATCTTCAAATCATTCCAATAATTTTATTTTACAGGGTGATACAAAATATTACATTATTATTCGATTCCTTGTTGATCCCATGTTTGTTCTCGTAACAACATAGAAAATGAAATATGAGATAAGAAAAATATAAGGCATAATATGTTTCTTTTAGTCCCGAAGAATAAGACAAGTGCTGGATATTTGAAAAAACTTTGAAAATTACACAATGGCTTTAGACTATAAAAGACTATCGCATACTTGCAACTTTCAATGATGAAACTTTTAAAATTCTGTTGAAAAAAATTACATTTAAATTTCGCTTTTTATTTTACTTTAAATATATCATAAAAAAAAGTAGATTGACTAACTCGTAACCGTGCATTTGCAATCGTAGGAGGCTGTTTGTATTCGATTCCCACCAGCTCCATTTCACGCATCCTTTGTCGTGGAATTCAAGGCTGTATCCCTCCTGTGTTATAACATTTTCTTGTGCCATCTGGTACCTGGATATTGACTACGACTTATAAGTAGTTTTTCAAGTCGAGAGCGCAAGTCAGATGTTAGTTGTATAATAAATGAATAGATTTTTTTTTTCAAAATTTTTGTTATACGTTCTGTTATGCGTCAAAAATTATACAAAATGTTTTTCCGCATTACGAATTTTAAACTCATTCCAAAAACAGAAAATTATAGTTTGCAATATTTTTTTTAAAGAAAAGATAGTGTTTGAAGAATAAAAATATTTCGATATGAGAATAGCACTTTAGACATTATGATGTATCCCATTTATTAAAACAAATATACTTGGGAGTTTTTTGATTCTGTAATAAAACGTTTGTTACAAATTTCGTTTATCCCAATGTTTTGTTGGAGACTAAAGAAAATTCATTGTGGTGTTATTCAGTTAATGCTTTCAAAATCATTTTAAAAAGTCCTTTATAAATTTTATATTGTGCGGAAAAGTTTTACAGACAATGCAAGTAAATTATAGTTTAAAGACAAAAATCATTTTAAATTATTTTGGGACATCAAATGTATATTCATTTAATATAATAACTTTATTGTGTAACATATTCTAAAATTTTATTTTTCATTTAATTTACATATTTTAACCACTTTTTTTAAAACACTTTCTTCTAGTATTTTGCATCCTAAACTTACTGTAACTCTACGCCGAGTATTTAATTTTTTCCATAATTAAATTATTCCATATCAAATATTCTTTTTCTATCATTAGCCTAGCTTTTTACACTTTCTAACACAATTGAAAAGTTTTTATGAGTCCGATTTGTATATCTGTATATCATGTCTCTGTCTGTCCATGCTCTAATTCACATAAATATACTCGGATCGTCATACAGTTTATATGTGTCAGTTAAGTCTACTATAGCATGTGGGATATTTATAATTTAAACAGATTTGTATTGTCATGAATCATTTCCTTTTTCATTTGCTGTTTTATTAGATACTTTTTATATATTTTTTAAGATTTTTTTTAAGATTTTTTTTTAGATGCAGCTTTGAGAAATTTTGTTTTAAACTTTAACATATAAAAAATATAGAAAAATTACTTTACTCACAATTCTTTTAATTTCTAATTATTTATTAATAGATTAAATAAAATATAAAATTTATTTTTCTTCGTTGACTTTAAAGAATTCAAGATGAATCCATCTAAGTCTTATTACACTTAAATCAGATTCCTGTGAAAAAAAAAATATATATACATATTTATAATTTTTTTGTAATGAGTAAAAACGACGCTTTCACAATCATTTTTTAAAATAATTTCTTTAATACGATGCAAGTTCATATAAAAAGTTACATTGAAACAATTTCAAATTTGAGATTCTTGTAACAAGTATTAAAATCTTTATTTGAATCCTTTTTAATATTTCAACAGAAAATTAAACATCCTTTTCAGAAGATTGTAAAATGCGATTTATGCAAAAAATACTAGTTATTAAATTCCTTTTGGAATTTCTGCTCAAGTAAGTTTCGAAAATGAAATTTCCAACTTATAAACTTTATAAAAATATACTCAAGTGACAGATGTATTAACATTGCGGAAGAAAACATTTTGAAAAAAAAATTAATCATGAGCATATTTTGAATATAATTCGAGAAATTTGAAGTTTGCGATAAAAGTCATCTTCTATATTTGCTTTTTAAATTAAAAACTAAAATGTGAATTTTACTTTGGAATGTCTTTTAAAATTTTCGAATGTTAAAATTTTCGAATGTTAAATTTTTCGAATGCTAACGTACTTTCCAAAAATAGTACATTTATTATTTTTTTAAAAGAATTTAAACTACCGCAGTTCTTGTTCGAAAACTAAAGTTAATAACGTAACTTAATTATGAAACTAAACAGGTTTTTAAATAATATTTAAAGATACAAAATACATTAACGGACTGCTGGCGCTAAAATAAATAAGGTAAAAACTTTAAGAAGAGTGTTAGTGGTACAGAGCTGGATACCGATATCCCTGCGTTGAAGTAGCATTGTATATTTGTTACCCTTTGTGACAAATCTGTGTGTCTAATATGACTTCACTCCACATATGAAATAAAACTGGCGTAATTATTATTTTTTAATAATGCCGACCAGTTAAAAAAAAGTTATTTTGAGTTAAACGTAGTTAAAATTTTATATTAACAAAAATAATAATTGATGTGAAGAAGCTTCGACAGCCGATATAAACAATCATATGCAAAAATGTTTTTTTTTTCTTCTTACTCAGCCCCAGTATAATAGACTGCTTTGCAAACAGAAAGAAACATAGGCGATTCTAGGCCGAACAAGATAGATAAATCATGCATCAAATATAATCTATGAAACACTTTTAAACATTTCCAGAATATTTAAACTATACTTTCCTGCTTAAAAAGGCAAATGAGATATCGATGTAATCGTTTTAGAAAACGCGTAATGTAACTGAAAAACAGGTTTCAATAATTATTGTCATAGCCGAAAGAGCATTTCAATTATTTTGTGGGAAAATGCTTAAATTCTTTTGTACAGCCCTGTAACAGTTTTTTAAACATATCACGTAAAAAACTAAAATTTGATTCTGGCAAAAACGCGCTTAGAATAACCGAGTACTGTTTAATTAAACAGAATTACCAAAATAATTAACTGAACACAAAAGTATTAAAATTGGTAGTACTACAGAGAAATATTACATAAATACACTAATGCAGACAGTTTTTAAATCTAATAATTATTTTAAGAGATATATAATGTAAAAGTTGGCAAAAACTGTTTCACTAAAATATTTTATAGGAGCAAAAACTACATAAAGAATTTAAACATTTTGAGACCATTTTGCATATTAGAAGTTCCAGGTGTGCAGACTGTTTTCATTTTATAAATTTGATTGATTTTTTAAGAATTTATTTCTATTTCAAATTCAAATTTTTAAGGGGTTTCGTGGCAGTGTGGTTAAGGCATCATGTCGCTAATCGTTTGCGAGGAAAGAAGGTTATTTGGGTTCAATTCCCACTAGCTCCACTGCACGCAGTCTTTTTGTTGAGCTCCCGGTTGTATCTCTGTTGTCTTGTAAAATTTCTTCGTGGTATTCTCGTTCCTTGATAATGACAGTGACTTGTAAGTAGACTTTTATGTCGGGCACATAAATCAGATGTATGTTGTTCAATAAATTAATAAATAAATTCAAGTTTTATTATTTTGAGAGACTTTTTTACATATTTTAGAAAATGGTATTATTTTAAATTAATTGCAAATGATGAAAGATAAAATGTTTCCTGGTGTAGAAAACCCTTACTTTTTTAAAGTTGTCTACAGGTGACTATCGCATGCAGAAAAAAAAAACGTTAAAATGAGAATTAAATAGTCACAAATTAATAGCAGTAATATCTTTACAGCTACGTTATGAAACTATACTTACATGCGATTATTAAAAGAGAAGAAAAAATATTGAATTCTTGAAAATACGCTAACTGCTGTAAATGGAGAATATTACATCATATTTAAAATAGCCAAATCAAAATAATATTGCAAACTCTTTAAATAAAAAAATATTTACTTGAAACATTTCACATTTCTAATTAATCTTTTAAGCAATTGTTGTCAATTCGAAAGGCAGTCGAAATGAAAATATTTCCTTTCTTTCAATAAAAGTATCTTATATAAATGTCAAGAATCTGAAGAAATCTAAAAAAATAACAATAAATTCATTAATGTGCGTTAAAATCAGCAAGTTAAAGAAATTGAGTAATATTTAAAATGATTAAATAATATCGCAAAACAATTTAAATTCAAAAATATATTTAGACATTTACGTCATATTTTGATATGATCTTTTTGATTATTTTTGTCAATTCTTAGATGGCACAAATAATTTTTTTTTCAAACAGCAAAATTATTTTCACGTGAATCTTAAAAAAAAGAAAGAAAAATTCAGTGAAAATTACAACAGATGTAAACTATACATATAAGATGCTTAATTATTTTTTATGGTACAGTGATTCAAAAGAATACCAGAAAACAAAGATTCTGCGTATTTTACTGTTTAACTGATCTTGTTTAACCCTTTCGGAATCAGCGTCTTTTACAATTTTCTAAATTTTTTATCACCTTAGAAATATATATATATATATATATATTTGCTTTATTTAATCGCAAAATTTCTCAAATTAAATAAGGCAAAAATTACAACAAAAATTGACGGTGAGAATAACAAATGATTCTGAGTGTCTTATGCATAATACCGGTCACCAAGGAGTCATGAAAAATATAAGTAGCCAGTAAATGTTTAATATCAGCTTAAAATGGGCAACAATAGTTTAAAAAATCGTCTATAAATATGAAATAGCTCATATAATATATATTTTTAAATTTAAACTGCTTGGCATTCTTACTAATATGACAATTTAACTATGTCTTTAAATAGACTTTAGAAAGTCTTAATTATTTTTTTATGATACAGCGGTTCAAAAAGTACTAGAAAGCAAAGATTCCGTATATTTTACTGTTAACTGACCTTGTTTAACTTTTTCAGAACAAGCGTCTTTCGCAATTTTCTAAGTATTTTATCACCATTTTTTTAAACAGAATTTCTTGCCTAATTTAATCGAAAAAAATCTGAAATTAAATTATGCAAAAGTTAAAAAAAATAAATAATAAATAAATAAAAATAACGGGTGAGAATAATAAATGATTTTGAGTCTCGTATGCATATACCGGTCCCCAATGTGGTCAATGAACCATGTAAGTAGCCATTAAGTGTTTGACAGCAGCGTAAAATGTATATCAATAATTTAAAAAATCATCTAGAAATATAAAATATCTCATATAATACATAATTTTAAATTTAAACTGCTTGACATTATTACTACAATGACACTTTAAATACGACGTAATTTTTATATTCTTTCCAAATTATTTTTTCCCCTTCGTTAATCCGGAAGAAAATGCTATCGTTTCTATTTGTGTTTATAAAATACATGCTTAATTTACAAGCATTTTCTTCCTACTAAGTTTTAGTTTAAGCAATTTTATTTCATTTTAAAAGTTATGTTTAATAACATGGAAATCCTGATGAAAGAAGAGTATGTTTTCTATCCATACATGCATAACCTAATTCATTCAATTAGTTAGACTATAATTCAAAGCACAAATGTATTTCATTTTTCCCAAACTACAACCTTTTCCCTTTTGTTATTAATTAACAATATCTTATTAATTCTACTTGTGTTTTTAAATACATCTTTAATTTACAACTTTTTTTAATCAAGTAATTTTTATAGAAAACTTTTATTTCTTTTTAAATATTACTTTCGATAGCTTGGGGCTCATGGAAAAATACTTTTATTCTTCCCTTACACACATAACATAAATCATTCCTTATTTAATTACGACACTATTCAAAGCACAAAAAAATTATTACTTTTAAACAACAAGCTTTTCGCTTTAGTTACTTCTGGAAGGAAATGTTATCTTTTTTATTTGTGTTTTTAAAATAGCTGTTTGCTCTTTGGAAAACATTTCTTAATCAAGGCTAAAAACAGTTTTATTTTAACATTGTATTTTTTTCTGGAGAAAACTAATGCAGGAAATTTGAACTATTTTATACAAAAAGCGAAATAAAAGACAAGATAAGTTATTTTGTCACAAAAAATAATGCAGTGATTTCTCTTTCAGTTTCATAATATTAGAATTGTAGTCATCATTTATTTAATATTAAAAATAGGTCTCAATATTAATTATTAAAATTGCTTCTGTATATTGCACATTTCTTGGTATATTGATGGAAAGTCCCAATGTACTAAGATGAAAACGTTTTTTTGGTTCTGTAATTAGAATCTGTCCTCTTTTTAAATGGATGTTGGTAGTATAATGTATTTCAGGAGGTTAGATTTAAACATTTTTTGAAGCGTGTATAGTTTATTCCAAATATAAGTGTACTTTTAGCAGTTATATTTGTCAAAGAATTGTCTCAAGTGCATATTAATCTTTCTCTTGCAATTACTAGATCTAAAAAAGTAAAATTTGCAAAATATTAAAATTGTAGCAACAACCCAAGTACAGTTCACGTATTTGTAGGGGTTTTTTACTGCATTTTTTTTACAAATAGAACTTGATTTGATAGAAATATTCCAAAAATTAAATGTAGAAAAGTTTTAAAGTAATGAAAATATAATTATAAATTTGAAATATAAAAATATACTGAAATATACTGAAAATATAATTGTAAATTTGCATTAATTTATACATATTTTAGATAATTTTGTTTAAACAAAATATTGGAATCGTTAAATAATTCGACAAAGTTTGTAACGATTTCTATCACAAAATAGAGTAAGATATTTTAATATTCTTTACGTGCTCATCTAACATTGATTAAATCTTCCTTACGGTCTATTTTTTTTTCAAGATGACGCCTATAAGTTTCACTTTATATCTAAGAAATATGTACTCAGTGTTATAAAAAGATTTTTAAATCAATATGAAAAATCTTAAATGAATATTAATAGCTAAGAATGTATACATCTTATTTAAAAGCAAAAAATCTTATAATTAAGACATCGTAATATATTTAAAATTTTCGTAGAAAGATAATTTTATTAATGCATCTTTATAGTTAAGTATAATATATTATAACAAATATGAATGCAGGTTTTTTTCTTTTTTTAAATACAGAGCCTAAAAATAATCATGTTAGAAAGAATGAATAAAAAATTCATTTACATTTAATTTCGTTAAATAAATTCTGCCTGTTTATTTTCAAATCATCATTAAAATTAAGTTATTTAAAAAATATAATACGTCTATAGTTCGTCATATGACTTTCGAATTTTTTTAAAAATAATTAATGCTTGTTTCAGCATAGTTTAAAAGTTTTCGAATTTAACATTCTGCATTTTATATTTTTCACATTTTAATTCAAAATTTTTAATAACCTGTTTTAAAAAGTTGTCAATATGTAACTTGAGATAAACTAATTAATTTTATTAATACTTCTAGGCACTTTATTATTAAAAAATATGCATGAGTTATTTGAATGGACAGTTTAGTTCAAACAAGGAAGTATTTGGGGGATTAAAACCAAATTTTAATTCACACATAATTAACTGTTTTCAATACTACCATTATAGTTTTTGAAGAGGTATTTTTAAGAAATAGAATCTTGTCTAATGAGAAGAATAATGTTTTTTTAATCTTCTAACAATTAAAAATTTAATTCTTAACATCATTTATTCTAATTTTCAAACAGCTTTTTTTTATACAGCTTTCAAAAGTACATATTCTATCTTAAAGTTTTATTTCATGCAGGTAAAACAAATGTACTTCTTTATTTACCTATATATGATTCATGTTCTCATCAGAAGCCGTTTCTAAATGGGATTTTATAACTACCAATGTATTTAATAGTAAAATTGCAATTACTAATAATATATTTGATCAAAATCAAACAATTATTGTTTCTTAGCTTTTAAACATACATTTATAATTAATTAAAGAATTAATTAAAGATATATATATAGAATTTTAAACTTTAATATTTTATGCCTGATTGTTACTATGGATAATTCGACTTGTTGGGTATTTAGAATTGAAATGAAATGCAATGTAAAAAAATCAAGAATAAATAAATTCTTTATATTCCAAATAAAATCACAAATTTGTTACGAGTGAAATAATTTATGGGATTCAGACAAATGAGAGACTACCAGATCTACTACCAGTTATGAATCTAAAATAAGTATTTGTATCAAGCTTTATTAAATATATTATACACCGGCCAAAGATGACCGTCCACTTGCGATTTTAGACATTTTGTTAAATATCTAGAAAAATGCATGAGGAATTATCCTCAAACTCTTAAGTGTGTAAACATAATAGTACAGGTCACACAACTCTGTGAAAATTTTCTTAGGAAACTCTTTAGGGATCGTCAACAAATTGAAAAAGGACAAATAATATATCTTTTGGATAACCCTGTGAAAACAAATTTAGCAAAAGTGCTCAAACTGTTGTTTGTGATTAAATGGCTTATTCTGATATACTGTTGTTATGTGGATATCATGTATACTCGTAGAAAAATTAAGATTTTTATAAAAACAGTCCCAATAAAAAAATTGCTTATAATTTGCAGAGTTCTTAATATAAAATAATGTTCTTTTCTAAAAATACGACAAACAATATTGTGCACAATACCCTACCACTTCAGAATTTAAAAATAATAAAAATTGTATGAAAAATGCGCAGGTTTAGTTAAAAAAAATTTATTGCGCATGTGTGAAAGATATCAAAATTTCATTTTCATACTGTATTAGTTAAATGCATAGAGCAACTGCTGTAAAAGTATGAAAAACAGATTAAAATTGCTCAGGTTTAGAAAATAATTTTTTATTGCGCATGTGTCAAAGATATCAAAATTTCTTTTTCATACAGTGTTAGCTAAATGTATAGAGCAACTGCTGTAAAAGTATGTAAAACAGCTTGAAAATTCTGAAAGATAGAAGATATAGAATCAACAATCTAGATAGAAGATATAATCAATCCGTCTATAGAATCAACTCAAAATCCGTTATTCAAAAAATGAAGCAATAAAATCGGGGTTTTATCTAAATATAGTGTAGTACATGCCATATTGTGTATTCTATATTGCCATTAATCAATGGATATATGGATACAACCCCTCATCTTTTTGCCTCACTTTTGGAATAGCGGATTTTGAACTGTTTCTATAGATGATCACTTTCAGAATTTTCAAGCTATGTTTTTGAAATATTTACAGAAGTTGCTCTATACATTTAGCTAACATCATATGCAAATGAAATTTTGATGTCTTAGACGCATATGCAATGAAAAAATAATTAACTGAACCTGCTCATTTTTCATACAATTTTTATTATTTTTAATTTTGATGACAGGGTATTGTGTACAATGTTGTTTTTCAAATCTTCAGTGAAGAACATTATTTTATAATAAGAATTCTGCAAAGTATAAGCAAAAAACTTGGAAAATTTGGGACTGTTTTTATAAAAACCTCAGTTTCTCTACAAGTATACATGCTATCCACATAAAAATGAGCACAGAATATTATAACAAGCTACCTAATTATAATCTACAATTATAGCGCTTTTGCTACATTACAAAAATCTTCACGTTAACGTATGACCTGTATTATTATGTTTACACGCTTAGAGTTTCAGGTAATTCCTCATGTCTTTTCTAGATATTTGACAAAATGTCTGACATTGCAAGTGACCGGTCATCTTTGGTCATATAAAGTATAACTAGCTGTTACTTGTGACGACGTTCACATAGCATTAAAAGAAAGGTGAATGTATTGTAATTCGCTTTTATCGCAATAAATGATTAACTATATTATTCATGTCTTGAAAAGGTCCCTATTAACGTAAATAAAATATTGTTAATCTGCAAACCAATAGTCAGCCGACAAATCTATTTTATTTTTAAACATAAGGTTTAAGTTTTGACTGAATTATTTTAGCAAAAAGTACTCAAAGAGAAAAAGGGAAATTCTATTACATAGGTATAAGGTCTTTTATTAGTTAGAATACATATGATAATTTTGCGATGTTGCTTCAATTATGTAAATTTCATTTTATGGAATACTTCTATATGAAACAACGAAATTTAATATTTTCATTGAGAATGCTAAAAAACAATTAATAAAATATTAAAAGTAGGTCTTTTATTTATCACATATTCGGTTTTATCAATAACAATTATAATAAATATATTTTTTTGTGAGAATATTTCTCAGATTAAGAACTTTTGTCTTAAAAATCAGTAAGTAATACTTTTTTCAACGAAATATTACGGCACGGTAACTTTTCATTTTGAAATAAATCACAGAGATCACTTTAAAGTAAAAAAAGAAAATGTAGTACCGTATACATAATAAATTTTCTCAATTCTTTTTGTGAATTTCAGAGAAGAGCATTTACCACAAGTGTGGATTACATTTTGTTTTTATAAATATTAATTCAAACTAGATGGAACTAATTTTTTTTTTTTTTAAACACTGATATTTGCTATTAAAAACCTGGAAAAATAATGGTATTTGTACGAACTCTATGAATATTACGTAAATTATTGACAATAAAATCATTGTATACTTTTCTTATTGTAACCGATTTTAAAAGTATAAAGGAGTTCTATGAGTAGCTGTAGTGTAAGTTGCATACCACCATTTTTGGGTATCCATATTTTAGAACGGAAAAGTGTGACTTATTTTATCAAAACTTACTCCTTAATTAAATATAGGCGCACTTTTCGAAAATCATGGAATTACGCTACAACAACATTTCAGTTTGATTATTGTATATTAATGTACTCACATTTATCTGAATTTGAAACCAAATTTAGTATGTTTTAACAGAGTACTTCATTTATTTAGCTCTGAGGATATTTCTAATATAATTTGCTTCAAAATACTGAATTATTTTCCGCGTAATTTTGTTAACAACATGTCGCTTTTATTACCAAACTCCACCCCATACTCACAGAAAAAAAGAACATTTGGAACTAATATACTCTAAAAGTTATTTCAAAGCATAAAGCATCTTTAATCATTTATTTTCTATTATGAATACACAGTTCATTGTCATATTTTTACTTGTAATGACAACAAGTCTAAGTTCTATTTTTATAGAAGTATCCTTTAAAAATGAAAGCATAAAGATTTTGTAAGATGAATCGGCAAGTGTATTTTGTTTTCCAAGGGAAATCTTCAGGCTCAAGTAACATTATACATTAGATGATAACAGATTAGATGAGACTTTTTTCGAAGAATATATATCATTATATACATGATAAATTTTACTGGTTCTGGGTGACGTTTTGCTAAGAAAAACATGTATTGCAAACAACCATTTTTTATTTGTCAAGTTTCATAAAATTTCGCATCAACAGTTTTAAAAATTACTATAAAGATGAGACACTTTTAAAAGTTAATGGTACATATTTTGCTTTCGAAATGTACATTTTAGACATTTATTTATGTATGGAATGTAATATGTTTTCTATGAGCAAAACTCATACAAGTATTTAACAAAAAACAATTTTGCATTTATTTATTTATACATTTTGTATGTAAAAACTTGATAGTATATTTATTCGCTTTTAAAAGTCGAAAAATTTAACTCTATCATTAGTTAGATTATTACGTTCGTCTTTAATTACCGAAAGAGTTTAACTGAAATAAAAATACGTCTCTTTAACATTAGTTGTCATAGCACTGTATAAAGCTTTCTAAACCACTCTAATACTTTTCAGTCATGTGTATGAATTAGAATGTTATTTATTTGTTACTTTTTTCTTTGGATGCATACCATTATGCGGATTTTTTCTTTTTAAGCACCTATTAAGGGGGTCTGGGACACAAAAATCTTAAAAATTTCTAAAAATAATTATAGAAAAAAATGGATGCTTATATTCTAATTAATATGGATCCTTATATTAATTAGAAAAGGAAACATTATTATTATTAGTATTTTATAAGTTTTCAAAATCTAACTTTCAGGAAATGGTTGTTGTGGAAATGACTTCTTATGAAAATTCATTTTTCACTTATATGAGTATTAATACAAACTCAGAATTCTTATTTATTAATTTGCTAAACAGTGTACAATGGGATAAAATATAACAGTTTAAAATCTACCTACCATTTCCTATGACGTTTAAACATTAGAAAAATAAAATTATCCCATTATTATAGTTTTAGCCGAACTGCTCGACCTTTTCCAAGAGAAAATAAAGATTTGAAATGACAAAGGCACGTTATTTAGCTCGAAGAGAGATGAAGGTAAAACACTAGGGCCAAAAAGGAAAAAGAAAACATGGGTGGGGGGAACTCAACACGAATCGAATCACCACACGCGGTAAAAACATGGAGAGGGAAAGAAAAGCAGTAAGAGGACAACAAAATATGAAAAATATATTAAGACGGAAAAAGAAGGGGTGGGTTAAATAGGCTTTAGTAAATTAAACCAAATGCTTTAGTAAATTAAACCAAATACTAGGGATAGAAAAAAACATATTATCATTACAAACTTCATGTTGACGCGTAAAAATCTCAATAGACTCTCTAATTAAAGAAATGTAGGGGTTATGTTGACGGGAGATAATAATAGCTCTATTAAAGTCAATGCTGTTGATTTTATTATTGACATATAGCTTAGAGAGAGCAGTAGTTAAGTTATTGAGTCCAATATCCATTTTAGGATCCTTTCATCTTAAAAAAAAAAATTCTTTTAGTCATACCTATATAATTCAATTTCTGGTTATTTTTTAAAAGGATAGGTAATTTCATAAACACCGGCAAACTGATCAGAAGGGATATGATCTAATTTAGTAGAAAGTAAAATAGAAAGATTGGGAGGGGGTACCCTGAAACCCAACCAGTTTTGTCAGTGCCGCTTGAAGAAAGTTTTATTATAAAAATAATTCAAAAGGACACATTTTTCATCAAACGTTTAATTTAAACTAATTCCCTGCCATAATCTGCCAGAAAAATGAGAAAAATACATAAAGTGATAAAATCGTCATCATTTGTCCCCATACTCCCTTCCCCCTCCCCCCCAAAAGAAAACTTGCATTAATTTAGTGTATTTTTAAAGGACTTGGAAATAAAAGTTTTAAAATATAAAACCGTAAAATCAAAACAAACGTCAATGTATTCTTTTTTCAAACTTTGCAATGATTAACTTATGTAATTAACTTTTTATTTTGATACTTTGATACTTTATATTTCTCATTTTTAGGGAGGTTTTACTGTATACATGTTCATTTTATTGACCATTTTATGATTATAATAACGATAAATTACTATTTTAAAACTTTGTTTAGGAATGAACCTTGTTTAGGAATGGAACCGGAGGTCGAAAGGAATAAAAGAAAGAATAAAGGAATAAAAAAGTCGAATAACCGGACATGTTTTTTTACAGTGTAGTGCAATGATTTGTCTGGAAAAGTTTTTTGTCTTCGTCTTAACATTCTTAAAATTTTACAGATTTTTTTTAGAGCGCCATTATGTTACAACATAACCATATAAACGGTTAAGAAAAAAGCAATTTAAAAACATAATCGCACATTTTGTCTCTTGAAATTATGATACTATGATTGCGACTAAAATTGAGATACACATTTTAAACTTTCAATATATATTGTATTATGTTAATTCGATTTTCATTACAATATAAATTGATATTATCCTTTGAAGAAGCGTTTTAAAATTTTATATTCAAAGGGACTTTACTAGAATTTCGATTTTGTTACTTGATCTATAAAATAAAGTAATATCGTTTAATATCCAGAATGTATACATAAAAGTGTGGTGAAAATCATTATTGAAATAAACTCAATGCTAGTACAATACTGATAAAAATATTTCATACAGCAATGTAATTTGATAATTCTGAATAGACAAATATTTATTCAGAAAATCTGGTGATATTAAAAATGATATTTAAATAAGAAGTTTAATTTATTGGATATTATCTCATGATTTTGTAGGAACTATAAAAACACTTATTTTGTATATTTTTATATCGAAAAATGTTTATGCATTTTTTCGTTTTATGTGTGTTTCTATAATGTCTTTTTAACTGTAATTTAAAATTATTAATGTTTAAACACATAATTCTGTAATGCATGACATCACTTTATTTACAAGAAACATTTTAAACTGATGTGTTCATAAGGGCCTGATTTTCTAATGTAATGTAATAATTTTTTATTTTAGAATTTTTTTTCTAGCGTGTATGTATAGTTCCTAATCTGTCTGAGATTAATCGACTCCCTTTTTTTTAAGAATAAACAATACGTTCTAGATTCCTTATTTTAATCTTAAAAATATTCTTAAAAAATAAAACGTCATTTGTTATAAATATTTCAAAGTTATGTTTCTGAATATATCAGAGTCATATGTAAAAGCACATATTTAATGTTTCCGTAACAACAACAACAACAAAAAAATAATGTTATGTTGAAGCATTCCCAAAATAAGTACTTCGGTACGCATGATAAATCGGCCTTCTTTTCCTGACATATTGCATTGAAAAACACACGTGAACGTATGCATTACATTTATCGTTTGTCAAGAGCTATACGGTTTGACATCAACATTTTGAAAAATTGCTCTGAAGTTGTGAAGCAATGAAGTAGTAGTTGTTGAAGCAGTAGTTGTTGATGACACATTTTGATTTTAGAACTAGGATTTTATGCTATTATTTATGTACAGGACTTAATTTTCTTTAGAAGAATACTGTCTCATAAGAAAAAAAAAATACATATATATTACATATTATTTTATAATTAACTTCGTAAAAATCAAACAAATTTTGTTTAAAAGAAATAAACATTGAACTATCTATATATATTAAATAACATATTTTTTATGTTTTAAAAAAAATATTGGATATTTGTAGCTATTATTGCAATGAATATTTCGAAACAGTAATGTATTTTTTTGCTTCAAGAAGAATTATAAACTGACGTGTGGGCTAAAAATATATTTTATGGATTTCTTTTTTTTTATTCGAAAAAATATAAATCTGTCAAAGAAATTATTTGTTTAATATCCCATTATTTAAATTTAATCTTTTATCTGTTACATAATATCTTTGTACTCAAGTTCAAAAAAAATCATTCGATTAATCAATAAGTCACTTCGAAGTGACGCTAGAAACCGGGCTACATCAGATAACCTTCCGACAGTCTGTGATAGCTCTTTTTCTTTTTCTCGGCGTAAAATTTTCGTATTGATTGAAATCACTATTTCTAAATTTGTAATTGGCAACTTAGAATTTGCCATAAAATCCTGTATTTAGCCAGAGCACATAATAATCACACACATAAAAGCATGTTGCATTGGCTTCGAAGGGAGATTGCCACGTTTTCTGTTTGCTAATAAACTACTCACAGCTGGTGAAAATAATTTAGCTGGTGATGTTTCTATTCTCAATAACATATTTTATTTATGATGGTTGCATCTTACGACGTGAGTGAAATTGTTTTCCTGTGAAGTGAAATGTGACTAAATGTAATTATAAATATTCGACACTTCTTACAAGTTTAAGTGGGAAACATGTTAAAGGATATTTATTTGTTGTTTTAAGACCCGCAGCAATATGACTGCTAATCTTCGAACGTTCTCGATGGAATTTTATAACTCAGTGGTATGATTTAGAGGACAATTTTGCATTCTATAGACAGATTTCTACATAACTACGTTCAGGTGTTTCATGTATATATAAATATATATATATATATATATATATATATATATGCGTGTGTGTGTGTGTTTGCATATGCATATATATATATATTTAAATTTATATTTACACACATATTATATAAAAAAAGTACTTTGAAACATTTATTTAAATTATTGTAAGTTTATGGCATATTCATTATTTCCGTATTTCGCGAAAATATCTATTATTCATTCTTATCTAATTTCTTATTTTAAAACTTGTACATAATGATTATTTTTTTCGAAATTATATTCTAAAAAAATTAATCCGTTCATTAATTTATATCAACTACCAAAAGCTATAATATTATGAGAGAAGTTACTTTTTATTATCGAATGTTTTTCAAAGCCGTATAAAAGTAACACAGCCTGCCACCAGCTGCGAATATTCTATGATTTTAATGCATTGAATTGCAATGTTTTACTTGTGTGGTGAGAATTGTGTGTGTCCAAAGTGCTGAGGTAGTTCATAAGGTGCATTGACGAGTCATATTTTGAATATAATAATATTTAAAGAAGAGTTTTGATTACATGATAAATTAAACATAACTATAAACCGTATTAAAATTAATAAAACTTTAGGCTTATTAGCCGAACTAATAAGATTACATCTTACTCTACTATGGTAAGAATATTGTCCGCTGTAAGAACATATGAACAACTCCCAACTCTAACATTATATACTAATGCTCATCGCTGAGGTTTTTATTCTTACATTCTCAGCTATGTACGACGCAGGAGCATACTTGGAAGAAGGTACCAAGATCGCCTGTTGCCGTGGTACTAGCCAGCTATATCCTTATATATATGTATATGTATGAAATACTTAAAGCAGTATTTAAGGGAATGGCTAAGGCTGATATACTATTTCTTGGCCAACAACTCAATCGTAGACTTTTTAATTTGAAGTCATGGATAGCACAAGATGGTAAGACAAATAATGAATTCCTTGAAAATTTTCCTATTAAATCAATACAGAGACGACATTTTTATAAACAAATTTTTAGGTGAATCACATCATAAGGAAACAATTCCACATTTCAAATTTAAATTTCATTATCAAATTCCTTCTTACATTTCATTTTCAAGTTTTGTACCAGAATAATATGCTGCCATAGTAAAACAGAAAGATGAAGGTATGTATCCGTTTATCCATTGATTAGTGCCAATATAACATACGGAATATGGCACATACTACTATATTTGGATACAACCCCTGATTTTTTTATTCGTTTTGGGAACAACGGATTTGGAGCTATTTCTATCGATAATCACTTACAAACTTTTCAAGCTATGTTTCTGACACTTTCACAAACGTTGCTCTATAAATTTAGCTAACACGATATGCCAATGAAATTTTTATAGCGCCCACTCATGCGCAATGAAAAATTATTTAGTAAACCTGCTCATTTTTTTATACAATTTTTATTATTTATAAAATTTTGATTGTAGTTTTTGATTGCATTGTGTGCAGTTTTGTTTGTGATATTTTCTGAAAAGAACATGATTTTATATCAAGAACTCCGGAAATTACAAGCAAAAAAATTGGCAAAATTGGGACTGTTTTTATAAAATATCAATTTCTCTATGTGTATACATGCTATCTACATAAAAATAAAAACAAAATATTTCAATAATCCAATTAATTATAATCTACAGTTTGAACAAGTTTGCTACAGTACTTTTGACGGGTACTTTATCCAAAAGATATTCGTTCTTTTCAGTTTGTTGACGGTCTTCTATGGAGTTTCGGGAAAAAGTCTTCACGGAAATGTCTGGCCTGAACTATTATGTTTATCACTTAGAGTTTCAGGAAAATTCCTTAATTATTTTCTAGATATTTAACAAAACGTCTAAAATCGGAAGTGTACAGTCACCTTTGGCCATTATGTATGCATGTGGGAATATTTATTAAGCTTGTTTCTGAGCGTATTGTGTATTCTGTACCTTTTTTTCAAATAGTTGCTATTATTAGATACCTTTTGTTTATTGTTACATAGAAAGTGAGTGATTTTGCCTTAGATTCAGTTTCCAGAATCGCATCCATAGTAAATGTCACTACTTGCTTTGACACTCGGTCTGATTAAGCTATACTGTTTTGGGCTTTTCGGTATCCAGTATTCTGATTATTCGTTCGATCATAGACTGGGGTAAATAACGTTTTTATGACACTTTCCAATCCTTTTTTTCCCGAAATATTTTGAAGAATTAAGTTTTATACAATTCAGACAGTAAAACTAAGAAGTTCTTGGGAAATCACGAATTCAGCTCGTATATATTTTTTTTGGAATGTAACAACATAAAATTTTATTTGCATGTGCAGTTTTCATCTATTGATTTCTGCTGCAATCTAGTCTAGACTATTGCTGTTTTATTTTTCGTTAGTTTCGCATAGTCCTCTTTTAAAAGTTTTCAAAATAAATGGTCTGTTTATTTTTTAGCAATGTACATTATGTTGTCGTTTTGGATTTCTTTTAAACATTACAGAATGTAAAAGTACAATCTGACTTTTTGGAAGTAGGGATAAACTAAAATTTTAATTAATAAATTATAGAAATACTAGCGGACCCGACAGACGTTGTCCTGTCACCCACAGACGTTGTCCTTCCTGGCACCGACACCAGAAAATCAAATAAATGTACTTAAATATAGTAATACACACGATAAACACTTAGGCTCTTAATTTAATTTCTTATTACAATTATGTAAGGTAATTATTTTTCACTCTTCAGTATTTTTTGAAGTCGGTTCATTTTTTGATAGAAAAGTTTATTTTTCTCTTTTTTGTTAAAAGTTAACGATTTTCTGAATTCAGTTAATCAAAATTATAATACAGGATATATTACTGTAAAGCATACACGTTTGAGAGGAGCGAGGTTCGAACACGCGATCTCTTTCTTCGAGAAGCAGAGCTTATATCTGGCGCCTTAGACCGCTCAGGCATTCCGTCCGCACTCTATTCATCGAACTTATTCAACACTTTTAATTAGCAAAAAATCACTAACTATTAGTTTTTGCCTAGTTACTAAAAAAGTACTGAATTAATTTCGATGAAATGTGAATCTAAACCATTCTCGAATCCACTGGAACACACACGCAAAATTCCCTTAAAATTGGTCCACTCGTTTAGGAGGAGTTCAGTGACATACACACGCACAGAAGATTTATATATATAAAGATAAGGATTCAAAATTTCAGGTTTTTGTGCCGAAGACATCGCCAAATTAGGAAAATGTAAATTAACTCACGAACTACTGGATTTAAAAGAATTTGCTTAGTACCATTCGATTCAGAATACAAAAATGCACTAAAATATGTTATCAATTGAAAAATATCTACAAAAGCCGATTTTAAAGGATTTTTTTTAAGTTCGTTCATTTTTTTAACCTCCTTTAGGGGGGGGGGCGTTTTTCGAAAAGCCCTTTTTAGCGGCACTCGATGTTATAAGAAGTATTTTTACCCCAGTTTTCAAGATTTTTGGTTCGGTAGATTTTTTTTGTGCTGGTATTAATACGAAATCCAGACTTTCTTTTATATATAAAGATAAGCATTGAAAATTTCAGGTTTTTGCGCCGAAGATATCGCCAAATTAGGAAAATTTGAATTATCTCATGAACTACTGGACTTAAACAAATTTTCTTAGTACCATTCGATTCAGCATGAAAAAATACACTAAAATATGTTATCAGATGAAAAATAACTACAAAAGCCGATTTTTAAGGAATTTTTTAAAAGTTCGTTCTTTTTTCTACTCATCGTAGGGGTGGAATTTTCGAAAATCCATTTTTAGCGACACTCGATGTTATAAGAAGTATTTTTACCCCAATTTTCAAGATTTTTGGTATGGTAGATTTTTTTGTGCTATGATTAATACGAAATCCTGACTTTCTTTAATATATATAGCACTTTTAATTAGCGAAAAGTCACTAACTATTAGTTTTTGCCTAATTACTAAAAAAGTACTGAATCAATTTCGACGAAATGTGAATCTAAACCATTCTCGAATCCACTGGAACGCACACACAAAATTTCATCAAAATCGGTCCAGTCGTTTAGGAGGAGTTCAATTACATACACACGCACAGAAGATTTTTATATATAAAGATACCCAATATTTATTTTGATGCGATGAAAATTATATGAATAATTTAATGAGTTCTATTTTAGACCGATCAGTAGCTGAATGGTAAGTTACTGAGAAGTGAGATTCTCTCTCATTTTAGTAAGGGGAAATATTATAGCAAAGCGTATTTGAAGCGTATCAGTCACTTTAGAGCTTTTTGGACGAAATTTTCATCCCCATTAGTCCGTTATTTCAGTATCTTTAACAATAGTGCCTAGAAGTTATACTGTGATAGCGATCAAATGAATAGTGCGAAAATATTGAATCACATAAACCTTGAACGATGCTGAATGAGAAATGATGATTGCAGCGGCTTCAGGTAGTTGAAATGTAAACATAAGGATTCAATTGAGAAAGCCTTGTGGCCAAAGAAGAGCTAGCATTTGTCCCTAAGATAGACATTTGTCATGCATGCTTGTTCAACATTAATGGAATTCTACTTTTAGCCTTTATTAAGAGTTAGTGGAATATCCTCTTGCCAGACCGCTTCTTCTAGACACTATACTTTAACTTATACTACATTAACTTCTTTAACTATTATTTTAAAGCCTTGTGGGTAAATAAAGGAAAATATACTTAGGATGGAAAAATAATCTCTTATAGATATTTTTGAAATAAAACTACATACAGGATTAATCGAGATTAGTTTTAATTTAAAAAAAAAGGTTTTTCAATGTGTTTATAATAAGTTGGTTTAATATAAATACATAGCCCATACCGACTTCTTTGCATCAAGATGTCTTAAAATAACCTTTTTGTTTTTATCATCAGCATATTTATGTTAATAATAGCGTCTTTCACATGGTTGATAAACAAGCCCAAGAAATAAGTTAGACGAAAAGATTTTAAAAAAATATTTTTAAAGTTCTTTAAAATTTGTATTTGGAGTAATTCACTATAAGGCCAAAAGTGACCGGTGCCTTGCGATTTTACACATTTTTTTTAAACATCTAGAAAAAAACAAGAAGAATTAAACTGAAACTCCAAGTGTGTAAGTAGAGTAGCATATGTCAGACATTCCCTTACGGTTTTCTCCAGAAACACCATAGGAGACCGTCAACAAATGGAAAATGAACGAATAACTTTTGGATTAAACATGTGAAAACTAATGTAGCAAAAGCATTCAAATTTCAGATTATTATTAAGTGCCTTATTGCAATGAACTATGTTCCTTTTTATGAGGATAGCATATATACTCGTTAAAAAATTAAGATTTTTATCAAAACAGTCTCAAATTTGCGAAGTTTTTACTTATAAATTGCTGGTGTCTTAATATAAAAATATGTTCTTTTCAGAAAATATGACAAAAAAATTGTACATTGTAATCAAAATGAAGAAATAACGAAAATTCTGTCAAAAATAAGCAAGTTATCTAAGCGATGTTTTACTGCGTATGAAATAATAAAATAAAAATGTAACGTACATAACGTGTAACCTAAATGTATAGAGCAACTTTTGTGAAAGTCTCAGAGAAATAGTTTGAAAATTCTGAAAATTATCATCGTTAGAATAAGCTAAAAATCCGTTGTTCCGAAAAAGAAGCAAAAAGATGAGGGGCTGTATCCGAATATAGTAGCACGTGCAATATTGTGTATAATATATGGACACTAATCAATGGATGTATGCATACAGCACCCCCCACCCCACGTTTTTGTTTTCTTTTATGAACAACGAATTTTGTGTTTATTCTATCAATGACAATTTTTAGAATTTTCAACTTATGTTTTTGAGACTTTCAGAAAAGTTGCTTTATACATTTACCTAACACATTATGCACTTTATAATTCAATTGCATTTGCACAAGTACGGTGAAATGTTATTTACTAAACCTGCTCAATTTACATACAATAATAATTATTATTTTATTCTGATTACAAGTTATTGTGCGCAAAGTTGTTCCTCATATTTTCGGAAAAGAAAATTTTTTATATCAAAACTCTGAATAAAAACCTTAACCTTTTACAAATATACGTAATATTCTCATAAAAATGAGCATATTTTACTACAATGAGCCATATAATCCTAATCTACAGTTTAAACGTTTTTTCTACTTTAGTTTTAACAGGGTTATCCAAAAGATATTTTTTCTTTTTCAATTAGTTGAAGGCCCCTATGGGGTTTCGGGAAAAAAATCGTCACATAAATACACTGGTGTCCAAAAGTTAAGCATAATTGGTAATTAAGTAATTATTTTTAAGTAATGAAAGAAATATGAATCGGAATGTGCTGAAACTCCAGGTGTGTAAACAAAATAGTACGCGTCGCATATTTTCGCTAAGAGTTTTGCCCGAAATCCCCGAAATCGAACAGGGGACCGTCAACAAATTGAAAAAGAACGAAGATCTTTTGGATAACCCTGTCAAAACTAATGTAGCAAAAGCGTTCAAACTGCACATTATGATTAATTGGCTTATTGTAATGTACTGTGTTAATTTTTACAAGGATAGCATGTATACTCGTAGAGAAATTAAGGTTTTTATGAAAACAGTCCTAAATTTTTCCAAGTGTTTTGCTTATAATTTGCAGAGTTCTTATTATAAAATAATGTCCTTTTCTGAAAATATGACAAACATCATTGTACACAATACCCTGTCATCAGAATTTAAAAATAATAAAAATTCTATGAAAAATGAGTATGTTTAGTAAATAATTTTTCATTTCGCATGCGTCAAAGATCTCAAAATGTCATTTGCATATTGTGTTAGCTAAATGTATAGAGCAACTTCTGTAAAAGTTTTAAAAACATAGCTTGAAAATTCTGAAAATGGGAGCCTATAGAATCAACTCAAAATCCTTTATTCCCTAAATGAAGCAAAAAGATGAGGGGCTGTATCCATATTCCATTGTTTAGTGCCTACACAATATTGCACGTACAACTATATTTAGGTAAAACCCCTGATTTTTTTGCTTCCTTTAGGAATAACGGATTTTGAGTTGATTCTATAGGCTCCCATTTTCAGAATTTTAAAGCTATGTTTTTGAAACTTTTACAGAAGTTGCTCTATACATTTAGCTAACACAATATGCAAATGACATTTTGATATCGTTGACGCATGCGCAATGAAAAATTATTTACTAAACATACTCATTTTTCATACAATTTTTATTATTTTTAAATTCTGATGACAGGGTATTGTGTACAATGATGTTTGTCATATTTTTAGAAAAAAACATTATTTTATAATAAGAACGCTGCAAATTATAAGCAAAAAACTTGGAAAAATTTAGGACTGTTTTTATAAAAACCTTAATTTCTCTACGAGTATACATGCTATCCTTGTAAAAATTAACACAGTACATTACAATAAGCCAATTAATTATAATGTGCAGTTTGAACGCTTTTGCTACATTAGTTTTGACAGGGTTATCCAAAAGATCTTCGTTCTTTTTCAATTTGTTGACGGTCCCCTGTTCGATTTCGGGGAAAATTCTTCGCGAAAATATGTGACGCGTACTATTTTGTTTACACACCTGGAGTTTTAGCACATTCCGATTCATATTTCTTTCATTACTTAAAAATAATTACTTAATTATCAATTATGCTTAACTTTTGGACACCAGTGTATATGATCTGTACTATTTCGTTGACACACATTGAGTTTCAGGATAATTCCTCATGTACTTTTCAAGATATTCAACAAAATGTATAAAATCAGAAGTGATCGGTCACCTTTGGCTATAATATGTGTTACGTCGTTAGAAAACCAAGCAAGGCCTACTTTTTGTTTGGATTTCATTATTATGTTTTATGCAACTATATTCGTGCCGCATATGTTACGAGAAAAGCATTGTTTATTTAAGAAAGAAAAATGTATGTTTAATAAATGCGATACTCGATAAGGTTATTTTTTATTTATTGCTTTAGATTTTCGAATAATCTAATATTCAGATAAATGTATGAAAAAGTACTGATTTTTTTTCCATCAATAAATTTACCCAAAATAACGCAATAAAATTTCAATACATTATAATTGTTTATGGTGTTGTGAAATGTAACAAAATGAGTTATTTTCTTGTATATGTGTTTGTTCAGTAATGATTTTGAAAAAAAATTAATTGTATTAATAATGTAAATTTATTAAAAATATAAATTTCACTGTAATATGTGTTAAAATTAAATTATAATTTAATGACAAAACTTTAATAACTTTCTTATCAAGTTTTTATCAATGTTTATTGTGTGGTAAAATAAAATTATCCTTAAATGTTTAATATTCAATTTTTAGAAATACGTTGAAAATTTTTAATGAAATATGTATTTCTCATAAAATTTTAATACTTCTTTAGATGATAAAGGCTATTTTCATGCAATGCTAAAATACACAAAATAATACGCGTAATAATTAATATATACATAGATGCGTATCTTATTTTTTTTTCCTTTGTGAAAAATCTTCGTCAGTGATTTTACAAAGAAAGTGTTCTATTTTTCTTGATTTGTATGCTTGATGAAGTTTAACATTTATTTTGAACTTTAGTAAAGTTTTAACTTTTGAAATATTTTGTAACAGCTGTTACAGTTTTTATTAACTTTGCTATAATTTTAAATGAAAACAAAATCATTTATAATATTATAAAGATAACTTATATTCTTTTTAAAAAGTCTCCATTCCTCTTAAACTTCATGTAAATTTTGAGATAAAATATTTATTTTTTAATTCAAAGATTCAATATAGTACTTATAAATTTTACCATATAAAAAAGAGTTTGTCAAACAAGTTTCGTTAACTCAAGCTGAAATTTAGTGATTACTTAATACTCAATTTTTTGACATATTTGGATATTTCCTTTGCATAATAGAAATAATTTTATAAGAAAATACTTAAATGCAAATAATAATGATTAAATATAAACAGAAATTAGTGCAAATAACATTAAATGCAAATAGCGCTATGAGTTGAGACACACACTACTGAAACTATTAATTTGAAAGAAGTCGTTACACAGCTATAACAAAAGCATATAAAAAATTTTGTAGACCTAAAAGTGGAATTAACATCAAAACGGAGACTGCTTTATCGGAGACGATCAAAAATAAGGCTGAATTTTATTGAGGAAAATCTTTTCTCCCCTCAAAAGTATCATGAATTCATTTCGCTTATCTCAATTAATATGGTCTCACTAATAGTTCTGCAAATGCCCGAGAATGTCAATTTAACAAGTACAGTTTCTATAAAGAAATAACCCTTGATTGTTATGATTTGTAGTAAAAATTTCAAATTCATTACAATCTAGCGAAAACACACAGTCAAAAATTCATAAGCAAAATTTCTTGTCGGAAACTCGGTTTGGCGTAAAACTGTAGAGAACTCAAATACGAAGATGCACGATGCGTTCGAAATCCATTTAATATATATTATTCCGCATTACAGGTAATACGCAACCACAGTTACATATTAACATATCATTAAATATGTTAATATTTAATGATATATTAACCTTTTGAGCACTGGGATGTAATTTTTTTTAAAATTCCAAATGTCACATTGGCACCAGTATTTTGCAAAGAAAAAAACCGGTGAACGATAAACACGAAGAAATGTATTAAACCGTTTTCAAATAATGAATTGGCTGGATGTTCTGGTGCCATTCTGACATTTCGGAATTAAAATTATGTGGTAGAAAATTCTACCATCAGAGCTCAAGGGGTTAAATGAATGTTTAATGATATGATTTTATGACCAATGATAGCGCCAAAATCCTTTACTTACGACCCAAATGACTTGGACTCTTAATAGAAAAGGAAAAAAGATAATAAGAGAAATTGAACCGGCCATTATCAATCAGATTCCCAAAGATGCATGTTTAGATTTACCCTTATCCGCATCCAATTTTTTCCAGTAAAATTTATCACCCTGTTTTTAAGCTGCAATAATTATATGCAGAAGAAAACATTATTCAGTGATCAATATCTAAAACAAAAAATTCGTGTACGAAATATTACAATAAAAAATATTCATTTACAAGATTTCACGGTACAAATTTTAAACATGCTAGTTCACTACATTACACATCTAGTTCGACTGCTATTGAACTGAGTTGTGTTATACTCAGACTAGGGTGGAGCGAAAAAAAATTTTTTTTTTGAAAATCAAAAACGGGTAGGTGCCAAAAGTTGCTTTTATACTAGTACATCAACTGCGTGAAATTTTACCGCTGAAAAAAAATGGCTTGAGTCTGCGCTTTTGCTCCAAAAATCGAAATTTTGGGTAAAATTTGTCATTTTTTGACATGTTTTCAAAAAAATTAAAAAATTCCTACAGAGCTGGTTAGTATTTAAAAGTGTTGCTTAGACCTTTATATTTATCTGCTTATCATATTTAAACTATAAAACAATATCTGTAGTCTGTATAATTGGAGCAATTCTGACAACTTTTTGTGAAAAATCAGCGTTAACCTCTTTATTGGAGCATACAACGTAATGTTCTTTTGAATGCATTTCTTACCTAGCTGCTTCCAAAACTGCTGTGTATATAACTCATAGAGGTGGTTGCATTATCCCACCCGTCTCAACCACCCAATCATCTAGGCCCAGTGTTTTATTTATGTTTTGAATTGTTATTTTTTTCCCGAAGACGAGTATAAGTTTTCTATAGATCAAAGTAATTTATCTCTTCTTTGTATTAATAGACTTTGGATGATTTGAATCATGCTGGTGTGACCTGCTGCACGTATATTTTTATACCATGTATAACAGAAGAGAAGCTGAGTAATGTATTGGGTATGTTCTTAATTGAACCTAGTCAGCAGTCTATTATCTTCATTAAAATTTCATGCAATTAGTACATTATGATTGGAAGTTCTGCTATCACAGCATTCTTTCAATCAATTACATTTTATATGCAATGATTTGCCTAAAAATTGATTGTATGAATTCAGTTTCTAGTATGCCATCATTTATTGAACCTATTACATTGAATATATGCTGAGAAGTTAGCTGTTTAACTCTTTATGTCCCAGAGCAGAGAAATTTTTATCTCCCTTAGAATCCCAGAAAAACGCCCGACATTTCATCCCCCCAAGAAAGGTGAGGCGGCTCGCTTTAGCTATTCATACGAACGTGTATGGTTCAACCCTTTTCGTGTAATACCTGCCCAAAGAAGAACCTATGTTATATCTTTTGTTATCGATGTCCCCCTTATTCCCAATAACCATAAATCCAATAGCTTTGCTTTTTCGTTATCTTCGGCTAAGTGAAATGACATTTTATTTTTAGACTTAAGAGTATGTTTATGACATCTCTGCTGAATAATCATAAGATAAAGGATTTTTTTTAGTTCTTTGTTTTAAAAACGAAACTTATACTTGTAAATGAAACATATATATTTGTATTAATACTTAAAAGCTATTCGTTTATTTAATGAAAAAAGGAAATATATATATATATTAAATTTAAAATTTATCCTTGCTACATTTTTTGGAAAAATAAAAGTATTTAATGCATTATTAAATCATTTATACAACATATTCTTACAGAATAACTTTTTTTTTTTTTAAATAAATTTATATGCTGAATTTTTTTTAAATAATGAAACATTTATACATTAATTTAATTTATGAGATAAATTATTGTATAAATATTCATACGTTTGAATTTTTTCCCTTTATTGATGCAATTATTTCAAGGTAACTTTCCTTCCTATAACAATGGATACACTAAATTTAATATTTTTTTACTCAATTAAATAAGAAAATTTAAAAAAAAGCAATGTAAAAAAACAATCATTATTTTAAAATATTCGTCTGCTTATTATTTTTATTAGTGGAGGTAATTGAAAAGGTCGTTCTTCAATTGGGAACCGTTGAAGTATTATGTAGGGAATATGAAAAACGGGAGGGGTGGGGGGGTTCATGATCTGCCTGTTTCCGAAATGGGGGAGGGAGAGTTACAATAATTATTATTTAAGCTTTTGATAATGAAGCAACTATAATGCAACAATCGTAAACAAACAAATCTTGTTGGGAAAACAGCGTTTTAATTACATTGATTAATCTTTATTTACCATACATTAA
This sequence comes from Maratus speculifer, assembly GCA_964019185.1. Taxonomy (NCBI): domain Eukaryota; kingdom Metazoa; phylum Arthropoda; class Arachnida; order Araneae; family Salticidae; genus Maratus; species Maratus speculifer. The sequence continues at coordinate 306,293,456 of OZ025292.1, read as the reverse complement.
AACTTTTTTTTAGTATCACAATCTAAGATATGGCTATTCATAAAACTTTTTAGAATTAATAATGTAATTTATTGGTAATTGATATCTTCTTGGAAAAAGTGTTATGTACAAAATATTATAAAATCTTACATAATCAAAAGAAGAAAAAGGCAAGAATTTGTTTGTTTTTCTTTTCTTCTTTCAAGGAGGAGAGATACAAAATGAATAAAAAGGACAATGACTGAAAATGCTTATGCAATACTTGAAAAGCCGTTTGACTAATTCATAAATTTAAGAATTTAGATAATTTCTATTTCAAAATATAATAAGATATAATCATCAAAATATATAAAAATTAAAAGAGATTTTCTAATGATTATAGATGGCTGTATTAAAATAGATTATCGAAGTTTTATGTGTCCATAACAACATTTATGATTTAATCGCTGCATTTAATAAATTTCTGTGGAAAAAAAAGGAATGTTAAAAATTTAAATAATAAAAAATTGTAAGAATTAAACTGTTAAATGTTTTTTTTCCTTCCTGAGATTCGATGTTATTAATTGATTTGATAATAAGACTTTAATAATTTTATGCTTTCTTACTTGAATATTAAAAAGAGGGGGGGGGGATTATATAAGAAGCACAGCATGGAAGAAAATATTTTCACTACTTAGAAGCGAATACTTCAGTAATTAGAAATGAATACTTTCATATTTGGAGCCAATTAATAAAAATCGAACTATACTTTTACTTAGAAAAAAAAAAAGGAAAACCATAATCAAAATGATTATTAAAACTTTTTATTATATAATTTCGTTATTCTTGAAAATAATTTCATTTATCTAATAATGTGCATCAAAATTAAATTATAAGAATAAAATCATTATTTTTTTTATTATTATTGTAAATTTTTCATTGTTCAATATTCTAATGTTATGCAATCTATACAGTTATATTATTAAAATAAGTCACAAGATACATACTAATTACAATTTACAATCTATACAGTAATATTATTAACACCTGGACATATTCAGCTCTCTCCAGGTGTTCTCTATACAAAGATTTTACTTTATATTTTTTCACGATACTTTTAAACCTCCATAATAGACACTCCCGAATAGCGGAAACCTCTATTTAGCGAACGCTTTTCCGATCTATATATATATATATGTAATTTTTTATCTCTCAATAGCTAACACCCATGAATAGTGGTCAAATTCACCATTCCTATGGTATCCGCTATTCAGAGATTTCACTGTACATGACATATATCTTGATGATACTAATTAAATAAATTCTAGGAATTTAATCGTAATACTTAAAAATATCATTTTATCAAAGCAAAAAACATTATTTATTTTGTAAAATAAAAAACATTATTATGCTTTTTTATATTTTATTGTAAATTTTTCATTATTTAGTTTTTTATAAATAAATAAAATAAGGACAAAATAAAAACTAATCACTAAAAACAAATGGGAAAGAATTGACAAATATCAAAGTAATGACTTTCGAAATCATGTTTTGACTACTCGTCTGACAGTCTTCCTACCTAAAGTAAACCTATTGTATTTGTATATGTTGAGCAGCTCCTATTCCCATTGTGTTCCTATCTACTGTCCATTAAGCGGAATAAGCAGTCACACCCAATCCATGTTCAACAACTTACTCGTCACAAAAGAGAGGGGAGAAATAGTCAGGCCGTTTCCCGGGCGTTATGGGTTTTTAGCGACTCAGGCGTTGCCGGCCGTTATGGGATCTAAAGGGTTAATATTATGACGATCGTCACAGAGGATTGCAAACAAAATTTGCATGTAAAACAACAATATTTCTAAAGAAGTTTTAGTATGCTTTATGTCGTTTCCTGTTTTGTTCCGTAGTCTAGTAGTTTCTAATAAGATTTTAGATCTATTATTTAGGTGGGTAGTACATTTGGTATAAAACATCCCGCGGTATAAACTAGAGATTATAGATTTGGTGAGTAAACATATAGACGCTGATTGCCAATCTGTGCTTATATAAAGCGGAAAATATTATTTACTTTATGAGCTGTCTTTTCTGTGAGATGTTTTCTAAATTTCTATTCCCCATTCTTTGAGAAATAGCTTTCCTTATGAATTAGCTTGGCAATCTCCGACAGAAATTTCTAGTCTGTTCTGAGTATCTTTTTCTCAATTTGAGAAAATAATTTCTCTATTTTATTAAAAAAAATTGCAATAGGAAGTGAATATTACGTAGACAAAGATTTTCCTTATTGATCCAGTGAATCCATGTAGCTTAGAACGTTTTATATCGACTTCTATAATAAATGATGCAGAGGAAATTCACTGGAGTTGAAGTAGCGAATGATTCAATATCATATAGACAATTCTAAGCTTACCCCATGCAAAATGGTTCACAGTGACAAATAAAATTCTCCTAATTTTAAATGAGCACTTATAGTCGATATCCGTCCATTCCCTCATAAAGCACAATGCATTATAAGTTTATGCCCAGGACATTTAACCATCAAATGCTGTCCACTGATAAAAAGGGGATCTAAAAGTTAATAGGAAATTAACTGGATACGAAAACACTTAGAAAACGGCATAAAACTAATGCAAAAAAAAGTTATTTACAACAGCTTTTGCTTTACACATGGAGAACAAATTTTCATTGCAATTCTCGCTGACGATCACCATCACATTAAACAGCTCGCTTCTCAACATATAAAAAATGCAAAAGTAGAATAAATGATGGCATACTTATAGTTGAAATATCTGAAATCATCTTTGAAGCAAATCATTACGTAAAAAAAATACAATTGACTGAAAAAATGTTGTGGTAACAGAATTTCCAATCAATATTCATCAACTGAATGTAAGTTTGATAAATATAATAGATGGCCGAATAGATCCCTTTAATAATATTCCCGTGCATTACTCTGCTTGTCATTTTTTTTTATAAACTGTAAAAATATACATGAAGATAGTTACAGCAGCATGTGGATGCAAAGAACTGATGAGTAAGGTGGAAGCCTCGAAAACATGCCAAATTTTTATAAAGAAAATCACAAATCAATGTATAAATAAAACACTGTACTAAGATGATCGAATAGTTGGGCCGGATGGTATAGGAAATATAGCCACCTCCACGAAGCATGTCCAAGGTAGTTTTGAAAACAAGAGCTGTATTAAAAACAACAATTCGTTATATGACCCAATAGAGTGGTAATGCTGTTTTCTTACTAAAAGTTGTCTGTTTTGCTCTAGCTATAGGGAATAAACATATTGTTTTATAGTTTAAATATGTTAAGCAGATAAATATAAAGGTCTAAGCAACACTTTTAAATACTAACCAGCTCTGTAGAATTTTTTTAATTTTTTTGAAAAAATGTCAAAAAATGACAAATTTTACCCAAAATTTCGATTTTTGGAGCAAAAGCGCAGACTCAAGCCATTTTTTTTCAGCGGTAAAATTTCACACAGTTGATGTACTAGTATAAAGGCAACTTTTGGCACCTACCCGTTTTTGATTTTCAAAAAAATTTTTTTTCGCTCCACCCTAACTCACACGGTTACGCAAAAAGATGCAAACAAATCGAATTTCTTTCTTGCGATTGGTAAGCTATTTTGCTTATTTCTTCGTAATAAGGTCTGTAACTTATACCTGCTGGTTGTTGAAATGTATAGCACATTTTTTGTAGGCAGTTTCTTTTATTGATTTTGTGCGCATATCTTAGAAACTTTTGAAAAATAATAAATAGGGTCATAATTAGCTGGGGCACAGTCTTTGGAATTGAGAACCAGAAAAATAAAGTATCACAAGATTTTTACAACATAAGTAGATAAAAAATCATTTATAGCATCATAACATGTTATATACTGAAACTGATAGCAACAATTATTTGTTGCAAATCCCTCTAGAATTGGCATGATTAAAACTGGATTACTGTTTTTAATAAGAAAGGCAAACAATGAAATAATTTGTATTTAATGTGTTTTCCTACATCATATAGTTCTTAAAGTATCATTTTAAGAAAATAATTTATTCCTTATAACAAATATATTTAAGAAAGAAACTGGAATCCACATGAAAAAAATATTCTGATCTCTGCGCCACAGCGTTCATAAAATATGGAAATAAAAAAAAAATTATAAATAAAATTAGAGAAAGTCTGAGAATGTATTTAGAAAATTTAAATAAGGGAGACCTTAATAGTCAATGACTAACTTGTACTCACGAAGAACTTTTGTTGTACATTTTGTTGAAATATATTGATCATATTTTAAATGAAAATCTTTTTTCTTATTTCTAAGCAAAAACATTTAACGGTTTTTACAGTACAAACAAAATGTGCATCGCTTTATTAAATCGATTAAGAAAACTCAATTTATGTTTACGTTTTAAAATATTTGTAAAATGTCATTATTTAAGTAAACAGTTCCGTGGATCAAGCGAACAAGTCTTAAACTTTTGCCTTTGTTTACGAGAAAAATATATGAAGTTTAGATATAAAAATTCGATATTAGGTTATTTTACATTAAGAAATTCCAGGAAACTAAATATTCCAGGAATCACGTCTATTTGTCTTTTAGCATTAATTTTTATTAAAAAAAATATTTGTGTTTTCATAAATGTGCTTTTCTCATAATAAAGTTTTACTCTTATGTGACAATATATTTTGAAGTTTTTGTGTGTTTTAAGCAAAAAAGTAAACATTTGAACATAGACTTTTCTTTTCGATCAATAGATTTTTTAAAAATAAGTAAATAAATAAATATTTGAAATTTAAAATTAACAATATTTTCTCTCTTATAAAACACCGCTTTAATTTATAGCTTACATTTATTGATAATAATATTAAAGAAGATACATTTAAACTGATAATAGCAAATGTGTAAGGAAGAATGTAATTAAACTTCTTGTAAATGAGAATAAAGTGTACTAATATTTCTAATAAAACCTATGGTGTTCATTTCCTTGTATATGATAATGCTTAAAAACATTTAATTAGTATAAAATAACTTAATTAAAATAAAATTAAATAAACAATTTTTATCTAAATAAAATTTTATCAAAGTATAAAAAAACAATAAATATATTTAATTAGCTGAAAGTATCCTCATAGCATTCATGGTCACAGTGACGTCACAATGATGTCACTGTGAGTCACTTTGGTCACAGCACGCCTGTGACGAAAATGCCACCACTCAGTGACGTCACATTGTGACTGAGATGTGACTTTCTCAAAATTTTTTTGAAAATTACAAATATTCTTCAAAACATGTTATTTACTTTAAAAAACATGTTCCTGGCAATTTAAATATCGTCGCTTTTGTCACAGTTTCGTCCCAATGTTAATGTCAAAGTAGTCACAAATAACACACTTTTCACAAATTGGTCACATTGTGACGTCACAAAAAGCTCTAAAACGGTCATAACGACTTCACATTTTGGTCACTGTGACTTCACATCGACAATCGATGGTCAAAAAGTCACAATGTGAGTTCACAACGACGTTTCAGTGGCGTCCCCATGTGTTACGGGTAGAAATTATCAACGCTAAGTAAATATTTGATATTGCAGATACCTTAAATTGGAGGTTCAATCGCTATGTCTTAATAGAATCGTGAATGTGCCACGAAATCTTTTGTCAAGATATAACCAGGGATGTAGTGAAGGGTACACGCGGGTATACTCCGTATACCTTCTGGATTTTTTATAGGACCACCGTATACCCTCTGTTTCACATGAAAGCTATAGTATATGCACTCTACGGTATATTCTCTGCCGTGTGCGTATACTCTCTGCTTAGAGAGTGTAATTTCTGTTTATTTTAAGACTACATCCCTGGTTATATCAGGATTTTACGAATTAGCAGAAGTACTTTATTGTTGGTGTACCCTTTTAATTTCTACACTTAATGTTGCCATGAAGTTTAATGTTACATAGAGTTCAATGGAATGTAATAAAAAAGAGAGTTTAATTTTTTTTTTTTTTCTTTTGCAACTTTCTTTATAAATGATTTTATTAAAAATTTTGTAGTTCGAATGTAGAATGAATCGACAAAATATTTAGACGTGAGATATAAAAATGCCAGAATTTTCTTTTAAAAGATGGTTATTTTCTTTAAATAGCCGATTAATAATTCTAAACATAAGTTTGAAAACTATATTTTTAAACAAATCATTTAAATCAAATGTTTTAACGCAATATATAATATTTAAAAGTTGAAAACGCTTTTTATGCAATTTTGGTTATCCTGCTAAATAGTAATTTCATATAATTTAGTTGATGTAGTTAATAATAAATTCCTTGCTTTGTTGATATACACACACACACATATAGATATATATATACATATATAGCAAGCAATGGCAACAGTGTACACAACATTTTTTTTATTATTATTCATTCACTCATTTTTGTTTTTCTTTTGTTTTTCTAATTTTTTCACGTATTTGCATCTAAAAACTCGCTAGATACTTTAAAAGGAGAAACATGTGTAGTTTTTAATGATTTGGGACTTACGAATAAACGGTACGTAATTTAAAAACTTTCTAAAAATTGATGCAGATTTGACACAGATCGTGAAAATTCATGATTTCGACATGATGGGATATGTAACCTTCCAGGAGAGCAAATAGCTTTTTGAATCGAAACAAAAACCAGTCCGATGGGACAATCCCAAAACTTTCTTCTATCTTTTGCATGTTAATTTTTCCTGAAAAACGCAGCGTAGAAGCTCACGGGTGAGATAATTTAAAATAAAATCTACACAGGAACAACTTATGTCAACTTGATACTGAATCTAAAGTTTCATGAAAATCCGTGCATAAATTTTTGGCGATGAAACATGTTGAAATTTCAACGTGTTAAAACAAAATTTGCATAACAGTGCCACATGTTGGGTTATGGACACCAAAAACTAATCAGGATCAATTTTGTTTTTATCAGGTACTAACTAAATTTGAAGTTTGATGAAAATCCAAGCATCACCTCTTGAGATACACTAATAGGAAATCGTAAAAAATGCAGCCTAATACCGCCATCTGTAGGACAATTTACACAAAAAATTAAAAATCACTAATCTATACAGCGACTAACAGAATCTGAAGATTTAGAATATTTTGTGCATTAGTTTTTGAGATGGAGCTAATTGCGATAATCACGAACAATGCACAATGGCAACACCACTTCTTAAGTGATTTGTACTAAAACATAATCAGCACTATGTTATATCAAGTAGTAACTAAATATAAAGTTTTATGAAAATCCTTGCACATGTTCTATAGATATGGCTATTGTAGAAATTGTAAATAATGCAGCACAGCAGTGCCACCTCTTGAGCGATATACACTAAAACGTAATGAAATTTAGTATATATCAAGATCTCATATACTTTAAAGTTTTGTGAAATTACGTGCATTAATTCTTGAGATACAGTTATTGCGATAATTACGAATAATGCACATGGCAGTGCCACCTGCTGCGCGAATTTTTGCACCAAAACGTAATCGCCATCATGATTTACTAAGTACAAACTGAATCTAAACTTTTTATGAAAATTTATGCACTACTTCTTGAGATGGCTACTGTGGAAATTGTGAGCAATGCAGCATAGCAGCGTCACCTGTTGAGTGATATACACCAAAACCTAATCAGATTTAGTTTATATCGAGGTCCAACAGAATCTAAATTTTTGTGAAATTCCGTGCATTAGTACTTGAGATAAAGTGCCCACAAAATTTCTTTGGCAGTTTGTTAGAAGGAATAATTATCCTTTTTTTTTATCTAGACAGGGTAGAGCAATTTTTAAAAAAAGCAAATAAAAGCAATAAAAGCAAAATGTTATTTTTTGCAATTTTATAAAACAGAATTTTGAAAAATTAGATTGATTATTGAAATAACTTTTCCTTATTTGATATAGTCTTTAAAAAAAGGTTGGACATCATCTGTGTGCATTATTTTAGTGTTTAGGCTACAGCAGAATTATGAATTCTTTTTTTTTTTAATTCTTGTTTAAAATATGAATTTTTAACAGCCATAATTTTTTTAAATTGTGGCTGAAATATCGATTTTATTATCATTATTCTCGTTTCATGATAGATAAGCAGAATCGACGTCACTGTGATGGCGATATAAAAACTTTTTGAATTGGATGACGAATTGGAAATTACTTAATAATCCACTATGAGGCATTCACATTAGAATGATGATCTCTTGAATGTTTTTATCTGATAAACTAAACAACTCATATTTTAATCACTGTTTGCATACAAAGAAGACACATGGGCACACGTACATGAAGACACTCAGAAATATAATCGGACAGACAGACATTTTGTGTATGAATTTTTCTCGGAATCTCCGGCCCCCTAAAACATGTAAATTCGTCGAAAACTGAAAGTTGAAGAAAATATAGATTACAATAGTTTAAGAAAAAAGAACGTAAAAACAATGAAATTAATACTAATAATTAACTAATTAAAACTAATTATCAGCTCAATAAAATATAAAATTATTTTAAGATAACGTATAATAATAATACGATTCGTCAAAAGTTTCCTTCACGGTTAATGCCCAAATTTTTAGAGCCGCATTTTAAAAGAATTTAACACCTTAACAAAGTGGTCACACATTCTAAAATTAATATCCCGTCACCTGTGATAAGCGAATTTTTCTACATAATAGCCACCATTATTTCGGTACACGAGGTTAATTGCATGAAACTAATTACTAACATACTGAAGAAATATTTGAGATGTTGTTTGAGATGATGTATGGTGCAGTATAGCTAAAATTACACACCATTATTTAAAAGAAACTACAAACATAAAATAAATTCTATGCCATTTTCGGAAAAATAACTAACTTAAATGAAGTTTTCGTAGATGTTTCTGACTTGAAAAAAAGCATATTATTTCAACCCAAAACTTTGTTTTATAATCATTGGATGTTAATTGCATTGTTTATACTCTAAATAGGATACAATAAATAAGTACATTATATATTTTTTTAATATTTGAAATCGTTTTCGAAGAAAGAAACAATATAATTCTTTTGTGTATCATTTTTATTGTATTTATGCGCACAACTTTTGAATTGATGGTCCAATTTTTGTGATTTTATTTTAAACTTGTTTTAAAAAGGGTTCGTTAGGTGAAAACGACTGTAAATAAATAAAAAATATGGTGCAGAATTTACATGTATGCCACAAATGCGGGATTTTTTTGTAACGCCAACTTGGCGAAAACTTCGTTTTCAAATACCACCTACAGTATTTCTAAATTATATTTTATTATTTTAAAAAGAAATAAATTAAATTTAGTTAATAATTATAGAAAAAATAATATCATTTTTAAATAGAAAAAAAAAACAAAATAAGCTGTTTATTAATAAATAAACAACAATTGCCGTGTTACCATGTGAGGAATAAAATTGTCATTTTGTTGCAGTCGCGCCAATCTTGTGCGCATATCAAATCTGTGCAAATATTGTAAGTCTGTCTGTTTCCTGCGCCTATTCTACTTGATAGGCTCTTACTATAAAAAAAAAAATGCTCAATTATCACAAAATACACTTTATTATTTTTAACATTATCATACTGACTGGTAACGATACCATACTAATTGAATTTTTCCAACTAAGTGAAACCAAAATACCTTATCTAGAAATCGAGCAGAAGATTATCAACATAAATTGTCAATTCTTTACCTTTTCAACAATTGGAATGACAAGAGGCGAACACATTTCACTCAGATAACTTTTACGGCAATTGCATCTATTCTGCTATGTAAAGAACTCATCAAAATATTCGCAGGTAGTGGAAATCTTTTAAATGATAGGTATGTAGTTGTATAAATGTTCTATTATTGTTTATGGTATTCATGCGAACTGAATTTTTCCAATTAAGAGAAAAAATATTGTACTCATGAATTTTCATGCTAATAAGACACATGTTACACGTTTACATTTTTAAAATTTTAATTGTGTGTGTAAGGATTTTTTTATAGGGTAACGTTGGACATCATGATAGATTTTTGACTACTGCGCGGAAGTCCCCCCGCCCTCTTTAACGTAAAATTCTTCGCTATAATTTCTTTAGTGATTAATTACTGAAAGCAACTCGAAAAGGAAAAAAAAATGCACTATATCTTTAAAATGGGATAAAATTAAAATATTGTACATAAAAGTTCAAAACCGGAGCGTGAAGGAGGGAGAGGAGATTAGAGATGTCTCCGTCCTGCTACCACTGTCTGAACTCAACCATGTCTTAGCCCTTTATTAGGCAATGGTAATATACTTACCACTTAATTTTTATTAAAAACTGATTAATATGCACCGAAAATTTTAATGATATAATTTGTATTTATATTAACCTGACGGAAATAGCCTTTTTTATATTAAAATAATTTCTTTTATAGATTCTGATGGTAGTAATCCTTTTAACATTTTAATTAAAGAATTGATCTCCCCGTTAAAGCGTTAACCCTTTCCCGTACACTGTGCCCGGTCTGGTATACCTAATTTTAACTCTAAACTTGTAAACAGCACCAATAATATTTTAGTAAAATTTTCCTATTACAATAAAAGCGTAAATTAATGATTTCAAAATATTTAAAAAATTCGTTTGTGAATTCCGGTGTCAGTCGATAATTTCTCATTTTTCTAAGACATTTTACCCGTGCCGGAAAGGGTTAAACTACACGTCTAACATATATTTTCGACACATAGGCATAAGAAAAACACTAAGAATTAACTTCTGTGGAAGTTTTAATGAGGAAAAGCTCATCCTCCGCAGGAAATGTTTAACTGTACTTTTTGTTTGTGTTTTATTATTTTAGGCTACTTGAAATGAAAAAAATTACAATGGTTTTCCACCTGTCAAAAGAAAAAGTCAAATTCCAAAATAAAGAGAGAGATTAACTGAGCTAAGTTGCTCAGTTTTGCTTTGTCTAGCTCGTTGAGTTTTTGCACTGAAGAAGAATCTTATTAGTAGATTCGAAACAGCTGTTTGCTCCCCTTTTCATACTTTATTTGTGCATTTATAATCGTTGGTTTTCTATCTTTAAACATTAGCTCGCTTTTGCACAAAGGCTTTATTTGCTATTGCAAATACTCTAGGTTTCTGTGCTTTTTTTTAACACTCAATTTGCAAGCATTTTCTAGCTGGGAATAAAGGTTTTTAATTAGTATCTAAGACATTTAAGGGGGTCCGAGACACAATTTTTGTTAAAATTTTCAATGAAACTTTTCCTGCATTAAAAATTTGTCCGTTTTCCCATGCATAAAAAGACGTTTAAATCATGTTTCTATCATAATTAGAAGATGTAAAATTAATTTTTTTGTTTTGGTTTGTGTTCAAAATCTAGCTTTTTAACAATGGTTGTCATGAAATGACTTTTTGTGGAAATGCGTTATTCTTCATAATGGGATTTTTAACAGTTTCTCGAATTTAAATTGTTATAACTCAAGAACCGTTAAAAGAAAAATACTTCAAACTTGGAATTTGTATTTTCAATCGATTTACTTTAATTGTGATTCTGCAAAATAAAAGAAAATATATTTACTTCTGAAAATATGACTTTTTTTTAACAAAAGTTATATCATTTAATTTTCAAAGTTTTATTTTAATTATCTTTAATTTTTGGAAAAATTAATTGATTAAAATTGTTTAAAATGCTAATTCAACATAATAATTTCGTTAATTCTGTTTATTTGAATGTAAAAAAAAATTGAAATTCAATAAATGATACTTAGAGTTAACGACTTTTAAAAAATCCCATTTTTTTAATAAATTTCAAATGTAAGAAATTTTTAAACAAATTATTAAAAGGTGTATCATTCGATTTTGTATACAGATGATATGGTTAATCATCACAAAAAATTAAAAATTTTAACTCTATAAATATTTATTTTAAATTGTGTCTCGGACCTCTTTAACCGAATTCAATACAAGACAATGTAGAGTAATTTATTACCCTTAATCTAGTAATTAATTTTCTATGAAAAGCTTAACTGTTTCCATTTAAGTGTTTATGATTTCGTAAGTAATGGACTCTGTGATATGCTCTTTGTTCGTAAAAATGTAATTAATCAAACGAAAATCTTTAAACTCACAGAATTGTTTATATAAATATTCAACAATCATTAAGTAAAAGAAAATAAATGTATTTTATAAATTTTCTGGACTTAATATTTCGAAGGTAAGTTATATATATATATATATATATATATGTATAAACAATGATTTATTGATATTAATTATTTTAAATAACGCTAATGATAAGGTTATGCTATTTAAAATAAAGTAATTATTGGTGTACATTATAGTGAATTCAATTAAGTTTTTATCTACTCTATATTATGAAGAAAATACATGACCATGCTTAATGTTAACCTCATATTGATAATGGAAATAATATGTTCTCTCTTTTCGTAAATTTATTTACATCAAAATATAGAACAATTTAAATTTGTATAATGTCGAAATGAAAAAAAAAATCTTTCAAATGTAATTAAAAAATTCTGTATCTCCTTTTACTAATTTTTAATGGCTTATAAAACAATTTCAAAGCAAGTTTTTCTATTTGCAAATATAATGTGCAGCTTGATTATGAAGGATTAACCGATTTGCGCTTTAACCCTTTCCTGCACACTGTGCCCGGTCTGGGATACCTAATTTTAATTCCAAACTTGCAAACGGCACCAATAACATTTTAGTAAAATTTTGCTTTTGCAACAAAGGCTTAAATTAAGGAATTCAAAATATCTAAAAAAAATCGTTTGTGAATTCCGGTGTCAGTCAATATTTTCTTATTTTGCTAACAGATTTTGCCCGTGCCGGAAAGGGTTAAACAATTTCAAAAGTTTAGCTTTTGTTTCTAACTAATAGTTTAAAACCAAAGTATTAGTTTATCAATAAAGAAATAAAGAAATTATAAATGTAACACTGATTTAGTAGGTATGAAATCGATTTGAGTTCCAAAACACTGAAATAAATATAATAAAAAAAACTTCCGTAAGAATAAAACTCTGTTGGTATTTCTTCTTCTATGATTGATTCGGATAATATTCTCATCAAATTTTGATCGCGATCATCGAAGGTAGAGTGTTGATTTCAACGATTTTTTCAAAATATGAGATGCATATTTAGTTTAACATCTTTATTAGATATTTATTAAGTTAAATTGCATCTACTTCAAAGAAATTTTACTTTTAAAATAATCATCATGAGAATAGACTGTCATTGGAATTTGGTCTTAGAAACAATCGTGTTGAAAATTGCAGATTTTTTCTAAATATGAAATATTTATGTAGATTAAAGGCTCACAAATAGAGTATTTACACAGAAAATAAGGAAAGTTTTAGGGTAAAAAATTACAAGCCTTTGAAATTTTTTAAAAAGTATGTTTGAGACGTAAATCTAATCAGTTTTTTCAAAATAATTATATATCAGGTGGCCAAATAGGAATATGCGCTGATTACTGCTGTTCAAGAGATAGCATTTTCATATGAGTGCATTACTACCTCCTCCCAAAAAGGAGAAAAATATGATTTTGTGGTTTTATTCTTATCGAGAATGGAGCTATTCCAAAATCTCGAGAAGACGATAAAATGTTTGCTAAATGTAAATAAATCATGCTGCAGATTATATTAATTTCAAAGTTCAAGAATTTTAAGTAGTACGACACAATGTTCATTCGGATAGTCAGTTTTTCTATTTCTCTGTTTAGCATGAATATTTTTATCAAAAATTCTAAGAAGTAGAAAAAAGTATTTACAAGAATGATATAATAATAGAATTTGTAGTGCGCAAATAGATAATTTTTTTTCTTCATAATTAAAAGGCATTGACCAACTGTGTTAGTTTTCTTGTATATGTATATGGATATAGGTATATATACACAAATTACTTTATGTCAATTAAAAATTAATGTATGTTTTTTATTTTTTGCGAAATTCTAAACGAAATTTTATAAAAAAAAATGTATGATTAAAAATTATTACAAATGAAATATCCAGTTTTAATTCATAAGTTTTAAGTTACGTACATAAAGCTTTTTATAAAAATAGAGAACAATGATTCTAACTGTGTAAAAAAAAAATGTTGGATTTGTGTAATTGAATTTTTTAATTACTATAGTAAAATATTTTTTTAATCTTTATAATTTTTTTTTTCTAGTGGAACTCTAACATTTACAAAATAAAGACTAAATTAATATTTAGTTTCTTATCTGCAAAAAGAAAATTATTATGATTGAAAATCATGGGTAATCACCTTTGTGCATACAAATATTCCACATTTAATAAACTTTGTTTATACAAAGTAAATATAAAATATTTGCATTTCATTTTCTAGATTATTCAGTTATAATTAAATACTTTGATTTAATATTTTTGTGAAGTGCTTTTGAAAGATCCAAAAATATTTCTAAAATGTCATAATTGAAGTTTGAGACTATTTACGTAATGCTTCAATACTGTCTGCAGCATGAAAATGCAAATATTTTTGCTATTCGGAAAAGCTATTGAATGCAATCTGTTATGATAATCTGAAACGCAAACAAATAGATTATTGTCGCTGGTTTTGTCTCAAGGTAATAACCCTCATTTCATGAAATTTGGTATTAAATGTGTGTAATCTCTTTATTATTAAATATAAAGAAGAGTTATTGATTAATTATGTCGTAGAATTTCTTTTTTTTCTCCTATATAAATTTATTTCATCGTATGCAACACTCATGTAACTCATCTACCTTGCTAAGCCGTAAGTATTTTTGAACACAGCCAATATTGGGAAAAACAAATGATATCATCTGTTACTTATTTGTATGATCACTGCAAATGAATACGTCTTAATTTCAGACACACATGTGACTTATATGGAAATTTCGACATCATACATGTCTTAAATTTAGAAGCTTAAGATTCCACACTAGTCACTAAAAAAGACCCGAGTGATAATGTTACGTGCATGAGGGCGTCATTTTGAAATATCCCGCTTAAATTTTAATATTTTTACATGATTTTTAGGTAGCTTTCATTACAAAAAGTAAAAAGCTACCTATTGCAGCCGTCCGGAGGAAAGCACTTCCGAAAAATTTTGGTATATTTTCACCGATCATGACCCCCAGACCCCAAAACCACCCTCCGTTCAAATGTTGACATATATATATATATATATATATAACTATATATATATATATATATATATATAACCATATATATATATATATCTGATTTTTGTCATGCGATAACTAACGTATTTATGAACCGATTTGAATGAAACTTGGTATGTACATAGTACATACAATTGTCTCGACCGAGTTCGTTGGCCAGCATCATCCTCCATTTTGTTTCAAAATGGCGGCCATTTTAAATTTTTTAAAAAATTTAAAATTTTAAATTAAATGCGAAAAAAATCAAAATTTGAAAAATATTTTTCTTTTACGTGTTAGAACTTAAAACAAAGATTCCAGAACACTTTTTATTTTTTCAACATCTTAAAAAATGATTGAGTTATAGCACTTTGAATTTTTCTTATGGCTGACATTTTGAAACGGTCTGATTTTTGTCATGTAATAACACGCGCATTTATGAACCGATTTCAATGAAACTTGGTATGTACATATTACATACAAATGTCTCAACCGAGTTCGTTGGCCAGCATCATCCGCCATTTTGTTTCAAAATGGCGGCCATTTTAAATTTTTAAAAAAATTTTAAATTTTAAATTAAATTCGAAAAAATCAAAATTTGAAAAATATTTTTCTTTTACGTGTTAGAACTTAAAACAAAGATTCCAGAACACTTTTTATTTTGTCTATATCTTACAAAATGATTGAGTTATAGCACTTTGATTTTTTCTTATGGCTGGCATTTTGAAAGGATCTGATTTTGTCACGTGATAACACGCGTATTTATGAACCGATTTCAATTAAACTTGGTATGTACATAGTACATATAAATGTCTCGACCGAGTTCGTTGGCCAGCATCATCCAGCATTTTGTTTCAAAATGATGGATATTTTAATTTTTTTTAAAAATTTAAAATTTAAAATTAAATGCGAAAAAATTAAAAGTTGAAAAATATTTTTATTTTACGTGTTAAAACTTAAAACAATGATTCCAGAACTTTTTTTGTTTTGTCTATATCTTAAAAAATGATTGAGTTATAGCACTTTGAATTTTGCTTATGGCTGACATATTGAAACGCTCTGATCTGAACGATCCATCATGTTGCTTTAAAATGGCATACACTTTATGATATCGCGGAATTTGGTGACTCTCTAAATCGCTTAAAATATAACCAGGTTGAATAAAAGATGACTAATTTCTAAAAATTCCTATTAATATTAAGTCTTGACAAAAACTAGTATTCAATCTTATAAAATCACTAATTTTATAAGATTATTTCTACTAATTTGAGCTTAGTATTTTTGAACAATGTAATTTACTTTAGAATAAATAAATAAATGTATAAGTATATGAAAGCTACCTCTTCCTCCCGGCATTGCCGGAAGGACTTTTTTGCATATGATGGTTGAAAACGATCTATAACCTGACTAGTTTTTACTCTTTTAATTTTATTATATATGTTTATTTCTTTATTAGCATAATTTCAATTTCACAACCAGTTCAAACCGGTTCTAAAAGTTAAAGTATTTTAAAAAATATATGAAGCCAGAATCGAAAATATAAAAAATAGCCCGGTAATAGATAGTCTTCAGCTATCCCATGGAAAACAATCATGTAAAAACATTAAAATTATCAGTGAAGCTAACTTATATGGGCCCATGGGGCGCGAGCCCACCCAATAATTTATATCTCTATCCACCCATTATTAATTGAGACCACCCAATATTTATGTATTTGTTTAAAAAATTTTTGAACCCACCCAATATTTTTCAAAAGTTCGCGCCATTGAAAATTATGTCGAGATATTTGAAAATAACGCCCCCATAGACTTAACATTATCATCCAGGTCTTTTTCAGTGACTATTGTGGAGTTTTAAGTATCTTACTATAGACAAGATATAAGCACTTATAAACTGAAAATTCTTAATTTCAGTATACGAGTGTCTTAAAATGGTGTGTTTAATTTTGAGACTTGTCGACAATAGATATCTTTTCACTTTTAATATGCATTGTACACTATATATATACCGGGTGTCCCAAAAATGACTGATGGATTTTAAAATTCAATGACTTGCAAACGGTGACAGTTATTTAAAAAAATTTTGCAGGAGGGTTATGTATAATGTCAGGAGTTTTTTACCGTAATTTTTTATTTTAGTTCGAATTTCAAACAATAGGTGACGCTGACGGCGATTGAAGGCCAGGTCGACGTTTCACTCAGCACTGATCACCTGGCCTTCAATCGCCGTCAGCGCTACTTATTGTTTGAAATTCGAACTAAAATGAAAAATTACGGTAAAAAACTCCTGACATTGTACATAACCCTCCTGCAAAAAATTTTTAAATAGCTGTCACCGTTTGCAAGTTATTGAATTTTAAAGTCCATCAGTCATTTTTGGGACACCCGATATAAACATAAATGTTAAAATAATGAAATAATGAAATAGTATTCCAAATTTAGACATTAGTCCTATTTACTTATATTAATCGAAATTTTCTTCGTTAAATCCAGCAAGCATTTTCTTTTTTGTATATTTCTATATTTAAAAAATAAAATATAATCTTTTAAAAACAAACCCACATATTTCATTTTCCACATTCCAGAGTCAAAAACCGTAGTCTATAAAATAAACCAAAACAGTCTGCATTGCTGAAGACACACTTCTTTTTGTATCGCAGACACTTAACATTCCTCAAGCCTGCCAAGACCAAACTACGTATACACACATGTACGAACTGTTAAAACATTTTAAACATCTTAATAAATTTCGAAAATAGCGTATCTTCTGTAACAATAATTTTTCCCTAATTTTTGTCCTAGAAAAAAGAAATCCGTGTGCCTGACGTATGCAATTAAAACCAAATATTCAAAATTCTATGAAGACAGTGTAAACAACATTCAGAATATAATTGTGAAAAAAAATTAACACAACTGAATATTTATTATTTGTGCTCATAAAATATAACTATATTTGAAAATTCAACTTGTGATAATTTAGCTCGATAGTCAAGAAAGTTTTCTTACAGACAAGAGGTGCCTGTTTCATTATCGTCTTGGTTAAGTGTTGCATGTTTATAGTAATTTTAATAAAATATATAAATCCTGCATTATAATACCCGACTCTTGAAAGTAGAGCTTGAAATATATATGAATGTTCTTGAAAATTTTCAGTTAAAAAAAAATACAGAATATAAAAAAAAGAAATTTTCTGGGATTTCTAGCAGAAATCTTGAAAAAAAAATGAAATAAATAACTGTCATTACCAACGTATAAGGGGTGGGTTAAATATATATAGGATTTAGAAGTTTCAATTATTTAAACAAAATCCAAAATTCTTATTTTTTTTTAAATCCGAAACTAAAAGAAAAAAATGGCGGAGATATAAATAAAATTTTAAATTTCTAAAAAAAAAAAAAAAAAAAAAATATTTGAGACATTTAAATAGACGAATCATTAATAAATTGCTATCGTTTTTAAAATAGAAACAAAACTGAAATCTAAAAACTCTTATGAATGTTAGATGCAAGAAACCCTAATAACATAAACATATAAATTGGCATAAAACACTAACTTTATTTTAATTAAATCTATCTTAATATGAAAATTTCAACTTGCAATCTCCTGTTTATTATAAAGACGCTTTATCTCCAAGCTATGAGGCCTATACGCAATACGTTCAAATTAAAATTATCTCTTAAAATATAAATCTCAAAAATGAACGGATCCCATAGATAAAATTAATTTTATTAAAATAATAGACCTTTTTAAAAAATTTGCGATTTGTCGTGTGACGCGAGGTATTCAGATGATGTAAGTGCACAAAATTTGAAATCTCTGTCTTATACAGTTTTTGTGCAAGGTCTCTGTGACTGACAGACAGACAGAGGACAGGTACAAATAGGGTCAAAAGAATAAAATCTTATATATTGTGTTTTGCCATGATACAAGTCGAGACCAGACTTGAAACTTGTTGAAAATCAAGAAAATCTGCTTTACTAGCAGTAGAGTTTAGGATAATGATAAACAGTGTTTGACGTTGTCATTTAAAATAATTTGCACGAAAGTTATGAAATAAAATTTGAAAGACTAGTCACTTCAGTGAAAATAGTGATGCTATAATAAAAATTCTAGAACATCTTAAAATCGTTTATTCCATTCTAATTTTTTACAGCTTGTTTGATTTTTGTACAAATGCTTTCTCAATTTATTAATATTTTTATCCAGTATATGAATTAATTTAATTTAATTTGACAATATTAATTAAAGTGATACAATTTTAATTTTAATAACAATTACCTAACATTATTTATCATACAAATATGTAAATGGTAATCATATAAACCTATGTTGTTTTATAATATGTTCAATAACTATGTTGTTCAATAATTTCTTAATTATCTATAAGTAGTTTTGTGGCTGATAACATATATTTTAGAATCTTACAGTTTAATTTATTACAAAAAATAGTCGATCGCAACTATACATATCGAGTAATGTGATAAAACAACACATGGAAAAAGTGTTTTGTCAACAAAATATTTATAACTTTATTTAATTGTTTTTTTAATTTATCATCAAGTGAAAAAAATATTTAAAACCGTAGATAAAAAAAAATGCATTTTCTTGTTTTAATAATAAATTTATTCAATTTTTTAACATTTACTAAAAGACTTGAAGTAAATAATTTCTTCTACATACTTTTATATAATTCTATTGCAATACCGTGTTATAATTTTATTTAGCTATTTTCCATAAAATGTTAGCAAAGTATGTTACATTTATGGATACAAATATAAATCGCAAAACAGTAAAAAATGAAACAAAAATACATATGTACAAATAATGCTGCAAAATTGTCATCAGAACAGCTTATAAGATATATCTTTATCATAAAGAACATTGTTAGTACTTTCTGTTTGGTCTCAAGAACATGGGTCCCTAGAGTACAACTACATTTTATCACCACGGAAACACACTCTAGAAAACGAAAATTCTATCCATTCAGCTGTTTGGAGCATCAAAAGTCACTCCTGAAAACACACATTTTCCTCACAGTTTACATCGGTTTTTAGGAGTAGTATTAAATCAGAAAATATTGCTGTTATAGAAGGGTTTTTCTTTTAAACATATACATGTTTTAAAGTTTTAACGGACTGTTTCCTTTTACTTTAAGAATGAATTGCTCTTTTTGCTTGAAATAACGTAAAAATTTTGATTGAAGGGCTGTGCATATTTAACGTTATCATTTTTTTTTTTTTTTTTTGGATATCATTTTTTTTTGTGATATCATGCTATTATCACCTCTTTAATTCCCTCTATCTCGGCAATGCTATGCTATCAATGTACATATATTTTTTTCCTGAAAAAAATTGCATCTTAAATGATATATAAATATGGTATATAAAATATGTTATACAAAATGATACACAAAAACTTATTTTTCAAATAACTTTTTTGATTCAAATGAAGAGAAGTCAATAAAATATAACTTTACATGAAACAATTTTATGTAAAATGGCACGTAAATTGACACAATTTACAATTATTTAATAGTAGTTTTTTGTTACACATATTATTCAACAGTAATGTTTTCTTGCAATCGTCTTCGCACAAAATAGGGTAAAAATATTTTCTCGTTAACAAAACATGTCCATAGCATGCTTTCTCTTTTATTTACTAGTAAAAACAAGAACCACTTTAAGTATATTTTGCATTAGATTTGTTTAATAGCGGATAATATATTCATACTGAAGAAAAAGAATGAAAAACTATGAGGGGTATTCCCTATTTTGAAATGGAATAATTTTATAATCATTTAATAATTTCAATAATAACTTTGTTAAAAAAAACAGATAAAAGATTAATAAATAAATAAATAAATGTAACACGCATTTATGGCAAGTGTAAAAGATAATTGTAATAAACGTACTATTTTGATATATAGACCAAGTTATAAATAATAAGAAAAAATTTTGGTGGGATCAAAAATAATAACGATATAAAAAGATAAGACATCGTCTCTAGAGATATCTTATGATATTATGTGACAAATCCTCACTCCTCCCTTATATAATAACGTTATATAAGCATAGCCCCTTAAGGATGCATTCAAATCCAAACAAGCTACTTTCAGATATTTTTTTATTCATTTTCATTGGCAAATGTATCAAGTTGCCACATTCACGCATCCACCGGAGGAGCTAAAAGGTCTGTAGCCCCTTCCAGACCTTTAAAGACCCGATTTAATTAACTTCAAAAATTATGCAAGTTTTCAAAAATTATGAAAATTTACTTTTATTATTTTTGATAAAATCTAATAGTACTCTAAAAATAGTAATCTTTTCAGATTGTTTTTCTATTTTTTAAATTTTCTTATGAAATTTGAAATATTAGCATTTTTAATATTCACTAAAACAATATTTTATTTTTATTTTTATTATTATTATTATCAAAGAGGCTTTATGAATCAGAATTAGCCTTCAGTCTACAGAATTAGCCCCATGAAATTTTTCTGAACCTCACCCTCAGCTTTTGCTGATTGTACCCCCTTGTACCATTCAGTCTTCGTTCTGTATAACGTCAATAGAAAAAAAATGTCCGAAAACGACACATCTCGTCCATTTTTAATAAAATGTATTAAAAAAAATCTTACCTAGTTCATTTGACATTACGGGTTAGATCAGGAAAATATAAACCTCTAAAATATGCAGGCCCCCAACATACTTAATGCTGGGTGCATCTCTGAGTTGTCAGATGCTCTAAGTAAGATATTATGTAATCAAATTGTTTTTCCATTTTTTGAAAAATACAAGAATTTTACAGAAAGTTTTCCCCAGTTTGTCATTTCATTTAGAATTTCTGGACGCGTCAGCACAGGAAATGGAAAAAACGAAACTTCCATACTGTGACAACAATCGCTCATAAATCAAGAGGCAAATATTTTATCAAAACATACACTCATGTCCAAAATCAAGGTCAGAAACACATAATCTGTGAAAACTCACTGTGCTGACACCAATTTTTGGTACACAGCTATACTGCAATGGGAGAAAGAATGTAGCAACACAACAATATGGAAAAGACTTAACCCTTTCACTGACAAGCCCGTGGTAACTCGATCACTAAGCTCCAGTTTTTACGGCAATATAAGGAATATCTAAAATAATATAATCCCATTCATGTAATCGATTTTTAAACATTAAGCAATGATTAAAGTGTTCGAGGATAACATTCATATTCGCTTTTAAGATTTTTGCATAATTTTGAAAGAATCGTCGTCTCTTTTTAGCATTTAAAACAAAATACAGAGAAAACAACATTGCAATTTTACCCTTTTGCAAGACTGGCAGAGAGTTTTAAATTGTGGATTAAGAAGCAACAGAGTATATGAAAAAGTGTTAAATCATGAGTCAGAGATAAAGCATTTATCTCAGGAAAAATATGTCTGATATATAGTGTGATTATCGTGCACTGCTATATAAGGTAATTTACAAACTCTCATACTGTTTTTGATGGTGTCAAAAAGTGTTTGTCGCA
The DNA here is from genome assembly GCA_964019185.1 of Maratus speculifer. Classification (NCBI taxonomy): domain Eukaryota; kingdom Metazoa; phylum Arthropoda; class Arachnida; order Araneae; family Salticidae; genus Maratus; species Maratus speculifer. The sequence continues at coordinate 306,270,808 of OZ025292.1, read as the reverse complement.
ACAAAGCCCATTTTTTCAAAGGCGGAGCTTTTAACTCCTAGCGAGTCCTGGGACGAAGATTACGTTGCGCAGTGGTTCATTCTAGGCTATCCTAAACATGTCCAAAAGCATTGAGGTCCGGAAACCTCGAGGGTCAATTCATGCAGTGAAAATCCCTTCTTCAAGAAATTCATCAAAATTGTGAGCTGTGTGTGGCTTTGTATTATTGTCCATAAACATGATGTCTGGCCCTGAAATTCCTCAAAAACTAACACTTTATATAACAGATGTAAATTTTCCAAGTGAGTGAAAAAAGTCCGGCCCAGGGTTCGAACCAGGGATGTATTGGCTGAAGCCGCCAACGTTCTTCCAACAGAGCCATATCGGACGAACACTGGAGGACTTTATCACTCAAATGATCCCAACGATCACAGAATCTGGCCGGATACTATGGATCAGCTCAACAGAATAAATTGAAGATCAATATTTGGAACTGTAGAGAACGGTGCATACGAAATCATATTATATTAATTTTAAACACGATTATTCAGTCGCTAAATCAATTATAACAGATGTAAATTTTCAAGTGGGTGAAAAAATGTGTATTATAATTAATTTACCGATTGAATAATCGTGTTTAAAATTAATCTAATAATACTGTATATGTTCTGAAGAAAGAACAGGAACTGCATCTTGTGACTTTCCGCTGTGTTAACATTTTTGCTATCAATAACCATCATCAAAAGCAAAATTTAATAATACCATTGATTTTAGTAACACGTACATTAACATTATGACCGTTAATCATCGGATACTTTTAATTTTAGAAATATTTTTCCAAAAATTTAAAAATAGATCGGGATGGTACATCGTACAGATAACATATCGGGACTCTATCGATGATATTTTTCTGAATTTTTTATGATATCTGACAAGATTTTTTTTTTTTTTTTAGTTGCTCCATACAGTTGACTATTAAATTGTGTAAAAAATGTTGTCTATGTTCGCGAATCCATAGATATAAATTATTTCACACAAGTGCTCATATTTCATAAAATTTTTAATATATTTATTCTTTAATTGCACTATAGTATAGTTTCCGCTATACTTTTGTAAATTTTATGAAACGATTGATAAATTTGGTTGAAAACCTTGCATGATATATTCTAAAAACATGCAAGGATTTTTTTAAATAAAAAATTGAATCCCTACATCTCCATGAATATGCATGCCAATCTTGCCCAAAGCCGTGAACGACTTGTACAATGTACAGTATCCACAAATTTATATTCTGCAGCTATAGATAATTTCGTGTAGTTTAATTAACAATGGGATGCCAAATGTTACTTTTGTTTGTATTTTTTTTTTCTGTAATTGTCCTCTTTATCAAATCGACGTTAATAGACATGAGGTCATGCATACTCTTTGTAATTCTGAAGTTCTAGAAATATCCGACAAGTATATTTTTATGTATTCGGCAAAATATCTAAAAAGTGGAATTTTCCAATGGTTAATGGTCATATTGTGTATATTGCTTCATATTATTAACCTATAGCGAATCATAAGACATTTGCCCTGCTGACGAATACAAATATAAAAACAAATACATTTTGGTTCCCTGGAAAAAATATTTATATTCAAATATTAATTTTTTTTGCAAATCGAAAAATTCATTCTTCTTTATTTTCTCAATTATGCATTTTTTGTAAATATTGTACTTTTGTTTCATTTTTGTACTCTTTATATCTGCAAATAAAAATAATTTTAAGAACAACGGATTCAAATTTATTTTATGTTTTCTTTAAATCTAAAATGGCCCTTTTAATTAAAATCCGAAAGTTGTTTCGACATTTGTATTATGTTTGCCTTTTAAAGGAGAAATAAAATACTGCTTCCATAATCAAATATTCATTCCTTTTGTATCTGTCTTCTTACATCTACTGCAGCAGACAATGCACTCACACAACTTTTTTAATTAATAAATAAAAATGCTCTTTGGAGTATTCCTTTTAAGTTTTAAGTTGAAATAACACTTTATTTAAATTTCATATTTACGTTTTTGAGGTGCATCAATTCTTTATACTTTTAATTATAAAAGTGTTTTATTTGAAACAAAAATATATGGCTTTAGATAGGTGTTTTTCTTAGAATGTATTTCTTTATTTTCAATTGAATCAGCAATTGAATGATTTGCATAATTGAATTTTAATAATCCAAACGCATTAGATGTTAGTTTTAATATTATTATAATTTTTAAATATTACTTTTCTAAGTTTTATACATACAGCCATCTATAAGATAAAAAAATATATGTATTTATTGAACAACATTAAATAATTAATTCCATCCTTTTAAAAATAACATTAAAATGATGTTTAATATGATTAGTTTTACAAGTAAATTATTAAATATGATCTGATTAAAAACGTAAAAACAAATAGGAATAGACATACTGTTTATTATTACTAAAATATTTTATTATAAAATTAAGTTTTAAAAAGACATCGTACAGTCATAATATTATACCCCCTAGTCTATGTTTTCAAACAGCAATTATATTTCCTAAATAAAAAAAATTCTTAATTCAAATATGATCATTATACATTGTTGCTTATCTAGTATCATTTATAAAAATAAACTGTAAAAGATTTTCATTACACATCTGAAGACATAATCATTACACATTGATATTTACCTACTATTATTTCGAAAAAATAATTGTAAAAAGATTTTGAAACAGTAAGTTGTTGTTGTGAGCTACCAAAATTTAAAACAAGTATCGGAACTGCTCCCAAAATTTACTTGACAATAATATCGTTGTTCGTTGCACAATTTGTCCTTCTGAATTTAAGTAAATTTCAGCTAAGATCGTAATGCACCTTATTTTTAATTAATAATTGTTTAACAATTTAACTGATAAATATTTTTGAAAAAAAAAACTTTCAAATAATGTCTATTTTTTTCATGTATTTTACAGAATGTTTAATCTTTTATCACCGGTTTTTCAAAACAAAAATTTTTGCTTAAATGAATCAGAAAATTTCTCGGATTAAGTAAAATTTACAATAAAATTTTACTGGTGAGAATAATAAATCATCATTAGAATGTGGATGCTTGCACGTGATACGGACAAATCATCATTGGTAAAAACACATTGTTCGTATGACGTACGGGCAAATCAAGGAAGCGATTAAAATTTTGAAATAGATTGAACAGAAGCTCGTATACAGAGCTTTATACATCCTTTTACCTCTTTGGACAAATTTCACGTTGAGTAACGTGTAAGTTATTGTAATTATTATTATTATTATTATTATTATTAATTATTAATTATTATTATTTTATTTATTTATTTATTTATTTATTTATTTTTATTTTTATTTTTATTTTTTTGCAAAACAGCCAACAATTTGCACTTGCGAAGCCCCAAATACTGGACAGTTTCTTTTTCTTTATCTACACTTAATTTACAAATAATTGGCAAACCGGTTATCCACAAAATTTGATCATATGTCAAAATTTAATTTTCTAATTTTCATTTTCATAGTTTGGATGCTTCTGCTCATCCCTTATCAAGCCGAATAAAATTGTCAGAAATTCTTCTTAATTACAGTACCTATATCTATATTAATAAAATAACAAATCGCTCTGTCTGCGTGTGTGTGTGTGTGTGTGTGTGTGTGTGTGTGTGTGTGTGTGTCTGCGATGGCTAGCAAAATCTATGGGACGTACGAAGCTCAAAATTTTTTTGAGAGTAGCCCAATACCTCTCCTGATGCACCTGAGGCTCAGAATTTTAATATTTTGATTAGTTTCATAGATATTAATTATGAAGCGGAACTCACTCTCATCAAAAAGTCATTTTTTAAATGTTCTGGGAAAGAAAATTTTTGCACATGCGCAGAAAATCAATTACGCATTTAAACGGAGGAAGAACCATTTTCCCCCATTTATTTCTGTTTTGGGATCATTTTGTTTAAATCCAAATTAACCAAACTGCTCGACGTAGTTAAACTTAAGAGATATATTTCGAAAGATCATATTTTTAGGTCTCAAATGCAATAATCAATTCGAAAAAATGTTGCAGTTAACCCTTTGAAAACAAATATTGAAAAATGGTCGTTTTTTCCAAAATTATTTTTCTCCCTTTTGTCCATGTCCCTCCAGGCCGTAATTTTTAAGATATAAACAATCCAAAAAGGTGATCTTAAAGTTGAAACTTTCTTCTAACCGATGGTGTAATTGGTTTTAAAATATTTGGATTTGAACTCTTTCAAATACACTGGCAAAAGAAGTTCATTTTGCGACTCGCAGAGAAAATATTTTTTCCATGCTAAAATTATCTTAACGTGCATATTTCAACTCAATCTTTTAAAATCTTCTCAATAGACCAAATTTATACTCCCTACGAAAAATTCGACACGTTTGGACGAATAGAAATATTTTTTACAAAATAAAATGTGCGAAAAATTTGATGAAATCAATAAAAAACAGATCGTTTTCATTGCGGTTTTTACTTAGCAAAACGCAATCTTATAGGTACCGGTAAACAAAAAACATATTCTTTAAGCTTAAAAACATTTTTATAATCTATAATGCAATCGGTTTTTAAAATATAAGATTTAACTCTTTCAAATACACCGGCAAAAGGAGGCACTTTGCGACTCACAGATAGAATATTTTTTCTACGCTAAAAGTATCTAAGTGTACATATTTCAGCCCAAACTTTTAAAAGCATCTCAATAGATCAAATTTACACCTTCTTAAAAATTTTTAAAACGTTCGGAAGAGTAGAAATAATTTTTACAAAATAAAAAGTGCGAAAAATTTGAGGAAATCAGTAAAAACCAGATCGTTTCATTGCGGTTTTGCCTTTGCAGGGCGCAATTCTATACACGTCCTGACAAACCGAAAATATTTTCTTAAAGCTAAAACATTCTCATAATTTATGTTGCAATTTGTTTTTAGAAAAATATGAGATTTAACCCGTTCAAATACACCAACAAACACGAATTATATCCCGGCTAAAAGTAACTGGATGCCTATAGCATAAGTATAAAATATAGCATTTTAGCACAATCTTTTTAGAGCCTTTCAATAAATCGGATTTACATTACTTTAAAAAAATTTAGAACTTCCGTGTGGATAGAATTCTTTTTTACAAAATAAAATGTGTGAAAATTTTTACGAATTCAGTAAAAACCTGAGTGTTCCCTCGCAGTTTCATTCGCTTTCGGTTCGCATAGTTTCCAAAAATTGAAATTACATAGAAAACAAAATACCAAACAGCATGTGCTTTCAATTCAATATCTTTTCGCGATTTTTCCGCTTTAAAAATATAAATTTTGACAAAATGGACTTAAAGATATAAAATCATAGAAATGTAAGTTTAATTTCAGGGTCATAAAGCAAATAACACATTTGAAAACTAAATAACATCACGGGCCCGGGCAACGCCGGGCAGGACAGCTAGTAATTGATAAAATCAATTCAATTGTGCTCAGAGTCATTCATCATGGACTAGACATTTCATGAAAAAGGTAGAGAAAAATATTTGCAATATCCTTTTGCATTGCTCTAAAAAATATCCCAATCAGTCTCATGGTAATGACTATTTAATTTTCAATTGGAAATGTAATTGTACTTCAATGGACTCGATTATAAAGCATTAGTAGCGCATATTTGTAGAGCACTGTTTTCTGTAGCGTATATGTTGTAAAGGATAAAAATTTCCTTTATACGTAAAGTTTCGAAACATTATTAGACCTAAAATATGCAATAAAAGCTTTAAATTAGAAAAATGCAAACAAAATTGTAGAATGAATGCTTTGCTACTACAAAATATGCATAAAAATAAACCAGGCTAAGGATATTTCAGAAGATCAGAAAATTAAAAGAGTAAAAATGCGTTCTAAACCACAATTTCAATGAAATATAAAATAAAATATGCGATCCTATTAAACTTTAACTAAAAACTCTGTGATTTTATTTAATCTCAGAATTCTATTTCTTCAGAAATTAGAATCATGCAGAGTTTCAATATTATGCTTAATCCGCTACAAAGTGTAACTATTTCCTCTTAAAATTTACCCTTTTTAACATTTAAATCCTTAGCTACAATTCAATATTCCTACATTTTTGTGCACAAAACCTTTCTAACTTAAACATTGTCATTTTGACGGACAACGTTTTGCTCTGCTCTGGAAAAAACAACAGTTACATCGACAGTAACATATATTTTTACTCCAAGAAATTACTTACAATGTGTAGCGCCTCGGATCCCAATTATCCCTAAACCTAATTACCCCTATTTCTCCTAACAATGTGGTTGAACTTGGGATAACTATTAAAGTATTATTTTTTTTAAAACAAATTAAAAAAAAAGTTTCTGCTTCCTAATTTTACGAAGGCATACTCTAACTTTAATTAATTAACAAGCAAAATATTTTTGAATATCTACAACTATAATATTGTCATGATGCATTTTTTATGTAGTAATGTTTCTAACAATAAACTGTGTTAGATATTCAATTGATAAAAGGGGTTGTTTTGTAGTTGCTTTATATTAACAGAAATTTAAAACTGTAATCAAATGTAAATTAATTTCAATTATGTAAAAGTAGAAAACATTTACTATTTTATTTATTTCTCATTTTTATTCTCACTACAAAGCATTGGCATCATTTAAACCTAATTTTTCAGACAAATATAATTCATTATTTGGAAAGTTTTAATTAAATTAACTTATAATAATATATTGTTAAATTATTAGACTATCTAACTGTACAGATACAAATAACAAGCAAAATTAAAAACCATTTAATGACTTTTAAACATGTGTATCGTGTTTAATGTCATTGAATGTAACATTCACGGTCATCTATTAATGGCATTTAATCTTATGTTTTGCCGATAATTTTTTGATCGATGGAATAACCAAGTAGTACCCTCTGTTCCATAGTGAAAATATCGTCTTAATTCTGCATTTAAAAAATTAAATCAATTTTAACAAACCTTGTAAAGCCTTAAGAATTCTTTAACGATTTATTAAACGACAATTAATCTTAAAACCTATTTTTGCAAGCAAATGAATAAAACTATGTTCACAGGAAAGAAATATGTGCATACTGCTATTCAAGTAAGGAACCTAGTACTTGTATGTATGATAAGTCAATGTGATCTCGAATATCTTGTTTTATTCTTATATCAGAAACCCCAATATTGAATTGAATAATAGTATTCTGACAGCAGTAAAGGAATCAAAGTTATTTTCCGAGATTTAGTGTAATCCCAAACTCTATTTGCGTAGGAGCATTTTCCTTCATGAATCAATACCAATGAAGACAGATTTTGTATACAACAGATTAAAGATAAGTCTGTGTGCGCAATAAGTCTAAATGTATAAAAAAATACCCGATTTGGGAAGTAGCATGCCATAAGAAAGCTTCATAATTGATATTATCATACCATTTGCTATAAAGATATTCATTTTCATATAATTGCTACTGATATTATTGCACTATTTATGCTATAATGTAAATTAAACAATTGTAAAGTGCAATAAATTATTGAATAATATTGTATACGTAAGACTTGCATATATGATAAGTAAATGTGATTTCGTTTAACTAGGTTAATTCTTATATCAGAAATGGCGATATTGATTTACAAAATACTATTCTGACAGCAAATAGTGCAATCAAAGTTACTTTCAAAGAAAAGCTTTAATCCCAAACACTATTTGGGTAGGAGAATTTACTATCCATGAATCAATGCCAATGAAGACAGATGTTGTAGACAGCAGATTAAAGATAAGTCAATGTGTGTAATAAGCCATGGTGTAGAGAAAAATATACGGTTTGGGAAATAACCTGTCGTAAAAAAAGTTTGACAATTGCTATTGTCATATCATTTGCTATAAAAATATAATTTAATTGCTACTGGTATTGCTTCACTAATTACGCTCTAAAATAAATTACACAATGTTAAATTATTATAAATTGCTGAAAAATATTGCATAATATTTTGCATGTAAAATACTATTTATATATGTTAATTATGAATGGGTCATTCTTACAAAAAATACAATTTACTTTCCCGAAGGGATAATTATTAGTAAATAAAATAAAATTATGATATTTTAATTCATATGGATAGGGTGGCTACTAAATACTGATACACTCCAAAAAATAAGAAATAACATTAACCATTTGGTAAAATTATTTATTTCTGTTATTTTGGCGTTTGGCAATTTCCTATTAGTGCAGGCGATTTTTGTAAAAAGCAAATAATTAGAACAATTTAAAAAATCGAATCTAAAAGAACGATGATTAAACGAATGTTTGATTGCGGACTTTCCGAAGGTAAAATCCTTAAGCAGTTGAAATGCCTTGGTTTTAATAAATCATTTATATATAGAACTATAAATCGACTATCGAATACTAATAGCACTAAAGATCAACCAAGGTCTGGTCGCCTATGATCAGTTCGCACAAAATAGTGCATCAAAATAATTCCTGAAAAGATACGAAGAAATCCACAACGCTCTACAAATAAAATGGCTACAGAAAAGAATGTGAATCTCAGAGCTATGCAAGTTATTATAAATGAAGACATGTATTTTCGACCTTATCGTAAAAGAAAAGTCCAAGGTTTGATTGCTGCACAAACGGTAAAAACATCACAAAGATGCAAGAAATTGCCAAAGCGGCACTGTAAGAAAAATGCTGACAAACTGATGTTTTTTAATGAGAAGCTATTTTGCTCTTAACCGTGTTATAATGCAAAAAAAGATGTCGCATATTCAGCAACGTTTGATGATATACCTGAAACTCTCTGAACTGTTAAACGCTTTCAGAATAAGAATTCTATCGTAGTTTGGATTGCAGTGTCAAACGATGGGAAATCGTCTTTGAAATTCATAGATAAAGTGGTAAAAATCAATGCGGAATATTACAAACAGAACGTACTGGTTACATTTATGTCCTAAAAAAGCTTGACAATTGCTATGGTCATATCATTTGCTATAAAGATATTCTCTTAAATATAATTGCTACTGATAGTACTACACTAGTTACGCTCTAACATAAATTTTACAATGTCAAATTATTATAAATTGTTGAATAATATTCTTTAATATTTTGCTTATAAAATACAGTTTATATATGTGAATTATGTATGGGTCATTCTCCCCAAAAAGTACAATTTACGTCCCCAAGGGAATATTAATAATAAATATAGAAACAAAATATTAAATTGGACTGCAGTGTCAAAAGATGGGAAATCGTCTTTGAAATTCATAGATAAAGGGGTAAAAATAAATTCGGAATATTACAAACAGAACGTACTGGTTACATTTAAGTCCTAAAAAAGCTTGACAATTGCTATTGTCATATCATTTGCTATAAAGATATTCATTTAAATATAATTGCTACTGATAGTACTACACTAGTTACGCTCTAACATAAATTATACAATGTTAAATTATTATAAATTGTTGAATAATAATATATAATATTTTGCATATAAAATACAATTTATATATGTGAATTATGTATGGATTATTCTCACTAAAAGGTACGATTTACGTTCCCCAAGGGTAAAAACGAAATCATTATAAGATAGCTCCTGTGTCTATCTGTCCGTCTGTCACAGTCATTTTACTCATAAACTATGAGATGTGGAAAGCTCAAATTAGGTTCAAATTACACATTTTAGTTCCAGGATTTATATTCTGAAAGAATTAATTGTCTCATTGCAAACCGTTCCTTACACCAGATATAGCTGCCACTACGTTATGATAGTTCTGGTATTAAAAAGTCTAATTTTTTCTTAATTCCTCATGCATGCGAACCCTTCATAAATACTATAGGGTTCGCGACTAGTTTGCATTGAGTATGTCACCCATATGACTCTTTTGTATTTAAATGTTAGTTAAAAATCTATCTGAAGAAACGCGTAATGGACCAAAATGGTTTTGCAAATCTGAGAGCTCTTTTCTATGCAAGCTCATTTAGCACAATGCCAAATTTAAACATTCAACAAGGGATTTCTGTTGGCTACACTGAAAAAAGAAAAAAATATTACTACGCAGAATTTAGTTTTATGAAATCCCAAATGAAGTTTAATTATGCACTAACTTTTATTCTCAGTATCGTGTAAGTTCCTTAAAAAATAGAGGTTTACATAATAGCAATATTTGATATTATTTAGGCTTCATGTCTTTCTGAACTTTTATAGTATACCCATTCATACTTTTCTGGTATAGAGAATTACAAACCAACCCTAATTGGTATAGTTTTTGACAAAGATTTATTATTCTTTGAGCATTGGTTTTCTTTTAATAATACAATTAACTCCTTAGAGCACTATGTTTAATTCTTAAACTTGAACCACCAGTTTTTTAAAACAAAAATTTCCTGTACTTGAATCGCAAAAATGCTCCAATTAAAAAAGATAAATTTTACAATAAAAAACAACTGGTGAGAGTAATGAAAGATTCTGAAACTTTTAAATTATATCTCTCGCTCGTCTCCAAGGGTTAATAATACATGCGTTCATTGTACTCTGTTTGAGCGAGTAGTACTCACACTTGACCGTTTATTTTTTTCTGAGTTTTCAAAATATTTCTAAAATATATGCATAGTTTTATATGAGGTGTTAAAATTTTACTTCCAGTTCGAAAGTTTTAAAACATAAAATATTAAATTAAGCATATGTTTTAGAAATATTTTGAGGGCTAAGAAAAGAAATGACATCCGTTAAGAAAAGAACACTGCAAAAGAAAAAAAAGATCTTAAAAATGTTAGTTCCCTAAGGATGCATCTATACTAATAAAATAACAAATCGCTCTGTCTGCGTGTGTGTGTGTGTGTGTGTGTCTGCGATGGCTAGCAAAATCTATGGGACGTACGAAGCTCAAAATTTTTATGAGAGTAGCCCAATATCTCTCCTGATGCACCTGAGCTTCAGAATTTCGAAATTCTATTTATTAACTGAGTAATTAATTAAATTCCAAAGATCACTCTCATAAAAAATCGCCTTTTTTCTTCTTTTTTTCTCTTCATTCAGTTATGGTTGGTTGGTTGCATAAAATTTTCGCATAAATAATTAAAAAAGCTGGGAATAGACCTTTAAAATTCATAGACTGGCAAACTGTCAGTTTAAATGATGATTTTTTATCACAGCGGTTGTAAACCATGGAGGAAAAAGATAGGTGGTGGTGAAGTGAACCGAAAAAAGGGTTGCAATATTAAATCATTTATCGCTCAAATTTTAATGTCCCAAACAAAAGCATGTGGAAGTGATTTTGTATTAATAAGACGAATTGAAAGAAATGAATTACAGCCGAAGCGTATTTTATTAAGAAATAGTAATTTATTAAAATGGTCTTTTTTCTATTATATTATTTATTTTTAAAAAAATGTTTGCTTTTAAAATAATTGAAATTGATAAATTCGAAATAATTAAATGTCAAAATAAAATAAAATAAAATATTGAAAACATTTGATTTGAACTAAAAATTGTATTACTAAAAGGTTTCTTTTTTTTTCAGAACTTTTTAATACTTTATAACGTAGATGAAAATATGGTTTTAATATAACAACATATTAATAACTCTATATCAATATATAAAATATATTTATGAAAACATTCTTTTAAAATCATGCGCGAAAACTTAAATAACAAATATTAGTCTAAAATCTAGATTTCAGAGTGCAGACGATTTTAAGACATTAACGAAAGAATGCTAACTTTTCAAGCAAAATCTTAAATGATGCTTCTATATTGATATTTCAAAGTGACGGCTAGGTTACATTTATGTTATATTTAAGTTACGGTAGGGTAATGTTAAGTCGCAGTTAGGTTACAGACAGATTATGGTTATGGTACAAAAGTTTACGGTTAGGAATTTGTCCACAGAGTCAACATTACGCATGCTTTGATTAAAAATATACACTTTTGTTAAATGGCTCTGAAATTATAATACTATATACCAATCTTTTATCATCGCGTATCGATTCATTCAAGGTATAGTCGGATTTAAGAATGATATAATTAGTTTGAAATTCAAAATATTTCACTTGGGATTTCTATGTGAAAAAAATAATTAGTTACGTGATTTAACAGTGATTTTTACGGGTAAATATCAACACTTTAACACGAAACTAAAGCAATCGTTGGATACATGTTCCCTCCCGTGTTTCTCATTGCTCATTTTAAGTATTTTTAGAGCTTAATATTAGTTGTTGTTTTTAAAACCGATTTTTCACAAAGTCAGCTGCAACGTATTTCAGACAATGCATTTCTGCATGCTTCCAGTTATTGATAAAATCATACAAATTTCAAGTTCGTTTAATATTGTTAATACGAACCCGGGCAACGCCGGGCGGGTCAGCTAGTTTTGAATATAAGAATGCACCAAACGCTCATACACTTAACATTGCTGAGTGAAATTCAGCGACGACTGACTAGCAACCTTAAATCCTAAATGATTATTTAAATCTGTAAATTGTTTTTTTGAGCGTTTTATGTACATTTAAAAAGCAGATAAAAAATCTTTAATTTGTTTGTAAAAACTCGTATGCATTAGATCAAATTTGTATTGCTATACTCAAAACTAAAACTGAAATTTTTGAAATTTGAAAACACTGTTATTGAAATAGATACTTTCAAATTACTCTTTCAAAAGTAAACGTATAACATTAATCTTATGCTTACAACAATGTGTTTTTAAGTGAAAAAATGGGATTTTGTTAGACTGAGTTCTTGTGTTTCAATAATATACTTGAACGCCTCATAATATGCAAGTTTAAATATAAAATTCCTTTTATTTTTATAAATACATTCTGAAATCTATATTAATAAAATAACAAATCGCTCTGTGTGTGTGTGTGTCTGCGATAGTTAGCGAAAACTACGGGACGTACGAAGCTCAAAATTTTTCTGAGAGAAGCCCAATATCTCTCCTGATGCACCTGACGCTCAGAATTTCAAAATTCTATTTATTAACTGAGTAATTAATTAAATTCCAAACCTCACTCTCATAAAAAAATCGCTTTTTTTTTAGCTTTTTTCACTTTCATTCTCTTATGGTTGGTTGGTTGCATGAAATTTTCGCAGAAATAATTTTAAAAACTCTGACTGACCTTTAAAATTCATAGACTGGCAAACTGTCAGTTTAAATGAGGATTTTTTTTTATCACAGCTGCTGTATGCCATGGAGGAAAAATATAGGTGGTGGCGAAGTAAACCGAAAAAAAAAAAGATTTGCAATATGAAACCATTTATCGCTGAAATTTTAATGTCTCAAAATAAAGTACGAGGAAGGAATTTTGTATTAATAAGACGAATTGGAAGAAATGAATTACAGCTGAAGCATATTTTACGAAGTAATAGTAATTTTTTAAATGGTTTTTCTATTATATTATTTATTAAAATAAATGTTTTCTGTCAAAATAATTGAAATTGGAAAATTAAAAATAATTAAATGTCAAAACTAAATTAAATAAAATATTGAAAACATATGATTTGAAGTAAAAAATTGTATTACTAAAAGTTTTCTCTTTTTTTCAGAAATTTTTAATACTTTATGATGTAGATGAAAAATGTTTATGATTTAACAACATATTAATAATTCCATGTCAATATATAAAATATAGTGATGAAAAGATTCTTTTAAAATCATGCATGAACACTTTAATAATAATATTAATCTAAAATCTAGATTTCAGAGTGCAGACGATTTTAAGACATTAACGAAAGAATGTTGATTTTTCAAGCAAAGTCTTAAATGATGCTTCTATATTGATATTTCAAAGTCATATGATAAAAATAATCAAATAATTCTTGCCTATGATTGATCTAATTGTATCTTTCATGCATTCTGATCGTGTATTACAGGCAATAATGGCACAAAACGTTACTTTTTCAATGAAATTTTAGTCATCTATTCAATGACAGTTTAAAAGGTAAAAAAAAAAAAAAACAAAGAAATACTGGTTTAAACCAGTTTGAATTGATCGGAGTTTCAAAGCACATGGTTTTGTTGGTGCTTATTTGGACTTAATGTAGCGGATTTTAGAGTTACATTTTTTGCGTCACCCAAGACATTATACTGCCACTCTATTAATTTCTTTTTACTATATGGTTGTACGCATATTTTTGGCATTTCGAACATTAAAATGTATGAGTCATTAACTGTGTTGCATTAAAAAATATTACACAACTCTTTTCTATGAGTTTATTTTTTTAATCATTGATTAAATTTAAATGTGTTCTATTCAATTTAAAATTGTAATATGGCTTTAATTTGTTTTTAAAACAAAAATAAAATATAGCTGTTTGGCGTATAATTGTTTGTATCCGCAAATGATTAATTTATCATAATAAATTATCAAATAGCAAAGTAAAGTATCTATCAGAAATAGCCATAAAAAGAATAGTAGCAAAACTGATTTTAACCTTAATGTTTAGACTAATTTAAACATAACCCGATCCCAACCAGAAAAAAAAAAACAGACCACACTCCGATCCGTGATGCACAAAATTTCCGTGAGTATAAACCCGACCCTGACCTAAAAATGCTGTTTGGAAAAAACTATGGATTTGATAACTGACCCGAACCAAATCTGAATCGAGCAAAAATGTTCAAGTGAAGCATAACCCAATTCAAACAAGGAAAAATAATTTTCGTTGGCATGAAACCTGACCCGAACCTAAATATTGTTTTAAAAAAAGCTCGAAATATGACCCGAACGAAATCTGAAACTGATAAAAATATTCCAGAGAACTATAACCCGATCCCAGCAAGACAAAATACTTTCCATGGTCATAAACCCGACTCAAACCTGAAAAACGCCGTTTGAAAAATCCTGAACTTTGACACAAACCACATCTAAATCTGACCAAAGTATTCGAAAGAACCATAACCGGATTCGAGTAAGACAAAATAATTTCCGTGGACATGAACCCGATACGAACCTAAAACTCCCATTCAAAAAGATACCTGAAATTTGAATCTAACCAAATCTGAATCTGACAAAACTATTTCAAAGAAACGCAACCGGATCCAAACAAGACAAAATATTTTCATGGAAATGAACCAGGGTTGCCGGCTTTTAGCCGGGCCAAAAAAAGCCGGCCGGCTTTTTTTGGTTTTATCCACTTAAAAAAAGCCGGCTAAAATTGAAAAAAGCCGGCTTTTATTTTTAAAGTGTTAATTTGTATTGAATCCATATTAAATTTGGACTGATTTATTTTTAATACATTTTTAATAATTTACTACTAAAAAAGTTATAAATTTCTATCTAATTTTTCAAATAAATAAGTCTTTATAACTGCTAGGACTCAAATGTGAAGGCATTATGTCTGAAAAATATAAATCTTGGAAAAAAGAAAATATACTCAAAAAATGTGTTTTAAACTTCTACATTTCATAGTTCTACATATATTACACATTCTTAAGAATTATATTCAACAGAATTATGACAAAATTAGTGTTCCCTATAGATATAAAAAGGGCATGGTGCTATTCACTAAAAAGGGCACTTTTGCAAGAAAAAAAATTATTATTTCCTTTAGAAAGGGAAAAAAGAAAGTAGCAAAATACATAATTTTTAAATATGATAAATCAAGTAACATTAATTTCAAATGATTTTATGATATAAAAATTAGAAATACAATTAAATTAAAACATGATTGAATAGTTTCATGTTCTTTTTCTTAAAGAAATGAAAAAATTCTATCATTTTTGGGCACACAAATTTAGAAATACTATGGGGGAAAAAAATATTTATCAAAAATCTCTGGGTAAAATCAGAGGTGCATTTTACTAGTTTTAAAAAGGGCGGGGTGCTGCACCCTTCAAAAATGGCCTAGAATGAACACTAACAAAATGAAACATATCAAAGCATTCATGGAAACATTGTTACAGGTCAATATGTAAAGATTAAGTCATAAAATGAACAATGTTGAAAGAGAAATTAGGAAGGATTCAATATTTGAAGAAAGTTTAATACATAATTACATAAAATTAAACAACAAAAAATGTTCTAATAAAATTTGTTGAATTAAAATTTTGAATAGTTCTTTGTTATTTAAAAGTGCATATATGTCCACTTGCATGAATGAATATATTCATGCATATACTAATTGAGAATACTGAAATAAATTGTGAAATATAATATATTATGAAATCTGCATAATTCGAAATACTATTATCAATAGTGAGAAATGGTGTTTTTTTTATATGTATGATTTTAAATGTTTATAGCAAATAAAACATGACATTTTAATAACTCTTAAAATTAGTTAAGTAATAAAACATGTAACTAAGCAACCTTTAATTTTATAAAGCAGTAAAAATGGGAAAAAAAGGGCGGGATTAAAGGTCAATGTAAATCAGAAAAAGCACTTGGCCATTTTATAATTTAGCTGACATATTTGCAATTCCGACTATAAACCACTAGCAACTCCATCAATGTGTTATTCTAATATTAATGTCTTCATTATTGAAAATTTGGGCTATAACCCAATTTCTCATAATGAATCAATTAAAATCCCAATTTTTCATACTAATAAATAAATTTAATAAACTCAAAGTAAATTAAAAACATCATTGAAACTACTTAAAAGACACTTAAAAATGTGTTGCTTATAATAAAAAGGCTTCACTGTATAAAAGCCAATTATGGCCAAAAAAGGCCAATTTTGGCCAAAAAAAGCCGGCTAAAATCAATAAAAGCCAACCGGCCTGGTTTTTTTTAATTTTAGCCGGTTTTTTTGCAACCCTGACATGAACACAATCCGAACCCAAAAAATTTCTTTGAAAAAATCGCGAACTGAACGAAATCTGAACTTGACAAAAATATTCCAGTGAAGCATGTCCTTATTCGAACAAGACAGAATTATTTCCGGGAACATGCAATAAGACCCGAACTCAACAGTTATATTTGAAGAAAAAACCCGAAATCTGAATTGAACCAAATCTGGACCTGACAAAAATATTCCAAAGAACTATAACCCAATCCAAGCAAGACGAAATAATTTCTATGGACATAAACCCAACTCGAACCTAAAAAATTCTATTTGAAAAAAACTGAAATTTGACCCAAACCACATCTAAATTCGACCAAAATATTCGAAAGAATCATAACTGGATTCGAGTATGACAAAATAATTTCCGTGGACATGAACGAGATCCGAACCTAAAAATTCTATTTGAAAAAATACCTGAAATTTGAATTGAACCAAATCGGAACCTGATAAAAAATATTCCAAAGAATCGTAACCGGATATGAATAAGACAAAAAATTTCCATTCACATGAACCGAATCTGAACCTAAAAAATTTCTTTGAAAAAATCACGAAATCTGAACTTGAAAAAAAATATTCCAGTGAAGCATGTTCTTATTCGAACAAGGCAGCATAATTTCTTTGAACACGCAAGAAAACCCGAACCCAAAAATTCCATTTGGAGAAAAAGCCGAAATCTGAATTTAAACAAATCTGTTCCCGACAAAAATATTCCAAAGAACCATAACTGTATCCGAGCAAGGCAAAATAATTTCCATGGACATGAATACGATCCGAACATTAAAACTCAATATCAAAAAATACCTATAATCTGAACCGAACGAAATCTGAACCCGACAAAAATGTTCTAATGAATCATAACCAGATCCGAACGAGACAAAATAATTTCCATGGACATGAAACCAATATATGGTTTGGTAAATTTAGGTTTCAATTACACTACGGTAAGTCTTTGATTATATTTAATTTCCCATTAGGTTACAGTTAGGTCACGGTTAAGTTAAAGTTAGGTTACAATTAAATTGCATTTATGTTATGGTTAGAAAAAGGATATGTTACAATAAAGTGAAGGCTAGGTTACATTTATGTTATATTTAATTTACGGTAAGGTACGGTTGAGTCAAAGTTAGGTTACAGGCAGGTTATGGTTACGGTACAAAAGTTTACGGTTAGGAATTTATCCATAGAGTGAACATTACGCATGATTTGTTTAAAAATAACACTTACCTTTGTTAAAATGGCTCTGAAATTATAATACTACATACCAACATTTTAGCTACGAGCGAATATCGATTTCATTCATGGTATAGTCGGATTTAAGAGCGATATAATTAGTTTGAAATTCAAAAATATTTCACTTGGGATTTCTATGTGAAAAAAAAATGATTAGTTACTTAACTTAACAGTGATTTTTGATAAATATCAACACTTTAACACGAAAATCACGCAGTCGTTGGATACATATTCCCTCCCGCGTTTCTCATCGCTCATTTTGATTATTTTTAGAGCTTAACGTTAGCTGTTTTTTAAACCGATTTTTCACACAGTCAGTGGCTAAGTATTTCAGACAATGCATTTCTGCATGTTTCGAGTTAATGTTAAAATCATACAAATTTCAAGTTCGTTTAATATTGTTAATACGGACCCGGGCAACGCCGGGCGGGTCAGCTAGTCATTTATAAAACATGATTAATTCTGCTTTCTATTTAGATTTACATGATAAAAACCACTGAAATTCACATGCTAATTTGTAATAACATTTGTATTTTTTCTTTATTATACTTTAACTAAATATAATATTCATTTTGCAAAATGAAGTACATGTAGATTTAATTTTTCATTGTTAAAAATGTTTCTTTTTTGAACAATGGATATAAGGATTTCATTTACATAATATAATTTTGAAATCACTTTTGAAATGTATTACTGAAAGAGATAAAAATATTATTAGTTACCCAAAACTCAAAGGGCTAACTTAATATAGATTACTATTGAATTATTAAATGTTATTATATAAAAATATTAAATTTTAAACATTTATAAAATTATTTTGGATACTTTTTTTAACGACATAAAGTGGATAATTTCGTTTCAATATATCATTTTATTTATTTTCCTTATTTTTAATCAGAAAATCAGTTTAGAATATTATTTTATTTACTTTTGAAAAAATACGTATAAAAGAAATCTTATTATTTTAATTGTTATTTTATGAAAACAGAGCAAAGCAATTTATTTTTATTTATATCAGAAATTCGCTTCATAACTAAAGAACTTAATATAATTCTTAAGTTTGCAATTTGAAACTTGACTTGATTCTTTTTATTGGATCACGTTTTTAGGTGTGTTCGCAATTATACAAATACGTAGTATTTATAGTCATTGCTCAGTGCGTCCGTCCGTTCATCTAACCGTCCGTCTGTCTGTCTGTACTCAAATAATAAAGCAAAAATTATCCAGATGAATCGTTCGAAATCTTAAATATATAAATGCTAAAAATTTTATTTATTCATTTTAAACTTTATGAAAATCAGATGCATAATTTAACTATAGAGACAACTAAAAGCATTCAGTCACCAGAAAAGTGATTTCAAGTGCATTTTAATGATGATATTCTCTTTCAACATAATAGAATTGATATGAATTTTTAATTATATATTAAAAAAATACATTCTGCACAATCTGAGGTGCAAAGAAAAATATTTGTGATTAATTTACGACCCAATGTATTCCATTACACTATGGTATAGGTTGAAACATTGTTTGAAGCTCGTTTTAATACTATTATACTATTTCACATTTTATGAAAATGATATACATTTCTGAGGTTTCTTACAAGTTACTTCCTATGCAATAGAAATCAGATAGTATTTACAGGGACGCACAAAAGATTTCGAAAACTATGCTGTATCGATGTAATGTATACTATTAAGAGAAAGTCGGATAAAACGGGGATCCTAATACTTTTCTTTTTATTATTGTGCACTATCTGAACGAAACAGTCAAAATTTGTATTAAAACGATAAATTGATTCCTTCCGAAGAAAAAAAGTATTATTTCAATCGCGAACAACAGCAATTGAGATCATATTAACATTTTTTTAGAAGTATGAAATATCCCGGTTTTGTCCGAGCTGGTCGGATAAAACCGGGATCAGAAAAAAATAATTAAAATCACTTGTAACTTTGCAACAATAATATTTATTTTAAAAAAGCAGAAGTTGTCATATTATGCTTATAGAATGTAAATCTCTAGCAAATCTACATGAAATAACAATTATTTAACTTAGGATTTAAGTGTTAAAATTGTTAGGCACAAAAATCACAAATAAAAGTTCGATTTTCTCCTTCTACATTTCTGCACGCTTTATGTGACCACACTCTGAAGTGAGGGCATTTTCCCAAATCTCGTTTCGTTTAGATTGTTCATATAAGCCTTTGCAAAGATGCATATTTGCTTCAATTTCATCTTTTTCTTTGTTTGATGCCAAGGGATTTTTTTCTTTGACCATTTTCTTTCACCTCAGTTTTTTTTTACTTTACTGTATCTTACTAAGTTTTCTCTTATTGGCTAACTTATTCATGTTTCTTCATCCTTTCTTTTTCTCCTTATTCTACTTCTAATTTGTAGAGGGTTGAAATAAGGATAGCTGTTTTTCCCTTCCCGCTTGTCGGATTTCTTGATGGTCCAAGGACCCATTTTGTAGTGAACTAGACTTTATATCCTATTGTGAGACTGCAAAAGAACGCTTGATATTTCTGCCATGTCCTTGAGAACAAACAGAAAGTTGCTCAAGAAACTGCAAGCCGGCATCGCAACAGGAACTAAAGCCTTCTAATTCGACGTTAACTGTATCTCTATATTCACATTCTCTTTCTGCGGGCGAAGATAATAGGTTTCTAAAGGCAGGTCTATAGCAGGATAATGTTTTTTTCAGGCAATTTTTGAGATTTAACCAAAGAATTCTTTTACACTTTCATGAACCCTCGGTTGCTGAAAATCAATGCTTCCTCAGCTCAATGATTTCCTGTTTTCTTTCCTTTTTTTTAACTTACTTTGGAATATTAATGTATAAAACAGTTTCTGTGTAACAACGTAATATAAATAATGATTTTTAGTATAGTTTTTAACTATTTATAGATCGCCAAACAATACATAAACAAGTTAATTCACTTTCAGTCACTCAAAACCGTTGTGAGTTGCCCGAAACCGTGAACTTCCCGGTTATGTCCGACCACTTGCATCCCGGTTTTGTCCGACAACGCCATTTTGGAAGAAAAATTACTCCAGTGCGAATCAGATACGTCATAGACATCAACATAAAACGTTAAAATAACAAGTAAATAATCGGATATCATATGTTATACTTGCCTAAACTAAATCCTTAGATATTTAGGATTGGTAACGTGATATATCAGACATCGATTTTTTACCTTTATCACGTGAAACTTAAGTAGTGTAAAAACTTACAACTGCGAAATGAGTTAGTTTACACGACTACTGCTCATTGGCAGCTGGCATATCTCTAGCCTAGAAGTAATTATTGATGTTTCCGGTAGTTACCGCCACAAATAAAGCCATAAAGCCTAGTTCCCGATTGTATACACTATCCGGTTTTATCCAACTTTCCCCTACAACAAGATCTGAATGTTTTTAAAACTCTGCCATAGTACGAACCACCTTTGTTATTTTTGGCGTGAAATTTCGAGCTTTTTCAATTAAGAATTACATGATATGTATTTAGTAAAGGAATTTGTATAATTTATTTCTCTGAAATTCAAATAAAGATTCATTTCTTATAAGTGTTTATATAAATCAGTATTATCGTATTTAACTTTTCTATCTCTTCTCTCTTTTATCGTATTTTGTAAATCCAACCAGTCGATTACAGAATAAAACTTAAAAATATTCAAAATTTGGTAAAAAAAAGAACCTATTTATACAAAGATAAAAAATTGTCTAAAACGGAATTAGTTTGTTTCATCTGGATTATATCTCAGCAGTTTTTAATCTATATTATTATACGGAAGCTAAACTGAAGTTGGATTTAATTAAATTCAATGCATTTCCTCTTGATGTAGAGCGCCGAGAAAGTTTTTATCACATATAGACAGATCATTTTCCTGTAACGATTTAATCGATTCATGGCCTTCTAAAACGTTTTAATGAGTAGAAATGTAGAATTTATTTTTTTTTACTTCTATAGACAATAAAAAAATTGCGTTCGAATCGGTGTATACAACTGGACGAAATATAATGTACGTATGATAATACGTATGCAAGTATGCATGTTATTACGTTTAAAACTTTTTTTTTTTCAATGAAGAATTATGATGTTTTTATAGGCCGTCGGTACTTTCCGTTTGAGTAATTCATTTGCAAGCAGGTGTAAAAACGAAATATTATAGAGCTGCCTCTATGTTGCATCGAATTGATGAACAGGGATATAAATATATTTTTTTTTTGCAAATTCCGAAATAAATATTTAAGATTATTATTTTTTGCAACAAACAGTAAAGTATCTTTTTCATAATGTTTTCTAAGATAAAATTAAAATTCTTAAGAGATCAATGCAGCTTTTTTTCAACGGGTTCTTTCTTTAAGTACAGAAATTAAGTGTGAAAATCAAAAACAACCTTCAGTATTTTCTTACAATGGTACGTGTTTAAGCATTTGATATTGTATACCTATCGTTTAAAATTATGTGCAGAAACATTACAAAAAACTCAGGTGCTTCATTATCGTCACCCATTTCCCAATATATATAAAATGTTTTATTTATAGCATCTTCTATGCTACAATTTTGCTTGAAAATATATTTTATGTTGGTTGAAATAATTGTATATAATAATAAATATTTCCACCGAAACTGCGTATTGTCGTACGCTTACTACTTGATTTTTTCAAATGTTTTAAAGTTTTTTGACTCGCGTTTCACGCGACACTTAAAACAAGTACAAGTTTCTTTGAAAATCAGTATTGATTTCAACAGGTGGACTTGGGGTGACATTCCCCATTGAAGCAATGACATGCTCTCCGGAAGATTTATTTTTCAATTTTCACGAAGTATATTTTTATAATTTCCTACACTCTGAAGTCACAGAAATCTCAGTGTCTGAAGTCACAGTGTCTGAAACCAACGCTAAATAATTTTTTTTTCCTAAAGAAATTTTTTTATTATTTTATTTATCTATGAAATTTATAATATCAAGAATATAAAGAAAATAAGAAGAGAAAAGGACTGAAGTTTGCTGTTATATATATATAAATAAAATCAAATACATAATTAAAAATAAAAGTTTCTTTATGTTGATACTTTTTGGAATAGTTAAAAACATAACAGTTAATTCTTAAATGTATAAATTCTGTAAAATTTGAGAAATATATTTTTTTTCCTAATTTTGAAATACATGTTAAATACGGTATTTGTAAATAATAGGTTAGCATATTTTACATTAATAATATATAACAAACATTTGCTAGGAATTTTACTTAAGTAAATATCGTTCAAAACGATTTGGTACTGGCTCAAATCGTGCATATTTTCAAAAATCAACATTCTTTCACTAATTGCAATTTTAATATAATTCCTATCAAGAATTTAAAATATGTTAGCTAAAAGAACGTTGTTTGAAATACATTTTATATATACTTGTGTAATTGTATTTATTTTTAAATATATTGGGGATATTATTCCTTTGGAATCCTTTTTTAAAAATTTTGTTTTAGAATATTATGTCGTTGGAATTTCTAATAATACTTTTATTACTGATCTCGAAAAAGGAAAATGTTTATGTATAACATTAAAGTTATGTAATTCTGTTTAATGAAATAAGGAATAACCAGGATACATTCTAAATTTCTGATAATTAGTAAATAAAATAAAAATTTGATTTTATAATTTTCAAATTGGATATAAATCAAATTTAACTTCCAAAAATAGATTTAAGTTTTATCAACAAAACAAATTAATAACAAACATGTACGATAAAACGCACGTACTATTATTTAGACACATTTTTAATTTAGATTCTTTCGTATAAGTTCTCATATATATATATATATATGTGTGTGTGTGTGTGTGTATAACTGTTATAAAATATGACAAATCATCATCTTTTTTCAATATAATTAAAAAATTTAACATGAAATATATGTATACAATTATCATGTATTTTAAAAATAAAATTCGTGTATTATGAATCCTATTCAAATTCACGTTTAAAAATAATTAAACACAAATGTATCTATAATTAACTGAAAAGTCCTATGAAGAACTCTGAAAATTTGTTTCGGATGTTAATAATTTCAATTTATATTTCCTTTATGAATTATGTATTTTTTTTGCCCTTTTAATAATCAACCTGTATGTTATGTTATTAACATTTCTTTCACGATATTTCCTTTTTTTTCTTTTTCATCATGCTAAATTACCGGCATATTCACTAATTTCCTATTCTTCAATAACATCTAACATTAATCCTGTTAAATGTTTCCTTAAAAAATTATTATCTTACTCAATTTATTTAGATATAAAACTTTTAGTTTATTCCTAAATTGCGTTATACATTTGGATCAAATTCTGCTATTTAGTGTGAATTTAAAAGTTTTTAAAAGAGTCATTTCCTTTCTTTCCTTTTTTAGCACTTTCCAACAAAGTTGAAAAGTGCTTATGCATTCGGTTTGTCTGGTCGTCTGTCCGTCTGTCCGCGCTCTAACTCACTCAAATATACTCAGATTGCCCTGAAATTTTAGGACGATTTTGATGTTTACCCTAGCACAAACCCTATTGAAAATGAAGTTTCTACCATGATTAGTTTATCAACAGGGAGAGTCAAAAGTTTCCCATTACATTACGGCCTATGGGGAAAAATCGTTTCAAATGAATTTTAAAGGGGTTATACCCTGTCAAACATATTAGAATTTATATGGATTTACGAGATGCATTAAAATATGCATTCTATAAAATATGCGGTGAAAATAGAGCTATTATTCATTTACAGGGTCACACAAGAGAATTCCATTAGATAATGGTAAAAGGGGGAATTGTGTGTGTCATATTTTAAATACGTTAAACTGTTTCATGTATAATAAAATTGATGTATTCAGTGAGGCTAATATAAATTATACGATACTGTGTCTTGCCCAATATGAAGTACATAATATTTACAGGGACACACAAAAGATTTCAAATAGTACATTTTTTCCGAAGTACTGTATATGTATCCGATGATGGCCGATGGATGGATGAAATGCATTGTAATTATGATATGCGTGTATAAATTTCACATTTTATGGTGTGTATAAATGCTATAGTTATTATACAGGGCTACCCAAAAGACTCACCAACGTTACTGAATATAAGGTAAATTACTTAAAGGTGGTTCTTAAATAAGCTATGCATTTTTACGCTGAACTGCATTAAATGTACTAAGAAATGTTTGCAGAATATAGATAAAATGATATACAGGGCCCCGAAAGAATTGAGTACATGGACGCCTATGAGTGATAATTTATGAGAACGTGATTTCAGGTGTTTTAAGAGTGTTTTAGTTTAAAATAAATTTTAGCTTAATAGTGATGTATAATAAAAGTACCAGCCAGGCAAACTACAAGTCTGAACAAAGTATTCAAGTATGGTTCCATCTATTAATATAAATTGCTGAAACAGAAATTCTAAGCTACTAGGCATTTTCTTGCTAAACTAAATTTTCCCATTATATATTATGTATATTAGTTGACATGCCAAATACAGGGCTGTTCAATACTACCTGGAGTACATATTTGGCTTTTTACCCTTATTTCCCTAAATAACGAAGTTTTGTTAAAGATTTGATGTAGCGTTGGAAAGTGCTTCATAATCTTTGCTTAACGCATGATTTTTCTTACTTGTTTTAATTCATTTTATTCCAAGATCTTTCACACGCTGGGATATTTTTTAAACCTTATTTATTTATAGTCCTTTTGAACAAACTTTTGCAAAATTACTCTCATTGGACATTCATACGTGCCGTTATTGTTCTTGCAGCCAGACACGCTCGACGTCATGATTTGTGTTATTGCGAGATGGCCACTAAAATTGGCAGCTGCACTCGGTGAAGAGAGATAATTTGTTCGATTTTCCACCTACTAACATCCAATGCCGTCTGGTACTTTTTATATGACGATAGCTATTTAATTCTAATTTCTTTTAACACCAACTATTATTCGTAACATCTAGACATCAGCTTTATAATGAATGGGGGCAACTGTTCTAGATTACCTATTGCCAATAAAAGCATAAAAGCTAAAGATGACCACCTATTTTTTCAGGTAGAATCTCCAAGTTTTAATCCACTGCCTGTATATTCCACTTCACGATCCGCGCTAACATCGGCAAGTGTATCGGCTGTTAATCGAAGAGAGTTCACTCATGACTGAAAGGAGTTAAAATGGATTCGACTGAATACTTACACGCTCGGTGTGCTACAATGCAAAAGTAAAAGCCGTGCATTATTTCATGAATCTACGGTCGTATTAAATCAACATTGATATAGATTATAATATGCAGCGATGAAAATTTCACTGAAGGAGTTTGATATAACGAATGTGATCTATTTTTGATCACTGAAAAAACTCCAGCCAGCAAAGTTAGAAGAACAGCTACAAAAATCTTCATATGTGTCAATAAGACGATAGTTAAATTATTCTGAAATCGAATGTTCCATTAAATGTCAAGTTGAGTAAATTCTAAAAATATATATTTTATTCTTTTTACTTTATTTATTTAAACAAAAATCTATTATACAATTGTTCTTTTAAGTTTATTTATTAAATTGTTGTTACTTATAAAGGATCAGTATACACATCGTATTCTGATATTTATGTTTGTTATTTATTAATGTATATTTTATTTTTTAGACATTTATAGCTATTTTATATTTATTAAATAAAGGCATTTTTCTATGCTATTGCGTAAGCGAGAGCAGACGATTGATTACTTACGGGAAATTTTAATAAACCTAAAATAATATAAAGAAATATGCAATAAATTGTAGTTTTTGATCTTGCGCCAGAATTTTTTTAAGAAATGAAATAATTTCTTTTAATGTAACGGTGAGTTCGTGTTCTTATATTACGAGATTTTTTTTATATTACCGGGTGTCCAGTAAATAACTGACCCATTTTGAACTTAAATAACAAATAAACGGTTTGAGATAATAATGCGCGGTTTGCGGTATTGTTATTAGAAAATCAATAAATTTTTAAACATGTACTTTGTTAATATAGTTCAAATTTCGGAAAAAAATATCGCGCTGGCGGTAACAGGCTGTTTGAATACAGACATGACTCTAATTTTCATAAATGTGAGATTTTCGGCTGAACCTGAATCTATATGTTGTCGAATCTGAATCTATATGTTGAATCGACTCTCGAATCAGCTTCAAAAATAGGGTACGTTGGTTGGAAAGTGATTTAAAATAATATTTGTGATTGAACCATCTGTATTATATTTCCCCTCCTCAGTCTTGAGACTGAGATATTATTTTAAATATTATTATATTACCTTAACAAAGTGCATATTTTAAAATTTATTTATATTCTAATAACAATACAGCAAGCCGCGCATTTTTAGCTCAAACAGTTTTTTTGTTATTTACATTCAAAATGGGTCAGTCATTTACTGGACACCCGGTACTTAAAATATATTTCATGTTTTCTTATTTTTAAATTTTCTATCCTGATAAGGGTAACAAATTGGAGATTTAAAATTTATGTTGTACTACGCTTTTAAGATCTGAAATTATTAAGGATTCGAAAATAATATATTCTAGTTTTATTTCTTTAAAGTTAGATAACAAATTGTCTCAAGTTAATATAGTACCTTTTGATCCTATTTTGGGAATATACATACAATCTTGGTTGACATATTTAGATGAATCTTACATTTACATAAAAAAAATGCTGCATAGAAATTTGAACTTATTTAAAATATTTAAAGAGAGGACCTTTCAAAATCTATATTAAAAATGTTAAAAGTACATAAATTATGCTCAAATTTCAGAATTCTTAATAGAAAAAATTATTAAAGTTGAGATTTTTAGATTTTCTCATTTTTCTTCTCTCAGATTAAATGACCTGAGTGAACTAGAAATTTACTTCCATAAAAACGTGGAGATTGGTCGAAAATTAAATCTATGCAGAAGAATCATAGTTCAAGGACTTACAGATTGCTTAGAGCCACAATACCAGAATATTTTAAATGAAAAATTCCCAAATAACATTACGGATTGCGATAAATTAGTAATACAACTTGTAGTTATCCCATATTTTACTGTAGATACTACAAAAAGCAATCATGCAGATACTAGATCTTTTCGAAAAAATGCTAGTTTTTTTTCAGCAGAATAATAGATCTTTTGGCGAAATGCTAGACATTTTCAGTCACAATATAATGCTCCCAAACGCTGGATTCACCAACCAAATTCTAATGGATGTAATTCTAAATTCAATCCCAATTTCAGTGGACATAATCCTAGACTTATGAGTCCTGGAAAGCAAAGTAATCATTTTCAAAGACGTTACCCAATTAGATCGTGCAAGATTTGCTTTAATAAGAAATATTTATTGCTCTTCTTTAGGAAAATAACTACGCGTTTAAGGTATCCGCCTACGTTGGTGAATTCCTTTTTTAAATCTATTTTTGACACACTTTTTGTTATTTATCAGGGTAATCTAACACAGAAAGGTATTTAAAAAAATATGTAATATCTATGCAACTTTTTAAAATTTTAAAGAATTTTGGTCATTTTTTAGAATTTTTTTTATATAACTGTCTCTGGATTTAAAAAATGCATCTAACACAGAAATTTTTTCAACATATGCAAATTAGATAATTTTGAGTGTAAAATGAACTAAAAATTAGTTTGTATATGAAAATTAAAAAGATTTACAGCTGATTTTATGCAATTAAATCCATAATTCCTCATAAAAATTGCCATATATCAACAAATACAGTCAAAGTTCTATAATCCTCACACCCATAATCCACTGTTTTGTATAATGTGTGTTATTTTACGAATGTAAACAATGAAATAAACAGTTGAAAAATGTACAAATTAGTGATCCAAAAACGATTTTTTAAACAAATTTTATAAAATGAGAAAACAATGTGAAAACAGTGGATTATGTGTGTGCTGATTATAGAACTTTGACTTTAAGTCCCTTATGTATAATTCTTTACTTCATTACACTCTAGATATTGTTAAAAAGCTACACGAAAAATTTCATGGTTATAGAATTGTAAAATTTTGAGTTAAAGCAATAGTTGTTTATCTTTTCGATGAAAATCTAATTTTGCAGAAAATCGATTTAAAGTATTCAACTCCGGTATAAATTAACGTCGTCTGTTTTTTTAAAGAGCTCTTATTTCTTTTCTAATAAGCATACAAGAAAGAAGAATAAGACAATAATAAGAAAAAAAAGATATTTAGAAACAAAAATGTTCATCCTATAAAAAATTCAAATAAAAAAATTGTGAATTCTGATCGAAATTGATGTTGCAAACGTAGGCATATGCCTTAATATTAGCTCTTTATAATCTGATACTCCTCCCATTTCCCAACAACAATGTACAACTAGCATTTGACTATTAATTGTTCTTCGTTATACAAATAAAAATAAACTTCCTTCTGTTGTGGATTCTGGATCTACTATTTCAATATTGCGTTTTTATTTTATATATTTATTGCATGCTAAAATTAATAACATTTTTCCTGTTAATATTGAACAAGTCTAAGGCTTTTTACAAGTTAAGCAATCTTATGATTTCTTAAATTGATAAAATTGATCTTCTTAAAAAAATTTTAATTGAAGAATATGTTAATTTTCTTATTTGAGATACAAACTTAAAATATGCAATTTTAGGACTGCCAGGTGCGCTCTTTTTAATTTAAAAAGTACTTGAGCAAAGCATAGTGTTATTAAAGGCGATACTATTTTGAATCAATGCATGAGCAGAGATAAAATGAGATCTCTTCATTAGGCTGCAGGTTTCACTGCAATTGAAGCTTTATTTAAATTAATACAATTCTACAAATATAATCCAATTTTAAGATATTAATTTATTATTGGTACTTTCGAGGCTTATAAGCAAACACATAATAAAAAAATTATACCATGTTAGACAACCCTTCTTTTATTAACATTTAAAATAAATTAAGGAGAAAAAAAACATTACATTTTTGCCCTATAGCTCGGCGGTCAGAGGGTTAAGGATTAAAATAAGATTCCAAGAGTGCAATCTGAGTACAAAGGTATCATATCTCCTCAATCTATTGCTTAAAATAATGTTAATATTTTAATTTTACTGATCTATGTATTTCTTGTAGCTCTTCGCAGAATTACTGTCATTGGACCTTCATGCGTACAGTTATTGTTCCTCATTGGACAGACGAAAACTGCCAATTACACAACCAGTTACACTTTGTGTAACTGTGAGATTGCCTCAGAAAGTAGCTGCACTTGGTGAAGACAGCGAATTCGCTAGCTTCACTTTCCGGATGATCCAATAAATCTTAATAAGTGGATGTAAAAAGAAACTAATTATAATAATTCGCTTTTCATTTTACATTTACCCATAATTTTGTTCAATTAAGTATTCGATCTTGAATACTCCTTCTTGAAATTTGGTATGTTAGTATTACAATAACATCACAAAATTGCATTCGGGCGTTTTTTTTTTTATTTTTTCATTTGCATAGAATTTCGTTACTATTTGCTGAACATGTTAAAATAAACTAAATTTGCACTCTTTATAAACAAACATATGGAAAATAATTTTTTTATACTTGATGTTGATATGATGACTACTTGTTTCGATTCATTTTTATATATAAGTAATACTGACATATACACAATAAAAAGACATTACACTAATCCCCTAGTTTTCATTTAATTAGAAAGATGAAAACGATTGAATAGCAGGTGTTTAACTATGCTTTCGTTCAATTTAATCAATCATTGTTAATAGAGAACTGTTTGTTTATGTACTAACGTGTATCTCTAATTCGGTCTTCAATTTCTGATAATATGTACTAGATTTTTTTATTGATCCGTAATGTTATATAAAACATTCTCTATATTTAATTAATTAGAATTGATCTCTTATACTCAACAGCATCCTTGATATTTACAGGATGCAGCAAGTATTTGAAAATGAATAGGTTCTGTAAGCAAACAGGAACACATACTGGAAATAGAGCACTTTTTGCATTTTAAAGTATCTGTAGGTTACTAGATACATCGTTTATGACATCATTTGCTATAATATGCAATATGAGCCTCTGCACGCAGCTGAAACTCATTTCAGAAAATAATGAAATGATTGTTGAGAATTTTTGCAACATATAAAAATGCTGGCTTAAGATCTACAACATCACTCTGTGGATTCGTATGCGTATTCCTCTCAAATAAACCCCTTGCGAAATAGTCTATGGGGTTAGTACTTGTGGAACTAGGAAATTGTAAACTGGAGTTGGCGTGTTAATGAAATTTTTAGGCCAAGCATTACTGGATTGTATAGGACGAATGGGGTGGAGCAGAATCTTGTTGAAAAAATATCGCTTTCCACTTGTAACTTAATTAATAAAAAAATTTAACGACCGAGTATAAGCAGCGGCGTTCATACTAATATAATAAAGAAGCAAATCTGGAGACATCACGTTGCCTTCTCTGCGCACGACTGTCCCAAATCATCTTTGAGGTTGGGAATTTTCTGTGAATGACGGAAAACAGTTCTTTGGGGGTAAGTTTTACATAGCCATTGATGTTTTGTAGGTTCTCGTTCTGCACCTGGAGATTTTTCTCTTATGGAAGAAATATCTCATTGTTCTTGGCTCCACATGATGTGTCTTCTGGTAAGGTTATTCTGCCGTGTGCTAGCGGAATTAACAGCTTTCTTGTCACCATATGCGACTTGACAGAAGACGATTAAACAGAAGAAATCCTTATGAAGCACATATCAAATAGTTGTTTCGTAAACCTATCATTCCCATGAGCCATCAATTTACCATAATTTTTAGAGTTACGACTAACGAATTCCCGACTTCCGATAATGACAGATCCCCGACAATGTCGTTTCAACTGGGAAATGATCACCTTATCTCTAACAACCTTCAATTCGCTCCCACATTTAAAGAAGAAATACCTGCCGAGTTTTAATTTGGGAAATCTCGGAATTGGAGTGGGTTTTATCCAAGGAGAAGATAGCATGCCTCAGTATTTTTTGAGTTAATTAACGTCTTGTTACGTTTACGTGCAATAAAAAAGCCTTTGTAACATTGACATAATCTATAATGTGTGTTCTGAAACTGATATTTTGGCAAAAAAAATCAATGAGATTTTTTTTTTATTAAAAACAAATTTCAATAACTATCAGTTATCTGAGCATATAAAGGTGTTTTACTCTTTTTATGTTTGGTGGATTATTATTTTTATACGCGAGATATCGGCAAGAGGAATTACTCGTAGTTTTGCATTCTATGAGTTTGATAGCTCTGTTGACTCCGACAGTTACAAGTACTGAAAACACAAATATTTGTAGCAGCTGGAAATATTACTAGAGAAGTTTGGTCCAATGTGCCTGCCGAACAGCCGCCAATTTTGTCCTTATTATTTTGCGAGGCTACTACCATATGTATTTTTGTGACATATTGTGAATTATTATTGTTTTGAAAATTCTGTTAAAAGCGTTTCTGGTGCCTAATAAAAGTTCCCGGCATATTTATGCCTTAACCTGCCATACCATAGCACCTAATAAAACAAAAAGCATAAACCTTGAATATGTTTAATTTTAATTATCATTTCGCTGTTTCAAATATACGCTTAATCTTATTATTTTAAAGTCTATAATATTATTTTTTTGTATTTATGAACCTATGTTTTTATGTTACTAATTCAGTTTTTAGCATCCGAAAGCAATAAGGAGAATTTGTACTTTTTCTGCGTAACTTGAACATTTTGCACTCTTATTGTATATTAAAAAAATAACTCATTTCCGTAGAACGATTTATTCCTTTTTTTAATCCCACTTTTATAAATTTTATTACATCAAAATTTCACTTTTGATGCAGTTTTTACTACTAATATGTGAGTAATTGATTGTGAATAATTGAAAATTGATTAAACAGAATTGTTAGAAAAATCTAATATAAATACATTTGGAAAAATAAAAATTATTGTTATTGATTCGTTTTTAAAAAAAATTGATTAAGAATATATTTCTGAAACCTAATCAGCTTAGCTTCCTAAGATGTAAAAAGAACAAAAATTCTATAAAAAAAGTAAGGATTGCCAATAAAATCTTCAAGTTTTTAAAGAGATAAACCGGATAAATCTATTTCCTGATCACATCAAAAAGTACTGAATGGTTCTTGTGAATCATCCTGTATTTAATGTCGGGCCATTTGTATGTTGGGAGGGCTGGGGTATTAAACCTTTCGATTACAGCGCTCTTATACTAATTTTATTCTGTCGGCATCACTGTTTCAAAATAATTTACTTTCAACTACGCAATACCAAAAATGATCTAATTATGATAGATGAGGCATATTTTCTATTCCTTTATTACTGATTCCAAAAATAAATTTCGCTAAGAAAGATAATGTACAGTCAGTCTGGACATACGAGAGTAAAGAATATTGGTAGAATAAATATTTCTTTTTTTTTTGTAGACAATTTATTTTTAATTTTTTACAACAAATGTTCAATGTCACGAAAATGAAATCACCCGTACTGTATATTTTAAAGCTAATCACAGAATTTATAATCAATCACGAGTGGAAAAGTACAGGACGTCTATAAAAGACTGTCCTTGTCATGAATTTTAATAGTTCAGTAATCCTTCAACATTCGCGAGAGTTAGGATACCGAAAATATCTGCGAATGTCAAAATCGCGAAAAGTTGATATATGTTGATGCAAGTTGAATGTGCTGTTTCTATCTTACCGTACATATAAGTGTGGTCAGGTTGTAATTTTTCTTCTTTTATGCAAATGAGCAATTTTAGTTAAAAAAATATATTTATTAAGCATTTTACATTAAAAATACTATATTAAATAAATTTGAATAAATATAAACATATTGTACACAATTTATATACTAGTGTTTGGTAGAAAAAAAAATGGTGATGTGTGATTGTTTGACGGAAAAGATTCTATGTTTATATATTTCCATGTAAAGACAGTTGAGGCCTCGATTTCTATTTTAAATTTAAGTCTCCTCACCATTGAAGAATCGCGTTTTATTGCTTTTTCAACAAGTTCTTAATGTTTTAGTATTTCCTCGACAATATTTGCACAAAATATTTTCCTCTCAATAAACATTTAAAATTTTAGAACAGCTAGAAAATTGAAAGGATTTTGCATTTAAAATAAAGAAAATTGGTGATATATATATATTTTCCTCAATACAAGAGCTTAAGTTCTTGCAACTTAGACCAAACAATAATACAATAGTAATCTATACATAAGTGTCTAGTGTGACTTAGCTCATAGAATTGATAAAACAATGCAAGTTTACTTTGTAAAAAGATACTATTTATGAAATAAAATTCGCAAATAAACAAGTTTAATCTTCAGTAATGTTGAAATATACCACATTTTTTTTATTTCGCTCATAATTAAAACTTGCGAATGTTAAAGGACTAAACTATTACTACTAATTACTACTATCGACTAAATTGCTGATTCAAGGTCATGAATAAAATTAATCCCAAAAATTTTAAATAAGCGTATGCGCGACTGCTACTTTCGTATTTACTCGCTTGCAGTTCAACATACGCTAAAGGGAAATTCCTGAGCGTAATGCCGTATGTTGAAGATTTAAAGTCTGTTAGAGCCGCATATTCACAGTATCCTCAAAGAAACTCTTCGAGAGGGTTGAATTCTGATAGGGATTGGCCGACGCGTTTTCACGTAACTTGGCGATAATTATACTTGGCGAGCGATAGATGCTTCCGTCGAGGAGTTTGATTTCCTTCCGAACCGAGTACAAAGTAACTTTTCTCTTGCAGCATTGCATTGAATGGAACGTGTCTTACTGAAAGCTGTACTCTTTAAAAGTTTTTAAACACAAATTTTTACTTTGTACTCGGCTCCGAAGGAAATCAATCTCGACGGAAGCGTCTATCGCTACGCCAAGTAAAATTATCGCCAAGTTACGTGAAAACGCGTGGGCCAATCCCTATCAGAATTCAACCCTCCCGAAGAGTTTCTTTGCGGATACTGTGAATATGCGTTAGAGCCATGCATTTTTTTCTTTTGTGTTTTTATAAAAGATCATGTCTACGTTCCGCCTTAAACTAATTACTTCTAAGACTTGAAATACTGAATTGCAGAGTATATCGCTTATATTATTCAGGAATTGTTAACTGAAGAGTGCAAAGATTTGGACTTTAATTTTAGGCTATGTGAATCTAACTAAAGGTGCACATATTGAACATTTGTTTGAAAAACTAGATTAGTTTACTCTCAGTACGAAGTATTATTTGGTGTAAATAGCGTAAATTAGTCTGTTATAATGTATTATTGTAACTGAAACATCCATTTGTGAACACGCTGTATATTGTTTATATTATCTATATAACTTAATTGAAGAGGCATTTACTTCAAATATTCAGGAATTGTTAACCTAAATGTGCGACAAATTGGACGTTGATTTTGACTTTAGGTTGTGTGCTGCCTAACTAAATATGCACATATTAAACATTTGTAAGAAAAACTAGATTAGTTTATTTTCAATTCGATGCATGATTTTGTAAAAATAGCTTAAATTAGACTGATTTAATATATCATTGACACTAGGATATCATTTTTGGATAGCCTGTGTATTGCTTATATTATAGCATTACAATTTTATAATTTTCCTAATATTTTATTAAAATCAATGAAAACAATAAGGAAATATGCTTATCACACCTATAGGTAAATTAATTATGCTTTGTCACCACTGTAGGAAATATATTAATGTAACATGATAAGTTATGAAATCTTCTATGTATTGTGTACTTCAGTATACTTTTATTTGTTATACCAGTTACCCAATATTTGTTTCACAATATTATTTCTGCAGCAACAGAGGATTCAAAGTTACTTTCCTGGAATCACTGTAATTCCCGGCAGTATTTGTGTTATTGCGTTTTTCATCTCAATAAATCAATCACAATGAAAGATTATGTTTGTTGCAGACTAAATGTAATGAAAGACTATGGTAGTAAAATTGAATTCTTGGACATAATGAATTTCTAAGAATGGCTGAAATCACTATTCATTTATTATGTACTGTTCACAGCAAATACACTATAAGTGTTCTGTTACAAAATTCAAATGTCTTTGTATGTAGTGTGTATTTCTTCCCTTTTCTCAATACGTTTCGTGTACTATGATGTATTTTATAATACTTGATACTTTAATGTATATTTCGAAATTATACTTATTTCGAAACAGGCATGTAATTTTTTATGATAATAGGGAATACAAAATGTACAGCTGTCAAACTTTTGATATTTTTTATAATATAAAAATCATATTTTGCGCAAGAAAGTACTTTTAATAAAAAAATGTTTTTATGAATTTTTTTTCCGTTTGATGTCATTTATTAAATTTACATATGTTGTCCAAAATCTAACCATTTGACTAAAAAAAAAAAAAAAAAAAAAAAAAAAAAAAAAAAAAAAAAAAACTTTGCAAGCTGTAGTAGTTATACAGATATAACTTTATACGAACTTTGTGATATTAGCTGAATTACTATAATAAAACAAGATTAATTTATTCTCCCTCTCACGTAGAATTCGGTGCAAATTGCGTAAACTAGATTGTTATCATATATAATTGAAACCAGGACATCCTTTTGTGTATGTCCTGTATATTGTTTATATTATCTATAGCTTTGCAATTTCACTAAATCCACGAATGTTTTTTAATCAATGAAAACACTAAAAATATATGTTTATCGCATCTATTTCTACAGCTAAATTAATTATGCTTCGTCATCAGACAGAAAAATCAATTAATGTAACATGATAAGTACTGAAATCTTCGATATATCGCATCGTTTGTTATCTTTTTTTCCCTTATACCAGTAACCGAATATTTGTTTCAGAGGAATCAAAGCAGTAGCACAGGAATCAAAATTACTTTACTGGAATCACTGTAATTCCTGGTAGTATTTGTGTTATTGCGTTTTCAATCTCAATAAACTAATCACAATAGAAGTTGATGTTATGTTGCAGATTAAATGTAATGAAAAACTGTGCTAGTAAAATTGGATTCTTGTACATTGAAAATATCTGACTGAAATTGCTATTTAATTATCATATACTATTCAGAGCAAATATAGTGTAAGTGTTATGTTACAAACTTCGAACGTCTTTGTATATAGTCTATATTTATTCACTTTTCTTCACTACATTTCGTGTACTATGCATTACTTTATGATGCTTGATACTTTGATGTAAGCCTTAATATTATTACAGTGCCTAGAAGAGATAGTGTGGAAATCGCTAATACCGGTATAGCTTTCGATCACATCCAAAAATTTACATTTTCGTAGATGGCGCTGCCGTCAATTTCATTGCGTGAAAGCTTAGGTTTTGTTTTTTGTTTTGGTTTTCTTATTGTCATGAACATTTTTAGTATTATGTGCAATGTTTACAAATGTTGAAAATTTATGTGAAAACATGCAAAATTGATCTAAAACGATGAAAAAACGAGATTCACATTGTTTTGTTCCTGGTTGTATTACACAATACAAGAACAGCAAGTTGTCTATTTTCGGTGTACCTAAAATCAAGATCTTTTTGAAAAATGGAAAAAAATTATTCCTCGTGCCGACAAAGAATTGAGCTTGAATTCTGGTGTATGTGAACTTCATTTTGAAAAGGAATTTATTGTCAGAAATTATGAACATATAATTAAAGGTGAAATTGTTACAATACCTAGAGGTAAGCCAATTTTAAAATCTGATGCCATTCCCACTATATTCCCAAACTTGCCAAGCTATCTATCAGTTTCATCGCCGAAAAAGCGAAAATCTCGGGACTATTCCGTAGTTTCAACTGATACAATATCTGATGATTTATTACCAGCAAAGAAATATCCTAAAATATCAATGACTCTGAGTGATGTAAAAAATGTTACATTACCATCAGAATTCTGGAGCAATCAGATACCCAGCTTTTTTAACATTGTGTATCATTTGATATTTTTCTGCTTATTTTTTGTTTCTGCCTATATGAAATATAGTCAATCTCTAGCTTAAAATAATAATAATATGTATGCTGATCACATGAAATATTATATGAATTATAATTAAGCAATCCGAAACTAGTGTTCTGCAATTCGTACGAGGGCGAAATGCATTTAAAATACATGCCTAAATTTTCGTTTATCCCTAATATATCGTGTATAACAAGCTAATTTTTTTATTCTGTTTTTCACAAAATTTATCTTAAAAAAAAAGTTTCCCCATACTTAAATTACATCAAAAAATATCTAAAACACATTACGTTCCTATTCATTCATAGCAATGAACTTGAAGTTAGCGCCCTCTGGTGAAATATGTAATTTTTTGGATATGGTTTCATTGGTTGATTTCCACACTATCTCTTCTAGGTACTGTAATATTATACTTACATCGAAAGAGGTATTTAATTTGTTATGGTAATGGGGGAAAATGTACAACTGTCAAACATTTGATTTTTTTTAAATATATAAAAATATATTTTGAACAAGGAAATGTATTTAATAAGAATTGTTTTATGAATATGGTATTTCCGTATGATTTCATTTATTGAGTAACATGTCTTGGCCAAAATCTAACCATTCGACTAATAAAAAAAACTTTGCAAGCTGCAATAATTATACTAATAAACTTTTTGCAAACATTGTGATATTAACTGTATTTGCAAAGTTTATTGACACTTACATCTATGATTTGGTGTAAACAGTGTAAACTACATTGTTATCATATATCATTGAAACTGTGTCATTCTTTTGTGCATATCCTGTATATTTTTTGTATTATCTGTAGCTTTACAATTTTACTAAATCTACAAATATTTTAATAAAATTAATGAACACTGTAAGAAAATATGTTTATCGCACTTATTGCTATAAGTAAATTAGTTATGCTTTGTTATCACTGAAGGAAATAAACTAATGTAATATAAGTGTTGAAATCTTCTATATATATCATGTAGTTCAATATACCTTTTTTTGTTATACCAGTAACCCAATGTTTGTTTCGCAATATTATTTCTGCAGCAGCAGAGGAATCAAATTTAATTTCTTAAATCTCTGTAATTCCTGGTACTATTTATGTTATTGTGTTTTCAATCAATCACAATGATAGATGATGTTGTGTTGCAGATTAAATGTAACGAAATACCATGCTAGTAAAATTGGATCCTTGGACATAGTGAATGTCTAAGAATAACTGAAATTATAGTAATTTTATTATTTACTGTTTACAGCAAATGCAGTGTAAGTCCTATGTTACAAACGTCAACGTCTTTGTATGTAGTCTATATTTCTTCCTTTTTCTTCACTATGTTTAGTATACTATGTAGTACTTTATGATTCTTGACACTTTGATGTATGTCTTAATATCAAACTTACTTTGAAATAGGTATTTAATTTGTGATGTTAATAAGGGGAAAAAATGTGCAATTATCAGACTTTTGATTTTTTTTAAATATAAAAAAGACATATTTTGAACGAAAACTTTTTTTTTAAATAAACTTTTTTTTTTATAAATATGGTATTTCCGTTTATTTCATTTATTTTGAAACATTGGTTGGCAAAAATCTAACTATTTGTTTA
This sequence comes from Maratus speculifer, assembly GCA_964019185.1. Lineage (NCBI taxonomy): Eukaryota > Metazoa > Arthropoda > Arachnida > Araneae > Salticidae > Maratus > Maratus speculifer. Next base: position 306,231,156 of record OZ025292.1, on the reverse strand, counting down.
AAAAAAAAATGCAAGCTGCGGTAATAATACTGGTATAAATTTATACAAACATTGTGATACTTACTGAATTTGTAAAATAAAACTAGATTAGTTTATTCTCCCTTTCACTTATGATTAGGAGTAAATAGCGAAAACTATACCGTTATACAGTCTCAGCAAGAAAAATCTTGACACTTGCGATTTTAGACGTTCTGTTATATATCTAAAAAAATACATAAGGAATTATTCTGAAAATTCATGCGTGTAAACAAAATAGATCGCGTCATATATTTTCGCAAAGAGTTTTCCCCGAAATTCAACAGGGGACCGTCAACAAGTTGAAAAATAACGAAGATCTTTTGGATAACCCTGTCAAAACTAATGAAGCAAAAGAGTTTAAACTGAAAATTATGATTAAGTGGCTTATTTTTATAAACAGTGTTCATTTTTATGGATATAGCATGTAAACTCGTAGAAAAATTAAGGTTTTTATAAAAACGATTCCAAAATTTTCCAAGTTTTTTGCTTTTAATTTGCAGAGTTTTTCATGAAACACAATGTTCTTTTCAGAAAATATAACAATCAACGTTGTAGTAATGTCGGTACATACAGTCTTGTAATCAGAATTAAAAAGTAATAAAATTTGTATGACGAATGAACAGGTTTAACAAATAATTTTTACTGCGTATGTGTCAACGCTATTAAAATTTCATTTGCAAATTATGTTAGATAAATGTACAGAGCAACTTTTGTGAAAGTCTAAAAAACATAGCTTGAAAATTTTACGCTACGAGTTTACGTTAGGATGGAGTGAAAAAAACAATTTTTTAAAAATCAAAAACGGGTAGGTGCCAAAAGTTGCCTTTATACTAGTACATCAACTACGTGAAATTTTACCGCTGAAAAAAAATGGCTTGAGTCTGCGCTTTTGCTCCAAAAGTCGAAATCTTGGGTAAAATTTGGCATTTTTTGGCATTTTTTCAAAAAAAATTAAAAACTCCTACAGAGCTGGTTATCATTTAAAAGTGTTACTTAGATATTTATATTTATCTGCTTAACATATTTAAACTATAAAACAATATCTGTAGCCAGTATAATTGGAGCAAATCTGACAACTTTCGGTAAAAAAATCAGCGTTACCTCGCTATTGGAAGATATAATGTGTTTTTTTGAATGCATTTCTTACCTAGCTGCTTTCAAACCTACTGTGTATATAACTCGTAGAAATGGCTGCATTCCATATCCTATCCGTCTCAACCACCCAACCATCTAGGCCTAGTGTTTTATTTATTCATTTAATTGTTATTTTTTCCTCAAGCAGGCGTACGTTTTCTATGTATAAAAGTAGTTTACCTCTTCTTTGTATTCACTGACTTTAGATGCTGCTGGTGTGACCTGCTGCACGTATATTTTTATACCTTGTATAACAGAAGAGAAGCTGAGTATGTTGTTAATTGAACCTATTCAACAATCTATTATCTTCATTAAAATTTCATGCAATTAATACATTATGATTGGAAGTTCTGTTACCACAGCATTTTTTTCAATCAACTACATTTTATATATAATGATTTTCCTAAAAATTGATTGTATGAATTCAATTTCTAGTATGTCATCACTTACTGTACCTATTACATTAAATATATTTCGAAAAGCTAGATGCTTAATATTATGACGATTGTCACAGAAGATTGCAAACAAAATTTGCGTTTAAAGCAACAATATTTCTAAAGTATTTTAGTATTTGTTTTATGTCGTTTCTTGTGTTGTTTCGTAGTCGAGTAATTTCTAATAAGATTTTAGACCTATTCTTTAGGTGTTTATTACATTTGATATAAAACATCCTGCGATATAAACTTGGATTATATATTTTATTAGTGAATCTATAGACCTTGATTGCCAATCTGTGCTTATATAAAGCAGAAAATTTTATTCACTTTATGAGCTGTCTTTTGTAAGAGAAGTTTTCTAAATTCCTATTTCCCATTTCTTCTGAGAAATAGCTTTCCTTATGAATTAGCTTTGCAATCTCCGACAGAAATTTATAGTTTGTTCTGAGTATCTTTTTCTCAATTTGAGAAAAAAAAATTCAAAATTATTCACTATTTAAAAAAAAATGTAATAGGAAGTGAATAGTACGTACACAAAGATTTTCCTATTGATCCAGTGAATCCATGTAGATTAGAACGTTTATATCGACTTCTCTCATAACTGACGCAGAGGAAATTCACTGGAGTTGAAGTAGCACATGATCCATTATTATACCAATTCTAAGCTTACCCCATACAAAATAGTTCACAGCGACAAATAGAATTCTCCCAATTTTAAATGAGTACTTATAGTCGATTAGAGTCTGTACATTTCCTCATAAAGTACTATGCATTATAAGTTTATGTCCAGGACAGCTCACCATCAAATGTCCACTTATAAAAAGGGGATCTAAAAGTTAAACGGAAATTACCTGACTACTAAAACACTTAGAAAACGGCATAAAACTAATGAAAAAAGTTATTCACATCAACGGTTCTCTGCACATGCAGAACAAATTCTTATTGCATTCTTTTTAACGACCACCATCACATTTAACAGCTCGCTTCTCAACATATAGAAAATGCAAAAATAGAATAAATGATGGCGTACTTGTAGTTGGAATACCTGAAATCATCTTTGAAGCAGATCATTACTTAACCCATTAACGCCCAGCGTCCTCGTTTGAGGACGGTTACAAAAACAGCAAGAAAGCGGTTTTCCCACCAGTAAAGAGGAAGAAAAATGTATACCATATTTCACGAGACAGAATCCTTGATAAATTTAGATAAAAGTTAATTTGCTTTTAAAAGTGGTGGGAAATACAAAATTTAAATTTTAGCGAAGAAAATAATTTGGGCGTTAATGGGTTAAAAAAATATAATTGATTGAAAAAATGTTGTGGAAACAGAACTTCCAATCACTTTCATCAACTAAATGTAAGTTTGATAAAGATAATAGATGGCCGAAAAGATCCCTTTAATAATATTCCCGTGCATTACGCTACTTGTCATTTTTTGTATAAGCTGTAAAATATACATTAAGATAGTCACAGCAGAATATGGATACAAAGAATAGGTAAACTAGGTGGATCCATCGAAAACATGCCAATTTTTGATAAAGAAAATCACAAATCAATATATAAATAAAACACAGTACTATGATGATCGAATAGTTGGAACGGGTGGTATATGAAATATAGCCACCTCCACTATGTATCCAAAGTAGTTTTGAAAACAAGAGTTGTATTAAAAACCACAACACATTGTATGTCCCAATAGAGTGGTAATGCCGTTTTCTTACCAAAATTTGTCTGTTTTGCCCAAGCTATACGGAATAAAGATATTGTTTTGTAGTTTAAATATAGCAGATAAATATAAAGGTTTAAGTAACACATTTAAATAATAACCAGCTCTGTAGAATTTTTTAATTTTTTTGAAAAAATGGCAAAAAATGACAAATTTTACCCAAAATTGGAATTTTTGGAGCAAAAGCGCTGACTCAAGCCATTTTTTTCAGCGGTAAAATTTCACACAGATGATGTATTAGTATAAAGGCAACTTTTGTCACCAACCCGTTTTTGATCTGAAAAAAAATAATTGTTTTCGCTCCACCCTAGTTTACATGCTATATTCATAAAAATGAACACAGTTTATTATAATCAGATACTTAATCATAATCTGCAGTTTGAACACTTGTGTTTTATTAGTTTTGACAGGGTTATCCAAAAAATCTTCGTTTCTTTCAATTCGTTGAAAGTCCTTTATTGGATTTCGGGCAAAACTCTTCGCGAAAATATATGACATGTACTATACTTTTTACACACCTGGAGTTTCAGAAGTATTCCTTTTGCATATTTCTAGATATTTAACAAAACGTCTAAAATCGCAAGTGTAAAGATTTTTTTTTTGCTGAGACTGTAGTATATCATTGAAACTGGTACATTATTTTGTAGATATCTTCTACATTGTTACATTATTTATAGCATTAATACTTAAGATCTACTAATTACTACTATTTCAACTAATTTTTTAACTAAATGAAAAAATAAAGAATGTGTTTATCGCACCTATTGCTATAGGTAAATAAATAATGCTTTATTATCACTGAAGGAAATAAACTAATGTAACATGATAAGTGATGAAATCTCCTATATATTGTAGAGTCCAATATCTTTTTTTTTCTTATGTCAGAAACCCAATATTTGTTTCACAATATTATTTCTGCAGCAGCAGAGGAATCAAAGTTACTTTCCTGGAATCACTGTAATTCCCGGTAGTATTTGCGTTATTGCCTTTTCCATCTCAATAAATCAATTACAATGAAAGATGATGTTATGTAGCAGATTAAATGCAATGAAAGACCATGCTAGTAAAATTAGATTCTTGGACATAGAGAATTTCGAAGAATAACTGAAATTAGTATTCATTTATTATGCACTGTTTATAGCAAATACAGTGTAAGTGTTATGCTACAAACTTCAAACATTTTTGTATGATGTCTATATTTCTTACCTGTTTTTCACTACGTTTCGTGTACTATGCAGTACATTATGATACTTGAAACTTTGATGTAAGTCTTAATATTATACTTATATCAAAACAGATACTTTATTCGATATGGTAAAGGCAGGAAAATGTTCAGCTGTCAAACTTTTTTTTTTTTTTTTTTTTTTTTTTTTTTTTTTTTTAACATAGTATGAACAAGAAAATGTTTTTATAAGAAATGTTTTTATGAATATGGTATTTCCGTTTGATTTCATTTATTGAGTAACATGTGTTGGCAAAAATCTAACCATTTGACTAAAAAAAAACCTTTGCAAGCTGTAGTAATTATTCTGGTATAACTTTATACAAACATTATGATGTTAGCTCAATTTGTAAAATAAAACTAGATTAGTTTATTCTCACTTAAATTTATGATTGGGAATGAATAGCGTAAACAAGATTGTCATGATGTATTATTCAACTGGGACATTCTTTTGTGGATGGCCTTTATATTGTTTATGTTATCTATAGCAGTACAACTTTACTAAATCAATTTAGTGTACTATGCAGTACTTTGTGATATATGAAACTTTGATGTAAGTCTTAATATTATACTTATATCAAAACAGATACTTTATTCGATATGGTAAAGGCAGGAAAATGTACAGCTGTCAAACTTTTTTTTTAAACATAGTATGAACAAGGCAATGTTTTTATAAAAAAGTTTTTATGAATATGGTATTTCCGTTTGATTTCATTTATTGAGTAACATGTGTTGGCAAAAATCTAACCATTTGATTAAAAAAAAAAAAACCTTTGCAAGCTGTAGTAATTATTCTGGTATAACTTTATGGAAGCATTATGATGTTAGCTCAATTAGTAAAATAGAACTAGATAAGTTTATTCTCACTTACACTTATTGTTTGGAAATAAATAGCGTAAACAAGACTGTCATGATATATCATTCAACTGGAACATTCTTTTGCGGATGGTCTTTATATATTTTATATTATCTATAGCAGTTCAACTTTACTAAAACTATTAATAGTTAAACTAAATCAATGAAATAATAAAGGAATGTGTTTATCGCACCTATTGCTATAAGTAATTTAATTATGCTTTGTCATCATTGATAGAAAGCAATTAATGTAATGTGATTAGTGGTGAAATCTTCAATATATTGAATTTTTTATTATCTTTTTTTCCCTATACCAGTAACCAAATGTTTGTTTCGCAATGTTATTTCTGCAACAGCAGAGGAATCATAGTTAGTGTAAGTGTACCAGTAGTCAACCACCAGTTTTCAAAGTTGAAAAACAAGTTTTCTAGTCACCCCTGACAGATAACAAACTAATTGCTGATTGGCTGGAGCTTTTATCTGTTATCAGGCAAAGGGACAACTTCAGTAGTCTCATAGTTTTTGAGCTGGAATGGTGTTTTTACAGACTCTACAAAAAAATAAAGATAAGCTAAAATTATTTTACGTAATAATCAAAACTTCTAAGTACGATTTCATTATTGTGTATATTTAAGTGTAGAAATGTAAAAAAAATTATAACTTCTGTACAGTATGTATTGAACTCAAGAATGAAGTGGCCCACTTCTAGGAGGGCCCTACTGGAGCATCAGAAAGTTACTATGCCCACTACTGGAGGATAGAGGAAGGTAATAGTTTTTATTTATTTTAGTTTTTATTTATTCTAGAGAATATATTTTAAAAATTTGAATGTTTATTCTTATACATAAAGATAAAGACTAGAGTAAAAAATATATTTTTTTAATTCACTAATACTTTAATAATAATTAGATAAATGTCCTTAAATGGCCCACTACTGGTGCATTTACCTTACTTTCCTGGAATCACGGTCATTTCTGGTAGTATTTGTGTTATTGCGTTTTCTATCTAGACTATGCTAGTAAAATTGGATTCTTGGACATAGAGAATTTCTAAGAAAGACTGAAATTACTATTCATTTATAATGTATTATTCATAGCAAATACACTATAAGTGTTATATTATAAACTTCAGACGTCTATGTCAGCCTATATTTCTTTGATTTTCTTCACTATGTTTCGTAAACTATGCAGTACCTTATGATACTTGATACTTTGATGTAAGTCTTAATATTATATTTACATCGAAACTGATAATTAATTTGTTATGATAAGGGAGGGGGAATCAAACTTTTGTGAAACCTTTGATTTTTTTAATATAAAAAAATATTTTGAACAAAGAAATGTTTTTAACAAAACCTGTCTTTTTAGAATAGTCTTATCTTTGTTTGATTTGATTAACTGAGTATCATGTTCTGGCCAAAAATTAACCACATGACTTAAAAAAACTTTGTTACCTGTAGTAATTATACTGACAATACATTATATAAACATTGTATGTATAATGAGTCTGTAAAATAGTTTTAAAAATTACTTCATGTTGAATTAAATCTATTACACAAAAATATAAATACCAATTAAAGTGTCCACGCAAGCAGCTAAAAAATCGGATGATTATGGTTTTTATCTTTTTCATACCCCCCCTTTTTTTTCTTTGAAGTAAGAGTTTAGAATTAATATAAACTTTAAACTGATTCGATATCTAATTTAATTAACAGGTTATTGGGGGTTTTTCTGTTTTTACAAAACCCCTCCCTGTTTCCTCTTCCTTGATTCGATTTTTCCCCATTAACAAACTTGACCGAGATTTCACACCCCATGATTTTATGTATCAGTTTGGAGGAGATTTGAGTGTCCATAAAAAAGTGATATAGACAGATAAACTTTCTTACTGATGGTTGTTTTCGGGATTAGGGGTCTTGATCGGTGAAAATCGGCAAAAACTTTTCAAAAATACAAAAATAGAAACAACCGCATTCGGTAGTATTTCATATGAAATCTACCTAAAAAATGCGCTTTTCTCAATTTGTGTTATGCATCTTCAATTATTCGTATTTATTTGTACTAGTAGAAAACTTTATATTTTTTAAAAATCATAAAATATATGTGAATACGAATATGCCTGTAAAAATGATGTAGGGTGATTCCGCCCGTCGCTGATATCCTTCCAGTAGTTTGTCAAATTTTCGAAAAATTCCACAATTTCAGATGGAAATGAGTTTTACATTTGGCACAAGGCATAAAATTTTTGCTTGATTGTTGGACAACTGTTAGCAAATTGTTGTCAGCTGCCTGCTGTAAGAGAAACGAGTTTATGTTTCTGAGGTTTTTTTTTTCTTTTTAGAAATTTTATACATTTAGTTTTTGATTAGTTGGACAATATTACGTTAAGTTAAATAAATGCACTTCCACCTTTCATATTTCAAATACGAGTTTTAAAAGAATTATTGTTAGTCATATCTCAAGCGATGTTATTTAAAAGATTCATTTTTGCATTTCCGACTGCTTTTTTTTTCGATTGATCATCTAATGTGGAGTGGCAATTAAATAAACTATTGATTTATCTTTTTTGCTATCTAATTTCAGCAGAAAAAGCTAATTTCGAGCTTATAAAGGTTATCAACATTCATTATCGGGCTGTAGCTGTCATGTAAGTTTACATTTAAAACTCAAGAGGAGGAAAATATGTCTTAAAAACCCGTAGCATTGAGCTTATTTAATCAGTACTGGCTTGGTCACAATACGGAGAAGGATAAAGATCACGCAAAGGTAAAGTTATTTAATAATGACACGTTTAATAACATAACTAATTTAACAAAGTGAGCTCAAATACAAAGTCTTCGTGTTTAGTAAATGACTTAAATGAACAAACAAGATAACAATTTTTAAAAAAGGAGGGATTTTTTTCTTGTTTTTAGTACTACACATTTAAAAGCTTTTTAGTTTTTTTTTTAAATTTGTAAACTTTTTAAATGTTAACTAGCACTGTTTTTTATGATAAAAAGAGACCATTATATTGTAGTGCGATTTAAATCGAATAAAAAATAAAATAAAATATTACTTTAAATATAAGACGCATAACAACATTTTTATAAATCTTTCCATTTCCAAATTTAAAAGCTGTTTCTTGCAGCTTTCCGACAATTTATTTTTAAATCCATAATTTGTATTACTGATGTATAGGAATCTTAATAAGACACAATTAAAAAAAATGCACTGAAAATAATTCAACAATATATATTTTATTTTGTATATTATTCAGTAATTTATATATAATGCAAATGTTTGAATTTCATTTTTGAATGTATTTCTTCTACCTAATTTAACCCTTTTATTTATTTCTTCTCCAGCCGTTCAAAAAATAATTAAGTAATCCCACATAATTCATTTGAAGTGCCGCATTCTGCCGTCCGAAAATCTATTAACTATTTAAGCGATAAAATAGTTCTACAAGTAATTTTAGTTGATACGTCTCTGATGATAGATTATAACCCTTCTCTAATCTCAAGCATGAGTAAATTCTTATGTGTGAACAAGAACTTTTTATTCAAGAACGTATAAAATTACTGAAGAGATCCATTTTATGTCGAATCGAATAATTTTCGACAATTATATTATGTATTAGATTAATTTTTTAAACACGATTAATCAATTGGTAAAGTAAATATAACAGAAGTAAATTTTTAAGCGATTTTTTGATACGACTAATTAAACGACTGATTATTGTTTACAACTATTCCTCCTCAAATATGGAACATTTTACACGAAATTATCACCAATTATAATTATCCCTATTGATACGTATGCAGTAAAAATGATATTAAAATATTTTAGATTTAATTTAGTTTCCGAAATATAAATTTTTCTGTAATTTGTACAATATTGTTGCAATGATCACAACTAGTAAATTACTCCGTTTTATTGGAAAAAGGAAAGAAAGGTTATACGGCGATTATTATATTTATTTTCTCCTTCATCATTTTTAAATTGAAATTAAAATTATCTTTTAATTCGATTGGAATTAAAGACAGTTTATGTTTTTTAGGAAAATTTGAAAATTAATTAACCGAATGCTAATAAACAGATTAACATTTTTTTCAAATTTCCAGATGATATTTTATTTTTTTTTTCTTGCCAATTCCAAAGCAACGCAAATAATAATATTTCATTTCTAACACAAAAGTATTTCCATATAAATATTAAAAAGATAGAAAAACACTTAAAATGCGCTGAAATGCATTTTGTAAAAAAATATCTGAAGGCAAAGACCTCTTTTTACTTCATTCTTTTAATATTAGCTTATTTTCAAATGTTTAACTGATCTAATTAAATTAAACACAAAAAACAGCAATTGGATGACCTAACAGCAGCAGATTCTGCATTAAAATTGTCTAGTAAAAAAAGTGAATGCAAACATATTTAAAGGGGGATAGCCAAAGGTTTTTAATTTATAATTAAATCCCCTATTATTGTTCCAAAATTAACCCAAAAATCACCATGCTTTATTGTACATTTGATCTAAGTTTATATAAAATAAATTTTTAAATTTTACGTTGCATACTATAATTAGTAATTTTATGCAGTACTAAAAATATTTATTTCGTTACAGAGAGTAATAACAATATGTTTATTATTAGGGTCAAATTCTGATTAATCGTATTTGTGGCTTAAATTTGTTTTGTCCACAATCAACTTAAGAAGGAGGTTACAAAAGTAGGTTCTGCTTTAGATTGATAATAGAAATAAGTACCTCTTCAAGGGTTGTGTCTAATATTTAGAACGTGCATTAAAATCTGTATAAAAAATTGGCTAGATGACATAATGTGACAATTTTATAAGTACATGTTTCAGAGAGATTTATTAGTTAGGATTATATATCGCAAAGTTTCCCTTACAATGGAATAATTTTACATTCTACACTCACCACTAACTTTAAAATTTGCATTTTTTAGTATATTTCTCTTTAAAATGTTTTAAAGCATATGTAAAAAATTTTGTTTTGAAAAATAAGTGCAAGATAGCATTAATAAATATTCGTCGGTAAATGAAACTTTGCAGTATAACCCCACATATATTTACATATGAGCAAAGGTTTTAGATGATAATGTGATTTCATTACAAAAAATTCAAATACACGTACTACTTTTCGCCATCTTGAATAATGAAAAATTTATCAACATAAAAAAATCTTCATTTAAACAAATAAATATCTAGTTTTCGCTGTATTCTCTCCATAACAGATAAAGACATTTATAAATATATATTTCATGCAGTTTTCATGAAACAGAGAAAAATAAAATTTACAAACCTATTAAAATTCAAAGCACCTTAAATATAGAAGATATATAATCATTAGTCATCATAATAGATAATCATAAATAGTTGTTATTTAAAAAATATATATATTAAATATGTGACTTTTGCTCATGTTTTTAACAATCATGACGTCAGGTTAAATGTTCCAAAGACGGTGTTGTTAGAGATACATAAACATTTAAGGAAAGACATAACTGGGACATCATTCTCACTTACATTAGTTTTACTGTAATATTGTATACTTATTTATTATATTGAACTAAATTTTATTCCAGTGTTTATATATACTTTAATTAATGTGTTAAAATATGTAAGAATTTAACAAAAGTTAGAAAAAATTTTAGCTATCAGAAAATTTGTACTTTTCAGTTGAAAACCACATTAACTCCTAAAGTGCTTGAGTAATTTTGATAAGAATTTATTTGGTAATAGAGTATATATATAAGATTATATGTGGGAGACAGTTACGAAACAAATATTGGTTTCAGAAATATAAATTCTGACAATTAAAAAATTTCTGAAAAGATGTTATTATTCTAAAATAAAAAAGTTTTAGTCTCAGAAAAAAAACTGTTTGCCATAAGTCTTGGAACATAAATCAATGAATAGGGAATGCAAATCAAATAGGGAATATCAAAATCTGTCGAATAGTTTAAGAGAAAACGGGTCTAAAATCTTTCGTATTTCCCGTAGGATTGCACTCCTTTAGTACATCTTGTCTTCCTTTAATACATAAACATTTTGCCTCATTCTGATTTAATTTGACACATTTATTGCATTAAAGGCATTATTTAATGACAACAAAATAATTTTATTTGCAGCCAAAAACATGGAAATAACGGCCGGTTTGTTAAGGGTTTGTTTAGAATAGCGTTTTTATTTTATTCTATTTTTACAAGAATAAAGTATTCGATTTGTAAAATTTTCGAATTCCGGTTTTTGAAGGATCTACATGTTTTCGGCGTTACAGATTCCAAAAACATATTTTTATAAAATGTATATCTATGAGGCTGAATATATGTGAATCTGTGACATAAATTTTTTAAGCATTCTGTCTTTAGAATTAGAATTCTATGTACCGTCTATCTACCCAATTCTTTGCGTGGCCCTGTATATCATTTTATCTCTATTCTGCAAAAATTTCTTAGCAAACTGAATGCAGATCTGCTTAAAAATGCATAACGTATTAAAGAATCACCTTTAAGTAATTTACGCTCATATTCAGTAACGTTGGCGAATTTTTTGAATAACACTGTATACCAACTATAGCATTTATACACATCATATAATGGTCATAGATTTAGTGTTTAATTAAAATGCATTTCATCCATCCACCAGCCATCATCGGATACATATACAATACGTCGAAAGAATATAATATTTGAAATCTTTTGTGTGTCCCTATTAATGCTATGTACTTCATATTATGCAAGACAGTATCATATAATTCGTATAATTTATATTAAGTCTCAGTGACATATATCAATTTTGTTATACATGGAACAGTTTAATATATTGAAAATATGTCGTATACCATTCCACCGTTTACCGTTATGTAATGGAAATATTTTGTGTGACTCTGTAAATGAAAATTAGCTTTATTTTCGCCGCATACTTTATAGAATGCATATTTTAGTGCACCTCTTAGATGCATATTAATTTTAATATGTTTGACAGCGTGTAAAATCTTGAAAATTCCTTTGAAACGAGTTTTCCCTACAGGCCGTAATGCAATGTAAAACTTTTGAATCTCCCTGCATTTAAACTAATCATGGTAGAAACTTCAATTTCAATAGGGTTTCAACCTAAATACCTAATAGGGATAAACCTAAATAATGTCCAAAAATTTCTAGGCAACCCGAGTATATTTACGAGAATTACAGCGCGGACAAACGTACAGACGGACAGACAAACCGAATGCATAAGCACATTTCAACTTTGTTGAAAAGTACTAAAAAGAACCTTAATTTCAATGTTTTAGGCGTAGACATCACGGCGTCCAGGGGATGCATCTAAAAACACAATAAGGTCATAGTTCGAATTCAGGTGCTGCAAATCGACATTTTCATATTAAGTTGGATATAATAAAATAAATTTCCTATTTTTTGCAAATTTAAAGGTTCATATTATATTTTTTTATCAATGGCATTTATAATATTTCTTGGAATTCAATTTCTTTTTATTTTAAAACTATTGCAATTTGCAATTGATTCAGCATTTTCATTTTTTGTTAAACTTTTCATTTTGTTTTTAGAAATTTCAAATTTTATTTATATCTCCACTTTATCAGAATATTTTAAAACGTAATATCTATTAGAAATAATTAAACTACAGCTAATATCTTATACACGTGTAATTGTATTTCTTTTTGTTCTTTCATCGGTTCATACAATTCAAGCAGACGGTGCATTTGCTTAGAAATTCAAGCAAATAATTAAGGAATTTTAACGATAACTACGGATAATTAATTTCAGGTGCTGCGTACTATTTATACAAGAACTTTTAGTTATATTTCTGATAATGGATTACAAACCTCTTCTGCTCTCGTGCTTTGAAGCTTCATTAAGTGTAAACAAGAATGTTTTGTTCAAGAATGTATAAGTGCATTGAAGCAAGATGAGTTATGTTAGAATAATTATGTATATTTGCAACATGTATAGTCTGATATGTTTTTGTCTCAGGAAGTATATTTAAACGTTTTATTGTTTTTTGTTTTGAGATATAATAAACATTTTATAGTAATTTGTGGAAATTATATATTTATATTTAACGTGCATAAATTTATATTTAGTATTTCACGAAACTGTTAGATAGAAAAAAGTATTTAAAAAAAGTACGCTGTAAATTATTTAAAAAATAAAAATCTTATTGTTTGTAGTTAAAGCAGCTAAACTGTATTAACTAATTTTAATAATTACCTAATTTATCATGGTTACAGGGTTTTCGTTCATCTGACGAAATTCTATTCGTCTTTGTCCTCTGTTTGCCCGTCTGTCAGAGAGTCTTTACACAAAAACTATACAATTCAGAGAATTTAAATTTTGTGTATTGACAGCTGAATACTTCGTGTCACATGATATATCACATTTTTTTAATGTATTATTTTAATTAACTTAATATTTTCATTCTCATTTGTTCATTCTTGCACTTTAAATTTTAAAAAGGATTAGGAATTCCAACGCTTTGTGTGTAGACATCATAGCTTCAAGCTAAAGCATCTCGCTAGTAAACAGAAAGTTCTTGGTTTGAGCTACGATGTTGTAAATCAAAGTTTTCTTATTAAGGTGGATTTAAATAAATTTGCAATAAATATCATCAGGGCATTTTAAAATATTATATGCTATAAATTTTAATTAAAAAACAAGAAACTTAGTGCCTTTATTATGCAGCTAAATAGAATTAATAAATTTTAATAAATATCTAATTTTACACGGTTTCAAGATTTTGGTTCATTTGACGAATTGATCATTCGTCTCTGTACTCTCTTTGTCCTTCTGTCTTAGAGTCTATACACAAAAACTATATAAATAAAGGACATTAAAGAAAATCTATTATTTTAATTAACTTAATATTTCCAATATTACCCGTTCATTTTTGTAATTTAAATCTTAAAAAAGAACCTTAATTTCAACGCTTTACATGTAGACATCATAGCTTCAAGCTAAAACATCTTGCTAGAAAACAGAAAATTCTTGGTTCGAATCACGGTGCTGAAGTCGAAATTTTCATTTTAAGATGGATTTAATTAAATTTACAATAAATGTTATCATTGCATTTTAAAATGTTATGCACATTAAAAATAATTAAACTATTTCTAATATCTAATAAAAGTATAATTATATTTCTTCTTGTTCCTTCATGGACTCATGTAATTTAAATACTCAGTGTTTTCGCCGAACAATTCAAGCAAATAATTAAGGAATTTAAATGATAACTACGGATAATTAATGTCAGATGACGCATTCTATTTATACAAGAACTTTTACTTAAATCTCTGATGATGATCTACAAACCTCTTCTTACCTAATGATTTGAAGATTCATTATTGTAAACAAGAATGTTTTGTTCAAGAATGTATAAATGCATTGAAGTAAGATGCTTTATGTTAGAATAATCATGTATATTTGCACCATGCACAGTCTAATATGTGTTATTCTTAGTGAAACTATATAAATTTTTTATGTATTGTTTCGAGATATAATAACAAATAAATGCGTTAACAAACAATTTATAGTAATTTGGGAAAATCATATATTTACATTTAAGGCGCATAAATAAACATTTCCATTCTACAAAATTGTTGGATTTAAAAAAGTATGATAAAAGAAGCAGTACAGTCTAAATTTTTTGAAAATACAAAAAGTGTCTGTAGTTTTAGCAGCTAAACTACGTTAATTAATTTTAATAAAAGTGTTTTTAGGGTTTTGTTCGTCTGACGAAACTCTATTAGTCGCTTTCCTCTGTTTGTCCTTCTGTCATAGAGTCCATACACAAAAACTATATAAGTCAGAGACTTTAAATTTTGTGTACTGAAAGCTGGATACTTCGTGTCACACGGGAAATCATAAAAATGAAGAAAAATCTTTATATGAATTAACTTAATATTTTCAATATCATCAGTTCATTTTTGGACTTTAAATCTTAAAAAAGAAACTTAATTTCCACGCTTTACGTGTAGACATCAAAGCTTTATGCTAATATATCTCGTTTGTAAAGATAAAGTTCTTGGTTCGAGTCACGATGTTGTAAGTCGAAATTTCCATATTAAGATGGATTTAATTTAATTTACAATGAATATTTTCAGGGCATTTTAAAAAGTTACATACATTAAAATAATTAAACTACAGTTAATTTCAAATACAAGTATACATATATTTCTTCTTGCCCTTTCATGGGTTCACCTGGTTCAAGTACACAGTACATACGCTTAACAATTATAGCAAATACTTGAGGTATTTGAATGATAATCATTGATAAGTAATTTCAGGTGTTGAGTAGTATTCATACAAGAATTTTACTTATATCTCTGATGATGGATTACAAACCTCTTCTGCTCTCGTGCTTTGGAGATTCATCTTTGGAGAAAGTTTGGAGAAAGTCATCTTTGGAGATCGTAAACAAAAATGTTTTGTTCAAGAATGTATAAGTGTATTGAAGCATGATGCGTTATGCTGGAATAATTATGTATGTTAGTTCCATGCGTAGTCTAATATGTGTTGTTCTTAGGGAATCTATGTAAACGTTTTATCTTTTTATTTGGAGATATAATAAACAATTTAAAGTAATTTGTGAAAATCATATGTTTATATTTAACGTGCATAAACTTATATTTACTGTTTTATGAAACTGTTAAATTGAAAAAAGTATTAAAAAAAGCATTACGCTGTAAATTTTATTTAAAAGATAATAATCTTATTGTAAGTAGTTTAAGCAGCTAAACTGAATTAACTAATAATGAATCCATAATTTTTCAGGGTTTCAGTGTTTTCGTTCATCTGAAGAAAATCTATTCCTCTTTGTCTGTCCATCTGTCACAGAGTCCGTACACAAAAACTGCATAAGTCAGAGACTTAAAATTTTGCATACTGACAGATGAATACTTCGTGCCACACGACAAATGATAAAATTTTGAAAAATACTATTATTTTAATTAAGTATTTTCAATATAATTCGTTCATTTTTACACTTTACATTTTAAAAGATAATCTTATTTCAACGCTTTACGTGTAGACACGGAAGCTTCAAGATAAAGCATCTCACTAGTAAACCGAAAGTTCTTGGTTCGAGTCACAATGCTGAAAGTCGAAATTTACATATTGAGATGGATTTAATTAAATTTACAATCAATATTATCAGGGCATTTTCAAATGTTATGTATATTAAAAATAATTAAACTACATCTAAAATATAACACAACCGTAATTTTATCTCTTCATATCCTTTCATCGGTTCATTCAATTCAAGTACACAGTGTATTTGTTTAGCAATTCAAGCAAGTAATTAAGGAATTTCAGTGACGGACTACGGATAATTAATTTCAGGTGGTGAGTAGTATTTATACAAGAATTTTTAGTTATATCTCTGATGATGGATTACAAACCTCTTCTGTTCTCGTGCTTTGAAGATTCATTAAGTGTAAACAGGAATGTTTTAATCAAGAATGTATAAGTGTATCGAAGCAATATGGGTTATGTTAGAATCATAATGTTCATTTGTGCCACGCGTAGTCTAATATGTGTTGTTCTTAAGGAAATTTATCTAAATGTTTTATTTTTTGATTCGAGATTTAAGAAAGAAATAAATATTTTAACAAATAATTTATAGTAATTTCTGAAGCACATATAATTACCTTTAACGTGCATTAATTTACATTTATTATTCTATGAATTTCTTTGATTGAAAAAAAGCATAAAAAAGAAGCAGTACAGCGTAAATTTTATTAAAAAAATAATAACCGTAGTGTCAGCAATTTTAGCTCCTAAACTGCGTTAGCTAATTTTAATAAAAGTGTTTTCAGGGTTTCGTTCATATGACAAAACACTATTTGTCTCTGTCCCCTGTCTGTTCTGTCTTTTGTGCATCTATTACAAAGTTCTTACACAAAATTTGCGTAAGTCAGAAAGTCAGAAACTTTAAATTTTGCCTGCTGACAGCTGAACACTTCGCGCCACACGACAAATCATAAAATTTTGAAAAATACCATAATTTTAATGAAATTATTTTTAATAACATATGTTCATTCTTGTGCTGTAAATTTTAAATGAGAATCTTATTTGTAACGTTTTATCGGTAGACAACATAACTTCAAGCTAAAACATGTCACTAGTAAACAGAAGTTTCTTAGTTTGTCTCCCAGTGCTGTAAGTTTAAATGTTTATGTAAAAATGGATTCAATTAAAATTAACTTCGTATCTTTTTGCCCATTTAAGGGTTTATATTATTATTTTTTATCATTGACATTTATAATAATATTATAATTATTATAATTAAAAAAAATTTTCTTTGAATTTAATTTTTTTCTAACTTAAAAACTATTGCGATTTATTAATGGTTCATTATTTTAATTTTCACTCAAAACAATTTTTTTTCGTTTCTAGAAACTTGTAAAAAAACTATATCTATTATATCTATTTTTTATATCTATTTTTTTCATTTGATTAAAAAAAATAAAAATGGAATTTTTAAATTTATTTGAATAATTTGATTTGAACATTTTTATTTTGATTAAAATTTTCCTTTTATAATTATTTTAAAATTTACTTTATTGGTGCCACTCTCTATGCAACAATTTAATATTTATAAATTAAAGAATAAGTTAAATTGAGAAATAATATTTCCAATGTATTAATAGTACACTCCTTAAAGGAATTCAGTAAAACAAAAAAAATTATCTTTTCTAAAAATGATTATACTTTTTCAACAGTATTTCTTTTATATTATTCTAAGAAATCAGTTTAATTGCTTGTGATGTCAACTTTTTGCGGTAAAAATACATTAATAATGAATTAAAAATATATATAAAAAGGTAATTGATGAAATTCTTAAAATTAAAATAATCAGATGCGTTTTTTTATAAAAATGAAAGAAATTTTCTTACGTTTAAAAGCTTCTAAAACTTACAACATAAAAAGAAATTCTTTAATCCGGTAAACCTATTATAATACGCAATGGCGTCTATTGTTGTTGATCTAAAGCTAGCGAGGGGTGGGGGATAGAGTTGTCGGACTCAGAATGATATATGCGTTAACCACACATTTCTGAAAATTTTGAGGACGCACCTTTTAGTCCATCCAACGTTTTAAAATGGTGTTTCAAATAGCAAGAGTTTACCAATATAAAACAGAATCTAGAAAAAGGAAAATCATTTCACTTTTTAAAATATACACATATTATTAATAAAAAAATTAATTTGAAAGTGAAATTGTCTAATGAACTTCTAAGGAAACAGAAAACACATTTATAAAAGAAAATTTAGAAGAAAAGTTTAACAAGATTCATTATATAAATACAAGACGTATGAAGCTTCTTTTAAAGTAAAGAGTGCTTAATTACTAAATTTCCTATAATAATTGCATTCTTAAAAATTACATTTCAAAATTAAACTGATGGTCATTTAATTTTATAAGAGTAAAAAGAAAAAAAAAAAAAAAATATTTACTGAAAAATTATATAACATTATTTTTTATATTAAAAAAAAAATCTAGGACTCATGATTGCTAAATCAAGTATTAACTACACCCTGGGTCTCTGACTATAAATTAGCTGAGACAAAAGTTCTATTGCACAAGTGAATTACATGTTGGTGAGGAATTCGTAAGTAAAAAACGAGCTATTTTCAGAAACATCTATACTAATGAAAGAACAAAACGCTCTGCCTGTGTGTCTGCGATGCACAGTGTGGTATTTTGCTGAAAAATCTGGCCAAAATTATTTACAATATTTTTTGCATTCTATAGTAGATCAAATGGTTTAAGAAAACGTAAAATATATTATTATGCTAGAAACAAATCATTTTTCGAACAATTATGCAAATTAGTGTCCTACTGCCCATCATTCTTTCGAGCATATTTTTCTTCTCGTCCTTTTCAGAATTCCTCGAAAACTAAATTTTGACAATATCAGCTGTAATGACTCTGCAGAAGTTTTTTTTTATGTTTTGTGGGGTTTTTTCGCATATTGCAAGTCATTATGTACATTTTCATTGCAGTCTATGAGCATGTCTTTTCTTGAAGAGTTTTGAGTACATGAACGAAAATGCATGTTGCGGGCTTCAGCCGCCATCTCTGATAGCTGCCCAAGCGGGTGGTATCTATGTTCTTTAATAATAGGTCCGTGATTCAAAATTTTGTATAATGTATGTGGCACTGGGTAAAGATTTACATAAAGGTTAGAAGTATCATTCTCAATTTCTTAAAAAAAATTTAATATCTATTTTATAACCACTAGATAGCACTTCCAGAATAGCTGTCAGATTGTGCACTAATTTTATCTCAATTCCTGTAATTTAAGCTGATATTTCTTAATCTGAGAAAGCTTTCTTGAGATATTTCCGAAATTAGCTTTTGTAACGTGTACCAGTAACGCATCTCAGTTTAAAATATGTCTTGCATGAGGTTTTTTAATATATTAACAATCTTTTTCATTATTACTTCTTGCTTACCATTTTTTTAATTAGAAGCAAGATGTAAAATTGACTCGAAAAAGCTTATTCTAACATGAAATACTGAAAGACCGAATTTCAAAGAATCAGAATCACTGATTTTAATTGTTTTAACTTATTAAAATCTTTTTGATGATTGTTTGCTAATATAGTATTGCATTGATGTATTGATTGCTAGTAATAGCAATGCAAACTTTAGCATCCACACTAGTCAGCACTAACCTGAATTGAACTTGTAATAAGACATAAGCTCTGAATATCTTGTAATTATTAAATTTCGTGTTTGCTCTTCAATGTATTTTATTTCCTCTTGGATTATGTAATTATTATCATGAATAAATCTTATTAGTATAAGAAAGCAAAAGGGTGGATATGAAGGTACAGGATTCGGAAACCATACTTTTGAAATCTATTTATTTGCTTATTAATCTCAAAGAAGCTAAAGAATTTGGAAATATTTGAGTCACGTTTAAGTCAAAGGATTTTTCAGATTTTTGATTAAATATTTGTTGTATAGAGCTGTCACAATCCCTTTTGCATAGGAGTTCTAAACTTATCAATTCTGCTTCACTTGCTGTTGTGAAAACATTTTCTAAGTATTTACACAGTCTTTGAGTAAATTGATCTAAAAGATTTTGAAGTTTTACTTTTGCCATGTTTTCAGTAATGTAGTTATCTTTTTGATAACATTGTTCTTTAGCTCTCTGAAGAAGTATATAGCGAAAACATATATATTTATTAGATGGCCCTGTGATATTATATAGATTGTATATAAGATCTGCTGCAACAAACATGGCGAAAGCCTCAGGGGTAAGTTTAACATAATTAGGTTTGAGGTCTAAGACAAAGGATTAAGTTTTCTTCGATATTTTGCTGCCCGTCTGGCCTGGCTGCAATGTCTTTAATAATTTTTGAAACATCTGCATGTCCAGCAGTTATTTTGCTCAGTTGAACTGCGATTGTTCTTGGCTAATTTCAGATTTTAATTGTTCCGTTTTTTATCTCCTACTTCTGTCAATACAATTTTTAAGATATTTTGCTGGGTGACCGAGTTTTTCTACTATCCTTATAGATAATAAAGAGGTTCATTTCAGTCATTCCTCATTGTTTTCACGAAAATATTGTTTAGTGAAACCCGAAAAAGCTCATTTTTGTTTATAACTATGTTTGAAAGATTTTTTTCTGACCTTGCAAATGTATGTAATTTTATAAATATTTCGCAATTTCGATAAGTGTCTTCTTTAGAAACTTACTGAAAATAAAAATATTCTGTGTCACAATACTTTTATTACATCACTCATATATATATTTTTTGATATTTCTACTGATTTTTTTATTCAGTAGAATAGAAAAATAATATATGTATATTTGGTAAATTTCTTCTTAGTAATATAAAACTCTCTTACCTCGCTAGTGAATAAAGAACAAAATTCCTTATGGTTAGTTTAAAATATATTATTCAAAAAGATAACTGATAATTTACATACTACAAACACTTGGTACAAAACTAAAATGTTACATTATTTACAAAGAATCAGTCCACGTTATGCGTGTACGATCAAAAACTTCTTACTTAAAGAAAAAAAGAAACATCCAATTACTTAAAAAAAAAAAGAATTTTCCGGTCCAGTTTGCGTATTTGTCATCTGCACACCAAAGGATATCCAGTAGGAAGTAAAAATCCACAGCATATGTTAAATGCAAAGAGTTAATAAGTTTAAAAGTTCAATAAAGTAAAAAAATCTGCTTCTCAGAATTTTTTTTTTATTTATTAAAAAAAATGGGGGGCAAATCGGGGTAAATTTAATTTCATATATTTTAATTAAAAGGCCTATACATTATGAAAACACAAGAATTCTTACTGAACTCACTTTAACTCCCTATTAAAATTATAAATTTATCTAAAATGTTGAACACAAGAAAACCTATGGTTTCAAACTTGAATATCATAATGAAGATGTACTGTATTTACAAAAATATTTATGTTGTAGAGAGTATATACCTTCGTCTTTAAAAACTGCAAAATATTTCTGAAGTTCTACTAAAAATAATTTTTTATGCGTTCTTTAAAATGCTGCGTAGATTAGAAGCATAAAATGAGAAATACAAAATCCATCAATTCCAAGTAAAATATCGGACAATTGGGAATAGACAGAAATGAATCCTTTATCATATGCACAGGATAGTCCTCTTATATCAACCAGAAAATTATCAACTAAACATGTAATTTAAAATTCTGACTTTGGGCCAGCTTTTTCAGAAAAATACGACACTGTGCGATGTGTAGAGAAATTTGCGGTACGAAATAGTTTCAAAAAAATTTTGAGAATTGCCCAAAGTCTTTCATGAAGTACCTGATATTCAAAATTTCAAAATTCTAATTATTAACTGAGTAATTAATTAAAATCCAGCACTCACTTTCATCAAAAAGTCGCATTTTTTCAGTTTCCCTTTGCTTGCTTACGGTTAGTTGGTTGTATAAAAATTTTGCAGAAATAATTTAAAAAGTTGAAACAGGATTAAAAAAATCAATTTTAAATGTTGTTTTTCCAAAGGCTTTTAAAATACATATACCGGCAAAGTGTCATCTTAAATGAGGTTTGTTAATCCTAGCTGTTGTACGTCAGATTGTTGGCACTTGGTACATTAGAATGTAAGTTTGGTTAGCTGTGTTGCAGTTAAAATAAAACGTATATCAGGCTTTTCTATGAGTTTTTTTATTATTGGTTACATTTAAATGTTTCTATTTAATTAAAAATTTTATAATGGATATGATTTGTTCTTAAAACGAAAATAAAATTGCTATTTAGCGAACAATTGTTTGAATCTGCAGACGATTCATACACTAAAATAAATTATCAAGTAGCAAAGTAAATTATATATCAGAAATAGTTACTAAAAAATAATGGCAAAACTGGTTACAACCATGATGTTTAGGCTTATTAAAAAAAACCGATCCCAACCGAAGAAAAAGAATGACAATACTACGATCTGAATAAGACAAGATTCCATGAGCATAACCCGACTCGAATCTAAAAATTTCATTTGAAAAAAAAAGGATTTGATTTCTGACCCGAACCAAGTCTGTATCCCACAGAAATGTTCAAATAAAGCATAACCCGAAAGAACAAGGAAAAATAATTTTCGTGGACATGCAACCCGATCCGAACCTAATACTTTAAAAAAAAAACCTGAAATATTACCCGAACGAAATCTCAAAACGATAAAAATATTCAAAAAATTATAACCCGATTCGAACAACACAAAATATTTTCCCCGAACGTAAAACCAACTTGAACATAAAAACTCCATTTGAAAAAACCTGAAATTTGATCCAAACTAAATATTCGAAAGAACCATAACCGAATTCAAGTAAAACAAAGTAATTTCTGTAGACATGAAGCCGATCCAAACCTAAAAATTAAATTTGAAAAATATACCTGAAATTTGAACCGAACCAAATCTGAACCTGACAAAAATATTTCAAAGAACCATACCACGATCCAGGAAGAAGCGGTTTTTGCATTCAAAAAACATGTTTGGAGTTACGTCCATAGTAGTGGAAACAATGCTTCGAAAATTCGTTCAAACGGATGTACAGTGGGTTGCCAAATTATTAGGGACAGTAATGGAATATAGCTTTTTTGTACAATATTACGATATAATTTGAAAATAAACAGTGTTTTTAAGTTTAAAAAGTTTTATTATTATAGTTTGAGTATTCACGTATTATTATATAAAAAAAAACTCAACAAAAAATATAATATAGTCAATTTACCAATGTTAAGTAAAGACTATTAATATTTGGTGACATTTGCTTTAGCTTCAAGGAATGCTTCGATGCGTCTTTGCATACTCTCTTCGTCATTTGTTGCACTTCCTTTTATTTTAGAGTTGTCATGCCAAACATTTATTAGTTTTTCGATGAGTTGTACCTTGGTTGTAACCATATTTTGGCGATTTCGCCTTGGTGATCTTCCATAAGCTTTCTGTGGGGTTCATGTCAAGGGAATTGCCAGGCCAAGGTAAAACTGGATATTGTGATCTTCCCAAAACTTTGTAATGCTTCTAGCTTTATAACAAGGCACTGAATCATGCATAAACATGAACTCTTCACCACTTGGGAACCATTCTTTAATTTGTGGAAGCAGTCGAGTTTCAAGAACATGCCTGTATTGGTCTTGTCTCATGATTCCCTAGACTTTGTAAAGGCGTCCAACTCTTTTAGCGCTTATGACAGACCACACCATTACTTTATCAGGGTGTTTAACACTATCCACAATGCAGTGATGGCGGTATTTTTCGCCTGAGCGTCACCTGACAAAGCTGCTTTTATCGGCTAAAATCTCAAAAATTGACTCATCTGAGAAAAGCACCTGAAAAAAATTAAATATCTTAATAATTTAGAATTAAAAGATTTGAAATGACATAAATAATAATTATCTTAACAACTCACATTACTCCTGTCATCAAATGTCTTCTGGCGATGTTCACGAGCCTAGGCAAGGTGCTTCTGTCAACTAGAGTTTCTTGCCTGGCCAATGCAAATCCTGTCAACCCTTCCTCCGCTAATGTCCACAGCACAGTTTTCTCAAAACTGGCATTCCAGATTCTTTAATAATGTAAATAAGGAGTCCCATCTTTTTCTTTCTGTTTCCTGAACAGATATCCTTGATTTTGATATCGGTAAGTGGAGTTCTTATGCGTTTTCTTCCACTTTTACCTCTTCATTTGGGCGAAAGTGGCTAGTTTTTGACCAGATTTATTTTTGTCCTGTTGCCTACTGACTTGGAAACTGGAGTAAGTTCTGCTACCTTCTCTTTTAGAATGACTCATATGCAGAAGAAGAGGTTTTACCTCAGATTTTTTTCCTAAGGGACAAATCAACCTCTCAACCCATACTGAAATCATTAAAAATAAAAAACGAATTAAATCGTAAATAATTTTCTAAAAAAAAATATTTAATCAATAAAGAAAGATAATACTCACATATAATTCTTAAATTTTCCAAAAAACCCCCAAAGAATTTTGTTTAAGTTAAAGGAAAGCATGTTCCACTATTGCGTGTAAAACAATTCATTAGCATCTTTCCCATTATTAAAATATTTATAGAAAGCAAACAAACCTTTTAACATACTAAAAGTACTTAAAAGTGAATTATAGAGATATTGACAATGGTAAAATACATTCCTTCAAAAATTAAACCATTTAGAGCCGCAGCCAAGGGCACCCAAAGTGTATGACTAGCAATAAATGTAACTGTCCCTAATAATTTGGCAACCCACTGTAAAGGTGTATTGATTTTCATGGGGAATACTTAAGTAATAAAGTCAATATTGATCGTAAATATTTGTGTTTTCATTACTGGGCCAGAAATATAAATATCAACTCTTGTATCTACGAATAAGTTTGATAACGGAGTTTCCTTCGACTATAGGTGTGTTAAAAAATTGCGCTCCTTGGGATGAAAAGTGGAACTAACATATTTTACACAGCGTGCACAGCTTGCCTTCTATTTGGTGAAGAAAACAGCAGCGAGTCGAGTAGAAGGCTCTTATAAATCACTATTGGGTTCTTAATTGAGTGGTGGTTACCATTATTTCCGAATAGAAATTTAAGAAATTTTTTGGAATTGCTATTTGTATCCCCATGTCGTCGGACAATATATCTACGGTTAGATTGAAAATCGGTGTATCGTTCCAATTTAGGTTTGTTTACGAAAGTATTATCATGGTGGTGTAAAGTGAAATTGAAGCATTCAGCAAAGCGTGCATTGCACGCCATCTTTACCCGGCCGCAGGTGGCCATGATCCTTTTCGGATGTTCTATGAAACATAATGTGCCCCGTGGTTACTGTGAAACCAAAGTATTTTGTACCACAT
Source organism: Maratus speculifer (assembly GCA_964019185.1). Classification (NCBI taxonomy): domain Eukaryota; kingdom Metazoa; phylum Arthropoda; class Arachnida; order Araneae; family Salticidae; genus Maratus; species Maratus speculifer. The sequence goes on along the minus strand of OZ025292.1, from coordinate 306,205,411 downwards.
GATGGTTAGAGAGTTTAGTTTATAGTTAGTATCAAGTTAAAATTTGGTTATGTTAGGTAGCAATTATGTTGGGATTAGGTTGGAAATACATTACGGTTAATATTAGGTGATATTTAATATTCTGATAAGTTACAGTTAGGTTAAGATTAAGCTGCAGTTACGTTATAACTGGATTACGGATAAGTTACGATAAAGGGACGACTAGGTTCCATTTATGTTAAATTTAAATTAAGGTTAGGTTGCAGTTAGGTTACGGTTAGATTGTGTGTACAAAGTGAACATTACGCATGCTTCGATTTAAATACTGACTTATTTTTGTACAATTGCCCTTAAGTTGTAATACTATATACTGATCTTTTAGGTAGTCATCGAGTATCGATTTCATTCACAGTGTAGTCGGATTTAAGAGTGATATAATTTAAAATTCAAAATATTTCTCATGTGATTTCTATGTAAAAAATAGTAATTAGTTACGTGACTTAACGGTGATTTTCACGGGTAATTATCAACAATTTAACGAGAAAATCACTCAATTGTTGGACACATATTCCCTCCCGCGTTTATCTTTGCAGACATTTTGTTTATTTTTACAGCTAAATATTAGTTTATTTTAACGGATATTCTACACAGTCAGCGGACACATATTTGAGATAATGTGTTTTGACATATCTCGAGTTAAAGATAAAATCATGCAGATTTCAAGTTCGTTTAATATTATTATTACGGAAAAGGGCAACGCCGGGCGGGGTACCTAGTAAGAAATATTTTAAGAGAAAAGCACATTCTGTCACTCAGGGATTACCCGCACCAAGCACCAAGGTAAGACCAATACTTATGTGGGCGCGGGTACTAAGTCCAACTGCCAATTCCTTATTAGCAGATAGAAATTTTTGCGTTATTGTTCTTTTTTTAAATCGTAGCTTTGTGTAAAAAAATCTAACCCATACAAATTATAAGAGTTTTGTAATGATATTTATTGGTGAGTATTTATTAAAATAATTTACAAATGGAAATGCGTAATTTTGATTTATAACTTTAAAAAAAGAACCCGCCACGATCTCTTATACACATTGAGGTCGAACTAGTACCTGCTCTATTTTGTCTCTGATGCCCAGTACACAATGATCACCATTTCAAAAAACATCGTTGGAGAAAACACAATTAAAATTCTGGAAGAAGCATTGATTCTTGGGCAGATAACGTAAATAATAGTTGAAAAGCATATTTTTTTTTTTAATTTAGCGTTGAGCAATGTGGCATAAGAGACTAAAATAAGAAATATTTGTTATCTTTCTGAAACAAATTATGCGATTTTACATCACCTTACTCCTACATAAGGTATTCTGAATGAATTTTAATGTGCATTTTCATAAAAGCTGAGAGAAAAATTTTGTTTATTTATTTTTATGTTAAATGTTCGTTATGTTTATTTTTATGTTATGGAATTTTAGTTCACTTTGCTAAGTTTGTTTGTTCTTTACCTTTGTGCATATAATCTACTTCCGAATGTATCAACTTTAGTTACCTTTGATTTTTTAAAATTAATTATTATCGGTATCCCTTGGCGTTGCCCGGACCCTTCATAATATTTATAAATAAACCTAAAATTTGTATCAGAGGTCAACAGAGAACGGAATTCTTTTAAAATTTTGCAGATTACATTACGCTTCACAAGTATATCTTTGTAAAGTTAGATCGGTATTTTTTGAAAAAGTACTATTATAACTAAGTATGATTTTGAAAACATTTTGCTGAAATACTTTAAAATAATTTGATGTCTTAATAGCAAAATTCCGCAAGCAACGAAATTTAGTATCATATAACGAAGAACTCGAATGAATTTTTAATTTATAATAGGTAAGCTAAAATAATTTGCTACAGTTCTTTCTCTGGTTTACTAGTATCTAAACTTTTAAAATTTAACAGTTTGTAAGGTTAAACGTTACAAAGTTTCATAAATATGCCAAGCATACAAAATTTATGAAAGAATTTTAATGTTCTTTTCAATAAAATCAAATGTGATAGCAACTTCATTTTTATGAGAATGTTTAGTGCCGCATGGAAGAAATTTACGCAAACACCAGTGAGAGACCGGATATTTTCACATTACATGACAGTTTTAAAATACAAAGTTTTAAACAATGTTTTGAAAGATAAAGAATTCTTTTTATAAGTATGTTTAATTAGTATTTCAAGAAATATTAATTATTTAGGCTAATATGTTTTCTAAACAGCAAGATAAACCAGTTTTTTTAAGTTTTTAAATTAAAAGGTAAATACTTAATTGAGAATATTTACTCAAATGAATTATTTTTTTATAGTAATTATCTAGAACAGATAATTGTACATTATAAAATTAATGAACTGAAACATAGATTCAAATATGAACTTAGGGTTGCATGAATAACACTAATTGAGCTCACATGGTTATGGTTACAATGGCAACATACATAGTTTCACATCACAAAGCATTATTTTGGGCAATGTAGCACGTATACAATGATTTGTATACATAAAATCCAAAATTTTGCATTGAATTTTTTTTTCCAAAACTAAAAACGGCAACACAAACAGAAACAGTAGAGAACCAATAAATAAAACGCAGGCATAATTATTTACTTTAGAGAGAAATTTTTTATTTAGATAATATAAATTTTAAGCAACCATTTTCAATAACTATACATTTGATACTGGAAGCTAAAGTCAACAACAAATCATACCATGGAGAATATTCAGAATTTTACTTTTAATGGCGTTTTTAAAAAATGAAATCCTTAGGAGATATACCTTGTATTATATTACATTGACTCTATCGATTTTAAATATTTCCAGAATAAACAAATTTATTAAAGTTTGTTCGAGAGATCATCAGCTACGAAATCACGAAATGACAGTGCACATTAATTCCACCAAATTGCTTTTAGTAGCTTATTGCTTCTAGTAGTTTATTCTTTTTCCTTTTTGCTTTTTCAAATTTTCGTGAATATTTTGGGATTTTTCTAACTTTGCAACGTTTTTTACTCACCTATACGAGGAAGTTGCACTTAACCCGTCAGTAGTCGCGTGTCGGTCTTTTCGCCGCCCGTATAACTTATCTTCTCCTAACTTATATCACATTACAAATACAGCGGAGATCTACCATGTAGCTGACTTTAAAGCTTTCTCGAGCACCTTAGTGAAGTAACAGGACACCTCTGTTTTTCTTTCAGGTAGATTTTTAGAAACAAAGTTGAAATTGGCAAAAAAGTCTACGTAAAGTCACTAATGCGAGTTCATTTTTACTTTTTCCGATTACTCCAGATCTCATGAATAAAATGCGTAATTTATGAAAACTGCAAATTTATATTTTCGTTGTAATGTTATTTTCGTATATTAGGTGAAAAATATTTCTTATTTTACATATGTGGTATGCGGGGGACCAGCGGCGAAAAGACCGAGCGCGACTAATGACGGTGTGAAAAAAGTCGCGACTACTCGCGGGTTAATCTTTCAGCAATAAATACAGTAAATTCATTCTACTGCGACTCATATTTATATAACGACTTGAGTTTAGAAGCAGTTTTATGTCGGTAATGGATCCACACAACAAAAATTCCAATATTTTTAACATTATATTGTCATAAATTAGAAAATTTTCCTGTATTTTACTTCATTTTAACAAGTCTTCAATTGAGATTAATTATGTTTTCAGATGCATTTGTTTAAAAATGGCTAGTACACGCGTATCAATGCGCAATACAAAAAAAAATGTAATTAAGCTTTAATTCTTTGAAAGATGGAAAAAACATGCAAAGATGACTCAGGACATCAATATGGTTACATGTAAAGGATAAAAATGTATTGTTTAGAAATGATGAAATATTTTTAATATGGCGTGTGGTCTCCTTAAGCAAATAAGATTGCTGCACATCTGTTTTCCATGTATATGATGATGTTATCGATATTATTTTGGGGAATACTATTCCACTCCTCCAGAAGTGCAATCTCCAAATCTCGGACAATAAAAGTAGGTCTTCATCTCGCAACAATGCTCATTTGAGCATGCCCCAAACATGCTTGATCGGAAATATTTCTGGAGAGCAAGCACACTGGCCATTCCAAACTCGGTATTGTTGTAGCTTTAAGCATGTTCTCCACAGGACGAGCTGTATGCAGTCCAGCATTATCATGCTGGAAGACAAAGAATCTCCCATATCAAGGAATCTCTATGACTGCAAAATAAGGAATGACATGAAGTCTAACAGGACGATCTGTATGCTGTCTAGCATTATCATGCTGGATGACAAAGAATGTCCCATGGCTGCAGTTTAAGGATTGACATGAGGTCTAATTATTTTGTTTGCATACCTTTGGGCCGCCAAAGTACCATTCCAAATCATGCATGTCCGAACGTCCACCTATGCTTATTCCATCCTATACAATCAAACCATCTTATCTGCATTGTGACCTTTCAGAAACAAATGTGGGGTTGTTTCGTATGTCACTTTCCCACCATACCAAAAGGCTACGAACGTTACACACGAGATTGAATTGTGAGTCTCTGTACCAGCACTTAGCTTCAATCGTTTTGCTCTCAATCTCGATGTTCAGCAGCCCATCTTTTTCGGGCTGCACGGTGGCTTTAGGCCAACAGATAGCAGGCCATTGACCTACGCGCATAGAGACCTTCCTGATGAAACCTATTACGTACTGTTTGGTTGGACACTCTTCCTCCTGTTGCCAAGAGGAACTGCCTTTACTGCTGAGTAGCATTGTCTGTCAGCACTGTAGCTCACGAGCGGTAATCAGTTGTTGTAGTAACGGATGGACGAACTTGGCTGGTCGATGTTTAACATTCCTTGTTTCTTGGAATCGATTCCATAGCTTTACAAGACGCTTCTGGATTAAAGATTTTTTTGCTTTTGTTAAATTTACTAAAATTAATAATTTTGTATTAGTACTATACTAAAAGTAATGAATGCCAGAAAAAATTGGGAAAGATTTCGTTTCTTGTTGAACATTAATATTTCTGATTAATTCAACTGTTTAAGTGTGTAGTTTGTTACATATCTTATTATTTCACCATCTGTTTTGCTTTTTAAAACAATTCAACCAAGCTGATCGGTTTAGTTAAGTAATCCATAGTTTTCTAAAGCTTTCTCCCGATATTTTGATGTAAAGTTGAAGTGTGCGCATCCAGCTTTCCAAGAGAATGGAAATTTGATTTTCCCTCGTCTGTTGGGGCAAAACAGGGAGCTCGTTGGCCAACATTTTTCCGAAGCACATGTATCAACTTCTGAGAGCGCCATACAAGCATCCACTTTTGACGAAATCCAGCCAACAACATCGAATCCATCTACAGCATTCAAGATATCTCCTAAAATAACTGTCCCTTCATCACACGGAGAAACGATGGATAAAAAGAATAATTTCAAGAAAATAGGAAAAGCAGCAATTATTACATCCTTATCATACAAGACGAAACTGGAACTAGAAGAAGTTGCTAAGAAAAATAGATTCTTAATAATTTTTAGCACTCCCCTCTTTTACTTAAGTGTAATTAAAATATAACGAATTGCGTATTCATTATGATTAATCTGACATACAGTGCTGCAAGTTCAAAAATGTATTTTGATATAATATTAAAATTCTTTCGTGTTTTTATTTCTATTATGTATAATATTTTCTATTATATAAAGGAACATTTGCTTTCTTTGCTAAAAATGGCATTTGTCTTTGTAATTTAATGTTATTCTATGTAAATGTAAGATTTGAAAAACATAAAAGCTTTAAAGTTATTTTATACGTTTAATAATAATTTATTCAATAAATTTGTTTAAAAAGTCTTCGTAAACAAAATTGTAATTAATCATTTTTAATTAATCTAATATTTACATTCAAATTTTATTTATTAATATTCTTTCTCCATAAATTTATTAATTTGGAGCTAAAAAGAAAGATCTAGACGTGAAACTTGATCAAATTAATTACTATTTTGTAAAAATGGATTGCATCAATTTCATGTACCAGCAAATGAAAAAAAAATCGTATTTTATCATTTACTAGTACTTTGATTAGAAATAAAATGGTTTTAAAAGTTTGAGTAGCGATGTTATAAAGCATATTTTAGTAAAATTTAAATTAATTGTTTTATATTCATAATAACATTTCTATTTTAGTAATTTTTTAAAAAAAAAGATTAAAATAACAGCAGATTATTTGAAAAATCAGTTGTTTTTTCACCAGTTGGTGTTGTGTCATTCATTTTTTTTATTTCTAAATTCGTGTTTAATATCCATATTTCTAATGAAAAATTTAAAATACTTGATTAATTTAAACCAACTTCAATTTTTACTTTTGGCTATAAATACAGATTAATAGAAAAAATGGAAGCTTTTTTAATTACAGTAAAAAATAAATAGTAAGCATGAGGGAAAGTCAATAATTAGGTCACAAATCGATATGAAAAGTCAGAAATTAGTCGTAAACTTTTTCCAAAAGATGCTTGTAAGTGACAGAGTTATCCAACTAAGACGTAAATTTCGAATTTATAAGAGAACAACTGTGCACGGGGAGCAGGGACGTTTAAAACTTATTGACGAAGAACGAAGTAGTCGACCTGTTGAGATTGTGAAAGAAGAAACAGCGCGGAATGCTGATGAAATTTTTATAGGTGATAAGTGAAAAACAATAGCTCAGCTCTTTCTTCAGACATCAACGTTTATATCAGTCAACTGTAGGCTTAAATCGTGTACTCTGTCGCAGTTACTATTTTTGTTCGCAAATTACTTCGTTCTTAGTCGACAACTTTTGAATGTTCCTCCTTTTTATGCACAACTGTTGTCTCATAAATTTGAAACTAACATCTTGTACTTGTATAATGCTGCCAGCTGTTAGAATATTTAAACAGTTTACTACTAATTTCTGACCTCTCATATCGGATTATGACATACTTATTAACTTTTCCTCGCATTCCTCTAGAAATCGAAGGCAGACACAAGGACGCACAGATAGATTGAAAGTTTTTTTCTATTAGTATGGATCATGTATGAATAAAAACTATTCTAGCTTAGACAAGAAATCTTGATAAACGATTTCTTGTTCAGCTTCACTTTTTTTTTCTTTGTCAATCACTAGTATGTGTAAAATTTTCAATAACTGTATTGCAAAAATCAAAATGTACTGTAGGATTAAACTAGTCTATATATTACAGGATATGCAACCTAAAATAATTTTTTACTATGTATGCGGTTATGTATAAATAAAAAACGAAATCTTAAACACTTGAAAACGCAGTCCTTTTTTTTTTGTTATTTTAAACAAACGAGATTCTCGCTTTCGATTTCGGAAAACATATTAAAAAATTTTGACAAAAAGATCTCAATTATTAAGACATTTTTTCTAGAGATTCTTCAATTGTGTATAAGATAATGTAAATTTAAGATGCAAAAAACATGTTACGCTTTATTACTTTACTTATACTGTACCTGATATACCTAATATCACTCGGTAGTTTTTTTTTTTTAACCATTAGGAAAATGGGATCGCTCTCGGATGAGAATAGAGATATCTGAGGCATATCTGAATCCTTGTGGTGTCCCCATTTTATTCGTTTTTTGATCGGTCCAGGAATATTAATGATTAATCCATAGCGCACGTAATATATATGATTCTGCTATTACGAAAGCAATGTTTTGATTTTTGTTAATTCAATCAGAAACATAACGTAATTTGTATTTTTATGTATGGAATTTTGAAGTCGGTTTTTATCCCACTTCCTGATAGGCTATAATTATATATATTATTACAAAGTTATGTTTCCGATCACAATACTACATTTATTTACAACTTAATGATAAATTAATACATTAAATTTAAGATATTTTCAATTAGGTGCCCAGAGGTAATAAATAGCCAAATCTTCTTTGAAACTCAAACAATTGTTTGGAAGTTTACAAGACAATGGATTTAAATATGTAATAAATAAATACTCGTCAAAAGGCATGGGTAGAACTTAAATTTTGAATTCCGAAACGCTCATTGGAGTACGTAAAAAAATTAGTGTATCAAAAACGAAGAAACCTTTCTATGCAGCAAGACATTTGAATTGTTATTTATTACACTGTAAAAAAAAAATCTGTAAAGGTACTACACTTTATCTAGGAAACTGGGATTCCAAGAACTTTTACTGTAACGATAACAACAAAAACTCAAGTTTTAGAATCGGTTACATGATTTTTTCCTGTTATCGTTACATGAAAAGTTCTTGGAATCTCACTTTCCTAGAAAATGTTTAGTACCTTTACAGATTTTTTTTTACAGTGTACGGTTTTACATGCATGAAATAAACTTAGACATATCCTGAATGATATTCTGAATGTTTTTTTGAGGATTTAAATTATTGTTATTCAACAATCGTTGTCAAATTAACTGCTAGCGGGAATAATAAATGTTTCAAGAACAATTAGGAAAATTTAGCAGAAAGAATTTCTTGGTAAATACTCCTATTTTTGCATCAGATGTAACGCATTACATCAAATTACGACTTTAGCGATGTTTGTAAAATAAGGTAGTGATTTTAAAGGTAATTACAAACACATTTATGCATCACGGTAAATTAGCATACTTACAAGGTATTTCTCAAAATACGTAAGTTCATGAAATCTACACACTGTAAAAAAAAATCTGTAAAGGTACTACACTTTATCTAGGAAACTGGGATTCCAAGAACTTTTCCTGTAACGGTAACAACAAAAACTTAAGTTTTAGAAACGGTTACATGGATTTTTCCTGTTATCGTTACATGAAAAGTTCTTGGAATCCCAGTTTCCTAGAAAATGTTTAGTACCTTTACAGATTTTTTTTTACAGTGCAGTTGATAAAATGAATTAAGATAATTATAGCACATTTCCCTATAGTTTAACAAATGTCATATATAGGCCCCGTACCTACTACTCTATTTCCTAAAAGAAAGCAAGCTGTTAGTGCTGCCGTTAACATAATTTTTATTATGCTTATGATAAATGACTATTATAGTGGAAGAAAATCTGATTACAGAAGAAGAAATTAAAAAACTTGTTAGAACTACCAACTTTTTTCTGACATTGAGACTTGGTTAAATAGTATTCTCATAATCAAATAAATCGTAATTCATAAAAATCATTGACATTTTTTTATTTATACTTTTTTTAATAATGAGCTTGTTTTAACTACGGAATTAGTGAACTAGGGAATTCTCGAATTAGTGATCTATGTAGATCGGTTTCTTTCCTTGGATTAATATAGGCGTTAAATTTTGTGAAAATCATTAGAGCCGTTTTCAGCAATATATTCCACATTTTTAACTTTTAGCAAAATTTTCTATAATGAGTTTGTTTTAATACGTCAAAATGAACAATTGTGAATTCGAAACTTAGCGAGATGGGTTTTTCGTGATCGAATTAGTATAAAAAACACGTTTCGTGTTTCAATTAGTATAGAAATGTTTGTAAATTTTTCCATTTATAGCAAAAAGCATTTACAGCGCTGAGTTAGTTTTACCTTGTAAAAACTGTTTTCGTTATATTCGGGGCCATAGTAAGTTTTTTTTCACGTGCTCGATTTAGTATAAGATGTAAGTCTCGCAAAAACTTACTAGTCGTTTACAATATCATTCACAATCGGGAAAATTGACGTTTCGGACTAAATTTGAGAATTTTTATTAGCTCACTGATAACACACTGTAAAAAAATTCTGTAAGGTTACTAAGAATTTTCTTGGAAACTGGGATGCCTAGAACATTTTATGTAACCGCAACCAAAGAAAATCACGTAAAATTACTAAAGTTTCTTTAGTAACTGATACTAAATATTGTTTAGTAAACGTACTAACGATTTGTTAGGGAGGTTTCCAAAGAAACTTCTGTAAGTTTTCTAAATATTGTTTAGTAAACTTACTAACGATCGTTTAGGGAGTTTAGTAAATAATGTTTAGTAAATTTACCAATGATTATGTTGTAAACGTAGTAAAGATTTTTTAGGGAGCTTTCCAAAAAACTGTTTGTAAACTTACTACGAATTGTTTAGTAGATTTACTTAGGATTTTAAAAGGAGTTTCTCAAATTAGTTTTTGTAAAGGTACTAAATATTGTTTAGTATACGTACTAGTGATTTTTTAGAGAGTTTACTAGATACTTTTTTGTAAATTTACTAAGGATTATTTAGTAAACGTGCTAACTATTTTGAAAGGTGTTTTCTAAAAAATATTTTGTAGGTTTTCTAATGATTTTTAGTACACTTACAAGGGATTTGTTTTGTACAGTTGCTAAGAAATTTTGTGAGTTTGTGAAGGACTTTAAAGTACATTTACTATTTTTATTTAGTAATGCACCCTAAGTGTTTCATGTACTTTATCAAATATCCTTAATAAAATTTGCATTTTTTAGATAAAATAGATAAAATACTTAGTATGCATTCAAAATAATAATAATAATAATAATAAATGCATTATAAAATCCTTTACAAATCCACAAAAAATTCTAAGCAAATATACTAAAAAATCCCTTGTAACTGTACTAAAAATCATTAGAAATATAACTTTATTAAGGTACAGAGAAAAAAATTACAAAAAAATTATTATATATTGTACCTAAAACATTTTTTGTATTATCGCTAAAAAGTTCTTTACAACAGTACAAGAGTTAATGCAATAAATTTGCTAATGTTTTCTTAACATTGTTTCCAAAATATTTACACTTTCCAAAAAATATTTCTAACTATAAAATTTTTGCAGTAGTATTACTAATAGTTTTTCAGAATTATTCCAAAAAGTTTTTAAGTAATTGTTTTTTGTATTCTAATACTTATTAATTGGAGTTGTTATAGTATTTTTTCAATATGAAGTGGAATTTTTATAGATTTAAATACCCATAGTAGTAGGGTCGGAAATGTTTTCCAGCTGGATTTTTGTGCCAAGTTTGATATTTTTGATTTATTTTGTAGCTTTTGACATGTAGATTCCAAATATCGTAGGTGCCATTTTTTTCTTACACATTTTTGGGGAGATTTTCAAGATGGCGTCCAAGATGGCTGCCATTTACTGACTTTTTTAATATTTGTAGAATATTATTTACCAGTATGTCAAACTACATGTTTTTAGGGTCAAGAAATACAAATCTACAGTTAAAATAGGCGTAAATCGTGTTATTTATTATTTATTTATAAACTAGCTAACCCGCCCAGCGTTGCCCGGGTCCGTATTAACAATTTTAAACGAACTTGAAATTTGTATGATTTTATCATTAACTGGAAGCATGCAGAAATGCATTGTCTGAAATACGTCGCAGCTGACTTTGTGAAAAATCGGTTTTAAAAACAACAACTAATATTAAGCTCTAAAAATATTTAAAATGAGCAATGAGAAACACGGGAGGGAACATGTATCCAACGATTGCGTTAGTTTCGTGTTAAAGTGTTGATATTTACCCGTAAAAATCACTGTTAAATCACGTAACTAATTATTTTTTTCGCATAGAAATCCCAAGTGAGACATTTTGAATTTCAAACTAATTATATCACTCTTAAATCCGACTATACCGTGAATGAAATCGATAAGCGATGATAAAAGATTGGTATATAGTATTATAATTTCAGTGCCATTTAACAAAAGTGCATGTTTTTAATCAAAGCATGTGTAATGTTGACTCTGTGGACAAATTCCTAACCGTAAACTTTTGTACCGTAACCATAATCTGTCTGTAACCTAACTGCGACTTAACAATACCCTTCCGTAACTTAAATATAACACAAATGTAACCTAGCCGTCACTTTGAAATATCAATATAGAAGCATCATTTAAGATTTTGCTTGAAAAGTTAATATTCTTTCGTTAATGTCGTAAAATCGTCTGCACACTGAAATCTAGATTTTAGACTAATATTTGTTATTTAAGTTTTCGCGCATGATTTTAAAAGAATGTTTTCATAAATATATTTTATATATTGACATAGAGTTATTACTATATTGTTGAATCATAAACATTTTTCCATCTACGTTATAAAGTATTAAAAAGATCTGAAAAAAAAAGAAAACTTTTAGTAATACAATTTTTAGTTCAAATCAAATGTTTTCAATATTTTATTTAATTTTATTTTGACATTCAATTATTTCGAATTTATCAATTTCAATTATTTTAAAAGCAAACATTTTTTTTAAATAAATAATATAATAGAAAAAGACCATTTTAAAAAATTACTATTTCTTCGTAGAATATGTTTCAGCTGTAATTCATTTCTTTCAATTCGTCTTATTAATACAAAATCCCTTCCACATGCTTTTGTTTGGGACATTAAAATTTGAGCGATAAATGGTTTAATATTGCAACCCTTTTTTCGGTTTACTTCACCACCACCTATCTTTTTCCTCCATGGTTTACAACCTCTATGATAAAAAATCATCATTTAAACTGACAGTTTGCCAGTCTATGAATTTTAAAGGTCTGTTTCAGCTTTTTTAATTATTTATGCAAAAATGTTATGCAACCAACCAACCATAACTAAATGAAGGGAAAAAAAGAAGAAAAAAGGCTTTTTTTATGAGAGTGATCTTTGGAATTTAATAACTTACTCAGTTAATAAATAGAATTTCGAAATTCTGAAGCTCAGGTGCATCAGGAAAGATTTGGGGCTACTCTCAAAAAAATTTTGAGCCTCGTATATGCTGTAGATTTTGCTAGCCATCGCAGACACACACACACACACACACACACACACGCAGACAGAGAGAGCGTTTTGTTCTTTTATTAATATAGATTTACAACAAAATTACTACTATTGCTTGTTTTCTCTTTTGTTGCAGATGTCAAAATTAAATGTTTGCTGGATTATACTTACTAATAAGAATGATTGCCGCATAAATACACAATGAATTGTTTAATTTGCTTTAAAGGTGGATAATTATGTCAAAAAAATAAAATAGGCAATTTTGAAAAACTGAAAACTAAACTCGCTTTGTAGCATATGCTACAAATCGAGCAAAATTCGGGAGTCAAATTTAATTCCATTCTGTCTACTCTGTAAATTCAACTGTCTACTGGCAGTCAAAAGTGACTAATCCGAGTGCGAGAGCTTCATGTTTGTGTTGCATATCTCCATGCACTAGGAAAATGCATAAAAGACAATGGCCTTGATCTCATATATATTGAAATTTGTCTAATCTCCTAAAACAATTCGTCAGATTTTTGGAGGGAAGAAATACACTAGAGGGATAGAGTTTCATATGACTATCATTCTGGCATGTTACCACCTACTCTTTGAAACACTGCCACATATTCTACAAATATTACTTCCTAAAAAAAAATAATTTATTACCAGAGAAATTGCACAATTGTGAAGTTCAGGCTACACCTTTGTTTAAAGAGATCAAAGCAGTAGTTGAAAAAGATTGTCTTCCACATATTACACAATGCAGTTTTGACATGGCAAAGCTTCTACTACAAGTATATATACCAATTTGGATGTTTGCTATGTTTTATCCGTGGTATTTATCAAGGAATTTGAAAGCATTGGATCTCGCGTCATTAGAGGAACAAATCAAATATTACTTTGCACATGACTTATTTCATTACGCCCGACACATTCCAGTATACATAGCACAGATGAAGGACCTTAAAACAACACATCCAGACGTATGGAATGCTGTTGAATCTGGTTGTTTTGCAATATCGAAATCCAATGTGCCGTTTACGAAACTATTTTCAGACCAGAACTTGGAACAGAAAATCAAAGAGCTGAAGAACATTGGAGGAATTACTGGTTTGACTCAGAACGAAAGCGCCCTCGAAAGGTATTTCTTGTGTGCACCAGAAATATTACGTATTGTTTCAAGTTTCTTTGAAAAGTACTGCCCAAATGAAATATGTAAGCAGCCCATGAAACATTATCAACTTCAGACGTCCATGTCATTAAGAATTTTTCACAATGCAGCCATCATCAAGGAAAGCATTCGGAATCATTGTGGAGGAAACCTTGTTCCGAGATAATACTACACTAATGAATATCGCATCCTCTATGAAAGTTCCAGAATCTGCGAAGGATGATATTCTGAACCGTGACCAAAAAGGCCAATTGGAATTCGAAAAATTTGTAAAAGATAGACTACAGAGTGAACACGCTAAATTGTCAATTTGGCATCCAATGAAAAAAATTAAATTGAAAACATTCAGTACTTGGAACAAGAAGATTGCATTTAAGATTGGGGATAAATTAGTTAAAATTCGAGAAGATAGGCAACTTCTTGCTCGTTTTCTCGTAGTTATGCAATCCAGACCTCAAATGTCTACAAACCTAGAACATGCAATTGGGAATTACGAGTTTTCTATAATACCAAGATCATTGTTTTCTTCTGATGGGTATCTTCATATTCCATCTGACAAAAGTTCATTTATTGCAGAAATAGAGCAAAACAATCGTTCTCCCATACATGAATCATTAGCATCCTCGATTACTTCTCCGCTAGAAAAAGTGTGCATTATAGATGGAATGACAATTGTACAATCTATAAAAAAGACACCTGCCATGAAAACTTGTGAGGACTTTGCAAATGCTTTTACCGAAATCATTATAAAAATGACAAACAGATACACTGAGGGGAGAATAAAATTTGATCAATACCTTGAAAACTCATTGAAGGAACAAACTCGTAAGAAAAGATTAGGGGCAACAGAACCTATAAAATTTACTGTTCCAAATAGTACCAATATATCTTTAGTATCATTAAAGACGTTCCTTTCACACAATGAAACAAAATCACAGCTAACCAAATATCTTCGGAATAAGTTACTACAGGTTTTTGCTGTTAGCATCAAGAAAATTGTTGTCGTTTTTGGCAATAAAACATACAGTAATCAAGCAAATATTTATGATTCAAAATTATGTGATCTACACATGAAGAAGCAGACACCATTATACCTCTTCATGTGCTTGATATAGTTAAATATCACGATAATTGTGAGATAGATGTATTTTCACAAGATACAGACATTTTCATACTGCTGATTGACTTGGTTTCAAATCATCTAGTAAGCAGTGAAATCAATTTTGTTACTGGTCGAGGCAACAAACATAGGATAAACAGTGAAATCAATTTTGTTACTGGTCGAGGCAACAAACATAGGATAAACAGTGAAATCAATTTTGTTACTGGTCGAGGCAACAAACATAGGAAAATTAATATTAATGAAAGATGTAGAGCAATAGGCGATCATAAAAGCAAAGGTTTACTAGGTTTGCATTCATACACTGGTGGAGACTGGGGAGTTAAATTTCTGGGCATTTCAAAACAAAAGTGGATTAAAGTATATATCAGTCTTCCGTGTGATGATGATATTATAACAGCTTTTCAAGAACTTGGGGAACCTAACGTTGATCCATTATCCAATCTGCCGTTATTTGAAAAATTCACCAACTTGACTTATTTGAGAAATAGTAATTTTTCAAGCATTTCAGAGCTAAGATGGCACCTTTTCAGAACTAAAAGTTTTGAGGGAGAGAAATTACCACCAACTATTGGAGCAATGAAGCCACATATTCTACGATCCAACTTAATTTGCACCACTGGAAAGGGCTACAAAAATCCCCGACCTATTGTACCCCCACTTATTGGAAATGATTGGGAAATAGATAGCGAAGGAGAAATTACTCCAGCCAAATCCCTGGAGTTACCTGCGCCCAAAGACGTTATTGAACTTGTGAAATGCGAGTGTAAAAGAACATGTACAGTTGGGAAATGTTCCTGTTTAAAGAACTCTTTGGTTTGTACTACCCTTTGCAAATGCAGTGACTGCAATAATACAAAGGACTATCAATACCATCCCAGTGATAATAGCGATTCAGAAGAGGATACGTGATATCCCAGTAGTGTATATACATATAAATGCAGTTTTTAATAATTACTTTTAATATTTTCAGTTATTTATGTTGTTTCATTTAAATATTTTGGTTGTTTATAACTGATTAATAAAACTGTAGTATATCCGATGTCTTTCATATGTTTGTAATTTATTTGCATCTTATCACTTAAAAAACTCAGTTTACTCCTAATTTTGTTTAAAATTTGTATTTCTTGACCCCGAAAACATATAGTTTGACATATTAGTCATTAATATTCAACAAATATTAAAGAAGTCAGTAAATGGCAGCCATCTTGGATGCCACCTTAAAAATAACCCCAAAAACGTGCAAGAAAAAAATGGCACCTAAGATATTTGGAATCTCCATGTCAAAATCTCCAGTATAAGACAAAAATATCAAACTTGGCACGTCAATCCAGCTGGAGCTACATTTTACGACATTTCAAACCCTACTATAGTGGAGTTTTCCTCATGTATCAATTTTTTTTTTTTTTTTTTTTTTTTTTTTTACGAAATAAGCAATATGGTTTGACATGTGTTTCAGTAATTTCATAGCAATTGCCGTAAGTATTTTTATGTTAGGATGAGAAAACTCACTGAAG
The DNA here is from genome assembly GCA_964019185.1 of Maratus speculifer. Lineage (NCBI taxonomy): Eukaryota > Metazoa > Arthropoda > Arachnida > Araneae > Salticidae > Maratus > Maratus speculifer. The sequence goes on along the minus strand of OZ025292.1, from coordinate 306,188,945 downwards.
TTTCACTGTAGATATTTAAAAAGATATAAATTCATTTTTTATATTAAATGAGCAATGTAATAACATTAAATGAGCAGATAATCTGAAGGAGATCTTACAATTTCCAGTTAAACAAAAAAAAGTCAATAAAAGCAATGTAAATAAAATATAAGTAGTAAGTTTATAAAGTATGCACTGTGCATCATCTAATCCAATCCATGATTTGAAATAAGTTCCTAGAAGCAAAAGCTCTTTTTTTCCATAGCCCACTATTAGGCTATAATCCGCAGTCATGAGGTTAACACATAAAAAATTCTTAATACATCCACCCTAAATAATACTTCAATATCTTTAAAAAATACTTGTACATAAAAATCAGAAGCACTTTGAACTGATAACCTCGTCTGTTTGGGTTTAAAGCTCTTGCTTAGTAATTTAGCTAAAATTTTGAAGTAGAATTGTAAAAATTCAACAAAAGTATTGACTATCGGTATTCATTTTATTCAGAATTTTAATCTCTATAACATTTGAATTCGGAATACTTTTGATAAAAATAGTTTTTTTAGATATTTTATGATAATTAATAAAGGCTTTTTTTTTCGATTATAAATATATTCATTCTAGACCTACAGGGATATAAACAATTTTCAACTTTCCCCTAATTGATTCAAATTTCGACCTCCCACCCCTCCACCACTGGGCTCTAAAGAGTTTTATACACTTTAAAATTCTATGCGTTTTTTATGAGGAGCGCTTAGAACATATAGCATAGAGCGCAATATGAAGGGATGAGGGAGGAATGGGGAAATGGAAATTTCGAGTGGTGAGAAAAATCTTATTTGGCAATTTATTGTGAAAATAAAATAACACATAGAGCAGATTTTATTTATTTTAAATTAAAAAGTTTTACAGAGTTTTTAAACTTTAAGTTCTGTTACCGTATGGGATAAAGAAAATTCAAAAAAAAATTTTTTTGATGGTGAAATTCAGATGAAATTTTTAATGAAATGAAAGTGATGTAATCAATTGCTAATGATATTTAGGATTGATTATTCACTATAAAGTAACAAATAGAGTAAAAAATAAATTTTAAACACTTTAATCTCTTGTATTTTGGAGAAGGTGGCAAAAAAGGTAAGGGAAATTTCAGAAAAAGAGAAGGGAAATTTGATTTATTACATTAAACATTAGAAATTTCGCACATGTAATAAACTCCCACGTATAAAATAGTTATCTGACAATGATATATATGTAATTAACAGAAAATAATAGAAAGATTTACTTGCTAGATCATGCTAGATTCTAACAAAAAATCAAACAATCTTATCAGTTTTCTATTTTTAGTTATTATGAATCAAGTAGAACGGAAATATCCTCCTCAGTCCTGAGACTAATTTTACGAAGGACCACAAAAACCATTTTAATTTTTTTATAAAAATCTCCCAAGATATATCAGTCAATATATCGATGCTTATAAAGTGCACGCATTCATTAAAATGAGTCCAAAAGTAATCTTAACAATTCTAGAAGCATTTTAATTAATTTAAAGAGTGTTCATTAGTGTCTCCAGGGGGCAAAATCAGGACTGAAGAAGTAAAAACAAAATTTAACACATTAAGAATAAATATTTACTTACTTCCTAACTAGAAATCCTTCTCAATAAGGGATTCAAGATGGATGTCTTTTACGCTACTGTGGTCGCGTAAACAATTCACGTCACTACTGAAGCCCATTCTGATTGGCTGACAGGTGAAACTAAGATATTTCATGTATTTGTACCATGCGCTGGTAAATAAAATACCCCGGTTACAGATCAAATTTCAGTAAACTTGATGATTTTTGAAGCTTTACAAAAACTAGTTATGTAGGTTTCCAGATTTCTTTTTACAGTTCAGACTTGAAAAACAGTAATAAAATACTTTCACCAGAAAGCCTGTAATCCATTAGGTGAGGTACTTTAAATAGCAAATATTGTTTTACTTACCTTAGACACCGATCATATCCTGGACAATGGCGTTTGCCAATGAAAATAGATTGATTTACAATAGTTATACTTATGTATTCCTTGAGAGATGGTACAAAAAAATTGACAAACATGCTTTTGAACGAAACTAGGCTCATTTAATATATACTATTTTAATATGATCTTTTTTGGCTACGATTTTAACGCGATATTTTGTATTAAAAAAAAATCATTGTTCTTCATGCATTTTATGTGTACGCATACTAATCACGACTTCTGAAAATGAATCCGAAATGTCTATTTTGAGTAATTTAAACTGGATCTTAACTGTCTTTCAGTGTCTGAAAATTTATTTTTATGTATTATTGAAAAATTAACAATTGGAATTACCTTTATCTGCTCAAAAAAATTTATTTTCATATACGGGTTTATAATAAATTTAAATATTTAATAAGGAATATGACATACCATGCAACTATTCGTCAAACAGATTTAAAATGTATTTGCAAGGATAACTAAATAATTTCGTATATCAAACATATCTATACAGCGTGTTTTGCATGTGAGCATGACGGCATATGTAAAATAGGAAAACATAAGAAAGTCATACAATAACCAATCATCAATGAACTTCAATGAAATAAGGCCCTTTGATGAAATTTGTACGCTTGATATAAAACTGGAAGTAGGGTCATTCCATGTCAATTCAACCAGACCTTGTAACCCGACCCACAGGGATTTTGATGAAACTTTGTGTACACACTAATTCTATCATGAAATGATTCCATCAGAAATTTTTCCTTCCTAGACCTCATACTTTGTGAGATATGGGGGTCCAATTCTTGGGGGTTTCTCAAATCGCACATATCTGAGTCTGTATTTTGAGATTGCAGTTCCATCTTCAAAAAATTGTTTCTCTGGATCTAAAACGTGAATCATCTTAAAAATATCACTGTACGAATATAAAAAGATGCAGATTTTAATAACAAAATATTTAAAAAATTTACTTGTAATATTTAGGATAAAAAAAATTAGCCAAAGTTGAGAGTTATGGTTATTTTTCCAAATTTTTGTGACTTCACCAAAAAGGCTATACACAAAAAGGCAAATTAAATTTCCAATTTCTTTTTGTTTTAAATAAAAGTTGATACTTTGGGCTTTTTATCTATGAAATAAAAATGATGTGTTTCGCATGGCTTATGCAAAAATTTTGAGTACTTTCCAATTAGCCGGATGCATGATTTATTTTTACATATTACATATGCAAACAAAAAGGCAAATGAAATTTCCAATTTCTTTTTGTTTTAAATAAAAGTTTACACTTTGGGCTTTCTATTTGTGAAATAAAAATGATGTCTTTCGCATGGCTTATGTGAAAATATTGGGTACTTTCCACTTAGCCGGATGCATGTTTTATTTTTATATATTACATATGCACACAAAAAGGCAAATGAAATTTCCAATTTCTTTTTGTTTTAAATAAAAATTTACACTTTGGGCTTTCTATCTGTGAAATAAAAATGATGTCTTTCGCATGACTTATGCAAAAATTTTGGGTACTTTCCAATTAGCCGGATGCGTGTTTTATTTTTACATATGTATATATATGTATAGATAGATCTATATAAATGCAGATGTATTATACATGTACATATGTATGTATATATACAATATATTGATATATATATGTATAAAACTGGTGCCCGTCTAACCGAAAAGTACCAAATTTTGCCTTGTTTTGAGAATCTACACCAATTAAGAGGAAAAAAATCTGACTAAGTTTAGCTGTGGTACTTAAATAATTACTGGAATTTCTATGAGTTATTGAATTTAATGTTATTTGATGCATGTTTTTTTAATTTGCAAAGTAAAATTTAGGCTTTGTTTTTTCTGATTAAAAAAAACTGACTGTAATATGTTTCCCCATTAAATTTAGTGAATGGTCCATATATTTCATTTAGTTATTTAATAATGGTCATTTTTTGCTAATCTAAAGAATATCTTACTTTTATTTTTAATAATTAAACTCAAAACAGATTTTGTACAGTATAAATTAGATAATTTTTTCTCCTCACATTTCCATTCTTTCTTTCGAATGCTTATATATTAATTATTTGTGTTTAAAAAATGTTCAAAACCTTGGATTTCCTGTCCTTGGTTAATTTTAATCAGTTTAAATATTTATATTGGCAAGTTTAAATACACAAATGTTTAACAGAACTTAAATTTGTTTCTATAGTCTGAAAGATTTAATTGCACCTGCCTTGTATAAACACCTTCTGATAAAGGTAGGGTAATGTTCGTTAGTATGAAAGCAGATGTTTTGAAATCAATTTAATAAAATTATTGTCACTCTGTTGTTTCTTATCATAGAAGAATGGTCTAAATTTGACTGTGCTACTAAAAATATAATCTGATTGTTACATACTTTATAGTTTATGATACGTATAAATATTTTTTTGCTTTATTGTTTTAATATGGAGCCTGATATTAAACCTTCTACTAGTCTTCAGGCTTGCAGTATTGTAATATTAATTGGTTTAAAATGCTACAAAACTAGCTATAGAAATAACAGAGAAATAGACTACATTGGTAATCTCTGTGATTCAGAAAAAGAACTTTTATTAGTTAGGACTATTGCATTTATAAAACAAAAATTAAGTGAAAACCGTTTGATTAATATATGTGAGCATCACAGAATTACGCTCTTAATGAAAGATGAATTATATAAATGTGGAGATCCATTTAAGAGGCATAAAAAGCAAGTGAAAAAAGCAATTAGGGCAGTTAATAGAGATTTATATATGGCCGAAAAAGTAAACCAAAGTTGAAAGTTATGATTATTTTTCCGAAATTTTGTGACTTTATGAAAAAGTCTCTACACAAAAAGGCAAATGAAATTTCCAATTTGTTTTTGTATCAAATAACATTAAATTCAGTAACTCATAGAAACTCCAATAATTATTTAAGTACCACAGCTAAACGTCGTCAGATTTTTCCCCCTTAATTAGTGCAGATTTTCAAAACAAGGTAAAATTTGGTACTTTTCGGTTAGACGGGCAACCGTGTTTTGCATATATATATATCAATATACTGTATATATACATACATATGTACATGTATAATACATTTGTATTTATATAGATCTATACATATGTACATATGTAAAAATAAAACACGCATCCGGCTAATTGGAAAGTACCCAAAATTTTTGTATAAGCCATGTGAAAGACATCATTTTTATTTCACAGATAGAAAGCCCAAAGTGTAAACTTTTATTTAAAACAAAAAGAAATGGGAAATTTTATTTGCTTTTTTGAGTATATATGTAATATATAAAAATAAAGTACTTATCCGGCTAATTGGAAAGTACCCAAAATTTTTGCATAAGCCATGCGAAACATATCATTTTTATTTCATAGACAGAAAGCCCAAAGTGTAAACTTTTATTTAAAACAAAAAGATATTTTAAATTTAATTTGCCTTTTTGTGTACAGCCTTTTTCGTGAAGTCACAAAAATTTGGAAAAATAACCATAACTCTCAACTTTGGCTGACTTTTTTTATCCTAAATATTACAAATAATTTTTTTAAATATTTTTTATTAAAATCTGCATCTTTTTATCTTCTTACAGTGATATTTTTTTTAGGATGATTCATGTTTTAGATCCAGAGAAACAATTTTTTGAAAATGGAACTGCAATCTCAGAATACAGACTAAGAAATGTGAGATTTGAGAAACCCCCAAGAATTGGACCCCCCATATCTCTCAAACCATGAGGTCTAGGAAGAAAAAATTTCTGATGAAATCATTTCATGATAGAATTAGTGTGTACACAAAGTTTCATCCAAATCCCTGTCGGTCGGGTTACAAATGGGGAAAAAATTGGTTGAATTGACATGGAATGACCCAGTAATGATTTTAATCAGAAGGAAATTTAAAGTTGATAAAAATAAATCTTTATAATTATACTGTTTTTCATTTGATCAAATTTACTGCTTTCTAAAATTAAAATTTTAATGAACAAGTTTTTCTTTTTTTTTTTTTTTTTTCGTCTTTTATCTTTTAGCATCGGTTTTTCAAAATAGAAATTTTTTGCCTGAATGAAACAGAAAAATGCTCTGGTTATATAATACAAATAATTTATTGATGAGATTAATAACCTATCATTGAAATATGTATGCCCGTACCTGGTAAGGACAAATCATTATTGTCAAAAATACGCTGTCCGTATGAAGTACTCAGGGGTCCGGTTTATCTCCATTTGCTCATTTCAAATCGTAATAATACTAGTTCCCTAATATATTTTTTTCATAATTAAATATGGCAAATTTTAGACGTATTTAAAGGATCAAACTATAAATTTTACTTTTATTATTTTTTAGCAATAAATTTTTTAATGCAACACACCAGAATATCATTAGCAGACCTTTTTTGTGACGTTGAAATTTTATTTTTCAATTATGTTTAAAGCATGCAATTTTAATAGTTGTTTAACACTAGAACCGCGGAAAAATTCATTCAAGTTTTGTAAAAATATTTCTCAAAGGAATTTTCATTTAAAACTGTTTAATTTATTTATTGAAAATATTTTTGTTCAGCATATATTTAGCTTATTTTATTAAGAGTTTTCTGGTTCGAATCGACATCTCTCCGTATGATATAAGTCAAATGTACCCGTTGCCGCCGTTCTAGTGTTAAACTCAATACATTGTATAATATTTCTTTTGAATTTTTATTAAAATTTCAATTCAACAATATTTCTGGTAAGTATATTTAAGTAAATTTAATATAAAGAAGTACTTCAAATATTAACTGTTTATTCTCTCTTCTCTTAAATTTTAAATTTTTCTCCTGCTGAAAAAGTTTGTAGAATCTTCTAAATGTATAAAACGATTACTATTTTTTTCAACCAGCGGTTATCACCGCGAAAACTAAAGAGATCTCGAATTATTTTAATCCTTTACATAAATAAATACTGCTTATATTTTAACAAATCTTCATTTCAGTGGGAATTGTAAATATATATTTACAAAAAATGATACTTAAATATTGTTTTCAATAATTTTATTACCTTTGTTTTCAGTGGATGAATAGCTCGAACAAAAGTAATGAGTTGAATATTTTAAGCAGAAAAATGTTTAAGTAAGATTTATTTCAGTGTTTCTCTTGCTATTCTCTTGACTTTTAAATATGTTAAACGGAGTATAAATTGGATCAAGATATCATGTGATTATTATAACAATAAAAAAAGAAAGAACGAATAGAAATATATAAATTTGAAGTGATTATTGTAAAAGATTAAATAAAACAGAAATGGTAAATTACATACGCTAAGTATGTCGTTCTGAAGAGGTGGAAACAGATTATTAAAATATGGCATTAAAATGTATGAAATATCTCAAACATAGATTGGAAAATTATTTAATGATAAATGCCACAGTTGCATTGGGTTGGAAAAAATCATTGCGGTTTGCTTTCTTTATTGCATGATTTACTAAGAATATCGAATAGAAACGTTCAGATGGAAAAAATAAACATTTCCACTTATATTCGATTAAATTACGTATATTTATACAAATATATATTCGGATATGGCTACTTATATGAGTAAATACATATATATTTAAAGCATTATAAAAAATTTATACAACAGTGTTGTAACTATATTGTTACTTATAATATTTTCCAGAAAATATACGATATTCTCTGCTAACGTTTTCTTTTTATATCCCAGCAGTATAAACAGCTTTTCATGACGCCAAAAATGCTGCCTGTTTAGTTTCTCAATTCCTATTCAACTGAGTTAAGCGTTGCACATATTGCTAGAGAATAACCTGAAATGAGGCCAACTATAAACAACATCAATGATTCGGAGAAATTTTCCAATACAGTGAGGAATTGCGCAATTTGTGACTCAAAATAAATAAATAAATAAAATTAAATTAAATTTTAAAAATCCTCCTATAATAGGGTTGTATATTTAATGGACGTGATAGGAGAAAATGTACGGAAACTTTTTCCTGGAAGGTTCCAAATTTTTTTCTTATCTTTCGTAACGAAAGCTACATAAAAGAATGACTTACAAGTATTATTTGACAACTTTTTTATGGAAAGATACGACTGGGGCACCAATTCTCAACTCACATTAATTTTATTTTAAAATTGTATGCTCATTTGATAAATGTAACTGAATTTCATTCAAGTGTTTATCAATACTTTACTTTATGCATTTCACATACTATGCAGGAACTTCATACAAGTTAAAAATGCCTAGGACTTTTAGCTCTCTGAAAAATTGTACTTTTCAGCTAAAAACCCTATAACTCGTAAAGTACACGAGGAATTTTAATGCAAACAATTTTTCGTACTAGAGTATAAATATAAGATCAAATGTTGTAGACGGTTAAAAAAATTCAGAAAGAAATTCTGAAAAATTACCATTGCTCTTAAATAAGAAGTTTCAGTCGCAGAAACAAAACTGTCTCTCATACGTCTTGAGCATAATCTAATCTATTGAATTAATTTTTTATGTGATTATTCAATAGTTAAATGAGTTATAACAGATGTAAATTTTTCAAATTGGAGAAAAAAGTCAGAGCCAGGGATATATTGGCTGGAGCCGCCAATGCTCTTCCAACTGAGCTATCCCAGACGAATACTGGAGGACTAATTCATCCAACTAGCCTTAAGGATCACGCAGTCTAATCCATTCAGACAAGATCTTTAGGGTTAATTCAGTGAATTTTTCCCCCAGTATTCGTCCGGGATGGCTCAGTTGAAAGAGCATTGATAGCTTCAGCCAATACATCCCTGGTTCGAATTCTGGCCTGGAGATTTTTTACCCACTTGAAAAATTTTCATCTGTCATAATTTAATGAGTGTGGTTTCCGAATTTCCTGAAAATCGGTTGGTTAGTTTCTAAATATATTGTTCTTGGATAATTCCTAATGTACTGCACTCAGTTTTATCTTCATTAAAGTGCCAATTATTTATTCATATTGGATAACTCAGAAAACAGTATAAATAACAAATCTAATTTATTGAGAATACATTTATTGTCATTTGGTTTCCTTTTCATGGTTAGTTTTTATTTTTAAGGGCTTCTTCGAATTATAAAAGATTGGTACTAATTTTATCCAGTGTTTCATATTTTTATACGTCATTGCGTGCTGTCTATGATACAATGCGACTAAACAATTAAAACTATTTTTTTAATTCAATAATATTATTTTCCTATTAGAAATATTATCTAAAAAAGTATTTAATCTTTCAAAAAAACTACGCAAAATTAAATTTCTTGGTATGAAATCAAAGCTTCCTTAAGAAATGTAACAAAAATAATTATTAATTCTTGACTTATTCAGTTTGCCACAAAAAAAACATACTAAAATGTAGTCAAAAACTGGCTTTTACACACAAAATCGAATATGTATCCTTAAATAACATTCTGGAAAATATTGTTTTTTATTTTCTTATTGAATATCACCAAAGAACAACTATTTATTTTTGATTAAAATCCGCAGAATACATAAAGATTTTATTGCACGGTATTAATCTTTCCATAAAGTTCCTCACTTGCATTTCTTTTACGTTTGACATCATGAAACATCTGTTTAAATTAATAAATTCCAGAAGTGAAGAAATAAAAGAAATATATATATATACATATATATATATCGATTTAATTAATGGATATTCCATAAAAATACTACATTGTTTTATCATGTAAAAATAAAGGACATATTTTTCATAAAATTTCTGTTCAAAAATTAATTCTTTGGCCAGATATTGAAAATGTTTTTTTTTAAAGCTTTAATTGATTGTTTAATAAAGCTTTTGATTTACTTTTATTTGAACATTTTTAATGAGAAAATAAATACAAGGAATATTTTAAGAATTTATTTTATACAATTTATCATGCATAAAATAGTTGTTCCATTGTCTCAAAGTGTTTAAAAGTAGACCCTGATAAGGAAAACACATAGAGTTGAATAAAGTTATTTTTTTTAATTGCATCTTATAAATTATAAATTGTTATACAAATAAAACTTAAAGAAATTGTTATCCGTCACATAAATCACACAAAGTCAAATAATGTAGATGATTTATTTGTTTGACATAAAAATAATGAAACAGTTGGCTTCAGAAAGTAAAGATTTTAAAAAAATTCGCTGTATTAATTGTCTTGAAAAAAAAAATAGATTATGTTTGAAAAAATGACCCTATCGCACACTAAAAATCTTTGACAACACTAAAAAAAAGATAACTAGTTAGATGTGTCAATATCAAAATTTTCTTCTATCTCATACGTACATTTAAATATTTCAAAAAGTGTTTACAAATGTTAATACTTTAATATTACTAGCGGGGAACATCGAGCCATGCTCGGTTAAAGTAAACTCTATACTCGCTCTATTATTGCTATAAATAATTTATTTTATAATATTCTTACATACAGAAACTATAAATATCAATACTATGAACATATTTCTAAATTTTACATTAGTTAAATATTTACAACGAAAGAATATCCTTCCATACTACATTTTTAGTTCTTTGATGTCTTTCTTTTGGAATCAGAACTTTTAGACTTGAACGCATTTTTACACGTGAGAAAGTAACATGACTCACTAATCATTTTTTTTCTAATATGCGACTAAGGCCACAGGCCTTCCTGTGCCAAAATACGTTTCGATTAAAATTTTAGTTAAAATTGATTGAGTCATTGGTTAAATATAATTAGAATGATCCTAATACATTATGACACAAACAAAATGACCCATTAATCAAATTTTCAAACATACGTCCGAGCCCAATGGTTTTCTCTCGCCCAAAACAGTACGATACAAAGTATAGTCAAAATGGTGAGAGCTGTTTTCTAAATAAAATTGTGGTGACCCTACATGACCTCTATAATCAAAATCTCTCAAACATGTAACCTTGTCCAATATTTTTTTCTTGCCGTAAAACATTATTTGGATACAAAATAATGCTAAAATCTATTGAGCCGTTTTTTCGATACAATTTGCTCGACTTCGATCCATTATAATCCAAAATGACACATTACTCGAATTTTCTCGAACATGTGACCTAGCCCAGTGACTTTCTTATGTCCGAAAGCTATAGAATACAAAATTTTGTGAAAATCGAGCAAGTCATTTTCTAGATACAATTAACGTGACCCGCAATGACCCAAAAATGATCCACTAAACGAATTTTCACTAACACGTAACTTAATCCAATGGTGATCTTGTAATCCAAAACTGTGGAATACAAAATATGGTCGACAAAATTTGGAAATTTTAGTTTGTGGTAATCGTTAGAGCCTTTTTTTAGATAAAATTGGTTTGACCCATAATGACCCAATAAAGAAACACTTATCTGAATTTTTCAAACATGTGACCCAGCCCAATAGTTTTATTGTGCCAAAAAAAAAAAATGCTGTATACAAAATTTCAGTAAAATCGATCCTACCGTTTTTTAAAATATAAATAGCTTAACCCAGACCCTTTATCACACTTTATGACCCAGTAATCGACATTTCTCGAACAAGAAACCTAGCCCAATAGTTTTCTCGTGCCAAAAAATGTTGTATACAAACTTTCATTAAAATCGATCCACCTGTTCTTTAGATATAGCTTGACCATGACCCATTATGACCTATCATGACCCACAAATGACTTATAATCGAAATCTCTTGATCGTATGAGACTTAGCCCATGATCTTTCTTGTGTCAAAAAACTGTTTCAGTCAAAATTTCGATGAAATTGATTCTGCCGTTCTTAAAATATAAATAGCTTGACCCAGACCCTTAATGACCCAATATGACCCATTAAAATTTTTTCTCGAACATGTAACCTAGCCCAATGTTTTTCTCATGCCCGAAAATAATAGAATGCAATTTTTAGTCAAAATTACGTGAGAAAATCTCTAGATAAAAATAGCATGACCCACAATGACCCCAAAAATGACCCACTAACCGAATTTTCTCGAACATGTTACCTAACCCAATGGTCTTCTTGTAAGCCAAAACGATAAAGTATAAAATTTGGTCAAAATCGTTAGAGCCGTTTTTTAGATAGAAATGGCTTGACCCATAATGGCCCAAAAAGACCCATTCATCAACATTTTTCAAACATGTGACCCAGCCCAATAGTTTTCTCGTGCCAAAAAACGATTGGATGCAAAATTTTCTTAAAATCGATCCAGCCGTTCTCTAGATGTAAATAACTTGATCCTAACCCATTGTGACCCAAAATGACCCAATATTTGAATTTTCTCGAACATGTGACCTAGCCCTATGGTCTTCTCCTGCCCGAAAATGGTAAAATCCAAATTTTTGCGAAAATCGTTAGAGCCGTTTTTGAGATAAAATTTACACACACACACATACACAATTTTTGCTCGCATTATAGTATAAGATTAATTTAATACTGTACCAACTTTAATTTTCATCTTATATTTCTGCTTCAGTCAATTAATTAGAGTAAAAACGATTTAATTTGGATCATGATATTTATTAAAACCAATAGTTTTCCCTTATTCTGTTATCATCAACTGTTTACAAATAGCCAGCTTAGCTGTATGCGTGTTGCCGTGTTAACACGAGGCGATGGACAAAAGAAAGAAAGAAATGTACGAGAAAATAGTACAAAAAATGGTATCCCAATCAACCTTCCCCATGGAATATTTCCCAATTCAAGGAAGACCTGCTGTCCATAGCCAAAAACATATGTAGAAAATTTTTTTCAATTCGGCATATACCTTTACACACTTTTCGATGGTACAATAATAAAAATAGCACGGATATCCCTTTTACATTTTTTTTTTCAAATTCAGAGAGGATCTGCTTGCTATATCCAAAAATAATCATACACAAATAATTTAGTTCAATTTTATGCATAACTTTCATATACTTTTTGAAGGTACAATAATAAAAACGACACAGACATCGAGATTATGGCGGACTCATCAGGCGGATTTTTATGAAAGTGAAAGAGAGCATGTTGGCACTAGTCAAACACACACACGAAAATTTGGTTCAATTCTATGCATAACTAATACACTTTTTAGTGCTACAATATTGAAAATAGCACAAATATCACTATTACAGCACTCTCTACCTGCAATTTGTTTTTCAAATTCAGGGAGTATCTACTAGTCATTACCAAACAATTACACAAAAAATTTTGTTCAATTTTATATTTAATTTCAAACACTTTTGTGTGGTACAATATTGAATATGGCACAAAAATTGCTATTACAGTGCCCCCTTTCGACGGAATATTTCAAAATTGAACGAGAACCTGCTTGCTACTGCCAAAAACATGCACAAAGTACTTGGTTCAATTCTATATATATCTTCATACACTTTTCAATGGTACAATGGAAACATACGGACACACACACACGCTCGGATAGATAGACATTTTGTAAAAACATGTGTCTTGGAATCCCTGACCCCTAAAACGTGTAAATCTGTCAAAATCGGAAGTCGAAAAAAATTTCAATTACATTGCTTCCTTCTATTGAAGATATAAGAAATTGAAAATATCTATTGAAATGCATTCAAAATTGATAGTTGTTGATGGTACGCGAGTGACATTATTATAAAAAAGATTTCTAGAATAATGAATATAGTTAGGAAGAGTATAATCATAAACATCTTTTACTATAAAGACTTTTAGAAATTTCTATAATACATGCAAAATTGCTCTATATACTTTTTGAAATTAAAACTGTGAGACATTATTTTTTTCTGGAAAATCGGCTAAAGCAACGTATTCATCTACGTACATGCATATTCAGATCCATACAAACCCACACACATTCCATATTCACATTTACAAAAACACACACGAACACATATATAAACAGCCAAAGTCATCAGCGCAGGAATTTCAAAATAAACTAATCAAGAATTCCTCGTTTATTTAGACTAGTATTTAATTATTAATAGTTATTTACATTCTAACATTTCAACTAATAACAAATTTTCTTTAAAGTATGGATTATTTAAAATTCACTTTTTACGAAATACTAAGAATTTCAGTTCTGTACTGAAAACTTGGTGTATGATTATAAAACTCAAAAGATTTTTTTTCGACGAATAAAAATGTCTTGAAGTATATATTTAAATTTTTGCTCTTAATTACTTTTCTGAAAGTTTTTGATAAAATGCCTTATATTCCTATTTATAAATATTATATTTTTTTTTCTTCAAAGTAATTGTAAATATAATATAATGTAAATATAATGTAAATATAATGTAAAATAATTGTAAAAGATGATGTAATAAATATGACTGAATGGATATGCATAAAATCAAACACGAAATGAGTCTGTATATTTTCCATTCTGAAACTCGTCATCTTAAATCCATAAAATAGTTTGAAACAAATGTGAATTAACTCAATAACGGCATACATCGAAAGTTGTTATTCATATTATGTAAAATAACATTTATACTATAATGTCAGAAATACATTTTACATTTTAATTTAGACTGAATGCTTGTCATTAAAGTGAGATGTTAAATTATAGATTTCTAATGCTAGTAAGTTATGGAATAAAACTTCACAGTTTTTACCAGACAAGTATATACTAGACTAGAAAATATTATTTGCATAATCGTGAAAAGTTATTTAAATTTAGCTGTTTAAAAAGCCAAAAGTATCTGTCAAAAATAAGAACATAAATATAATTATTAAATGCGACTTCACTTCACATACTTGAAAATAAAAGAAATGTCTTTGTCTGAGATGAGTAGAATGTACAGTTATATCTTTATTAATGAAAACATTCCAATGAATTTTTCAACAGACTGGAGTGCATTAATGAAATTTGTGATAAGTGAAATCAGATGACTGAACTGTCCGATATTTCGCAACGTAGCCAAAAGTAACTTTGACGATTTGCCATTTTATTAAATCTCTCATATACATCGGAACATGAAAGAAAAAATCATGCGTCAGGCATATATTATGATCAGACAAAGCTAGAGAGCACAGATTTAATGAAACAATAATAGATAGCAAAGTGTGCATTTTTATACCGTCAAACAAAGCAACGCAAAACTGGAATATTTCTAACGCAACTTCGAAAGTGCTTGAAAATAATTCGATGAAGTATGAGTAATGTTCACACATTTCTTTTGACAAACAGATATCAAAAGCAAAATTATGTCTTTTACACTTTGGTTATAGGTTAGCTATAAAAAATGGCAATGCTGAAAACCTAAACAAAAAATAAGTATTGTTTGACGAAAAAAATATTATTGAAAGATTACGATCAGAGAAAGAACTGTTACTCAATACTTCAAAATAAGGAAGAAGAAATAGTAATGATCAAAATCACAGAAGAAGATTTTTATGAAATGCTGCTGTGGTCTGTAAAAAACAAACATGGATTAAGCTGAACGATTTTATGAAATTTTACGAAAATTATGCTATGCAATATAAATATAGCTGCATTTAAACATTACTGTCACAAAACTGCAAAAAAAATAATCCAATTGATATCCAACGCTTTTCATACTACATAAACTGACTTTGCTCATACAGAGTTCAGAAATATATAGATATATATTTTTACTAGATGTTAGGAAAAATACAAGGGTTTCGTAAATGACAGTTCATAAAATGTCTATTGGAAAACTCTAGTAAGAATTCAAGAGTAAAGTATAATAAATATATCAAGCACTTTTCTAATTAATTAAAATTCGATAATCGTGATAATTAGACCCGAATAAAATTGCATGGCGGCTGCAATGCACCCTAAAGTATTAAAATATATAATATCACTAAACATACAATAAAATAATAACAAACAACGAAAAACGAAAAACGATAGTGATTCACTTTATGATAACTCTATATCCGATGGCATTTTGGAATAAATTGATTACTGATTTTCTAATATTAAAAAAAAACTTTTGTAAATAAATATGTACTATTTAAAAAAATTGCGCTTAATATGACAAAACTATAAATGTTATAAAAAAAACTGACCAAATTTCTTTCTATTGTTATAAAGATGATGAAATAACAATGACGTAAATTGTTAATTTGCTTTTTAGTGATATATGTTTGCAACACCATTTGTGGTTTTTCACTATAACCATGAAAATAATAATTTCGACAGTTTTAAAATTTTGTACTTTAACGTTAACTGTGATATCTTTTTTGCTGTCATACTAAAATTTATCTTACACCTTAAAATATCTGCATCCTAAAACCAATCCTTTTCCTTAAAGGTTACTATTCATAAAATTAATACTTCGATAAATTTTTTCATAACCATTTTGATTATTTTTATTTTTTAATAGAAACTATCTATTTTATAACTCTTAAAAGTATTCTTAAAAGAGATGTATCATATAATAAATATAGAGTTTTATGAAATAATTGCTGCAAATTAAACATTTTCCTCGCTAGATACTAAAATAATGTCAACAGAAGTTTATCGTAATTCTATTAAATATTAAAATTCGACAACTTATGCTATCCAGATTCATATTCATTTTACGGCATATATACAATTATGTAGATTGATGATAATTCTCATATGTCCAAAATTTATATCTGTATTACTTTGTTTTTAACATTGCATGTAACAATTATATTTAGAATGTTAAACATAAGAAATATATGTATAAAGTTAACGTTTCAAGGATATTGCACAAAATACTTGTATATTGCTTTTAAAAACATATTAGTTTTTATATTTGTGCTATAAATTGTATATTTTTAATGTAGCGGATTTTGAAATATTAAGATGAATACAGATATAAGAAAATTTTGGGATTGGTGCATCAGACTAGTTTCTAAGTGGAGACATTCTTAGAAATATTCCCAGTCAGGAAGCTATTTTGCTTCCCACGTGTAAGCGACAACTTCAGTATATTATGGGGACAAAGTACTTTTGAAACCATCTCTTGAATTTTGTAGAATACTCTAATATATGTGGTAAAACAATATTTAATACTAAAAATTTTAAATTATTTTTTAAAATTTTTCTAAAAGACTAGTTTACAAAAACTTAATTTTTTTAAAATTGATTTTAAACCCTACTACTTTTTAAAAATATTAATATTTTTCCTTCGATTTTTTTTATACTTTCATTAGAATATAGTACAAGAAACTTTGCATGGAATTTCAGATGCATGAATTTCACATTTAATATGATTTTTGTCGCTCGTGTATATTAAAAATATGAAGGAAATTCAACAAATTCTAAGTTTATTTTTTTTTAAATAATTATAACCTTGAATGTTAACTACATGCACATAAATATTAAATACACCATAGAAAAAAAATACCTCGATATAAATTTGCAAACAATCTGGGTATTTATCGAACGAGTAAGTTATAAATGTATGAACATCCAGAAAAACCAGTTTAAAGTTATCATTAAGGTTAAAAATATGTGTCAAAATATTCCCGATTAAAAAAGCTTTCAGTTAATGTTGTAAAAAGAAAATCAATATTTTGACCAATTTTAAAGTACTGTATCCATGTAAGCTTAGAAAAGATCTTTCTCCAAAGCACGTTTTTAACTGCATCTGAAATAATTTATTACATTATTAATTTTCTTGCTAATAATTCTCTTTGTAATGTAATGAGATTGCACAGCCATAGTAACTTAATTAACATACATTTATAAAGTCACCGCGGCAACTAATTTTGAGAAACATTCACAATTTGATAAAATTAGTATAGATTCCTTATTCACGAACAAATATTGGCGTTTCAGAAAACACGATCGCACGCAAAATATGAAAAACTAACAAAAGCAGAAATTCAAGAAAGTTAAATACAACTTTTTTATGAACCTTGATGGTGGTCCGAAAAACGACCACCTGGTTTTTTCAAGCACAAAGACTGATACTTTATGTATTTTTATTTTTGTTTATTTTATTACTGTAAGTAGTCATAGTGCTTAAGCATAAAAAAAATGTTCTCATGGGATTCTCGAGGGACCTCCCAAGTTTTATGACCATTTTAAAAGCAGGACTGTGCAATTAAATAAATGCATTTGGACAGCAAATACCTGTAAATTTATGGGGTGTACAATGACCAGCCCATAAAACTACAAGGAGGTCTGAAAGAAGAGAGATCAAAGTGGACCTTGGGAACTTTACGCCCCCAGAAAAGCAAGGCCTCATCTTTACCAGATTCGAATGCAATTGGTTGGGGTCAAGAGGAGGGGGAAAACAAGTTTTTTTAGGCCCCTGTCTTTTTTCGAAGAGAGGAAAAAAAGGTTGCTCTCACAGATGCTTTCGGGATGCGGTGCTGACAGCGTGCAAGTAGTTTTCGATATGCGCCTACTACAGATATAGATGCCCAGTATCACACATGCCGGATGGACCGCTAAAAAGAGATGCCCATAGCCTTGGAATATGCAGCTTCCTGATATTCGTCGACGGCTTGGAAAGGGATGTTTAGACTAGTCCTGACCTCGCAGAGTATGCTGAAGTTGCTCCAGGTATGCAATTTAAATTTCTCCACTATGTAAATTTTTCCAATGGTTAGGGAGGTCATCGAGAGTGTGAGAACGAGTCCAAAGTTAAATGTATTTGTTTTTTTTTTAAATATTGTACAGAATTAATTTTCCATTGATATGAATTAATATTCGGAAAAGTGTGAGAAAACACCTATTAACTAATGGGTATTATAATATTTTCTATCTTTTGTAAATAAATGTAAAATAATGTAAATAAATTTGTATTATGTTAATCCTAAATTCGTGTTAATTCCTTTAGGGATTACTCCCAATTAACATCGAGTAGACTCCTTTTCTTTAATTACTTTTTTTATTATTGTTTACTAATGTTGATTTACAGGATCGGACTTCTGAGTGTCCAAGTGTTTAACGCTTAGATTAGTCCTGACTTCATACGAGGGGGGGTAGCTTAAATCACAACGCAACCCAACAAATATTTATTGATTTACTCAATCATTTATTTTGTTATTTTTTTTATTTTTGAGTAAATTTCACCCCTTTCTAGAAGTTACGATCACGTGTTTTGTTTATACCTGTAGATTCAACACCCATGAATCTCGGTTGGTAATGACCCTTACCAAAAATAGCTTAATGTAAGTGTAGTTATGTTAGTGGCTGTAACCTCTCCAATCAGGAGGCCTATAACTCACCAGCATTAGTACCGGGAATTCTTTTGGTGCCAGACCTCTTAAGGGCTTAGGTTATTTTATTATTTGTTATATGGTTACAATAGGGTTTTTTTTTCTAGTATTATTAGTTATAGTAAATATTTCCTTTTTCTTATATATATATACTTTTTTTTAGTTGAGATATTATGTATCTTCTACTCGATGTTTAAAATTTTAAATAACTCTAAATTAAACTTTCTAACATAGCAGCATATTTTATTTATATTTATACAGTAGATTTTTTTTATTATTTTTATTATTATTTTTTTTTTCTTCTCGCTGCAAGGACAAATTCCATATTCTCGATGCCAAGTATATCGCTGGCACATAGTTGTTAACACAGTCATGAGAAGTTATATTGAAATATAAAAAAAGAAAAAAAAAAGGATTTGTGTATACTATATATGTTTTGATAGTACTTAAATAGTATATATTTGTTTTATAACTACTGAGGTTTACAAAAAAATGAAATCTCTATTGGTATTTTATGGCTAGATATTCGAATAGAGAAAAAGTATTTGTGTATATTATGTATGTTTTGATAGTACTTAAATAGTATATATTTGTTTTATAACTACTGAGGTTTACAAAAAAATGAAATCTCTATTGGTATTTTATGGCTAGATATTCGAATAGAGAAAAAGTATTTGTGTATATTATGTATGTTTTGATAGTACTTAAATAGTATATATTTGTTTTATAACTACTGAGGTTTACAAAAAATGAAATCTCTATTGGTATTTTATGGCTAGATATTCGAATAGAGAAAAAGTATTTGTGTATATTATGTATGTTTTGATAGTACTTAAATAGTATATATTTGTTTTATAACTACTGAGGTTTACAAAAAATGAAATCTCTATTGGTATTTTATGGGTACATATTCGAATAGAGGCAGACGTACCTCAAAACAATTTAACACATTTTTAGGTGAAGCGAGAACACGTCTTCAAAAATCTCAAATTAAAAATATTCCCAAGAAAAACTCCATTATGGAGAACTTAATTAATTATATTCCGGCGTTTGACGCTAAAAAAGAGACTAACATTAACTTTTATATTGCTCAGTTTGAAGAAGCAGCTACTCATGCTAATATTGCTAAAGAAATAAGATTAGTCATATTAAAGTCAAAGCTAACAGGCGTAGCCCGCGAAAAATTGCAGGCTGATGCTGAGTTACACTCCGAAACTGATTATGAAAAATTTAAAGAAAACTTGAGGAATATTTTTGGCTCAAAACTTTCTTTCGGAGAAGCTCATGACAATTTTTCAAAGCTAAAACAAAGTCCAACAGAGACTATTAACGACTTTATTACTCGTTTTAACACCGAAGCGGCAAAGGTTTTTGAAATTTCTGGTCTAGCAAACAAAAATGATGCTAAAAAACTTTTCGAACTTATGAAATTGCATAAATTTACCGATGCTGTTAAATCCGACATCGCTAAGAATTCCCGGTACTAATGCTGGTGAGTTATAGGCCTCCTGATTGGAGAGGTTACAGCCACTAACATAATTACACTTACATTAAGCTATTTTTGGTAAGGGTCATTACCAACCGAGATTCATGGGTGTTGAATCTACAGGTATAAACAAAACACGTGATCGTAACTTCTAGAAAGGGGTGAAATTTACTCAAAAATAAAAAAAATAACAAAATAAATGATTGAGTAAATCAATAAATATTTGTTGGGTTGCGTTGTGATTTAAGCTACCCCCCCTCGTATGAAGTCAGGACTAATCTAAGCGTTAAACACTTGGACACTCAGAAGTCCGATCCTGTAAATCAACATTAGTAAACAATAATAAAAAAAGTAATTAAAGAAAAGGAGTCTACTCGATGTTAATTGGGAGTAATCCCTAAAGGAATTAACACGAATTTAGGATTAACATAATACAAATTTATTTACATTATTTTACATTTATTTACAAAAGATAGAAAATATTATAATACCCATTAGTTAATAGGTGTTTTCTCACACTTTTCCGAATATTAATTCATATCAATGGAAAATTAATTCTGTACAATATTAAAAAAAAAACAAATACATTTAACTTTGGACTCGTTCTCACACTCTCGATGACCTCCCTAACCATTGGAAAAATTTACATAGTGGAGAAATTTAAATTGCATACCTGGAGCAACTTCAGCATACTCTGCGAGGTCAGGACTAGTCTAAACATCCCTTTCCAAGCCGTCGACGAATATCAGGAAGCTGCATATTCCAAGGCTATGGGCATCTCTTTTTAGCGGTCCATCCGGCATGTGTGATACTGGGCATCTATATCTGTAGTAGGCGCATATCGAAAACTACTTGCACGCTGTCAGCACCGCATCCCGAAAGCATCTGTGAGAGCAACCTTTTTTTCCTCTCTTCGAAAAAAGACAGGGGCCTAAAAAAACTTGTTTTCCCCCTCCTCTTGACCCCAACCAATTGCATTCGAATCTGGTAAAGATGAGGCCTTGCTTTTCTGGGGGCGTAAAGTTCCCAAGGTCCACTTTGATCTCTCTTCTTTCAGACCTCCTTGTAGTTTTATGGGCTGGTCATTGTACACCCCATAAATTTACAGGTATTTGCTGTCCAAATGCATTTATTTAATTGCACAGTCCTGCTTTTAAAATGGTCATAAAACTTGGGAGGTCCCTCGAGAATCCCATGAGAACATTTTTTTTATGCTTAAGCACTATGACTACTTACAGTAATAAAATAAACAAAAATAAAAATACATAAAGTATCAGTCTTTGTGCTTGAAAAAACCAGGTGGTCGTTTTTCGGACCACCACTTGAAGTTTTTTATAGAGCCTAGGAATGTAATTCTAAACTGCATGTAATTCTAAAAATTTTTTGGCATAATTTATCAACCGTTTAGCATCTCGACGGAAATCAGATCTTGGTTCTTCATTGAAGTTTTACTTATTTTTCAAATTTCCTTTTTCTCTCTTTTTTTTTTTTTTTTTTTTTTTTTTTTTCTTGTAATTTTAATAAAATGCCACTTTTTGGAAAATTATAATATTAAAATGGAATACTGCAGCATTTCCATTACACTTTCTTTAAAAGTCAATTAAAAAATGTAAAAAATGTTTTGATGTTTTATTAGTCTGGAATGTTTTCGTAAATACTCAATATACAGTGCTTAATTGAAAAGAAATTAACTCTTCTATAATGTTTCCTTAAAATAGTCAAAACAATTTGAAAATTAAACACAGATATTCTTCAAATATTTAAATTTGATAACATTCAATAAACAGCTCTAATGAAACTCATTTTTAAACTTCATATGAATGTCGTTTGAAATATTTTACAACTTTTGATATAAGTTTTCTTGTCATTAAAATTTTAAGACCCTCCAGCATCGTTGGATTTAGCATTACAAAGAAATTAAAATATGTCAAGAGTGAGAAATTTATTTCAGATATTTTGTCTGATTCAAAACTGCATTATAGAAAACTGACAGTAATTGCGTTTGCGTGCGATGATTGTAAAGACATAGCGATGTTTATCTATACTTTAGAGAAAGAGATAATTTAATGTAGTGAGATATTTTTGTATTTTTCAGCTTAATAAACATATTTTAAATTAATAAATTTCATTCGAGAATTACTTCTTGGGTGTCTTTAAATTTTAAGCATACGACTCTTCTTTCCTCATATATTATTACACAGTTGAAAAGAAAATATTTTCTAATCTCAGTAAATAGAATGTAACCTCGAGCAAAATAATACTCTAAGTCATGTGATTAGTCCATTAACAGTTCCTGACTGACAGTTTCGTTTGTTATGTGACGGACGGCCATTTTGTCACTTTAGCCAAGCGCAGGGGATAAATAGCTAAATGCAGTTCCATCGCCATCACTTCATTTATATTATAATAGTCTAAGTCATGTGACTGTCATATACGCCTTCGCTCTTCATATGCTAAGCTTACTTTTGATTAATAAATAAAAAAAAATTAGACTGAAACTGCATAAAAGTTTCCATGATCGCAAAGAATGCTTAATACTTTTAAGTAAGCCGGGCTCAAATTTTACCACTAACATTTTTTTCATCAGTTAACATTTATTTTTTATTTTTTGTTGTATATTAAAATAATGTTTGTTGCTGAAATTAAATAAATCATTATTTGTGGTATTATTTATTTTTTTCTTCTTTATTTCTTTCTTTTAAGAAATAAGTGAAGGCCACGAAGTTTAAATGTAGGATTTTTATTTTAAATAAAATGAATGAAAGGGTTACATTTCAAATAAAACTAATGAAACACAAAAAAGTACATCGAAAATAACGTTTGATGATTTATCACGTCCACCCGGCTAACGTAAAAATTCTAAGTTCTTGATATTTTTGTCAGGTTCAAGTAAATTAAATTATGAGTAAAAATAGCATGATACAATGCATCGAATACATTTAAATGAGACCAAACTGGTAGAACACACTGTTATTAAATGAGATCACACTGTTCCTTACATAGACTGCAACAGAACGAGAGATACTGCACAGACCATCACCTCATCGAGATGACAGCTAAAATTTCAGGTTTATACAAAACTCCATTGTCTTATTAAAATTCAATTTTCCTGCCAAGTCAAGACAAGCAGACCTGATTCTAATGGTTAATCGGTATTACATTTTCCAGCATCCAAAAGTATGACAACATAGAGGATTGTGTGCAGAAAGACAGAATTGAAAATTTACCGATCAACCACTGGAATAAGAATTGTACATGGTTTCCAACAAGACACGTCCTGGCAAACTATTATGATATGAAACTTGTCAATTTAATATGAAAATCAAATCTAAATTAATTTTCGAATTTCAGCAGTGAATCAATGTGATGATGGTTTGTGCTTACTGCTACCGGTGTAATTGAAGTTATGAAGTTAATTTTTCCACCAATTGCTACATGTAGTCTAGTTTGGAGTAAAAATTAAAATGTAATGTAAAGAATGTTGAGTAAAAACTCTAGTTCAAGTTGTTTATACCCATGCTGTGACATCTTTCATTTTGCATAAAATTTTATTTTTTTCTAATATCATAGTTTAAAAATTAAATATTATAGTTAACTACTGCTTACTATTGTTGAAACTACACATTTGTATATCGTCTATTTATTTATTTAATAAGTTTTGAAGCATAGGGAAAATGTTATAAGAAAATTATCACATAACATACAACGTAACCTTTAACTATAAAGAAATGCATTTTTCTTTATATCGTCATTTTTTAAAAACTGAACCTTAGTGTTTTGTCAAAAAAAGGTATTACTTAGTTATTCCGTCGACCGATTTTGCCAAATTATGCAAATCGCCACACTAATAGCCAAATTATACATATTGACGTAATTTTTGTTTTAAAAATAATAAAAAAACGAATAATTAGTAGAATATTAATAAAAATACAAATAAAAAGTCGAAATAAATATCACTTAATGACGTTTAAAACACGTGTGTCGTATTTAATGTCCCGAATTGACTTTCAGATCATCCATTATTGGCATTTAATCTTATAATTTGGCGATAGTATTTTGGTCCACGGGATAACAGAGTAGTACCAAAGATACTTTTATTCGAGTTTATAGAAACGGGATCCTTATATATTTTCTATTTATTTATTTAAGTAATTTTTATGCATAAGGAAGAACGTTATATGAAAATCTTTGCATACTTTATAACATGAGTGGTAAATACTAAGCCTTGAGGGGTTTTTTCTATTACCATTGTTTGAATTTTCAAAAAATATTATTTTTTTAAAGTTCACTTTTTATTAATATATAAAGAAACTGCATATTTATAAGACATCTATTTATTTATTTAAGTAACTTTTATGTATAGGAAAGAATGTTGTGTCAAAAATATTACACAATTTTTAACGTAAGTATTGAAAACAAAGACATGCCTTTTTTTCTACTGTCATATGCTGTTAAAAATTTTGTCTTAGTTTGAACTAAATTTTGGTGATCTATAGCTATTACCATAAGATGGTGAAATCTCGTGCCAAAATTTGGAACTTGCTATTTCGACATCCTTTCAACTCTCGGAACCATGCTTCAACAGCATTTTTAAGATATCCGAACACCTTTAAAACTTAATTTTCAATCCAAATATCGATTTTTTATTTATGCAGTAATGTTAAAATCAACTCTTTTATCTGTCTGCTTAAATTGTGTCTGTATGTTAATTATAACCAGCGTTAAAGCCGTTTAAAGGTAACAACTGTAACAACTTTTGAATAGTGCTTAAAAGTTATTTTAAGCTTTTTCTCAAAACGAACTATTTCAGGTTTTTAATATATGTAAAACGTGATAAAGCAAAACATCGTACATGAAATGCCACAAAATTTCCTGTACTTTTGTGACAATTTTCTTTTGAGGGAACAGACTACACTCAGGATAATGTATTAAATAGTTCTATTTTACACTGGTATAAATGACAAACTCGAGACAAATTTTTCATTACATTAGTACATTAACTGCCATATCATTTGTGATAGAGATGCGATTACAGTGTGTGTAGTCTAAGTCCTAGAGAAAGTCATTCTGTTTAATATTCAATTTACAAAATGTATATTCATTATTTTATTTTTGATTTATCACATTTTGAAATGATGTCTATTTTTCACTTAATTTTGACTACTTTTCTCTTTAAAAATATGTATGGTAAATTGTAAAATTTTTTAGATTTTTTTCAAAGTTTTAAGGTAAATGTAATTATAAAAAAATAATAACAAGAGAATATTTAAAATTCTAAACAGAAAAAAACACTTCTAAAGGTATGCGGATAGTAATTTTGGTTTATAAGGACGAATGTTATGTTAAAACCATTACATAATTTGTATTGAATATTGATCCATAGATTTTCTTCTAATATCATAGTTTAAAAAATTAATATTTCTCTTTTGATAAAAAAGAGTAGTTTTTTAAATGTCTATTTATTAGTGTCGTTTAATATTTTTAAGAAACTGCATACTTGTATGCCCTCTATTTATTTAAGTAATATTGGTGAATAGGGAAAAATGTTTTGCGAAAATTAATACATAATTTATGACGTAAGCAATGTATATTAAACCTTGCAATTATTTTTCCAATTATCATATTTTAAATATTTAATATTATTATTTTATCTTTTGACAATTTTGACTTTTTATGGCCTTTCATAAAATATTTTTCATTCCAAGACTCGTGACTAAGCTTGTAAGTAAGTACAGTCGATTACGATAAATATTTTATAGGGAAAAAAATTAAAAATCAAACAGACAAAAAATAAAAACTAAAATCCCCTAAGGTTTTATTTCAAAGAAGCAAAATATGTAATTTGACAGATAAATATTTTGGTAAATAACTTCATAAACAATTTCTTTTTTTTCTAGCGGTGGTTGAATATAATGAAATTTTCCCATTAAATTTTAAATCCGTTTAAGTTATCTTTTACCATAATTACAAAATCGATATCTCCATTTCATTTTTATTTTATTAAAGTGAGAATGTTTAATAATTTCATTACTAATAGAAAAAAAAGGAAATCGTCTTTCTGTAAAATAAAATAATCCAGTATGTCTTAAATGTACATGACTTAAAAGCATAAAAAATGTGTACGGAAAATTCTAAACGGTTCATAAATAAATATACGAATCGAAGATATATAACGTTCGATAATTCAGATAAGAGTATTTTATGTAGATGATTTAAAAAAAAAATCAAATTTTAAAAAAAGTAAAAACAAATTATTAAAAAACCTTCCATCTTTTTTTTCTGTAATTTAAAAGAATAATTTTTGAAGGACACAAAATTCACTTATCAAATCATTGCTTATGTAAATGCTTGGTAAAAAGAAAAAACATTTAAATATAGTGTAGGATACATAACTTTTCTTTTTTTATATATGTTGTAGAAGAAAATTAATACATGAAAAATTCTTTAAGCTGTAATTTTAGAATTTCTAAATTGATTTTTCAATGTGTAATCGTAAATTAATATTAATTAAATTACTAATTGATTCAGTTTATATAATTAAAAGTTAATTAGTTATTAGTAATTTTTCAAAGCTTACTTATTTTTAAATATTACGCTATATATTTTATATTTATTTTCAACTTTTTCGCTTTTCAAACAGTTTTCAGAACAATTTGGCAGATAATGGCAATTATAACAGGCACATCTTTAAACCCATTGTCGTTTGAATCCCAGTGCAAATGTGCAAGTAACACAGACTAGTTAGGATTTTATTACATATATAATAGACGGGAAAAAATATGAAAACTTCCAAAATTTTTCTATGAAACCTAAATTTCTAGAACTTTTTATATAAAGGTAAAACCAAAAAAAAAATCTAACAGATGTTTGTTTGAAATATAAAAAAAAAACAATTTTAATATTACTAAAACTTGATGACTAGAGCGTTTTATGTAACTGAAACTGGTTATAGATAAAATTTTAGCAAATTTACTTTAATTTTAGTAGGTTATTTTGTAAATTTACAGATTTTTGTAGCTTAACAAAGACAGAATTTTGTAGATTTATGTATTTTTCTATACATTTTACAAATTAAATCTTAGTAAAAATACATATTTCTGTAAATTTACATCTGTAGAAAAACAGTTTTTTTTTACAGTGTACGCAAAGGAAAAAGGACATGAAATTAATGTATTGATTTAAAATTAAGTTCTAAAATTTCTTAAATGTTATATTGTCATTGAGAAAATGCCTTTGTACATAATTTTTATACTTCTAACACATCATAATGTAAATGCAAAATCGAGTATAAAATTCTATCTTTACATACAACAACCAGTTCGAGCTAAATGAAATGGTATAAGTAAGAATATAAGGTAGAATATAAATACCTTATATTAATGTTTAGAAAGTGAATATTTATACTTCATCTTTTTTACAAATTTTAAAAATATTTTTGTATAATTAAGAAAGTTATGTGAAACTTAATGCAGGGTTCATAAGACTTTCCAATGCCAAATTCATTTAAAAAATAATTCTGCTGTTTTCTTAAAACTGTAGTTTCTTTTTATTATTTCCAAGTTCCTTATGAATAATAGTGCGTAGTTTTCGGAGCAATTCTCTTGTGCTATACCATATATCACTTCGAGTTTTAACTTATATATTTTTTAGTCTTACGGTAATTCTTTGCACTTAATTAATCTCATGCACTCAAGTAATGAAGAAAAATACACAGGAGAGTGCGTTTATCTGCAGCCACTGGACATTATTTATTATACTTGATAAAACTGTTGCATACTTAAATAAGTTTTATAATAATGTAACAATTGAATCTCAAAAATTTATATTTTATTTGTATTTTCTTAATTTATCCGTTTAAATTTCATTGTTTTACTTTAACAATTTCTTTTAGTAAAAGCAGAATTCAATCGCCTTTTTAAAAGCACTTTTCTTGAGTTATGTAAATAAGCATATGTTTTCATGTAAAAGATTATAAAAAAGTTTTTAATAAAACAAGGACAGTATAAAGGAGATAAAACTGCCAATCTGAAAACGTCAAAGATAAGATTCAATTTCGAAAAAGTAAAAAATTATAATTTGATTGAGTAAAATTATTCTTTATGCTATGCCAAGCGGAAAATGTCTAGGGTTCTATTTCAAGAAAGCAAAACTACAATTGGACTAGTGTAGATACTCGTCCTAGGACAATAAGTAAAATACACTCATATAAACACATAAATTTGAAAAAACTGATAAAATAACTGATACTTTGGAAGCGTTTAGATGAGCAAGGTTCGGCTTTTTTATGTTCTAGTAAATACACTATTAGAATTTAATGCTTAACGTGCGTTATTACTTCTGCGTAAACCAGGTTTTGCAGAAAATATACCATAACAATTTTTTTTAATAAAAGAAAATTTTAAAAATATGCAATTAAACTGCACAATTAAATTAGTCTGCTACAACTATAGAAATAATACTAATAATTAATTATTACAGTAAAGCATCGTTTATACGACGATCATTTATATGACGTTTACATTTATACGACGTTTTAGTGTGGTCCCAATTCATTCCTATTTGTTTTAATGTAAAAATGTATCGTTTATACGACGCATAAAATGGTTTATACGTCGGTTTTTCGATTTTACACATTTTTCTTTTTGTTTATTTCTCTTATGTATTTTAAAAACAGGCGGAATTCGCCAGTTATAAATGACACCAAAGAATGTATTTAAATATACTTCATCCATATGATAATAACGTGGGCTTGTGTGGGAATTGTCACAAAAAATAGGAATATTCTTTTTGCGAGGACCGGAGATGGTAAGCTTTTCCGACCCGCTTTATTTTTAAACGGCACGGCATATTCTTTTCTTATCAGTGCGCTAACAGTACAGATCAATGTTTCATTTAATTCTGCACTTTTCGTACTGTTTCGGAAACAGGTTTTTTGGACATGTTTCAAAAAAGCAAGTTCATCTTGGTAACAGAAAAAAATTTAACAATTTGAAAGAGTTCAAATGTAAAAGTTGTGATAGTAAAAAATTTCGCGAATTGCATCGAAACATCAAGAATTTTTTTTGTTTGCTACAATACCAGCAGAAATACTTTTCGAACCTTCACTCATTGCACAAATCATTAATTACAACTCAACGTCAATCAGTTAGGTCAAACAACCACAGGCATTTTATTTTCTCTACGTAAAATGATCAAAAGAAAAAAAAACCTCTATGTACTGTAAAGTATCGAAAATAAGCCCCTTTTAGAAGACAGAAAATTTCTAATAATTTTAAAGGAGTCTTATAATTGAAACTTTTGTGGAATAGAGACGTAACAATAAGAGGGTGATGGGGTATATTTGGACTTAATAAATTTTCCAGGGTTTATATAATTTGCAAAATATGTCAGAGAAGGGAATATATATCCAGAGGGAGCTTTATTTAGGTACTGTTTTGTGTTAAATTGAAATTGCTTACTATATTCCCCTCTCTTCCCCCATTTTTTGATTATTTGTTTGTTTAATTTATAAATGTATGTAAATCAACCCGCTAAGCATTAAAATTAAGTGGAAACAAAATTAAGTCGAGTTTAGAAGTGAAAATCGATCAAACAACGTTATCGTTTATACGACGTTTTTCAGCAGTCCCTTCGGCGTCGTATAAACGGTGCTCCACTGTATTACTATTTTTATAGCACTTTGAAATTTTATTTTATTTTTTTGTTTACTCCCCCCCCCCCCACTCCTCATCCCTGAATCCCGAAAATGAAAGAAATATTGATATTTTTCTGTTTTGTTGGTGGTAAATTCAATATTTAATTAAACAGTCAAACAAAGAAAATTGATATTTTTTACGACGAAATGTCAGAGAAAGAGATATCTTTTTTTTCCATACAATATGTTAAATATTTGTAGTTAAGTTTAAGTAAATTGATATTTAGTTTATAATAAATGTAATAACAATGATTTATTCATAAAAAATTTCTAATTTTGTTTGTTTTTTAAAGATCCGCCCATTAACCTCGTGATTTATAAATCTGAAATAATCCGTAAATTTAAAAGACCAGGCTGTTTAATGCGTAAGTATGCTTTTCGTCAACAGGACAGCTAACTTTTTACTAAACCAATTTCTTTTAAGCCATTTTTTTGTAGATGCGTCCACACTAACTATTTTTTAACTTATTTTCATCTTTATATTTCAATTTTAACTTTAGACGTTCTTTTAGGAAATTTCTTCACATTAGTGGTAATTGGGTTCCATTTATATTTGAAAAGAGAAGAGGAAACAATGTACAGGTGCCATTTCCGTATTACAATTAAAAACAACTATTTAAAAACTTTGAACCGAAAATGACGTCACGTTTTAAAATAACGCATTTTTACCTAATACATTTAAGTACATACATATATATATACTTTTTTTTTTCATTTTGCTTCTGAGATTGAAACTCTCATCTCAGAGGGTTTGCGTTGTTGAAAATTGTGTCACAGTAAAAATAAAATGTATATTACTTGCAAAATTGTAACTGGAAATCGTGACATTGAATTTTGGAATATATTTATTAACAATCGGAAGTAAGATAAAATATTTTTCAAATACTAAATATGTAAAGTAAGCACGTAAATTTTTTAACGATGAAAAATATGTTATTTTAGGTAGATTTTGTATGAAATACTATTTGTTGTTTTTCCTTCTATGTTGGAATTTCTGAAAAATTTTTGGAGATTTTCTCCGATCATGACTTCTAGGCACTAAAACTATCGTGAATAAAAAAGTTTATATAATATATATATATATATTTATAAAGTGATACATATATATATATATATATATATTTATAAACTGATAATTATAAGCTGATGCATATATATATATGTATATATATAACTGATATAAACTGATAATGATTATATATATATATATATATGTTTTTTCTATAAACACCATAGCTATCATAATTCTGCTCTTATATCCTCCAAACTGTTACATAAAATCAAGGGGAATAAAGTCTCGGTCAAGTTCGTTAATGGAAAAATAGGACCAATGGGGGTTGAAATAGGGAGGATTTTGTGAAAAAGGAAAAAACGTCATAACTTCTTAAATAAAATACATGTCGAATCAGTTTTCAGTTTATATTACTTCCAAAAAAAATGGGCCAAAAGTTTATGCATGACCGATTTTTGATAAACTTAAAAATGGGCTCAAGGGGAAAAAAATAGGATTTTTGGGAAAAATATTCATAACTTCGTCAATTTTCTATCATATCCAACTGATTTTTAAAAAAATGTTCTCAAATTTACCTACTTTTATACATAGAAGTTTTTGATAGGACTATTTCTTACTAATAATAAAAAAAATAAAAATAAAAACGAAAGAAAAGGGGGGCGGTAAAAAAAGACAAAAATCCATAACTTCGACAATTCTTAAACTATCAAATCTAATCACATTTATTTTACATCTTCTAAATAATATCTACAACTTTTACATTGACAAGTTTTTCATAGGACTAATTCATATAGCAAATATCAATTAAACAAAAATAGGAGTTGAAGAAAAAATCTCAAATCCAAACTGCTCATATTCTGACTCATTTTTAAATCCAATTTTGATTTTAAACGCATCCAACTTACAGATCTTCTTAGGCACTATATAATTTGAAACGGATTTGCCTCCACTTTTTCTCTTAACACGTGATTGTTTAAAGATGTTGGTCTTCCTGATCGATTTGAATCAGAACGGTCAAAACTGCCAGATCTGAATTTCGAAAACCATTTCTGGCGTTTGCAAACGTCTAATGCAGCAGGATAAACATCGCAAATGTTTTTGGTAGCAACTGTAGCTTTACTATCCTTGTGAAATTCAAAAAGCATACAATGCCGGATATGTACTTCTGCTAGTATTTGACTCGCCATTTCTTCTAAACCTGCAAAAACCTGCAATTATAAATTAATTATTTATAAGTGAACAAGTCACTTTAACCTTAAACTGTCTTTGACAGGACATCGAAGTGCACAATCATCTGACTAATGGTAAACAAATATTGGCAAGAGAAAAAACGACATTACTTCCCGGTCTCCCTAATATTTTTAAAAATGCTGCCACAATGAGTGTTTTGAACAGAATTTCCCGAAGCGATCGCGATTAAAAAACTGAGGTATTTAAATAACAAATTGCGTTTTTTCTGACTTATTTTTAAGTTCAATTTTGCTTTCAAACGCATTCAGTTGACAGGCTCTCTTATTTAGGAACTGTATAATGTGCCGTATTGGTCAGTCTTTTGATAAAGACTGAATATATTTCAAAAAAAGTCCTGTCAATAAAAAAAAGTACTGTCAATATGGCCTCTTCGCACAAAATTTTCCAATGCGATCATGATTAAATGATTGAGAATGTATTCAAATGAAAAATTGTTTATTTTATGACTCATTTGAGGTAGATTTCGTATGAAATACTACCTATTGCATTCGCACCAATTTATATATATATATATATATATATATAACTTTTTATGGACACGATAACTTCTATAATTCTGCACCAATCTCCACCAAACTGGTACATAAAATCAAAGGGAATAAAATCTCGGTTAAGTTCGTTAATGGGCAAAATTGGACCAAGGGGGTCGAAATAGGAAGCGTTTTTGTGAAAACAGAAAAAAAGACCATAGCTTCTTAATGCAAATAGATATCGAATCAGTTTAAAGTTTATATTACTTTTAAATAATGGGCCAAAAGTTTATGCATTACAGATTCTTGATAAAGTTAAAAATGGGCTCAAGGGGCGAAAAAAAATAGGGTTTTTGGCAGAAAAAAATGATAACTTTATCAATTCTCCAGATATCAAATCCAACTAAATTTTTTATAAATAGTCTCAAAATTATCTAAAAAAAAATTAAAAACGATATCAAAAAGGGTGGTGGAAAAAGAAAAAAATCCATAACTTTGTCAATTCTTAAACTATCAAATCCAATTAAATTTATTTTACATCTTCTCAATAATATCTACAATTTTTATATTGACTAGTTTTTCATAAGACTAATTCTTATAGCAAAAACAAACAATAATAGGAGTTGAAGAAAAAAAACCTCAAATCCAAACTGCTTATATTCTGACTCATTTTTACATTAATATTTGATTCTAAATGCGTCCAAATTCCAGGTCCTCTTATTTATAAACTACATAATGTGATGTATTGGTCAGTTTCTTGATAAAGGTAGAATTTATTTCAAAAAAGGCTGCCGAAATGAGTATTTTGAACAGAATTTCCCTTTAGTGATCGTGATTGAAAAATTGAAGAAATATTCATGTAACGAATTGCGTTTTTTTTCTGACTCATTTAAATCAAATTTTGCTCCAAATGCATCCAAATGACAGATTTTCTTATTTACGAACTGTATAATGTGTCGTATTGGTCAGTGTTTCGATAAAGGCAAAATATATTTAAAAATGATGTCAAATTGGGTACTTCGTACAAACTTTCCCATGATTCCAGACTTGTTGATGTATTCATATAACAAATTACTTAATTTATGGCTCTTTTTTAAATTCAATTTTGCTTTCAAATGCATTCCGTTGACAGTTTTTTCTTATTTAGAAACTATATAATGTGCTGTATTGACTGATTTTTTAATAAAGTCAGAATATATTTTAAAATATGCTGTCAAAATGGGCATATGAGTGAATTTCAATTAAGATGATTCTGAAAAAATTAGTTCTTACAGAAAATTGAACATAATTTTTTTCAAAAAGTAGCCAAACAAAGCTCTTAAATTGGATTTATCTCTAATCCTATTTTATTTTTGTTGTTGAAAATGAGTACTCTTCGAAATCTACCTCCGCCTCTAGGCGAAACCGACAGGGATTTTTAAAATTTAATTTTGCTCTCAAACGCATTCAATAGACAGTTTTTTCCTTATTAAAGAACTATATAATGCGCCTTATTTTTAATGAAGTAAGAATATATTTCAAAATATGTTGTCAAAGTAGGCATTTGAACAGAATTTTGCTTAAGATGATTCTGATAAAATCAGTTCTTACAGAAAAATGAAATTAGAAAATTTTCAAAAGCGATCAAATAAAGTTATTAAACTGGGTTTATCTCTAATCATATTTTATTTTTTGTTGTTGAAATGAGCACTCTCAGTCAATCTACCTCCGCGTATAGGCCAAGCCAAGAGGGATTTTTTAGATTTAGAGGAAAACAAGAACTATGATTATATTACAGTAGCGTAATTTTCATTGATGTTTCATTACATAATGGGTCATTCTCAGATAAAGGGAAATTTTATGCCCTTGGCTAAAAAAAGGAAATTTAATGAGTCTAACAGGAATGTTTTAACTTTATCTTGAAAAATAGATAAAGAACTACATTATTCAACAGTTTAAACATGGGGAAAATAATAATTTGAATATAAAAAAAAATAAAAATTTACAAATGTCATTACCATGGCATGTCCCTAACTTCAAATTTAATAATTCAAAATTTTGTTTTGAAGTGTTGAAAAGCTTTTGAGCAAAAACAACACAGTGTAATAAATTTTTATCTTTTTATATATGATATAATAAACATTTTAGCTTCAAAACATTTTTTCTCTTAATTTTAATTAATTAAACTTTGTCCCTGGAGTTGATGGTCATTACCATGGTGCAAAGTGTTTTCTTTCACAGCTCATCACTAGAGCGCAATAGAATGTACTTTTAGACAGTGTAGTGTAGGGTAGTTCATGCTCTTACAAGCAGTGGTGTTTAACTTTTTTGAAATCGGCATATACTGTTTCATTTTGAAACTTTTATTCAAAAACTGAGGCGAATGTGTTTTTTATGTGTCATTACTATGTTTCATTTTACTTTAATATAATAATACAAATTATTAACTGTATTTATTGAATTATATAGATCTCTATTACTATTTTGAAAGTAAATGTACTGTAAGCCCTTAATTGATATAATTTAACCTAAAATGAGGTTAAACATTCAAAATGTCATCACTATGCTAGTCATTACCATGACTTTTCGCAAACATGGTAATATAGAATGGTAAATGAGAAATTCTATGAGACTTTTTCTATTTTCTAATATTATTTCACAAAAATTATCATCAATAACATACATTTGAGTTACTATAAAGGTTTAAACTTACTGACTATTTAAAAATTATTTAAAAATATTATCACTGTTTATAAATTAATTAAATCCTATTTAAAAAAAATATTCATTTATCTTTGTACAAAAAAGATTTTTCTTTTACATTATTAATGATTATATTTATTTCATGAATGAATATAACAAATGGGTCAATGATTAAATATAAAATTCTTAATTTTTAATGTACTTATATTATATAAAATTGAATTATAAAGTAATTAGTTTGATCTTCCAATTATTAATTTGGGTTTCTATAAATTAAAGCCTAAAGTAAGGCTAACAATTTCTTCTGATATTTTTATCATAATGTCAGGCATGCAAACATTCCATTTTACAAAAAATTGAAAATTAAAAAGAAAAAAAAATTTTCAAAGGCAAAATTTCCTTTTACATCAGAGTGACCCTAATACCAGGGATCAAACCCTCAATTAATATTTTCATAATTTGATTATCTCATTTGCATGTTACTGATTAAGAACAGGAACAAAGCTTAATTTTTTAAATAATTTGAAGACTTAAAATTCAAATTTGCTTAAAAAAAGCTTTTTTAAGAGTTAGACTAGTCAAAATAATATCAATATGGGGAGAGGAGGGCACGTTTGAACTGGGGGCACCTTTGAGCACTCTAAATAATTTCCTTCAAATAAATTATTTAAAAAAATGCATATGGTAATACATTACTGCTGCTTCAAGGGAATAATTATACAAAGCTGTACCATTTTATATGAACAGTGCAGTCTAAACAAGATATGTATTTTTCTCCCTCTTCAATATAAACTTAAGAAAATAAAGTTGTAAGATTTTTTTTTGACAAACTTCTATCGCTAAAATTTTAATTTATTGTTCAGTGCTTAAAAAAAGATGTTAGCTTTAGTTTATAAGCTTTGTTTTATTCAAATTTTTCAGCCGAATTGAGTAAATCGTATTAATGTTGAACTTTATGTGATGGGGCAACATTGAACAAAAAAAGTTGGGGCAACATTGAACAAAAAAAGTTGGGGCACCATTGAACAGCGAAAAAACACCGAATAAACTTATGATAAATACTAATTGAAATAATTTAAAAAGAACACTTAAAATTATGAAGTAAAGAGTTGTTAATGTATCTAAATATTATTATTTCTGATTTTTTTTAATGTAAAAAAAGGTTAATTAAGAAAGTCAAGGAACATGGACTTATAATGCTAAACATTTCCTTACTGCACAGGTTCCAACCTCTGTATACAGGGTGTCCCAAAAGGTCGTTTACAAACTTAACATGCTGGTCTGTCATATCATGATGAACAATATTAAATAGGAAACTAAGGCTTCCAAACGACTTCCAAAGGAGATATGCGCCATTAAAGTTTAGGATCCAAAAATTCAAATGATTATCAAAAACAGAAGTATTGGTCGATTCGTTAGCAGTTTTCGCTAAAACTATTCTTTATGTCAGTATTTTCTTGAAAATAAATTATTAAGATAAATTTCAAAAAATGTCGATAGAGGGCCCTTTAGACTTTGGAGTAACGATAAACTAGTTTTTACCATTATTTTTTGCATCTCATTAAATTTTTTTAGAAGCTTAGACATAAACTTAAATTTTGAGCTCAAAATCTAAATCGTTGGAAGCGGTTAAGTAGCGCAAGCTGAATTGCGGGGGGAGGTTGAAATTTCAAATGATTATAAAAAACGGAAAGATTGGTCAATTGATTTGCGATTTTCGCTAAAATTATTCTTTATGTCAATATTATCTTGAAAATAATTTATAAAGATAAAATTCAAAAAATGCCGATAGAGGGCGCTTTAGACTTTGGAGTAACGTACAACTATTTTTTTCGTGATTTTTGCATCTCATAAATTTTCTTTAGAAGCTTAGACATAAACTTAAATTCTGAGATGAAAATCAGAATCGTTGGGAGTGGTAAAGTAGCACAAACTGAACTGTGTTCAATGGCGGTGGGGAGGTTCAAATTTCAAATGATTATAAAAAATGGAAAAATTGGTCGGTTTTCGCTAAAATTATTCTTTATGTCCATATTTCCTTGAAAATAAATTTTAAAGATAAATTTTAAAAAATCCGTTAGAGGGCACCTTAAACTTTAGAATAATAAACAATTATTTTTTACTTTTTTTTTTAAATCTAATTAAATATTTGCAAAAGTTTAGAATTAAATTTTGTGCTCAGAATCTAAATCGATAGGAGGGGTTAAGAAGCGCAAACTGTACTGTGTTCAGGAGTTGAAATGTTACCTTCCCCACCCCTCGAACGCAGTTCAATTTTTGGCCGCTTAATTACTGACGATGCAGATTTTGAGCACAAAATTTAAGTTTGAACTTTTACAAGCATTTTATTAGATACAAAAAATAACGGTTAAAAATAGTTGTTGGTTTCTATAGAGTTTAAGGCGCCCTCTGACGGAATTTTTTGAAAGATATCTGTAAAATTTATTTTCAAGAAAATATTGATATAAAGAATAGTTTTAGCGAAAACCGAATAATTTTTCCGTTTGTTATAATCATTTGAAATTCGAACCTCCCCACCCCCATCGAACACAGTTAGTTTGCGCTACTTAACCACTCCCAACGATTCAGATTTTTATCTCAAAATTTAAGTTTATGTCTAAGCTTCTAAAAAAATTTTATGAGATGCAAGAAATAACGGAAAAAAATAGTTGTACGTTACTCCAAAATCTAAAGCGCTCTCTATCGGCATTTTTTGAATTTTATCTTTATAAATTATTTTCAAGATAATACTGACAGAAAGAATAATTTTAGTCAAAATCGCAAATCAATTGACCAATTTTTCCGTTAATTATAATCATTTGAAATTTGAACCTCCCCCCCGCAATTCAGTTTGCGCTACTTAACCACTTCCAACGATTTAGATTTTGAGCTCAAAATTTAAGTTTATGTCTAAGCTTCTAAAAAAATTTATTGAGATGCAAAAAATAACGGAAAAAACTAGTTTATCGTTACTCCAAAGTCTAAAGCGCCCTCTATCGATATTTTTTGAAATTTATCATGATATGACAGACCAGCATGTTAAGTTTGTAAATGACCTTTTGGGGCACCCTGTATAACAGTGATGGGAAGTTTTAAATCGAAATTCATTTATTGGATAATTGCAAATCCTTCATACAAAATAATGATTCATGATTTAACAGGTTTCCAAGCATTATTTCTGGTTTTCATAACTGATTAAACAGAATTTTATATCAGATATCTTTAACAAAAAATGGCGAATCCAAAATTTTAGTTTTTTAGAAGCATTAGATATCACATTAGTGTATTTCAAGGATATTGTTAAAAAGTTTTCACAACCAAACATATCTGGAGGGACAGTGTTTTATCAACAATGAGTTTTGACATCAACTTTGATGGATTTAAATTTCGTATTATAACAAAATTTAGTAATTTCAACAAAATGTAGTTATTTAATTGCCGAAACGTCAGTGAAGGCTTATTTTGGAGACACGAAATTTTTTGGTTTCTGTCTGTCTGTCAGTCTGTCTGTTCCGCGATAACTAACGCAAAAAACATCTCATTGACTTGAAATTAAGTGGGTGTGTTAGTGAGGCATTGGGATTAAGCTGTATAGTTTTTTGTTAGATTTGATTCATTCGTTCGTAAAATATAGAATATTTTATTTTGAGCAATAAAGCTTTTCGATGGCAAATCCAATGATTTTCAAATTTTTTTTCCTGGAGAGAAAATGACATATTTCAGTAATGGAATTCAATGATAAATGGACACTGAAATTTACCAGTTAAATTATTCGTATTGTTTTGAAATTTTGTCTATGCATTTGTCAGATTTTTAAAGTTATTACTGCAAATTTTGGAGATTTTTTATAAATGTGTTCCAATAATATAAACTAATTTGTTTTAGAAATTTACTTATTTCAAATGTATTTATTTCATTTTCTTTATTTTCTCTTAATGGTTGCTAATCAACCATCTATCCTAATCCTTATTATATTTTAATGCTATACATTTGAAAGCAAATACGAAAATTTAAATGAAGTCAACGTCAAAACTGATGAATTAATGTCTTTGTATCTTTGCGGATAAATATAACATATCCCAGAAAAGATTATAGGCTATGTTTTATTAATTTTATTCAAATATTTTCCTTAATAATTCAAAATTTCCTTCTTTTTCATACAGAATCAAGAGCGATTTTTTAGATAAAATTTAACCAATTTCCTTTATCGTTGCCAAAAAAAAAATCTGGAATAAATTTTCAACTGTAATAAGTTTAAATTGAGCAATTTCCATTCAAAAAATTAAACTAAGAAAAAAAATATGACATCAGAATTAACATAAAAATAAAAATAGTACTTTGTTAAATATTAAACACGGAAATTTGTTTCGTTAATAAGAATTTTTCTGACAAAAATGGGGGCATAATTAGAAGTAAAAGAAATAAAAAATAATTATATTTTTAACAAATATTTCCATTGATAAAATTTAACTTCATAATTGAAATGAAACAGGTATTTTATGGTTGTCGTTAAAAATACAAGAAACATGGACAGCATTAACTCATGAATAATGACGTCATTGCCGAAACTTCGGCGAAGGCTTATTTTGGCGACGCAAAATTTATTGTTTTCCATCTCTCAGTCTGTTCTTCTGTCTATCTGTCAGTCCCCGATAACTGCCACAAAATGCAATCAAAATTTCTTTTTTTCGTAAACAAAATTGTAAAACCCTAGATTACTGAGTTTACACTTTCAAAAGTTCCTGATACACCAGATTTAGGTGTTTTTGGTGGGCAGGTATCCAGAAGTATGAGGTTAATGAAAAATGCTTATTAAAACTCTCACTCATCCTTATAAATCAAAATGTAGAAAAAAATACAAGATATACGATAACCATTAGCAAATTGACAGAAAGTTAGAAATTTAAATTTAATGAGACCACGGGGGGTTCAGGGGGCGGAGCCCCCCGGAAGAAATTTACTGTGGTATAATAAAAAAAAATAATAATAATTGATCGTTAATTTTTCAGAATATCCTAACATAACTAAATCTTTAATTTAACGGCTTTTGATGGCTTCAAATTTCTTATTCTTATTTTATTCTTATAAATAATTACGTAATTCGAAAATTTTAAATTACAGTTTCCAGGAAGTTGAATATTACGCTAAGTGTGTTTAAAAAAAAAGAAGTGAAAAGCTGACGTTGAGGCTCTTGATCTGCAGATTTACTAGTTTTATTCATGTTACTTTATATTTCTGTAACATATGTAACTTTTTATAAAAACTCTCAATCTTTTCATATTTAATTCATTTGTTCAAAGGTGCCCCTTGCTTGTTCAAAGGTACCCCTACATGGGGCAGGTTTGAACAAAAATCTTTCAACTTTTAAATCCTCACAACTTATTTAATTTATTTGGAAAATGTTTCATTTGTGGTTCATATGATGAAGAAATGCGTTGTTTATATTGTGTAATATTTAAAACTCAATAAATATAATTCAAGTTAAAAATATATTGATTTTCTGAAAAAATGTTCAAAGGTGCCCCCCTTTCCCCTACATATTGTATTTATTTTTGTAAGCATCTTCATA
Organism: Maratus speculifer; assembly: GCA_964019185.1. NCBI lineage: Eukaryota > Metazoa > Arthropoda > Arachnida > Araneae > Salticidae > Maratus > Maratus speculifer. Next base: position 306,147,691 of record OZ025292.1, on the reverse strand, counting down.
AATTCAGCCAATCAATTCAAATCAGTTAATCTTTTAGACATTTTCATTTATCGAATTTGACGGTCTTCAAGTAAATAATCAAAGTCGTATACTGAAATTACTCTTCAAAGTATGTATGAATTTTAATTAATTTTATACATTATCATTTAAACATTTCTAGTGTCGAATTCGAAGGGTTAGGATTCTTGCATATATGATATTAATTACTACTCAATCTGTATCATAAATTACAATCAAAGTTGTACACTGAAATTACTCTTCAAAGTATATATGAATTTCAATTAATTTTATAAATTACTGTTTAAACATTTTCATTCATCGAATTCGACGGGTTAATTTTATGTATTATCTATCAAACAACCTACATAACTCTGTTAAATTATTCTGTAACAAAGCCTTCACTGAGATGAGAATAGTTAATACTGCCGAAAATCGGCTCAAAATCTTCATTAAAATATTTTCGAGATAAATAGTTCTTACAAAAGGTTCCGTACAACAACCATTAGCATGCCAGAAATTCTTAGAAAATTCATTGCTTGAAGCACAATGGGACATTCTTTGCTAATGATGATAAATTTATTAATGAAATTTATGAAGCAAACGAGCACAGAATACTATGTTAAACTGCCTAAATTATAGACCTTAGCAATTGCTTAAATTTTATTAAATTTATCTGAAGAAACTATATTATTAATATAAAATAACATAATAAATAAAGTAAATGTGGTAGGATCTTTATTGTTTTTTTTTAATACATCATGTTCTTTTCGTGTATATCGAAAAAAAGTGTGCTATGCGTAAATTGAAGTAACTTTGTACATGTGCCGAATGTATGCTTCGAAATTATCTAACATTAACATTTTCAAGAAAATATTTGATGCGTATAAAAAAAAGTTTTGAAAACAAATGTATTTTTCAATTAGATTAATGTCTTTCGTAATACCTTCGCCTGCATCGCACTTTCGGATGTATCAATTATTTTATGTGCGCTCGTAATTATATAAATATAAATAACATAAATCTAAAACATAACCCTACTAGTCCGTCAATCTGTCTATCTGTCTACATACAACAGCACAAAAACTATCGAACCAAATGATTTGAAATTTGATACGTATAATCGTTACAGAATTTTGTCATTTCAAATTTTATAAATATTGAAACAAAATTAAAAAATATATTAATAAAAGTTTACTTAATTCTATTAAATCTTATCATTTGTAATTATTTCAATATTATCCAAAGAGAGGTAATGATTCCAGGTTGCCATGATGATTATTTTATTAAATTCCTCCATACATAATTATTCAGTGTTATCCCACAACAGGTATTGATTATAAATTGTAATGATGATGGTGTTCTAATTAAGATGGAGTTATATTATTTCCATATTACTGAATTTAATATATAAAATCATACTGAATTTTATATTAATGCATTTTTCCATAAGAGAGCAACAGCTATTGTTCCACGATCTGAATATTTATAAAATAAGTTAATGTACGTTTTTGTTCCGTTTGGTATGCAGTTTTCAAACTTGTTTCGTATTTGTCCGCTGACATGCACAACATAACAGAATTATACTGCATTAAAAAACTATTTTCTTTTTCAAATCATGAATATTACATATACGTATACGAATGTATATACTGACGGTTATGACCGAGCTAAGTTCGGTAAAAATTAGCTTTGTGTTTAAATCGATATATTATTTTTGCTGTATCATTCTTGCTGTTTTAAATACAATTAGTTTAACCCTGAGCCATGATTATCCAGACTGACCCGCCATTTACATTTTTTGAGCATATGACTCACCCAAGTGCTCTTTTTGAGTCCAAAAATGATCGAATAAGAAATTTAATAAATATAGTTAGTCGTTTTTTAGATAAAATTAGTTTTCTCTATACTCATTTTGACGCAAAATGTCCCAATAATCGAATGTTCTTAAATATACGACCTAACCCAGTGATCTTCTTGAGCTTGAAAACGATAGAATGTAAAATTTAGTCAAAAACATTAGAACCGTTTTCTAAATGCTACAAACTTGACCCGATAGCGTCCACTAATCGAATTTTCTGGAACATGCAATCTAACTCAATAGTCTCCCGCAGTTCGAAAACGATAGGATACAAAATTCAATCGAATTCTTTCGAGACATTTTCTCGAAAAATATTGTTTGACCCGTAGTGACCCAAAACTGACCCACTAATTAAAATTTGACGAACATGTGATCTAGCTCAGTGTATCTGAAAACGATATAATATAAATTTTCTCAATATCGTTTGAGCTTTTTTTCAGATATATTTAGTTTGACCAGGAACAATAAGAAGAAAAACAAAAATTACGAAATAGAATCCAATAGAAATTCTTCGAACTTGTAACCCAGTGACCTTTTAATATAATATCATGTATCCTCAAAGGACATAATGCAAAATTTTGTTAAAATCTTTGAGACGTTTGACTCTGACTCATTGTGACACAAAATGACCTTCTAATAGAAAGTTCATGATCATGCAACGTACCCCATTGGTTCTCATAAAAATAGCTTGACCCGCAATGACCAGAAATTGACCCATTAATCGGAATATCTCGAAATATGATGAAGCCCATTGATCATTTCCTGAACTAAAACACCTTAATACAATTTTTCGTCAAAATCCTTTGAGCCATTTTTTAGGTATGATTAACTTGACCCGAACACATAGTGACCCAAACTGACCCACAAATCAAATTTTGTTGATCATGTGATGTGATCCAATGGTCTTCGTAATCCTGAAAACGATAGAATACAAAATTCAGCTAAAATCATTTGAGTTGTTTTCTAGAAAATTAGGCTTGAACCATAATACCTCTAAAATAACTCACTAATCAGTATTTCTCAAACGTGTGACCTAGCAAATCAATCTTGTCGTGCCCGGAAATGGTATAATAATGAAATTTTGTCAAAATCGTTTGAGCTTTTTTAGATAGAATGAGCTTGGCCCTGACCCATTATGACCAAATTGACCTACTATTGGAATGTTCTTGAACATGCGATCTAGCCCAGAGTATTATTGTGCAAAAAAACCGAAAATACAAATTTAATCAAAAAATACAAAAAATAGGGCACTTCTAGGTTATCCCGCCGACCAATTTCGCCAAATTATACAAATCGCCAAATTATACATGTTGACATAACTTATATTTTAAATAACGAAAAAACAAATAATTAGTAAAATATTAATAAGAATATTAATAAAAAGTCCAAATAAAAATCACTTAATGACATTTTAAACACGTGAATCGCATTTAATGTTATTGAATGTGACATTCACGATCATCCATTATTGGCATTTAATCTTATATTTTGGCGATAATTTTTTGGTCGACGGGATAACCTAGAAGTACCAAAAGTAGAATACAAAATTTAATCAAAATCGTTTGAGCCTTTTCTAGATAATATTGAAAATCTAAGTACCTTAAAATATTGTGGGTCATGAAAGCGCGACCCACAGTGAGCATAAATGACTTTCTAATCAAATTTTCTCAAGCATGTGACCTAGCGCAATAGTCTTCTCATAATCCAAAACGGTCGAATATAAAATTCAGTGAAAATCATTAGAGCCGTTTCTTAGAAAAAATTGATTTGACCCATGATTACCAAAAAATAACCGTCTAATCGATATTTCACGCATATGGATTCTAGCCCATAATAGAATCTTCGTACCCAAAAAAAGTTTAATACAAAATTTAAGCAAAATATATTGGGCCGTTTTTTAAACACAAACAATTTGACCCTGACTCATAATGATCCAAACTGAACCACTAATGTAATTTTCTCAAACATTTGATCCAGCTCAATTGTCCTCTCATGTTTGAAGATGCCAGGGCGCAAAATTTTGTAAAAATCGTTTGAACCGTTTTGAGATAAAATTTACATACACAGACAGACACACAAGATTTGCTGATATCACACTATAAGATATATATATATATATATATATGTGCGCATGTGAGGGTGTGTGTGCATGTGTTCATGCTATATGTGTATGTGAATAATTAAATAAAATAACCACACAATTCTTGATATGATTACGCTTTTTCAAATCAAACACAGACTTTAATTAAACGATAAGTATGTGAAAACTAGTTGAATAGGGCAATCCCAAAACTTTCTTCTATCTCATACATGTTAATAATTTTTTTTAAATGCTGCATATTAGCACCACGGGTTAGGTGAATTACCAGATTTTTATGCAAAGAACCTTACCTGTTAATCAGCAACAACCAATGTCAACTTCTAATTGATTCACATATTTGATAAAAATCTGTGCATTAGTTTTTGAAATAGAGCTATTTAGGAAATCGTTAAAATTTTACAAACCAGTACAATGTAGTAAAATTTATTAATCAGGGCGTAGTTATATCAGAGATTAACTGAATATGTAGTTTGATGAAAATTCATGCATTAGTTCTTGAGATAGAGCTTTGAAGAAATTCAGAAAAATGAAGAATATCATCGCCACTTTTCGGCGGAGTTGCAGCTGAAGCTAAAAAAAATATTAATTCTTATCAGGGACTAACTGAATCTAATGTTTAATAAAAATCCATAAAGCAGTTCTTGAGAAAGAGCTGTTGCGATAGGGTCATTCCATGTAAAATGAGCAAAAATGTAAAAAAAGCCGTGGCTGCATAGAATCCGATTTTAATAAAATTTGAGATACATGTTCATTTCATATTCAAATGTATATCTGCACAATATTTTGACGAAAAATAAATTATTGTATCTGTTTTGGACATTTAAAAAACTTGTGATATAGAATGACTTGCGGATAATCGTCGAAAGTTGCAAGTTTCAAGTTCTATATTTTGAAAACTATTTAACAAAAATGAAGTTTTTTTATAAAATTGAAATCTATGGATATAAATCTTTATATTTATTGAGTAATAATAACCTGGTAATATCATAATTAATCTTAAATTCGTTGTAAATATTAAAATTTTGTAAATTTTTAAAAATTTTAAAATGTTATAAAAATGAAAGGATTTTAAAAAAACATCTGTGAAATTGATGCAAGATGTAGTACTATGTATAAAGATCGAATTCTCAAAGTTTCAAAGTTGTTATTTATTTCCTCCATCTTCAAAAAAACTTAGAAACTTTAAAAAAATGACAAAATCATAATTATTTCTCTTATGTTACCTCAAAAAATAATTAAAGGAAAGCTCCTACATCAACAATATTACACATACATAAGAATCAATAAGTCCATGACACACTAAAAAAGTTTCAATATATCTTCTTTAATTTCTAACATAACAAAAATCGGTTCAAAAAACTAATATTCGTGACATTCTAAAGACAATCTTTCTTTGAAAACACGCGCTTTTTTGCAAGTTTCTTGCTAAAAAAACATAAGTGATGCCACCTATGTTTGCTACTTGATTTTAAGATTAAAATACCGTTATTTTATCAAGATAATTGTTTTTCTTCTATACAAATTAAAAATATACTTGTGGCAAAAATAAACTGAAACCAAGAATAAAACTCCGTATACTTAAAATATACACTTTTATCTGTAATATCAAAGAGTATAAAACTTTTGAAAGCTTTTATTCGTCTCCAAAAAATGATAAAAATGTTGAATTTTTAATCAGCAGTTTTTACTATTTATTTTTTTCTCATAAAGGAATGAAAAAGGCAAGAATTAAATTATAGATGTATTAAATATATTCAATTAGCTATAATGGCAAAAAAATTTGAATTTGGTTAAAGTGTCCTTCATTTTAAAACATATAACTGAAATATTTCATTTTTTACACTTTTTTTATTATTCATTTATTTTTAAAGTATGAAATAAAAATACAATCACTAAATTATGCTAATATGTTACTTATAGTTCATTCTTAAGTGTAAATAATTTTTATTACAATATTTCCCTTCCTAAGGCTAATAATCAAACTTGAAATTTCAAGCATGTACACAAGACCTCGATTTCGTATCAACTTTAATGTAAATTTTTTTACTGAAATAAACTAGTCTGAAATCTACTACTTTGCGTTTCCTTGTAAATGATTGTGATGATTGATGATGATTTTCGATAAAGTCTGTGACATGTCAGCCACACCTGATTTGCTCATTTGGTGTGGAATGACCCGATAGTCATGAATAATGATGTATAGCAGGGCAACCAGTTGGGCAATATACACAAAAAATAACCAGCACTTAATTTATCAAGCACTAACGGAATCAGAAATTTTATGAAATCCGTGCATTAGTTCTTGAGATATAGTTATTGCGTAAAATGTGAAAAAGTCTGTGTAGCGGCACCACCTTTAGATCAAATTACACAACAACTAACCTCTACCAGTTTATATTAAATTGAAAAATATTTTACGATATCATAAAATCGTTGGACAATTTAAAAAATACGACAAAAAATCGCGAAAAAAAGTTAAAGGATAAAGAATAATTGCAATTATTTCGACTATTTACAAATGATTTTAAATGTTCTTTTTTACGAATGATCTGTTCACGTTTCCCGGTTTTATAGTTTAAAATGTTTCGAAGTAAAAAAAAAAATTACAAGATAATAAATTAATCAATTTGGAGTATTTTAGTTATTTTTAATTTAGTCATTTTGGAGTATTTTTATTTTTTTAAATTTTAAATCATCAAGTTTAAGCTAATTGCTACTTGCTTTTCAACTATCGATAATTATGCCACATAACTACGCTGTTAAAACCAGTTCTGTAACCAAAGTCGCATTTACATTCACTAATGAAATCTTACGTAGAATATGACAAGCATTGGATAATAAGCAGCAGAATATGTCAAGTACTGCAAGATAGAAATTGTGTTTTGTACACGTACAATTCAGTGCTGTACATTAAACATAGCTAATGGTAAAAGGGAAATTTCTCATTTATAGTTTCTAATAATTCAGCTTATATTCTATTCTCTATAATTATCTGCATGCCAATCGCAGAATTCAAGATGTAGACCTAACTATTTGATTAGATCACAACACAGTTTTAGAAAACATAATTTTAGTTTAGAGAATAAATGTCAGACATCCTGACGGAGTTTGAGTAGAAGAAGTTTCAGCATATTTAATTAATATGCAAAAGTTTGGTTACAGGAAATCTAATATAGGAGAAAATCCAGTAAAATAAATTGCATTTGTTTCTTCTCATAAAGAAGAATATAATCGAATATTTTCGACAACAATGTCATCTTAATTTATTTTTGTTCTATCTTGAAATAAATTAGAGTATAAAACTTCTGATATTTTGGATATTGATATAAAATATCTTTGTTATGAACGATCAGCAGGATTTTCAGTTATCCAAAGCGAATTGGTATACTAATTACGCTAGTATAAAAATATATTAAATTTAAGTAAAATTTTTAATACAAAAAAATCATGATTTTTAAAACATTTTTCCGAAAGTGCTGAAAAGAGTTAATTCATTTTATCTATCCATTTGTCCGTGTTATAACTGCTGTAAATATAGTCCGGTTGCCGTGAAATGAATATATGTTATTGGGATTTACATTGAATATTAGGTAAAAAAAATAAAAGGATAGAATTTGTGGATTATCTATATCATAAGCTCCCAACTGAGGCGGTACCACCCCCAGTGGCTGCTGGAATCTTCCAGGGGGTGGTGATGGGTCCAGAGACAAATGAAAGGCATTAAGATTGTCAAGGTAGGCGTTGTCGTCGGCAATCTATCAATTTATGTTACGTGTAGCTAAACTAGCTTACTTTCAATGTGTTGTTTGGGACCGTGATAAAGACTTAAAATATACCTTTATATGAAAATCCACTCAATCGAATCTAAAACTGGGTCTCAAAAATCTAATTTCTTTTATGAATGTCAAAAAATTTGTTCACTGCTACTGATGGTTGTACAGCGATTCCGAAGTAGCATAATAGTCCGAGAGTCGAAACACAAAAATCTTAAGTATCGAGTACAAAACAAAAACCCTTTATTTTATGAAAAACCAGTAATTGAGGAATCTAATGATCCAGGTACGCTTGAAGTGAAGTGCTGCATACACTGTTAAAAAAAAAAAAAAAAAAAAAAAAAAAAAAAAAAAAAGAGTCGATCTACTAAAAAAACTTTAGTGATCCTTGTAATTACTAAAAAGTTTTTAGTAATCTTAGTCGGTTACAAGAAAATCTGTAAGAATTACTAGAAAAAAGTCAGCAACGAAGAGAGTTAATAGTTTTATATTTTTAATAATTATTACTAAAACTCACTTGGTGTGGCCTTGATAACATAGTGGTTATAGTAAAGGGATAAATATAGTAAAGGGATTATGAAAATCCTGTCGGAGCAGTTAGAATGTTTGGTGCTGCCATCTATTGCAGTTTGCCGAAAATCTTCCGCTTCAGAAGTCTGGATGCAGGTCGAAAAAGCCTCCTGCCCTTCGGGCGCACGTATTGGTTATTAAAAATAATTTTGGAGATATTACTAAAATTTGCTTGGTGGCTTGTACTAAAAATTTTTAAGTTAGTTATACAAAAACTTCTTTTGTTCAGTTTACAAAAGAAATGCTTGTTTCACTTGCAAGAAAAAGTTTGTAATGGTTACTAAATAATTCTGTGGAATACAAATTTACTAAAAAATTTTTAGTAACCTCTTGAATTTTTTTTTTACAGTGTAAGCCAAAAATTAATACCTCTAGTGGTTTATTCATAAGTTTATCATTGTGTTTGCCGTACAATCAAAGGTATGAAAGGATTGTACGACAAACAGAATGATAAACTTATGAATAAACAACTAGAGGTATTAATTTTGGGCTTATGCACTTTCAAGGGAATGAAATTATTGCACGATAAACACAATGATAAATTTATAAATTAACCATTAGTGGTATTAATTTTTGGCTTATGGACCACTTTACTTCCAAAGACATGGATAATTAGATTTCCCCCATTACTACTCGACCATAAAATAAGGATTTTTTTCTTGTGCTCGATACATTATGTTTTTGTGCTGACGGCGCCTGGACTATTCGGGGAGTATTTGAAACAAGCAGTATCATGTGAACTCGATGTACATTATTCCTCGTCAGCCATTGGTTACAAAATAATTTAATGAGCGATTGCGTACGTTACTTCACTGCATTATTGAGGTAATCGATAACATTGAAAGTGTTTAATATCATGATAGATTATTCCTTTAACTGTGTAGTGAAATGACGAATATTACAATCGTTTGCTGCTGCATACAGAAGTTCATTTGTTCACAATCGGTATTTGTTTGAATCGTGATTAAATCCATTTGGACTCAATTCTTAACTTCTTTGAAACGTAGACAAAAAATAGAGTGAAAACCTGATTACATTAAAAAATGACATAGCTTATATAACCGAATTAGGAAAGAGTGGGAATGAAAGGGACACTCAAAATTTCAAGAAGAAAATAAAATGAATAAAGTTTCAAATTTGGCAAAATTGATCGCGATACTTGTTCTGTTTTAATAATCCTTACAACTAACGTCCGGAATTCTAGCGTTGTAAGTGCTGAAAGCAAAAACTGTTTTTGATATAAAAAAACTAAATTTTGATCTTTCTTTCTTTTCTCGTAAAAAATTAATATTAAGTTTAACATTGTAATATTTAAGTTATTTAGCAATGTAAAGTGTGCACTTAAAACGAATACCAGTATATTTAGTTAGCTAAAATACTGTCATACCTGAATAAATTTTCAATTCCATCAGGTGGGTATGTGGCTGAAAGGAACAGGGAAAAACAGAGTAAAAAATGCGTGAAATAGTAATATTTTCTTAAAGAGACATTTGCGTTTTTTTTTATCCCTTTATATTATTGGAAGTATTTTCTGTAAGAAAATACTGTTAGCTTCCTCTTTTTTTGAATGTGTTCTTCCTTGACTAATCCGCACCCTATTAATATATTTTGATGAAGTTAACTAAATCCCTAACTGGAGGTGAGATGCAGGTTTTTGTTTTATTTTATGTTGCAATATATTTCATTTTTATTTTTCTGCTATTATTTTTTTATTTTTTAATAATGTAATCGGAAATAGAAAGACAAAATGTTCATAAAAGCGTTTCAATTCTGTGTGTTCTTTTCAACCCCCCAACATGTCCCTTTTATTCCCTACAATGGGATTAAAAGAGACATTTCTCAAATTTTTATGAATGCGTACAGATTTTTAATTGCTGTAATTTGGAATAAGAGGTTTTATTAGCGTCAAAACCAAGGTTTTAGACGAGAACTAGGGAGAAATGTGAGAATGATAATTCCGTTGTTTTATAATCTTATAAAGACAAAATGTCCCTTTCATCCCCATTCTTTCAATTAAAATATTTAATTAGAACCAAAAACTTCAAAATTGCTTTTCTGGGGTAAATTCTGTTCAAATGAAATGTAATTAAAGGTAAATACAAGCACATTTCTACATTTTTAGCAGTTTCTACAAAACAGGAATATTTATTTGCATGCTGTCAAAATTGAGACGTCTTCATGCTGAATTTCAAGAGTGATTCTGGAATATTTCAAGCATGAATATTCCGACTTCTCTTTTAGATCCTTTCGCAAATGCAGATACAGCAAAAGCATTAAATTTCGTGGTGAATTAGTAGAACTCACAACTAACGAAATGGTTATCAAGAGTTCTGTCTACAAATATCAATACTTTTAAGTTCTCCACTCTGAAATGTGGGCAAAAATACAGACATTTTTGATTGTCAGAAAATTTTCCTTCATCACATTTGGCTGAACAGATGACTGGTTGGGTTCAGTGAGGTAGCTAATTTACTGTCTGAGAAAAGGAACAGACTGCAAGTGACAGAGCAGGGCAATTTGCCACTGATTTTAACAAAATCGGTACCCGATATTAACAAATGGCTAACCCTTTCCGGCACACTGTGCCCAGTCCAGGATACCTAATTTTAATTTCAAACTTGCAAACAGCACCAATAATATATTAATAAAATTTTGATTCTATACTGGAAGATTAAATTAGGGGATTAGTAGTTTCTAGGTTTCAATGTGTACCAGCCTCATCCATCTCATTTTATTTTTTACTGATTTTGTGTTTATTTGAAAATATTTAAGAGAAAAATTTACTACATTTGACTGTCCATTTAATTAATTTCTACGTTCTTAATATAAAAAGATAAAAATCGGTACAGATAATTACAATAATTTCATATTTTTATAATTAATTATTACGGAAGGGGGGGGGGTGGAATATTTTTTCTTCGCGTAAACGGAGGCAGTGTTCCGAGGTTGGGAATCTATGATCTATAGGGATACTCAAAAGAGTTATGTTATATTGTACACTTTTGGGGGAAATATCTTTTATATCTGAATTTTGATGACTTTATACTATTATAAACATGTCGAAATTGACATATATCACTAAAATTTGCTAAAAGGTCCTCATAATGGATATTGTCAGCATATACTTTATTGTTCTTTTACAGAGACACGAAAAATAATTTTGCTCTCGAAGAAAATGAGCGATAATTGAAGTATAGAAAACTGCGAACAATAAGTTAGTGGAATTTAGCTTTCAGTTGAGTTATGCGTTTTTAAACTGAAATATATTTAAATATTATTTGTTGCTTATGAGTTCTATTGATTACATATTGGGATGCATACAATTTCTCAACAAGATCCGTTTATTGGTTGAAATTCCGCAATGATGAAAATTTGAATGTTGATGAAAATTTTCATTATCCTAATTTATAGCATACCATAAAGTATACATACCTTTATACAGATCATAAGCAGAGCTGTACAAAAAAAGTATATTTTCTCGATTATTTGTAAAAGTACCTGAAATTTTGTTTTGAAATGCAGTATAGTTATGAATTTTCCAAATTGATCATTTAGACATCCTTTAAAAGAGGATGACTGAACTATAAAGGATTTTTTGTAGTACTCATAATGTGTTAGAAAACTCTTCATAATTTATGTGGTACACATGATATTTGCTCTTGATTAAAGCAGCATGATTAAGGTATTTAGAATTTTTTAAAAATGCTAAGGTATTTAGAATTAAAAAAGAATACCACCATGATTATTAACTGGTTACAAAATTAATTACTTAGCAAAATGGCACATGTAGTATTTTGGAAAGCTGAACAAAATTAAATAGGTAAATATTTATTATTCATTTAAGATAGATACAATTGTTTAAAATAATTTGGTTTTAAAATTAAAATATTCTGATGGGTCAGTCCATTTCAAGTGATCCAGAAAATATTTTTTTGGTCGCTCGACCATTTTTTTAAAAACTGAAATTTTTTGTACAACAACCCTAACATGACGGAAGTTCAAAATGATCGTTATTTTAATTTTACTATTTTTTGTTTGTGCATGGCGGCCATTTTTGTTTCATCGTGTTCAGCGATTTTCTCAGATACTAGGTTACACAAAATTGTAAATATCTCGTCTTTTATTTTCCCAATTGAAATGGGGTTTGCAGCATTTTGTTCAGAATAAAAAAGGCTAAATGTACAATGGTAGAATAATTTTGAAAAATAAATTTTTACTAGTGAAATTTTAGCACAAAATTTAAGATTTTTTCCAAAATCTATCCGTTTGCAAGAGGAAATTTTTCATGCAAGGAAAACAGTGAACCTTACACAATTTTTTCTACACATAGGTCAAAAGTGCGTGTACTCATACACCAAGTCCCAAATCTGGGAGTCGATTTCTCTTTGCGAAAAAAATCCGAAATTCGTCAAAAATTTCAAAAATCGCACTTTTTAGGCTATGATATCTCTGGTGGGGCAAGAGATAAAAATCTGAAATTCTGGCCTTTGGTAATATTTTATAGTAGTGTTATGCACAAAAAATTATAAGAAGGACATTTGACTACAAGCTGAGATATGGCATGGTCAATATGTAAAAACAATACTTATAAACTATTGTAACCTACTATGTTTGTTCATACCTACAAAATGTTAAACTAATGGTTGATCATGCAAAGTTACAAAGATCATCTTCAAATTCTGTTTAAATCGTGATTTAAATAATTCAGATTGTATGCTAAGCAAATGCACTATTTGTCCAGATGAATAAAACCTACTAGAAATGCTATTCGTCCATTTCAAAGGCCCCCGAAAATATTTTGGTTGATTGGCCGCTTTTAAAAAATCTGAAAATTTTGTAAAAACAACCCTAATATGAGGGAAGTTCAAAATGACTATTATTTTAATTTTTATATTTTTCGTTTGAGCATGGTGGTCGTCTTTGTTTCATCGTGTGTAGCTATTTCCTCACATTGAAGTTTGATATCTCTTGTGTGGCGCAAGATAAAAATGTGGAATTCTGGCTTTTGATAGTATTTTATGGTAGTGATATGCACAAAAAATTTCAAGAAGAAGATTTGACTATAAGCTGAGATACGATGATTAAAAAATGTTAAGAAATGCTATTACGAGTACTCTAGGAGAAATGAGATTAGTCTCTTTTATTACAATATTTACACAGAAAATATCGTTTGTTGAAAACAGTTTAATAATAAATGTTTAATTTACAAAGATACTATATATATGCTCAACAAAGAGCTTAACACTATTTACGAGAGATGTTATAAGTTCGACCAGTTACTGTTGTCAGTCCATCAGGCTGTTCTTTCTCAAAATTTTATTTGAAGCCCCACAAGTCTTGTCATCCCTTGTTAACTTGAATGAAATTCTCTAGGTTTAATAATTGAAACCATGTCAACTTGATCAGTTGCAACCTGTTGTCTGTAATTTACTTTTTCTGAAATGTGATCTGAGTAAAATTGTTGCAATAGCACTTCTAGTAGGTTTGATCATCTGTACAAATAGTGTACAGGCTAAGCATACATTCTGAATTGTTTAAATCACACAGAATCATTTGAAGAAGGTATTTGTAATTAACATTTAACTTTGTACCATAAATCATTAATTTAAAAATTTGGAGGTATGAACAATTACATAGTAGGTTACAATAGTTTGGCAGTATTGTTTTTCACATGTTGTCCGTGTCATATCTCAGCTTGTAGTCAAATCTCCTTCTTGAAACTTTTTGCACATAACACTACTACACAATACTATCAAAGGCCATAATTTCAGATTTTTATCTTGTGCCCCACCAGAGATTTGAAAGACTAAAAAGTGCAATTTTTGAAATTTTTGACAAATTTCGGAATTTATTTCGCAAAGAAAAATCAATTTCCAGATCTAGGACATGGTGTATGAGTACACGCACTTCTGGCCTATTTGCAGAAAAAATTGTGTAATGTTGACAGTTTTCCTTGCATGAAAATTTCCTCTTGTAAACGGATAGATTTTGGAAAAAATCTTAAATTTTGTGCTAAAATTTCACCTGTAAAAATTTATTTTTCAAAATTATTCTACCCACCGTACATTTAGCTTATTTTATTCTGAACAAAGTGCTGCAAACCCTATTTCAAATGGGAAAATAAAAGACGAGATAGTTAGAATTTTCTGTATCCTAGTATCTGAGAAAATCGCTGAACATTATGAAACAAAGATGGCCACCATGCACAAACAAAAAAAGTAAAATTAAAATAACTGTCATTTTGAACTTCCGTCATGTCAGGGTTGTTGTACTATAAATTCCAGATTTTTTAAAAATGGTAGAGCGACCAGTGCTGGACCACTTGAAATGGATTGATCCTGATGTAAAACCAAATTTTGAATTGCTTAAAAGGCGCAAATGTCAACCTAGGGAAAAAAGATTCCATGCCCGGAATTGAATACGAGCCATAACTATAGCGCACTGACGTTCTACCTACTAAACCACATGGAACGACACCCCACAAGGAACTTGTCGCTATTACATTTTGGCAAGGCTACAAATGCAGCACAAGTTGGAATACAATCCGCGAGCCACCGATTTGGGGCAATCACGAAACTCAAATTAATCCAGTATCGATTGAATATCGATGCTGGATCGAATATCTTTTTCACTAGGTTGGCATTTGCAACTTTTAAGCAATTCAAAATTTGATTTTCATTTGAAATGTTATATTTAAGGCGAATTTTCTCTCTGGAAAAATTTCCACCCATTAATGTATTCTGATGTATTTTCAAAATACACATTACATGCATGTAATAAAGATGATTATGTATTTGCATAACTTTTTAACACTTTACAGCATTTATAACAAAGAATTTAATTCTTTTTTTAGGATATTCAATAGAAATGCGCGGTGTGTACATTTCATTTATTTTTTCTTTAATTTGTCTAATTTTTGGAGGGATAATTTAAATTTTTGGTTCGAATTTTCAGCATTTCCAGAGATATCTTTTACATGTTTTGAAATTTTCTATAATTTTAAGTTATTGGCAATTGTTAAAACTGTGCAAAGAATGCAATTTCCTATAAATAAAAAATTTATTCATGCGTCACTAATATAAACATAAAAAAAAGACCTTTTCAAATAAGAGTTAAATGGTTACGTGTTAACATCAAGAAATTACTGAATATTATGCACTTTTTTTTTACACAATTCAATTAAAAATGCAAGATACCTATAAAATATCCAGTTTTTTAATGTGTGTTGAAAGCAGTAAGTGGGGTAAAAGACATCTTATTTCAAATTTGCAAATAATAACTTTTCCAAACAATTTAAATTAGCCCAATTATTAACTAGCGTGCCGAAATATTGATTTTCTATTTTTAGGAAATAAATTAATATATTTTTAGGTATACTTATTTTTCAACATTTAAAGGTTATTTTACAAAGTTTTTAAACATAGAATTTCGAAACATATAATGTAATTATTGTATTACACATATAGCAAATATAATCAAACAAAGTACTGTGAAATGGACAATTTGTGGGCAGAAATTGTTTAAAAAATACATTTACTTGGAGATTTATTTCAAAATTTTAGTTTCAGAAATTTTCAAATTAAAATTAAAGGATTATATATTAAAAGCAGAAAGATATTGAAAATTACGTCATAAAAATTTATTTACTCATGAATATTAAAATAGAAAGAAAACTTTAAAATATTAAATTCAAGATGTTTTTAAAGTCATAAATGCAGTAAACCATGACATATTTAAAATGGCCAAATTATAATATTGCAAGCAGTTTTAATTTAAAAATATATTTACATGACAGATTTATTTCAAATCTCGAGATGATACTTTCAGCTATTGTGGCCAATTCTAAGGCAGCGGAAAGAATAATTTTATCTCTATAACAAGGAAAAATATTTTCAGACGAATATTAGAAAAAGAAATTAAATTTTGGTGAAAATTATGTTCGATTTGAAACATAACTTTTAGAATATCTTATTTAAAATCCTTTTCTTCTAGCGTTGTTAAAAATTGCCGGCAAGTAAAGAGACAGCTGACTTCATTGTTTGATATTACTTAATTTTCAAATGTTTAACTAACCTTATATAATTTAGTAAGAGCTGTATAATTATATTACTGTATAAACGTACTAAGTGTAGCTTATTCGGACTTAAATACCTCTGTAAAAAGGAAATGAAAGGAAACCTGTACACAGGGCTTTCGCTATTACTGTTAAAAATCAATCTTCCGTAATCTTTTTAAAAAGCAGATCAAATTAACTGATTTTTAGAGTCTGAACCCGAGTTGGTGAGTATAGCTGGTATGGGGCAGAACCGTGTAATGTAAATAAATTTATATAGAAGGCTAAAACTGAATGTATTGTTGTCTTTGCATAGATATTGCTCAAAGAAGGTTTAGTTGCTTTAAGACTTTCCCATCAAAATGAAATTTTAGTTTAATATGTAATTAGTAAAATTATCTGCAGATTATATATTGTCTATAGAAGTTCCAGTCACTTTGTGGCGGGACTACTGAAAAAAAAAATCAAATGTGTGTTCCGTTTTATGAAATGAATTTATAAAAAAAGAACTTGAGTACAACAAACATATAAATAATATATAGGACTGATTTAAAAATTTGAATGTCTCATCCACTTAGGATGTTAATTGCTGAAATCAGGTGTTAAACTCTTTTTTTCATTTTCTAAATTGTTTATTTACATTTTTTTTTTACCTCATAATGCATTTTTTAAAGTGTTCTGAATATTTTTGAAGAGTTATAAAGTGTATAAAATTTTAAAAAAGTGATACAATATTCCGTGTTTATACGGACAAAGTGTCGCATCTGAATAAATGTAACGGCAGTTAATGCAAATATTTTTCTGTAAACAAGTTTACTCTGTAGCACTACAACTTCTACATCTATCACTCCTTAAAAGTATAATTCTTTTTATAGACACTTCTCAAACGAAGTGACGTAATTAAATGAATGGAATAAAAGTAACGACATTCCGCGGGGAAAGTTGCGCATGCAGACATAGACTACTCGGAAATTTAAAGAAAAAGTATATTTTAAACATTTAATATCTGAATTATTTTCCACCTTTTAAGAACAGAGAACAATAAGTTTCTTATTCTGCAGTTATTAGTATAAAGTGTTTCAGAACAACTGTTTCAGTATGTCTAGGTAACGCACGCTATTTCATTTTTGTTTGTTTTGGAACACGAAAGAAAAGCAAACCTCAAAAGAAAAAATATAATAATAATAATAAATAAATAAAAGTTTGTAGAAAACAAATGCAACTACACTACGTTTTCATTATTTTCAGCCGTTGCAAGTTAGTAATAGTATAAACATCTTTAAAAAAATATAATATTTGGATTGCATGTAAATCCCAATATCACTAACTTACATAATTACAGCATTTCTAATTAAATGAAAATTGTAAGATTG
This sequence comes from Maratus speculifer, assembly GCA_964019185.1. Classification (NCBI taxonomy): domain Eukaryota; kingdom Metazoa; phylum Arthropoda; class Arachnida; order Araneae; family Salticidae; genus Maratus; species Maratus speculifer. The sequence continues at coordinate 306,129,963 of OZ025292.1, read as the reverse complement.
TTAAATTTCAAAAGCACCGAGATATTTGCATTGTTATTGAATTTTGCTTGTTTGTTTATATTTTTTCCCCGCCGCTGTTTCAATTTCATTTGCGTTAAAACTGAAACATATATTTATGAAATGTTGTTTATGTCAAGCTATAAATTCATTACAAGAACATTTGCTAACTTAATCCAAACTAACTTTGTAAACTAATGATATCCAAAACAAAAAGTAAGTTTAGATAAGCAAATTGTTATAAGTAATTAATATTTCTAGAATAAATTCCGTAATTAATTATGCACAAGTAAAATACAATAAAATATTTTTAACAAAAAATTGTTCATAGAGATTTATAACTGGAATACTTTCAGATTTTTCTTCATATTTTCCCCATAAATTAAACCCATATTTTAATCTCTTCTATCCCCATAAATTAATCTCTTCAGTAACAACTTTCAAACTTTTTGTGGTATTTTATACTTTTACTTTTCAGGTAAAACTGTAGATGGCGCCCCTTGTCCATTCCATGGAATTATGTAAGGAACCTGAGTTCCAGATTAATTGTTCTATGTTTACAATGTGTGTATGTCGTGTGTAGTGAATTATGTGTATTAAATATGTTATGTGTAAAAGTTCGCCCACCTCGATTATTTACTGAGTACTGTTTTATGCCTTAAATTAATATGTTTAAAGATATTACAATGGCGACGATGTAAAAAACTTTCTACCGTAAAAATATTAAAGGAATAACAGCGCGCCAAATGGAAATGGCTCATTTCAGTTTTGATTTGAACATTTCAGAAATGTAACAACGGCCTTCCAGAATATATCAGCAGCTACAAAACAAGGGGGTGGTAAGTGCATTGAATTTTAACTTACTTATTAAGTGAAATTACAGTGTTTACATTCAAAGAATATGATGATAGAGTAGAATCATTTCAAGCATATATTAAACGCTTGGAGCAGAATTTTATTCTGAATGAATTAAAAGAGGAAAAAAAAGTTGCGGCCCTTTTATCTTGCATGGGTCCTAAGCTTTATAATTTACTGAGTAATTTATGTTTCCCGAAAGAATGTGAAACATTAAAATATTCTGAGATTGTTGACATATTGATAAAGCATTTAAGCCCCGCCCCCAACAAATTTATAGAAAGAATAAAATTCCGTAAGTGTTACCAAAACGAGTCGGAATCAGTTCAAGATTTTGCTGCTAGATTAAAGAAAAATACAACTTTTTGTTGTTTTACGGGTGATACATTAAATGAAAATTTATTGGAACAATTTTTACGCGGTTTGAAAAGCGAAAGCATTCAAAATAAACGCAAGTAGATGATTACGCAAGTAGATGATTTAACTTTTGAGAAGGCAGTTGAAAAAGCGTTATCCTTACACAATGTAGATATTGAAATTTCTGAAATTAAAAATAAAAATTTCAGTATTAATAAAATTTCAAGTTCAAAGAACGTACACCCCAAGAAATTCTCGAATGATTGTCAGAAGTCAAATGTTAACAATCATGTAAATAATACAATTCCTGAAGCAAATAAAAGTAAATTAAAGTGTTATAGATGCGGAAATACTTCTCATCTAGCCAATTCATGTAGATTTATTAATGCTATTTGTAAAATATGTAAGAAAAAAGGCCATATTGGAAAAGTATGTAGAAGTAAAACTTTCCAAAAACACGTAAATTCGGTAGATACAGTAAATGTATTAACTATAAAAAATACAGGTGCAAATCCTATTAAATTATCTGTGTTAATTGAAAATAAAGCAAGATCTGATATGGAGTTGGACACAGGTTCGGGAATTTCTGCTGTTCCTTTAAAAAGATTTCGCAGAATTTTTCCTGATTATAAAATATTCCCCCCAGATGTACAGTTAAAAACTGCAACTGGTGAAATTTTTAAACCTGTAGGTTATGTTGAAGTAAATGTTACTTATGAAAATAAAACATAAATGTTAAAATTATATTTGATAAAAGAAGATACTTTTCCATTATTATTTGGCCGAGATTGGGCCTCTGCATTCGATATTTTTCCACATAATGTAAGATCTGTTTATGTTAATGAGACTGTAAATTATTCTGATAAATTGCAAAAATTGTTAAATGATTTTTCTGATTTATTTTCTGATAAAGTAGGGGAAATTAAAGGGTTAAAGGCAGAGCTTTACCTTGAAAAGTATGCTACACCCATATTTTGTAAAGCAAGGACTGTTACTTATGCACTACGTGCTGCAGTCAATGAGGAATTACAAAGATTACAAGAAGCAGGTATAATTAAACCAGTTACAAATAGCAAGTGGGCAACCCCGATTGTTCCAGTGGTAAAATCTAATGGTAAAATACGTTTATGCGGAGACTTTAAAGTTACATTAAATAAATATCTGAAAGTAGAAAAATATCCCTTGCCTAAAATAGAAGATATGTTAGCTACTTTAAGTGGTGGTGTTCATTTTACAAAAATTGATTTGAATCAAGCATACCTCCAATTGCCCGTTGATGAGGAATCCCAAGAATTATTAACCATTAATACTCCTAAAGGATTATTTCAGTTTCTTAAATTACCAATGGGTCTTAGTAGTTCTCCTGCTATATGGCAAAGAAAAATCGAGCAAATTTTAAGTGGAATTGAGGGAATTACAATTTTTATTGATGATATAGGAATAACTGGGGAAACAGACGAAATTCATTTGCAAAGGTTAAAGCAAGTATTAGAAAGATTGGGAAATTATAATATTCGGATAAATAAGGAAAAATCATTTTTCATGGCAGATGAAATTACTTATTGTGGGTATAAAGTGGATAAACATGATATTCATAAAACACCAGATAAAATAGAAGCAACTGTAAATGCCCCTAGGCCAGAAAATGTTTCCCAGGTTAAAGCATTTCTTGGTCTTGTAACTTATTATGCTAAATTTGTACCAAATTTATCGACAATTGCACATCCTTTGAATAATTTGCTTAAAAAGAATGTGAAGTTTAATTGGTCTTACAAATGTGATCAAGCGTTTAAAAAAATAAAAAGAGAAATTACTTCTGACAGAGTGCTTACGCATTTCAATCCGAAATTACCTTTAATCTTAGCTACTGATGCTTCTCCATATGGTATCTCTGCAGTTCTTTCGCATGTGATGCCAGACAATACTGAAAAGCCTATTGGATTTGTATCCAGAACCTTGAATAATGCCGAAAAACGGTATAGTCAAGTAGATAAGGAGGCATTAGCAATAATATTTGGTGTTAAGAAATTTTTTCAATATTTGTACTGTAACAGATTCACTTTGTTTACTGATAGTAAACCATTAGTTTCAATTTTTTCACCTTCTAAAAGTATTCCTGTTTTATCAGCTGCTAGAATGCAAAGATATGCCATATATTTACAAACGTTCCAGTATGACATTCGTTATAAGAAAACTACTGAACACGGGAATGTCGATGCACTTTCACGTCTTCCATTACGTAGTGAAGATTTACCCCACGAATATAATTCAAATGAAGGACTTGATGAATCTGAAATCATTCAAATAAATCAGCTTTCTGTTTTACCTTTAAATGCTAAATCTATTGCTTCAGCTACAAAAACCGATCCTCTTTTGCGACAAATTTTTCATCATCTCATTTCGGGTTCAGAAATTCCTAAGAATTTACTTTTTGGCGGAAAACAAGAAGAATTTACTCTTCAGCATGGTTGTATTTTAAAGGGTTGTAGGGTAGTTATCCCAGAAATTCATCGGCAACAGATATTAAAGGAATTACATTTTGGTCATTTTGGTATAGTGAAAATGAAATCTTTAGCCCGTAGTTTTGTATGGTGGCCAGGAATAGACCATGATATAGAAGATATTGCAAGAAATTGCTCTATTTGTGTAAATTTGAAAAATAACCCTCCCAAAGTTGATACACATCATTGGGAATGGCCTACAGCTCCATGGCAGAGGATTCATATTGATTATTTTGGTCTTGTTAATGGGAAGATGCTTTTGTTAGTGGTTGATGCTTTTAGTAAATGGCCTGAAGTATTTATAGTTCCTAGTACAACTTCAGAAAATACAATTATTTGTCTTTCTTCTCTCTTTGCACGATATGGTTTTCCTATTTCTTTGGTATCAGATAATGCTAGGCAGTTTACATCTGAAGAATTTGAAATATTCTTAAAAAGTCATGGTGTAAAACATAAGTTTAGTGCACCGTACCATCCATCTACAAATGGACAGGCTGAGAGATATGTGCAAACGGTCAAACGTGGATTAAAAGCCTTAGCTTCTGAACCAGGTACTTTACAAATGAAGCTGAATAACTTTCTTATGCAGTACAGGAAGATGCCACATGTTACAACGGGGGAAAGTCCTGCATTTTTATTTCTAAAACGTCATATAAGAACAAACATAGATTTGATAGTGCCGAATGTTGCAAATTTTGTTCATGAAAAGCAAACTGCAAGGAAATCTAAAGTTAAAGTAAAAGAATTTGAAATCAACCAGAAAGTAGCTGTAAGAAATTATACTCCAGAAGCCAAATGGAAAATTGGTCGGATCGTAGCAAGAGAAGGGAAATTACATTACAGAGTTCAAGTTGGTTCGAATATTTGGAAAAGGCATATGGATCAAATAACTAATGTAGGGGAAGATATTTCTTTAACTACTGATCCAAATTCGGAAGAAAATGTTGCAGAAAATTTTAGAAGTGAAAATGCAAAGGTGAAGCAAGATGATTTTCCACCCTTACAGTCAAGTTTCACAGATCCGCAACCAGTTGACTCTCATGTTCCAGTTGCTCCAGATTCTACTCCAACTGACTTTCGTGATCCTGATTCTTCGAGTTCTAATTCAACTAGCTCGGATAACATTCACCCAAAACCGTCGGTTCCTACTAGTGCTACCGTTGATGCTCCTGAACATGTCAAAACTAATTCTTCTTCTTCTCCACAGGTACTTAGACGATCCAGAAGACATCGAAGAGCTCCTGAACGACTTCATTTCTAAGTGGGGAAGAGCTGTGGTATTTTATACTTTTACTTTTCAGGTAAAACTGTAGATGGCGCCCCTTTTCCATTACATGGAATTATTGTAAGGAACATAAATGTACTTGCGTTCCAGATTAATTGTTGTGTGTTTACAATGTGTGTATGTCGTGTGTAGTGAATTATGTGTATTAAATATGTTATGTGTAAAAGTTCGCCCACCTCGATTATTTTAGTACTGTTTTATGCCTTAAATTAATATGTTTAAAGATATTATACTTTTCTTTTCAGTTCAACTTTTAAAAAATTTGAATAAAGTTTACGGCAAATGAAGATCTTAATTATTTTGCACTATTGTTTTTTTCTTATAAAATTCAGAAATATTTATCAAAGTTTCTTATAATTTTCAGAAATTTTTTAATTCCATTTAGTGTACACATAATAGAATGCAACTTCAGTTGTGTACTATATATTTTTAAATTGTATTATATATCTAAGAGGTATAAAGTAGGATATGCATACCTCGCTAAAAATTCTAAAATGTTAATTTATAAAAACTATGTGGATACAGAATAAAATTTGCTGAATTATTGCATTATTCTAATTTTGATAATTAGTACTTTAAATCATAATAAAGAATATTATATTTTTGAATCACCAAAAATCATCTAACATTTTAAAACTCAGACGTTTTACGAAATACCTAAATAAATATTTAATGATTTATTATAGAAATTTGTGAATTTAAAGAACTTGTTTGAACTATTTTGTCATGCATATTTGATAAATTGGAAATTCCGGAGACCAATAGAAGTTTTTTGAAAAATATATTGTTTGGGATCACCTATAAAATAAAAAGCAGTAAATGATCTGTCCGTGCATCGTATGGCTAGGAAGATAAAGGGCTGTGCATATCCAAACATAACGTTATCATTTTAGGGGGGGGAGGGGGGTCTGGTTAATAATATCGTAAGATATCGCTAGGAGGTTTTGTCTTTTGATATCGATATCATTTTTTATACAATCACAATTTTCATTTTTATTTGTAGCATGATCTTTGGTTCAAAATAGTAAGTTGCCTTTATTTAGTCTGTTATCTATTTATATGAAAGTCGTTATTATTTAATTATTAAATTATTACAAAATTATTTAATTCTAAATTATGGGGTACCCCAACGTTTGACATCCCTTTCTTTTTTATATGTGAATGCATGTATAATCATGGTTCAAGAAATCATACGTGAAGTATATTTGAAAGGAAGCTTGTGTTTACTAAAAGATAAAAGAGAAAGAATCTTGTGCACTTGTTAAATTGATAAAGTATTTCTATCTGCACACCATCCCTTATTCATTTAAGGCAAGTGCGGTTGGACTTTATTTTTAATGAATGCATTATGTGAAAAAAGGCTAGCATTAAATACTTTTATATAGTAGCTATTTCTTTTAAGTGTTATTTGATATAATAGGATATTTTATTGACTTCTCTTCATTTCAATAAAAAAATTTATTACAATAAATAAATTTAAGCATTTTTGTGTATTACTGCAAACAAAGGAAATTAATTCTAAATAATGACAAAAAATACACTTTGATAACGATATCATTACCGGGAGGAGTCGACGGATGATAACGCATAATATCGAAAGGGAAAGAGGGGGTCGAAAACTGCGAAAAAGGTGATAAAGTTATATTTGCACAGCAACTAATGAGTAACATTTGTGTTCAATAGGGTAAAAGCAGCACAAATATTCAGGAAGATCAAACAATTTCTTTCGAAAATTAAAGGCATTTTCGCATGCTTTTTCTTAGTAGTCTGCAAGATTTTTAACCAAATCAAATACGAGATTCAGAAAATTTGACAGTAGAAACAATATAGTATTAGAAAATAAATATGTTAAATATATTATTAAATATTAACAGTTGTATAAAGTATTTTTTAAATGCACATGGTTAAACTATATTAAAGATTTTTTTACATGTTTTGGAAGTTAATTCTACACAGAAATTAATTTAAAAAAATCGCTGTCAGCTCAGCCTATAGGTGCAAGTAGATTTTGAATTTAAGTTCTCATTTCACCAGCAAAATGTAAGATACGATTAGAGATAAACTATGTTCAAGAACTTTATTCGGGCATTTTTGAAGAGTTTTTAATTATATTTTTCTGTAAGAGCTGATTTTATCACAATTATCTTAAGGGAAATTGGTTCAAAACGCCCAATTTAATAGCGTTTTTTGAAATACACACTGCCTTTTTATGGATGAAAAAATAAAATATTTGATCATCTCTTTTTTACTGAGACCTTACTACATTCCTTAGTTTCAAAATAAATTTCATTCTCGATAAAACTCTAACAACTGTTTGAAGTGCTACAGGTCTTTGATTATGCAATTTAAAGAATAAAAGTCCATTCTCTTTTTAAATTAGTTTTTGTAAAACAATATAGCTATGTACTAGAATTATGAAGAAAATAGTATTATCAATATTTAATTTTTAATATCATAACTTCTAATTTTAAAACAAATGTATATCTATAAAAAATTTAAACTTCCGCTTTTCCAAAAGCAAAATTTTCTTATTAACTACACTTCCATCCAAAATTAAAAGTATCATTGTATGATTTATGTTTTGTAAATAATAAACACTGCCTTAATGAAAAAAAAATGACCAAAACGGTACATTATACAGTTCCGAAATAAGAGGAACTGCCAACTGGATGCGTTCGAGAGCAAAAATGAATTTAAAAATGGTCAGAATACAATCAATTTGTTAATTGAATACATTCTCAATTCTTCATTCACGATCAATACGGTAAATTCTTTTCAAAATGCCGACTTTAACAGCATTTTTTTTTTAAAATATTATCTGCTTTTATCAAAAAACTGATCAATAAGGCACATTATATAGATTTTAAATAAGAGAATATGCCAATTGGATGCGTTCGAGAGCAAAAAGAAAATATCAAAAATGAGTCGAAATATAAACAGCTTGTATTTGAGTACACCCTTAAAGTGATTTTTTCTTCAACTCCTATTTTGTAAGTTTGTTTTTGCTACAATAATTGATCCTTTCAAAAACATGTCAGTATAAAAAGTTTAATCAAATTTAATTTAATCAGATATAATTCATTTAATCAGATTTGATATCTTAAGAATTGACGATGTTATGGATTTCTTTCTTCTTTTATCCTCTCCCTCTTTTTATTATTTTTTTTTTTTTTTTCGATAAGAACTATTTTTATCAAAAACTTGTCAAAGCAAAAGCTTTAGATAACGCTAAGTAAATTTGTAATAAATTTAACTGGATTTGATATCTTGAGAATTGACGAAGTTATGAATTTTTTCCCCCTTGAGTACATTTTCAATTTTATGAGAAATTTGTCATGCATAAACTTTTAACCCATTTTTTAGCAGTAATATGAAGTTTAAACTCATTAGATATCTATTTTACTTAAGAAGTTATGGGAGTTTTCGGTTTTCACAAAAATCCTCCCTATTTCTACCCCCTTTGTCCAATTTTGTACAAAAACGAACTTGACCGAGATTATGCCCCTTGATTTTATGTGTCAGTATGGAATAAATTTGAGCAGAAATTTAGAAGTTATCGTGTCCATAAAAAAGTGATAGGTATAGATAGGTGGATAGTTAGATAGACAGTCTGATAGATACACAGATAGATAACGATTTTTACTGATGGTATTTTTGGTGTCTAGGGGTTATAATCCGTTTAGATCTGCAATTTTTTTTCAAAAATTCTAACAGAGGGGAGACCGCAATAAGCAGTATTTCATACGAAATCTACTTAAAAACCAACCGGATATCTTGGATATCTTAAATAAACATAAAGGCGATATTGTTGGCTTGTTTTCAGCTACCTTCGATAAGTAGCCGGACGATAAAGTGTTTTGCACAAATTATCATTTTTTATATTAATTGACTTCCAGAAATAACTTCAAGAAAGGAGCTGATATTTAATGAATGTTAGTAAATAGATTCGGAAGGAATCTTTCGATTTTTATACTTTTGTGGCGGGGAGGTATTTTCAAGTAGAACTAAAGCATCGTTTGACAAGAAAAATACAAAAATTAAGAAATAAAAACGACATTATTTGGAAAACCTTTATCACCCAGCCACTTTTTGGTAACCGAACTAGTACAGGGTGTATCATTGTGATTGAGACTGTTAACTATAATAATTTAGAGAAAAAAAATCCCTTTCGGCATGGCCTATAGGCGGAGGCAGATTTCGAAAAGTTTTCATCTCAAAAAAATAAAAAAATGCCTATCTCTACTCAAATGCCCATTTTGGCATTATATTTTGAATTTTATTCTTACTTTATTTAAAAAATTGAACAATATGCTCATTATATAGTTCCTAAATAACAAAAAACTGTTAATTAAATTCGTTTGACAGCAAAATTGAATTTAAAAATGAGTCATAAAATAACCAATTTATTATTTTAATACATCCACGATTCTTTAATCAAGATCGCTTTGAGAAATTTTGTGCGAAGTGCCCACTTTGACAGATTTTTTTAAAATATATATTTAGCCTTTATCAAAAATCTGACAAATACGGCACATTACACAGTTCCTAAATAACAAATAACTGTCAATTGAATGCGTTTGAGAGCAAAATTGAATTTAAAAATGAGTCATAAAATAAACAATTTGTTATTTGAATACAACCTCAATTCTTTTATCATGATCGCTTTGGGAAATTTTTTTGCGAAGTGCTTACTTTGACAGCTTTTAAAATATATATATTCACCCTTTATCAAAAAATCGACGAATACGCACATCATATAGTTCCTAAGTAACAAAAAACTGTCAATTGAATGTGTGTCAGAGCAAAATTGGATTTAAAAATGAGTCATAAAATAACCAATTTGTTATTTGAATACCCACAGTTCATTAATCATGTCGCTTTGGGAAATTTTGTGCGAAGTGCCCATTTTGGCAGCCTTTTTTTAAATATATTCTGCCTTTATCAAAAAACTGGCCACTCCGTCACATTATATAGTTCCTAAATAAGAGAACCTGTAAATTGGATGCGTTTGAGAACAAAAAAAGATTTAAAAGTGACTCGGTAAAAACGCAATTTCTTAAATTTCCTCAAATTTTAATCACGATAACTTCGTGAAATTCTGTTCAAAATACCCTTTTTGGCAGCCTTTTAAAAAATATATTCTGCCTTTATCAAAAACCGGCCAATACGTCAAGTTATATAGTTCCTAAATAATAGGACCTGTAAATTGGATGGGTTTGAGAACAAAAATGAATTTAAAAATGACTCATAAAAAACGCAATTTGTTATACTTAATGAATTTTTTAATGATGAAAACTTCGGGAAATCTGTTCAAAATACCTTTTTTGGCAGCCTTTTTAAAAATATATCCTGCCTTTATCAAAAAATTGGCCAATACGTCGCGTTATATAGTTGCTAAATAAGAGGATCTGTCATTTGGATGCGTTTAAAATCAAAAATGAATTTTAAAATGAGTCAGAATATAAGCAGTTTGGATTTGAGGTTTTTTTCTCCAACTCCTATTTTTCTTTAATTTATTTTTGCTATAAGAATTGGTTCTATGAAAAACTTGTCAATATAAAAGTTGTAGATATTATTGTGAAGATGTAAAATAAATTTAATTAGATTTAATTGCTTAAGAATTGAGTAAGTTATGGGTTTTTTCTTTTTCCTCCCCCCCTTTTTCTTTTCGTTTTTAATTTTTTTCATCGGTAAAAATTGGTCCTATCAAAAACTTGTAAATACAAAAGTTTTAGATAATATTGAGTACATTTATATAAAATTTAGTTGGATTTGATATCTTGAGAATTGACGAAGTTATGAATTTTTTTCTCCCAAAAACCATGTTTTTTTCGCCCCTTGAGCCCACTTTTAACTTTATCAAAAATCTGTCACGCATAAACTTTTTCCTCATTTTTTAGAAGTGATATAAACTTTAAACTGATTCGATATCTATTTTAATTAAAAAGTTATCGCGTTTTTTCTGTTTTCACAAAAACCCTCCTAACTTCCACCCCCTTGGTCCGATTTTGCCCATTAACGAACTTAACCGAGATTTTATGCCCCTTGATTTTATGTAAAAGTTTGATGAAGATCTGAGCATAATTATGGAAGTTATCGTGTCTAGAAGGAAGTGATATACACCGATAGATAGATAGATAGATAGATAGATAGATATATATATAAACTTTTTTACTGATGGTAGTTTTGGGGTCTAGGAGTCATGATTCGTGTAGATCCGCAAAAATTTTTCAGAAATTCCAACATGGGAGACAATGCAATAGGTAGTATTTCATACGAAATCTACCTAATATAAACATGCATTGAAAATGCAACGATATGTATTTTTTGTTTCGTGTAAATATTAGAACATCACAAAATGTTCTGAAAAAAAAAACAGCCTGCTCAAGCAATCATTGATAACATATGCACTGAACATTCATATAATTCATATAATATGACACTTCCATTGCACTGCTGGCGTGTATAATGGAAACTTCTACCACATTTTTTTTAATAATCACGTATAGAACAAATTTGAGAATGTCAATTAAATTTCAGCATTTTGAATGTTATGGTCGAATTTGATAACAAGTTTTTCAAAAAGAAATGTTAAACAGGGTTCGTACGGATCCTGGAATTTAATGACTAGGAAATTTTTTGGTACCAGTATTTTCTTATAGAAGATCTCCCATTAAATTGAGTGAAATTTCGTATGTTTGAAGTAAATTTATTTTTCGGTAAAATAACTCTGGTAATTCACATGAAAAATAACGGTATCCATACGAACCATGTTAAATTAGAAAGATTAAATAAACTTATAAGTCTATAAATATAAACTAATTTGATATTTTTATCAGTTAATTCAAATTAATTTGATATTTTTATATGGAAATGAAAATAAAATTAATATTAAATGTTTGAAGCGTATGTTTTCATTTTTATGGACATTATACAAAATATTTTTTGGCAAAATATTTTAATAAAGAAGAACACCTCACATTAAATTTCTTTCATAGTTTGCATATTTTATAAATTGTATAATAAATTTTACAGAATTTTTACAGCTTGTTAGTTTTTCTTCTTTTTATAACATTAACTTTTGTCAGTTTTAATTTATATGACTTGTTTATAATATAATTGATGAAAGACACAAAATGATATACGAGCTATATTTTATTTTAGAGATTCGCTCAGATGCTTCCATCTAAATTTTCATTTTAGTCTTTGAAAATCATTGTCATTTTCCAAATAGTCGTTGTGATTTGTTAAATTACAATTTGGTTATTTTATATTGTTTTTCATTTGAATGTTAAAAATAGTCCATAAACAGTAATAGACTTATTTTTCTTTTAAATTTTACTTGGTATGTATAAATTCTGTATGTCATATTCCGACTTGCACAAAAATTTGAAAAAAAAACTTTCATATATTGGCAGAAACAGTTGTATGGAAATTTTCAACTGGCTCTGTGATTCAATGAACTTAGTTTTATCATACTATGTTGTACATACCTACAAATAATTCATATACAGCGTTGCAAATTTTTTTGTATTTTTCCCACGACTACTCACGGTAATAGAAAAAATTGGATTTGCAAATCCATTATGTGTTTGCCAAATTGTTTATTTAGACATCACTTTTCATCTTAGTAAACTATGAAACTTTGTTGTAGCATTACGAATCTGTTGGAAAGTGTTTCATAATCTATGCAGCATGCATGATTTTTAGTTTTTGCTCATTTATGAATATTTTAATAAGTTACGATTAGTTATATGTTATTGTTTTAGCTGAAATTTATTTTTAGACATCAAATGTGTGAAACGAAATTTTTATTTGTCAACGCTGTTAAAAATGTAAAACTTTTGCTGCATCGTCACTCCACGGCTTTTATAGATAATTTTTACTTGATTGTATAACAAGAATTCTAATTGGTCAAAATAGAGGTATTCTATAAAAACGGTAGAGTGATGAAACAGCAAATGTTTCAAATTTTTAAGTATTGTTCAAAGTTATGTTTTAAGAATAATACTGTACATGGCCAAACTTAACCTATCGCTTGCTATTTTAGACGTTTAGCTAAATATCTAGAAAAATATATCAGGAAATATCCTGAAACTCCAGTAGTGTCAGCAAAATAGTACGGGTGACAGATTTATGCGATGCTTTTTTTTCCCAAAATCCCATAGGGGGCCATCAACGAATTAAAAAAGATTTTATCTTTTGGAAAACCCTGTCAAATCTAAAGTAGCAAAAACGCTTAAACTATAGTTTATGATTAACTGGCTTATTTTAATGAACTGTTTTCATCTACACGTAATGAAATCCAAGTTTTTTTGCTATTAATTTGCAGAGCTCTTTAATAAACAAAATGTTCTTTTAAGAAAATATAGCAGACAACATTGTACACAATACTCTGCAATCAGAATTGAAAAAAAAATGTAATAATTGTATAAAAATGAGTCGGTTTACTAAATAGTGTTTCACTGCGCATGCGTGAATGCAATAAAAATATTATACACATAATGTGTTAGAGAAAAGCATAGAGCAAGATTTAACTGAAACGTGCAAGAAATTCCTAAATGCCGTTTACAACAGAATTAGCTTTAGTAAGCCAGATCAAAGAATTTCATTGCTATGAACAGTAAAAAAAAAAAAAATCTAAGAGGGGAATTTTCCTTTACTTACATAAATAGTATTCCATTAAAAATCTAGAAAGTTTCTGAATTTATCGAATTGCGCTATTTTCATGATATTTTCATCTTTTGAAAATCATTGAATATTACAATTATTATTTTTTTTCAAGCTAAATATAATTCCATTTTTGTTATTAGAAAATATGTTTTTCAGAAAGTGTAAAATATGTAACCAAATGATAATTATTTTTTAAAGGTAAAAATCAATTAACTGCGCCAAATAGAATATATGTTATATATACTCTATCAATGTATAATATGAAAATATTAAAAGCATTCCAATAATGATTCAATAATGACAATCTTCTGTTGTCACACAAAACTCAAGTAGCATTCTCTATAATAATATATTTTTTCAAAATTTTTATTGTGTCAATTCATTTGGAATTTTCAGGGAGTCCGGGACACAAAAACCTAGAAAATTTCTGAAACGATTTATTGCAAGAACAATTTATCTTATTTTTATGCTTAAAAGGACGTTTAAATCACATTTATATTTAAATTAGAGGAAGAAATATAATTTTTTCGTGTTGGATTTTTTTTTCATCGATCTTTCAAGTAATACTTGTTTTGTTATGTATGACTTCTTGTGAAAATGCGTTTCCTTCAGGATGGGTGTTTTCACAATTTCTCGAATTTAAATTGTTATAACTCTAGAACCGTTAGGGATAAAAGCTTCAAACTTGAAATATGTCTTTTTTATGTTTTACTTTAATTTTGATTTAGCAAATTTGAGAAAAAAAGTTACTTTTGAAAACATGATTTTTTAATAAAACTTACATCGTATTTTTAAAATTTTTAATTTAAAGTTTTTTAATTTTTTTAAAATTTAATTTTTGAAAAAGGCTGAATCAAAATTAAAATTTAGTTATTTTTGTTTATTTAAATATAAAGAAAATTGAATTTCTACAAATAATATTTTGAGTTATAACGGTTTTTAATTACCCCATTTTTTAATAAATATATTTTTTTTAATTAAAATAATACTAGATGGAACCCGTCAAAATTTGACGGAAAAAATTTACTACAATGTTGGTTAAATAAGCTTCTTCATTGTTTAACACCTTTAGGGGCATTAAGGGCCGTCAGTCACATAAAGTAGTTTCCCCAAAATGGATAGACTAATATTGATAATATTTTTTCTTGTAGGCAATCAACAAATTTTACAGGGTTTATTTATTTTTTTTTTTCTTGTAGACAACCAATCAATTTCTTGATTTTTCTTCTACGTGACCTGTTAGCTAATTTCACATCTTTTGTCGACCAATCAACAAACTGTTTTTTTTTTCTGCGGCAGATAAATGATATAATTTTTTAATTATAGCCAACTGACACATTTTGTGCAAAAATTATCTGGAAGGTATTAATGTAGTTTGAAAAGTAACGCCAGGTAATAAGAAAAGCATCACTAAGTGCAATAATACGACCCCCCCCCCCCCCGAAAGAAACCGTTCTTTAATAACGATTCAAAATCTCAATTTAGATTTTTAAATTATACTTTTAAAAAATATATTATTTAACAGATGGTTATGAATTATTTTTTTAAATTTTACTATAATTTTTTTCTTTCCTTACTTACCCCCTGGGTATTTAAAGTTTTAATATTTTAAATTCAAATCTCGAAACTTTAAAACTTATGTATAATTTCTTACCTTTATATTATAGTTTGATAACTATCATAATTTTAAATTTTAGGTAATACATATTTCTTAATTTTTTCTAACTTTAAAATAATTTGTAAATTTGAAGGACACCCATCCGAAAACTATTCCTATTTTAGAAAAAATATATATGTAATTTTAAACTAAGTCGGTTAGGGAAAATATATATATTTTTAATTATTTCTGAAAAAATCAAGTTTTTACTGACCATACAAAATTAATTTTTCTTTCTCTCCTTCCTTCCTTTCTTTATTTTTCAGCAAGAACGTTGAAATCCTCTCGTCCGATATATTTTTGTTGGCAAAGCAGTATGTTTTTTATTTCGCACTTTGTTTTTTTTTCCCATAATATATGCTTATGTCTCGAAACTTTTGGACGAAAATAGATTAAAAACGTACAAAGGCGTTTTTCTAATTTTATTCATAAGTATCAGGACTCCTGCATATATTATGGTAGAAAACAAAGTCAAAAACCAACAAAAGCATACGCTTTTTTCCAATAAAAACGCTAGATGGCGCCACCTCTCAAACCCCCTAGTTTTCGACAATCCTTTTCGAAAAAAAAAAAAAAAAAAAAAAATTCAAGTTAGCAGCTATGCACTGAACGAAAAACCTCCCACAATTTTCATCGCCTATAATCGGTATAACAAAGTTTTCTATTCCAAAAATGATTTAAAAACTCAATAATATCAACTACGTGAAAAAAAAAACTTGTAGTTAAGAATAAAAACACAACCGGCTTACACCGCTTATGATAATTCAACTGAGCGAGCATTTATACGCATGCGTAGAGTGGGAGCATGAGAGATGCTCCAAGGGACAGATTAGTAGTTATAGATTACGCATGCGCATAAATGAATTTTTAATTGATAATTACAGCTAATTAATAACATTCTTGATCAAATGAATGTACGATAACAAATCTGTGGACAAATATCTTTCATTTAAAAAAAGAATGGTGTAATTTGATACAGTAGTTTTTGCTCACGGACTGTCTAAAGAAAACGCTTAGCGTTTTAAATATATAGATTAGAAGTTTTATAATGTGATTTTGATTACAAATAATGTGGTTAACTATCACAAAAAATTCAAGATTTTAACTCAATAAAGAAAAATTACTGTGAAATTCGCCTTGGATCCTCTTAAGTAACTCAAAAGTTTAACTGTTTGAAATAACATTTACATAAAGTACCTGAATAAAAAAGATTTTTTAAGATATTGATTTTTTAAAATATTTTTACTCAAAGTATCGCATATCCTATTATCTTTCCGGAGTTATTTTTAATAAGTGATTAAATAATATTTTTTGACAATATCAATCCATATATGTTATTTAAACGAAATTATAAAGAAATTAATCTCTGTATAAAAGTTCAAACTCTTAGTATCGTATTTGTATATTAATGCATTAGATTTTTCAAATTTTAACATTCCTATATCCAAGAGAAATACACTTTATGCGAAAAGAGTAATATATGCGCCGGTTCAGTACTTTAGATAACTGTGCAGCACTTAAATATATTCATGACATAACCTCTCACAAATCTTTGAGGATTTCAGTGAATTGTATTCTATCTGAATTTCCATTAGCAGGTAAATTTCTGCATATATAAAACGAAACATTTTAGCTTAATGCTTGTGAAATCTTTTAAACTTTTCTGTGTTTGAATAATGGAAATTAATAGAATTATATTTAATATTTAAGATATCATTTTACATTTTCCGAAATTGTACATAAATCTAAAACGCATAGAGCGATTAATAGACTGCAGATTTATTTTATCTACTTATAGGAACGGTTCACATGTATACTTAATTTTATAAAATTTAAATACAGTTAAATGTTTCTAAAAAATCTATTTATTTATAACTACATTTAAAATGTATAACATTTTATAACACAATTATCCGGTTCAAAAGTTTAAGAATAAATATAGAATAATGATTTTTGATGTATCATAAAAAGTTAGAATATAATAACATTTTTTATTTTTCAGTTTTGAAACTTTAATTAAATAAACAACATAAAAAATAGGACAAAATATATTGTATGCTTCTAAAAAAATGTCATTTAAAATATGTTGAAACAAAATTATCTCAAAAGTTCATGGACTATGGCAAAATATAGCAGCATGAACTATGGCAAACTACATTCATCACATTTACAAAACTGTCACATTCAAATAATTTATCATTGAATTTGGATTAGTTCAAATAAAAGTGAGTCCATCGAATTATTTTTTACAAGGGTTTTGGTGGTAAAAAGTATGAAGTTTTCTCAGTGGCCTTGTTAAGTTCATCGAGAGAATTCTACTTCTTCCTATTGGTATATACCTAACAGTTTTAAATCTCCCTGAAATTGTCAACCCAGTTCATATTTGGACGTAAAGCTAGTGAGTCAAAATTTAAATAATTTTATGTGAAAGCCATGGTTTTGTAGATTGTGACAATTGGAGCGACATTATCATGTTCAATGATTCAACCAGAATCCTCTAAAATGACATTGAGTGGAGGCAAATTTTGAATCCGCATCTCTTGATATTTTTAGGGATTTCGTCTTACTTTTAGAAAAGCGAGATGGATCAGGCTGTTGAAGACAAATATCCCTCCCAAACCAGTCTAGCAAAACTAAATCCCAAACTAAACTAGCAAAAAGTCTATAACAGACTTTTTGCTTGTGCTGCCTGTTGAAAAAAACTCTCCGCTCTTTTTGTACATTATGTTAATACATGTTCCACACATCAGCGCCATCTAAGTTCCTTTTTTTCTCATCATTGAAATAAAAAAAAGGTACTTGTCACCGTAGGACACATATTTTTTAGAATAGTTTGTTCTTGCATGTTAGTGGTGTAGTTCAAGACACGGTTTGCAGCCTTTTTCTGAGGTATGATTTAATCACATTCTTTAATCCGTCTTTATGCAATATCTTTGAACATCTTTATTCCAAGATTATTTTTAATTTGCTCTATGGGTTAGAAATCTACACAGGTTGTAATTTCAAAAACTGGGCCATGGCCCACAGGAAAGTTATTTCGGCCCTGCCTGTCTTGGTGTAAAACTGAAAAGTTTTTCTTGGGCCGACCCATTTATATTTTTACATTTCTAGGCCTGGTCCTGCACGTTGTGGCCCGACACAATTTCTACTATTTCGAAAAAAATTAGATTTTTATCATATAATTAAGATTTCTTTAAAGAATATTGCATGCATATTTATGGGATGATTTTGCAGTGTATTTTACAGAACACACACAATAGCAACATTAATTATTACTTATATTCTAAGACTTTTGACATTCAAATAAGGGAAAATAAAACATTAATATGGTTTAGAATAAAAGAAAAAAGTTAAAAACATAATAGCTATTGAAGCTGTATAATAAAAAATAGTTTTGTGAAAATAATTCTATATTATTTTTTTAAAGATTTTCTCAAACTCAAAGGAGCTAAATTCTGATACATTTCGGAAACGCATAAGATTCGCAGATGTTTTTATTCAGAAACTACGTAATCGAATGGCTTTTGATACAAGCAATTTAAGAAATTTCTCTTAGAATTACAAAATTAGCGTTTTGGATCGAATTTCCGGAAGCAACAGCATTGGAAGTGAGAAAAATCTGCAATCACGTGACAAAAATCTTTTATATCTAAAAAAGTACTTACAAGTATATCTTATTTACCAAAAATGGAAAACGCTATTCGATTCCAAATTCCTTCAATAGTCAAGCTTGTCAATTTTATACTTTTACAATTAAAAATTAAAATTAAAAATGTGTCAAGCTTTCGCGTTGTTGAGAAGAGAATTTAAGACCCACCAAGAAATTTATTTCCAAAGATTACATTAACATAGCTCTTCATTGCTATTCATACTTTTATAAATCATATTATACGCCCTACACATCTTGAGAACAATTAGGTTTAATTCCGGCCGGCTCGACTATATATAGAAAAACAATGCAAGCCCAATCTCGGAGCGGCACGAGTCTGCTAAAATATAGTAAACCCGGGTTAGACACCATGTAACTGTCCGATGCCGAGCTCTACACTGTACAAGATACATTTCTGTATTAATGTTATTAAAATAGTATCGGCTTGTGAAGCATATTTATATTTATTCTCGTCAAAGTCATATTCATTGAAAATAGCTCACATTTTATCGTTTTTGTCCAAATCTTTATAATATGCCGGTAGGCCCACTATAAATCATTAAATTTTTTATTGGCCTTCCCGGCCTGTTTGACCCGCTTAAAATTTTCCCGGACCGGCCCGTTGAAAAAAAAAAAAATTCTAATTCTGCCAGCCCATCTCAGCTGGTGGAGACTTCTTATCCAAATAAAAAAAAAATGGAAAGAAGGCAGCTGGAAATATAAAAGAAGATTCGCAGAACAGAATATCACAGATATTAAATAAAATCCCACCGTTTTCGAAATTTGCTTGAGTTATTTTTGGTAAATAATGGAAGGAACTTTTGTAACAACCCAATAGAATGGTATGAGCACAATCGTTGAAAGTTTCATGTTTGAAGTTCAGTATCTTGAAAATTATTTAACGCAAAATTTCTTGTAATATTCTAAATTGTGGAAAATTATCTTTAAATTTATACTAAAATAAGAATTTGGCAATACTATGTTTAATCTTAAATTCTTTGTAGGAACTGAAGGTTTTTCAATTTTTAAAAAATTAAAAGCATTATAAAAATCAAAAGAATTTTAAAACATGCTTGAAATTAAAGCCTGATGTAGCTTTAACATGGAAATGACCTTGTTAAAATTTGGAAGTTGCAATATATTACTTTCTTGCATCTTTACAAGAAGAAAGTATTACATTCGTGCAATTTTTCTAATTCCTCTATTTGACGGATTTTCGTGTTTTACGGGTTAGAGATTCTAAAGCATATTTTTACAAAGCGTCTGTATATTTTTTGTCAATCTGCGATTCTGTCTGGAAGAGAATGAAATTTTTGTATTAATTGTGTGTCTAGTAATTTTAAAATTTTAAAAGCTTTTCTTTATGTTCAAACAAGTAATAAAAATATTCTATTTATGCCTTTTCATTATTTTTGATAACTTTTCATTAAGTTTCTGCTTTTAAAATATATACTTTTATCTATATCTTCAAATATACATTTTTTTATTTAAAGATTTTTGCTTCACGTTCAAACGAATGCTAGAAATATTCGATTTTGAATAAAAAAAAATTCATTACTTATTTTTTTCTCTTTGAGAAAAATAAAATTAATTACAATATAATTACAAAAGGCTACTTATTATTCATTGTTAATTATAAATGGTTTTGGATATAGATTTTCCATTCCTAAGGCTAATAATCAAAATTGAAATTTTTAGCAAGTAGGCAAAACCTTGTGTCAACATTTAATCTAATCTTTATTACTTAAGTAAACATGCCTGAAATCTAGTACTTTGCATTTACTCATAAATAATTATGATCTGCTCCAGATTTTCTCTAAAATAAGGACTGATGGCCTGAGCAGATTTGCTGACTTTGTATGGAATCACCCTGTTGTAAATACAAGTTGAAATGATGCAGCTAAAATCAGTGAAAAGAATGCGTTATTTTGACGCTGTTATAATATCTGCATTTGTATGTATTATGTTTTATAATATTACTTGTATCCGCTAATTACTCGTTATGCTAGGTTAGGTTTATAAGAGATGGAAGCATTCTGAAATTAGAATACGAAATCTTAAATTGACACCATTTTGCAAAGTAACATATCTCTAAAAAATCGCGGGATCTAAAAATTTCGCTTTAATTTCTGAATTCTGGAATAATTCTATCACTAAAAATAGCAACATAAAAATACATTTCATGTTTACTTTATATTTGTGTAATTTTTGATGGCCTTTAGCTTTATCATTACTAAGATTTAGACTGAGACACTTTACGATGTTTTAATTCTGTACTTCTCCAAAGTACAAAAGAAACCTGTGAGTCTTTGTAATGATTAAGCTAAATTTCGGTAAACATTATCTCATTTTGATGCATTTATAAAATACATGTCAGTATTAGAAAGTATTCATTTTATAATTCATCCAAAATTATGTAATTCTTACTGACTTTTAGCTGTTCCATATCTCAGATAAGGAGGTAATAGAATAATTTTATAAAAAAGACTGCATTATAACTTAATAATAGAAAGAAATTTTAATTTATATGAATTAGAACTCATTTAACAATAAATATTGCTTTTATTATGTACAGTGGTGGTCAAAAGTTTCCGGCCAGCAAAAAGTTTCATTTAATTTGTAAGTATACCCATATAAAGAAGAATATCAGAATGATACTTATACATTTTATTGACTTAATAGTTAGGAACTTATTTATGGAAGAACATGTAAATATCAATAAATTTAGTTGACAAAATTAAATACAAAGAAAAACGCATGCTCTCAAAAGTTTCCAGCCACCTTCGCAATTTTAGAAAAAAGTAGTGTTGAAATAGAAAATTACAATGATCAATAAACTGAATTAAAACTCATAATCACCACTCAGTCTTTATTGTTAAATGAATTAAAACTCATTTAACAATAAAGATTGCTTTTATTATGTACAGTGGCGGTCAAAAGTTTCCGGCAGTAAAAATTTTTCATTTAATTTTAAATATATCCATATAAAGAGGAATATCAGAGTGATACTTATACATTTTATTCATTTAATAGTTAGGAACTTATTTATGGAGGAACATGTAAATATCAATAAATTTAGTTGACAATATTAAATACAAAGGAAAACGCATGTTCTCAAAAGTTTCCGGCCACCTTCGCAAGTTTAGAAAAATGTGGTGTTGAAATAGAAAATTACAATGATCAATAACATTTATAATTAGTATTTTACCGTATTAGTATTTTATTACATTTAGTATTAAGTACTATGGCGCAGCAACGTGACATCTAAACAATCAACGGTTAAAGGTCGTCTATCGTACATTTTTTCCACATTTCTTGCAATTTTCTGGGAAATTTCGGCTGAGTTGGATATTTATAGTTCCGCAGACTTTTGCCAACTTCTTTCAAAGATTTTCTATTGGATTCACGTTGGGCATTTTGGCTGGTCATTTCAAAAACGAAATTTTTTGTGCGAAAACCATTATTTTTCGAGGCTTGCATACATTATTTTTGCCGTTATCATGTTAAAAAAAATAGTTGCGACCAAAATTTTTCCTCTGATAAGGCAGCAAATAATCTTGCAAGATATCCTTATACATTGCATCATTCATCTTGCCGTGGATTTCAAATGACGGACCGACACTTTTTTAAGAAAATACTCCTCATGCCATAACATGTTATTCGCCATGCTTCATTGTAGGAATAACATAGGTCGAATCATATCTTTTGGTATTAGGTCATTGGACGTTGTATCTGCCATTACTCCAAAAACATTTTCAAATTCGATTGATGGAAAAATAGCACTTATGTCCAGTTTTCATTTGGCCAGACTTTGTGTTTATTATAAAACGCCGCTCGGTTATGTTAATTAATTTTTACCTCTGAAACATTTTTTAACACCGACTCTTCCAAAAAGTTCTGTATCGCGTCAGCATCTTGACACGGTAGACCAACTTAGTTCAGCAACATTTTCATTCCGTAAATCGCTGTATATTGCAACGGAAATTTAAAAATTATTGTTAATATATTCTTAAACAAATATTCGCTTAAAATGAGCCTATAACACACAGTTCATTTTCTTTACTTTACATTTTTTAGGTGTGTTTGTAATTATATAAATACGTAGTACCTATAGTCGCCGTCTGATCGTCTGTCTGTCCGAGTATCCGCCTGTTCGAATGTACACAAAAACTACGAACTAAATTGCTTGAAATTTAACATACAGGGTGTCCAGCAAATAACACCCTGATTTGGAAATTAAATTTCTCAAAAACAAAGATCGATAATAATATGCAGTAAATGGTTTGTTTATCAGGTAGCTGTAAAAATCTTACAGAAATTTCAAACAGTGAATATTTTTAAAAAATTGCGTTCTGATTGCATAGAATGCTTTGATTTGACATTTTTCTTGTTTTAGATTGCCTGCAGAAAAATAATTTTTCAGCTTACAGTGCAATATTTTAAAGATTTTTCTAAGTAAATTTTTAGAATTTTAAAATTTAAAAAAATTAATTTAAAAAAACTATGAAATATGGCATTTTAAGTCGAAAAACACATTCTCTGGCAGCAATCTAAAGCAAGAAAAATGTCAAATCAAAGCATTCTTTGCAATCAGAACACAATCTTTTCAAAATATTTACCGTTCGAAACTTTTGTATAAGATTTTTACAGCTACCTGATAAACAAACCATTTACTGCATATTACTGTCGATCTTTGTTTTTGAGAAATTTAATTTTGAAATCAGGGTGTTTTTTGCTGGTCACCCTGTATATAACCGTTACAGAATTTTCTCGAGTCATTTTAGGTTTTATGAAAATTGGATCAAAACTTAAAAATATATTAATAAAAGTTTTCTTCATTCTCTTAAAACCAATTAATTCAAAGATATCCCATGATAGGTATAATTCTATGCTGTTTTGTTGATTACGTCCTTTTTTAGATGGTATCATATTATTTCTGTATTATTAAGTTTAATATATAAATTCGTGATAAATTTTGTATTCATGCATTTTTGCATAAGAGTGCAACAGCTAATGCTGCAATATCTGAATATTTATAAATCTAGTTATTGTACGAATGAACCTCATTTGCTACGTTTGGCGTACGTTTTCTGACTTATAAAATTCATGTGAATAAAAATATAATTTTTAAATGTTTTAAACATAATTCCCTACTTTAAATAAGTTATTGTAATATTCTACTGTACCAGAAATCTTTTTCATTTTAAAGCTGGATAACAATTGTTTAGTTAAATTGGATCAAAAGTGCAAAACATTGACTAAATTTCAATTTATATATTTTTGTTGAAAAGAAAAGGAAAATAATAATACAAACATATTAAAGCTATTTCTTTGATTATATCCATTGTTACAAAGAAATTTGTTTCAATAATCAAATAACTTATTTCATAAATTAATATTCTTATATCAGTTTAATAACTATAGCTTTCTATATGCAAAATGCATTGTATCACTTTGTTGTTTCTGTAGCAAAATACTGCGTATCACATTTAGATTAATTTTATTAATGCAATTCTTTTACTTGTAAAAAAGATTGAGACACAAATTGCGTTATGCAATTCTATTTTATAAAATTATGTTTATATCTCAAATATATATATATATATATACATATGGAATTCTACACTATATGAATTAAATAAACGTACTTTGATTAAATGTAATATGCTACCGTTAAAGTTAATCTTATTATTTTCTTATTCATAGAGGAAATGTTTTAAAGAACTTAAAGGTTTAATATTTTAAAAATGTGGTGTTTTTTCTGAGATGTTATTTAAATTTTCTTACAAATTTTAATATTTTTTGCACTTTAAGTGTTTTAGAATGTAGAGATGTGTTTTAAAAAATATTTGGTAATAAATTTAGTATATAAATAAAAACATTGGCAGAATATTAATGAAGTGGTATTTTATAATTAACATTAGTTAAAAAATAAGTAAAAAATTTTTAAACGAGAAAAATTACTTCATAATCAATTTATCACATTGCTAACAAAGCGTACAAAAAACAGAGTGGAAAATGTCCAAGAGAGGAATGGAACCCGGAACATTTTTTACAGCACTCCAAGTACCAACATTTAAAATAAGAGAAAGATATCCATCTTATCATCTCTAACAAACATATGTTGGTAAATCTACAATTTCTATACAAGATGGAATATTTGTTTGTATTTATGTCGGCCAATTATCTACACTATGGGATATAGGCCCTATGGGGTGCGATGCCCTCGCGGGGGTCTTTCTAAGGGAATCTAACACTTATTTACACAAGATTCGAAGAAAACCACGGAAAACTCCGAACGGCTAGGACGACGGTCGCGATTGGGTTCGAACCCAGAACCTACCGTCTACCAGTTTGGAGGTCAGAACCTCGCGGCCACTGATGGGACCCACAACATGGAATAAAAATACAATATATAACAATACATTGTTAATATTATATAAAAACAATAAATAATAATATATTTTTTATAATAATAACATATAAAGATGGATGTGATAAATCACCCATTAAATATTGAATAATTTCAAGCATAATTTTACTGTTGAAAATTAATTAAAAATATTAATAAAAAACAATATATATATGTTCAGCGACGCGGAGTTTACTTAAGTCTCATGTTACGCCACAGGTTTGCATGCTCACGAGGACGTTTCTCGATCTTGCGCAGCATCTGCAGTTTTAGCAGACTGTGTGAGTGAGAAGTACCAAGCTGGACATCGTTCTCGTAGTTTAAATAGTAGAGCACTTGGAGTGATATTTGAAGGCTTACGGGTTCGATTCTAGGCTTTGACATTTATTTTCACTGTGTTAGTAATGAGTTTAAATGGGAATGTCATGAATTATTTATTATATCTTGAACAATTTCAAACGTTGCTTCACTTCTGAAAAGTAATTGAAAAATTTATTTTAAAAATTCACCCTGACATTGTGAAATAAAATATTTAGTTGTATTTTATAATTGAATTTCATTATTGCTTCATAAATCAGAAGAAATTACAGATTGGTCTTGTTTTAAGATTTAAAGATGGAAATATTTTACGAAATCTAATAAAATTTTCTTTCTTAAATTTTGAAATAACTTAAATTGAGGTACTGAAATAAATTAAAACATGAATATTTTAAATTGGAACAGTTCATGAGATTTTTATTAATACAGTTTTATCGTAAACAACTGACATTAAATAATTAAATTTACATTTCTTGTTTTTGCTTTATAAATAGTACTCAATCTATTCAGTAAAATGAAAAAAATCCTTTGAATTACTTAAAATTATACTTGGAGTTTATTTTTTTAAACGTAGTAATAAATTTCAATAAGAAAGAAAAAAATCATTGGTCAAGTAAAGTTTATGAAAACATTTTCCTATACATACAGAATAATGTAACAAAACTCCACCGTTTAATATATTAAGATATTATGTCTAATTTAACAATATGGAATCGCATTTTCTATTACACAGGAAGTAACTTGTAGTAAGCTTAATCAACGTATATTAATTTCATGAAGTCGTTTAAGACAATTGAAACATGCCACAAATAATACCGCCCCCCATATCATTATGTAATTCTTTTGTGGTGATCTGTAAATCAATAACAAGTATTCTTTGTGTTTAATATGCCAAACAAAGAATATAACTTATATTAATAATTTATACTATTTGTATAATATTTATATTTTTGATAAATAAATTAAAGGTGCACTTAGAGAAAACTTTTGTTGAATCAACAAAAATTTGTTTGCTCAAATAAATCTTTTCGTTTAAATATGGGTCAATAGAAATTTTGTATAAATAAACAAAAAAAAATTTTTTTCATTTTTTTCCGTCTACAATTGTTATTTGAATTGCATAATAACGCAAAAATAACATCATTAATCCGTCTCAATTTGAAAAGTTTTATTATCTAAAAATTATTTTAATCCTTTATAGCTATATAAATCAATTAAACAAAATTACGTGCGAGAGTTATGACTATTGCACACCAATTTAAATTTTCCAAAAACAACAAAATTTTGTTGAAATTACAAAGTAAAAATACAAGACTTTAGTAAGACTCAAATAAAATTGATGAAATTTCGTTAAACTTTTATAAGAGTGTTAACAATATTTTTTTGTCTGAGCAACAAAAACGATTTTTGACTTTAACTAAAAAATTCGCTTAAAACAACCAAAATGTACTTAACAAAACCTGTGTTGTAGTTTTAATCAGTGTTGGGTATGAACACGCTCACTGAACGAAAACTCACGAGTTTCGCTCACTATTTGTGAACTTTGAACTGAACTTCGCTCACTATTTTATAAACGAGTTTGAACTGAACGGAAACTCAAAAAATAGACGAGTTTGAACGAAATTTACGTTCAAATTTACGTTCAATTTTTTCATAATTCATTTAAAATTTTTCCGGACCTTAGTACACTTTTCCCTCTTTCAAATGCCATTTAGAGGCCTACACGAACCTCAGGACGGGTTAAGTCTGGAAATCACTTCTCTGGGTAGTATCCTATTCTTACTTCTTCTGCAGACTCGGGTCGCGCCGAACCGGACCTGGGCTGCATACAATTTCGCCGAAAATAGATATATACAGTAAACTCTCTGTACAAGGTGGACTGTGTAAGGCGGAAATATGTCTAAATCGGAAAGATTTTAAAAGAAACATCGTTTTAAAAAAACATCGCAGCCTACGACACTTCTGCATAAATGGAGATTGTAAACAGACTAAGGTAAGTTTTTTTGGCCAGAATTCTTCCGTAAGGGTAAATATCAATGTCCTGTAGAAATGTACTCGGGGTCGGGCCGGGTTCGGTGCGAAATTTCAACTTTTTTTTTAAGGGCCGGGCCAAGCTCGGGCCTTGTTTTTAGCTATTAAATCGGGCCGGGTCGGGCCTTGTTTTAGCTATTATATCGGGCCGGGTCGAGCCTTGTTTTTATCTATTATATCGGGCCGGATCGGGCCGCTAAATTTTCTCTACGAGCCGGGCCGGGCTCGGGCCGAAATTTTTATTTTAATATCGGGCCAGACATATTTTTTTTCTACGGATCGGGCCTGGAAATTTTCGTCCGTGCATACCTCTATCTTATATATCGAATAATCAAATGATTAGTTCACAAAATTTTGTAAATTGGGACAATAATATCGAAACATTAATAAAAAAACTGAACTTTTTTGTGAACTTCGTTCACTTTTACAAATGAGTTTGATTTGAACAACGTGAACATAAATCACTTTTCAGAAATTAAATGTGAGTTTGAGTTAGTTCGTTTATTTTGTGAACGTGCCCAACACTGATTTTAATCAATTCCTTTTTCTGGGAGTAAATAAAGTCCTTTTAAGGCAGAGGAGAGGGGTGGGTAAGTATAGCAACCGCATTACGTATGACGTTTATGGATAGTTTATGCAATGTAATTGTAGACTGATGGTACTTTATTATTTTGCTGATTACACTTATTACAAATTTTATTTGCTTAAAACTACTGCCTCAAGTTTTATCACGCTTTCCAATCGAAAGAATGGAACCATGCTTTCACAGCATCAAAAACACAAAATTAACTTAACTATTTTTTTTTTACTAAAACAAACTTCTATTAAGCTAACATTTACTATTTTAATTAGAAAATGTACTATTGTGAATGTAACGATTTAACTTAAGATTACTTCTATTACTATAATACGAACGCTTGTATCTATTTCTGTGAATAATCACCAAATTTTTAGAGGTGAATAAGCATCTGATCGAAATCCTTGATTTCACAAATGACATCTCGCTATATTTTGCAAAACATGGAATAGCGTATATAAAAGAGGCTCAAATTGCAATAGTTTCAATAAAATTATAGCAAATGTAATGTATTTATAAGCTACGACAGATTGGGGCTCATTACAATGGACTCGTGTGATACATGCATTAAACGTCACTGCGTCCCATAGTAATAAGGTTAGAGAAGGGAAAACTAAAGAGGAAGAGGAAGCAAATTGGATATGAATATGTAAGAGTGGTATTGAATTTACAGTCAGGAGTATTGGAAATCCAAAGTACAGAAATTATATCATTATATAATGGTAAAATCATTATAGTATGTTATTCTCATTTTTTCTGTATTAATTTGGATTATGTACTCAGGCGACAATTATTGAACTCGGATTCCTGCTTTACATTTTGAATACGGACCATGGTGAAAACTCAATTTTTGCATGTGACTTTGTTTATATGTTTTCGCGGAGTGTGGTAGGTTATCTTAAGTTTCATATTTTGACTTCGTTGATGTACTTTTTTTCTCTAGAGGTTTTGAAAAAACTCTTATTGATAGATCCGATAGCTTCAATTTTTAAATACCTTCTTAGCATCTTAGAATCTTTGTCATCCTCATTTATAGTTTGATCTCTAAAGTATTCTTTATAATTTATTTACATCTATCCAATATATATGTTAGATTATTTACGTTCATGTAAATTGCTTCCTACCTCTACCATGCATTTAAACAAATAAGCATGTATATTGACTCCAGTTTGAAAACTTGCATAGGTCTTTTTGTAGTGATCTTGTAGGAACAAAGTAAAAATATTCTAATTTAATATTTTTCTCTAAGAGAATTATATTATAATCTCAAAAGTGAAACCTCTTGAAAATTAAGTCTATTATTAATCCATTAATAAAATCGCGTTTCGTACCCCCTTTGGATATTTCCAATTTATGATGGCTGTTTATTTACTACTTCAAACAATTAAAACTCGTTACAAACATTTCTGTATGCGTGTATATTTGTGTACACCTGTATATGTATGTGTGTGTCTGTACGAATATAATAAAAATATAATTTTCTTCCATTATGCATATTTATTTAATTAGAAGTAAAAATAACATGAACGTTGAAATGTTGTAATCCAATTAAATTTAATAAACAAAATAACAAAAATAATAGTAGTTTTTCGTGCATGTGACATTTTAATTGCAGTGCTGGAAGAAAGTTTAGGATTACCAAACAAAAACAGTAAGGATTCTGCTTGAATGAAAAACAATGTCATAGCAAAATTATGCAAAAATATGTACAGATGTTTTGATATTTATTTTAAATTACAATAATTCATTTTTAAAAAGCAAAAAAATAATTTCTGTACAATGCAAGAAGGTGGGAAAAAATACTATTAATATATTTGAAATCTAAATATCACATGTAAATTATTTGCAGATTAATTTTTAGTAGTTCGCTAGTTTTCCCTTAACAGTATGACTCACTTGATAAATTATACGCGGAACATCTTAAATCATCTCTACCATCAATTGTGAATATATTTTCATTAGTAAAAATCAATTTGCGTCATAGATTGAATTTTAGAACAGTGGAAGATGCAGCTTTTAGTTTTGCTTCAATGAGATACTTTTGTAGTTTTGACTTAACATTTAATTTAACATAATTAAAGCATTCGGCATTTTTAACACACATCTGCCAGTTCCGCACGTTACTCAGAGCTCTAAAGCAGAGTTTAAAGTAGAAAATATTTACGATCTTGAATAGCCATTTTAATAATGTTCTGTGTACACCGGACTGAGAATTTTGATAGCCTCCTGCTTCCTTTATTTCCAACATTGATATTGGCTTATAAAGAAACTTGAGCAGACTAGTTATGCATGTATATTTTTTTACGGCAATTAACCTTTCAGTCGTCCTGGAATCGAAAAAAGTGTTATTTTATCCTTTTTAGGTGCGTTCATAATTACTTAAATACGTAACACCTATAGTCGCCGTTCAGTCCATCTGTCTGTTCGCATACAACAACTCAAAAACTACCCAACTGAATCGTTTGGAATTTAAAATGCATAATTATTACCTAATTTTGTCGATTAATGTCAATATTTGTAAAAATCAGATGCATAGTTCAATTACAGGGAGAATCAGAGGTATTTTGTTACATTACGTTTCGTGGGGAAATAATATTTTCAATTGCATTTTAATGATGTTACACTCTTTCAAACATATAAAATTTCGTATGCATTTATGAAATACATACAGCGTATATAAAAGAGGCTCAAATTGCAATAGTTTCAATAAAATTATAGCAAATGTAATGTATTTATAAGCTACGACAGATTGGGGCTCATTACAATGGACTCGTGTGATACATGCATTAAACGTCACTGCGTCCCATAGTAATAAGGTTAGAGAAGGGAAAACTAAAGAGGAAGAGGAAGCAAATTGGATATGAATATGTAAGAGTGGTATTGAATTTACAGTCAGGAGTATTGGAAATCCAAAGTACAGAAATTATATCATTATATAATGGTAAAATCATTATAGTATGTTATTCTCATTTTTTCTGTATTAATTTGGATTATGTACTCAGGCGACAATTATTGAACTCGGATTCCTGCTTTACATTTTGAATACGGACCATGGTGAAAACTCAATTTTTGCATGTGACTTTGTTTATATGTTTTCGCGGAGTGTGGTAGGTTATCTTAAGTTTCATATTTTGACTTCGTTGATGTACTTTTTTTCTCTAGAGGTTTTGAAAAAACTCTTATTGATAGATCCGATAGCTTCAATTTTTAAATACCTTCTTAGCATCTTAGAATCTTTGTCATCCTCATTTATAGTTTGATCTCTAAAGTATTCTTTATAATTTATTTACATCTATCCAATATATATGTTAGATTATTTACGTTCATGTAAATTGCTTCCTACCTCTACCATGCATTTAAACAAATAAGCATGTATATTGACTCCAGTTTGAAAACTTGCATAGGTCTTTTTGTAGTGATCTTGTAGGAACAAAGTAAAAATATTCTAATTTAATATTTTTCTCTAAGAGAATTATATTATAATCTCAAAAGTGAAACCTCTTGAAAATTAAGTCTATTATTAATCCATTAATAAAATCGCGTTTCGTACCCCCTTTGGATATTTCCAATTTATGATGGCTGTTTATTTACTACTTCAAACAATTAAAACTCGTTACAAACATTTCTGTATGCGTGTATATTTGTGTACACCTGTATATGTATGTGTGTGTCTGTACGAATATAATAAAAATATAATTTTCTTCCATTATGCATATTTATTTAATTAGAAGTAAAAATAACATGAACGTTGAAATGTTGTAATCCAATTAAATTTAACAAACAAAATAACAAAAATAATAGTAGTTTTTCGTGCATGTGACATTTTAATTGCAGTGCTGGAAGAAAGTTTAGGATTACCAAACAAAAACAGTAAGGATTCTGCTTGAATGAAAAACAATGTCATAGCAAAATTATGCAAAAATATGTACAGATGTTTTGATATTTATTTTAAATTACAATAATTCATTTTTAAAAAGCAAAAAAATAATTTCTGTACAATGCAAGAAGGTGGGAAAAAATACTATTAATATATTTGAAATCTAAATATCACATGTAAATTATTTGCAGATTAATTTTTAGTAGTTCGCTAGTTTTCCCTTAACAGTATGACTCACTTGATAAATTATACGCGGAACATCTTAAATCATCTCTACCATCAATTGTGAATATATTTTCATTAGTAAAAATCAATTTGCGTCATAGATTGAATTTTAGAACAGTGGAAGATGCAGCTTTTAGTTTTGCTTCAATGAGATACTTTTGTAGTTTTGACTTAACATTTAATTTAACATAATTAAAGCATTCGGCATTTTTAACACACATCTGCCAGTTCCGCACGTTACTCAGAGCTCTAAAGCAGAGTTTAAAGTAGAAAATATTTACGATCTTGAATAGCCATTTTAATAATGTTCTGTGTACACCGGACTGAGAATTTTGATAGCCTCCTGCTTCCTTTATTTCCAACATTGATATTGGCTTATAAAGAAACTTGAGCAGACTAGTTATGCATGTATATTTTTTTACGGCAATTAACCTTTCAGTCGTCCTGGAATCGAAAAAAGTGTTATTTTATCCTTTTTAGGTGCGTTCATAATTACTTAAATACGTAACACCTATAGTCGCCGTTCAGTCCATCTGTCTGTTCGCATACAACAACTCAAAAACTACCCAACTGAATCGTTTGGAATTTAAAATGCATAATTATTACCTAATTTTGTCGATTAATGTCAATATTTGTAAAAATCAGATGCATAGTTCAATTACAGGGAGAATCAGAGGTATTTTGTTACATTACGTTTCGTGGGGAAATAATATTTTCAATTGCATTTTAATGATGTTACACTCTTTCAAACATATAAAATTTCGTATGCATTTATGAAATACATACATAAAAATACATTCTGTACAAGTACATAAAAGTGCAAAGAATATTTTTTATTCATTTACAGGGCCACACAAAAGTCTTTGATTTCATAATGGTATAGAAGGAAACATTGTTTAGGATGCGCTTTAAATATATTAATTTCACATTTCATGAAATTGATACAGGTTGTTGAGATTTACTACAAGTTAATTGCTGTATAATAGGAAGCATATACCATTTACAGTGACACACAAAAGATTTCGGATACTGTACTATAAGAGAAGTATTGTATATTAAAAGAAATTCTTTATAGAACGAACGCAACTCATTTGCTATGTTTGACATACAATTCTACAATTTGACATTATTTTGTCAATGATTTCCGGGTTAAACACATTCAAAGCAGCAGTGTCATCAAATCTAGTGACTACGAGTGTCAAACAACATTAGAGATGAGTCCCGCACAAAATTTTACAATCATAACTTCATCTCAACGTGCAAGATATAAGATAAGACACTGGTCCTAAACTTATTTCCATTTGTTAACATTACAAGATTTTAACACTTGCAACAAAAAATACAATTGAATTCATTTTTCATATTATATCAGATATTTGTGTTTAAATTCAAAATATGTAATTACTTCTTGGCTTTTATTCTAAACAACAAAATTAGCATAATCAATGTTTTGTCCAGAATTGTACGCGTGACTGTAATACATTTCTTTAAAAAAGATTTTAACACTTTTTGTTGAAGCTATATTATGTAAACAATTTAAAAATATAATTTATTCAAGTAATAGTTTGCTATCATTGGTACGCAGTAACTTCTTATCTATTTTTAAAATAAAAAATAGCTTGTAATGTATACCGATGTATGCGTGTACATTAAAATTTTACGTCTTACGGCATTTGAATTTTCAAAGGCTCCAAAGAAAATAAGTACATTGTAAAATATTAATTTCTACTTTTTAAAGACATAAAAAAGGAAGATAACTTTTATGCATTTTTGAAAGGCGAAATAAAAAATAAAAAGTTAATTATTTTTCGCATTTTGTAACAGATTTTTTGCATATTTTTCTTTGATCATCGCAGTATTTGAGTTGGAATACGTTTTTGTTTATCATAAAACTTTTTAATGGAGAAATAAAAATACAATATTAAAATATTATTTAAAACGCATTATTATTTAAATATGTTTTGTTGCATATTTTGTTTTCGCTACATTATCATACCTTTGTACACCAGAACATAAAAGAAAATTTGCTTTCTTTATCATATAAAAAATGTAATAATATTTAATTAATCTTAAAATTTTATAGGTTTAAGGGAAAAAATATTTTTTTAAATATTAAAAAAAATAGATTTTTTGTTTTTTAATTCATTTGACCGCTAATGTTTTTCTGAACAATTTGACACAGACGGCATCAAAATATTTATAAAATTACGCATGTTGTAGTAAAAAATATAAATTAGCGTTGATTTGTTTCAAGCGAAACATTTATGTTTAAGCCGATTATCGAAAATCGATATTTTTTTACTTGCGCGCATCATAACTTCAAATGTATTAAAGGTAATGATCTGTAACTTAATAAATAACTTTATTGACCGTGAAGTTCTGACCTCGAAACTGGTAGACGGTAGGTGCTGAGTTCGAACGCAAACGCGACCGTCGGCCTAACCGTTCGGATTTTTCCGTGGTTTTCTTCGAACCTTGGATTTCCTTGCTTAAATACGGATTAGGCTCCCTTAGAAAGACACCCACGGAGGTCATCCGACTCATTAGGAACCATATTCCAAGCGTAGATAATTGGCTGGCATAAACAACAACAAAGTTTACTAAATCATTTTCTTCAAACTTCACTAAAATATAAAATACTAAGAAAAATTATTGAATGTATGCGTATTTGAGTGACCAAAAGTTTCATATTTCTATTTTGAGAATCTAAAAACATTAAAATTTTTTTGTTTATTCATTAGATATTAGTGCATGATATTTTCGTAATATGCTTTAACTTTTATTAAAAGTTTCAAGTTCCAGAGTGTACAGATCTTTTTAAATCACGTGCGCAAGCTATATACATTATCATTAATTAAAAAAAATTACTGTAAGATCACCATATAAAAAATTGCATATTACAAAATTTAGGACACATGGCTGCCACAGGTGGCTACTTTTCTATTCTACAGCCACCACGATTTTAGAAAAGGAAATTGTGTAGTATCTTTCTCTTGCAAAAGTTGTCAAACAATATATGAAAAATTTTCTATTTTGAGAAAATAGTGCTTAGTAGAAATTAAAAATTGTCGCCTGTGGCAGCCCTGATGACAAGAATTTTGATTTAATGTTGATGCTGAGACAAACAGGACAAAAACCGAAGCTTAATGTTTCTAGTTTCATTCTTTGATACTTGCAGACGCTTCAAATGTGATCAATACATTTTTTGTTTTTTATATAAAATTACGTTTTAATCATTCAGTTTAAAAAACATTTTTTTTAAAGTTACCACAATTTTGGTTGCAATTTTCAAATTTCATTTTATTTTTAAATATGATTCATATTTTTATATACAGGGTGAATCATAAATATCGAAACAATAGACTATCTCCTTAAATATTGCCCCTAGACCTATACTTCTAATTGCAAGGTATCATCAAAAAAGGTAAATTTTTTGATAAGTTGCAACTCCAGGGGGGGGGGTATATTTTAAAAAATACGAAAATTAAATTTTTATACGGCCCTCAGAGGATAAAACTTCCAATTAGAAAATGTTTCCGCATCCATTCCTGAATCGAACAAAAAAAATTCATCTCGATATCTACAAATCCCTGAAAGATATTAAAATCCAAAATTCTCCAAAATTCGTGACTTACACCACTTAAACATATCTCTGAGCGCAGCGATATCAGTTCATTTGAAATACAATTTAGGGATCGACCATTAATTTACGCATTATTAAATGTCGATCCAAGACAATACTTTAACTTTTAGATGTAAAATAAAAACGTATAGGTTTTTGCTTTAAACTTCCTTGAAATATGGTAGATGTCTGCAATATCTCGAGCTTCTCGCCAGGCTCATAACTGGCACGACTCATTGGCCGGACCGTCTTATTAAACACTTATTAAAAGTGTTATTAAATTAAGTGATATTAATTAAGCTCTCATTAAACGTGTCTTTAAAACTTATTGCTGCAGGCAATAGGTTTAGTAAAAATAGTAATAGCGATAATGACACTTCTATTAACTGAATCATATGGAATATATTTTAATGTTAATGGAAGTATAGTTTAATAAATTACACAGAAATATTTTCAAAAATCTAGTTTTTATTATTCAGCTTCAAAATTTTTGCGGTTTTAAACCTATTTTTACTTTTTTCTGTCTTTACAAGAGAAAAGTATTTGATTCGTGAAAATTTTGAATTCCGGTTTTCGACGGATTCATAAGTTTTAGGGCTCAGAAATACCGAAAAACGTTTTTTTTTTTTTTTTTTTTTTTTTACAAAATGTCTGTCTGTAAGTCACTGCTCCTATATCTTTGTATATGACATAGATTTTGGGAGCTCGCTATCTCAAAAACGAATTTAATAAAAAATTATATTTGCTTAGTCCTTGATATAAATTGGTGCCAAACGGCATTAAAAAATATATATATTTATTCGAATGTTAAAGTCTAAGAATATAACGTTTCTGTTGCGTATTTTTTGTGCTAAGCTCCCACTAATAGATCGTTATTAAGTTGACAGGGATAAAACAATAAAAAGAATTGAAATCGGCGTGATAAAAAGAGAGGTTTAAATCAGCTGACGCATTTAAATAGTAATTAAAGAAGGCGAGAATGACAAAACTTAAACTAAATCTGAAACCGAACTATACAAGACGGAGTTAATCACCTAGAAACTTTTAAAAAGGCATTTAAACATTAGGAGTCCATCTTTGTTTAAAACTAAATGCACTTTTCTGCATCAGATGTTTTTATTTCAGTATTTCCCATTTTTAAACTGACATAAGTCAATAACCGTCGGTTATGGTAACAGTTCCGCAAATCCAATAGTTTTTTAACACCTAAAAAAAGGCCCAACGTGACGAAAGAAGTTTTCCCTCAGAAAAATTACTTTTAAAAATATGATTTGTTTACAAAAAATTGCATCTTTTTTTAAATTGCTTTTTTAAATAATTTTTATTTTAAAAAATATTATATAAAATTCTCAATCAAAATTTAAAATTAAGCATTTTCATTTAATAAAAAGAAAAAATTCAACGCGACAAATAATATTTTGAGTTATGACAATTTTAATTTACTCTAAATTTTTTGAAAAAAAATTTTTATTAAGAAAGCTTGTGACGTGATAATGCTTACAAATTATGTGGTTAACCATCACAAAACATTCCAAATTCTAACTCTATAAATAAATGTTTCCTGGACAATTTACAGCAACATTGTTTCTTCAATTACACGCTTTTCAATTTGTGTCTGATCCCTTGAAACCTCACGATTTATTAAAATTCGCATAACTCTCTGAGTTTTGAAGATATCAAGATGATTTTTTTTTTTATTCAATTCAGGAATGGATAAGGAAAAAGTTTCTAACTGGAATTTTTATCCTCTGGCGGCCGTATAAAAATTTAATTTTCGTATTTTTAAAAATAGACCCCCCATGGAGTTGCAACTTATCTTATCAAAAAATTTACCTTTTTTTATGACACTTTGCAATTGGAAGTATGGGTCTATTGGCAATATTTAAGGAGGTAGCCCATTGTTTTGATATTTATGACTCACCCTGTATATATATTTATGCAAAGATCTACAAACAGGTATCATATTGTACATATAAATTTTTCTTTTTGGAATGCTATCGAATATTAAATATTTTACTGTATTAATTTTTAACATCTGTATTTTTCTTAAGCTTAACCTGATAAATTAGTATGAATTGTTTCGTAGATGGGAGATATTGAATAAGTATTCTGAAATCACAGTGTAATTGTTATAATAAGCGCATTTAGTTATGCATTTTAGTTCGTTTCAAATGTATTGAAGAAAAAAAATTGCAGTTAGATGGTGCTACGCGCTATGCAATTTCTTAATTTCCACTTCCACTTTTAGAACACTGTGATTTTTGTAACCAGATTGCAGCCGATTTCTGTTTTTGATTAGAATGATTTGATTTCGGTAAAAATATGTGACTATTATAGTCGAAAATAGATATGAAATGGAGCATTGTGTCTCCCGATGATTTAAAGTTGTGTAAATATGTACAAAGAATTGTAAATTCTTATTTTTTATCTTATTAAACGTTTTAGTTAAAGAAAAGTTCTTCGAAGAATTTACTGAGTTTCGATTTGATTCTGCTACGCACTTTTCTTTTGTGTATTTATTCGGAAGACAACATTTGAAATTGGAATGTTTTTATAGATTTTATGATTACATATTTAAATATGATTTACTAGACCTTGGTACCTTGGAATGAGAAACCTTGATTTGAAGATAACATATTATTTTTTTTCAGTATTTTAAAACACATTTTCTTCACATATGTTTTCTTCAAAAGCTGTACAAAATACCATGATATATTGTGAATTTTAATTTCTTGATTTTGACTTCTGACACATATTGGTAAATTTATAGCAAACGTGTAAAGAAAGAAGCATAACATATGCAATCTTCAAAAGTAGATAAAAAATAATACTAAAATAGTAAATTTATCATTTTCTACCTTTTTTATTCATGTGGACATTTTTGTCAATGGCATGACCTTATCTATATGCATAAAAGCCGTTCTCTGTGTGTTCTTTATACAAATCTCCAATTTTCGACCGATTTGTATGAAACTTACTATACATGCCTTTCAGAACAAGAAAAACGCCGCTGTCAGCAGCAACAACAGAAAATCGTCAGACAAATATTTATACATTTTTACATACCTATATAATTTTAGCATTATAGAAATATTCTTTTTTAAATTTTCTAATTCAATTATTTTTGAATGTTGCCACACGCTAAAAAGTGACAGAATAAATTAAAAAAGAGATATAGAACGTATATTTTTCTTTTATTTGCCAATAAAAATTCAAATGTCTCACTATATTGTAGCATTTAAAAAAAAAGACTTCGCTCTTAACAGAAAAATGTACATTTTTCATATATATATGAAAAAATTTGATTTAAATGTATGTTAAATTGACGTAGCATCATCATTTAAATGATTTGAAAGTTAAAAAATCTATTTTAATGCATGAGTTTAAACTTCAAGGAAATAATTTAGGAAACAGATAACAATTAAAAAAAATATTTGATGTCAATTTTGTAAACGTATGACGTCAAACTAATTTCACAAACCAGTTGAAACTATATTTCTATTTGTTTAAAATGCTGTATAGACTAAAAGGAAGCAGAACAGACGATCACCTCATCGAGTTCACGGCGGAAATTCTAAAATTAGTTAAAACCCAATTGTCATATTAAAATGCAATCGGTCTGTCACATCCTATCTTGGTGGAAAACACTTAAAAATACAATTTTAGCTGTTAACTCATAGGTTTACCATTGTTTTCCCATCAGCCAAAGGTATGAAAGCTTGGAGGATTGGGAGCAAGAAAACAATTTTAAACTTATAAGTCAGCCACTAAAATCAGATTTCGAATAGTTTTCCACAAAAATAGAGTTTGGCAGACCGATTGCATTTCACATGCAAATAAAGTGTGAGCTAATTTCGGAATTTCAGCCGTAAACTCGATGACGTGATTGGGTGTGCCAAATGTTACACCACAGGCATCAACGTTGGTTCACAGAGCAGGTGGGCCAATTAACGCATGGCTTCATACTGGAGGTCTCACAAAACTTTTTTTAAAATTAACAGATACCAGTATATTTTCCCAACTAATCAAATACCTTTCCAACAACACTTATATACCATTAATAAATGAGACTCAGCTCTCGTTTGTGGATCCGTATTAACATCATTAAACTTCATCTTATATTGCCCACAAACGTCCCACTACCACGTATAAAAACTACAGATAAAACTTCCTGACTTGCTGACGTACCTGCTTTACCGTCCAATACTCCTACAGCGTATCGCCGACTCTATGAATTTATTAGAAAACAGGGGATTTATATTTTTGAATCCCCTTCATTTTTGTGGCACTATCGGTCTTTTATTTATTCTGTGCTCTACTTCAGACAGGAGCCCATGTTTTATACACAATGTAAATATTTTTATTGCTTCCTTTGTTTCGTTTTATTGATTTACTTTGTAATTTCATTATAATTATCAGCATATACACCTCTTTATATTGCGTAATTGCAAAAAATATTCAGTCATAAAAAAATAATAGAAGTTTGAAAATTTTAGGTGTAAATACAGTAGGAAATGGTTCCCCAGCGCAGATACAAGCAAACTCATATACATATACACCCACATACACGCTCCCACGCATGTATTCACCCACGCATATAAATTTTAAAAGCAGTCTAAATGTAGTTTTATATAATAAAAAAACACTTTATTTTCAATAAAAGAGATAATGATTTTTTTTTTCATATTTCACTTACTTAAAAGGATGTCATATTTCAAAGAAAGTCTTTGTGAATTAACTAATGTATATTTTGTACAAAATAGCTAAATATTTTTTATTTATTATACTTTCGAGGTTCTTTGTCATTTTAAAATGTTTCTTTTATTCAGATTTTTTTAATTTAAAGTAATTGTACTTCTTCAAAATGCTAAAAGAATAGTATTTTAATATTTTTCAGTATATACAAGGTGGTTATATGTTGTTGTTGTTGTTGTTGTATTTATGTCGGCCGATTATCTACGCTATGGGATATAGGCCCTATGGGGTGGGATGCCCTCGTGGGGGTCTTTCTAAGGAAACCTAACCCGTATTTACGCAAGGTTCGAAGAAAACCACGGAAAACTCCGAACGGTTAGGCCGACGGTCGCGATTGGGTTCGAAGTTCGAACCCAGCACCTACCGTCTACCAGTTTGGAGGTCAGAACCTCGCGGCCACTGGTGGGGCCCAAGGTGGTTATAAATTAACGTGAGTTGTTCAGAGACCTCTTGCGAATAAATTTTTTGACGAAACATAACCAAATTTTACGAGCATTCATAATAGATCACGTGATTTCCAATTCTAAAAAAAAAGAAAAATTGCTATTAGGTGTTATTCTGGCGCTGTTTACCGATTAAAACGAATGCACTAATTTGCATAAAATAAAACTAATTGCATCATGTTGCGGTTATGAGTAATAAAAGAAAGACTGGGAGACTTCTCATTATTCTGAGACAACTGCTTTGTAATGGCTCTCATCTTACGTCACCGTGCTTTGCTAATACAGTGCGCGAAAAAATTATAAGGACACGCGAAAAATCGCCAAATCTAGAAGCCTTGTTATCAGAATCGTATGCAAATTTTTGCAGCAAAAATAGATGTAAAACTAAAATATTTCATGCGTAAAGTAATTAAAATTTTCCATTTTAAATCTTTTAAAATTTAAATTTTGATTTTTGAACTAAAATGAAAACGGAAAAAAGTATAAGGACATTGCTTTTTCTCCAGTAATTATTTAAAAATTTGCATATTTGAAAGCAACAAATGACATTTCCGAGTTAAAAGATTCCTTTGCGAAAAAAATTTCCTACTCGGCGACTTTCAGTGTAAATTTGTAACGATGCCCAAAGGAACTCAACTTTCTGACTCTGAAAAAGGAAAAATTGTTGCTTTTCGAGAATGTGGATTAAGTGGATGGGAAATTTCAAAAAGAATCAAGAGATCTAAAACGGTAGTTTATAATTTTCTAAAAAATCCTGGGATGTATGGTATGAAAAAGCGAACTGGGAGACCCGACATTCTCTCTCGTCGACAAAAAAGAATGATTGTAAGAAGAGCTTGCGAGAAAAAAGAAACCGCAAATGAAGTTAGACAATATTTGAGTTTACCATGCTCAACGAGGACTGTTCAAAATGTTTTGAGTAAACATCCTCAAGTTTCTTATGGGAAATTAGTGTCACGTCCCCCTCTTACAAATCATCATAAGAAAAGAAGAGTTGACTTTGCCAAAAAATACATTTCTCTTGGTCAAAAGTGGGCTGATGTAGTTTTTTCGGACGAAAAAAAGTTCAATCTTGATGGACCTGATGGTTTTCGTTATTTTTGGTATGATTTGCGAAAGACCAAGGAAGTGTTTTCCAGGCGTCAATTTGGTGGTGGCTCAGTTATGGTATGGGGCGGTTTTGCGGCAAATGGAACCACTCCAATTGTATTTATCAATCATAAAATGAATTCGGACAGGTATGTTGATATGTTAGGAGAAAATTTGTTACCTGAAGCGCCACTAATTACTTCAGGGGACTATATTTTTCAGCAAGATAATGCTTCGATACACGTTTCTAAGAGCACAAAACTTTGGTTTGAAGCTAATTCTGTA
The DNA here is from genome assembly GCA_964019185.1 of Maratus speculifer. Classification (NCBI taxonomy): domain Eukaryota; kingdom Metazoa; phylum Arthropoda; class Arachnida; order Araneae; family Salticidae; genus Maratus; species Maratus speculifer. The sequence goes on along the minus strand of OZ025292.1, from coordinate 306,087,355 downwards.
AAGTTACTTGATTGGCCGGCGAGAAGTCCCGATCTTAATCCAATCGAAAACTTATGGGGACTTCTAGCCCGAGAAGTTTATAAAAATGGCACACAGTATCAATGTAAACAAGATCTTGTCGTCGCTATCAAAGACGCTTGGGAAAAAATATCTGTGGACATTTTAAAAGATCTGTCAGGATCTCTGACCTCTCGGCTTATTCAAGTGATTGAAAAAAAAGGTAATTTTCTTGATTATTGAAATATTTTCAAAGTATTTTGGAACATGTCCTTATAATTTTTTCCGTATTTCCTTTAATGTTAAATTTTGTAAAATCAGTATTTTGAAGCTGTATTATGTTTTTTATCGGGTATAAATGTTATCACAAAATTATGTAGCAGAAGTAAGATGTATAAAAATTTCATTTAGGTGAAATGAAAATAAAGCATATTTTCATGCAATTAAATGTTGTCCTTATACTTTTTTCGCGCACTGTAAAGCTATCAACGGAACGAGAATTGCCATGGTGATCTTCGTGAATTTCGCCGATTAAAGAAGTTGCGAAAAGCAATAACAACTACTCATAACAAATTTACAAAAGTTGATTCAACAGTTTGAAATTACGGGGACTTTAGCACTGCTACCAGACCAAGGACGCAAAGTGACTAGTCAATAACAAGTTGACGAAACTGCAGATGCTATTATCGAACAGGATATGGAAAATGTTAAGGATATACCAGCAGCGTTCCTGCAGTATCTCAGCACTATAAAATTGATGTGTACTGTATTGTTTGGCACTTAATCTCTCAATATTTTGTCTAATATAATTTTGCAGAGCCAAAATTGCTGCTGGTGACAATTTTTTTTTTATTCTTTTTAAAGAATTCGAAATCTTATGGTCTATTATGCATGATCATGAAATTTCGTTACATTTCGTCCAATACTTTTTGCACTAGAAGGCTCTGAACACCTGACGTTCATTTATAACTACCCTGTATTATATATGTCTCCATTGTAAACAGGTACATTTTAATAAAAACATTAACAACATAAAAGATAAAAATTCCTGACAAAATTTAAAATTTAATTTATAATCAAGAAACTAAAGTAAAAATAAAGTTTTTTTGAGTGTAAGATTTTATTTGTGCCACTTTTTATCTTTTAAAAATATATTTGAAGTTGAGTAAAGCGTCTTTAATTCATCATCCATCAAAACTGCAAGGTTGAAATTTTCAATTATTTAGCTGAACGTTGTTTGATACAACAAATTTTAAACAAAAATTTTATCTTTATATGATATGAAAATTTTATGCCATAAAATAATGTCAATTTTTAGTTGAAAAATAATGGAGGGTATGTAAATATCTTAGATATGTGTATTTATTGTGGCCGTTGCGTACACACAACATCATTGGGTGACGGGTTACATATGTCAACTCTACTGTCCATCTGATTAGTTTAAATAAACTGTTCTTATGATAATATGCCATGGGTTACTTTTCAAGCTGACTGCTACAAGAGCAAACATACATTATGCATATCTACTAGTGGCAAATAAATTTTAACTGCAACTAAGTGTGACAAACCTAGAGTTGTAGTGTGATCCGTCTGCGTGTTTATCCATCTGTTTATATTTAACCGTGCAAAAACAACCCAACCGAATGATTTGAAACTTAATATACATAATCTTCGCAAACTTTTATCGAATCATTACAAATTTTATGAAAACCTAAGCAAAAATTAAAAATATATTAATAAAAGTTTTCACCCTGCTATTAAATATTAACATACGTAATTAATTCAGTGATACCCCATAGTAGGTAATAAATTTAAGTTTCCCTGGCGATTATTAAATTAAATTCTATCATACGTAATTAATTCAATGATGTCCCATGATAGGTAAAGATTGTAGGTTGCCATGCTGATGACGTTAGATTTAAAATAGAGTCATGCATTTGTGTATTACTGAATTTAACATATACAATTGTAATAAATTTCGCATTTAAGCATTTTTGCATAAAATGCAACAAAGAGTTGCATCAAGATCTGAATATTCATAAAACTGTTAAAGCACGAATGCACCTTATTCACCACATTTGACATAAAATTTCCTACTTTATATAATTATAATGTCATCTTTACAAAATATTTGGAATGAGAATATATTTTATGAAATGAGAATATATAAGAATGAGAATATATATGAATGAGAATATATAAGAACATTTATTTTTATACATAGGCAAAATTTAATTCTAGACACATTTTTCTATATTAATTAGTTCATTTTACAATTTTTTAAATGTATCATAGAATTCTTGCATATGAATTTGCCGTATGTAGTTTGTAATCTGAGTAATAATTTCTTAAATTAATAATATTTCGTTAATATCATTTATATTATGAATACAAGACATATCTGCTTATAAATTTGTTAAACAATTTACAGAACTAACAAAATACATAATACCTCCCAACTAACCATCAAATTACATATTGCTTATCAAATACGGCCTACAAAATTTCCTCTCAAAATATGCTTGTTGAAATAAATCAGCATCGCTAAAAGTACGAAAGTTATGTTTACCTTGAAATAAACTGCTAGAAGGTCTGATGACTTCTATGACATAATTTTGTGGAAGACACATAAATACACAAACTTACAAAATTTGTTTAAGGAAATCATTTTCAGTTTAAACCGCACGTTTAATATCTAGACAGAATTCATGTTTTCACGGAAAATACTTCATCAAGCTTCTATTAAAATTGGGGTAAACAAAGCGGAAGCGCTTTATGCGGCCAATTACTGTGAAATTTTCAAAATTTTTTAATATAATAATGCATTAATACATTGTTTAAAATTATTAACTCATATATTATGAGAAATAAACCTTCTATCTATATATATATATCTGTATGTCTCAATATATATATATATGTATATATATATATATATATATATATATATATACACTGGTTCGCAAATTTTAAGGACGAAGGGATTTTCAACCGATAATTTTCACGCGAATATTCAACAGGAGGTAATATAATTCGAATAATTATTATCCCGGCACAACAGCTAGTCCATATAACATATCATTCAGGTCACACATGGTCACGATAGTCACAGTCACTACGGCGAAACAAAAAATATTCAATTCCATGTGTCTCTTTTATGGGTTTCAAATGACTACTATATGTGACTCCACTGTCAGGTCACTGCGGCTGCTGCTTTGTGACGAGTCACCAGGTGACTTTACAGTGTTGTTTTATTGAGACTCTCATGTGACTGTCATTTGGAGGCTCAATTTCTAAGTCATTATGAATGTTGCATTATTATAAATAACCAAATAATGACACATTAATGTCACATTGTGACTTTCTGTCACAAGACTTTGTCAAATGGTAACAGAGACCCTACTGTGAAGCAACCACTGTGAAAAGTGGTGAAAACTTAGCATGTGACTTTAATGGACATTATTTGGTGATTTATCCTCATGCAACATTCACAATGACTTTGAAATTGAGCCTCCAAATGACAGTCACACGAGAGTCTAAAAAAAACGACACTCTAAAGTCACCTGGTCACTCGTCACAAAGCAGCAGTCGCAGTGACCTGACAGTGAAGGCACATATAGTAGTCATTTGAGACTCATAAAAGAGACGTATGAAATTTCCTATTTTTTTTCACCTTAGTGACTGTGACTCTTGTGACCATGTGTGACCTGAAAGAGAGGATATATGGACTAGCTGTTATGCAGGGATAGTAGTTATTCAAATTATATTACTTCCTTTTGAATATTCGCGTGAAAATTAAGAGCGTACACTAGTCACGCGGTAAAAGCCGAGCGCTAATGTAAAGTCTATAGAGGCGTTCTTTTCTAATATCTCGTTCAAATTTTAATATTTTCACATGATTTTTTTTGCATAGGATATCTTAGGACGATCTACAACCGGCCTAGTTTTTACGTTTTCGATTTTGCTCATATATTTTTTATATTATGATAGTTTCAATTTCAGAACCGGTTTAAACCGGTTTTGAAAGTTAAAATAATTTTAAAAAAATCTGAAACCAAAATTGAAAAAGTAAAAACTAGGCCGGTTGTGGATCGTCCTAAGCTATCCTATGCAAAAAAAAATCATGTAAAAATATTAAAATTTGAACGAGATTTTAGAAAAGAACGCTCCCATAGACTTTACATTATCATCCGGGTCTTTTTGAGTACTTTTACTGTGACTATTGTGGGCTCTTATTTGAGATACTAGAAAAGATCGCGCCCATAGACTTATCATTAGCGTTCGGTTTTTACCGCGTGACTAATGTGTGTTCTTAACGCTTAAAAACCCCTTGAAAATTGGCATTTTGGGACTCCGTCCTTAAATTTTGCACACCAGTGTATATATATATATATATATATATATATATATATATATATATATATATATATATATATATATATATATATATATATATATGTATATGTATGCATGTATGTATGCATACATACACATATAGGATGAATATAAGTTGTTTTTTGAAAAGTTGATGGTATAGGTATCAAGAGGTGGAGAATCATAAATATATGGTGTTTAACACTAACTAAGATTGATTTGACGATCAAAATTTTGCAAAAAATAAAAATGTTGCAATACAAAACGTAGCTTTATGCATTTAAATTTGTATTAAATATGATAAAATTACGGAAAAACAGGGTATTCACATAATCGGTAATATAGTATGCAATGATAATTACCGTCCAAAATCTGGAACATAAATGACACACTAATGGAGCATATAATAGAAAATTGTATATTTTTGTGCTATTATCAAATGTGCAACAAAGGTGAGGATGGTTTTTAAAGGGTTTTTTTAAGGCAATTTTTCGTCCTCTTGATGTCTAAAATAACCTCTCTTGTATTGCAAAAAAATTTATACGCCCTCTGTATTTATGTATGTGTAACAGTGTGTGTCTGTGTTTAATCACTTGACAAAAATTAATCCTAGACTCATTCTTCTACATCATTTACTTCATTTTACGTTTCATTTTTAAAGGTATCGAAGAATTCTTGCATATGAATTTACATTTTGTAACTTCTAATGAGAGAAATTATTCAATAAATTAATTATATTTTGTTAATAATCCTTTTTTTAATAGATCCAACACAAATTTCTCTATAAATATGTCCGGCGCAATATGTTTATAAATATGTTAAGCAATTTATAAAACTATCAAAATACATAATACCTACAACTAACCATCAAATTATAAATTGCTTATCAAATATAGCCTATAAATTTCCTCTCGATGCATACTTGCTGAAATAAATCAACGTTTCAAAAAGCTCGAAAGTTATGTTTACATATAATTAAGCTGCTAGAAGATCTGATGACTTCTAACCCATAATTTTGTAAAAGACACATAAATACGCCAGGCTTCCAAAATTTGTTTAAGGAAATCCTTTTCAGTTTAAACCGAATGCTTAATACCTTGACAGATTTCATGTTTTCACGGAAAATACATTATCAAGCTTCTATTAAAATTTCGAGAAACAAGGAGCAATAGCTTTACGCTGCCTATTTCTGTGAAATTTTAAAAATGCTCGGTATAATAATATTTATATGTTGTTATATATATATATATATATACATTTATTATATATATATATATATATATATATATATATATATATACATTTATTATACATATATATGCATAGATTGTTTAAAATAATTAACACTCAAATATTACCAAAAACAAAAATTTCCTCTCTCTCTTTCTCTCTTAATATATATTAAATCAAAAATTAAAAATATATTAATAAAAGATTTCTCTTTTTTTATTAATTATTATCATAAGTAATTAATTAAACGATATCCCGTGTATGGTAAAGAATCATGGGATATCGCTGGAGATTATTAAGTTCGATCATACGTAATTAATTCAATGATATCCCATGTATGGTAATTCTAGGTTGTCATGGTGATGACGTCAGATTTAAGATGGAGTCATGTATTTGTGTATAACTGAATTTAATTCATATAATCATAATAAATTTCGCATTTAAACGTTTCGCATAAAGTGCAACAGAGGATTGCACCGATATCTAAATATTCTACTATTGTTAACGCACGAATTCAACTCATTTGCCAAATTTGACATAAAATTTTCTACTTTATATGATTATATAATAATATAATAAACACAAGTTAAATATAATAAGCATCTGCATGTACATAGATATATCGACGATATTTTAATTAACATTTTGATTTCTATACTGAATCTAATAAAATTTACCCTAGTTTCTTAAAATTAAATAAGGTTAGCAATATCGACAATTAGAGTGGAATTTCTTGATATTTCTTTTAGTATTTCAGGTAGTAGTATCTATATTGATCTTTATGATAAAAGAATTAGTTTTGATTTCCATACGATTAATATACCTCATTGTGTTTCTAATTTACATAAAAAAAAGTTTTATCAATACTGTTTTTAATCAATTTATTAGATTCATAAAAATATGTACCAATGATTTTAACGTAAATAAGCACGTTTATAAGTTTTTGAGTAATTTGTTTTACAAAAACAATTATTTATGTAAGTTTTTGAAATATTATGTGAAATTACTGTTTAAACATTGGCAACACTTTGGATTGGAGGCGTAGCCTAAAAGATTATTGACTTCTGGAGTTTGCTGTTTGAAGCGGCTATCTGAAAGTCTACTAAGTGGAAAGGATGGTGCGGATGACATAACTTAGAGAAAGATGAAACAAGTGTGGAACGGAACTGATTTGATTTTAGAACTTCGGACTGGATTTTGTTTGAGTTTAAAGCTTCTTGTCCCCGGCTGGACATATAACGCCGTACTTTTGTAGTAAGTTTATTTTTTGTGTTTTGTTAGTGGGTACAGGCGGATTTGAGACAATTGCTTGCATTTTAATCTTGTAATTATTTTGGATTTCATAAATTTAAATTATTTTCGTCTGATAAAGTTAATTGTGATTTTTTTATAATAGTGTTTGGTTATGTTACATATCTTTTATAAAAAAAAGACTACTTTTAAAACAACTTTTAAAAGTATTGCTTTATATTTAATGCAATATATTTAATTTGTCTCATCATATGAAACCTGCAGATGATGCTTTATATTTCAATGGTGGGGGGAATGTATAGAGACATTCCGCCTGCTGACGAGTAATGGCTTATATTTTACTGATGACTTTTATGTTGTTTCATATAATTGTTTAATATTTATTGGTTTTTAAAAATTTTTATACATTATGCACCTGTTGTTCAAGCAGTATTTTCATGCAATTTTAGATTGTATATATATATGTATATATATATAGGGTGAATACAAATTATTTTTAATAAAGCTGATGAATATAGGCATCAAGACTATGGTAATTTTATCATTTTTAACATGGAGTCAAGTATTTGTGTGTTACTGATTTAATATAAATAATCGTAATAAATTTCGTATTTAAAGCATTTTTGCATAAAAACCAACAGAGAGTTGCACTAAGATCTAAATATTCTTAAAATTGTTAAAGTCCGGATGCCCCTCATTTACCACGTTTGACATAAGATTTCCAACTATTTATTATTAAAATGTCATCTTTACAAAATATTTGGATGAAATGCTTCATAAAAACTTAATTTTTTTATATCAGTGGACAAAATTTAATCCTAGACATATTTTGTACATTAATTACTTAATTTTACATTTTATTTTTAAAGGAATCGTACAATTCTTGCATATGAATTTGCAGTTTGCAACTTCTAATGAAAGAAATTATTTATCAAATAAATTATAGTTCGTTATATTATACATCCGACACAAATTTGTTTATAAACATGTTAAACAATTTACAAAACTAACAAACTATATATTACATCACAAGTAACCATCAAGTTATGTGTTGCTTATCAAATACAGCCTACAAAATTTCCTCTCAAACGTGCTTGTTCAAATAAATCAACGTTTACAAAAGCACGAAAGTTATGTTTACCTAGAACTAGATTGCTAGAAGGTCTGATGACTTGTAAACCATAATTTTGTTGAAGACACATAAATACGACAGTTTTCCAAAATTTATTTGGGGAAATACTTTTCAGTTTGAAACGCACGTTTAATGTCTTGACAGAATTCATATAATTAATTGAAATATTACGAGACAGAAACCTTCTTTCTCTCTGTCTGTCTCAATATATATGCACTGTCCAGTCATATTAATGTGGCCACATTGGATTTCAAGCCTTTTGTTAAATATGTACACAAATACATGAGGAATTATTCTGTACCTTCAGGTATGTATGCAGATTACACATTTTTTGAAGATTTATTCTCAACATTCCATTAGGGGACCGTCAACAAATAAAAAAGATAAGTAATATCTTTTGGAAAAACCTGCCAAAACTAATTTAGCAAACGCGTTTAAACTGTAGATTGCGATTAAATGACTTATTGTAATAAACTATTCCCTTTTTTTAGGATATCATGTATACTCGTAGAGAAATTAAGGTTTTCATGAAAACAGTCGCAGATTTTGCCAAGTTTTTTGCTTATAACTTGCAGTATTCCTATTATATATATATTTTTTCTTTTCAGGGAATTCGACAAATTATTAAGTAGCATTTCAGTGCCCATGCGTCACGGCAATCAAAATGTAATTTGCATAATGTGCTAGTTAAATGTATAGAGCAACTTTTGTAAAAGTTTAAAAAACATAGCTTGGAAATTCTGCAAAAGATCATATATAGATACAGCCCCTCATCATTTTTTTTTCATTTTGGGAAAAACGGTTTTGTGCTTATTCTATCGAGGATTATTTTCAAAATTTTCAAACTATGTTTTTGAGACTTTTACAAAAGTTTCGCTATACGCTTCGCTAACACATTATGCAAATTAGTTTTTTTGATATATTAGTTTTCACAGGGTAATGCAAAAGATCTTGGTCCTTTTTCAAGTTATGGAATTTCGAGACAAAATTTTAGCGAAAATATATGACCTGTACTATTCTGTTTACACACTTTGATTTTCAGAATAAATCTCATGTATTTTTTTAGATATTAAACAACACGTCTAAAATCGCAAGTGGACGGCCATCTTTAGCCATATAGAGTACGTAGTGGAATTCTCTGTTAGATTTATTAATGTTAGTTCTTTTTATTCTATGTAACTTATCCTTTCATTTATTTTTTCTACTCTTTCTTATGACACTGCTTTTTCTGGTGAATTTCAAGTATTGTATTTTGCATTTCTATTTCATTTCATTTGTTCATTGATTTGTTTCTTTTTCTTGTAATCTTTTTTGGTTTTTGATTTTCGATATGTCATAAAGTGCGTAATTTGTCTTTATAAGTATATTGCTGACAAAATTAGACGAAATAACATATTTTTTCTATGAATTGGTATGCATAGCACCTCTGATGAATCTGTATGCTACTCATAGAGCTAAGACTTCCACATTATTGTGTTCATCTGTCTTTCTATTTAACCATTTATTATTATCCTCATAATCTATGTTTATATTTGTGATTTCAGTTTTATTAAATATAGATATATATATACACTGAGGTGACAAAATCATGGGATAGAAATATGCAAATATATAAGGCAGTAATGTCACTTACAAATTGTATAAACTGAGCAGGACTTTCATTTGTATCCAAATGCTTCGTATGAGAAGCTTGATTATGTGATTATGGCCACACTACGAGAATTATTCGATTTCGAACGCGGTATGCTAGTAGAAGTTAGACGTATGGGTCATTCCATTTCGGAAATCATTATTGAATTCAACAATCCGAAATCCACGGTGTCAAGAGTCTGTTGAGAATAATTAAAGTAGGCTTAACCTCCCGTCACGGACAATGCAGTGGTTGACACCCGGCACTTAATGATCGAGACCAGCGAAGTATGCGTAGACTTGTCAGCGTGAACAGACTAGCAACACTGCATGAAATAACCGCAGGAATGAATGTGGGAAGTCCGATGGGCGTGTCCTTAGAACAGTCCAGCGAAACTTGTCTTTAATGGAATATGGCAGCAGAGGAGCGATTCGGATGCCATTATAACAGCACTACATCGCCAACAGCACTACATGTCAGTTGGACCACAGACGAGTGGAAAAGGTGGCTTTGTCAGATGATTTAAGATTTCAGTTGGTAAGAGCTGATGAAAGGGTACGAGTGTAGCGCAGATCCCATGAAGTCATGGATCGAAGTTGTCAACAAGGCATTGTGCAAGCTGGTGGCGGCTTCATAATGGTGTGCGCTGTGTTTACATTGAATGGATTGAGTCACTTTGTCAAATTGAACCGATCATTAACTGTAAAATATTACGGTCAACTACTTTGAAGCCACTTGAAACCATTTATGTACTTCAATTAGGCAAACAACGATGGAATTGTTCAGGCTGACAATGCGCCATGTCATCGGTCAATAACTGTTCGCGATTGGTCTGAAGAACATTCTGGACAATTCCAGTGGATGATTTGACTATCACGATCGCCCGACATCGATCCCATCAAATTATAATGGAAATACTCAAGAGATCAGTTCGTGCAAAAAATCCTACACCGGCAATAATTTCGGAATTATAGACCTCTATAGAGGCTGAATGGCTCAATATTTCTCCAGAGGGCTTTCAACGATCCATGCTATATATATATATATATATATATATATATATATATATATATATATATATATATATATATATATATATATATATATATATATATATATGTATATGTATATATTTATTTCTAATTCTGAAAGCTCCTCTGTGTGATATGGTTTGGCGTTAACAAATTTTTACAGTAATTGCTGTTGATTTGTAGTATTATCTAATGGTTCTATATATATATACACTGGTGGACAAAATTAAGAGATGGAAGGAATTTTCCCAAGTTTCTCGAGAAATACCGGATAAAAATAAATGAAAATTGGTATGGATATAACTTATAATATTACAATAATATGTACAAAGCAAAAATTAAAGTGCCATTCATTGGCAAGAGTTATTGCCAACAGTCCAATGTGGACTGAAATTCATGATGAAAGATGGCAATGAAAGTCAGGCTTTTATGGCGTGTGGTCTCCTCTAGAATGGCGTGTGGTCACCTCTGACAGATAGACAGCATGCACAACGAGTATGCATGCTGTTAATAAGAGAGTTAAGGATTGCTTGTGGATGACTCTCCCACTCTCCCACTCTTCCACTCCTGAATGGTTCTGGGTGGGGGTTGGCGTCTCGCAATAGCACTCCCAAGAGCATCCCAAGCATGTTCAATGGGGTTAAGGTCAGGAGATTTAGCTGGCTAATCCATTTGATGAATATCCTCGCTTTCCAGATACTCCTCAACCAGGCGAACCCTATGTGGTCGGGCACTGTCGTCCATAAAAACGAATTCTGGGCCAACAGCACCCGTGAAAAGACGCACGTAGGATTATAGGATCTCCTGCCTCTATCTCTAAGCATCACGGAACCAGTGTCAAACACATGGAGCGGTGTGCAGGTATCTTACATGATCTCTACCCAAACCGTCAGTCCTCCACCAGCATAATGGTCCCTTTCCATGATGTTACGTGATGGTATCGCGTCCCAGGTTCCTACCATATGAATATTCGCCGAGAATCAAGTTGAAGACTGAATCTGGACTCATCTGTGAACAGAACAGTAGCCCATTGGAGCTGTGTCCAGTGTTCGTGCTGTCTCCACCATTGTGCACACCCTCTTTTGTGGAAGGGAGTGAGTGGGATGCAAATGGCGGGCTTCCTAGAATACAACCCTCTTTCACCGAGCCTCCTGGCAACACTCTTTCTTGAAACTAATGTTCCTGTGGCAGCAGCAAGGTCCCTAGACAGTTGTGTCGCTATAGGAGTCCGTTGAGGAGTATCTGGAAAGCGAAGATATTCATCGAATGGATTGGCCAGTCAAATCTCCTGACCTTAACCCCATTGAACATGCTTGGGATGCTCTTGGAAAGGCTATTGCGAGACGCCAACCCCTACCCAGAACCATTCCGGAGTTAAAAACTGCTCTGGTGGAAGAGTGGGAGAGTCTTCCACAAGCAATCCTTAACTCTCTTATTAACAGCATGCATACTCGTTGTGCATGCTGTCTATCTGTCAGAGGTGACCACACGCCATTCTAGAGGCGACCACACGCCATAAAAGCCTCACTTTCATTGCCATCTTTCATCATGAATTTCAGTCCACATTGGACTGTTGGCAATAACTCTTGCCAATGAATGGCACTTTAATTTTTGCTTTGCACATATTATTGAAATACTATAAGTTATATCCATACGAATTTTCATTTATTTTTATCCAGTATTTCTCGAGATATTTGGGAAAATTCCTTCCATCTCTTAATTTTGTCCACCAATGTATATAGATATATAGATATATAGATACATAGATAGATAGATAGATAGATAGATAATACATATATATATATATATATATATATATATATATATATATATATGTATATATATTATAAATCTAAATTGTTTTTATAAAACGTTGAATTGTATAAGCATTAAGAGGATGACAAATTGCAGCAGAAAATGACGTAGCAAACCACTTATTTAATCACAAATATAGGGTGTTTCACCGTAGCTCAAGCTGGTTTGACGGTAATAATTTTGCAAAAAACAAAAATGTTTCAATACAAAATGTAACTTTATGACCTTAACTTCTATTAAATGTGATAACATCAATTTTTTTAAATAGAGTATTCATTTAATCGATATTTGATTTCAAGTGAAAATATTGACAAAATTATTTGTAAAGTGTACGGCAAAATGTAATTTGCGTAGCCTAATAGAGGATTCACTTTTCTCATGCTAGTAACATTCCGATATTTATAGTATATTAAATCATTTTTTGGGGACGATCTAGGGGTAATTAATTTATTGCAAACTTTTTTATGTAATTTTCTTAAGAGAATCATATTTTTATGTTCAAATTCTGTTTGAATAATTCCTTTTTATAATCCAAACTTTTTTTATTTGTGATCTCAATTAAATCGATAAAAAATAATACAGTAAAACTATTTGCATAATAATTAAAGATTTAAAATAAATTCCCTCGATTTGAGATATTTATCTAAAATATAATTAGAATTTTTTTCAAAATATACTTTAGTACGTTGCTCTATTAATTACTAATCAATGAATTAATCTATTAGTAATTGTATTAATTACTAGGTGCTCTTTCATGTCAAATTTAATAGCTAATAATCATCATTAATGTTAGATAAAATTTATTGTCGACAGTTTAATGCAGCATATTATAAAACTTCCATAAAAAAAAAAACAAATTTAATGGCTATTACGTATTATATAAATAGTAAAAGTAATCGTTTAATGTTATTTTATAACATACATCCACGTTCAATTTAATCTGTTTGGAACAAGAAAAAAAAAATTATAATCAAAATTACAACTGAAAGGAAACATAAAATAACTAGAAATTTCATTAGTAATAATTACAAGGATTGATTTTGAAACTATTTTAATTAAATAAAAAGGTTTATTAATGGATTTTGATGGTACTTAAAATGTCTTGTCAGTAGCTTTCCATAAAATAGCAATGGTTAAAAATAGTAAATTTCAGCTGAGTTTTATTCAACCCCCGCATTGGAATAAGGCCTATAAATTAAATTAGAATTTGCAGACTTATGCTAATAAAAGTTTTAAACAAATTTTAAATACAGATATTTTGCTTATTACTTTATTTTATCCTTACAAGGGGAAAATATTAGGGCTCCGAAAGAATGTTCACTTTCGGTTTTGGATGAATTTATACATATTCGACGGTATTTAACGTGACATAATGTTTTTTTAGAAAATGTCTGTCTGTGAATATCTCTGTTACTTTGTCTGTAGGAGACAAAAATTATGTGGGTGCTCTATCTCAAGAACTAATGCACGAAATTTCGCAAAACTGTAGGTTCTATTAAACCTTATTGATATAAAATGAAATAGGTTAAATTTTGATGTATATCTCCTTACAGGTAACGCTGCTATGCTGCATTTTAAAAAACATTCGCAACAGCTGTATTTGAAGAAGTTTGGATTTTCATCATACTTCAGATTCAGCTATTACCTGATAAAAATTGATCCTGGTGAGTTTTTTGTGAACATCACCCACAAGAGGGCAATATTAAGCAGAATCTTTTAAAGAATTTGTAATAATTTTATCTCACAAACTGATGAATGGAATTTTAGTAAATTTCAGATTCAGTTAAATAATGTTTACATAAGTGTTTGCTTAAGAGTTTTTGATGTAAGCAACCTAAGCGGCGTATTGCAGGATATAATAAGATGCATACGATAGATGTTTTTTTTTGTGATTGCCACACATTGCCACATTGACATCTAACTGACACTATTTTAAAATTCAAATTCAAATTAACATTTTTTGTGAAATGCTACAAAGCTAAGTCATCTAGTTGTGACATATGAGTGACACGTGTCACTTATGTTTTTCGCAACACATATTACTCGCTCATTCACTGTACCTAAAGTTTAACTGATTTTTAATGAGAGAATGCATTTCTAAAAGATCTTTTACAGAGCATTCTTAAAATATCAAAAATTTGTGATCCGCGTAACAATTAATTGCCTTTTTTATAACCTTAAACTTCTATGAACTTTTCAACACGATAAATATATCTGAAAGTAGAGATAAAGAAAATTGTTAATTGTTTGTTTGTTGCATCGAATATCCAAAAGCAAAGAAAGGTAGTTCTGTGATAGATTTTAAATTTGAGAGGAGTAATTTAACGAAACAACAGGATTTCTCTTTTGCATGATAAATTTCTATCAGGTAGATATTCGCCAAGGAGATCAAATAAACTTACAGAAGTGAATTAGAATGCTATAATCTTAATTAAAATATATTATTTAGTGAAATGAATCATTCTGTGAATAATAGCTTTGTGAAATTCCTAGCTTATTTACATCCTACTGACACTATTTAAAACTAACTCAAATAAGTATTTTCTTGTGAAATGTGACAACACAAAGTCATCTAGTTATTAGCCTCCGATGCTATGTCTTTCAGACAAGCTTAAAAAGTGTCGTGTCAAAAATTGTGGCACATCAAGCATAAGTATTTTACTTACATACCATACGTAGTATAGGGTAAGTCTTGCAATCGTTTTGAAAATCGAAAAGAATTTTTTTGACGGATTTACACGGTTCAGATACTGGAGATTCCGAAAAACATATTTTTAGAAGAAAAAAATGCCGTCCGTCTGTCTGTCTGTCTGTAAACGCTCTATTTTACGAACAAATGGAGATAGAGACTTAAAATTTTATATGTACTTAGTAAGTAAGAATAGGACGAAGCCTATTTAATATCAGTAACCTCGATTATCCGGAACTATTTTTTCCGAACTCTCGAAAAAAAATTTACGGATTTACGTTTCAGATATTGGAGATTCCGAAAAGCATATTTTTAGAGAATGAAATTGCCATCCGTCTGTCTGTCTGTAAACGTTCTATCTCACGAACAAATGGAGATAGAGACTTAACATTTTGTATGTACTTAGTAAGTAAGAATAAGACGAAGCCCATTTAATATCAGTAACCTCAATTATCCGGAACTATCTTTTTCGAACGCTCGAAAAAAATTGACGTATTTACGTTGCGGATATTGGAGATTCCGAAACACATATTTTTAGAAAATAAAATTGCCTTCCGTCTGTCTGTCTGTAAACGCTCTATCTCACGAACAAATGAAGATAGACTTAAAATTTTGTAAGTACTTAGTAAGTAAGAATAGGACGAAGCCTATTTAATATCAGTAACCTCGATTATCCGGAACTATTTTTTTCGGACTCTCGAAAAAAATTGACGGTTTTACACGTTTCAGATACTGGAGATTCCGAAAAACATATTTTTAGAAAAAAAATTGCCGTCCGTCTGATTGTCTGTCTATAAACGCTCTATCTCTCGAACAATTGGAGATAGAGACTTAACATTTTGTATTTACTTAGTAAGAAAGAATAGGACGAAGCCTATTTAATATCAGTAACCTCGATTATCCGGAACTATTTTTTTTTTTGGACTCTCAAAAAACATTTTTTGACGGATTTACACGTTTCAGATACTGGATATTCCGAAAAATATATTTTTAGAAAAGAATTGCCTTCCGTCTGGTCCGTCTGTCTGTCTGTCTGTCTGTAAACGCTCTATCTCACGAACAAATGGAGATAGAGACTTAAAATTTTGTATGTACTTAGTATGTAAGAATAGGACGAAGCCTATTTAATGTCAGTAAACTCGATTATCCGGAACTATTTTTTTAGGACTCCCGAAAAATTCGTTCTGATGAAATGTATATAAAAAACCTCTATCGATTTTATTTTTTTTTTTTTATTTTTTTTTATTTTTTTTTTTTTCGCGAAATTGAATTCTGCAATGGCAGAATCTACAGTCAAGTTGTTCTAACATATTTTCCTTAACTGTTATAGCTCCCGTGTCACTAATGTTTTTCGCAACACATATTACTCGCTCGTTCACTGTGCGTAAAGCTTAACTGATTTTTAATAAGTGGCTGCATTTTTTAAAACATCTTTCAGACAGCATTGATAAAATATCAAAGATACATGATCCGCGTAAAAATATAAGAGCCTTTTTTTGAAACCTTAAACTTCCATGAAATTTGAAACACGAAAAATATATCTGACAGTAAAGATAAAGAAAATTGTCAATTGAATCCATACACCGAATGTTGGAATGCAAAGAAAGACAGCTCTGTCGTAAGATTTTGAATTTAAGAGGAGTAATTTATCGAAACAATAGGACTCCTCTTTTGCATGATAAATTTCTATTACCTCTTGATTCACAAGGAGGACAAATAAACTTATTGAAGTGAAACAGAATACAATAAAAATTTAAATCAAAATATATTATTTACTTAAACAGTATTATTTTGTGAATAATAGCATTGCGAAATTCCTAGTTTATTGACATCTAATTGCCACCATGTAAAGTTCTAACTCAAATAAGCATTTTCTTGTGAAATACTACAATGCAATATCATCTAGTTCTAATATGTTTGTCTTAGTTGTTATAGCTTATGTGCCACTAATGGTTTTTGAAAAACAAATTGTCCACTTGTTTACTGTGCGTAAAGTTTAATTGATTTTTAATAAGTGATTTGATTTTTTGAAACACCATTCACAGTGCATTGATAAAATATGAAATCCGTTGATAAAATATCATAATCCGTGTAAAAAGATAAATGCGTTTTTCGAAACCTTAAATTTCTATGAACTTTTCAAAACGATAAATTTATATGACGGTAACGATGCGGATAATTGTGAATTGATTGCTTGATACACTGGATATGCAAATGCAAAAGAAAGGTAGCTTAGTAATAGATATTCAACTTAAGACGAGTAATTTAAAGAAACAGTAGAACTCCTCTTTTGCACGATAAATTTCCATTACGTCGCAATTCACTAAGGAGATCAAATAAATTGACTGCAGTGAAATAGAATGCTATAATCTAAATCAAAATACATTATTTACTGAAAATGAATCATTCTGTAAATAATAGCATTGTGAAACCCCTTGTTTATTGACATCTAACTATAACTATTGTAAAATTCCAACTCAAGTAAAAAAATTTGTGAAATTCTATAAAGTAATGTCATCTAATTGTAACGCATTTGCCTCAACTCTTATAACTCATGTGTCAGTATTTTTTTTTCAAAATAGGGTAGGTGTCAATTAGTGCAATTATTGACAATATTTATGAAAAACATTAATTTTTAGTAATAAAAAGTATATGCATATTTTTAATTTTGACACCAATATTTTTAAATATATTTCTTCTATACGTTCGTAAGCAAAGATGAGTGTAAAATAAATTTAAAAATTTTGTAAATGTGTTCTGAACAACAAAGAATATCTAAAGTGTAAATTCTTGGGGGTTTCGCTATTTGAAATAAACATAAACTGCGTTTTAATTCCAGTAAAATAAAATTATTTCCTTGTTTTTACTCTTTCTATCACTGCGTTGTTTACCCAAAAAGATAATTTGGCTAAATTTTTTCTAATAAGTCGATTTTAGCAATTTTTCGTTTAGCTGACGAAACCCTATTCATCTTTGACCTCCCTCGGTCTGTCCGTCACAGAGTCCGTACATAAAATCTGTATAAGTCAGAGATTTAAAATTTTTCTGCACCAACAACTGAATACCTCGTGTCATGCAACAAATAATAAAATTTTGGAAAATTTGTATTTTAATTAAATCAATTTTAGAGATGCCATCTGTTCATTTTTGCAATTTAAAGTTTAAAACAGAATCTTAATTTCAACGGTTTTAGTGTATACATCATATCTTGGAGTTTAAAGCGTTTCACTCGTAAACAGAAGGTTCTGAGTTCGAGCTCCGGTGCTGAAACTTGAATTTTTTATACTAATATAGATTTCATTTTTTTTTTTAAATTGTATTTTTTTGTAATTTTTTTTTTCTGTCAATTTAAGTGTTTATATTTTTTTTATCAATTACATTCATAATTTTTTTTTTCGATTTAAATTTGCATTTATTTTAAAAACTGCGATTTATTAATGATTCATCATTTTAAACTTTCGTTTAAACATTTTTTGTTTGTTTGTTTATAGAAATTTAAAATTTTATTTATATTTCTGCTAATTTCCTAAAATTTTGGATTATTGAGGAAAAAAAAACTCGAATTTTGGATTTTATTTTAAAAATTTGATTTGAACATTTTTAATTTGATTAGTATAAATAACGTCCTTTTATAAATAATTTAACTCTTTTCGTACTATTGTTTATGTATGTACTATTGTTTATTTAACAATTATAAATTAACGATTTGGATTTATTAGTTAAAGGATAATTCACATTAAAAGAAATATTCAACGAAACCCTCTGTGTGATCTGCGGGTACACTTAACTACTTGTATATCAATGCTGCAGCTAACACGAATTTTCTATAGATTTTTCAGCAGACGGTGATACAGAGTTAATTCTTCATAGTAAATATTTTATCAATAAAAGTTTTAGTGTTCTTTCTAAAATGAATCTCGTACATTTTGTAAAATTAAGCAGTTTGGAGACGTCTAAATATATATTTTTTACAAAGGTAAGTTCATATTCACCCTCATTTATATTTTCTTCAATTAACGGAATTATTTGTGGGAGCGATACTACTGGAATATATCCGGATATTGAAGGAATTAATGTTCTTTTTTCCGTTTCAGATCAGAAAATTTTCATATCTATTTTTTTTTATTGTTTTAGAATTAGGTCAAGTTTTCTTCAACGGATCCACCTGGTTTTGAACCTGAGGCCACTCGTTAGGAATAGATCATCTTAACTAATTTGCCATTGATTGCTAGATGCGGATCGAGGTTAAATTGAAAATAATGATTTTCTTCAAAAAAGTTATTAATAAACCCTTTTTTAATTTCTTATTCAGAAAGCTCAGAACTTCAAGTTTATTTGCATAGACATTTTGTCGTTATGAAATTAGGTTAGTGTTTTAACATTTATCGAATAATAGAGGGAAAAAAATATAACATAAAAATATTTTTAAACCGATATAAACTTATTTTTGGATGTAAAGTATAAGTAATATATTTTCATTTATGTCCGAGAAGAAATGCTTGCTGTTTTGAATATATATATCTTTTTTGCCTTGGCTGAATTACATGGTCTGTCCATCAGGAATGAGACTGCTTATTTTTTCATGCCTAGTAGAAGGCTGACGGGAGGGATTTTGGATGTGATACATATGGTTGAGTCTATGAAATACAGGTTCTACAGCTTAGCAAAAGTCAGTTTCCTTTGAACCTTTCAAGCTCACGGATCACACATGATACAGACGCATGTTTGAATGTGTCGTTTTCTTTTCAGAATGAATCAAACTGTCAAGTAGAGGTACGCCATAAAATTTTGTGTAAAAATAAACAAATTGGCTACTGAGATGCTTTCCATATTACAAAGAGACTACAGAATTCTTTGTCCGCAGAAGGTTTTTTGTCCAAATATTAAATTTTTAGGTTGCATAAAGCTTTCAAAGACTGAAGAGAGGACGTCGATGACGAACAACGCGCTACCGACCACTCGAACCTTAACTATGAGCCTGAAATATAAGTGCGTTTAGAGTCTGATTGTCGAATGATTATGGTGACGTTGAGACTTACAAAGTCGCTTATGCATCAGATTGTAAAATAAGAACTTCAAATGCGGAAAATTTGTGATAAACTGGTTCTTCAAAATAACATAGTTCCTAACAAAACACATCTTTGCAACGCTTCCCCAGTCACTGGACAGCCTCAATCTGTCATAGCTTGACTTTTTCTTATTCCACGATTAAAATTCAGCATAAATGGTTATCGTTTCAATAATCTCGAGAACATGCAAGATAATGTATCGTACGTTTTGAACAGCATTGTAGTTAGACTTCTAGAACAGCAAAAATGAGTTTTAGCTTTGTTGTCAACAGTGTATTAATACAAAAGGAGGTAATTTGAAGAATAATAAGTGTTAGTAAATTATAGTTAAATAAAATAATTTTATGGAATCAGTCTCATTACTTATAGAACAGACCTTGTGCTATACACTTTGTGAATGTGTTTCTTAAGGATATATTTTATATGCGAGTATACACATACTTAAATTTTTTTATACTCTTAAATTTAAATTGCAAATTAGTTTAAATGAATGGGAAAATTAACGAATTATTATATTTTGAAAGCATTATTTTTGATTACTTGTTTTCAAATAAATTGAATTTTTAATTTATTGAATTTTAAAATTTTTATTTTTAATTAAATTCCAATTTTGGTATTAATACCGCCTATACACATATAGGAAATGAATAACCGGTATTTCCCATTTTTTCAGACTTATGGGAAGAATTAACAGAAATAGCAAGTTTTCTAAGAGTGGGGGAAAGTGATGTACTTTTGTCCATGTTGTATCTTTGCCATTTAGACAGTAGCCCCATTTTGAAGTAATTTATGATTTTTTAAGTATTTAGTATGTATTTAGTGCACACTTTTTTCCCTAGACAGCTTATGCAATCTTGTATGGATTATTCAAGTCAGAAAGGATGCCTGTGATATTAATAATGTATTACCATAATAAAAATGTAAGTATTTATTTGTTAATGTTTTGCAAAATAATATTTTTGTGCTATGTTTATGTTGATAGATGTTTAATATGCTAACTATAGACTTTTTTAAATATGACCGGGCATGTGAAAATGATTATCCTAACCGTATAACTGTAGCATGCTTTGAATTTGCAACAGCAAGGTGTTTTACCTTTGAGGATGACCAATTGTTGTTCTTTTGACCATCTCAAAGGTACAATATTCTTAAAAGATTTTTTAAGCATTATAATTCTTATGACTTACTTACTTCAACTATCGTGAAATTAGTTAATGATATATATATATATATATATATACTTCTGTTGTTCATAAGTAATAAAAATCAGGCAGACTATGCTTTTTCAAGTTAGCTAGAAATAAGAAGTTGTGTGGATTTCAGGTCTTTACTTTGTTGACATTTTTCAACAGAGATTTGAATGTAATAAAGCAATCAAATTTATAATGAATATTTGCCATATAGTAAAAACGAAAGTAAAATAACAAAATAAAATGATAAAAAGTAAGTTATTTTTTAATTATTAAGAAATTAAAAGTAAAGTATGAAAAAATAATTAATGCATAATAAACAAGAGATACATTTTCCTTGAATTATTCAATGAAACTTTCTCCACAAACGTACCCTTTTTATTCACATCAAAATCATAAAATAAAGAAGCTCTATTTCACGTTTAGCCAGTCTTAATAACCGAAAAAATTATATTAATAAATAAATATATTTGGTAAAAAATGGTATTTACCAATGATATTAGCAATATCTTGATTATTTTCATAAGTAAAGGGCATAGCCGGATAAGCATTGGAAACATGTCTTTCAAATTTAAACTTGGAATTATACTTAACCTGAAACTTCAAATTTAATTTATATTTAACGCAGCTTTTAATTTGATTAAATACCCGATCAGAGATACAAACATCCATGGTCAAAGGTACAACTATGTGTTGTACCTTTGTTAAAATAATAGATGATAAAACAGATGATACTGATTACGATAAGACAAAGAAATTTAATTCAGTCTTAATAGTTAAGCTTAAAAAATTAAATTTTGTAAAGTTGTCAAAGATCACTTCACCATTTTCCATACTAAAATTATTTGTTTAAAAATGACGGATATTTTAGTGCATAAAGACGATTTTTTTAGTGTGTGTGTGTGTGTGTGTGTTTTACAAATGTGTATTAAAAAAAAGACAATATTTATTAGAATTACAGTGAAACCTAGCTGAAAGGCCACCTCTGTAAGGAGTCTTTTTTAAAGACCGTATATTTATGGTATATATATATATACAGGATGGTTCAAAATTAGTACCCCTGTTTGCGACGCCCTAGCAAGAGAAGCAGTGAATGAAATGTCTTCATATTTGAAAAATATACATATCAGAACATGGGAAATTGAATGATGCAAAAAAATGAAATAAAGGCCTCTAGGTGTTAATAAAGCGCTGCGATCAGTGTAAGGTAAAAAAAATGTAACATGACCAAGGATATAAACATATTGGTGCCAAAGGGCTGATTCCCACCAATATATTTTTTAATATTATTCGTTTAAATTTTATTGTTATATGATCGATTAATTTTATTAGATTTCGTATAAGGCGAAGAATACTAAAATGTTAGCTTGGGGAATTGAGTCATTTTCGCCTCGATTTTAACACCTTTTAACGCAACCAATAAAATAAAAACTTGAAATCAGACACATTTCCTGTTTTCTTGATAAACTTTATCACTGAGGTCACACCAAAGCCAAAAATCAATCGACCTCAAGTCAGGTGAACATGCAGACCATCTTGTAGGAAATCCACGGCTTATAATGCCATCTTCTGTAAAATAGCATCGCAGTTATATCAGTATATATACGCAGTTTCACGTCCAGTGTGAGCTGGCACACCATCTTCTTGGAATGCTGTCATAGCGAGGCACCCTGGAATTCTGGAATGACCACACTTTGCAACATACCCGATAACGTGCTGCAATTACGGAATAGGATTTTGGTCTCCGAGGAATGTTTTCCTCAATGAAAAATGGCCCAATCAAAGAGGTCGCAGTGATCGAGACTGTAACATGCGGAGAATATAGGGGCATTTGTTGAATGAGTATTCTCAGTGGACTAGATACGACATTTGGTGTATTCACTGTTTCAGACATGTTAAAGTGAACAATTCTAGCTACAAAATATTAATATTTTAAAAATATCATTTTGGATATACAACATGGCTATACGAAACGCAAAATTACAGATAGATAATAAAACTCAATGTAACACAACACATATTAGGTCATTTTTCAGCGTTAAAGATAATAACCTATTAACAGAATATTTGAGAAGAATTATAATTTGATTATTTAAAGCTTACGATCTCGATCATGTTTTCCGTTTATCGTAATAAATATACATTCGCGACAATGTGAAGCTTATACTTCACTTTATAGCAACGAACAAAGCGTATTTATAATTAATTATTGTAAGCTAGTACAAAAGATTCATTAAACAAAGTACCATTAAGTAATTATTACGAAACCTTTCGTAAAGTCTTTATAATTTTGTCAAACATTCTCAGAAATTTCCCAGCAGGAAAGAGAATTTAGTATTAATTAAAATAAATATAGATTATCTTAATAATATGCTTGAATGGCGATATCTACACATAATCACAAAGCTGCGTAATTTCCTCGAAGCGCAGATAAATAATATTTATTATATGTTACAGCGTCCATAAAACTATACTTTAAAATGTTTAAGAAAATTAAAAAGTAATTTAAAGTAATTACTTTTAACTCACAAAATCATTTGCTGTCTGAATAGTGTAAAGCGAAATATGTATAAAATAAAAAATAGTTTATTTACAAATGTAGAATCTGATAAGCATACAAAGTTTATCTTGAATATCTCCCGTTAATTCTTGACTGTAGTTTGATTTTTGTGGAATATTTTCGTCAACATTAAATAAATTTCGCATAGGCATCAAACATGATTAAGGAAAATTCACTTTTTTGTTACGTTTGATAGAAAGCCTAAGCTGGTCAATTTATTTTAAAAAGTATACTATTTTCATTTTTTTATGTATAAGATATAGCAATCGGAAAGAAAAATAGAAGTGTGTAACAGATTTTTTAATGATTTTTAAAGCATAATTATTTTGAAAATATAAAATTTTAAATTCATTAACAAATTATGATCGTTATTTTTTCTCTATTTTTTCGTTCTTGTAATGTTTAAAATATTTCGCTGTAACATCCAAATTCGACATGCTTTAAAATTACGGTAATTAGGTTAAGAATACGGAAAAGAATGTAGTTTAGAATAATAATATTTATGCAAACTGTATCGCCTTTTTTTTTATTGTTCCGAAATTTACATTTTTTTTACAGTTTTGAAAAGTGTTCAAATGTGATTTTTTTAACTTTAATATATCTCTATCGCATATATCTCGATCTCAACTATATATATTATCAGTTAAAAAATGTAGGTGATAATATATATATATATATATAGTTGAGATTTTGTTTCGGTTTATATTATAATACAAAATTAAAATTTCACAAATAAATAAATAAAATAATGAAGTACTTGTACTTCCTATTATTACAACCTGTAAAACGTTTTAGACAGCAACCACAAACTTTTAAAACATGGAAATAATCGCCTTTTGTGAATATTTATAATTATTATAAACTAGTATAAAAGATTCATTAAACGAAGTATCATTGATTAATTATTACGATACCTTTCCTAAAGCCTTTATAATTCTGTCAAATATTTTCAGATAATTCCCTGAGGGAAACAGAATTGGGTATTAAATATAGATTTTCATCTTAATAACATGCTCTAAGGACAATATCTGTTTATAATCACAAATACTGCGTAATTTTCTCGATGAGCAGATATTTATTATATATTGCAGCATCCATAAAATCACACTTTAAAATGTTTATGAAATTTTAAAAGCAATTTAAAGTAATTACTTTTAACTCACAATATCATTTGTTGTTTGAATAATATAATGCGCATTACGTATAAAATTAAAAGTAGTTTATTTTGTAATGTACAGTTTTATAAGCAGTCAAAGTTTATCTGGAATATCTCCTCTTAATTGTTGATTGCAGATTATGATTTTTACTAAGTATTTTCTTTAACCGGCTATTTCCATGAGTACTTGTAGTGTAAGTCACAGGGTACGATTTTTGGCTACCAGTATTTTAGTACGAAAAATGTGATTTATTTTATCGGCACATTCTCATTAATTGAATAAGGCCAAGCAGACTTTTCGAAAATAATGGTAGCAAACAAGCATAGAAATTATAAGGTAATGTGACTTACACTACAAAACCCATGGAACTAGCCAACCAAAAAAATAA
This sequence comes from Maratus speculifer, assembly GCA_964019185.1. Classification (NCBI taxonomy): domain Eukaryota; kingdom Metazoa; phylum Arthropoda; class Arachnida; order Araneae; family Salticidae; genus Maratus; species Maratus speculifer. Next base: position 306,061,842 of record OZ025292.1, on the reverse strand, counting down.
ATAAATAAATAAATAAAAAATTGGCATGGTCATCAAATTCGATTAATGAAAATTCACTGCTTTGTTACGTTTGATAGAAAGCGCGAGCTGGTGAGTTTATTTAAAAAAATATACTATTTTCGCTCTGATTCATTTTAAAATGTAGCAATCGGAAATAAATGGCATTATCTAAACCATTCTTTCATTTTACTAAACTGATTTTGTAAGGTATAATCATCATTTAGATAATATAAAACTTTTATTTCATTATAATTAGTTTAAAAAAAATTACACTCTTTATTTATTGTCTGATATTTTTTTTCTTTTAGTATTTAAAATATTTCTTTGTATCAGCCAAATTCGACATGTTTTAAGATTATTGTAATTAATTTATGAATAAGGAAAAGGATGCAATTTATAGTGTTTCTTTTTTTTCCTTTTTTTTTTTTTTTTTTTTTTTTTTTTTTTTTTTTTTTTGCAAACTGTATCACCTTTTTTTTTTTTTTAATTGTATCAAAATTCGCTTATATTTGCAATTTTGAAATTTCTTTTAAGTGTGATTTTTTAAAATTTTAATATATCTCTATCGTATGAGAACTATTACATAAGAATATAGTTGAGATTTCATTCCAGTTTACATTCTATTAAGAAATTAAATTTTCATAAATAAGTAAAATAATAAAATATTTTTTTAAAAAGTCTCTGAAGAATAAATCGCTAAAATTACCAGAATCAAAGGGGCATCTGCAAATAACAATGTTAAACGACTTTTTTGTATAAAACAGATGTTTCGTTTCCTTTGTACGCATTCTAAATATATATATATACAAAAAATCAATAAGAAATTCGAAATAAAAAAGTTTTTATCTTCATTTTTTAAACCAGGAATGTCTGATTATATCCCCTAATTAATTTACAGACTGTATTATTTTTAAAGATAAAATAATATTCATTACCTTTTTCAATCTAATGTGATTAATAAGTCTATAGCATAGTAGGGGGAACTGGGGTACATTGATACTTGGGGCACATTGATACACCCCCTGTACAGCACACAGGGTCATTACAGGAAGTTTCACAACAACTCCAAAAGATGATACTAGTGAAATTAACTACATACAGAAAGTTTTGAAATGATTCAATATTTTGATGAAATGGGATGGGTGATTAATTGTTTCTGTAGGTCAAAAGTAAATTTGAGTTGCACAATTGAAATGGTATTATACAACTGTTCCAGTATTTTCAACCGAAAAGAATACCCTCTCTGGCTAGTAAAGCTACTCTTTATTAGTTCCTCATTCTTTATTGTTAGATAAATTACGAAGTGTTGGATTTGCGACTCATTTTATTGAAAATGGCTGTATGGGGTACATTGATACAGACTTTGTCGGGGCACATTGATGCAACCTAAATCCTTTTCAAGTTCATTTTTTCATTACCTTTTATTTATTTTTTTTTATCATACACTCCTTAATTCAACCATTTTTCGTCAAAAATTTCTACTATTAGTTTTTATTGAAGTTAAACAGCTCTAATCTCTTTATATTAGAACATTTTAGCTAACAGAAGACGTACAAACTTACATAATATCTATTGCTAATAGAATTAACAAAAGAAATGGACGGTAGCCTGGGAAATCTCAAATTTATATCGATTCTCCAGAGAAAAAAGTATTATCGACATGAGAAATGTTAAGTAAGAGAAACAAGCTGTAGAACAGTACAGGATAATTATATTATAAACATGATTTTTAATATAATTATCCTTTATTTTCTGTTTGTAAACCGATTTATAAACAGAAAACCTGGTACGTCTTTCACCTTTCCTAAGAAAGAAGATAATTCTGGGGTAGTACCAGATATGACAAAGTTACCACAGCCAACAAACAGACAAGGAACGGCCAGAACATCAGGTCATTATACATTTCCTTTTGATTGCTTTAATATCGCTTACAAATAAATTGTGTGCGATTTTAATGTTTATAAATATATATAAAATTGTTTGCTAACTATTTTTCCATGAAAAATATGCATTGATGTTATTTTGCCTCCATTTTTCCCAGACGTGTCAAAGTGTATTCCCAGTGTTTCCCAGACGTGTCAAAGTCTGCCCCGGTGATGGGGCACATTGATACAAATTACTTTTTTTGATTTATTTAAAATTACGTGCAAAAATAATATATAAAAGAACGATTGTACATTTTTATAACACACTACACAGGTTTTGCTGACATCACATAGAAAAATAACTTGAAATTTCTGCTTTCTAGACACCAAAAATTTTTTTTGAATAAAGCTGTATCAATGTCCCCCAGTTCCCCCTACTATTTTTTAATCAGATTTGTGAATTCCAAAGAGTGTTTTCAGAGTAAAACATCAGGACCATTAACCCAACTTTAATAGTGCTGGTCCGATCCAATGTGCGGATCCTTTTGCGTTGAAGGTATCTCTTTTGGTGAAATCCATTCGAATCGGGTTGATTTTAAATGTTTCAAGTTCAGTTAGCTTTCTGTGTAAGGGACTTATTTGGGTAAGTGTCAGCTAATGCAGGTATTTCAAAAGAAAGTTTATTTTTTCAGAAGACAAACAAAATTTCAAAGAATTTTTTTTACTATATGTCTATAAGTGCTGCCGTCTAGTGCCGATATTTTTTTTTTCAAATAATAAAACACATAATATAAAGTAGAAATTTGTGACTTTCAGATCTGCCCCATTTTTTAATGTACCCCAGTCTGCACTGCTTGAATATTATTGAGGTAGCATTTGTTCATTTTTATATAAAAAATCTATAATTAAAGATACAAATTTAGACCATTTTTTCATAATATGAAAATATGGATTGCTTTTGTTGCATTTTGATTTCGAGTCTGGTTCTCGTTCGCATTTTGGGAAAACGAATTTTTTTATTAAGTTTCGGATTACTTTTCGGATTATCTTAAACAGAACTTTTGGTTCAATTAGTGTGCAACCCAACACGTAAAAGACTGTGTGAACAATAAAAATGATAAAATATTAGCAGAAAAGACCTTTTTATTAATCAAAATTGCGTATTATAAATGTTATATAACAACCTTGAGCATCGTCAGCAATTAATATAAAGGAACAACATATTACTTATATGTACGTACATACGTACACATTAAATATATAATTCAGCACTGACAAACTACGTGTGATTCACATTTGAAAAAGAGAAAAATTATAAACAGAGGAAAAATTACAACGGAATGCGCATGCACAAACACGGATCTCATTGAGCTGATGGCCGTAATTTCATCATTACTTAAAATTCTATAAGGATATTAAAGTGCAATTGGTCTGCTAAGTCTTACCTTTGTTAAAACACCTGCAAACCCAAAGATATTAATTGACTGGTATACGTTTACCATGGTGTTTTTCTGTTCCTAGTCGTTCATGTTTTCATATTTTTGGGGTGCAGGAAAATGCAATGATAAAACAGTTCATCAGCTATTAAAATTGTTTACATATGGTTTCCTTTAATATATGACTTGGATTACCAAATGCATTTTATTTTGGTAATCCATTTCTGTCTAATTCTAAAATTTCAGTCGTCAACTCGGTAAAGTGATGGTTTGTGCAGCCACCTACAAGTCTATTAGCAGCTTAAAAATTATGTTAGACCATATTTATAATTGGTGGAGTTATATATAAAATCTCTATTCGTCTCTCCGTGCGATACACGGCAAAAAAGAAAAATGTTTCTAAATGTAAAACGATATCATCTACCACTTTCCAATCAGAGATAATTTGAAGAATAAAACTTGAAACTCTCTAGTGTTGACATGGTCCGTGCAAATACTATCCAGGGATCCCTCAGAATTTCGTCGGGGGACGCATTAGACCGCGCCTAATGTGCCACCTTTTTCAGATTGATCATTATCTGCGTCTTTTTTAGCCGCAGCAGTTGTGTACCGCCACCAAGGCCGATCAGTCTAAAGTAGATGAAAACATAGGTCAGTCTCCCTCCCGCAGGTGGCAGTCGAGCAGCTTTCGGGGAGAAAAAGACTGTGGCCCACCCCTTAGTACTATGTCCCCCCTGGCAACAGGGTCCAAAACTCGCCGACTAAAGCGGTAGCTCTAGAATCAAAGACGAAATCTTAATTTCATATAGTTCTGCGTGTCTATGAGTTATTGGAGTTTACTGTGCCTGGTGATAAGGACTATGCACTATCCCCAAATAATTTGCAAGCCACTCAATTCATAGACGGGCAACTCTGTGGCTCTTGTGGGGAAACAACCTCCAAACCGAATCCAACCTTTTCAATTTTTCTTCAATCCCCACGCATGGCTTGTGCCATCCATTCCATCTGGTAGCAGTCGCTATTCCACGGATTAGGGACATTCGTCGCTTGGTACCAAAGGCAACCGTGAGATATGGTAGCGTAAAATTATTCTCCGATGATGAACCATATATGATGCCTTTGGAGACTGTGTGGATACGATGGCGCTCAGACTCCGCCTATTCCTTGTAAGACAGTGTCTTTGCCATCAGGGAAGAGTTTTCCATGACTCCTCGCATTCGCTAATTGCGCCTTCTTTTTCCACATCGGTTTCTGATCAAAAATATCTTTTTTTATAGCAGTTGATCTTGGAAGGATCCCGCAAATAAACTGCCTCTCCGGAATCCTTGTTAAAGCTCGTGGGCTTGACACCTTTATATTTACTTCATTCCTGTGTGTCGCTGGGGTAAACCAAGAATCAAGTGCAAGAATCACTTGACTCCTTGAGCTGGGTGGAATTTCTATCTTTTCAATCGGATTTTAGATGCTTGGTCTCAAACCAAGTGATTTGTGCTCTGTCCTAGACAATTGCAAGGTTATGGTGGCATCCCACGGGATAAAAAGCCCCGTTTGACACCTGCTAATTTCTGTTCTACTCAAAGTTTATAGATGGACGAAGCCTGACCGCTTAGTGGCGAGACCTAGCACGTCTTCTGAAAGGATTCATAATTCCGAAAATAGTTTTATAGCTTTAGAAACATTAGAAATCTTATTTTCGACTATAATTTCAAGGTTTAAAGAATTAACTATAAAAAAGTTTACTTTGTCCAAGTAGTTGACAAAATGTATTAATCGGTTTTTTAAACCCGGCTTGATGGATACTATCACTTCTTAATTAAAAATTTTCAGTTGCGTAGTTGAATTTATGCATGCAAAAGTAACAAAATAATATTACTTTTAATGTTATGCCAATGTCATTAATTCATCAAGTTTATCTGTAAAAACGCACTCTTATAAAAGCAAACATTTACTCAATAGTTTATAGCATCCGAAAACCCTATTTTCAAGAATAGAGAACGGTAATTAATACACTAAAAAAACTATTCGGAAAAGTTCCCGAAAATCAGTGGGAGCAAAAGTAACTTTGTTTTTAAAAATGCGTCCTAAAATTTAATATATACATTGATTTCCTTGATTTCTAAAGCGAAATAGCACTTTTCGGATCCTTCAGCATGTCGGAAGAGGTTTATTGTCTGTTTTTTATCGTGGTTCTTCTACATATTTTTTCTCTATTATTCTCTGTATTTTTATGTCTTTCCAACATAGTTGAAAAATGTCTATAAATTCATTTTGTCTGTCTGCCCATTTTGTAACTCGCATAAATATACCCAGTTTTTCATGAATTGATCTATGTTAATTATATCTACCGTGGCATATTCAGTATTGAATACGAAGTGTGTAGCATTAATAGTTCTCTGTAGTGGTACTCAAAAGAATAACGTTAGATTTTGGACAATGTGTAAAAATTGTTTGCAGTGTATTTTAATGACATTACGCTAGTTCAAGTGTGTTGAGGATGATATAAATATTGTTTTTCTCTAAAAATCAATTACTGTAGAATCGAGCGTTCACAGTATGTATCATTCATTTACCGGGACACACATAATTTCTTTACAGAATCTTTGAACAATAATTGCTGGAAGTGAATTTTCAATTTCGGTATGCGCTTTTAAATTTAAATGATTTTAATTACATTGTTGTTTCTTTGGTTCTCTGCCGAGTTTCTGTGCATTAAAAATATTTATTTATAAGTAAATGCATATCTTGTTAAACTCATTTTTACAAAATGCAAAAATAAATATTTTTATATGTTTTATCGGAAATGACAATGCTATTTTGAACGTTTCAGGATGTTGCAAATTTTTAAGCATTTATTAATCTGAAATTTCTGAAACCGCACCTGAATTTCGATGAAATTATATGATGAAATTTTTATTTTTACTCTGTATTGAGAAACTCAATCATGTTCTACTTAAATAAAACAACAAATGACATATGAAAAAATAAATTTACGAAGCAATACATGCTTAAATTACTAACGAGCTCTTAAACACAACTTTTACGAGAGGCATGATTTTTCCAAAAAGTTTTTCCAAACATGGTGCAAAAAATTTATTCCGTTTTCGTTACTGATACACATATTTTGACTTCCTGAGGAAGACTGCTCATACGTGGAAACATTATATGTATATCACACGTTTCTCCGGTCTTAAGTGATAAAAATTCTAAATCCATATGTTTAAGCTCCAGAATAAACGCAAGCAATGGATGATCTAAGATACCTGAAATATATAGATAAAGATTTACTTGACTAGGATCATATATGCCTTAGTAACCATAAGCTTGACAAGGGGTATTGGTAAAATCAAAACAGCAGTCGTTTAAGGTGAGACACCATAAAAGAGAGGAGAAAAGAAAAGAATAGATAAGGGGAACAATCCTTTTAGTAAAATTTCAATAAAGAAGTAATAGTCAGATAATTCCATTAGGAAATTAGAAAAAAATCTAGTTTTCAAAGAAATATTAAACGAGAAAAACTTTTAACTTTTTTTTTGTTTTGTTTGTTTGTTTCTGTAAAAGGCGTCGATGTTCCAACAAGAAGTATGTGGGTAATAATAATACAAATGGCAAATTGTTAATAAAGCCCCACACTCACATTTAAAGAAACGACAATAATTAAATTTATGGAAGTACTCCTTAAATGGACTATATACTGTCAGGAAGAAGTGACGGAATTAGATTGGATAGAAAACTCTAAAAGGATCATTGAATTACTCTTCTAACATATAATTGTTTTACTATGATGAAAAATCTTGTATTTGTAATAACATAAGCACATTCACAAAAATGCGTCATGCAATCGTTGAAACACTTAATACTAGATCTACTGTTAACCTGTTAATTCAATTGGGCTCCAACTTCATGCATGAAATATTTTAAAAGTATAATTTATTTTTGAAGTAATATGATTTTGAATGTATCAAGATGCACATTATGTATACCAAGCCCATTGTCAACGTCGACTGTCTAACATGGTGTATGTTTTTCACGTGAACTAAAGTATTTATAAAAAAATATGTATTTCAATGTAACTCTAGTGCTAATATGTAAAATATTTTGAAAAAAAAAGAGGGATTTTTTTCGTTACAAAATCATTTTTGAATGTTATAAATAATTAAACAATACTGGTGGAATGTCAAATATGTTTTATTCATTATCAACAATTTAAAATATTAACTATACAGCAACAGTACATTTATATAACACTTACATGAATTTATTTTAGTTAACAAGCTATCGGGAGAGGAATATAGCGAAATATTTATTACGCTCCGTTCCAAGAAAATTACTAGAATGTAAGCTTTCCGCTAGGCATTATTTATCAAACTAAGAATTCTTAGAAAATTCATTCCAGAGAACACAATTAGGTATTAATAATAATTATGATAGACTGACATCTATAATTTATCAGAGCCTCAGAGTAATATTAATCCATGTTCTAATTTATTGTATTGAATTTTAAATGGTTTGAAGAATATAAGATAAAATATATTTCATGACGAAACATCTCCCACGTATTTAAAAGTTAAATAATATTCGTCTTTTTTTTTTTTTTTTTTTTTTTTTTTTTTTTTTTTTTTTTTTGCTTGACTTATTCCTCACAAATTTATTGTAGCATCTACACTTATACTTAATTTGTTCGGGAGTTTTGTTTCAAATTTAAATATTAAAAAAGGGAAAAAATAATTATTGATAGGTCAACAAATTTGAAACTAACCTGGCTTAAAGGTCCGGAAGAATGGATCGAATATTATAAACTTATCTGGAAAACACAGCTTAAAGCAAGGTGGCGTTGCTACTTTGCGACTTCCTTTCGAAACTTGCTTAGTACAACACCACCTTTAATTTTTTTCAAACGGTTTTTTGCGATACATAGTAAAAAGCAGATATTTTTTATTCTTGCTTAGCTTTATGAAATACTAAATAAAGAAATATTGAACTGCGAAAAAAATTAAAAATTATTCTTTGAGGATAAAATTTTATGATAAAATGGAGCTCAAAAATAAATCTTTTGCCAATTTCCTAGGATTTTTTCATTTTATTTTAACTTTCGTATTTCAAACATATTGAAAAACGTAAAATAAATAGATATTTAATACCTTTTATTACCAAAGGAGTCTACAAATTGTATTTCAGTGCATAGTAAAATTATTTACTTTTCCATTTTTGTACGCACATTTTTGATGCAAGCCATTTTTATATACATGGAAGCTCACTAAAAAAGCACTACAAGAAACAAGTTGCTTTTTGTTTTGTTCAGATATATGTAGTCTCCATTCACGTCAATTTCACTTTTTTTAAACATTATTTATATACGTGAAAAAAATGTAAAGATGTGTATCCTATAAAATACATTAGGCCTGAAAAGGTTAATGAAGTTGATTCCTGGGACAATATCATGTAAAAGATTGTAAAGGATAAAAGTTTACAGAGACTGTAAACGATAAAACATTGTTGACATTGTAAAACATAAAATTTGTCGAAATGGAAAAAACTAACACATAATTCTTCCTAAAGATAATCTATAGGATTCACAATTTTCATACTTATACCAAATAATGGAACAATTTTCAATGATAATTTAGGCGATCCAATGTTGATATGAGGACCCCAGAAGCCAAGGGGTATAAGTGACAAAATTGAAAAAAATTGAGTTAAGTGCACAGGGTATCTGGAAATATGCTTTTTTCATTTCAGGTAAAGAAATATAGGTCATTTTCTTATTATTTGGGGAGTTATAGAGATAAACCACTTTTTTCGAAAAACAAACAATATTAATTAATTATACATTTAAAGAAAATTGTACTCTATTTTTTTTAACAGTTATTGAAATGAGAGTTCAAAGATTAGAATGCAACAAGCAGATGTTTCCTATTTCAATTTAGTCAATTGTTATTGATGTTCTAATTTAACATCAATTATCTTTAAACTCAATTTACTCCAAATCGACATTTTGTCACTTGTACCCCTTAGCTTCTGGGCTTCTCATATAATATCCATAGCTCAGTAGGCCGACTCTCTCTTCCCTTAACAAATAAGAGTGTCACTTTTTTGCCGTTAATAACAATTATTATTTTTATAGTTAAACTTATTTTGTGTTGTAGTTAGATTTATTTTGAGGCCTCAGATGAATTAAAATTAATTTCTTTCGGTTCATGTGAATTGGAAGATTGATGATAGTAATTTCGATATCCCCCCCCCCCCCCCAAGTATTGATTTAGACTGGATATCTTTTCTATTCTTGTATTCAGATCTTATGTGAACAATAACAATTATTTTAATTTCTAAAGCCAATTTTGATTCCATTTGGATGGTTGTCATTACTTCTTTTATTTCTTTAACATTCAATACTTCGACCTTTAATCCATTCTTCAAAGAAATTTCTTATCTCAAAAGTAAAATTGCTTCATCAGGCTAAAAGTCCTTTGTATGCTATACTCAGTTTTGACTGAAATTTTACTGTCGTCATTTCGAAACTTTTAAACAATAAGGCTTCTACGTAATCGTAATTGTTTGCTTCATACACTGTAAAAAATAAGGGTCGATCTACTAAAAAAGTTTTAGTGATCTTACTTGGTTACAAGGAATCTCTAAGAATTACTAGGAAAAAAAGCTAGCAACGAATAGAGTTAATAGTTTTACACTTTTAAAAGCTATTACTAAAACTCACTTGGTGTGGTCGTGATAGCCTAGTGGTCATAGCACCTAACTCCAGGCCCAACTCCAGGCTGAAAGTACCCGGGTTCGATGCTGGACGCCACCAAATATGCATCGAATGTATGCAATGTAAGTACTCGTTAAATAAAGGGAATATGAAAATCCTGTTGTAGCAGTTACAATGGGTAATGATCTCTGGACTTTCCCTTCCCTTTTAAAACATGTCAGAATAGAGCATATAGAGATGTTTGGTGCTGCCATCTATTGCGGCTTCGCCGAAAATGTTCCGCTTCAGGAGTGTGTCTTTTTACACCACTGGATGCAGCTCGAAGAAAGCTCCTGCCCTTCCGGCCCACGTAACGGTTACTAAAAGTAATTTAGGAGCTATTACTAAAATTTGCTTGGTAGCTCATACTAAAAAGTTTTAAGTTAGTTATACAAAAAATTCTTTTGTTCAGTTTACAAAAAAATGTTTGTTTCACTTGAAAAAAAAATTTTGTAATAGTTACTAAAAAATGCTGTGAAATACAAATTTACTAAAAAATATTTAGTAACCTCTTGAATTTTTTTACAGAGTTCTTAGACCCTCAGGTATAATATTTAGAGTTTCTAATTGGCATAAACGCAACAAATACGCCAACCAACTGAATATTCTTTCTAGCGATTTCCTTCTTAAATAATACCAATTAGATGCCAGTATCAAGCATTCTATCAAAACTTTTTATTAAGTTTAATAAATTTGCCAATACCATTGCCAATGGCAGTGGTGGATCATAATGCTCTAGAACGCTCGGAGATCATTTTCATTTTTACTGTTTTCAAAAGCTTCCTGGCAGTATTTTGACCAAGCCCATTTAATACTTTTTTGCGTTAATTTATACAAAGGTATCATTATTGAAGCAAAATTATAACAAAATTTTCCACAAAAATTAAATAACCCTAAAACACTTTGTATTTTCTGTACATTTACGTCTTGGAGCTTTAAAAATCGCAGATGCATCAATTGCGTGCCCTAAAAATTGAGTTTCTTTTTGAAAAATTTAAATTTACCTAAATTTAATTTTTGCTTATGAGCTTTACTTTTCTTTTAAAATATTTTTAAGGCCTCTAAATGTAATTTATCATCTAATCCAGTCATTCTAATGCCATGCAAAAAAACTAGAATTTCTTCCCCCAACCCATGAAAGAGTCCATTTAAATATCATTGCTAATCATTAGGGCAAAAGTTTTTAGGACCATTTTGTTAGATTTGCTTCGGTGGAGATGTTTATTTCCTGTAAAACTACTAAAGAAATTACTACGAAATTTCCATTAAATATGGTCCAGATAAAAGCAAGAAATAAAAAACTAATCTCTACACTATTGTTTACACTAAAGTATCTATTTTATATAATATAGTTACCACGCTTTCTTCTTTTTATAGATACATATTTTATATGTGACATATGTTTTTCAATGAAAGAGTGATGGCACAAAACACAATTCTATCCCTTTTTTGGTAGCTTAAATATACTTTCATGAAATGTATTACCTTGACTGAACAGTGACATAAACTATATTTGTGTTTATTGTCTTCGAAAGTCTTTTCACAGACATTCATATGTATAAACAATACATTTTAACTGAAATTTCAAATTTCACCGACAATTTCAATGTCGTTCATACAATTTTGGAAATAATTCCAATCTTTGAGTTAATTGCATAACACACATCCAGAACGCTGCCGTTGTAAAACAAAATTTAAATACATTTTGATTCAAAATATGCTGATGTAAAACATAATAGTTTGGTTAATTTATTTCAGTTTGGCTGCAAGGACTCAAATCTAAAATTCAAACATATAAAACCTGTTGAAAGTTTAAAATATAAAATATTAGCTTTATTAAAGACGACATAAATCGCATAAACATGAATGTATCTGACATAAATTATTTTTATGTTATGCACTGCGGTTAATCCCAATGCCCTTTAAAGTTAAATAATAAGCATGCAAAAAACTTTTTTTTTAATTGATTTTACGTCATGTTGGTTTGCGATGAAGTCAGTTACTGTAAGCTATTTGCATATACACGTATATTTATGATTTTTTTTATCAACTCTAATTCTGAAAAAAAAAATTTTTATTGTAATGTCTTTAGCAGGCATATATTAAAAAAATACAAACAGTATACAAACAGTTAGTTTTTTTATACATGGAGGCGGCAAAACAGACAATCATCTCATAGACTTTAAAGCTAAAAATCCAGAATTAATCAAGATTCGATTAGTATATTAAAACACAATTGGTCTGCCAAGTCATATATCTTAGCGAAAAGCACCACCTGAAATTCCGATTTTAGCGGTTGAGGATAGATTTACCATTAGTTTTCCTACATCTAAAGGTGTAAAAACATGGAAGGCTGAGAGCAGAAAAACACAATAGTAAACCTGCGACTCTATTGATAACACTGGGATATTAGGTGTTTTTCTCCATGATATATTACTATGGCGGACCGAATAGGTTATAGTAGGCGAATAAAGTTTTAACTAATTCTGAAATTTCAGGCTTACACAATGAGATAATTTTATGCCGTCGCCACCCAGTTTAAAAGTTTTAGCTAATTGCATACCCCTATTTCAGAAAACAAAAGTTTTCAAACAAAGTATAATATTTTTACAGGAATTGAGATTATTTACAGATTTTCAAATGGTAAAAGTTAATGTAAAAATGTCGAGCGTTTATAATTGAAAATATTGCTTGTACCCAGAGATGACATAAATAGTATAAACATGAATGTATCTTGCAAAACTTATTCTGCAACAGACAAAAAAATATTCCAAGAATAATCTTAAAAGAGGCATGAAAACATACTTAATTTTGTATTGATAAAAAGCATTTTTTTATTCTAAATTAATTTACCGATTGATGAAATGTAATTATATTTAATAGTATGTTACATGGATTATTTCGAAATAGCAAATTAAATTTTCTGACAGATGTAGATAACTGATATCTAAACATGTTTATCACAAATAAAACTCCAGCTAAAATATCTTTATGTATCAAGACACAGTAACATTCTACGCTATTTATATTTTTTACCTTGCATAGTGTTAAGAGAGTTCAGTATGCAATATACGTTCTCAATTTTTTGTTCTTGTTGTTTCTTTGACATGACTTTTATTAATTAAATTTATTTATTAAAAAACTGAATTTTATGGAACACCTGTAATTTTTCTTTACAAACATCAAAAACAGTCACTTAGCTGCACGTTCTATTAACTTAATATATATTATTGTTTGAAAATAAACACTTCAAATGGTATGTTCTAATTATATTGTTGCGAAAAAGTAAAGATAAATTCTTTTAACATCTGCTTAAAACATGCGAATATAATAAAAGTATATGTAGCTACACAGTGGTTCATTTTGTTAGGTTCAAGCTTGATCAAATGAAATTAGAAATTAAGTAATTAATTAAAATGAGATCATTATTTAAGGAAGTTAGATTTCGTGTTAATTAACACGAACATCCCGTACAAAAGATCACAGGACATTTTTACATTATTCTGTATACAAAAGAAGAAAGTGTAGAAATCGCATTTGTTTTTTACTTTTTTCTTATGAATACAAATGTTTTGTGATATATGAAACACGATTTATCTATTCTTGAGAAAACTCTGCATTGTGTAATGCACAAACTAATTCTACTAGTTTGTGCATGACACATTTGTTGTTGCTACTTTGTCTCAAGAACTATTGAATGCAATTTCCGAAAATATCTTATATTTTGTTAAACATTGACGTGAACTAATGCTGCTTAATTTGAGAAGCATATAGCAGGTGGTGCTATACTGCATAATTCGCAATTTTCTCTATAACCATGTCTGAATAAGCAATGCATGGAATTTCAGTTAACTTTTTTTGCATTCTGATATGGATAGATGCTGATTAAGTTTTTGGTTTACATAGCAAAGAGACTGAGTTATTGCGCTGCATTTTTCAAGATATGGTTTTGAAAATAATTTTCACGATGACTATATTTCAGCGTTTATGGTATGGCATTTCCTCAATCTAGGTATTCAGTTAAATCTTAATATTATGTATTATTGGTGAGACATGAGCGCATCTTTCTCAAACTTTGGCGACAATCACCTTGATACTTTTTTGTAGTATAAAATATGTAAGAAGTTTTTCTTTTGAGAAATAAGTAATTGCATGCTTCTGCTGAACGGTCTTTTAAGATCATATAAAGTTTGCCATTATTATGCATATAGTTTTTTGACTAAAATGACTTTATGAATGTCATAGGCGAAATTCCCGTGCTGTGGCTCCCGATAATCACTTGTACTGGTGAGGTAAAACTAATTAGGCATGACTCTAAAAAGGGAATATTATTGACTCTGAAACGAGTAATTTTTGAAATTTTTGACAAATTTTGAAATTTTTATCGAAAATAGAAATCAACTCCCAGATTTGGGATTTGGCGTGTATGCATTATTTGTAAAAAATAAAATGCTATTTATATATATAATAAAAAAACTTCTTCGCATCAAAAACTTCTTATTGTAAAACGAACACATTTTCCAAAAAAAAAAAAAAAAAAGTTAGACTTTACGCTAAAATTTCACCAGTAAGAATTTATTTTAAGAAACTATTCTGAAATAGAATTTTAGCGCGTATTTAATTAATAGATGCAAATCTATATGTAAAGTACATTGTTTCTCAAAGAATTTCAATAATTTTGTCTGATTGTAAACGGAAACAACTGCAATTGGGTTTTGAAGTGTGTTATGAGTTTCCATATGGTTGAATTAAACATACTATTTTAATTTACTGTGCAGTTTTGTTACATTATTCTGACTGTTTTATAAAGTGTTTTATAATCCATGCTTAACGTAAGATTTTTTCTATCTTGTTTAAATCCGAATTTATTTCAAAGAAGGGCAATATTTCATAAGTACTGGTTTATAATAGTCCTATATTTAAATTAATATATTCGAATTAGACAATAGAACGTTTTGCGGTGAAAATAGCATACTGCTTCTAAATATATCACTGTTTCTTAATAAAATTTGAAGACAATATATCATAATTTTAATGCACATTTTGTTTGTGTCGAAGAAAAGAAAGTATTATATACTGATAGGCGCCAGAAGAGACAATCATCTCATTGAGTTCATTGCTGAAATTCTAGAATTAATTAGAACTCGATTCGGATGTTATACGCAATCGGTATGTCAAGTCATCAATTGTTGAAAAACCCCTAAAGAGCCGATTTTAGAGGTTATTTCTTATGTACAATTATGTTTCCCGCACCCAAAGGTATGAAAACGAAGAGAACTGGGAGTAGGAAAACATAACACCAGTAAGAATAATGGTGCACTCAGCTTTGGAACAGGCCCTTCAAATTTTTTTAATTGAATATTTAACTCATATTTATTATACAGAGTTTTTCACCCCATCATTGAACTATAACCATTTCCTAAACCGTCAATTTTAGACATAAAGTTATAAGCAAAAAAATTTATCAAACTTTGTTTTTTACAAAATTAAAATCTATTTACACCTTAAAAGTGGATACAAAGTTATAAAAATTTGAAATTCTACAAGGCTCCCAAATGGTCCGCGAACTGAACATCAATATTTTTTAACAGAAAATTTCTTGATAGGTTTCTACAGTATTTGGACAAAAAATAACCTCCAAAGGTGGTGTCGCGGCAATTTGCAAGAAAAATCTAAAAACAAAAACTCTGTAAAAAAAATTCTGATGTTCAGTTGGCGGACCATTTGGGAGCAACGATTCTATAAAGTCCTTGGTTCCTATTAGTTACACTTAGTCATTTATAACTAATTTTAAAAAAAGTGAAAATAACATTCCTACGCAAACAAAACGTACCGAGTTATGATTCTTTAATTTTTAGTTTTTTCAGTGTTTTTCTGACCCTAAAGAAAAGATGTGTCTATGCGTTTTCAGAAGATACTCGAAATTTCTAAAACTCAAAGTGTTAAAACTCGATCAGTTTTGATCGCTGAAGATTTTATATTTCAGTGTTTTTGTTTCTAAAGACTAGAGAAAGTTTTATTAACTTATAGAAATGAGGTAACTTAAACAAATTTAAAATTTGTAACTTTTTACTAAATAAATAAATAAAACTATTTTAACTTAGCAAGCAAAAGACCATTGTTTTTATGAAATGGCTAACATAAGAAAATGAATTTTTTAATGGATTTAAAAAATTTGCATAAGAAAATGAATCCTACAACTATGATGCAAGATGAATTAAAAATAAATTTAACATATCAGATGCTTTCCTAAATTTGAAATTTGGATAAAGATGCAATTTAATTATGTCAACTAATATTTCTTTTCTTTTCTTTGAAAAATAATATATAAACGGTTAAACCCATCTGCGAGTAAAATTTAATTGTAAATTCTCGATCTAGTATTAAGTGTCAATCAATTTTCCCTGATTTTTCTTTAAAAAAGTATAAATGAATGGTTAAACTCATCTGCGAGTAAAGTTTAATTGTAAATTCTCTATCAAATATTATATCTCAAAACTCTGATGATCTGTATTATTCGTTGATTTGAAAATACGATTTGTTTTGATTAATATAATGATCAAAAATCAATAAAAAAAATATAGGTAAAACAAAATAATAGATCCTATATCAAGAGATGCAGACATAAAGCAATGAATTTTATAAATTAAATTCAGTTGTTAACAATTATTCATTAAATTTCAAAATTCTGAGTTGTTTTTATGTCTTTTTTTCAATTTTGTTAAAATCTATGTATGATACGGATAAAAATATATAAATAAATAAATATTAAAACAAAACGAGCGAATTATCCATATGTAAAGCATTCAAAATCTCTTTTTTGGTATCTTGCTTTTGCTTAAGGTGAAAGAAAAAAATCCTGAGTGCAGTAGCGCCATCTTTATTTCATTTTGGGAAATGTTAATTCAGAAATTTTTTCGCTGATTTTCGAGTCTGTCATAATTTTTCCTAAATGCTGGCTATAGCTGCGAAAAAGGGAAAAAAAAATGTAATTTAACAAATTAGAACGATTATTTGGAAAAAGTTAATTTCAAAGACTTAAATTTTAAAGACTCATACATAACTTCTATGTTTAAATTAATAATAATAGTAATAAACATCATTTTTAGGATGATTATAACGAGTCATATGTTACGTACGCCGTGCATTAAACATTAATATTTCTAGACCAATAGTTTAAATAAAAAACAAAAAAGAAAAAAAAACAGTAGGTTAAAGATAGACAACTTTAAGTGTTTAAATTGTGCATTTTTATTTGATGGTGTTAATCAGATAGACTTCTGAACGCCTCATATCATAGGACATGGATTAAACATTAATATTCCTTGACCCATCAGAAACAATTTTTAAATGAAATCTCAGCATTGTAATTTTTGGAGCTGCGAATTTTTCAACGTCTTATCATCGCACATTTTAAATTTTTACACCATTGCGTAGAGAAAAAAATGCACTTTTTATTGAAATTAGTTTGAAATCTCTTTCAAAATTTGTTTTTAAATTATTATTTTTTTAAAAAGTTTTTGTTACTCTTTGTGCCATAGTGGCAGCAGAAGTATTCAGTTTCTTTTACAATAAAGTTAGACCATCAGGAAACGAATAAAATTAAGTAAGTTGCGGAATTCAACCAATAAAGAGATTCAGATATACTTTAGATTTCCCAATTCTCAACCAAGAACAACAACTATTTTTTTTTAATAATAAAAAAAATAAATAAAAGCAAGAAATAAACATATAGATTATTTCAAAATGACATTCTGGTTCTATATTTAAAGCTAAAATGTTTTACGATTCTCAAAAATAAAATCAATAATAAAATAAATCTCTGATAAAATGTATGATACTGCAAATAATAAATATAATATTTGCTGTAAATAATGTTGCAAAATTTTAAAAGCTTTTTAGGCGTAATTGAAAAATTTTCCATTACTAAGTTATATCCAACTTTCAAGTTTAAATTAGGGTTTAGTTAAATAAGTGAAATATTTATTTAGTTTCATACTATAAATAAATACTTCCGGAAGAGTACAATGATTTCATTTTAGTATTTTCCAACAATTTTTGACTTCTACAGAGGGGATGTGTGTGTGGGGGGGGAGGGGTTTAGAGACGGGAGTACAAATTGCCCAAGTTATCGTGGCTTTGCTCTCCTAAGGTAAGCGGCTTCGATTTTGGTATATTAAATAAATAAATAAAAAAAAAACTCATTTTTCTTTCCTTAATTTTTTTAATTTAAAGTAATTAATAAATAATGAAATAAAAAAGTCTTTGCGGACACTTTTACGGCCTGCCTAGAAAACCCGGCTCAAGGACACTTCTCTAATGCATAAAAAATTACATTCTAATGTTTTGCAAAAAAAAAAAAAAAAAAAAAAAAAACAGTTTTTATTATAAATTAACAGATTTCAAAGGTAGCATGTCCTCACCGGAGATTAGTAAAGTTCTATCTGTGTGTGTGTTTTTGTAATGACTTATGGATATATATATGCTCTATTTCTATTTATGAAGGCATTTTTGCATCAAAATGATGTTATATGTAATTTACATATGACATTACAATCATCACAAAGCATTATTTTAATGCAGAAATGCCTTCAAAGGTACAAATAGAAAATTTCTATATAGGTAAGTCATTTTTTTTCAAAAATACAGATAGAACCTTATTATTCTCAGGTGACAAACTATTTAAAGACTGTTAATTTTAATTTTTTTGACCAACTTGTTCGTATATTTTTAATATTTAAAATTTTGAAAAAAAAAAAAAAAAACAGCACTTTTTAACAGTCGTAAACATGCGGCATTTATCCTATGTAACACATTTTTTTTCGGTACCGATTATAGAATTATTAAAATTTATCATATAACTTGATAATGTAAAAAAAAAAAAAAAAAAATATGTTATATAATAAAATATAAGGCAATTTGTGGCATCTTTTAAAATTTTGAGATACTGAATTTCTGTTGGTTGTTTTTTCAACTTGTTCCTTTACGTTAACTTTCATTTCGGTCTTGCTCCTGCATCCAGAAATGAAGCACATCTGTCTTCTTCGTGCCTGATGAAGAAAGACG
This sequence comes from Maratus speculifer, assembly GCA_964019185.1. Classification (NCBI taxonomy): domain Eukaryota; kingdom Metazoa; phylum Arthropoda; class Arachnida; order Araneae; family Salticidae; genus Maratus; species Maratus speculifer. The sequence goes on along the minus strand of OZ025292.1, from coordinate 306,042,733 downwards.
GAGTTATTTCAAAAGGCCGAGCAAATTTACTTTTCTTAGTTTTTGAGGCATTTTTTTTTCATTTAGCGCTTATTTTGCGCAGGAACACACAAGGGTTCAGCTCTGGTACTTCTTTGATTTTGGTAAACATTTAAATATTTGTCGAGTTTCACCGGAGTTCATAAATTCCTCGCTGAGGAGTGAGCAAGAGAAATGAAAGGCAACATGATTATAGAAGATCGCCACGTGTATGATAATATGAATGAATCTTCCTTAATCCTATGTAATTGTTCTTATAAAACAGTGTAAGTTAGTGTGTTTTTATAGCCTGTTGGATCTGAACGGAGGCTGGTAATTGTAGCTGGTTGGGGCAGAATCCCGTAACTTTTGAAATGATTGCTTGAGAAGGAAATTAGAATAGGAAATCAACCAATTAGAATAGATATTTCTAATTTTCTACAGATAAGAAATGAATTATATTTTTCATTTTTATCTTAGTCTGATGTTCAGTTTTTAAATCTTTACCAATTTTATTTAAGCATAAACTTACTTATACTAACAAATTATTTAACCATGTAGAAAATATTATTGTCACAAATTTATAAGTTTAAAACCATGGAAGAAAATCCTTCTTGTTTTATGGACAACATTAAATTCTCCAGTTTTATGCTTATAATTCAAACCTTTTACTCACTATATTTAAAATATGTGCATTTAAAATGTATGTCTTTAGTTAATTTCATTTGAAATGTAAAAAGAAAAATAAGAATTAAAAAAGACTATAAACCAGTATATATATATATATATATATATATATATTTCAACATCACAGAGGTTTTGGAAAATTACATACGAAAAATTAAAATACTACTATTGGCGAAAATTGCTAATGGCTATCACAAAATTACCTGCATTTTCTGCTTATTGAAGAGTTAGTGATAAACAACCAAATGTAAGTTCAATTCCAAAATTTTTGACAAAAAAAAAATTTTTAATCCGCACAAACACTGATTTCATATGTAAATTAAGCGTATTTTTATATAATCTAAATTTTCTAATGAACTTTTTAAAAATAAAATCAGTAACAATTTTATTTTTAGATTTATTTGTACCTTATTATTTTCTAGCTGATATAGCCATTTTAATTATATAACGAACAGACCTGATAGACAATAATATTTATTTAAGGGGCTCATGGATTGAAAACTTTTCAAAAAATCGATTTTTTTATTATCTAATTTGATTATTCATTGAATTCTTAACTCAATCAAAAAACCGCATAAAAATATTTGCATTTTTAACGGAATTATAAGCATTTATGTATCAACATTTCCATAGCCGCATCCATATAATTTCAACTTTAAGTCGCGTTTTCTCAAAACTTGATTTTTGATGACTAACACCAAAATTAAAAAAAAAAAACTATTTGATAGAATGGCTTATTTTATTTTATTTTATTTTATTTTATTTATTTATTTATTTATTTATTTTTTTTTTTTTTGCATGCATATAACATCATTATCTAGGTTATGAATTAATATATTTTAGACAGTTTAATATTTTGAGTATTTTTAATGGAAAAAAAGTTGTATTTTTTAGGGGTTTTTTTTAATTTTCAACTTTGAGAGATTTTTTAATAATGTTTTTTTTTTAAGTGACAGTTATATCCTTAATTCATAATCTAGATAATAATGTTATATGCATGCAAAAAAAAAAAAAAAAAAAAAAAAAAAAAAAAATCAAGCCATTCTATTAAATAGTTTTTTTTTAAATCTTGGTGTTAGTCGTCAAAAATCAAGTTTTGAGAAAACACGACTTAAATTTGAAATTATATGGATGCGGCTATGTAAATATTGATACATAAATACTTATAACTCCGTTAAAAATGCTAATATTTTTATGCGGTTTTTTGCATTGAGTTAAGAATTAATTGAATAATCAAACAAAATCATAAAAAAATCTATTTTTTGAAAAGTTTTTAACTTCTGAGCCCCCTTAAACGTATTCGCTCTATTGTAACTGATGTAATCTTAGACATTATCAACGAAAGTTTGTGGTTTAACCATTGAAAGTTATAGGAATGTGCAATATCTCACGAACTATTATAGATAAAAGAATTTGATTAGCACCATTCTTTGCAGCATAAAAATTTACACTAAAATATGGTATCAGTCAAAATTAGATTTTAAAGGAAATTTTGTAATGTTCGTTCTTTCTTTTATTTTACTCCCTTTAGAGGTGTAATTTTCGAAAATCCTTTCTTAACGACACTCGATGCCGTAAGAAATATTTTTACCCTATTTTTCAGGAATATACGTTCAGTAGTTTGGGCTGTGTGTTGATTAATCCCAAATTCAGATTTTCTTATATATATATATATATATATATATATATATATATAGATTATTAACATCATAACTTCCGGCTCAATTTTCTGCATTCTCTATGGTCAGTATTTAAGAAAATTATTAAAATTTTTCCAGAGTTTTGTTCTTCACAATAAGACTTTGTTATACATTTTAGTTTCCTTTAAATTTTTCTTAAACAATATGTAACTAAGTTTAATAAAGAAACAAACCCATGACCAACTCTTCATTTTAGTAGTTTTTAGAATATATAAAGTTTAAATAAGTTCTTAACAATTTTCCGTATTCTTGCATTAAAATATGCAAAGTTTTGTCTGACAGATGTTACGAAAGTTTAAAACAGTAAACTCTGAAAAGTAATGGTGAAATGGTTCATGAGTTTTGCAAATCAGTAATTTTTGACAAACAGTTTTAAACATATTTCTTTTTCATATCAACTAAAACGACCTGTGAATACTTTGAAATTGACATAGAGAATGATAGTAACGTTTTTTGGGGGGGAAAATCTACTTTATAAAAATGGTTAAAAGCACTTGTTAATTTTTATTTAAAAAATATACAAACTTTTTATCAGAAAAGTGAGTTTGTTCATTTGTTTTGTATAGTATGTTGAAAAAAAAGAAGATAATTTTTTCATTTATATTTAACCATATTTCTATTAAAAGCAATATTTCAATAAAATAGTATATTGTTGCTGAAATGTTAAAGTAATTTTCCTAAAGAGAATATTGTTTTAAGACACCCTGGCATTACAAATAAATTTTAATGCGAACTTTTCTTCAGTAAAGTAAATTTCTTATATTTGTTTTGTGCACTACGTAGAAAAAACAAGACAATTATCACTTAGTTATTTAACCACATTTCTATTAAAAATATCATTTTAATAAAATCATACTTTGCTATGGAAGTATAAAGTAATTATTCTAAAGCGAAATTTGTTTTAACCAGCAGTGAGATTACGAATAAATTTTTACACAATTTTTTTCAGTAAAGTAAATTTGTTACATATTTTTTGTGTACTCTGTAGAAAAAAAGCAAGACAATGTTCTCTTTGATTATAATCCACATTTCTATTGAAAATATCATAAAAAAACAGCACCTTTTCAGCTTTCTTGTTGCTGAGGATTTTTTAATTCGGAAATATTTCTTTATTTATATTGTAAGAACATCATATTTGTACATTTTATAATTCTACAAAATACTAAGAAAACAATTTAAAATAAAAAAATTGAGTGAGGCTATAAATAATGCACAAAACCCCTGTAAATTCAAATTTAATTAATCCTTCTAATTCCTTCAATCCTTCTAAAATCCTTCAAAAATTTATTAAATGATTATGGAAATCTTTTAATTTAGATTAAACAATTTACGTAAAATACTTTAGAATGTAAAATTTTCAAGAATTCATAATGCGGTAGATAAAGGGTTAAGCAACCCTGGGACTACGAATAAGCTTTTATGGAAACTTTTCTTCAATAAAGTAAATTTGTTACATTTGTTTTGTGTACTGCGTGAAAAAAAAAGACAATTATCACTTTAATATTTAACCAAATTTCTATCAAAAATATCATTTTAATAAAATCACACTTTGTTGCGGAAGTATAAAATAATTTTTCTAAAGCCAATTTTTGTTTTTACCAACAGTGATCCCATTGTTGAAGCTACAGAAATCTGTAGCTTTATAAAAACTAGTTTTGGGAACATATGTCTTTTTTGCATAGTGTACAGATAAAATTTCAATAAGCATTCTACTACAGAATTATAGAATTTTTTTTCTTACAGTATGCTACATCCATTTCTTTATCTAAAGAAAAAAAGTTATTGCATTTCACATTTTAAAAAAGTTATAATAATTTGTTAAATACTAAATTTTGTTTTAACAAATGTTTTGCACAATGTAGATAAATATATATATATATGTCAATGTAAATGCTTGTTTGAATTTTTAAAACATTGCCACCAAAATTTATCTTATTTACAATTTATGGATTCTAATTTCAGAGACGTGGAATTAAAGTGAAGCCTTCCGTTTTTGTATCTATCAACCATTCATTCTGTGTTATCACTTTCGTACAAGATTTCTAATAGATGAAATTTTGACACCCTAGTTAGATCAGGGCTGTCACAGGAGACTGTTTTTTAATTCTAAAAAAAGTTATAATAATTTGTTAAATACTAAATTTTGATTTAACAAATGTTTTGCACAATGTAGATAAATAAATATATATATATATTTGTCAATGTAAATGCTTGTTTTAATTTAAAAAAAATTGCCACCAAAATTTCTCTTATTTACAATTTTTGGATTCTAATTTCAGAGACGTGGAATTAAAGTGAAGCCTTCCGTTTTTGTATCTATCAACCATTCATTCTGTGTTATCACTTTCGTACAAGATTTCTAATAGATGAAATTTTGACACCCTAGTTAGATCAGGGCTGTCACAGGAGACTGTTTTTTAATTCTGACTTGCACCATTTTCTTAAAACAGAAATCTTTAATAAACTGTTTGACAACATTTGCAAGAAAAATCTACTTCAAAATTTACATTAGAAAAATACTGGTACTAACGGAATATAAAAGTAGTCGCCTGTGGCAGCCCTGTTAGATGGATCACAGCAGTTCCTATATTAGATACGTTTGGTATTGAGTTTAAAGTTTATATTCTGATATTATTTTAAAGCCTCATCCTGGATCATATAGTATGTGAAACACGATATAATTTGATTATATTATTCCATATGTATTATGTAAAGAAATTACATGATGATATTATCTTATATCGTGTAATTATGATTCATTTAAATTCTATAGAATAAAATAAGACGTGTTTGGCATGATTTGATAAAATTACGAGTCCGAATAGATTATTTTTTAAAGTATATATTGTAAATATATAAAACGTAATGTAAATCGATTACTTTTTAACATATTACTACTAGTATACTTTATACGATTTTTTTTTTTTGCTTAAATTGTAACTTAAGTAGTTGAAACATTAATTGATGTATAATAATATATCCATCAGAACATTCTTTTACATCCATTATCTGCGAATCAATACAAATGTACATATGCAGCGGGAACATGTGCAATGAAACAGTGCAATGAATCAGATTTATATAGAATTTCGCGTGAGATGTAGGCAAATTACAATTCATAAAATAGTTCGTGTTCACAAGTAGCTTTTTTTAAATAACTCTTTTCATTATACCTGTGAATGGTTTTTTTAATTAAATTTCGCTTTGAAACGTCTTAAAAAATAATTTATTTTCTCAGTATTGCTTTGTGTATATCGCCGATGGTGTGTACAAAACTTGTTGATCTGCTTATTAAAATATTTATAATAGTTAAAGTACACTGCTATCACTTTATGTATATATAACTTTATTTTATTGTAATAATGCTTATTATACATCATTGCACTCAATTACACAACTGTAAACTTCATAATATCTATTACATTTCATCTACTGTCCTTCATAATTTTCATTATAGACTTATGCATTCACAGTGTTGAATTCAGGTGGTTTTCACCAAGAAAGTATTTTTGGGCTCCAAAGAAAGGTATTGTTGGTGGGGATAAGGGTAAATTGCAGATTTTCCTAATTTTCCAAGAGGATAACCGATATCGCTCTTGTGAATTATTCAGGACCATTGTCTGAAATTACCACTATTTATTCATATCAATACCTTGATTTTCATGTATTGAATTCACATTAAGTATAAATAAAAGTTAGAAATTCTGTGTATTTCCAAAGTATAAATAAATATCATCTTATAAAGATTTTAATTACTTAAAAAAATTCATTACTGAAGTATGTGGAATGTTTTATAGTTTTCATTAAACGATATTTAAGTTTGAATTGTTAATTTTCTGTTTCTGCTTTATAATTAACCTTTCAGCACGTGCCATATCTGGTGCATACCTAAAAAAAATATAAATTTTTTATCATGTGTCCCGATTCTGACCAATATGATCTCCATCGTTAATCATGAACAATTCGGCGAATGGAACAACACTTATTTTTTCCATGTGAGATGGCTGAACTAGAAAAAAAAATAAAATTTGTGTTTCAAATACACAATAAATTTCGAACAAATTATTAAACTAAGACTCACTTTCATTATTACTTACACATCATACGTAGTATAAGTACCTCTTGTAATCGTTTTGAAAATCAGCCCCCCCCCCCCCCCAAAAAAAAATATATATATGGATTTACACGTTTCAGATACTGGAGATTCCAAAATACATATTTTTAGAAAATGCCGTGCGTCCGTCTGTGTGTCTGTTTGTCTGTGTGTGCGTGTGAGTCTGTAAACGCTCTATCTCCCGAAAAATTGAGATAGGAACTTGAAATTTGGTATGTACTTTAGTATGTAAGAATGGACGAAGCTTATTTAATATTGGTAACTTCGAATATTCGGAACTGTTTTTTTTTCGGCCTCACAAAAAATTCGTTCTGATGATTGTATATAATAATTTTCGATTTTTTTTAAGGAGTGGACGTAAATGGCCCAAATAAGACAAATTTTGCATAAAGAACGATGTCGATTGGATTATTATTTGCCGAGATATTTGTAATCCTGTTTTCCACATTCTTCGTTTTTTCAAGACCTTGTATTTCAATCAAATTTTAATTCAAAGATACATTTTAATTAGAACTGAGAAGTTTAATACATGCGCAGCATACTGTTAGTTAATATGATTATTATTTTTTAAGCTGTAAGGATGTTTCTTTAACGCAATTCGGTGCAATTAAATTTTGTTTTGGAATTGCAATGCATTTTATAAATAATTTACACACGTTTTATTTTCATATCTTATTGTATGCATTGCATATCCATGATGGGTAAGTATGGTGGTCCCCAACAACTAGTTTTTACTAGATATTTAAAATTATTTATAGAAAAATATGTTGCAAAGTGTTGATCAGATAAGGTTAATTAATGTAAGCTCATTTAGTTGCGAAATATAGCAATACAATATTTTAAAATTTCTAATTGTGAATATGTAGCACACGCCATAAAATATAAAATTACTGCTGAAATTTTGAAAATTTTAGTTTATTTTTACCGTTTTTCCCATTACTAGACCAATATATATATTTCAGGAAAACAAATCATAAAAATAAAACAATTCGCACAGTAAAGGGTTGAATTTGGATTTTTAGTACAGTTTTAGTATAATATTTTTTAGTATTTTTTTAAACAGTTCACAGCTGTATCCGCAATAAGGAAAGGGGGAATTAACATTTGTAAAAATGATGAAATAAATTTGTCACAAAATAAGCAGCGTCTGTTTTGTTACTTAATGAATGCCATGTAATTCAACATCGATATTTTCAGTTTACTTCATAGCAATGTATAAGCTTTTAGCAGCAGAACTTTTGGAAGTTTACAGAGAAAATAATTAATTATTCATCTGTAATAAATAATTTCCAATCACTTGCTAAAATGTTCTCAAAATGTAACTCAAAATGTAAGAATTCCTAAGGAGTGTAGGCTGTTTATAATAAATGATATTTTGGTGAATTTGCAAACAAATATAATGTTTGCGGTCCATGATTATAAGAATGACAATGATATTGAAAATTATTATGTAGTAAACTTGATGAGATTGAAATAATACTAGTTATGTGTGTATGTCAAACCAAGCACAGTTTCTAAATGCAGTAATCCCATAAAGGGGCTGGTCACCCAGCTTCCGAATTCCGCCTCACTAATGTAAAGTCTATGGACGTTTGATGCATTTTCGTATAGTTAAAATATCTTTATGAAAAATTAGTATTTTTAACTTTATTTTTTGTATACACTTCTTAAAATATGTCTCTACTTTTCTCAGCTTTAAATTTTTTTCTAAAATACATACTTAATTTTATCTGAAGTGTTAAAATCTTACTCACAGTTCATTTGCTTTTAACACAAAAAATAATAAATTCAGCGTAGATATTAGAAATATTATTAGAACTAACAAAAAAGAAACATCCGTTAGGAAGAGTACACAGAAAAGAGAAGTTAGAAATATTATTTTCCCCAAGAGATATTTTGAATATACGAATGCATCAAATGTCTATAGACTTAACATTAAACCAAAGGAAATATTTCGGAGGAGAATTCCAAAACTGAGTGAACAAACTGATGAACATTCACTAAGGTTAAGTTTGAAGAAATTCCAGTGAATATAAGACTATCTCTCCTGAAAAAAGGGAATGTGGTTTTATGAATTTTTTAATGGTCTAAAAGCAATTTATAGGCAAGGCAACATTTATTAATTAAATGTATATGTTGTAAATAAATTTTAATAATTATATACATTTTGTGCACAGTTCATTTGTTAGTACACGGCTGAAAATATTTATTGATATGGAATTGTTTGGAAGAACAGATTTTTTGTTTATGAATTTCCATACAAGGAAAAGATCCTGTCTCGATTTCTCTTTTAGATTTAAGACTTCTCTCTAATAAAGAATCGCATTCTATTACTTTCTTTACAAGTAGTTTATGTATGTTTAAAATTACCCAGATAATGTTTTTAGAAAACTTTTCACTTGCAATAAAAATTTTCAACTTTAGAAAATATGGGATTTTTTTATATATTAGCATCATGTCATGTTTCGGGTTTCATAATCACTGATGTATAGTATTTTATCTCAATTCAAGTGATTAAATTCTCGGAAGCTACACTGATAAAAATTTCTGTAAAAACACAAAAAAGCGAGACTGTCTGTAAATTTGCTCTAGTTAAATGTTGGCTGAGTTTGAGTCTAGTATTTGATTGAGTTTATCGGTTATCATTTTACAGATATTTGCCTTATCTTATATTTAATTCTTTGTAGGGATTTTTATGTATTTATTTTTAAAATATTTTTATATATATTAAAACTTATAATTCAAAATACGCGTTTTTAAAATTATTTTGTAATTTTATAAAATATATTAAGAAAGAAAATTTAGAATCATAAGGAAAAGGTCGATGAATGATAACATGTTGTCTAATAAGAACGGTAGGAGGGTATTTATAGCCCCGTTTTCAAAAAGTAAAATTCTCCTAAGTATTAAAATCATTATAAATATATTATTTTCATGAATAAATATATGTGTGATCATTTAAGTTGTACTATGGTATAATGAGTGGCAGAAATGGTATAACAATAAATAGAAAATAATAAATATCGCCTTCACATCATGCTGACGCTTTATTTTGAAAATATATGAAAAGTAATACATTACTATATTGCATTCTACATGTTTATTTATACTGGGAAATAAAAGAATTCGCAACATATTACAATAAGAAATCTTAGGAATGGTTGATTACATTATCAATTGTAACATCTGAAAGTACTTAATTCTGAAGGTTTCCAATAGCAGTTGCAGATTTTTATTTGAAAAAAAAAATGAAATAATAAATGAAACAAGAAAAGAAATAGAGAAAGAAAGATATATAACACACTATTGCTTGATCAATTTTTATTTTATTTTATTCAGTGAAGTATTTTAAATGTCGTATCTAGAAGGTTGTAAATGAGTCGGTGACTTTACTCTTAATCATAGCACCTGAAGGTAATCAGTTCTGAAGGTTTGCAATGGCATTTGCATTGCTGGCCTATTACATTGCATTTGCATGGCCTGTTATTGCAACAGGGTCTCTCTGGATAATGACATGACTTATAGAGTTTGACGCACCTGCAAAAAACATAAACTGTTCTTAATTGTCGACAATCAATTACTCAGTATTAAAAAACTAGATTTAATTACTTTTGCTTGTTTTTATTCTAAAACAAAACTGAAATGCATAACATCTAATTTATATAAAGCAGCAAAATTAATTCGAAGATACCCGTTAAATTCCAATTTATATTTCATGATTAGTGTTTCTACTTTTATTTCCTCGTGCATTAGCAATTTTTATTGGACGATTCGTCATTTGTAAAAACATTAAAATATTAGAAATACATTATTGGTCCCAATAGCAGCACAAAAAATTATGCTGTAGGTTTTTTTTTTTTACTTTGAATGATTTTTATGAGTATCTAAGATTTTAGGGTTAAAATTATTTTGATTCTATTTCAGTTGTAGAATTATCATTAGAGTAGATATATGAAAAATAAAAGTTTTCCAAACGTTAATTCTCTAATACATGTCTCAATCCTAATGAAATGAAAATTAATATTTTATATTCTGTATCACGTGAATTTTCAAAGTACCATCATTTGTATTTCACTATAAAAATGTTTAATAATATTTATTAGGTCTTACTTTGCTCATTCACCTAAATACTTTGATATTGCATTTAACTACATATTGCAAAAGATTAAGGTTTAAAATGATTACGAGATTCACCAAATTATAGCCAAAGGATCCCTTTATGCATTAAAAATAAAAATACAAATAAAATGCATTTTTTCTCTATGTTATAGTAAGCGTTCTTCAATATCTCTATTATAAGTTTCGAGAATTTTTGTGACATAAAAGTTTTGTGCATTGAAATTGAATTGTCTTATGTCTATCAAAATCAAATAATATTTTTTTTACATAAAATGATATTTTTATAATATTTGTTTTTTACTTACACTCCGTCCCTTTCAAGCTCTGTATTCTCTGCTGCTAAAATAAAGAAAAATCATGCATTAGAAAAATATGCTATCTCATCTGATTTTTTTTTTTTTTTTTTTTTTTTTTTTTTTACAAATTTACTTTAGATAGGTATTATTCGCATCACATCTTTTAGCAGCTCTATATAACGACTACAATGCTAAAAACAAAGTCAATGGAGATTACTCATAGATTGAAATTCGGATTACCGTTTGCCAAGAGACTATCGTGGTACCAATAATAGAACAACCCATCATACACACACACGATAGCTACCAGCATTTAAAGACTGATTTAATTGTAGCATATAACTATATGGTGAATGTACAAGAAATAAATTAATTTTGAAAATGATTATACTATTATATTTGATTCGCATTTACATTAATACTCGAAAATGACACTTTATTTCAGTTGTAAATAAAATATGTAATCATACATAACACACTTAAAATATATTCTGTTTAAGTTCTAATTTTTCAGTTAATTTACTAACATTTGTTGTAAAGCACATGATGTGAACAAATATATGAAGTAACATATTATATTGAGATACTTTTTTGTATTGTACTTGCAATCCAATTTGAAAAAATATACCACTTTTCTTTGTTTTAGAAATTCAGGTATTTTTTATCTACAGTCGTGGGGGAAAAAAGTGAACATCCCCTACTAACTCTGCAAAAAAATTATCGTACAAGAAACTTACTGGTACAATACGATTGGAAATAAATTTTATTTTTAAATAATGTATATGAAAATTGCTTAGGGGGGCATTTACATATTGGTTTTACTTATAATGGCAGATTCTCTGCACGAGAGATATAGGCCCTGGGGAAGTTGAAACGAAACTTAACTTTGTCTTTTTATAAAGCAGTATCTAATTCTGTCAGCATAAATGAACTCTACATCCTTCATTTAGTCTAAAAAAAAAATTCATGACATCCTTACTGTAAAAATCCAAGAAATTAATTATTTTAAAACGAGCATCCTTCTCCAGGTGCTGTATTTACATTTAAGTACGGTACTTGATTGTTGAGGAGAGAGCACCCTTCCTGATCAAGGCATCTTAGAGCCAGTCATTGAAGTGTGCTTAGTTTACAGAATAGCACAACCCGTTTTAAAATATCTAGTCATTTCTATCGTAGTTGGCATCTTAAACCATCATTTTGCCGTTTTTTAAGCATAATTTAGAAACAACTTTAATGAAAATTTTGAAATTTCCGATACCCACCAAGCAGGGCTGAATAAATCTAAATCCATCAAAAAATTGCAAGCTGCAGTTCATAATTTTTTCGAAAATTAATTGTATAATTTACAATTCATATAATAAAATTAAAAAATTTGCAAATTCAAGGTATTTATGTTTTTGTATATTAGTATTAGTGCTACAAAAAACAGAATATTAGGAATAGAAATTTAGAAGATATTAACAAAAATTTCAAAATGTAATTTAACATTAGAAGCACTAAATTTTAAATGTCTGTAATTCAAAAATTTACAGTTCAAATGACTTTAAATTTCGTGTCTAGGCATTGTTTGAACCGCAGATTTGAAATATCTTGTTAAAATTGGGTATTGCTTTTGATAAAAATGAATTTTAAATTCGTTTAAATATATACATGACCCTCTATTAAAAGTTCATATACATCGTTTACCCTTCTGAGCAGTTTGCCTGTATTTTTCCGTATACCAAAAACAACTATAATCTTCTGTAGAGTAAAATATTTTTAACATAATTGTATCTAAAAAGTCTATTAAATAATTGGGTATGAAGTGTATTTTAGAAACAAACAGGGAAAGACAAGTTTAATTAAAAATAATATTACATTCATTTTTATGAAAATAAAGGAAAGCCGTCAAGACACTCGGAAAATTTAAATATCATACAGATATGTAGATTGAACCGAATTTTTTCAAGTGATTTATTTGTGTATTTTTTACTATCTGTATTATTAGCGATTCTTTCACATTTTAACAAACAGAATTTAGTAAACTGATTACAATTTATTCTGATCTCAATACTTTTCTTTAAAAGTAAGCTATATATGCATAGCTTTCAAGCAATGGGATATTTTGGTAGTACTTCTTTCGAAAAGAACTGTTGTATTAATGCCGAACATTCTGCAAATAAATAAAGTAAAAATTGTTATTCTGAAAAATGTCATTAAAAAAGTGAAAAATTGAGTAACTATGTACATATCCACAGCAAGTTAAAAAACAAATTATTAATATAATTAAGTATATATCATCAATTGTGAACGTAAATACAGAATATTATGTAGCGATTTAACACTGTTTACTTTTTAATTTTTACTTACGGAAATCCACTTCTGAATCGGCTAATGTTAAATCTGCGATTGAGGCAACTATCAGAAATATAAGTACTCCTTTGGTCCACATATTTCACAGTATTTTTCCAAAAGTAAATATCTGAAAAAATTGTTAGTCATTAAGGGAAAAGAAATATCACTTAAATATTACATTTATTTCTGTTTGTTTTAAGTGTTCGAAAACTTCTATTCACATAATTTACAGGTACACTGGGTGTTAAAAGTTTGAGCAAACCAGTGTTTTTAGAAAAAAAATGAACTTTTTAAAATAGACTATCTACACGTATTAATAATATCTTACCCCTATATACCCCTTAATAATATCTTACCCCTATTATCAATAAAATTATGTTTCAAATTTCATTCTAAACAATGGAGTGTTCATATGGACCACAAATGACTGCGGAAATGGAAACTTGACTTCCAATTGTGCTTTTTTTTCTCAGATAAAACATGCACTGTCAAAAAAAAAAAAAAAAAAAAAAAAAAAAAAAAAAAAAAAAATTCTAATTTTATGGTATTTTATCGTAAATTGTCCCGCAAATGTACGGAAAATCACATAAACGCCAACTTCCGCTATTTTTTGTGTTTTACGGGCAAAACGCGACAATGTAATGACAAAGACCGTTGATATAAGAATACAGTCCATTTTTTACGGACATTGATGATCTCTGCAGCAAATAAACAAGTTGGAAATTGCACGTAAAGCGTAGCAAATGAGGTGCGTTCTTTGATAACGAAGTTTTAAAATATTCAGATCTTGCTGATATAGTAGAGCGTACTTTGGATACAGTATAGTGGTCGAAATCTTTGTGTTCCTGTAAATATGCAGGAAGTAATTTTTATTATACTTCATTAACGTATATCTTATTCATGAAATGTGAAGTAGTTTAATATAATTAAAACACTCCCCAAACAATGTTTCCCCGTATAACAGTATTTAGCGGAATACATTTGTGTGGCCCTGTAATTTAATAATAAATATTTTTTGCATCACAGATTGTACAAAATGTATTTTTTAGTACATATTTCATAGATTCATATCAATTCTGTTATATTCAAATGAGTGCAACACCATTAAAATGCATTTGAAACTTTTCCCCCATTGACCGTAATGTAACGGAATCCTTTTGATTGTCCCTGTAATTGATCTATCCATCCGATTTTCATAAAATTTGAAATGACTCGACAAAATTATGTAATAATTATGTATTTTAAATTCCAAACGATTCGGTTGGCTAGTTTTTGCGTTGTTATATGCGGACGGACAGACGGACAGACAGACGGACAGACGGACGGACTGAGCGACAACAATAGGTGCTACGTATTTACATAATTACGAACGCACCTAAAAATTAACGGGCCTGTCGGACCGATATAAAGGGTTAAACAAAAACGAAATAATAAGAGCTATTTTCAATAAATACGAATTTAACGACTATAAATAAAAATGTGCGGCACGAGCCGATGCTAGTTTGACAACATTAATATATTTGACCTGATTTGGGCCTAGAAATACAGCCCAGAGCAGACCTCTATAAACAATTAATAAATGTAAATACAGTTTTCAAACATTTTACATTTGAAGCACACATTCCCTATTCAACACTCAACGCGGAATTAAATTATACGATGTTACAAGTAAATAAATTTAAAAAAAAAAACTGAATTAATAAAAATAAAATTAAAAAAAAAACAAAGTACAAACATTGAAAGTTTATATATTGCATACAATTAAAATACATCTCCTTAATAATAATTATAAATGTTAAAAATCTCTCTAATAATGATAATAATAATAATAATTATAAATGTTAAAAATCTCTCTAATAATGATAATAATAAATAGCATAGCATTTTATTTCAACTTCCAAGAATTGTTTCTAAAACACAGTACACACTTAACAATATTTGTCACTGGAAAACATTAAATTACAGAAAAGAGACTTAAGTTTTCTAAGACTTTGATTTTAAATTAAAAGCTATTTCATTGACTTATAAGCCAATGACATCAAAGACATATTAATAACATAGTTAATAGCAGTTAGAATATGAAATATAACTTTTCTAGTGAGAAGATCGGCATCGGATAGTTACATTGCGTGCTGGGCAGAGATTAGGCTTGCATTGTTTTTCTGCATAGTCGAGTTTTGCCGAAATTGTTCTTAAGATGTGTAAGGCAGACAATATGTTTATTAAAAGTATTAATAGCGATAATGAACTTCTGTTTACTTAATCTATGGAAATATACCTTAAGATATTTTTAAATTCATTAGTCATCAACGCGAAAATTTGTCCTATTTTCTGGCTAATTTTTAATATAAAGGCATAAAATTGATAAGCGTGACTATTAAAAGAATTTGAAATCGAATAGCGGTTTACACTTTTGGCAAATACATTATTTACCGAGATATAAGAGATTCCTGACACGTGGCTGTAGATTTTCTCCCTTTCCATGCTGATGCTTCAAGATTTTGATTCAAAATATTAGCTTTGGCAGCATTTCCTAAAATATATATTGCTTTTATCAAAAGTGGATAACGCCATTCGATTAAATCGTTTCTGATTAACAATACCTGCATATCTTATGCGTTTTTTGAAAGAAATGAATTCAGAAATGTATCAGAAAGTAACTTCTTTAAATTTAAGAAAATACTTAATAAAATGATATAGAAATATTTTCATAATTCTACTTTTTATTATACAGCTTTAAAAGTATGATATTTGAATCTTTCTTCTTTTTTATTTTATTGCAATGTTTATTACTTGTATAATGAATCATTATTTGAATGTTGAAAGTAAGAATCTAAACAATCGTTAATGTTGCTATAGTGTATTTTCCGCAAAATATACTGTAACATCCTTCCATAAATATGTATGAATTATTATTTAAAATAATCTTAATTATATGTTAAAAACCGGAATTTTTCCAAATTAATGTAAACAGGCCTCTTTTCAATGGCCGGACTCGGGCCGAACTTTCAAATTTTACACTGGGCAGAGCCGGACTAAAACAGCGTTCGTTCGGGCCGGACCGGGCTCGGGCCTAGAAATACAACCCCGAGCAGAACTCTATAAGCAATTAGTAAATGTAAATACAGTTTTCAAACATTTTACATTTGAAGCATACATTCCCTATCCAACGGTCAACGTAGAATTACATTATACGATGTTGCAAGTAAATAAATTTAAAAAACTGAATTAATAAAAATAAAATAAAACAAAACAAAATACAAAAATTTAAATTTATATATTGCATAAAATTAAAATACATCTCTTTGATAATAATTATAAATGTTAAAAATCTCTCTAATAATGATAATAATAAATAGCATAGGATTTTATTTCAACTTCAAAGAATTGTTTCTAAAATAAAGTAGGGGAAGATGATGATACTTGAGACATTTTTTAATTTTAATTTTTTTAAATTTTTTATAATTTCTTAAAACAAAATAAAATATTCAAAATAAAAATCTGATATTTTTTCTTTAATTGAAAACCACTTTCAATTAATTTTGAACTATTTTTCTATGTCTAATAAATTTTTACTTTTTCTCTTACATCGTGGCTCAAGTATCCCCCTCATGGGGATACATGAGCCATGGTGAAGGGATACTTGAACCAGTGTGGAAAAATACCCACAAAAGTAATTTTTTTCGCTTTATATTTGCACAAATATTTTACAGAATGATAAATTATGATACATAAAGTCCTTCAAAACAGATGAAAATCTGTTTTGAATTGTTTTGATTACTTCTTAGAATCTTTGGTAACATGTTTGAAGAATAAATTCAGAATGGTTGTAACGCCACACATCTTTTTACTTTTACCTACATGGTAACTCAGTACTGCCATCTGTTGGAGACTATAAAAGAAATTTCTTTGATTTAAAAAAAAAAAACACTTACAGTAACAGATGTTACAATTTCAATTAAAGTATTAGAGATTATAAACTGTAAAACAATTAAAAAAATTATTTTAATGTAATAAATGTCAAATTGAAAACTTCGTAAAGCATGCAGCTATTTAAACTATTTTAGATTCAAAATACAATTTACATCATACTTATTAAATTTATGTATATTGTTGCAACTTTAAATAAAACTTTGATAAAAAAAATAATAATAATAAAACCATGCACCTAAATATTTACTCCATTAGGGAAAAAACAACTATTAATCACCATACTTTGAAAATGGTATCAAGGTGTGTGATTTCTTTTTTACATGTTCAGAACTATAAATATGTTACCATATTGCCAGTTTTAGAAAGAAAAATTAACCAACTGTAGAGATAATAAGGGTGGCTCAAGTATCCCCTATGCTCAAGTACCTCCACTCTCCCCTACACACTTAACAATATTTGTAACTGGAAAACATTAAAGTTCAAAAAAGAGACCTTAAGTTTTCTAAGACTTTAATTTTATATTAAATACTATTTCATTAACTTATAGGCCAATGACGTCAAATCATATTAATAATACAGTTAATAGCAGTCAATAGCAGTTAATAGCAGTTAGAATATACAATGCCTGAAAGTGTTTAAATTTTTATCAATGAATTTTCAAAATGAAATGACTCATCACTACACATTGTTTTATATTTTTGAAATTAATTCTAATTTCTGAAATGTTTGTTTCTTTATAACTTTAATCTGTTTATTTTTAATTTAGTTTATAATTATCTTTTTCTTTTAGAATTTAAAACATTATAATCGTATAATTTTCGGAGATATTAGAGAAAATGAAAAAGAAGACATGTGGCACAACATAAATTATTTCCGTAAGTCGAACAATTGATTGATTGAACAACAGTGATTGACGCGATCAATAAGGCGGTCAACCGAAATTGTGAGGATTCAGAAACTTGGATATTTATAAATAGATTGGAACAAGGAAATGATAGGAATTTCAAAATTTTAAATTTTTAACAAATAATAACATGCGTATTTAATTCATATAATCTTAATCGCTGCTTTATTTTGAACCTTTTCGCATTTTACATTGCCTACGTGTATCTCTGGCAATTGATAAATTAAAGCACGTTTCAATGTCTGCGAAACACTCTATGTAATTTACTTCCCTGTTCAAAAAATAACATTAAAATGATGTTCTAAATTCCTCTTTTATATTTCTGCTTAAGAAGTGAAATCCCCAATATTGGCTAAATGTTGATTTTATATTAGAATTATTTCAAGTTAAATAGATAAAAGTTATGAAGCCATTTATAAATGTATATTTAAATAACAAACATTACCTTTAAAAAATAAATAAAAAATTCAAGTATTTTTCAATTATTTGTGAACTAGTAATTTATCTATCTGTCAAATTTGTAAATAACTCCAATTTCAGAGTATAGCAGATACTTCGACTTCAATCACCTATTATTCTGTCAATTTTAATCGTTGAAGAGCAGTACATTTTTCGACGTGTCAATTTAGTGTGATAGGATATACGACATGTACTAGATATAACTTATAAGAACGGAAAACTCTATACAAAATTACATTTCATACTTTTTGAAAGAAAAGTTGATATTGACCCACATTGTTTTTGAAATACTTCTTTGCTTTATTTAAAACAATTTTATAATTCGAACTTTATTGCTAAAGTTTTAAGAATTAGCCATTAGACATCGTTGAAAGCAGATATCCTGTAAATTTTTTATTAGTTCGAGATTAATGGCTGGAGATTTAGTTCTTGAAATTCAATTTATTTTACTTTCATGAAAATTAATCTGCAAAGGTTCTACGTTATTATGTCTGTGCATATTTTTCTGGGCTTTTCAAAAGATAGAAATACAAACATGTATTTGCCTGAGGTCATTGAAAGACGGAAAAAACTTAACAATATGCGTTTTATTGAAAAATCTTTTCTAAATTTAAGCAAGGATGAAAAAGATCATTTGCTAAACATTGATTATGAAGCACTTTCAAACACGTTCAGAATAATGTAACAAAACCGCGGCGTTTAATAAGTTTGCAGGTGATGGTGCCCAGGCAGGGTTCGAACTGGAGATCCCACGGTCAGAAAGCGAGCGTCTTATCCGCCGAGCAAAAGGCTAGCTCGATCGCTTCCTGCGAGAAACTCGTTTTTTTTATTGACTGCGCACGATGGCCGCCACAAGTTAAAACATTATGTCTAACTCAACCATGTGGAAGCACATAACACATTTGAAACCCAATCAGCTGTTAACATCTATAATTGGAAAATTATCCGAAATTTTTCCGCAGATGTGAATGCGATTTTTAAATTTGTATCTATTAACTATATGTAAGTCAAAATTTAGTTAACTTAAGAAATACGTATACCTCAGTTGAAAATTCCCTTTCAGAAATTCCCTCTAATGAAAAGAATGGCACGTGAATACATTTGCAGAGTCATATATATGCGGAATATAATATATTTTATTCATAACGAGTAACATGCAACAAATTATTTAAACTTAAAAGCGCATATCTGATTTTAAAATGCACATTCCAGCAATTATTATTAGAAGACAGTTACCAATTTCTTTTGTGTATCCCTATAAATGTATAAAAATGCTATAAATACCCTGTTCTAACGTAATGATAGTGAAACTAAGTAATATATACCAGTTTTAATACATATGAAATATTGTAAACTCATTAAAATGCTATGCAAACGATTTTTTCCCATGTACCACAATGTAATGGAATTCTTTCGAGTTCCCCTGTAAATGAACAATTACAAACTTCTTACAAACATATACAAAACAAAACATGCTTTGATAACCCTTAATAAACTTTATCAACTGCAGGATAATACAAGTATATTTACAAGGGTTAGGGCGTGGATTAACGGACAGACAAATTGTTAGAAACGTAGTCTGTAAGGAAGAAAATTCGATTTGAGCAAAACAAGTATCGGAATTGCATGAAATTCCGTTAACCAAAGATAATGTACCAATTCAATAATTCACAGAAAGGAAAAATATGTTTTAAAAGTTTTAGAAAGAACATATAACAGATATCAAGTTCAGCAACTTTATTCAGACTTAACAACGTAGAATGTCTGCTAGTACCCACCGATTATTTTTTTAAGAAGTAAAACATTTTACCTATCAAGATTTTATTTTCAATCCATTGTCCTCAATTATACAGAAATCTGCATTAGTAATAAAACCATGACATTGTTAATTGAATTGAAAACTGCAAACTCAAACATCCTCTTTTCAATCACCCAGTAAATATCAAACAATGCTGCATAACTAAAAGCGATAGTACAATTTAAAGCACATGTGTATGAAGTAAGTTTTGTTAAATCATACTGGCAATAGATAGGCACATAATATTTTCTTGAGATATATGTTTAGATTTAATTTTAAATGGAAATAGTTCATTAATTAATTTCAGACCTTGCGTGTATTACTTTTAGAATAATAAACTAATTGCATTTTTATTAAAAGAATCAAACGATTTTTATATGAAACTTATTCACTATTAGCATATAAGTGTATGATTTCTCATTTTTTTAATGATAAAAACATCACGGGATATAATTTTAAAATGTTGGGGCAGTTTCGGTACCCTTTGAACTTTTTTTTAAGTTTAGACATTTCAAAGTTCATTTTTGGCATAAAAAAATAGGAAATGAAAAAAAAATATTCTATCAAGAAATCGTTAGATTCCCATGGCAAAATTTGAAAAATTTAAATGAAAAAAAAGAAATTATAAAATGTATGTTCTCGAACAATTTTGAACATTTTGAGCTATTTTTAAAACCATTCTATCATCTTTATCTTAAGATAATTGGCTCGTGAGAAAAAATAAGATGTGGAAGTATGTGTAAAAATACAATAAAAACTGATTTTGTTTTGCATCTTTATGTGTGAAAAAAAATCTTTTTTTTTTCCTTTTTGTAATTCCAATAGTTAGTTTTATCAAGCAGACTGTAAGGTATACTAAAAGAATTCTAGTCAACTTCAAAATGTACGTAAAAGTTTAATCACTTTGCACATTCCTATCCTTCGAGAAAAAAAACACTAACTGAGAAAAATTATTTTTAAGTGTATTGGATCATGTCATTTAAAGGGACAGCAATGTAATAAAATCAACTTAAACTGTACATATACTACTCGGGTATTGATAAAATTTAATCAAAATATATTAGGGATAATAAAGTATAATTTAAGCAAAAAATTACAAAATCGATATTTTCGTCATTTTTTACCGGATGAAGGTTACCCAGACTACTTAGGTAATGCACAAACATATACTTCTTACCAAATAAACTTACCAAGGTTATTTCTATCTGTCTGTATGGTGACTACTGACTTTAAAAAAGGTTTATATACTAAATGTTACAGGTAAACACAATGCGTATTTGACATATCATGGCAGGTAAAAAAAAAAAAAAAAGAAATGTTTCAGCACTTGTGAAATGCTCTTTATATATTTTGTTAAAAATAATAGGGCATATTTTTGATCATTTATGAATTTCTTACAGGAAAAAAAGAATATACAACTGTCACAGTAAGTACATTTACAGTGATTTCTTTAAGAATGAAGGATTCTTTAGGATTTCTAATGATCCTTATTGTTTTTTAGGACTAAATTTTCCTATTGCATTCCTCATAGAAATTGTTAAATTGTATAACAATATTAATAGGAATGTAAAAGATAAAAAAAACTCTAATTTCAATATTAGGTGCGTTTGTAAAGTTATTCTCCAAAGTTCCGAATACGGTTTGTGACAATGAAACATTAACAATATTTTATTTGCATATTATTCTCTGGTTTTTAAAATTACATTTAGAAATGGTACATTATTGCAGGAACAATACAATATTATTGGTAATTTATTTCATTTAATTATACGTCCACTACTATAATTTGGCTTCTTAAACTAATTTATTCAGCCATTATGGTGAAAATTGAACTTAGAAACTGGTAGAATCTTGTAAAATTAAATAAATTTTTAACAGTTATTTTTAAGTGTTTTAAATGTATTTAGTTTGCTAATTTTACTGGGGTTTTTTTTTATTAATATTTTTTTCCAAACTCAATATTTATTAGCGCGCATGCTTAATCAAGACAGTCTTAAGTAGCTGTACTTCCTCCAAAAAATTAAGGGCATTATCGGATTATTTCTATTAAGAAACTGCACGTATTACCTATATATTATCAATCAACTGAAGCTTCAGTTTAGGTGTATTTTATTTTGTATCCAATCTACTTGGCCAGCATTCGGGATCTTTATAGTAAGTTCAAATCTTAGATTGAGTAAAATAACGGTTGAAGATCGGCTTACAAATTCTTTATTAGTAGACAAGAGTAAATTCTTTTATAAAACTGAATTTTATAAATTGAGTGGCTAGCCGGTTGAATGGAGCCCATAACCTATGATTTAAATTGACTACGCTGTATGTATTAAGTTACTGGAGCCAACAACCGAAGGATAGACTTCATTCATAAAATTTCTTTGACAATAGCATTTGTTTGCTGTATGGACTGTTCAACAGCATATAGCGTGGATAATAAAACTCCACTAAAATGATCCATACGTAAGATACAGTTATTGTCAAATTATATCAAAGGTTTTAAGTCTGGCTATCGTCTTGAACACTTTTTAACTCAGTTAGGAGAATTAAATTAATTTGATATCTACAATATCAATCAGTATTACTGAGTCATTGAGTACTATTGAGATTAAAGTTAACTTCTTTTAATTTTAAATAAGCTGAAATGTGTATCATTTGTAAAATTGGCGTCGAGATTTCAATAAACTAAATTGTTTCTTTGCTGACTTCTTAAAATGTGAAAAGATTTTGTTGGATTTTTATTTTTATTTTTTTCGAGTAGGGGAGAGGGGGGCATCTTTGAACAATTTTTCAGAAATACAATATTTTTCTTACTAGAATTATATTTTTTCAGTTTTAAATATTACATAATAAAAACAACGCATTTCTCCATTATATGAACCATAAATAAAGCATTTTCCAAAGAAATTAAATAAGTTGTGAGGATTTAAAAAAGTGAATTTTTTTTTTGCCCCATGTAGGGGTACCTTTGAACAAGCAAGGGGCACCTTTGAACAAATGAATAAAATATGAAAATATTGAGTTTTTATAAAAAGTTGCATATGTTACAGAAACATAAAGCAATATGAATAAAACTAAATAACTACATTTTGTTGAAATTACTATTTTTTTTATTATTTAACCAAACTTAAATCCATCAAAATTGATGTCAAAACTCATTGTTGATAAAACACAAAGTGTCCCTCTAGTTGTGTTTGGTTGTGAAAATTTTTTACAGTATCCTTGAAATACACCAATGGGATATCTGATGCTTCTGGAAAATAAAGTTTTTTCATTCG
The DNA here is from genome assembly GCA_964019185.1 of Maratus speculifer. Lineage (NCBI taxonomy): Eukaryota > Metazoa > Arthropoda > Arachnida > Araneae > Salticidae > Maratus > Maratus speculifer. The sequence goes on along the minus strand of OZ025292.1, from coordinate 306,019,120 downwards.
CTATTTTTTTAAGAGACCTGATATAAAATTCCATTTTAGCCGTTACCGTAGCCTGAAATAATGTTTAGAAACCTGTTAAATCATGAATCATTATTTTGTATCCAGGATTTGCAGTTATCAAATAAATGAATTTAGATTTGAATCTTCCCATCACTGATGCATACAGAGGTTTTAACCTATGTGTGCAGTACAGTGTTGCTAGTTGGCTACTTTTTTTTTAATTTGAGATTTTCTGACTGGCATTACTTTTTTGAAACGATAAATTACCTTTTGATTTCGCCTTAATTATCATGTCATTGAATAAGGTACATTTTATCATCTGTAAAATGTGGTGCCAATCAATAATTTGATTTTTAAAAAGTAGCCCGTCTGGCAACAGTGGTGCAGTAAGGGGAATTGTTAGCAGTATAAATCCATGTTTCGTGACATTTTTAGCCTCTTTTCACATAAAAAAAACAAAGAACAGAAATAATAATATTTAGATACATTAACAACTCTTTACTTAATAATTTTAAGTGTTCGCTTCAAATTATTTCAATATTTATCACCAGTTTATTCGGTGTTTTTTCGCTGTTCAAAGGTGCCCCAACTTTTTTGTTCAATGGTGCCCCATCACATGGAGTTCAATATTACAACGGTTCAATTCGGCTAAAGATTTTGAATAAAACAAAGGTTATAAACTAAATCTAACATATTTGTTTAAGAATTGAACAATAAAGTAAAATATTAGGGATAGAAGTTTGTAAACGAAAATCTTACAACTGTATTTTCTAAAGTTTAGATTCAAGAGGGAGAAAAATACATATCTTGTTTAAAAAGTACTGTTCATACAAAATGATACAGCTTTGTATAATTATTCCCTCGAAGCAGCAGTAATATATTGCCATATGCATTTCTTTTAAATAATTTATTTGAAGGAAAATATTTAGCTAGTGTTCAAAGGTGCCCCCAGTTCAAATGTGCCCCCCCTCTCCCCTAATCATTATTTTTTGTTTAGATAAATGGAGACTGGTGTTTAAAGAATTATTAATTCAAAATTGTTTTCGTTTAAAAGCGAAGCAGATAACTGGTAATAAGGTTCCAAAATTTTTTTTTATTATCTAAGTTTGATTTTCCATGCCTTTGTTATGTAAAGATCCTAATGGCCACAAGGATCAACATAGAATGCATCTTTTAAGAGTATCCGTTGCAATAATTCTCCCACAAAGCCCGCACAAACGTTTACATATTGAACTACTGTTGAACAAACCTGAAAATTGTACAGGTGCAATAACTAGTCGTGCAGTGCACATTTTTCTGGTAAAATTCAACGTGCTGGATATGGCGAACTAGCAAAATGCCAAGTTTAAGAGGTTATAGTCCATGTCAATTCAGGCAGCTAAATGAAAATCTTATCTTCATGGTCTCAGAAGTTTTTGAATTCAACCTATGTCAAAATTGAGAAAAAAATAAATTACCTGTATATTTTTGTTTTGCCACAAAAGAGTCCCGAAATACAGGGTGCACAGGTGGCATTCCGGACACCATTCCCCATTTGCGATTTTCGATAAAAATTTTAAAGTGCCCAATCTCTGGAACATGCAAGATATTTTGTTGCCTTTTATTTTCTAAAGATAAGATTTTTCTGTTTAAAGAAATATATCCCATTTTTGAAATATATATTTAATTTGTTTTAATCAAAATATTTTTTTTCTCAAAAATCCATTCCTAAAAATTTTGATATTTTTTATTCTTAATCAATACCACTAAGTAATACACAGTAAAGAGGAACTTCTACTTTTGAGTTTAAGAGCTTTTAAACATATTTAAAGAGAATTTTACAGGAAATGCATATTAACAGTTCCAGTAAAAGTCTCTGAAGTTTTGTTTATTACTATCACATGTTGATTACTACATATCCTAAACAAGTTAGAAATTGCACGTCAAACCCAGTAAATGTGGTACTATAAGTAATTCTATAAATATGCAGATCTTCGTGAAACAAGTGTTATATTCTTGGGCAGAGAAGCACGAATACAAAATTTATTATGTCTCTATATATTAAACTCAGTAACATTAAGAAATATAAATACATATTAAAAAGAACGTAATCACTTGAACAACCTAGAATCATTACCTATCATAGAATAGTATGGATTTAATTATAAAAATCTAGTTATAATTCGAAAGTACCTCATTTGCCATGTTTAATGTATAATTTTTAACTTATTTAGTATATGTAGTAAGTTACTTCAAATATAACAAAAAAATCAGAGTTTTAGAAATAGATTAGATAAATAAGTTAACACGTAATTAAAAAATGAGTTATTTAAGTTGTTAATTTGAAATAGTGAAAGCTTTACTGACCTGTCAAATGATTATCATCAAATATCATGGTTGTGTATTTATAATTTTACAACTTGCTTTTTCATTAATTACAGACTCCAAATTACATTCTCCAAAAATATATTTTAATAAAACATAAGAACATTGCAAAGTATAAAAAAATTATCTCATAATCGTAACTTAAAAGCAAGAAACAAAACCATGTACAAAATAAAGATAACATTTGATTATAAGATAGAATCACTGTGAAGTAAGCGAGTTGGTGGGCCATTCCTAAAATTTATGTCTCATACTTATTAATATTTCAAAGTTTAGCTACAGATGTTAATACTGTAATAATATTAATACTATGCCTACTTTGAATTTCATTAAACAATTAATCAAACAATTAATCCGTATAAAAACGAATAAATGTCGATCAGGCTCAAGAAACAAGCTATTTTCTGTAATAATAATAATTCTAAACAGAAAATTAAACGCTATTATCACGAACTGTGATAATCATCTGTAAATTAATTGCCATTCATTTGCATTTTGATTGGCGAATTTTTGCGTGTCTAAATCCACATGCACCATTGTTGCGATGGCTGAAGCTAATTTTGGTGATTGAATAAGAAAAGTCAATCATACATTTGAAAATCTGTTTATATCAGTTGTCTAAGTAAAAGAACGTTACTACCTGTCCAAATTTAATCATATTTAAAAAAAATTCGTTTAAATAAATTAAATTCTAAACGAAAATCGTTGGAATATTTCTTTTAAATATATCACTTTAAATATGGCATCATTTTCACTATTAAATGTTTGATTAATTACATGGGGGTTTCAAATATATGACTGCACAAGAAATTTACATCAATAGATGCAGATTATATTTTGGTGTACATCATCCAATAAGTTGCACGTTTGTAGTACTTTTTTATCTTATATCGATATTATATCTGAAGAACTAATGCTTCATTAAACTGTTATAACAAAATAGTATATACACAGAAATCTCTTGAATACAAAATATTTAGTTAGACCTTGGCTTGATCTAGTGCTTATGACATTTTTTAATATTGGTGTATTTCTATGATGTGTGTCGTTCAAGATTTCTGTTATCTTGATCTTAATCTATGACTCAACCTCTCTTAGATAGAATTTAAAAAATGTATGCCAGATGCTTCTTTTTCATCGAAGCTGGTTCAATAATGGCTTTGATCACATGTCAGGCAGCCCGATATAATATTACACTAATAAAATATTTGGAGTAAAAAAAAAGTAAACGAATAATATAAAATCTTGTAATTTAGAGATAGTGGTTTGACGTTTTATTACTGCATTCATGCAATTCTGATATAATTTTTAACCACATTCTTGTCGGAATCTCTCATTATTTATATGATATTTGGCTGTGGAACTGATTATATTATATAAGCTTGAAAATTATGATCATTAGATTATGACTATTGCTATGATCATTAGCTAAAACTTATTGTTGTTGTTTAGAAATGCAAAAAAAAATCATGTTAAAGATTAATGATTAAAAACTTACTGGAACTTAATTGTTAAACTTACTGGAACTTAATTGTTATACTTAATTGTCTCATTATTTATATGATATTTGGCTGTGGAACTGATTATATTATATAAGCTTGAAAATTATGATCATTAGATTATGACTATTGCTATGATCATTAGCTAAAACTTATTGTTGTTGTTTAGAAATGCAAAAAAAATCATGTTAGAGATTAATGATTAAAAACTTACTGGAACTTAATTGTTGATGTAAGTTTTGCAATAATTCGAGATTGAAAAAAGTCGCTTTTGCAGTGCGTTGTTTACAGCAGGGTATTCGAGGCACAAGCTTACGGCCCTAATTTTCTAGAGTTCCCAAATGCTACTGAAAAATTTCATTTAAAATTCAAATTTCAATTTTTTTTTCAATTCAATTTTTTTCTGAAACATATCTATTTAATCACTTTAATACAGCGCTTATATTCCTTTATAATTTAAAAAGTATTTGGTTTTTTTAATTCTTTTTTAATCCTGTTCCTCTTCTTGTTATTTTTTTTTAGGGGGGAAGAGTAAGGGGAGTATTTTGTTGCAATTCTTAGACATAATAGGCCTCTTATATTTTAAATTACTGTAGCTTCACGTTGAGTAAAATTGAGTTTATTTTTTTAATCAGATATACTAGCATAGGAAATGGATAAGTCAATCCCCCATAGGAGGGACTAGCACAGAGAAGATAATCAGAATCATACAATTTGCTACAAAACGTCTCCTTATTTAAATCTCATAATTATGAAATAATTATTTAAAGTAAAATAATGATAATCAAATTTAATTTTTAATGACTATTTTAAAGTAATTATGAAAGTCAATAATAGTTATTTTAAAAAATATCTTTACAATATATATATATTTACACAAGTACCCTATCCGCATCTCTATGAGTATCTACGACCGAGACACAGAAACTTCTAAGTAGTTTTTGGTCGTTATTGGTCTAGACACAGTAAGCTATCAGAAAATGAATTTTATTTTTCCGTCGTGAAACATGATTGTGATAACTGTTTGGCCGGTACTGTATTTTTAAAGAAGTAAGCTCATTAGAAAATTAAAAATAATTTTAAGTTTGCATTTAGTGGCCTTCCTTTAAGAAAAACGCATCCATGATAATTATTCGCCCAATATTCTATTTTTTTGAAGACGTAAAACTCCTACGCGCATTTATTGATTTCTGTTACAGTAAGGTTTCCTGGCTGTAATAAGTCGGGGTGGGTAATAACATCAATTGTTAATGTTATGGATAATTATTCTGGAATATGGAGGATGACATCTACAAGTTCTGCGTTATCTGAATCACAACAGATAAAAGTTAATTTGCTCAATTTGAGAAACTAATCGCTGGAAAAGCACATGAACATCCGAGATAACGTCCGATCAAAAATTTGAGATTAGAGTTCTGCGATCTGAAGACTCTTATATTTATTGAGAAACAATTGCATACATTTATAGTGTATTTCATATATTTCAAAGACGTTATGGAATATTTTGGATGTATTAGCGAGGTAATTTGCAGTTTAAAATAGCGTAACAAGCGTACCGAGGTAATAGCGTCATCCGCTATCGGGATGCTTTTCAGTGCTGGAGCTACATCCGGTGAGGTTCTATTTTTCATTTCCTGTATGAGAGAGCATCATTGTTCCCTTTTAAACCAAAAAATGATAAAATGAAATTTGTATGTCCTATGTGCTGCTATTTTTTTATGTTAGGAGAAAAAAATATTAATTAATTTTCATTGCACCCTATAATTACAATTACGATAATAATAAAATTTGACACTTTCTAGGGCTGTAGGGTTGTATTTTTAGAATTGGACAATGTACATTCCTTTATTTCATCTTTTTTATATTTTTGTTTACATGGAGTTATAACCAACATAGGGGCCAATAACGCTAAATAGCTTTGATCAAGAAATCCGTCCATTACATTTTATTGATACATATATGCTAAAATATTCTTTCTTGTTTACACAGTCAACAAGCTTCTGTCTTAAATCCTATGTTTGTGTGAAGAAAAAAAAAATAAAACTAAGCCATGAAAATTTCTCGAGCCTTGATGTGGCATTATTACTCCAGGGCTCCTTACTTGTAATTAAAATTGCGTGATATACATTTCTCTACTGTTTCATTTTGTAGCAATATATGATATTTTATTCAGAGTACATTCAAAGGACATCAATAGTGTTCGAACTAAACATATTTTTAAGACCAGAACCAAAACCGAATTTCTGCAATATTTCTAGTTTCGGCCAAAAACGTAACTAAGCCATATAGAAAAATAATAATACCTAGATGAATTTACGTAAATATTGAAATGTTTTACGTGTTATAAAACACATTTCTAACAAACATACATATATATATATATATATGTATCTCTAAAAATAATACCAATAAAAACTAGTATGTTGTGGCCATCACAAAACTTTCTTCTATTTAAATTAAGTCAATTAAACCATTTAAAAAGTGTAAATAATTACATCGTGCATAATGTAGCCTAGCAGAGCCACCTATTGGGCAGTTCACACCAAAACCTTATCAGTGGCAATGTATCTCAAGGTATTGCGGAATCTGAAGTTTGGTGAAATTCTGTGCATTAGTTCTTGAGATATAGCTATCATGAAAATCATGAAAGACGTGGCATAGCAGCGCCACCTGCAGGCCAATTTACACCAAAACTTAATCAGCGTCTATGTATATCAAGGTCTCACATAATCTGAAGTTTGGTGAAATTCTGTGCATCAGTTCTTGAGATATAGCAATCATTAAAATCATGAAAAATGTAGTATAACAGCGCCACCTGCAGGCCAATTTACACCAAAACTTAATCAGCGTCTATGTATATCAAGGTCTCACAGAATCTGAAGTTTGGTGAAATTCTGTGCATCAGTTCTTGAGATATAGCAATCATTAAAATCATGAAAATCGTAGTATAACAGCGCCACCTGTAGGCCAATGTACACCAAAAACCAATAGGCACTAATTCATATCAAGGTCTAACTGAATATAAAATTTTATGAAATTTCGAGCATTAGTTCTTGAGATAGAGCGCCCACAAAGTTTTCATCACATACATACAAACAGACTGACTGACAGACTCACAGACAGACGTTTTCTAAAGTCAAACCGACTTTAGAAAATGAACGACTTTAGAAAATGAATTTTGACAAAAGTCAAAACGTGTTCAGGACCTTCTAAAACGTATAAATCCGGCGAAAATTTTCATGAATCCAATACTTTCTTCTTGTAAAGATAGAAGAAAGTAATAAGTATTTATTACTAAATATTTGTTAATTATTAATTCAAAAATTAATTAACAATGTTGATTAAAAATGGCTTAAAAAGGAACTTCAAAAAGGAATATTTTTTTTAAGTAGCATTTTATAAATATATAAAATAATAAAATAACAATAAATGTAATTAACATTTATTAATTTTAATATCTGCTAGATGTATTCAACTTTTATGCTAATACATGCATGCCACTGTTTGAAATCAGGTGTGCCATTTGCTAAGACTTGGAAAAGGTAGTTGGATCCTCAATGGATATGATAAAAATGTATCAGTTATTATAGGTCAGATTAAAGAATGCCCATAACGAAAAATAATTTGTTAAATATAATAAAAAACAACAACAACAAAGTCTGTTAATCCAGAAATTAATAATTATCAATTTTATTTTCCATTTAAAAAATCCCAAACTGAGGTACATTTAACATAAGCATATTTAATATTATTGAGTTCTTTAGGAAATTTTTTATATATATGTAAGGACAAAATTGAATAATTTTTTTGTCAAATGTGCTCAACAAGATCAAAATAAATATTTAGTCTTTCCCACGAAAGAAATTTTTCCATCCCAACCAGCTGAGAATATTTTGAAATGACACCCATGTTCGAAAATTTTACCCCTGAGCTCAAGCTGGCTACTTATGATCTAATTAAAACGATTTATTTGTATATAAAATAAAGTGATATAAATTCATACTCTAAATCGTATGATTTTTTAATTACATTGCTTTCAACAAAATAAGAAATGATTTAGATATACGTGACTCGATTTATCTTCCATAATGACTTTTGTAAATGATCTCTATTTGTTCTATGCACATTTCTAAGAGAATATTTAAAATTATTCTATGATTTGAAACTAAAAGTTTTCTAATACTGTTCAGTTTGCAACTTTTTGAGTACGTGGAAAGCGTCTTCAAAGCTTAATCACATATGCACTGCTTGTTTTATAATGTGCACTATCGCGTTATGTGAATGACGACTGATAATTTTAAACCTTAAAGTTCGCAGCAGTATATAAAAAATGACAAAAGAGAGCCTCTCTATAGCTTAAACCAATTCGTAATGTTCAAAATTTCTTAATGAAGAAACGAGATTTTTGCAAAATATATAGTTTTCGACGAGTTTCGTTCGATCCTGGACTACTTTTTGACAATATTTTTTCCAAAAATGATTTTTGCAAAACTCAGATTTTGAGGCAAAAAAGACAACGAAATGGAATATTTGTTCGTATCAGTCATTAAACGCCTTAATGTTAAACGGAATTTAAAACTATCTTATATAATTCATTGAAATAAATTAAATTCAACTTTCAAAACATAAAAATAACAACAATATTGTAAAACGAAAAAAGTTTACTTTGGACGTACCAGAGAGTATTCTTCATTTTTGACAGGATAAATCTCTTTTTTTGAAATGTCAATTCGGAGAATGTTCTGTGGATTGCATCGGCAAGTTTTGCAGCCATTGGAACACACACCAGTCTTGTCCATTCGTTGTCAAATGAATTCAAAATCATGTGTGGATATATTACCTAATAAATTATTGCCATAGATGGTGATTATTTGTTACGAAAAGACAATGAAATTTTAACTGCGTGTTTTGCATCATGTCCATAGTTCGCAGTCTTTTCTGTCTAACTTTTGGAATGGCCATTAAATAGCCTTGATTTAAACACTACACTGTGAAGCTTTATAGCTAGAGAAGCATGTAAGTGTGGTACACAATAATATATACAATTTGATGTCGTTTATCTAATTAGCACTGAAAAACATGTCTAAACAAATTTTAATTGAACTTTCTGAACCAATGACTGCACTATTAATAAGAGTCATTCAAAATAAATGTAATTTTATAGAATATTTATTTCGAGGAATATTCCATTATATCTGTATAATTTTTTTCATGTTTCACATCATATATTTTTGTTCATTTCTGTATTACAAATTTTATTCTAATTTAATTTCATATTAATAGTTACCTAATGTTTGTTAATTACGAATAGTAATTAATATTTGATTGTGTTTTCAGTTGATGATTATTTTAACATCTATTACTCATTTTTCAAAGTGTCTTTAAATTTTTTCTATAAATGTTTAAAATAGCAGTCTTAAATGACCTCTTGAGTGGCACGTAAAGATAATTTGATCAAGAACGAGTACTTTTCTTCAATTTGGATTTAGCCTTTAAAAAATTCTCGTTGTAACATTTAATTTCTTGGAAACGTGTGCTTCGAATTAAATTTCTTTTTATACTCTTGAAGGGTGAAGAGTTTATTTATGCTGACAGAATTTGGTATTGTTACTGAAAAAACAAAGTTAATGTTCCGTTTTAATGTGTAGACGGATCTCTAAATACATTTTATGTTACACCATTTAAAAATAGACTTTATTTCCAAATCATTAGGCATATGCAATTTTCTTCTATACATTTTTTTGCATAGTTAGTACGAGGTGATTATTTTCTATCTTCCACGACTATACATGTACTTATCACTTTAAGAATATTAATTTCGACAAATAGTAATAGACAAGCTCATATTAATAATTTTTACTTTCTTCTATCTTGAATAGAAGAAAGTATTGGAATCGAAATTGTTTTCGACTTCCGGTTTTCGACGGATTTACACGTTTTAGGAGACAGAGATTCCAGAAAACATGTTTTTACAAAATGTCTCTCTGTCTGTGTGTCCGTATGTCGCCATTCTACCATCAAAAAGTGTATAAAGATATACATAGAATTGAACCAAATTTTTTCTGAATGAATGTTTTTGGCTGTAGCAAGCGGGTCCTCCTTCGATTTTGAAATATTCCGCCGGAAGGGGGCGCTGCAATCGAGATTTTTGTGCCATTTGCAATATTGTACCGACTAAAAGTGCATGAAGTTATGAATCGAATTGAACCAAATTTTATGTGTAAGTGTATGGCTATGGCTAGTTGGTCCTCTCTGAATTAAAAAAAATCCGCCAGAAGGGAGCGCTGCAATAGCAATTTTTGTGCCATTTTCACTATTGTACCACTTAAAAGTGTATGAAGTTATGCCTAGAACTGAACTAAAATTTTTGTGTATGATTATTTTTTTGTATGGCAAGTAGGTCCTCCCTGAATTTGAAAAAAAATCTGCTATAATTCTATTTTTTATCGACTCGTGCAAAGACGGAAACTCGTTTTACTCCGATTCATTGACTGAAGCAGGAATTTAACATGAAAATCAGAGTTGGTATAGTATTGAATTAAAATTGTTAAGCATTAACATGAGTAACTATTTTTTTTAAAATATTAAAATGTACGTATTTAGAAGAAAGTTTTGAGAATGGTACATCCAACTAGCTTTATAATAAAAATGTGATACAATTATGCTTAGTATTATTAAGAAATGTTTAACTTTCTGTTTGAATAAAAAGTAACATAACACACTATTGCTTGATAAAAATTTTATTTCATTTTATTCAGTACAACATTTTAAATGGTGTATTAATAAGGTTTTAAATGTGTCTATGACACTATTTTTAATCATAGCAGCTGAAGGTAATAAGTTCAGAAGGTTTACAAAGACATTTGCATTGCTGGCCTATTATATTGCACTTGCATGGTCTGTTCTTGCAACAAGGTCTTCCGGGCGGGTCGCATGGTTCATATTTTAAGGAACAACTGCAAATAAAAAAGAATGTTTTACTCTTAAAATATATAGAAAACTAATTTTTACAACCCACTTTCACATTGCAATGCGCAATCCCTTTCTATTAGTGTTTGAAAACCTCGGGGTAAACGGTGCTTCCGCAGTCACTGGCCTCCAATGATGAGAGTGTGTTGTTTTCTGCACGTAGACAGGTATATGAAGTAACGTCATCTGATCAAGGTTTTAAATTATGAGACCAACTTGAGTAGTCATTTGCAGTACAAAGAACAGGATGTAATGTTAAGCAAACTGAAAAAACATATGTTCAAACGAGAAGCAAATACTGCAGAAATGATGACGTGCGAAGCGAAGAAATCAGGTTTATTGATGAGCGAAGAAATCAGGTCGGTCACCCGCCCCGATACTAGGTATCTAACCCGTTAAGCTGAGATAACTAGTCAGGTAGGGGCCTGGTCATCGGTTAGAAAGAAAGAACAGTACATGAAGCAATGATTTTGTCTTAGGAATTTCAATTTATTCGTTCTCCCTTGCCGACACACTAACACCTTTCGCCTCATAGATTTGTAATCCGCCTAAAACCTATCTACGCAACTTCTCGCGCGTTTTCCCACCCTTCAAATATTCCTTGCTATATTTTCATGATGTCACTTTGAAGGTCACTTTTGATGGAGAACATAATAAAATATAGTTATATTCATCTAATGTCTTTGACTAAAATATCAAATATTAACACTAGTACATCAAAGATTTTTTCCTCAAGTTTGATAATAATACTTCTCACCAGAATTTTTATTCAAAATTACTTAATCAATTCATTTAACTCAAATCTACGTGGATTAAATTTAAATTATTTTGAGAAAGTTTTTCTGGCTCGAATTGATATTTAATCCCATGATTGAAGTCAAAACGGCTCTTTTCGTACTCTTTCTAGTATTCATATATAAATTTTTTGCATAGTTAGTACGGGGTGATTATTTTCTATTTTCCAGTACTTTAGATGTACTTATCACTTTAAGAATATTAATTTCGAAAAATAGTAATAGACAAGCTCATATTTATAATTTTTACTTACTTCTATCTTGAATAGAAGAAAATATTGGAATCGAAATTTTTTTCGACTTCAGGTTTTTGACGGATTTACACGTTTTAGGGGACAGAGATTCCAGAAAACATGTTTTTACAAAATGTCTCTTATCGTTCTTGCTTAAATTTTTTTAATGGGTTGGTAGGTACCCTAAATTTTGTATAGACCTGGCCCGTATGGCCCGTGGAATATTTTTACCGGTCTACCCGGCTCGTTAAAAAAAAATATTCTAACTCTACCGGCCCAGCCTGTTAGAAAATTCAGAATAAATCCGCAGGTCTCCGGGCCGAGCCGAGTATGGACTTTGGACAAATCCCGATCCCGTGCAGACCTCTGATTTATATTCATTTTGCCGGTATTTACATTTGTATCGTGTATGAATTAAGAGAGACATATGTATTTTAATGTGCGTATCTTAAAGGAAAAAAATAATTTTTAAAATAAAGAAGAAATGAATTCAATACTATCATTTGAGACAAGAACACCATTTAGCGATTTATCACCTGCATCCGACTAACGTAAAAGTACTGCGGGTTTTGACTAACTTTATACTATAAAAAAATTGAATGCATAACAACAACAAACGTATGGGCTGATGTTATTATCGCAAAGACTTTTTGGTGTGACTGTCGGGCTGATGATTCAAGAAGGATTTAGCAAGAAAATATTATTATCATTAAAGTAAAATATTTTTATGCGTAGCATACTTTAAAAAAAAAGACAAAACTGGTTTCCAGACGCGGATAGTAAATTGAAGTATTCTGAAGCATTATACGAAATATAGATTTGGATAAATATTGAATAAAAATTATTCATTATTCAAAATATCATCAAGTTAAAGTAAACTAAGACAGCAATAGATTACAGCTTAATGGATAAAAATATAAGTATTTTTTTTTAATTTAAATTGTATGATTACAGTAGCAGGAAAAACGAGAACTTATAAAATCATTCTAGTAAAACATATAAGGTGACTTGGGAAAACAATGCCAAGTACTAATATTACGCGTATTTATGCAGAAATACGGGAGATGACACTGCGAATTGTGTGCAGAAGGTCTGTGAGTCAATTAAATCACACAAAAATAAATAAATAAACAAACAAACAAATAAATAAATAAATGTTAAAAGTTTATTTGTTCCATTTGCATTAATTTATCGTTGGAAGAAGCATGTAAATTCATTCCTGTTCTATAATTTTTCGAAATAAGTTGTGGAAGTTTCTGTGTATTTATTAGGAAACACTTTGTTTATGCAGTGTACTTCATTTGTTTTCATATATTTGAGATGGATTTTGAATGCATTTGCGAGGAATGTTAAAACTTAAAATAAGCTGCTGAATAAGTATATTGGGGTAATAACGCCACCCACTGGCTTTATTATTCCAGTTGCTTCTTTTAAGTTCTGGAAATGTATACGAAGAGGGGTTTTTTTATGCGCGAGAGAGCTTTATTGTCATTGTTGAAAACCAAAAAGTATAAAGAGAAATTTGTATGCCTTAAATACTTCTATTTCTTTTTCATGTCAGCAGAATAATATATCAAATGAATCTGATATTGCATCTGATCTGCATCTGATATTGCAATTAATGGTAGATAAGAAAAATTTATCATTTTCTACATTTCTAGAGTGTCTATATTTAGAAATGAATAATTTACATTTCATTATTCCATATTATTTTATAGTTTTGTTTGCATGGAATTATCACGACCTATGTGGGTAAAAACGTCAAAAGAGAATGGTAAAAAAATCATGCTACAACATTTTATGAATACATACTTGCTAAATTAAACTTACTTGTAAAACAAATTAGAACAAAGCCGAGAAAAACATGCTAGATCGTGTAGATGAAAATTAATGGTCGCCACTCGGCACGCGAAATTCTAAAATGAATGGCCAAAATCACAGTCAAGTGAAATCCAGCCACCTCATTGGTCGTTTGGTAAAGGAAAAATCAGGAACTTGTTTCTGCATTTGCAAAAGAATGAGGGGTAACGTAATTCTTAAGCGACTGTTACTGTCTGTACTTATTTACGATTAACCATCGAAATTAACTCATTTAAGATATTTTGATGACATTTTGTAAAGTGAGAGTGAAATATTTAGGTTATAAATGAAAACAGATGAGATTTACTTCAAAATTGCCGCTACGATTTTTTTTCTCGGAAAAAGGATTAAGGTGAAATTTTTCGAACTGCTAAGCGATTGTTCTCTGAAAAGGACGCGACTCACTGACCAATAAAGTGTTTGGGTTTCACCAGACTGTGATTTTGGCCCTCCATTTTAGAATTTCGCACTCGACACATGGCGATTTAAATTATAAAAGTGGCGATCAAAAATTAGCGATTGGTTGCCACCCTATTCACCATTCCTCAAGTAGCGAAAAAAAGTATGTTACCGATTGCCAAGTAAAAATACAGCTTTTTTCATGGAAATATGCACCTTTATTTTGATTAAATCTAATTATCAAATTGATTTATTCTTTTCCGTACCAGATGCAAGCAGATTTCAATGATTTGGCTGTATTTTCAATGTTTGGGCATTTCACTATGTGCTTGCTCTTTAGTGTGCATATTTTTCTAAGAAATATAGTTTTATTCTGCAAAATATATTCATCAGGATTCCACATGCATTTCAAGTAATTTATTACTTTTTACTCGCCTGTATGCAAACGGATTTTGAAGACACTGCAGTGTATTCGATATTTCGACTCCTGCCAGATGCTCAGGAGCTATATTTTTTCAAGAAATACTCTAATCCTGCAAAATACACTCAGCAGCTTAGATTTAACCTATGTGTATAGTGTGTAATAATACATTTATTTATTCAATAAAATCCAAACAACAATTTATAGATTTCTTGACATTTTTTTTTGTATAAAAATATGTATAGGTAATACAGCCATTATAATTTACCTAGACGTCAAGAAAGTTTGAAGTATTATAGTCGCTATTACCCAAAGACACCTTATTCTTTCTAAGGTTTTAATAGAAAAAAAATAGTTCATTGTACTTACATTTCGTCCCTTTGAAACTCTTTGTCCTCTGCATCTAGAGAAAAAAAAATAGTTCATAACTGCATAGTACATAACTGCAAGTCGAATTATTTTAGACAAAATAAATAATTTATAGATTTTATTTATAAGCATTTTGAGTGACATATATTTCCTGGAGCCTTAAGCAATATTCGAAATAAAATGTGAAGTATGCAAGACAAAACCATTTGTTTAATTTGTATTTATACTGACACTATTCGTACTGGAAAAAGTATTTTCAAGATAAGAATAGTAATATATTCCTACATCATTACAATTTAATTAATCGAAAATTAATACATAAACCATGCATAAATACTTTGTTTTCTTAAGGTCAATTCTATTTTAATAACAACAACGACGAAAAACGTGTTAAATTAGTACAATATCTTCTTTTCACAAATCTTGTTTTAATCTTCTCTTTAATCTTCTTTTTCAAACAATGTAAATTTTAATTGATTTCACAAAATATTCTAAAAAATTATGTTGCTTATTACTTACCCATCATACGTAGTATAAGGTCTTGTAATCATTTTAAAAATCGAAAGAAATGACGGATTTACACGTTTTAAGACATTAGAAATTCCAAGAAACATATTTTTAGAAAAAAAAATCTGTTCATCTATCTGTATGTCTATATGTAAACGCTGTATCCCCCGAACAAATTAAGATAGAGACTTGAAATTTGGTGTGTACTTAGTGTGTAATGTATGGAAAGACGCCTGTTGAACATGAGTAACCTCCATTATCCAGAACTATATTTTTCATATTTCCAAATATTCGTTCCGATAAAAGGTATTTAATAATTTTCAAAATTGTTTATTTCAAGGTATGAATATGAACGACAATAATAAAAATATAAATTTTACATAAAAAAGAAAAATGAATCATATAATTTGTTAATGAAATACTTGTAATCATATTTGTAACACTTTTCGATTTCTCATGACCCTGTATTTTATTAAAATTTCATTTTAAAGATCTATTTGAATTGGAAAGGAGACGCTTAATCTGATGCAGCAAACTGCTTGTTAATATGATTTTTTGGAGTTATAAGGATGTTTCTTTTGCGCAATTTGGCACTACGTAATTATCCCACTGACCAAAAAGCTGTCACCAAACAATAATATTGAATTCCAATAATGTCTTATTGTAAATGTCAAATACATTAGGCATTAAACATGTTACACCTGTTACATCATCAGGTGACTTTTTAATTCGACATTTCATTTGTATTTTTATGAAGTTTTTACTAAGTTTTTTGTTTTTTCGTCATTTAAAATAAAAAAACAAAATATGCCAATTTGTATATTTTTAAGAGAAGTTTGTCCATTTATATAATTTGTTGATATTGCTCGATGGAATAATCAAGTAGCACCAGGAATTTAGTAATAGAGAATTACCACTCTTCTATATTATATATGTAGGTAACGATTTGAAAATAGCCAAATAATTTGCAACTGGACCAATAAAAATTTGCGTACATACCGCGAAACCGCAGGAATGGTTACCATAAGAGGTAGGAGGGATAGGGAATTTGGTACTCTTACGAAATATCGCCAAGTTTATCGTCAACTTGATGATAGATCGCTAAATCGGTCAACAAAAATTACTCGCCAAAAGCGACTCAAACTTGGCTCTATTTCTGGTATTTCACCAAATGTCCGTTCCCATTATAATATAATAGGATCCCGTTTTATTAAAAATACATAAATATACGTTAAAATTTTATCGTGGAATTGGAATATATTTTATAAAAGATAAGAAATGTTTTATTTTCATATTTTACATTATCCATAACCATGATGTTTAAGTATTACGGTGGCCCCCAACGATTAGTTTTTACTTGTTATTGGCTAATTTTGCGTATTAATTTTATTTTTAAACGTATTTAATTTGGTAAAGATTCTTTTTAAGTTGTAATTCTTAAGTAAAGTATGCCATATTTCCTTTAGGAATTAGCTAACCAGTCATACATATTTATTTTTAATCACGGAGAAAGACTAAACTTATATAAATAAGTCTGTGATTATTTTGTGAATAATTATAGCATTACAAAGATTGTGGCATCTATTGCAATAGTTATTAATAATGACTAAATATGTATACATATATGCATTTATTGCGTAATTTTCACGTACACTGCTGGTCAGCTTTACGCATTGCTTTTATTATCAAACTTAATTAATATGACTAAGACATTTTATAATTTATCATTTTTAAGTATAGCACATTATTCTCGAATTCCAAAAGAAACAACTAGTATGTTTGATAATTATCATTTTAAACAAAGAAAATTACTTTTCAATTTGAAAAAAGATTAATCACCCATGTCTTTAATTATATGATTAATTTTGTAAATATTTTGTTATTATTTATAACATTTGAAAATTTTTACCAACTGTCGTTATATCCACAAATATTACTTGAAAAATTATGATATTTTAATTGCTTTCTTCCCAATACATCTTAAATACGTTTAACTGAACTTCAAACATAAAGTCTGGTATGATCTTGTAAAAAATATGATAATTAAACCTTATTCCGAATAGACGCCATATACTTTTTTTCATTTAAACTTATATCATAAAAAATATCAAAATCTAAAAAAAAATTAAATGTGTAAATGCTGTCTCTTTATCTTAAAAAAATATTTTCTCATTAATGGAAATATACAGTTATTAAACAAATAATATGCAAAAAACCCAAATTAAATTTTTCCTTACATAAAAAAGAATTTAAAAATTATATCCACTGGCTTTTGTGGATTAATTTATTCGAGCTATTTTCATTTGTCAAATATATTTATGACCTGACTCTAAAATCGTCAGAATCGTACAATAAGAAATTTGGCTCTATTTTTGGCAGCTCAGCCATCAATAAGAGAGATATGGGCCCTAGTGAGGGTTGCCCACCTTGGTGGTGATTCTGAAGTAACCTAACTCGTATTTACGAAATTAAATCCAAGGTTAAAAGAAAACTACGGAAAACTCCGAACAAGTAGGTCGACGACCGCGACAGGATTCGTACTCAGAACCTGCTGTCTACCAGTTCGAGAGCACAACCTCTTAGTCAGTGGTGGAGCGTACATCAATAAAGAAATTCATACTCTTACCAACAAGATACGTATTTGCATTTAAATGTACATACATACTTGGAATAATGCTACTTTTATTTTATATGTACATTTTTAACTATATAAAATATTGTTCAAGACAGTTGAGAAACATTACAAGTTGGTTTGATTTAATCTATGTAAAAAAGAAATAATTTTATTTAAATTTTTTACAAAGAACCTATAACCAACTAGCAAACGTTATGATTTTGATCACGTAAAAGTTCAAATATACCAAATGATATTTGTATGTTCTATTTTTATTACAAGCAATAATATTGTTGCAGCGTATATAGGGTTCTTTTGATCTTATGGCTAGACAACTTCAAACTCCTGTCTTTTAGAAAAGTAAAAAATAATTTATTTGCAGATCTTCAGAACAACAGAGTCTTCGAAACTCACAAATATTACTAGATATTCAAAAATAATTGTTCAAATCTATCGTACAAGTGCAGATATAGGTTCCAGAGACTTTTTATACAATGTCTCAACACTAAATCACATTCAAAACAACGTAAATAAAGCTCAAGCAAACCTGCTTTGACAATCGTAGCTCACTCAATGACTGACTGGTAAATAATAACAACAGCTCGCATCGGCTCTCCTATATATAGTCTCGCCGCATGCGGTGGAAATTTCTACAACCTTCTAGAAAAATCCGGAAAACCACGGAACAACATTCAATGTATCAGTATATCTAAGGGGGGTTACCGTAGAGAGGGAAGGGTTACCATCGCCAACAATCGCCAAGTTTGTCGCCAACTTGGCGATATCTTTATTATTTCGCCAAGATGCCATAGACATTCACTGAAAATAATAGACAAGTTTGCTTGATAACAGAGACAATGTAACAAAAACTAATATTAGTAAAGGAATGGAGCTTAATAAGATTATTTACATTATTTTACAGTACAAACACTAACTATTTACAAAGTTTGTAACAATATATTTAGGAATAATTCAAAAATTTCCATTTAAGACATTGTTTGACTAAATTTCGTTTTTACACTGCATTATTCCGAAATGACATTTAAAATATGAAGAACCAAAGCTAATTCCAAATAGATGATAATTTGGAAAATATTTTGAAACTGCCATGCTCAATTCATACGTTCCTTTCAGTATTCATTTGAAGTATTAAATTTTTTAGCAACTATCTCCTTAGTGTGCATTTATATCTTAAAGTTAATCATCATATCAAAATCCAAGTTCTTTTCTAAGGGTGTACCATCTATGTAACACAAAAATCGCATTTTTAGAACGGATTTTGCTCATGCACCTCCTAAGGGGTAGTGACATCGATATAAGATATAGCCTATGTTGGAGTAAGAACTTTCACCACCATTTTCACGTAATAATTTTTTTAATCGGTTCGTTACTTCCCGAGATTCTTTCAAAATCGTTATTTAAAACACTTTAGAAAACTTCTCGAACATTTTTTAGGAAATGTTATTAGTAATCAATTATATCATGTAAGTAATAAACATGCAATATTTCATGTTTCTAGGTCTTTTAGTAACACGAAGGGGTTAGTGGCATCGACAAAATGTTATAGCTTTTCTTGAATCGAGGCCAACACCATCATTTTTGTACCATTTTTTTTTAAATCAGTTCGGTAATTTCAGAGATTAGCCCCTACAAATAAACAAATTTTACCTCTTCTTGATATAAATATAGATGTTATTCTTAATGTTTCAAAAATTCCTATTACGAATTTTTAATAAAACATTTTTGATATGTGTTATAAATAGCAAATAAAATTTAAGGAAGAATGCATAAACATGTGAAATAATTATTTCAATTTTCTAAAAAAAAAAGTTGTAAATTTAAACTTACAGAAATCAGCTTCAGAATCGGCAAATATCAATGCAGAGATTGATACAATAATCAAAAACATATGCAGTCCCTTGTTATACATAGTTGACTAGATGATTTTTTGTATGTTACTTTTACTGGAAGGAATAATCTACATATTAAAATAAAAAAATAATACACGGGTATGCATATAATTACATACAAAGCAGTAAATATAAGATAGAATATTTCTGTCGCTAGAATTTAAAAATATATATTTCTCTAAATTAATAAGCATACAATTTTATTCAGACCGCATTTAAAAAATACAGAGTGCAAACATATCTTTAAGCCAAATTAACATTTTTGTCCCATTAACAACAGTTTAATTTTATGCGATATATTATATTATGTTTTTTTTTAGATCTAAAAATACCACATTTTTAATACTTATCGGATATAAAAATCGATTATTTTTGAGGATTCTGGATATATCCGAATCGACAAGCGTATTGGTGAGCCTTCCATTATAGCCAAGTGAATTCTTGTATTGCTCATGGAACTACACAGTAAAAAAAAATATCCTTTTGCTGCATCGTCACTCCACCACTTTTACAGAAAACGATTACTTCACCCTATTATGGAACATTCTCATGGGTCAAAAGATAGATATTCTATAAAAGCGGGGGCGTGACGATGCAGCAAAAGATTAAAAGTTTTTACAGTGTAGGTACCAGTTTGTTAATTCTATGAACTCTTATACTGTAAAGCTTGTCCAGGTGAGTATAACTAAATTTTAGAATGAAGATTTGATGCATTTTGAAGAAACGTGTTTTTCTTAGCACAGTCTGAGCATCGTATGTCGCAAATCATACATAGAGGCAGTCTAGTTCACATTAACTACTAATCTAATCGGTTACTTTACGTCATTATCTAATCGATCAGCAGATCCATTGTACGGCATTCACTAGTCTGTGAAGCAGAACAGTCTCGAATAGAGTCGTTGTACACTGAAAAAATATCTCTAAACATTATTTCGTTTTTAATGAATATCTATTTTCTGCAAATTAGAATGCTGCACTTTTAAAAATTTGAACCTTTTGCTGCATCCTCACTTCACAGCTTTTATAGAAAACGATTACTTCACTGTATTATGGAGCATTCTGATTGGTGAAATAGTAGATATTCTACAAAAGCGTTGGAGTGATGGTGCAGCAAAGCTTAAAAAATTTTAACAGTGTATATAAACGCTTACGGAGCATTCTTTTTAGTTAGAAAACAGATAGTCTTTAAAAAAAGAGGTAACTTTAAACGTTGTTTTTAACAGTGTTTTAATATATACAGGGTGTCCGAAAAGTCTGGAAACGGTCGAATAACTCGAGAAATACATAAAAGATTGAAAAGCGAAAAATATACGTGTTAAATATTTTTAAATAAGGTACTCAGTGATATCAAATTTGACATTCGTAACCTACTCCCTGGAGGTCAGAGGGGGTCCAACTTTGAAATCTTAAATTATAACCCCCATTTTTTATTGCAGATTCGGATTCTACAGACAAAAATACGTAATTTTTGCATTTGATGTTTCGTTCGAATCCCCGTTTATCACGGTATATTTAAGCATATTAAATCGATACATATTTCGGTTTTCCCAACCAGGTTTTGCCTGATTGGCCGGAATTTTGACGTCAAATTCCTCGTCTTTTGCAGGAATAGTGGTTTCTTGAAAATCACCCGTGGCGATTATTTCGATAATGCTACACTGTTAAAAATTTGACCCAGTTGCTGTTGCGTCACTCCATAGCTTTTATAGAATATCTCTTTTATGACCAATGAGAATGCTCCATAACACAGTAAAGTAACCGTTTCCTATAAAAGCGTTGTAGTGACGCTGTAGCAAATGAGTTAAATTTTTTACAGCGTATAGGGGTTTTTTATGTTTTTCTCTACAAAAATTCATTGAAAAATATTAATTTAGTTTTCTATTTGGATTTTTATTTTATCCAGTAAATGGTTTCTAAATAACGAATGGTTTATACGGCTGATGTGGGTGTATGTTTTTTTTAATTATTATTTGCTGTAGCATCACTCCACCGCTTTTATAGACAACGGCTACTTTACTGTGTTACTCATTGGTCATAAAAGAGATATTTTATAAAAGCTGTAGAGTGACGCTACAGCAAATGGATCAAATTTTTAACAGCGTAGCGTTATCGAAATAATCGACACGGGTGATTTTCAAGAAACGTTGTTCTTGCAAAAGACGAGGAATTTGACGTCAAAAATTCTGGCCAATCAGGCAAAACCTTGGTTGGGAAAACCGAAATATGTATCGATTTAAAATGCTCAATTACACCGTGATAAAAAAGGATTCGAAATAAACATCAAATACAAAATTTACGTATTTTTGTCCATAGAATCCG
This sequence comes from Maratus speculifer, assembly GCA_964019185.1. Taxonomy (NCBI): domain Eukaryota; kingdom Metazoa; phylum Arthropoda; class Arachnida; order Araneae; family Salticidae; genus Maratus; species Maratus speculifer. The sequence goes on along the minus strand of OZ025292.1, from coordinate 305,996,862 downwards.
AATCTGCAATAAAAAATGAGGGTTATAGTTTAAGATTTCAAAGTTGGACCCCCTCTGACCTCCAGGGGGTCGGTTGCAAAGGTCAAATTTGGTATCACTGTGTAGCTTATTTAAAAATATTTAACTCGTATATTTTCATTTTTCAATCTCATGTGTATTTCTTCAGTTATTTGACCGTTTCAGACTTTTCGGACACCCTGTATATATGTGTGAATTTACTCGTGACAACGCCATTCACGTGACGTAATTACCCGAGAAATGCTTTCGGTGATTTTGGTGGCTTACTAGTGACTTCGGACACTTCCACAGTATACATTAATAACTCACCGACTCACCAGTTTCTTTCATTAAGATGGCGTGCGTCAATAGGAGCAATTCAAAATGTATGATCCATAGATAAAAATACAAGGCAGTATAAGAAGATAATATAACATACAAACTTACCAAGTATGTTTTCTTACAACGGTGTATAGTGGCTATTCTTGTAAGAAGCTTATATAGTAAATGTCGATAGTAAAATTTCTAAAAATGAGACGTAAAATGAAGCAAGATTCTTTTGTAATGCTTGTCGAAATCGATCTCCTTTGGGTTTTTCGAAATATATTTTAAATAAATAAATTCATTATTGATGTCGTTTCAATAGACTTTTTATTCAAAAAGTGCATAAATGTCAAATATAGGATTAGCGTTTCATTTGGACGGTCTGCAGCTGTGCTTCTCTATTACAAAATTTATTACAGAAATCAATTAAAAAATTATATAGATATAAAAACTTTATGATATACAATGGAAAATATAACATTTGATGTAGTATGTAATTTTACCTTTTAAACTAAGTAAATGAAAAAAATTATTTATTATCAGCCTTTTTCGTTTAGCAGTTTTATTTTCAAAAACACCTTCTGATTTGTTTAAGTAATACAAAACAGCTAATCCTTTCCGGGGCGGAATGTTTGTATTTGTGAAAAGGTGAAATGACGAACTGACACCAGAATGAGCAAATGAATCTTTTAAGAAATAAATACTGTCTTAGTTTTATGTATTTTATATTAAGAAAAGATTTAATTAAGTATTCTTAATGCCAGTACCAGCGTTAACATGGTTCGTGGAATTTTTCGACCAGGAAATTCTGCAGTACGAATATTTTCTTATTAAAAATCTCCTTTTTAAAAGGCCAAGATTAAAGATCTCAATTTAAATTTCTTTTTTTATAAAAGAAAAATACTGAAAACATTCCTGAAAAATTCCCTAATGCCTACGAACAATGCAGGAATTTTAAAATTACTTTTTCTTTTTTGTATGTTTAAGCTAGTAAACATTATAGAAACATTGTCCATTTACTAAATATTTGAAAGAAATACTTTATCTCTTATTACATAAAGTCATATGCATACAGAGATTAATTTAAATCATTTTAAAAGTTATTTTTTTATTTTTAGATAGGCAAGTTTTCTTGACAATCAGAAGTACTGTGCAATAAAATCTAAAATATGAAGAAAAAGAAACTTCGAATAGAAAGTTCTTGTTGCCAACTGTCATTATTGAGTTAATTTCAAAATTTCCAGTAAAATAGCTGAATAAATTTAATCATAGAATTATTAACCCTACTTTAAATGATAATAATGAATGTCAAAATATACTGATGTCTTTTTAAAATTGTTTTAATTTTAGTTCTTCGAATAAATTCGAATGAAATCCATGTGGGCATATCTGAGGAGATCTAACAACAATCAATTCCTTCCATCCAATGTTCAAAACTTTTTTCCCTGAAAATATGGCATTATTGTCTTAGAATTTATATTTTGGCAAAAAAAAGCAATTTGCCTTTTTCCCATTGATTCATTATGCTGCTTTATACTATTTTTTAATCTAGGTATTGCATAGGCAGATAATTAAATTATTCTTACAAATTGAAAAAAAAATGTAAATTCAATAAGTTCAAAGTCCGAGAATATTTATTATAAAGACACGTAAAATTCCGATCACAATCATACGTTCAAAAACTTTCTAATAAAACTATCTATTTCTGTAATACTTTTCGATAATTTGGTCACTTAGAAATCTTTTATTGTGTACATTGCGATATCATATAATCTTTAGCCGATTGCCTTATGATATCGAATAGAAAAAATTGCATGATGCAAAAATTGTTTTTAAAACGAAAAAAAAAATCAGTAAAAAATCATTTCAAGTTTCTTTTAATACAAAATGTAATTTTGCTAATTGGGAATATTTTCCTCTATAAGAAATTTCCGTTTCGAAGGGGAAACTAACTGAAATGCAAGAAATTTTGTTTCGTTTAAAATCAAACTGTATTTTTGTTAAATATTTTTACACTGAAGATAACAATTATTGTAATATGCAAATAAAATTATAATTAATCAAAAACTAAAATTCTTGCTTATAAGCTACTATTAATATACAAAAACATTTGCATCTTATACAGAATAATCTATTGTAATTGTTATTGCATGATTATTTAAAAGCAATATTTAAAATTTAAATTAAACAAATTTAATTAACTACATCTTCGATATGGTATTTTCATATTTTATAGATAAAAATTTGTCGATTTAACTATGTTTACTATTTGGATTAAAACATACTTTCATAGATATTAATTATTAAATTTTTTACATCTTACGCTGTAAAATATTAACTTTTAACATTTTGTCTTACCTGGGAAATTTCTATCATTAAAGTCTCTCATTATTATTTGTTATGCAATGAAAAAAAAATGTTTTTTTTCTTTTTTTATATTTAAATAATTACTTTGAAAAAATAAACGTTCAGTCATTTAAAAAAACTTTTAAGAAATTACTTAAATTAAATTTGTCACTATATGGGAAAAACGGAGGATCTATTACTTTATAATAAAATTTATGCAATATTGTAATCTGAATAATTTCAAAATAAATTAATTTTCAAATCAGAAATTTCGAATTCATATATAAGAAAATACTTGTAAAGTAAATATTTGTTGCTGTAATAATCTAAATTTCAGATATTATGAAATAACCTAAATATCGCATATCATAATTTTCAATTTATTCTCTACAAAAGCAAGTATATTTTACCATCTATTTCAGCATAATTTTAAGTATGAAAGTCTATGCATAGAAAATTATGAAAAAAAGAGAAAGAAAAAAAAACTTAGCATTTTACATAATTAATTTACTTTTACATTAATGCCCCTGGTATTTGTAAATTTTTAAGATTTAAGTTAAGTAATAATTTATTCTCACCAAAGCACATTTCTTGGAAGGCATTGTTTCTCCGTCTATTTCTTCGACTATCTATTTACAAAAAAATGTAATTGTAACGATAAAAACCATTGAGAGCGCCACTGATATATGATATTGCAGGGTATTGGATATAGTATTATTCACGTGATACACATTCCCTATCATCACTGCAGGAGGGATCTTTACTGCGAAACAAACAATAACACCTCAGTAAAAGGATTCATTTTTCATTATTTTCCGATTACGAGCCGACTACATATATACAACTATTTTGCTGATTATTTGACTTGAACTAATACAATTCCCTTCCGACGTTTGGCTTCGAAGCTATTAAAATATAGGTTTTGTTCAGACGATATTGTGTGGCGGTTTCCATTCGACTACTGTTTATTTACTGACAATTTCTGATATTCGACAGAAATTTAGTGGATATCTCTTACTTTTGGGGTAACAATGGATAAATAATTAAGACGTTAATTGATTAAATTTCAAGCATAATTAATACTAATAGTTCAGATTCAAACTGTTAAGTATTTTAATAAAGAAGTACTTTAAGACATTATATGATTTTAAAATTGTTGCGTCTGAAATTAAAATAAAAATTTCTTATGCTTTTGTAGTAATATTTCTATAAAAAATATAAATTATTATTTGTCGTTTGTTTGCAATTACAAAATTTGCAACATACAACATTTGTTGTATACAATATTTCAGAGTGCTTGCATTGCATTCACAAAGAAATTGTCATTTCAATAAATTAGAAAATACATCTATAATAATTAATGAAATTCTTCTGTTTAGTTATTAAACAACTATACACATTAATACTGAAATTTATTACTGATAAAAGAATTTTACTTTTATTATTTTACAGTGTAATTTACAGCAAAAGAAAACAGTATATGATTTAAACATTATATTTGTAAATTAATTAACCGCCCCTCTTAATGTATCAAAAAAATTAATTTTCTCTATTCAGCCTATAAAGAGTTGCGTAAAATTGGAATTAGAAATAATCTCAAAATTTACAACTTCAATTATGTATTTCAGTTATATAAAAGTATTAGTTATCTCTCTATTCTAAACAATGCTGTCTCTGCCTCTAGCATAGAATGTTTTGCCACTGGGGAGTCTTTATTCGTTTATATTGGAAAAACTAGTGCACATAAAAATATGAAAATAAGTACTATTATAAAGAAACATGTGATAAAGCGTTGATAGACAAGAGATATTCCACGAATTGTTTATGCTTCTAACACTGACTGACAAACATTTCAAAATATTTCAACTTATATATCCTATACATTTCAACTTATATCTTACATGATTTCATTTCCCATTTAAATTCATTTCTAAAATATTCTAAAAAACTTACATAAAATAAACATAAATTACGTTTTTCTTTCTAAAATAGAGAGTATTTTTATTATAATTTTTCAATTTTGTGAATAAATAAAATTTACACTTTATACCCGAGTCCAACAGAAAATACAGATTGACATAAAGGTTGATCATTGGGATTGGGCTGTGTTTAGCTCCATCATCCGTCTCATCTCTTGCAGATATCTAAAAGCTGAAATATTAATTTAAAATCCCCGTCGATGATACAGTGATCTGTTTTAAATTTTTGGGGATTTTTTACCGCATCGCTGCAGTAAATGACTCTCAGAAAAAAAACTGACGAGTTTGTAATACTTTCCAACATAGTTTAAATATATTTATAAATTGGGTTTGTCCATATGTCTAAATTACGGGCTCTAACTTACCTAAATATACTCAAAATTAGATGTAATTGATGCACATTATCAAATTTTAGTCTGGCATGTTCAGTATTGAAAATGAAGTGTGCAGCACTTATAAATTTTTTATAGGTTCAATTAAAATTATGTTACAATATGGCCTATGGGGGGGAATCATTTGCGGTGTATGTTAATGATGTTATACTATTTTAAACAGAATGAAATTTATATACCTTATTGCGGTACAGTATAAGATGATAAATATAGAGTTACCACTTAACCCTTTCAGGGGCGGTATTTGCAGTCTGCAAACACTTAATATTACTGTTCCAATTTCGAACTGGCACCAGTAAAATTTTAGTACAATTTCGATTTTATAATATGCGCGAAAAACAGCTCTTTAGTATTTCCAAATAAGTCTGTTCTTAAATTGTGGTGTGAATCAATTATTTGAACATTTTCGGAGCAGAAATACCTTGCCCCTGAAAGGGTTAAATGGGTATGCAGGGAAGGTAAGAAGTATTTCATTACAAATATTCATTTCATGATGCTCGTTATCATATGACCTATGAAGAAAAAATTTTGTGGCATATTATAGTGATGTTATTGTGTTACAAAAATATTAAAATTATTATGCATTGTTTAGGTATACTAAAGAATGTTTTCTATAAAATATGGCGTGCAAATTATTTATCATTCATTTACTAGGGCCGTACAATAGAATTTGTTTATGTACACGTCTCCGCGGAAATAACATATTAAATTATGTTGCTTAATTTCAAACATCGTCAAATTGATATGTTTTACTGAAGTTTAATACAAAATGCTGGCAGTAGAATTTCATATGAATATCGCACTTTCCGTTTATTTATACATATTACAGGAAGACGTAAAAGATTTTGGATACAATACTGAAAATACTGATTTCTAAAAATATTAATTAATTAATAAAATTTCAAAATCCAGGAAGGAAGGGTAGATAGTCCAGATAGTCGAGATATAGGAATCTAAATCCATGGAATTCATCCTTTTTGGAAAATTATATATATATGAAGTCACTGAATGCAAGAATACTTTTTCAGAAATACAAAAGTTAAAATATTGATATCGGAACATTAAAACAATCTACACAAAACGCTTATACACACTCACGAGCGGATGTTTAGCCTATGGGAATGTTTTTTTTTTCAAATTTCTGGTTTCAATTCCAATATACTTAAATAATTTTTTAATGCACAGGAGAGCTATGTTCGATTTTTTAACGAGATCCTTTTATATATATATGTGAGAATTTCAAAAGAACATTTTGATAGGATTAACATCAATTTGAGAATGTTTTCGCAGGACTAGGACACTTAACACTCAATAAATTGCTCGAAACTTGACGGGACTTCCGTCGGAATATCTCACAGATAAAAAGCGGAAAAATTGTGTTTCGAAGTATTATGTTTACTTTAAAATTTTTACCTATTTGTAAATATTTTATATCCATTTGCTGTTATTTTTTTACAATGACATCTATTATGATTACTTATAAATATAAATTTTTTATCGCGTATGTTATTCATATTAGAGTATAACAGTTTCACTCCCATTTACGCAAATAGTTCTAATTAAAAAGACATAAGAATAGTGTAACTGCAGGTGAAATACCATATTGGAGAAGATACCTTGTTAAGCGGCTTTTCTATGTACAGTCACTGTAGAAATATGCCGCTCGGTTATGTGGAAGAGGGTTCACAACTAATGCTTTAATTCTAGTTTGTATTATTTTTTTAGTGCTTTTCTATTGCTATTTCGTTTTGACACCTGTGATATGTGCCCAAAATCTTTAAAGTGATTTCTTCATTCACATAAGCCATAGTTTGAACTCCGAGAAACAAATCCGAAGTTTTTAGAGAGTATTGGTATTTTGTCTTTCCGAAAAACATACATGAATGACTGTTCCCGCTTTTTCTCGTCATCGTGTAAGAATAAGAGAAGGATACTGCTGTCTTGTTCAATACATTTGGATGAATCGACTAATTTTTTTTAAAGCTTGATGTAAGTTATTTTTAATGCCTGTCGGACGCTTGATTTTTTTCTTCATTATTAAGTGCGTTCGTAAGTACCTAGCACCTATAGTCGTCGATCGGTCCGTCCGTCTGGCCGCATATAACAACGCAAAAACTACCCAACCGAATCATTTGCAATTGAAAATACATAATTATTACATATTTTTGTCGAATCATTTCAAATTTTATGAAAATCAGATGTATAGTTTGATTAAAGGGACAATCAAAATTATTCCGTTACACTACAGCCAACGGGAAAAAAATAGTTTCAAGTGAATTTTAATGATCACGCATTTTAATTCTATGAAACATATACTGAAATGTACATTTTGTATAATCTGTGCACATATTGTATATATATATATATGTATGTATATGTTACTTATATATCTATCTATCTATCTATCTATCTATCTATATATATATATATATATATATAAGAATATTTTTTATTAATTTACAGAGCTAGACAAAAGTATTCTATTACATAATGATCTAGAGGGAAGGATGCTTTGAGGTACGTTTCATTATTTTAAACTATTTATGATGAAATGAAATTTCATTTCATGAAATTGATATACATGGCTGAAATTTGCTACAAGTTAATTCCTATATAATAGTGAGCATATAGAATTTACAGGGACTCATAAAAGATTTCGGATACTGCATTGCAACCGAAGGACTGTGTATTTTAGAAACTTCGTTATAGTACGCAAGCATCTCATTTGCTACGCTTGTCCTGGAATTAATGACCTGTTTTAAATTAATATAGAGGACGTTTAATTATCAAATATAGACGGCGTTTTATTTGATTTGAATTCAATAATTATTTATTCCAGTTTTTCGCGTTCATCCTATTAGAAATTTTCCTATTTACATTCTGAAGATGACTTAAAGAAAAAGAGTTGAAGCATGTCAAATTTTAATATATTTTAAAAGTTTTATTATTCAAAGGACATCTTATAAGTAAAATAATTATTAATAATAGAAGTTCTTAACTTTTCGTTGTAGAATATATATTATTATTGTTATGACATAGGTTCTTAATGTTTTGAAGAAATATATCTTTTTTTTTTAATTAATAAAATCATTATTCAAGATAACTGGAGATCTGACTTTGTTCTCAATGACTTACTAGGTTTAAAGTAAGCTGGTCTGGTGTAATAACGTCAAGTGCTAATATTTTGCATAATTATGAAATAATCTGGTAAATGACACCCATGTGCTCTGCGCAGAAGGGTTTTGAGTCATATAAATCGCAAAAAAGAGCTTCAAGTTAATTTTTTTCATTTTTAGGTCTTATTGTTTTTACAAGCAACTAAAATTAACGCTTGATCTAAAATTTGCGAGATACGTTTTGTGATGTGAAGACTATTTTTTTTTTATCCGGAAATACTTTGTTAATTACATACATTTGTAGTGCATTTCATGGACTTTTAAAATATTGTTGAAGATTTTGGATATCTTCTCGAGATAAATTGTAATTTAAAATGTACAGCGCAATAACTATAACGGGGTAATAACGCCAATCCTTGGCATTAATACCCCGGTTGATTTTCTACAGTGGCCGAGCTACATCCTAAATACTTATTCAAATAAACACAGTTAAAACTATGCAATGTTTCTATTAATTCTATTTAAGAGTCCTTTTTAAGCAAAAAGAAGCTTACCGTCTGATATTATTTTGCCTCATCCTCTCCCCCACATCACACCTTTATTTTTCTTACACTTTCACAAAAAAATGAACATTTTCAATAGCTTAGAATGCAATTTGTCAATTTCTAAGTTTGTGGAGTTTGCATTTTTAGAATTGGGTAATCTACATGCAATTATTCCATCTTTTTTCACAGTTTTGTTTGCATGGCGTTATTACCCATATAGGTGGGTAATAACGCCAAATAGCATTGGTCAAGAAATCACGCCATTACATTTTATGAATACATATCTGTTAATTTTTTTTTTATATAGATGGTCAATGATTTGCTGTATCAAATCATATATTTGTTTGAAAAATACAAACTAAAACTGAGCCGTGAAAATTGGTAGAACATTAACGTGGCGTTATTACCCCAGGGTACCTTATTTTCTTTATAATTTCGTAAAAAATGTATAAAAATGACTCTATAAAATTTCAACCCCTCAATACATAATGTAAAGGAAAAACGATACAAAGTATTTTTCTCAGAATATGATATCGTAAAATATAATGTAAAGGAATCATAATGCACATTGAAACCTTCAAGAAAATTCCCACTTTAACACTTATCAAAAGTATTCAGTTTTCTTTATTGTTCGTACTTCAGAATGACAGATGCATCCCGATATTTTTTTCAAATGAATCATTTTTCTGACAATCATGATTTTCAATAACGTATAATTGGTGTATCTTATTGCACATTCTAGAATATTTCAAAACAGGTTGAAAACAAATATCACGATATTTTTAAGAATATGTTTCTGTTTTCTTCATGTTTTCACATAAAGAATATCATTTCTGATACTTACAGCCCCAAAATATTTATAATCTTTTTTGAGTGTGTTCAGTAAAGAGTAACAAGACTGAAATTTTGCGTCAAGTGCAGCAAATGAGGTGCGTTTGTACTTTAATGAAGTTAAAAAAATATTTAGATCTTGGTAAAAATACTTTACTGTATTTCGGATACAGTACAATAGACGAAAGGTTTTATGCGTGTGTGTAAATAAATATGCTTTTTACTGTATATGAAGTATTTTGTAGCAATCCTCAGTAATGCATATCTATTTCATAAAATGTTAATTAGTTTAGTACAATTAAAATGCGCCCAAAGCAATGTTTCCCCTATATAATCATGCAAATGAATACTTTTTTGAGGCCATTTAAATGAATAAAAAACATTCTTTGCACCACATATTGTACAGAATGTATGTTATAGTATATACTTCATAGATGCACATCAATTTTATTATATTCGAAAGAGTGTAACACTATTATAATGCACTTCAAAAAATTTCCCATTGACCGTAATTTAACAGAATAATAGAATACATTGATTGTCCATGTAAATTAACTATACATCCAATTTTCATAAAATTTGAAACGACTCGAAAAAATTATGTCATAATTATATGTTTGAAATTTCAAATGATTAGGTTGGGTAGTTTTGCGTTTTTATATACGGACATATTGGCGGACTGAACGACAACTGTAGGGGCTACGTATTTTTATACTTACGAACGCACCTAAAAATGGTAGAATATTATTAAATTTTACTTGGCTGCTGCTTTAACGCTTCTTTCGCCTTACACTGTAAGAAAAGACAGATGTCTTTGAAAAATTTTTGAAACATTCTTTGAAAATTTGCGTTTATGAACTAAAATATACAAAGATCTCTTCCTATTTAATAACAATTCCGAAAACTGTTTTTTATCACTAGAAATCTCTAAAAATGATAGATTTTTAATATTCAACTCAGTCAAGTTTATACATACATGTCGTGATGTCGGAATTAATTATCGTTAAACGAAGACTAATACATAACATGCAGGATTATGAACGAAAAAGAAAATTTATTAATTCTTTTTTAAACTTTTTTAAACTGCCTAACACAATATTATGTTTAACTGCATGTAAAAGTTATGTTTTATTGTTCTTCTTTTTGTGGTATCTTTTAAACCAGTCTCCATTAGGCAGCTCTTAAATTTTTGTTTGAACATACATGAATATTTTTACCTTTTGCATCTAATATGTTGTCTTTTTTATATTACATTCAATTTCACGGTATACTTATCTCGGTGATTTAAATTTTGCCATTTCATTCATTTATTTCAAAGATATTTTAAGAAGTAAAAATACTTAATAACAGTTATAGTTTATAATATAAATTTATAGTTTCATTGAGTGTTATATTTGTCTTTTTTAGAATGATAATTTTACTTAAATATTTATTTATCTAATTTTTAATAAAATAAAGAAAGCTAACAGGAAAACACTTACAGACTGATAAATAAACACTTGTGTTAGAAAAATATCTGCGAAATATATAAACATACATCCTTAATTAAAATTCGATATGCATTTTGCAAGTGGAGGAAATTCTTTTAGACTATTTCATCAAAATCATTTTAAAAAACATGTCGATCACCTCGAAGAATGAAAAGATAGAGACAAATATGGCTATATTTCAATGTATGTGAAGAAATATTTCTTATTTGGAAATTTTCAACAGAGGATAATTTGTAGGGCACATTTTATTACTAACTCATAGCCTTTGTAGTATTTATTATCATTTTTTCATTTTTCAACTTTATCAAAAACATTTAAAGTTTTCAATTTTATTTTTAAGAAACTGAATTAATTGTAATGGAAAACAATTATGTTTGTTGAGCAAGTTGTAAATTCAGTCAAATGTAATTTTATAATTGCACACAAAAGGTTCGTATGTTGACTATCTATTACTATACACCACCTTGTCTAAAAACAAACAACTTTTACAGATTTAAAATTTGGTATTGGTTAAACGCGCTTTGATAGGTGGTTGAAACAATGCCCGTGCCTTTAGTTCGATAGTTTTTTAATTATTATCTCGTTTAATAATAGCCAGTTCTTTTCGGAAATCTTTACCAACAATAATTGGACAATTGCCTGTATCTACGTGATGTGCCTTTTAGCACCCCTCAAGTTCCTACTGAGCTAAAGTTTCTGTGTAATGGGAAAATGCGATCCTTCTGAAAAGCTATTTGATACAGGATAATCGCTATAATTCTGCTACATGATTTATCTAAATTAACCGCACATTTTTAAATGCACTTTAGAGTTCGGTGCGACTACATCTTTTAAATAATAGATCACATGATTAAAAAGACGCGGGTGAGTGTCATTTTTATAATAATCAAAATATCGATATTTATAATTTTCAAAATCGTACATAAATGGCTTTGTCATCATATTTAGTGTGAAGATAAATTAAATATAGATTTTAATGAAATTAAAAATATTCGAATAAAACGATTTTAATTAAATTTAAAAAATCTGAATATTTTTAATGTTATTGATTTAAAAAATTAGCGGTGGTGTAAATAAAAAATTATATATTTTTTAAAACATATCTAAAAAGCTGAACCTATTCAGTAAAATTCCATTACAAAACGGACTATATGGCGCCAAAAAGAGCATTAACATGTGTTAAAATTTGACAGAAAAATAATGCACATTTTAATTCTCCAAGATAACATATAGATGACTTGAAACAAATGTCCATAAAAAGTATATTATCTAAAAATATAGTCAGTAGAAGGTAACCCCCCCCCCCTCACAAACAAATCACGGAATTCAACATTTCTCTCATGACAATCATTTTTTCTTAAGTTTAATTCTTTTTATACAGGATTTTTCCTTCTCAATTTTATTAGTGGATCGGAGTACTCACTATACTTAGTAAATTTATTTTTATAAGGAAATTCCACTAAAATAATAGCATATTTAAGTAAAAAAACATTTAAAATCAATTCAGTTTTTAAAATGTTTATTCTTTTTCTTTGGATGGGGAATGAGAAAAACACATTATTTCCCAAATTTACTATAAAAAATCTCCAAAAACTTTTCCAATTTAAGTGTATTATAATAAAACTTTTAAGCAGTATTCTTCATTTTGTTGTAAATGCTATTATATTAAAAAGTGGCAACGTTTACATTTTACGTTCCAGCAGCAATGATAGAGATGATCTCCCCGGGAACCTAGCTTTCGTTTAAGAGTATACGTGCAATCCTGGGGGGAAATTCAATTCCACTCCATATGATTAGATTAATTAACAATGATTTGTTTTTACAATATTATTCAATAGTTAATAATATAGAGAAAAGTAAATTCATTTTGCAAATTTTTTCTCTGAAACTCGTAAGAAATGTTATCAGTAAAGACATTGACGGGAATTGTACTATTTTCTCAAGTATATGTATTCGAAATTCCGCTTTATAGACTACCATTACCAGTTCATCTGGAACCATCATTAGCTATCGAACCAACCGCTAGTTGCCCCCTCTGCTTTTCCACAAATTTTCATGATCTATAACATTTCATGCGATACAAGGAACATATCATTGTATTTTTCATAACAATGTCTTCGTATGTTTCTTAAAATTATTAATGTCAACTCAAGTACAGTTAGTATGAAACATCTTGTGTTAGTAATTAACTAAGTGGAATGTAACTCAATGTTCTATAGCAAATTTTCATCTTCTTGATTCCTTCCATCAATCCCCCCCCGAATTTTCAAATCGAAATCAGCAACACCCTGTATATATAGGATATTTTCATCAAAATATAGTTTTTTTTTGAGTAGTTTCTGTGAATTAACTATAGTTACGGTTAATCAGTGTATACAATATACTACCTCATACAATAAAGTTAGGTGAATGAATTCAGAACGACCGATCTGGCAACTTTGGTGAAACAAAACGCTGCACCTGCATAGAGGCAAGTGTCGACCATCTTCCCCCACCGCTGTTCAGTGGAACGTCGTTTATGTTCCGTGTCAGACGTGCTTTACTAAGTTTTTGTTCAGTGTGTTGGTTCTTAACCGACAACAGGAAAATGAAAGGATAAAAGATCAGTTTAAAGTTTGGTTTTAAACTTTGCAAGACAACCGAAAGAAATTCATGAAGGATGGTGCAAATTGAACACCTACCATACTTGCCAGATCTCAAACTTCCAGACTTCTTCCTATTTTCACGACTCAAACTCTCTTTGAAAGATATTTGACCATATTGCTGACATCTAACGAAATGTGACGATGCTTTTGAACTTCATCCCAAATGAAGACTTCTTGCAAATTTCTGAGGACATATATAGCAGATCTCAGCGGTGCATAGTTATACGAGATGACTATTTTGAAGGATAGTATGATAATTTTCGCAAATATTTAATCTACATTAATGCCATAGTATTATTCACCGAACTTTATTGTCTAAGGTAGTATTTTAAAATGTAATGATTAAAATCACATATTACTTATAGTAATAAAATACAGTTATATTTCATCAGTTTCGGATAATAAAAGCTTGTTCATCAGTAAGGAAATATCAAGGAGAAACTAACACGGTACAGTTCCTACATTGCGAAATTTTAAAAAACAAATTATATTGCATACACTGATTAGCCGAACTTATAGTTTATTTATTGTAATACAGTGTAAGGGGTCCTTTTAATAGTAGTTTCCTCTTTCATATGAAGCGTAATTTTATTTGAAAATAAGGGTATTAATGTAGATAGGTATGCGCTTTTTAAATTGAAGTAAAGTGAATATATGAGAAACATAAATTTTAATGGAAGACAATGCAACTGCTTTTAATTTAAAACAACTAACTCTTCCCTAAAATTTAGCAAACTGGGAACTATCTCATTTTAATAAAAATAACAGTCTTTATAGTAACTAAATTATAATTTGCGAAAGAGAGTGTCAAATTTTGAAAGTAATACTTTTATCTTTTACTGAATTTTATTCAAGATGAATACAAATATTCTCGCAAATTTAATTTTCTTTATCTTCATATTATTATTAGCTGCTTAAGCGGAAACAAATTTAGTATATTAACAGAAAATGAAAGGAATGTAATTAGTTACATTCATAATGATAAAATAAAATCTCATATATTCTGGTAAAAGTATTGTTTTAAATGTATTAGATAACATACGTAAATATTAAAATTCTTGTTTTTATCAAATAAATACATAATAGAATCCAACATTAACCGGCTTAGAACAAGATACGTTATCATTTAATTGTTTCATTTTTTCTAAATTTTATTGTTGTTTGAAGCTGAATTTAGTGATTTTTTTTCTTGTTAATATTTTTAATGCGCATTTAGTGAATAAAATTGTTAACTATTAATTATTCTGACAGGATTTTTATCTGATAAAAACAAATAACTTCCCTTTGAAAATTAGTGTATAAAAAACAAAAAAATAAAAAAAAATAAAATAAAAAATAAACTTCAATACTACGTATATTTACATGAATTAAATAAGGAATATTGATGGCATTTAAAGTTTAATTTTAAAAGACGATTTTCACATTTTTTTTTAATTTACAGAAGTTTCTGTTTTAAAGCTGTTTTTATAGTCCTGTTTTCGGCTCCATGTTCTCGTAGTATGAAATTCTCTATTGAATCTTAAAAAAATATATCTTTATTTTTTTTTTAATTACATAGAGGGGAATTTGTAAAAAACAGGCACAGATGTAAATATTGGCACCCCTCCTAAAGAGGCTATGAGAGATGTTGATGACTGATGTGCAGAATTTTACATGATACCTGTCACTTGTTGGGATGAAATGGTAGAGAGTAGTTGGAACCATTCCTTTAAATAATGTGAATGCAGAGTGATTTATTGTGTGAATTGGTGTTTTTTTTTAGAGTGCAAACTATTGACAGGTACCTGAAATTGTTTTCTTTACATGTTTTCAGGATTAGTTAAAATAATTTCAAGGATATCCGGAAAGAGAAGATCCTAAGCTACATTCAAAAGCATGCTTTTAGTCTTGCATGTCTTTAAATTAAATGTAAAAGTAGCCATCTTTCATAAATGAGTTTGGTGTAAATATGGCCACACTTTCTTCTAATAAATATGGGTGCCGTATTAATTTAAAAAAATTACATACAAATAGAATATATTTCAAAAAATATTATCAAAGTCAATGTTTTGAATCAAGTTTACCGAAGCGATAGTGTTGGAAACGAAGAAAATGGTCATACTAAAAAAATAATTGTTTAGAAATCAAATTCTAATTAGTTGAATAAAAAACAATTGTTCGCTTATAAATCTCTTCAAAAAATCATATCGGCAAGTTAATTGTTTTTATTTTTAAAAATGAGTCTAAAAATGTGTCACAAAATTTCGAGTTGTGGAGAGCGGAAAAATATTTTTTAATACCATCTTAACATGATTCTGAGAAAGTCAGTTGAAACAGAAAATCCAAATACAAAAGTCGTCAGCAACAATATAAAATTGTTAAACTGGGTTTATCTTTAATTTTGATTTTTCTTCCTTATGTGTGAATGAAAGTAGTATTTTGAAATCTTCCTGCACCTGTAGGCAGAGTCAGCAGGGATTTTTCATTACTCGTATGGGCATTATTAGCACCGATCCCCTGTACACTCGAAATATAAATCCCCGAATCTCGTATTGACCGTATTCGAATATCTGTCTATTATTATTATCTGATGTTGTTGATATTTGTTGATCAAAATTGCCATGTTCTAAAACAATAATTATTTCTGAGCTATTTTAGGGAGACAATTTTTCATCAAATTTATAACGTAAAAATAAAAATGTAACAAATGTTGAAACATTGTCTTTACTGAAGTGAGAAAAAAATTTCAGAGTTTTATCTTTAATCCGTAAGAGTATGATCTGAGTAAAATTTCCAAGAAAAAGAAACAGTGTTCGATGACTGTCGTTCTATATACTAAAACAAGTTTTGTTATTTGCAATATAGTTTACACAAATAATTCTTTTCACCAGCACTTTCTTTTAACGAAATTGATATTATAATGAGAGTAGACTATTGTCACAACATATAGTATAAAATTTTAGTCGGAAAAATCTAGATTTCGTTAAATATCTAATTCATCTACTATATATAGTATATTATATTTTTTCGATTCCGAAATTTATATTTATTATAATAAATAAGTTTTACATGAGAAATTATAGTGAACCAAACTTAATAAGACTTAATAATATTATTAAGAATTATCAAAGCCATGTTTTCCAGGGGAAAAAAATCCACCTGTGTAACAGACAATAATTGACAGTTTTAAACTGATATGTGTAATTTTCTCCAACATCTGTTTTCGGAATAAGTCATTTTTTTTTCTTTCTTTCGTATGCTTAAAAGTCTACATGTACTTACTATTTTAAATGACTCCAAAGATGGCAAAATTATGTTCTACTTACATAAGCATTCATTTTCATAAGCAAAGTACATAAATAGAAAAACATTTATCAGCTAATTTTATTTGTTGAAAGGTAAGAAAGATATTCTGATGTTGACTATTGTTCCATTTAAATTTCATATTCTTTTTTGCAGTAAATGAAAAAGATTAATATTTATAATTAGCGTTTTGAAGTCCGAGCAAATTCAATCGCGTATCTCCCTCCGGACTGAGGATATTTTGAACTTTTCATGATTAAATATGTATATATATATTTGAAAAATACATATTTTAATAAAATTATAAACTTCAAAATGTCCTTATTGAAAAACAAGGAACTATTTATATATACTAAAAATTGATCTCTAATGAGGAATTATTGAAAAGAAAACATGTTTTATATTTCTAAAAAAAGTTCCACCAAAAAATATCATTTTATTAAGAATAAAATTTTACATGGAAGATTAGAATAAAAATCCAAATGTTGTACATATATCTGAAAATAGGTTTTATTTGTATGTAAACATTATTTAATAAAATTTATTTTGCGAAGTATATTTCAAAGAATAGTGAGCGACACCTCATGCTCACAATGAATTCGAATTAAGCTCTCCATTCCACATATTTTCACATACGTATTTCTGTTTTTTGCTGCCACGTAATGTTTTTCAAATAAAAGGTTCGTAGGTAACATATCAAAATACAGAAAATATATGAGGACCCCAGAAGCCAAGGGGTATAAGTGACAAAATTGAAAAAAAATAAATTAAATACACAGACGACCTAAAAATATGCTTTTTTCATTTCAGGTAAAGAAATATAAGTGATTTTCTTATTATTTGCTGAGTTATAGAGGCAAACCACTTTTTTCGAAAAACAAACAATATTGATTAATTATACATTTAAAGAAAATCGTACTTTATTTTTTAACAGTTATTGAAATAAGAGTTCAAAGACCAGAATGCAACAAGCAGAAATTTCCTATTTCAATCCACTCAATTGTTATTGATGTTCCAATTTAACATCGATTATCTTTAAACTCAATTTACTCTAAATCGAAATTTTGTCACTTGTACCCCTTGGCTTTTGGGGTCCTCATATATAGTTGGTATTTTTATAGCTCAGAGAGTTAAAATGCCACACCACGACTCTCCGGATGAACTTTTAACTTTTTCGCTACACCAAAAACAACAACTCGAGCGCCACTTGGGCTTAGAATGGTAAAATATATGAAAATGTTTAATACATATATAGTATAAATGTAAATTAACTAACAAGGAGAAGACCAACTTTGATATTCACAGATTTTGAGTATTTTAATATATGTTGTAAGACAAAGACCCCTTAGCCTCAGTTTCAATGGATTTTATACAATGCTCTTTAGTTCTTGAGAAACACAGGGGGGGGGGGAGAGCATAATACTATGATACAATTTATATACTAACTTTAAGAAAGAAAAGGCATAGTTGATCGTGGCTCAGCTGGTATAGAGTTTGCCCGCGGACCACTAGACCCGAGATCGATGCTTGTTTACGCTACGTTTGTTTTTCGCATTTTTTGTCTAATAATTTATTATTTAATCATCTTTATTAAAAATCGTATATAGTAATTTAACTACAATGTTAGCCTTTTTAAACATTAATTTAGCATTATTGTTTTTAAACCGTTATTTCTCCCCATTTAAGAATTTTAAAAAAATCAATTTGTTATTGAATAAAAGAAACTCCAAAATTTGTTGTGGTGCCATCTATTTATAATAAAATAAACACTTAAAATTATATGTCAAATGCATACAAAGAAAGCAATTTAAACAAACTTAAAATTTTAGGAACTTCCATGTACGTGGGGTGATTGCACCAGTCACTTACCAAGGGTAAGAGATTGACTAGCCAAATAAGAAATAGTATAAATAATAAATTAATGCAGGAATATGTTTATTTAGTTTTCTGTGAACCGCAATACTTATTTTAATTACTATGCCAACGAAAAACTAATTCATAGATATGTTAATATTGTTTGTTACTTAGTTAAAAATTAACATTTTGACGTTATAGTCTTTATTACAAATTTTACTTTTTGTTCAACACACATCTCTGTTTGACTGATCAGTTAGTTGCAGCTGGACATTTGAAAGCAAATTTGTACTATTTGAAAAATTTAAGAAGTTATTTCAATATGTTTTCAATAAATGCTTTCTCTTTTTATACGTTTCAACGATATTATGCTTCAATTATACATTTTTTTCTTAGAGAAAGTATAAATTTGGTTGGTATGAAATATGGTGGTATAAAACATAGTATAAAGTAAAATTGTTATAACATTTATAAACAATATAATACTATATTTATTTATTATTTTAGTTTTCTTGTATCATAGTTATTCTTATTCTTTTTTAAAATAGAGAGAGAACACAATTAGTCAATCTTAAAATATGGATGTTAAAGAGGTTTTTCAATATTGTTATTTAAATTCTCCACGTAGAAAAAAATGCTATATCGTTTTGTCGAATGCAATTTCTAGGATTTAATACAAAGGGATTTGATTGCATTATTATAATATTTTCCTATTATTGTGAAACAATATGTGTAGTTTTGATATTTTTGATTTTTACAGGATTTTTTTTTACTTCATTCAAAAGGAAATGCAATATTTCAAAAGAAAAAATAAGAAAGTAAATATAAATCTTTGTCATAAAACAGTAGGAAAACGGAAAACATATTTGCGATTAGAAAAAAGCAATATATATTATGGGGAATTAGGTAAAATAAATACATAAATTATTTTCTTAAGATACACGAAAGTGTTTTAATCTACAATTTAGAATGTATAATTTCTTAAAGAATGCATGATTTAAATATTTTATTGAAGTTGTAGTTAATTTCGTTACTCCACTCGTTAAAATTAATATATATATATATATATATATATATATATGTGTGTGTGTGTGTGTGTGTGTGTTACATATATATATATGTGTGTGTGTGTATGTTTGTGTATAGCTTGAGAAAAATAGAAATAAAATCCTAATATTTATTTTTAAACTTTTCTTCAATATACAGAAATTAGAAAGAGCTATATTTAATCCTAAAAGTATGTTTTTGTTTAATTTCTTTTAATATTTTAAATGTCTTTTATAAATATGTCAATTATCAAAAGTTTATTAAGGCTGTAAATTTTTTTGTAAACTTATGATATTATGGAAATGGGATAAAATAAAGAAACAACATACAAAATAATGCTTTTATTTATATTTTTGTTACAGATCCATTTTTAGGTGAAGCTTACTTTTTGCTTTGGAAATGTTTAATAAACTCAGAGTAAATGACTTTATGAACCGATCAACTATACGATGATGTTCATTGCACATCTGAGTCAATAGATTGAATAGTTAATGGATTATTTTGTGACCCAAACTTTTTGAATTCTTACAGTTATTTCTTTATTAATTAAGATAATAAAAGTTTGTTGGTGTAACACAAGCCACTGTATCCAAGATATTTTTCCGTAAACACTAAGATTGGAAAAGATGCATCCGTAAAACACCAGCATGGAGAAGAAAACTGTTAAATTCAGACATTGCCATCAGGAGGAAATTATGCTGTTCTGGAATTGACCATTTAGAAATTTCAGGGGAATTTTATTTTTTACTATTAATAAGCACATAACGTAACGTCATCCGAAGCAATATACTGATTCACCATAGGAGAATATAATCATAGTAGCTACCTCTTGTATCATCGTGCATCATTGACGGAAATGTCATAGAAGTAGAAGAACATTGTGTAAAGATTGTCATGAATGATAAAGAATCTACAACACCAAACTGAATGCTGAAATAAATACCGTTTTCACAAACAGCTCTGTAGCTGTGAACAAAAATTAGCATATACGCAATAGACCGATGATATATGCTACAGAGAGTGTACGCTGCATTGTATACACTGCCGAGTATGCTCTAGAACGCATGCGTTTTTACTGTACGGCAAAAACTAAGGATGTATAAAACTTTTTTAAATAATACAGTGAATATACGGGATATCTCCATCTCATTCCTGTTCACAAACTATAAAAGCGCCGAATCAGTACTAAAGGAACTCCATTTAAGTCTGACTTTCATGATTTTTAGGCATTTAAAACTCATCATCTATGATCGAAATTCTACTTATGGAAATCAATAATCTCAAAGTCAAAACCTGAACTTTTGTGGAAAACGTCATTCGTTACTATTAATTGAATGTTGTACTGTTTTCAATATCAATCCGAATTTACAACTAGAAAGTATATTTCAATCGTGAAATCCGGATTCCAATTTCAATCGTTTTTTTTTCAATATCTATTGCACTATTTGGTTAGGGGGGGATTCACGTGTAGCATTTTACAGTCAAAATGTAATATTACACAAAACTCATCATCAGGTTGCTAGGTCACCTCACGGAAAATCAGTTTCCTCGTATTGCAATCATTATAACTTACTGTAGTTTATTGTAATTTATTGTAATTTCCTGTTCATTTAAATGACCATTCTGCAAAGTTTGGTGATGATGTTCATCATGATAACAAAATATCTGTTCACAGACAAACATTATGTTTTTGCAGCACTAAAATGAAGTTTTGTACCTCAAATGGCTTCTACAGTACGGAATCTCAATGTTATACGATTGATGTGGCCGGTGTTAGTTAGAAGTTTTCGATACCGCCATTCACTTTTCTTCTTCATAAACTTACTAACGTGTGGCAGAAAAAATGGTACCGAAATAAACAATGAACTTTACCAAGAGCAGAAACAGCCACTCCTCTGCGAGTATATATCTTCCATAAAAACTGTGTCGATGGAGTAGCAATCTGAAAGCTTTCTTCATGCCTATTTGTGTTTTTCTTTGGTATATCCGCATCTGACCTTCACATGGGTCAAATCCACGGTGTATTAATTTTGAAAATTGATTTAATAAACGGCAATCAGTTCAGAATTCAAAAAATGATTTTCTACGAAATTGGTAAAGGTTATATGATTTTATGTTGTTTGATTTACTATTTTTATCTATTTCCTGTATTTTGACTTAAAACTGTGTGGTGTATTGAAAAAAAATATCAAAAAAATTGTGCATTGCAAAAATAAATATCTTTAATATCTAAAAATATTATTTATAAAGCTTAGGGATTTTTTTCTTTTCTTTATAGCAAAGAAACTGAAGATGAAGTTAATGTTTGTACTTTCTATTGTTGTGTATGTAACTTTTTTGCTGGTTGCTGATAGTGTCACAAGGGCAAGTAAGTCAGATAATACTGGCATAAATTTCTCAATAATATTTTATTTAGTTAATTATGGGAACAGCAGAATATTTTGATGAATAACTAAATTAATAGTTTTGCAATATATGCATTTACAGGTAACAGTATTCAACGTTTTAAAAGAAGAACTTTTGAAGCCGCAAACTATGAAAAAAGTAATGTAATCGATTTAGAAAGCACAAAATTTGCAGAATCCATGGAAGATTTGTTTGTAAATAAACACGCGGAGAACGAAAGAACGTAAGTATTAATATGATAAATTGATTTTACGAAATGGTAGAACTTTTGGAATATCATACATTTAGAAGTGTGTTTATTTGGAATTACTGTAATGGAATGGATAAAACATAGGAAGATATATTAGATAAACGGATGAGCCATTTTGTTTACATTAAGGGTGTTCTTAACTGCTTCGCTCAACAAGCGCAAAACGTTTTGACACATTTACAAATTCATTTTTTAACAGAAAATTATAAAATTGGAATGCCTGACTATGGAAGCGATTTCGAATCGAACTTATTTTTCCATTTAATGATAATTAAATTAGCTATCCAGTTCTAAGCTATTTTGATGACGTAATCACCCGTTTTTCTCCTGCTTTTCGACCGGTTTTTCTGCTTTCGTCGAGAAATGTGCTCAAAAGTGTCAAATTTGAAGGCTTGTTATGAAAAATCTAGTATGTTTTTAAAAAAACAGAATATTGTGTACAATTAGGCAGTTTCTGATTAATAACATCTGCTATTTTCATGCATTTCCGAACAATAATAAATTAAAGCATGTGTTACAAAGTTGCCCCTTTTGATTTAAGAACACCCTTAACAGATTTTTGTATGATAAAATGACAAATTTAGCATTTTTAAAGATTTTAGTGATTCAAATCGAATTTAGAGTTATTTTGCAATCATTTCTGTTACAGGCATTTTTAAGTGACGATAATCCTAAATTTAATATTTTTCTTTGTGTGATAGATTTAAAATAAGTGTAGTAAAAGTAACCTAACAATACGGCAGTTATAATCCATTATGATTAACAGATATAAGCTCAAATATCCAAAGCATCTGTTTTTTATATTATGAATCAATTGATTAGTATATAGTGCATTGAAATTATAGTTATTACTTATAAAACAATTAAAGGGATAAAATGCTTTTTTTTATTTTGTCTTCTGTAAATAAAGATATATTTAACTGCGTCATTCATTTCAGTATAGATTTAAATTTATGCTATTTACAGACAAAGAAATGAGCTATGATATTTAACCCTTTAACACACACGCCAGAATAAATTTTACTCCTATCATATTTTTTTTTTCGAAAAAAAGATTTTCTTTTGAGAAATTTTCTGATTTTGCCTTGTACTCACCAAGGTCAAGATCGAGAAAAGGCACATAATTGAATGTATTTTTTTGTTCATTAAGAGGGTAGAAACATGTCTCTTACTATAAAATAACTAGAAGATAGCCCGTCAAAATGACGTGTTTCCATTTTTAAAAGGATGATAAAACATTACAACAACTTTGGTCAATCATAGTTACTTTAGACTTAAACAATTTTGAAAAATACAAAGATTGAACATAAGAGAAAAATCTAAAAAAAAAAAAAAATCAATAGAAATTTGCATTTAAAACTATAACAAAACTATCTGGTGGATGGGGAGGGATTGTAATGAACAAATGGTAAATGCGTAAATTTTAAAAGAATAAAGTAAGGTAAAATATCAAATATAAAAGAATACATTGTGAAACTACAGCCAAAAAATATTTTAAAATACTGAGAGGAAATAATAAAAATATCCAAAATGCATAAAATTTTTTCCAATTTTGGCCATTTCCAGACGAATATGAGAGGGTAGACAAATTATTAATTGAATGGGTAAAATAATGGCATAGAATATGCAACTAATGCATTTTGCTCACAAAATTACAGTAATTATTTCATAAAAAGCATGCAAAATAACGCAAAACTTGCACTAATAATGCTATTTTAAAACATTTGTGAATTAACTATTTTATACCATTAGCTAATACTGAAAAGAAAATACCTTATAAGATCGAATTTTGGGTTTGAGTTTGAGTGAACAGTGCTTTGAGGCCTATAGCTACAATGGCTGTTGCCTCGATTGATCCAGAATACACAGAAACAAATACAGCACACTTTATTATTACAGAAAATCCAGTGCATACATTAATTACACATCCAAGGGACACCACAGACAGCGAAATTTTAAAATGGAGGGCCAAAATCACAGTCCGGTAAAATCCAAACACCTCATTGGTCGTTGAGACGCGTCCTTTTCAGAGAACAATCTCTTAACAGGAGACGAAATGTCGCCTTACTCCTTTTTTCGAAACAAAATCGTAGCGTCAATTTTGATGTAAAACTTATCTGTTTTTATTTATAATCTATTTTTTACTCTCATTTTATATAATGTCATCAAAATATCTTAATTGAGTTAATTTCGATGGTTTATCGTAAATAAAAACATATGGTAACATTTACTTCAAAATTACTTTACACCTTACTCTTTTTCAAATGGAGAAACACGTTCGTGATTTTCACCTATACCACACGACCAATGAGGTCTCTGGATCACACTTGACTGTGATTTTGGCCCTCCATTTTAGAATTTCGCCAACAGACACCCATGCCACTAGCCGGACTCGAACCGGGGACCAGCGGTGTGGAAGCAGCTGCCGCTACCAACCACGCCACTGAGTCGGCTATATATGATCGAAAACAAATGTCTACAATAAAGAGTAAACAATCGTGATTCGTTATGTGACAATGAAGTCATTCACCGCTGTAAAAAAAATAATAAATAAATAAGTAAAAATAAAATAAATAAATAAATAAATAAAGCAACACGAATATAAAAATTTAACAATATTGTATTTAAAACGCACCTTCGCTTTTCTTAAATAAAAAGTTTTAATTAAACACTGTTAAAAATTTGACTGTTTTGCTGCATCGTCATTACACAGCTTTTATAGAAAATGATTACTTTACCGTATTACACTGTTAAAAATTTGACCCATTTGTTGCAGCGTCACTCCACAGCTTTTAAAGAATATCTCTTTTATGACCAATGAGAATACTCCATATCACAGTAAAGTAACCGCTTTATATAAAAGCAGTGGAGTGATGCTGCAGCAAATGAGTCAAATTTTTAACAGTTGCTGCAGCATCACTCCAACGCTTTTATAGAAAACGGTTACTTTGTGTGTGTTACTTACAGTGTATTCTATAAAAGCTGGAGAGTGATGATGCAGCAAAAGGGTCAAATTTTTAACAGTGTACTGCTAAAAATTTGACACATTTACTGCAGCGTCACTCCACAGCTTTTATAGAATGTCTCTTTTATGACCAATGAGAATGCTCCATAACACAGCAAAGTAATCGTTTTCTATAAAAGCGGTGGAGTGATGCTGCAGCAAATGAGTCAAATTTTAAACAGTGTGAATATTGTGTTTGAAATAGGGAAAAGATTTTAAAACACAGTAAAATGTAGTGACGTCATTTACAGCTCAAACTGAAAATCTGACAAATGAGAACGCTCCATTACGACTCTGGAACGTTTGCATTGGACAAAAAATTGATAGCCTTTAAAATCGAAGATAACTTTTCACAATGGAATTCGTCATTGGTCACAATAAGTGTTTTTTCTCGTGGATGGGTTGACCCCGGAATCGTTATACACGGAGGGATTTTATATATATAATAACGCGCGTGGAGAAAACATTCATTTCAATAAGTACATTTCATTAACTTATATTACTTACATTAAAATAATTTAAAAAAAGCAAAATAATGTGCTATTTGTTTAGATTGGAGAAAAGTTCTTAAATATAATTAATATTTATATTGTAAAATATTTCATGTTTTAAAGAGTAAAACAAATCATCTACTTTTTTTTTTTTTTTTGGAAAAAACTGGATTTTTACAGATAACGTTATAAAATATGACAATAAATGTGAAAAGCATGATTTTTTCCATAAAACGAAGTAGTACTGATGCAATACACAAGGGCAGATTCGTGTTTAAAGCTTACTTAGCCAAAAACATAACAGAAGACAAAATGAAGTGATATCAATCCCAGGCGCATGCTAAAGTAACAGAAGACATACGCTGACAGGTTAAAATTTTTACTCAAATTTTATAATTTCCGAAAATAGAGTAACTAGTATTTTAGTTAAACCTTTTATCAGTTCCCTAATTTTACTTATTTCATATTAAGTTACTTATTTCACTGTCAATACATTTTTTGTTCGTTTAGCTGAGAAAAATAATTAGGTATTCAAATTAGTCAAACAATTAACAAGGTAAACTGCAATTTTTTAATATTAAGAAAAAAAAAAACATAGTCACTTACAAAAAGGCCTATGGCGTTCACTTGATAATTCAAGTTTTTGTATCAAACTATTTCGAAAATTGCATTACCGTCATGCTTGAATTTTAATTTGCTCCATATAAAAATTTTAAAGCAGATGGCCTTTTTCAAACAGTGAACTTTATTAGGAAAATATTACTGATATCACAGTAACTTTAACAATATATAGCAGAGGTTCCCATCATGTGGGTCGTGGCGTGTGATGGGTCGCGGTGATGTGATAGATAGCAGAACAATCAAGGCTTGCCACAAAAATGTACCTTTTAATTCATAATGTAAGAAATACAATATTTTACAACTGCAACTATCATAAAAGCTATTAGCTTAAAGTATCCGAATTCAACACTAATTAAAACTTAATGAGAAGACAATATTTTCTTAAACAATAAGTGGGTTTATGTGTCCTTATTGTGAGGCATGTCAGTAATCATGCCATCACTTTAGGGGCAATGTCAACCTAGGCAAAAACTATAATTTTCTTCTAGATGAACATAACAGCAGAATATCTAAAAATACCTGAATCAGATTTAAGGTGCTTGATGGAGATAACACGACATACTTGAGGGAACATACTTTTTTTACTTTGTATTTAAAAAAATACAAGTATAGACACAATCTATGTAGAAAGTGACTGATATAGATATCCTCATAAGTAAACACCAGTGAAAGAAATCTCACTGATTGTAAACTTGTGTTTTAATAATTATTAAACATAACCTTCATTACAGTCAATCAGCGTAACTTTGCACCAAATCAAAGTAATTTGTTCCATCTTTACGAAATCTTGATCCATTCTGTCATAGTAGAATCTTGACGATTTTTTTACAATGAGCTGCCAAACGCATAGTAGTGCTGTTATCTATATTTTGAAGCCAAAACTTTGCAGTTAACTCAAGTGATGTATCAGATTTAAAATTTTGTCTCTCTTGGCCCAAAGTTACCCTGATAGGTCAAAAATACTTTGAATGACTGTACATTTGTTGTTTTAATTATTATTCGACATTAACAAAATAACAAACACAAATTGGGATCGCCAATTCTTGTTTTTACAGATAGTGTATCTTTCGTAAGAAAAATTTGCCTTTTTCGTAGTACAGGATAGCAGATAACTTATAGATTCATATAAAATTCACATACTGATATTGAATGCACTCTCATATTAGGTGGGTCGCAAACATGCTTTTACGTAAAAGTGGGTAACGTAATCGGAACTGGTGATATATAGCATCTATTCAGAACATGACTTCAAAAGTGTATTTATGCATTTATAAATGTATCATTTTCACAAAATTATTTTCACTCACTGTTTTATACTTTTGATATTAAAATTATACTTGTATTATATAAACTCAGATAAATTCGCTTATTTCTATGTGAAAGTATATTCATTAAATAGAATAGTTTTAAACGATATCACAAACTGATCATTGGAGATCAAACAATCGCTGAGAGGCAATTAGAAGTTAGGAAGATTGTTAGTGCGATTGAGGCCAGCCAAATAGTAGTGATTGGAAAATGAAAAGGTGTTCATCTGATTGTATTTTGTGTATATTAAAGTGCAGTTAATATTTAAGGGAACTATTTAGTTTCCGTAATATAATTCAGTCTTTGATATGTCTGTGTGCATGTGTGCTATTGTATATTGCAAAATATGCTAGCTAATAATTTACTCGAATATATTTATGGATAATATTGTTTAGTAATTTTTATAAAATTCTGATCTGTTTTTAACTTTTACATGTATACGGAAGTAACTTACTGATTTAAAATCAGCAAATAACTCTCTCTTTCCATACGTTGTTAAACATTTGCAGCAAATAGGCCAGCAATTCGAATGTTTTTAAAAATAGTGGTTACTTGGCCAAATTATTAATAGCAACTGACCATATTATCGACAATACTATTTTCATTTCAAAGTTAAATTACAGTTATGTAATCGTTTTCTACGAAAACAATAGCAATTCTGTGCAGCTTGTTGCAAATTTTTAACAATATATTAACATATGCATAGATTGTAGTTTTGGATGTATATTTTTGCTATTACTTCCATTAGAATGTATTACATTCGGGTATCAATTCAAGAAGTTAATTTCCAAATAATAGTTTAATATTAAAAAAACTATTTTTTCACAATTCAAAGTGTTGTTTCTATTTTTATGCTAAAATAATCTATTGTGCAATGCCATAAAATTTACTAAGATAAAAACTTTCATTAAAAAATGCGCGATGTGTTTTGTTTCGTTTTATTTTATAAATGTTTAAAATATTATATTTTTTTATATTAATGTATTTAATAACCGCCTTTTTTAATTCTAGAGTGTTGGAAAGCAACAAAGATTATTAAAAACTATATGTACTTCATTTTACAGGTGTGCAGGATATTTGAAACGTTGTAGAAATCCCAAAAAGTCATGCTGTTACGCACTCCAGTGCTACTGCAACGATTTTGGTGGACCAGGATGTAAATGTTTGCCACCACTTTTGTTAAAATCTGGAAGGGCATAAAAAACAAGAATAATTGAATAAACATTTTAGATATCAAGTTACATGCATATGTATGAGATGCATATTGAATTAAAATTATATTATTACAATAATAATTTTTGTTTGACTAATTGACTGAATGACTTTTTTTTAATTACAAATAAATTAAACTTAAATTAAATTTTCACAAAAAAGAAAACCTTATTAAATAAAGGTTATATATTAAACCAAGTGGATTTTTTATTTAAAATAAGTTTAATAGACGCTGGAAAGGTCGGAGTGAGCTCAAAAACGAGAGTTATTGGACCCCAGAAAATAACACGTCTTAACAAACATCTCAGAAGAACAGGGCGAGTTCTCCCCATTTGCTTGACAGTCCCCCTTAAATAGTTACATAACTAGAGAGTGACCGTATGGGTCTAGCTAGAATTGTGAGCAGTTAAACAATTAAAACTTTAGAACAATATTATAAAAGTGCTACGTTGTGTATTTTTGAAGATTCATAACATCAATTAATCCGCTGGTCAATATAACAATTTATAAAACAAAATCTATCTAAATTAAACTCAAGACTAAAAACAAAAAAGGCACTATTAAAGCAATAGAGAGAAATTAAACAAATAACGCATGTTTAATTACAACTATTTACACATACCATAAAAAACACAGTAAAAAATATAAAATAAAAGTTAACAAAAAGACAGCCATTAATTAGTTTATTTAAAATTAATGTATTAATTACTTTAGTTCGTAAATATAATTTTTTAAGTGCAAACCATGTGATAAGGGTAAAATTATTTGGTTTTAATTAAACTTATCCAAAAACCTTAGCACAAGTGGAGTTATTTAATAATGCCTTTTACCAGTGGTCAACCTCCCGTTTTGACTAAGAATGGCTAATTTCACTTTCACTAACTAATTACAAAAATCACTTGACAGTACAGAGAACCAATATACACCTATTTAGCACCCCAAGCAGGAATACAATACTTCAGTCAACTGGTTTTTCTTCAAAAAACCATTTCTTTATAATTAATATTTATTTCCGAAACGTCAGTGAAGGCTTACTTTGGAGACACGAAATTTTTTTGTGTCTGTCTGTCTGTCTATCTGTCTGTCTGTCTGTCAGTCTGTCTGTTCCGCGATAACTTCCGTGAAAAGTATCCGATTGGCTTGAAATTAAGTGGGTATGTTAGTGAGGCAATGGGATTAAGCTGTATAGTTTTTTGTAAGATTTGGTTCATTCGTTCGAAAAATATAGAATATTTTATTTTGCGCAATAATGCTTCTCTATGGCAAATCCAATGATTTCCATTTTTTTTTCTTGAGACAAAATGTCACATTATGATAAATGGATGCTGAAATTTACCGGTTAAATTATTCCTATTGTTTTGAAATTTTGTCTATTCATTTGTCAGATTTTTAAAATTATTACTGTAAATTTTGGAGATTTTTTATAAATGTATTCCAATAATATAAACGAATTTGTTTTAGAGACTTGCTTATTTCAAATGTTTTTATTTCATTTTCTTTATTTTCTCTTAATGGTTGCTAAGAAACCATTCATCCTAATCCTTATTTTTATAATGTTATAAATTTGAATGCGTGTAATTATTGAACGCGAAAATTTAAATGAAGTCAACGTTAAAACTGATGAATTAAGGGGACAAGGGACCTTGAAATCCTTAAAAATATTTTTTTTTTATTTTTTGTAAATTTTACCTAAATATTATTCAAGGGTACATTATATGCATTATAACATGCATTTATCACAAAAAAAAAATGCAAAAAAAAATTTTTTTTTTGACAAAATGGCATTTTACGCAGTGTCTTTGAAATCTTCGAAATGCCCCCTGCGCATTCCATATCAATGAAAATCCCCAATATTTTTTATGAAAGTTTGTTTTATATATATAAACAAAATTGTGCATCGAATTTTGAATATTTGAATTTAAAGGTAAAAAAAAAATTGAAATTTTGAAAATTTTTTGAAAATTTTTTCAAAATTTTCAATTTTTTTTTACATTTTAAAATTAAAATATGTAAAAATCGATGCTCTATTTTGTTTATATGTATAAAACATACTTTCCAAAAAAATATTGGGGATTTTCATAGATATGGAAAGCGCAGGGGGCATTTCGAAAATTTCGAAGACGCTGTGTAAAATTCCATTTTTTTCTCAAAAATATTTTTTTTTAATTTTTTTTGTGATAAATGCATGCCATAATGCATATAATGCACCCTTGAATAATATTTAAGATGAAATTTACAAAAAATAAAAAAAAAATTGAAAAAATTTTAAAATTTTGAAAAAAAATTCGAAAAAATTTTGAAAATTTCATTTTTTTTTTACCTTTAAATTCAAGTATTCAAAATTCGATGCACAATTTTGTTTATATATATAAAACAAACTTTCATAAAAAATATTGGGGATTTTCATTGATATGGAATGCGCAGGGGGCATTTCGAAGATTTCGAAGACGCTGCGTAAAATGCCATTTTTTTTGTCAAAAATAATTTTTTTTTTGCATTTTTTTGTGATAAATTCATTTTTTAATGCATATAATGTACCCTTGAATAATATTTAAGTGAAATTTACAAAAAATAAAAAAAAAATATTTTAAAGGATTTCAAGGTCTCTTGTCCCCTTAATGTCTTTGTATCTTTGTGTATAACTATAACATAGCCCAGAAAAGAACATAGGCTATGTTTTATTGATTTTATTCACATGTTTTCCTTAATAAGTCAAATTTTCCTTCTTTTTCATGAAGAATCAATAGCGATCTTTTAATTAAAATTTAACCAATTTCCTTTATCGTTGCCAAAAAAAAAAATTCAAAAGCTGGAATAATTTGTCAACGGCAATAAGTTTCAATTGAGCAAGCTCCATTCGAAAAATTAAACTAAGAAAAAATAAATATGACGTCAGAATTAAAATAAATATAGTACTTTGTTAAATATTAAACACGGAAATTTGTTTCGTTAATAAGAATTTTTCTGACAAAAATGGAGGCATAATTAGAAGTAAAAGAAATAAAAAAAATTATATTTTTAACAAATATTTCACCTGATAAAATTTGACGTCATAAATGAAATAAAACAGGTATTTTATAGTAGTCGTTAAAAATATAAGAAACATGGATAACAATAACTCATGAATAATGACGTCATTGTCGAAACTTCAGTGAAGGCTTATTTTGGCGACACAAAATTTATTGTTTTACCCCTGTCAGTCTGTTCTGTCTGTCTGTCTGTCTGGCCGCGATATCTGCCACAAAATGCAATCAAAACTTCTTTTCTTTCGGAAACAAAATTGTAAAACCCTAGATTACTGAGTTTACACTTTCAAAAGTTCCTGATACATCAGATTTAGGTGTGGACAGGTATGTAGAAGTATGAGGATATTGTAAAATGCTAAAATTAAAACTGTTACTTATCCTTATAAATCAAAATGTATGAAGAAATGCAAGATATACGATAACCATTACCAAATTGATAGAAAGTTACAAATTTAAGTTTAATGAGACTACGGAGGGTTCAGGGGGGCGGAGCCCCCCTGAAGAAATCTACTATGTTATAATAAAAAAAAACAAAAATGATAGATCATGAAAAATTCTGAATATCCTAACGTAACTCAATCTTTAATTTAACGCTTTTGTTGGCTGAAAACTTCTTGTTCTTATTTGATTCTTATAAATAATTACGTAATTCGAAAATTTTAAATTACAGTTTCCAGGAAGATGAATATTACCCAAAGTGTGTTTTAAAAAAGAAATTATGTGAAAAGCTGACGTTGAGGCTCTTGATCTGCAGATTTACTAGTTAATTATGACTTTCAATTTGTAGATAAATACACAAAGTACATTTTCTCAAAACATATAATGGGATTCTCAATAATAAAATCATCTTCTGAAGTTAAAATAACATAATAAAATAATAATAATAGAAAATTTGTCCAACGGAATGCCTTGAAATATTCAATGAAGGTGAATACTAGAATCATAAAAATATTGTCTCAACATTTGAAAAAAAAATTAGCGTTACGAAAATCAAAAATTACAAAAAAACATTTCTTGAAATGTAGCAAAAGTTGATGCACAAATGAGATTCTGTGCAACTATGTTTCTAAACATGATAGATGATGGTCTGGCGAGACTTTTTTATTGGGCATAAAAAAGTCTCTTAAAATATAGCTATCGTTGTACGAGTTATCAAAATACCAAAATCTCTGAAATTCTTGCTTGAAGAAATTGTTTGAAGTTTTGAAGATGAAAGTTGAATATTAAAATCCATTTTGAAAATTTCGCTTACTTTAAATCTATCTAAATGTAATGCTTATAGTATTTTGCAACTTGAAAAGCAATTCCAAAATTTGTATCATTCAGAAGGCCGATGAAAAACCATGTTTCGTGAAGATAGAAGAATTAAAAGAATGGCTGTAACTGACAATTTGTGTCTTAATCATGTGATTAAACGTCTTAATTATCTGAACGAAATCGGCTTCGATCAAAAATATCCGTTTGCACCATGCGCAGATGAATAATAATAGCAGAATTAATCAAAAAATGAAAGTTAGTATGTAAGTCTTTTCTCAAACAGTATCACATATTATCAAAACTCCAAAGTTGAAACCACTATATATACTAATTTGATGAATGAATTAGTATTATTTTTTCTGGTGAGAGAAAACTGTATCTGGGTTATTCAGATGGGTTCTAAGTCTATTGTCTGTGACTTTGGAAAAATCTGAAGCGCACATTAAGCAGACAACAACATAGTGGTTCGCGCATGAGATGGAGCGCTTTTGGCTGCAATGGACAAACATTTTATTGTTTCTTAAATTGCAGACAAAATTCACAAAACTATCAGAAAACTCTGAGTGAGCATTTGTTGGTGTTTGATGAATTCCTAGATAGTCCTTTTCTTTTCACCAAGACAAATCACTGATATACAGTTCCCTTTGCACAAAATAATTGCTAGATCCCAGAATATCAGCTTGATGAACTGACTATCAATTAGATTAGATTTCTGTCGCATAGTGAACATCTGGCAAATCTTCTCACGTGATATCTATAAGAATCAAAAGCAATATCATTCAGAGCAACAGCTGAAATCAGCGATGGAGAAAGCCTGGTATACACACGTTTCCAAAACTTTCTATGCTCTTGTATATTATTAATGGAAAAATCGCGTATTTGATCTTGTCAGTTGAAAAGGAAACACCACAAATTACTGAAGCAATTTTGCGCTTTGTGAAGTGTAAAATTTCGCGTTTGTGCTTAAACTTTTGCAATATCACAATTTTCATTTCATTATACATTGTTATTTATCTTATAAGAAAGTGTTTCAGAACTTCAAAAATGAACTTTTAATCCAATCGCTTAGATATAAAATAAAAATTCCGGTATATTTAGCATATACATAAACTTTTACACATCACTGCACTTTTCATTATATTATAATACATTATACTTTGTTATGTTAGGTTTTTTTGTGTATTTTATCAAACTGACTCATCTATTTAGGTGGGTTCGTAATTATGTAAATATGTAGCACCTATAGTTGTCATTCACTCTGTCCGTACGCATATAACAACGCAAAAACTACCCAGCCGAACCGTTTAAAATTTAAAATATATAATTATTGCATAATTTTGTCGAGACATTTCAAATTTTATGAAAATCGGATGAATAGATCAATTACAAGGACAATCAAAAGTATCCCGTTATATTACGGTTAATGGGGAAAAAAGTTTTAAATGCATTTTAATCGTTTGTAATTTAAAATATATAATTATTACATAAATTTATCGAGTCATTTCAAATTTTATGAAAATTGGATGCATAGATACAGGGACAATCAAATGTATTCCGTTACATTACGGTCAATGGCAGAAAATGTTTCAAATGCATTTTAATCGTCTTACACTCATTCGAATATAATAGAATACTTGAACCTATGAAGTACGTATATTTAAATATACATTCTGTACAATCTGTGATGCAAAGAGTATTTATTATTAAATTACAGGGTCACACAAAAGTATTCCACTACTTAATGCTATACGGAAAAACATTGTTTGGGGCGTGTGTATTTAATATATTAAACTATTTCACATTTTATGAATATGATACACTTTGTTGAGCTATAATAAAAGTTTCTTCCTGTATATTTACAGGAACACAAACAAGATTTCGACCCCTATACTATATCTGAAATACTGTCTACTACAACAGGAAGATCTAAATATTTTTAAAATTTCTTTATCGTACGAACGCACCTCAATTGCTACGTTTCACGTGCAATTTCGAACTTGTTTTTTAATGTGGGGTTTTTGTTCTGCAAGAAAAGGTCTGTTATTTGCATATCTGTGCCAAAATTGTTTTCGAGATAACTATTTTGTGTTTTGTTGATATTCTACATAACATTGACAAAAATTGTAAATAATATAATAGCAAAATAAAATAATGCAAAACAGCAATTTAGCATACAATTATTAACATGCATTATATGTAACAACTAGTTGACAGATTTTAATTTTAAAATATATTTACGATAATAGTTTTATTTCCAATGGGATGATATTTCACATGAGGAAAATTCTCAGAGCATCCATGGTTACCAATGAAATGTGTATTGTTAAACGTATTACACTTAAAAAAATTAAAAAATATTATGGAGAAATTTTCAAATTTTAACAATTAAATCAATTAACTAATGTTTCAGAAAAAAAACCTAGACAAATATCCGCAATAAAATATATTTGAATGAGAATGTGCATTGGATAACAGAGTGCTCAACCATTTTACTCAGAAAGCCGAAACTCTTATCTGATGCTGCTTTAAGGAATGGAACTGCTTTAATGATGGAGTATACATTAAAGTCAATAGAATAAAGTAAATTGAATTTCTAAATTTTCTAAATTTCAAGATTATTTGTAATCGCGGAATTCTAATTTTTAGGCAGTTAAATATTTGATAAGAATCAAGGAGGCGAGTGTTAAAACAAACACTTCACTTTAAATTAGTGCAGATCAGTATCAAATGAAAATTATGGAATCAATTGGTTTTAATGCACTGCAATTAACATGATTTAGATTTATATGTGTTTTAAACTTCTTTATTTTGATTGCTAAAGAATGGTTAATTTTCAAAACGAAACAAAAAAAAAATAGAAATACACATCAATTTTACACTTTAAATATTCTGTTTTAATTCAAAAGAGGATTAAACGGGGTTTAGAATATATTAAAAAACGTATTTCATTTCCTTATGTTTCGCGCAGCATGTCCCAAAAGGGACCTTGCGCCATTAAACCCTATATAACCAACCAACCAACCATCATTTCCTTATGATTAAAACACACAAAATATGCATTTCTTAATTAAATATTCAATTCCATGTATTTTTGTTTTAAAATTGTCATTTGTGAAATAAGAAACAATTTTTTTAGCTAAAATGTTAATTTACCTTTTATTTGTATATACTTTGGCGCAGGATTGAAATAAAAAAGATTCAATAAATTTTTTAAAGTTAGTTTTTACGTTTAACGTTATTATTTTAAATCATTTTCCATATCGCACTTCTTAAAATAAAATGGTAAACATTGTTAAGTACTGATTTAGTAATAATACTTCATTATGTAAAAACACTACATTTGAAAATATTTTAGTTTAAATAATTTTGTCAAGCTTGTAGAAATTTAACTTATTCACAGTTCAAATATGATTAATAATAGCTTTGTCTTACGTCCAAAGAACAAAATAACTACTCATTTAAATCTTAAATTATTATTTCTCTTTTCATCAAGAATTCTTCTACAATAAAGAAAAAACACTCAATGAATCCAATTTTCCTAGCTAGTCATTCAAAATATTTTCTTTCGAATATTTAGTACCTTACATTTTTAATTTCTCCATCAGAAACCATTAAATAAATGTTTTTTTCCTAACTAAATTGAAATATTCAAAAAAAAGTTTTCATATGGAATTCTTGAGATGATTTGATATTTGGCAGTAGAATCTTTACATCTCTTGTTGAAAGATACTATAAACTGCCAACTGACACTTCTCCTTTCAAACTTCAAAATTTCTAAACGAAACTTTAAGAATACCTAAGGAATTTTAAAATTCTATTTTGTATTTAAATTTTCATTTAGTACTTCTGAATATATTTTCGAGTACAGAGAGGTAAAAAGTGTTTTAATTTCCATTTCGATCACAATGTAACTTTATAATAAATATATTAATGTACATTAAAAGAAGTAAATAGGAGAAATTACATCAAATTTGAATTAAACAAATAACATTACTGCTAAACAGTTTAAATACAAAATGTATTTACACGGGACATCTTTTTCGTATTTTGAAATGATCTTTATAACTATTGTTGTGAATTCTAAGGTAGCGCAAATTATATTTTCTTTACAATGACAAAAATATTTTCACGTGAATATTAAAAAGAAAAAGAAAAGTTTGGTGAATATTAAGCCAAGTTTAAAACGATGCCTGTAAAATGTGTTGTTTAAAACAAGTTTCTTATAGCGTTGTTGAAAAATGCTGGGAGATAAATAGTCCATTTGCTGAGTGTTTAAATGATCTTATTTAATCAAAGATGAACATAGTTATTGAACCGCTAAACAACAGCTTGTTTGGCCTTAATATTAACCAATCAAGTAGTAATTAATGGAATCCGTTTACAGCATCACTATTTTTCTATTATAATTCAAACTTCCATAATATTTTAAAAGCCGATCAAATTAACTTATTTTTAGGGTCTGTTGTGTCTGCAGTGCAGTTGACGAGCGTAAATCGTAATAATAATAATATTAATAATAATAATAATAATACTACTACTAATAATAATTATTATTATTATTACTATAAATAAATAAATAAATAAATAAACTTATCGCAGAATTGGTCAAAAAATATTACATTTCGTTGATTAAACTTACATAGATTTTTATGATTTATAACTCAATATTGAATTCAAAGGAAGATTTTGATACTATTACCAAAACTAAAACAGTATAAATATGTTATATTTAAATCAAACCTATCATAGAAACGTACCAGAGTTGCACATCAAGCAAAAGGGGAAAAAACACAGTGGATTCTCAACAAAAGGGATTGCTGATAAATCATAGAAATTCGAAGCAGCCAAGCAGATACAGTCACAGTGACAGTCACACGAGAGTCTCAATAAAATGACACTGTAAAGTCGCCTGGTGACTCGTCACAAAGCAGCAGTCGCAATGACCTGACAGTGGAGTCACATATAGCAGTCATTTGAGACTCATAAAAGAGACGTATGGAATTTCCTATTTTTTGTTTCACCGTAGTGACTGTGACTCTTGTGACCATGTGTGACCTGAATGAGAGGTTATATGGACTAGCTGTTATGCAGGGATAGTAGTTATTCAAATTATATTACTTCCTTTTGAATGTTCGCGTGAAAGTTATCGCTTGAAAATCCCTTGAAAATTGGCATTTTGGGACTCCGTCCTTAAATTTTGCACAACAGTGTATATACAAGATTTAAATTATTTGAAAAAAGTATGAAATTTTAAATTTACTTTAACATAAAAATTGTTTTGTTTTGAATCCCTAATTTGCTGATGCGTTCAAAAATTTAAATTTTCAGTTGGATTAATCATGCAAAATGTCTAATTTATATAAAATGGATATTTTTAAAAAGTTATTTTTAACATTTAGCATTTAATTTTTTAGCGAAACATTAGATAAATTTAAGAAAACAATGTTCACATTGTAATGCAATATTTAATATTAAAATATAATAAAACACAGTGTAACGATTCCGGCGCGAACTCATCTGTTTAAACAAGCATGTTTGCATGAAACGTTTGACAATTCAAGCGTTCGAATACTCCATTCTGATAGAAGAAACATATAAAATCTCCTTTTAAGAAAATTCCATGCTAGTACACTGCATTACATATAATTTTAATATGTTCAAATTTATCTTTCTTTTTATCAAAATTTTAGATTGTATGTGTTCAGAGATATAATGACAAATGAAATATTATCTTTATTTGAATAGCTAATGCTTTCAGTCCCGTTTACAATAAAGAATTATTTTAATGTTAATTTAGTATTAGTTAAAGGTACATTATAGAGACAATAGAGACCCTGAATCAAGTCTAAATGTAAATAAAGTGCAGCTTATAGATTCCCGCCAGGTGATACAAACGACCGAATACTCTATCAGGTGGAGAAAAGATGAAACTTCTCCCTTGATGAAGATACCATGCAAGTACATTGTATTATATGTATTGTTAATTGTTTAGAATGATCATTTTTTTTGCACAATTTCAGATTTCACGAGTTATTTTATTCCGAATTATATAACAAATAAAAAATTATCCTAATTTGGATATCTAATGCTTTTAATAGCATTTACAATAAAGAATCTGTGTGCCCTACACCTCCGGCAAATTTGTTGGTCTAATATTGAAATACCTTGTGTATGGCACTTTATTTTGCTCATTTTATATGAAAAATATCTATTTTAAATTTAAATAATGAAAGGCTTGGACGTTTCAACGAAATAAATTAAATACAAGTAAAAGCGATTGCGAAACTAGTTTACAGTGTATCACCTGTACCTAGTCTACATATAAATACCCAATTCTCTTAAAGCGTTCAAAAACAAGGTATAATAGTCCGAAAGGCATCAAGGTTTTTTCCTTAAACCTTTCTGACAAACTGAATTTTAAATATTTAACTGGTTTATAATTAATCAGACCATTAGTAGGGAGGTGCGCAAAGTTCATCAATCAAAAGGAAATTAATGGCAGCCTGATTACAAAAGATCTTGATATTTTTCAATCTTCCATAATCTTGTAATGTTTTTAAAAAGACAAATTAATAACTCTTCAGAGTTTGTTGCGCCTCGTCAGAGATTGTTTAGCCTAGCTCTTTGGACATAGTCTTTTAGTTTCGTAAAATATTGTGATGATAAATTTATGTTTTAAAAGTGTTGATTTGTAGAAAAATATGGAGGTGAAATTCTGACAGCTTTCAAAAGTATCATTCTGAGGAAAAAATGTCTTAAATTTTTGCTATAAAGAGAAAACTATCAAGTCCTCAAAGTCTGTGGAGCCTGGTCAGGAGTTAAAGAGCGTAACTATTTGGGACATAGTTTATTTGCTTCGTAAAATATTGCGGTGTTCAATTTCTAAAAAAAGTTTGATTTGTTGAAAGTTGTGCTGGTAAAGTTTTTACCAATTTGGAAATGACGTTGTGAGAAAACGCACTTTAAATTTTGCTATAAAGAGATAAATAGCAAGACTCCATAGTCTGTGGAGCAGGGCCAGAGGTTGGAGATCGTAGCTCATTCAGACATAGTTTCTTTCTTTCGTAAAATATTGGATGTACAATTGTAATGATCACTTTATATAAAAAAGTTTTATATGTTGAAAGTTGTGGAGGTGCAGTTCTTACCGATTTCGAGAGTGCCGTTTTAAGAAAAACGCGCTTTAAATTTTCGTTATTGTTTATAACGCTGTAATAACCTGTATGTCTGCAGATTCATAGTTTTACATTTACTTTCTGTAGTGATCAAAAATTAATGAAATAGGATTTTATTCTATTTTAAACATATATCAAGTGAAAGTGTATGTCAAAGTGTTGTACTGCAATGTTAAAAATTTTGCAGCATTCTGTCCAGGCATTTAACCATTTTTATCGAAAACTGTTACACAACCATAATTAAAGAAAATTCTAATTATATTTTTGCTCATTTTATGGTAAGAAACGAGTTAAAGTATCGTTGTATATCTTTTTTTAAGAAAAAAAAAAAAAGGTCGATTGACTGGACAGAATGCTGCAAATTTCTAACAGTGTGGTTACACTAGTGTCTTAAATAGTTTTAACATTGCGAATATGTTTATCTAACTACAGCTATAAAATATTTATGTCACTTAAAAGTTATATTTAAAAAAAGGAAATTTTAACTTTATTGAATATCCATTTTTATTCTACAAGATGTCCTTATTTTTTCTTTATCCTCTTGCTGATTAGAAAAGCACTAGTAGCACATGTCTTCAGTTATTGTAATGTGCATTTGACGTAAAAAAGTAAAGATTAAAATTTTTAATTTGTTTGCAGACATTATATTGTAGATATAAGAGGTTTTTTACATATATATATTATTTTATCCATTCTTTGTACATCCCTCACACAAGATATGCCATATCAAACAACTTGACATTTGAAATATATCTGTCAATGAGGTATAAACATCTGAATTTATTTTTTTACATGCAAGTGTTTTCACTTAAACCTAATTAAACAAAAACTCTTATATAAGGAACAAATTTCACAACGCATTCCATACACTTATTTTGAAGACATACTAGTTACTCATTATTTCGATAGAGAATCAAATCACGTATTGCTATTCCATTTAATATGTTTCATTTTTCGTTTTAGATTAAATTTTTTGTTTGTTTCAGCACTTTAAGAATATGAACAGAATTTCATAACATTGTACTTTAGCAAAATAAACTTTTTTATTTAGAAGATAAATATTAAATGGTAACTTTTGTGTCTATTTTAGGGAATTTCAACTAAGAAAAGGTACTAACTAAAAATTATATTAATGAATTTTTTAAGTATGAAAATCAAAGCCAAAAGGTACCTGAAATACTTTGTCAAACTGAGCAATTACATCGAGCCGTTCTTAGTAATAAACAATAGCTGCGAAGGAACCTTGACTTTTCATTTAGAACAGCTTTAAAAGAAAACGTATTAATTTGTTTCTTAAAAAATATATGTTTTAATATCTTATAAGCTATCTTTTTTAATGTATACATATATATGTATGTGTGTGTGCGCATTTGTATGCATTTAGAAATGTAAAAATGTTGTGATCAAATGGGTCTAAATTAAATATGTAAAAATCCGAACAGGCATATAATATATACTAAATTAATGGCTAAATTATGTTTTATAAATACAAAAAAAAAAACAGTAAATATTTTTTTATATATTAACAGTATACATGATTCTGCTTCAGCTTTTTAAAGACAAACGATAATTTTCTACATGTGCATGATCTAGTATAACCAAAGTAACAGTATAATTGATGTTTTCTCGCTTAATCTCAATGACTAACTTAATTTAAATTAATTTTTACCTTGATATTTATTTCCATGCTCGTAAATAGAGAAAATTTCCTAATATTTTTTCTATGGTAAATAATAAAATATCATTACCAAAACCCATAATTTTGGTATGCTAAATGATACAATATCGTTACATAAAGGTATTTTTAATTGTTACAATTTCGATCGTTGCTATTATAGCACATCTATAGTACAGATTGAAGGAGAAAGGCATATTATTTCGTTTCATATATATGTATATTTAATGGCTTCTTAATGTAATGAATATTTTACATTTTAAACACAGAAGTATGCATTATGTTTTCATTATGTATGAAAAATTAAAACAAGTTCTACAAGAATTCAATATAAAATTAATAGCTATACCCCTCCATATCTAATACGAGTTCTTACTAAAAATATTGATACAATTCATAATCATCAAATGGCAGGAATTCATGAAATTCCAGTTTTTCTCGCAAATAACGCAATATTAGTATATATTGGTGCAACTAAACGGAAATTTTCAAAGAGATTTAAAAAGCACAAAAAAGATATTGCACAGTCAGAACTGAGTACCGTAAAATGGGGTGAATAGGAACAGCGGGGTGAATAGGAACAAAACTTCCCGGTCGTACAAATAAATTCATTATAGATATATGTGATGATATTTTAGTTGCCAATTTTTTTATAAAAAGGTAATAACATTGAGAGTTGGGAAATTCAGTTTTGACATGTTGGCACCACTACTGGGGTATTTTAAAAAAAACTTCAAGAGGATCCTCAAAAACCTCAATTTTTCAACGTCTTCAAAACTTTGTATGTAATTACAGTATTTTTCGTATTCTAAATCTAAAAGAGAGTATTTTTAATTAATGATAGACCTGTAAACGATATGCTGTATTAAATTCTACTTATTTCTACATAATGAAAAAATGAAAAATGGCTTGTAACATCAGAGGTTTAAGATTTACGGGGTGAATCGGAACACGTTTTCTAACATGGTTTATTTTTCTATATAGTAATGGTTTCATGTAATATATGAAAACATAAGTATGAATATGTACTGTAATAATATTTTATTTGTTCTAATTACTTGAAGAGTTTAAAGGTGACAAAAAATTACTTCGTTAAACAAAAAGTCAATGTGTTATCCAACAGACATGGAACA
The DNA here is from genome assembly GCA_964019185.1 of Maratus speculifer. Taxonomy (NCBI): domain Eukaryota; kingdom Metazoa; phylum Arthropoda; class Arachnida; order Araneae; family Salticidae; genus Maratus; species Maratus speculifer. Next base: position 305,953,456 of record OZ025292.1, on the reverse strand, counting down.
CACAATAAAAGAATTTAAAAATAGCAAATTAGTTTTAAAAAACTGTACAGAATTGTTCTCTGATATCCACAACATTACACAAACATCTCAAAATGAAAAACCAATTAAAAAAAGAGAGGGAGGCAAACAGTATTTATGGTTGGGGGGTGAGGGCGTATTATTAGATCGTATTAATACATGCAGCGATTCGGACTACTCAGTGGATTCACTTACCCAATAACTACTAGTAAAGGATAACACAAAACAGGGCTGAATTTGTATTAAATTCTACTTTTGCAATTCAAATATAATTTTTTTAAATAAATTTTAATTTTTCTTGATTTCAAACTTGTTTTCTAATTTTTAAAAAGCCATATCTTTACTTGTATATAAAATAACTTGGTTTCACAGTACTTATCTGTTCCTATTCCTCCCTTATCATTATTACCTGTTTTTATCAGCCCTATTAAAGTTTGAATTGGAATAATTAAAGATTATAACATTTGTTCCGATTCACCCCTATCTGCGGGATGAATCCGAACACCATTAAAAGAATAAATAAAATATATATAAACAGTAAAAATGTTTTGTTTTTGCTTAAAAAGTAAAGAACAAAACAAAACCGAAGTTTCTAGTAGAAAACAAAAAAATAAAAAAATCAGTTGTTGCTTTTTTTAACGTTAAAGTTGAAAAGTGTTCCGATTCACCCCCATTTTACTTTACAGCAGTCACAAGAATATATATTTGAAATAAGGGGAGAAAAATTAATTTTAATGAAGCTAAAACCTTAATTCCATGCAAGAATCTATATCTTATTAAACTTTTAGAGTCCATTACGACAATTAAGCTCGGATAACACGCTTGTAATGATCGTTTGTCATGTACCAATCAAAAAATGTGGCACAATATAGTATAATTAATTAAAAAGTAGGTTTATGTCCTCTAAACTCAAGTATGCTCGAGGACTCTTGGATGTATACGTTTATATTTTGAAACTTTAAATTGCATTTGACAGCATTCTATTTTTATCCTGACGACATTAGCAGGAGCGACACGAAATGCTGATGACTTTTAAACGTATTTTCAAATATATTGTTTTTAAGTGTACTATTTAGCAATCTGTATTTATTTTAATACATATTTTAAGTATTTTTGATTATATTGACTTAAGTACACTATATAGCCAAAGTTGACCGGCCACTGGCGATTTTAGATGTTTTGTGAAATACAAAGAAAAATACATGAGGAATTATCCTGAAACTCCAGGTGGGTAAACAAGAATAGTACGTGCCACATATTTCCGAGAAGATCCCATAAGAAACCGTCAACAAATTGAAAAATAAAAATAATCTTTTATATAACCCTTAAAACACTAAGAAACAAAGGCGTTCAAACTGTAAGTTTTGATTAAATATCTTCACTGTAAAATATTTGAGTAATGTTGCTCCATAAAATTGGTGGCAACCCAGCTTCCACAGTCAAAATTTTTGCCAAGTTGTTTGCTAATAATTTGCAGAGTTCTTAACATTAAAAAAGGCTTTTATGATAAACATTTTACACAAAAGCCTGTAATCAGAAAAAGAACATAATAATAATTGTATGAATAATGAGCAGGCTAACTAAATAATTTTTCACTTTGCATGCGTGAAGGCAATCATCATATAGTTTTGCATAATGTGTTAGCTAAATTCATAAAACAATTTTTGTGAATGAACATAGCTTGAAAATTCTGAAAATTAACGCCGGTAGAGTAAACACAAAATCCGTTGAAAGCAAAAGGAAACGAAAATATGAGGGATCGTATCCAAATATACGTGCAATATTATGCATGCTGTATTGACATTAATTAATGGATGTGTGAATACATCCCCTTATTTTTTTTGCTTCGTTTTGGGAACAATGGATTTTGAGGTTATTTTATCGATGGTAATTTTTTTTAATTTTCAAGCTATGTTTTTAGGACTTGCACAAAAGTTGCTCTATGTATTTAGCTAATATATTATTTAATTATATTTTGATTGCTTTCCTGTATACTCCGTGAAAATTTATTTAGTAAACCTGCTCTTTTTTCATAGAATTTTTATTTTTTGATTCTGATTACAGAATATTATGTAAAATTTGGTTTGTCATGTTTTCTGAAAAGAACACTTTTTATAGGAAGAATTCTGCAAATTATAAGCAAAACAAACACTTGAGACTATTTTTATAAAAATCGTAATTTTTCTACAAATACAGATTCTATCCTCATAAAAATGAACCTATTTTGTTACAATAAGCCACTTAATCATAATCTATTGTTTGAACGTTTTTGTTTTATTAGTTTTGACAGGGTTATGCAAAAGATATTACTTCTTTTTTCGATTTGTTGACGTTCCCCTTTGGGGTTTTTGGGAAAAATCTTTGCGGAAATATATGACCTGTATTATTCTGTTTGCACATCTGGAGTCTCAGGATAATTCCTTATGTATTTTTCTAGTTATTTAACAAAACGGCAAAAGTCGCAAGTAACCGGTCATCTTCAATAGTTCCATAGTTAGTATAGGTCTTTGGCCATATTATGTATCACACCATCAAGGAGCCCTTTCATGGAAATGACATAAATCTTTTTGTCATTCAAGAAAAAGCCTGGAAATATTGATGAATACCCTTTCGCGTGGTGAAATTCTTATAGTGGAAAATAATTATTATTTTGATCCGTTAGATTAAAATATTACAAGTTAAGGACACTAATAAATTTTATGAAATAGTTTTGCTTTAAAAATGCATTGAACAAACATATTTTCTAAGTTACTTTGTTTAAATAAAAATGCACCTAAAACCTCAAAATTGAAATTACTAATTAATTAAAAAACTTGTTTTATTGCATGGAATATTTCCATATCAAATTTTACTTGCATTTTTTGAAAATTTTTTGTTAGATATATATTTATTATTATTATTTTTTAAACAGAAAACCGACATATCAATAAAGATGAAAATTCAATGCTACTCAATTCTGATTGTGATTTCTGTTGTTTCAGTGCTGTTTGCAATTGATGAATCTTATTTCCGTGAGTAACCTTACATTATTTGTATAAATATTAAAATTTAATCAGATTTTTTTCACACTTAACTATTTGAAGCAGTTTTCCCTAATGGTATACACTAAATTAAAGAGAAATATGCATATTTTACTCTTGTCTAAATGCTTAAGAAAATAAATATACCCTCTTTTGACTTACCAACTATCTCTGTCAACAATTGTTTTTTTTTTTTTCAGAAGCTATAGAAATTAATAATTCTCTCTAATTAATGTAAGCATTTCTGTAAACATTATTCTTTCTTTACTTAAGGGAAGGGGGCATTTTTTATACTTTGTCGCACAACATTTATACTGAATACATTTAATATCAAAGTACCAAAATAAAATATTGATTTTTATGATCTTAATTCTCAAGCAAACCTGCATTAACGGCATTACTGACTTGTACGTACATGGTTTACCAAATAATGTACATTTTAAGCTTTTAATTTAGCATGTTGTCAAACATGTTTGTTTTACATAAAAAATGTTTACATGAGAATTTATAGCATCTCCGAAACTAACAATTTTTCGTATTGAAAGCGGATTGTGAAACTGTTTATGAATATTTAATTAATATGTTTATGAATATTTGTTTTAAGCGGATTGAAAACGTTGCATGCTGGTAAATGGATTTTTGTTTCCGAAATGCTGTTTAAAATTTAAAATTTCATGATGCTTTAAAAATTAAAAACTCTTATTATAGACATGGATAACACGAAAAATAACATATATAATACCTCATCTTCGAATTATCCACCATTAGTAAACCTTCTTTCAAGATCATGAAATATATTTCTCCCTTTTTTTACATTTCCTAAAGGGTATTGGCATCTGAAGAGGTTTTAAATTATTATATATACCTTTTATGAGTGCAGTATTCGATGCTGTAACTCATTTTAATTCATCAATCCCTTAGTATAGTTCAAATTTAGTAATTATACAAAGTCAATTCAACTAAATTAAAATATATATTATTAAAATTTTTTGAAGAAGGTTTGCTTTATTTAACTTCCAATACAAAATTTCGTTGGTTTTTAAGAACATGGTGGAAACGTATATAAAATTGTATTTTTCACAAACCAATAATTTGTTTAATTTAATAAAAACATACGTCAACTACTTTTATAATTTAATATAAAACACACTGCAAATAAAGGTGTCTTAAATTGAGACACATATGTGACTGAGAAAGTAATTAAGACAATAAAATGCCTGAATATGAGATTTCAGACATTATAGGTGTCTTAAAATAAGACACTAAAGTGTCTTACTATGATATCACCATACGAATAATGTAAACTGAAATACTTGAAATCAAACATGTATGTTAAGTGAATCTTAAAATGGAGTGCTAAATTTTCAGACATTTTCATATGTCTTAATTTTTAAGACATGTCTCTGGGTCTCAATTTAAGACACTTCAAATATGTGAATCGCATCCATATTTAACAAACCTGCAATATTCGCCAATAGTTATAAACATTTTTTCAACTTTTTCTATTTTTTTAAGTTTCATACACTGTAAATAAAAATACATTAAAATATGGAAATTGTATTTTAATGCAAATTTTCTTCCGTAAATTAAAAAAAATCCTTTATATGTATAATTTTCTGTAGTTAAAAATTTCTATTTAAATCCAATTTTAAATTTTTCGATAACATAATTTTTTCTTCACCTTTTACAGGCCATTGTTCCCAATTGGGAACATAAGTTAAAAAAAATTATCAAAAATTAAAATTAATCAAAATTGACTTGAAAAAATCAGCAGAAATAGTAAAAATATGACTTGATTTTTTGAAATAGAAGTTACTTTCCGATCATTAATGAGAAAATGTACAGAAAATCATAAAAATGACCAATGACCAATGGAAAATGACCAGTCATAAAAAGAATTTCTTTAAATACAGTCGACTCTCGTTAATTCGAACTCGTCGGGACCACAAGAAATGTTCGAATTATATCAAAGTTCGAATTATGGAAAACAAAGGAACGAATGTTATAGTTTTTTTAAACTTATTTCATCTCTTATTCATAGTCATTAGAATATGACTTAATATTAAATAAGAATTTATAAATACATAAACTAATTAAATGATTAGAAACAAGCACCATGTAATAAAAATTTAAAGCGTCACTGATTTGCAGACTGGGCTCGAAGAAAGTAGGTATAAAAGGCATTGTATTATATGTATACTCGTTCGGAACAATTTTCACAAAAATCAAAGAAAGAAAGTTATTCAAATGATCTGAAATCCGTGAGAAAGAAAAGAAAAATGAAAAATCAGAACTCTCGTTATTTCGAATTAAACGAAGTCAAGAGAAAATGAGTTCGAATTAATGAAAATTTTAACATTATTCTGCCATTGAAAATTTTGGGATTTCATGTTTAGTTCGAATTAAGCGAAGATTCGAATTATCCAATTTCGAATTAACGAGAGTTGACTGTACATTTTTCGAATTAGATAACTTTATTTTTTCAAAATAGAAGCTATATTTCTATAATTTATGGGAAAATGAACAGAAAATCATAGAAATGACCAATGACAACTGGAAAATGACCACCGGAAGTGACCAATGTTCCCAATTAGGAACATTCTGAAAATTATATACAGGGTGTTTCTAAATTCATGGTACAAACTTTAGGGGGTGATAGTACACATCAAGACAAACAATATTAATTAGGATATTAAGGGTCTCAAACGTTCTCCGAAGGAGATAGGCGCTTAAAGTTTACGGTCCAAAAATTCGAGTGATTGTAAAAAAAACAGAAAAATTGGTCGATTCGTTTGCGGTTTTCAATAAAATTATTCTTTATGTCAGTATTGTCTAGAAAATAAATTATAAAGATAAATTTCAAAAAATGCCGATAGAGGGCGCTTTAGACTTTGGAGTAACGAACAACTATTTTTTACCATTATTTTTTGCATCTCATTAATTTTTTTAGAAGCTTAGACATAAACTTAAATTTTGAGCTCAAAATCTAAATCGTTGGGAGGGGTTAAGTAGCGCAAACTGAACCGTGGGGGAGGTTCAAATTTCAAATGGTTATAAAAAACGGAAAAATTGGTCAATTGATTTGCGATTTTCACTAAAAATATTCTTTATGTCTGTATTATTTTGAAATTAAATTATAAAGATAAAATTTTAAAAAATGCCGATAGAGGGCGCTTTAGACTTTGGAGTAACGTACAACTATTTTTACCATTATTTTTTGCATCTCATAAAAATTTTTTAGAAGCTTAGGCATAAACTTAAATTTTGAGCTAAAAATCTAAATCGTTGCGAGTTGTTAAGTAGCGCAAACTGAGCCGTGTTCAATGGGGGTGGGGAGGTTCAAATTTCAAATGATTATAAAAAACGGAAAGATTGGTCGATTCGTTTGCGGTTTTCGCTAAATCTATTCTTTATGGCAATATTTCCATCAAAATAAATTTTAAAGATAAATTAAAAAAAATTCCGTTAGAGGGCGCCTTAAACTTTAGTGTAACCAACAACAATTTTTAATCTTTTTTTTGCATCTAATTAAATACTTGTTAAAGCTTAGACTTAAATTTTGAGCTCAAATTAAAAATCGATGGGAGGGTTAAGAAGCACAAACTGACTGTGTTCAGTAGTTGAAATGTTACCCTCCCCACCCCTCGAACCCAGTTCAATTTTCCGCTACTTAATTACTCACAGCGATGCAGATTTTGAGCTCAAAATATAAGTTTGAACTTTTACAAGCATTTAATTAGATACAAAAAATAACGGTTAAAAATAATTATTGGTTACTCTAAAGTTTAAGGCGCCCTCTGACGGATGTTTTTGAAACATATCTTTAAAATTTATTTTCAAGGCTAATATTGACATAAAGAATAGTTTTAGCGAAACCGCAAACGAATCGCCCAATTTTTCCGTTTTTTATAATCATTTGAAATTTGAACCTTCCCAACCCCATTGAACACAGTTCAGTTTGCGCTACTTAACCACTCCCAACGATTAAGAATTTCATTTTAAAATTTATGTTTATGTCGAAGCTTCTAAAAAAATTTATGAGATGTAAAAAATAACGGTAAAAATATTTGTACGTTACTCCAAAGTCTAAAGCGCCCTCTATCGGCAATTTTTTTAATTTTATCTTTATAATTTATTTTCTAGACAATACTGACATAAAGAATAATTTTAGTGAAAACCACAAACGAATGGACCAATTTTTCCGTTTTTTATAATCATTTGAAATTTGAACCTTCCTCCATAGTTCAGTTTCCGCTACTTAACCACTCCCAACGATTTAGACTTTGAGCTCAAAATTTAAGTTTTTGTCTAAGCTTCTACAAAAAATTAATGAGATGCAAAAAATAACGGTAAAAAATAGTTGTTCGTCACTCCAAAGTCTAAAGCGCCCTCTATCTGTATTTTTTGAAATTTATCTTTATAATTTATTTTCAAGACAACACTGACATAAAGAATAGTTTTAGTGAAAACCGCAAACGAATCAACCAATTTTTCCGTTTTTTATAATCATATGAATTTTTAGACTCAACTTTAATGGCTCCTATCTCCATCTGAAGACGTTTGGTACCCTTAATTTCCTATCTAATATACTTTTTCTTGATGTGTACTATCACCCCTTAAAGTTTGTACCATAAATTTAGAAACACCCTGTATATAAAAAATGTCCACAATACTAATGACTAATATCTCTTAACTAAAGCATTAGAAGGTATAATGTGCAAAACAGTGATTTAAAATATGGCTGGATCATGATTTGGGCTGTAAAATTTAAATGAAAAAAATATACATATCTAACCAGAAAGAAAACCAAAAATTAAGTAGGGGGGTGCATTGATACATGGGGCACATTGATACATCCCCTCTACCGCTCACAGGATCATTACAGGAAGTTTCGCAACAGCTCCAAAAAGTGATGCTAGTGCACTCAACTACATACAGAAAGTCTTGGAATGATTCAGTCAAAGGGAGTTTTGGTGAAATGGGACGGGTGATTTATTGTTTTCGTAGGTCAAAAGTAAATTTGAGTTGTACAAATGAAATGGTATTATGCAACTGTTCCAGTATTTTCAACCGAAAAGAATACTCTCCCTGGCAAGTTAAACACTTCTTTATCAGTTCCTCATTTTTTTTGTTAGATAAATTATGAAGTGTTGGATTTGAGACTCATTTTATTCAAAATGGCTGCATGGGGCACATTGATACACTCTATCTCGGGGCACATTGATACAACCTAAATCCTTTTTTAATTCATTCTTCATTACTTTTTATTATTTTTTTTTTACCCTACACTCCTTAATCCAACCATTTTTCACCAAAAATTTCTAATATTAATTTCTATTGAAGTGAAATAGCTCTAATTTTTTATATTAGAACATTTTATGGTATTTTTGCTAACAGAAAAATTACGAACTTACCCAAAAGCTAGGACCGCATTCTCGCAAATCTCGAATTTATATCGATTCTCCAGAGAAAAAAAGTATTTTCGACATGAGAAATGTTAAGTAAGAGAAACAAACTTCCAGAACAGAAAAAGATAATTATATTATAAACATAATTTTTAATGTAATTATCCGTTATTTTCTGTTTATAAACCTATTTATGAATAGAAAACTAGGTAATTTTATCATCTTTCCCAAGAAAGATAATAATGCTGGGATTGAAGTGCTAGATATGGCAAAGTTACCACAGCCAACAATCAGACAAGGAACAGCCAGAACACAGGGTGATAATACATTTTATTTTGATTGCCTTAATATTGCTTAAAAAAATTGTGGGTGATTTGAATTTCTATAAATAAATATAAAATAGTTTTCTAACACATTTTCTATGAAAAATATGCATTGGTATTAATTTGTTGTCATTTTTATCAAACGTATCAATCTACCCCGTAGATGGGGCACATTGTTACAAAAGACTTTTTTTGATTTTTTTAAAATTGCATGCAAAAATACTATATAAAACAATGATTGTACATTTTTATAACATACTACATAAGTTTTGCTGTCACCTCATGGAAAAAAACTTTAATTTTGCACTTTTTTGACGCCAACAAAAATCTTAGAAAAAAAAACTTTATCAATGTACCCCACTTCCCCCTACCTTAGTGTTGAATTCAGATACTTTTCTCCTGGGGGGATTTCTGTTGCTCTTGGGAGGGAGGCTATTTATAGAGTTCCGTGAGAGAAATTGCACATTTTGGCCATTGAAAACACAAAATCTTAAACTTTCCGAGGTGGAGGGCCTCATTATTTCGAGAGAAGAGACGTCCCCCCCCCTCCTTCGAGCCATCCCGTCTATTTAACGTTGTATATACTTGCTATAAAGGCTGTTCAGATCCTAGGGTTTATTTATGTAATTTTTTTAATTTCAGTTATGGGTTCACATCAAAAAATTGATAACTAAGAAAGATTGAGCAACGAAAAAATTTACAATTTATCTTTTATACCTAAAATATGATAATACATAAGACCTGCAAAAGTACATTTTTGAAAATTTTCTTGGCTGTCTTTCATTCTATTTTATTTTTTGCATTGTAAAAACATTGAAAAACATAAAATAAATATAAATTTAATAATTTATTATTACTAATGATTTCTACAAATCGTATCTTTGAATAATAAATTTATTTACGTTTTTATTTTTGTACATTTCTGCTACAAAACATCTTTTTAAAAACATATAGATTCCTAAAAAAGATTTCAAACGAAACAAATTAATATTTTGTTTAGTTCTGACATCTGCTTGACTCAATTTACATCCATTTCTTTAATATTATTTATATATGTGGGAAAAAAATTAGCCCTGTGAAGCCTGTCCGAAACTGAAAAAGTTAAATAAAACAAAAAACAAAAAAGATTATAAGATAAATATATATTTGAAAAGATTAAAACTTATTGTGTAAATTGAAAATAGTAATTAAAATCAGTTTTTATCTAAATTATTACGTAATTTAATCCAAAATATTAGTAAAAATAATATAATTGTAAATGTAATATAGCTATGACTGATTGAATGCCTCGAGGAATAGTGCCATCTAGTGCTTTTATTGGAAATAACTGTATCTTTTGGTTTTTGAATTTTTTTCATTGTAATAAATGCATGAATCGTGACACTTATATATTTAAATAGAGATAAGCCCTTCCAGGACTTTAATTCGTTTACATCCAAAAGTTTCGAGTCATAATCATATATTATGGGGTAATAAACAAAGAGCGAAATAAAAAAACATATCGTTTTATACCGTTTGAAACATTTTTAGATCCAATTAAAGTGTTTCTGGCGATAAGATTTCAACGCTCTTGCAAATTGCATCCAGTGGTATAGTTGAAAACACACACACGCACAAAAAAAGAATGTGTACCCTAGAGTGTATGCACTGTAGCCTTTGCAGAAGGTATCCTGCGTATACCTCTACCATATCCCTGATTACATCTTAATGAAAAAAAATAATTAAACTTTTAAATGATGCCCATTCTATCCAGTTGAAAAATAAAAAAAAGGAAAGGTAGTCAGAAAAAAATAATTTTGTATGATTGATGGAAACTCGACTTGTTCAGCAATATTTAAAAACATCTTTCATCTAACCGATAGAGTTTAAAATTAAAAATAATTTTTTTCTAAATTCTTTTCCTAAACTAGTTTTCAATTTTGTGTGCTTCAAATTTACGAATTATCATAAAACTAGAAGTTAATAATTTAAGAAAGATGTACTTCTTTAAAATTTTAAATTATATTAAATATAAAAAATTATACGTAAGTTTTGAAGTAAGCAGATTTTGATTTTAAATTATTTGATTTTAAATTTGATTTTAAAAATACTAACATTTTAAGCATTTTTCAACAGGATGTTTTCGAAGTTTTAAAATTTTCCATACAAATTTTGCATTAATAATAATAATAATAATAATAATAATAATTTCTAATAACAATTTTGAATTTTAGAAAATTCCGGAATTTTTTATTTTTATATTGAAATCGTGCCTAGGGTTTCTTGGAATTACGGATTTAATTTTGCTTCAATACAGATTTTTGAAATATAGGCTATTCAGTACATCGCAGCTGTCAAGTGGTGTCAAATAGTTTACGAAATCGTTAAAACAAACATATATATATATATATATATATATATATATATATATATATATATATATATATATATATATATATATATATATATATATATATATATATATATATATATATATATATATATATATATGGTGTGCAAAATTTAAGGACGAGTCCCAAAATGCCAATTTTCAAGGGATTTTCAAGCGGTAATTTTCACGCGAATATTCAAAAAGAAGTAATATAATTCGGATAATTACTATTCCTGCATAACAGCTGGTCCATATAACATCAAATTCAGGTCACACAGGGTCACAAGAGTCGCAATCACTACGGCGATACAAAAAAATAGAAAATTCCATACGTCTCTTTTATGATTCTCAAATGGCTACAATATATGCAAATGTACAATATGGCTCCAATGACTGGTCACTGCGACAATTGATTTATGTCGAGTCACCAGGTGATTTTACGATGTCGTTTTATTGAGACACTCATGTGACTGTCATTTGCAGACTTAATTTCAAAGTCATTGTGAGTGTTGCATTATGATGAATCACCAAATAATGTCCCATTAAAGTCACATGGTGACTTTCTGTCACAATACTTTGTCAAATGGTGACAGAGACCATACTGTGAAGTAACCACAGTGAAAAGTGGTGAAAAGCCACCATATGACTTTAATTTGACATTATTTGGTAATTTATCATAATGCATGTTCACAGTTACTTTGAAATTGAGTCTCCAGATGAGAGATCACACGTGAGTCTTAATGAAACAACATTGTAAGGTTATCTGGTGACTCGCCACAAAGCAGCAATCTTAGTGACCTGTCAGTGGAGTCACATATAGTAGTGATTTGAGATTCGTAAAAGAGACATATGGAATTTCCTATTTTTTGTTTCTCAGTAGAGACTCTGAATCTTGGAACGATGTGTGACCTGAATGAGACGTTATATAGACTAATTGTTATGCAGGGATAGTATTATTCGAATTATATTACTTCTTTTTGAATATTCGCATAAAAATTATCGCTTGAAAATCATCTTGCAAAATTGGCATGTTTGGACTCGTCCTTAAATTTTGCACACCAGTATGTATGTATGTATATATATATGTTGCGGCCAAAACCCGGAGCCTGGCCAATTCTAGAACTGGCCGGCCAATACCCGAACTGGCCAAGCTTCCCGGCCAATACCCGAAATACATGAAATGAATAGCGTATTTCGGGTTTTGGCCGGCCAATTCGCGAACTGGCCGAGAAGCCTTGGCCAACACCCGAATTGGGGATTTAAGGCTACCCAGTAGATGCGGCGCCGTCATGAAATTCTTTTAGAAATTGTTTCTTATTCAAAGAAGAACGTAATTTGCGACGGTTCCGTTTGATGGCACTGATATGCACACGTGACAGAAAAGGATATTTCCATGCTATTCTGATATGCCACCTTAGTGGTCTAAATTGCCATTTTTTCTAATAGAAATATTATTTTTTATTTGTATAAAAATGGTCTCAGTAAATTTATAGTATTTCGCATTATTTCCAATTCTTTTGAACCTGATTAACTACATTCTGCAGAAGATTCTTTACAAATTAAAATAAACATGAAGGGGGATTTTTTTAAAGTAATAAACGTAACTCATCGACAAATATGCAATTTTAAACTTAAAACAAGAAAGGAAATGAATCACTGTGTAGATTACAAAATATCATGCAACTCTATCGCAATGTTGTTAAGAGAATTTACTCCGGTTCTTTTTATGTAAAGAGATATCCACATAAGCATAAAAAAAAAAGTAAAATTTCATTTCAGCAATAGGTTTCCGCAACTAGTAATCTATTTATTTTATCTTTCATTAAAGCTTTCTATGATCTACAAATTGCTTTACAAATAAATATTAAAAGTTTATCGCAGCTGGAAATGCACATGAAAAACAATCGGAATATAAATGGTAAATTCCACCTACTCAATAATCTATAGAAAACATGTTGTAGAGCATATTAGAAATGTATAAAGGGTTTATTATGTTTGAAGTTGTGAAATATCAAAAAAAATACTCTGTAAAAGTATTTCTCGCATGTATCATAATTCCTTACGGAATACTTTTTTGGAGTCCCTATTAACGATTTATAATGATTTCTTAATCAATATTCTACAAAGAAACCTACTGCTTCCCTCATGAGTGAGGCATATAAATTTTACTATGTTTGAAATATGCCATAATTCTTTATTGGAATTGTTTTGGCGCCCCTATAAATGATCTACAAATGCTACTTAATCAATACGCAACAAAAGGCATTGTTTCTCACATCAGTGAGGCTCATGAATTGCATTATGTTTGAAATAGTGTAATATCATTAAAATAACCTATAACAGATTTTTTGGCATACATCATAATTCTATACCGGAATTCTTTTTGGCGTTCCTGTAAACGAACTGTAACGGCTATTTAATCAATACTTTACAAAAAAAGTATCACATGTGCATTATGTTCGAAATCGTGTAACATCATTAAAATGCCTTATAAAAGATTTGTTCGCATGTATTATATTTCCTTATAATGGCTACTTAATCAATATTCTAAAAAAAAATATTGCTACTCACATGAGACAGGCTTGTAAATTGCATTATGTTTGAAATAGTGCAACATCATTAAAATACCCTATAAAAGGTATTTTGGCATACATCATTATTCTTCATCGGAATTCTTTTTGGCGTTCTTATAAACGTACATTAGAATGGCTACTTATTCAATATGCTACAAAAAATTTACATCCCACATATGCATTATGTTGAAATAGTGTAACATCATTAAAATACTTTATGAAAGATTCCTTGCATTTATCATAATTCTTTATCGGAATACTTTTTGCGTCCCTACAAATGAGCTATATTGACTACATAATCAATACTCTACAAAAAAGCATTGCTTCCCACATGAGAAGGGCATATAAACTTCATTATGTATGAAATGTATCATAATTCTTCATTGGAGTCATTTTTGATGTTTCTATTAACGAACTATGATTACTAATTAACCAATGCTCTACAAAATATATATTGCTTCCTACATAAGCTAGGGTTGTAAATTGCATTATGTTTCAAATAATGTAACATTATAAAAATGCCCTAAAAAGGATTTTTTGGCAATATCATAATCTTTATCGGAATTCATTTTGGCGTCCCAATAAAATAACTAAAATGACTACTTAATCAATATACTCTATAAAAAAAGTTCTTCTACACTAGAGAAGCATGTGATTTTCATTAAATTTGAAATAGTGTAACATCATTAAAAGGCACTAAAAAATTCTTTCATCATTTTCTTAGTAATAAAATTTTCAGTGTTTCTGAAAAAATCTAGAATTGCTATATTTCATGCACTGTAATAAATAACTGTTTGTCGTCTTTATTAATGATACATAGGTACCAATATATATATATATATATATAAAATGTCTTACGATTACAAAACCAGAATGTTCTCTGCATAAAAAATACATGTGTCTAAATCTTTCTTCACTAGAAGAAAAAACTCTCTTCTGGACCTTTAAGGTATAAAATAAAAAAAGCGAAAGAATTAAAATTTTAGAAAAAAAATGTGTAAAACTTTCATAAAGAATATGAAAGCGTTGAAGTCTATTATGTTATTATGAAAATCTATTATGCGTAGAAAAATACTTACCAGTTTTCTGCACATAGTGAATAACAATATTTGAAGCTTTATTTTGTGGAGGCGTGGCCGAGCGCTTATGTCGAACAGTTTAGTAAGCAATAGGTCACTCGCTCATATCTCGTCATGGGAAAGTCCAATGTGATTTGAGTTAAGTAAGCAAATACCGTTAAAATGAGCGTGAAGTATGTAGGTTTTCCATTTCTTTAAAAGCTTAATTTGCATTTTAAAAAATTGAAAATTAAAATTTTTTTTCTGGAAAAAAACTTTTAGCCAAGAAGTGAAAGGTAGTCAAACATCGATGCGATTCAGACGCATGTAATTTAGACACATAAATTAAGACAAATAAATTTAGACGCATAAAATGTCTGAAAAAATAAAGACATTCTAAAGCGTCTGAAAATTGAACACTGCATACCAGACACTTGGGTGTCTTAATTTCAGACATTTCAATTTACAGTGTAGTTATGTTTTTATTATTCAGGTAGGTTAATTAAACCAACTATTGTTAATAGTTCTACTTTTTAGCATTTTTTACAGGATCAATAAATTAAAGTACCTAAAATGTCTTAAAATGTCAAAAATATCTAAAATGTTCTTGCGATTTTTTTATTTATCTATTTATTTTTTAGACCCTGATACTAACTTAGAAGAAATGCAAAACAGCAACTCAGAAGTAGAAAGAGGGTAAGAAAAGCTTATTTCAGTTTGAATGAGTAAAATATATAACATAATAACACATATGGGAAATTCCATTATTACTATAGAGACCGCCAGAACAAATTTCAATAAATAATTCCAATTGTGTTATTATAAAATATAATTTTGTTAAATTTGATGCAACCACTTAAAAATGCATATGCTCTACCCTCGTAAATTACTTGCGTTTTGTCGTAAATTAGTTGCGCAATAAAATCATCTAGTAAACATCCTTATGTCTCAACAATCTTGGATTTTTATAATATTTTGACAAATTGTGGTTACAATATCTTATTTTTCTGGGTACCTGGACACGTGAGTATCTTTGGAAATGAAAAAGCGAACGAGTCAGCAAAACTTGCCTTTAACCCTTTAAATCATACGATTCCATTCTCAGATGTTAAACTAATTATAACACACTACATTCATAATAAAAGGCAAGAAAGTTGGAATTTAGAATACAATAATAAACTGCACCACATCAAACCAACAGTCATGACCTGGCCTCTAAATTATCGAAGGAAAACTGATGTTCTTCTGACCCGCCGGAGAATTGGACATTCTAGGATCACTCATAAACATTTGTTATTTAGGGAGGATACACCCATGTGTCCTTATTGTCAATTTGATTGTCTAATCATTCATCATGCTTTAACTGATTGTCCTTGTACAGAGTATATTTTAATTCATCATCACCTACATTGACAAACCTCATTGGGGAAATACCTCATGGGGCACTCATTGCTTTTTTAAAGCATGCAGGTTTTTTTTAATATATTGTGTCTTTGTGTTTATTATTTTTATGACTTGGATACAATCTAACGCCGTCTGGATTGGTCTCTGTCCAGATTACACTCTTTTGTCCTACTGCTATTTCTATTCTAATGTTACTGTTTTAAATTTTGTAATCTGTCTGCTTGACTACATCTGGATCGGATACCCCTTCCACATATTTCGATTTTGTTCTCTAGCTCACTTTAATGATTTTTAGCCTTTGTTTTGGCGCAGCATATACCTCATGGGATTTTGCGCCATTAAACCCTAACCAACCAACTGTTGTTTTATTTCTTCATCTGATAAACGGAGGAGTGCTTAATTTTGTTTTCCCATGAGCAATTTTTGACAAAATAAGAGGAATTTGTTTGAATTGCTTCTTTAACACACATTTTATTCCACATTAAATTAATAGCACAAATTAAATCTAAAGCATCGAAATCTACTACCTAGAGAATTTGAAAAAAGAATTATCCAATTAAGTTAATAGACAAAGAAAGCATATTCATTGCTAGCATATTTGCATAGTATATTTTTTTGTTTAAACTGGAAAACGCAACCACAATATAAAAAAAACAAAATATATTCACTTTAGGAAAATACATTCTCTGAGAGACACTACATTAAAGTTTTACCTACGAGAACATTTACAAAAAAATGATTATAAATTACATGTCTAAAATAATAACTTAAGATTTTAGTTTACTGGGATTATACGCCATAAGGGTTGAAAATACAGTAGCTTGTGGATTTGATCCGAAATTTCGCCCTGACTTAAAAAATGTATAGTTTTCAAAAAATCCACTTACATGGCGATTCTTTGAGAACAGCTTATTTCTTATTATTATTATTTGATATAGTCAAAATGATCTTGTATACCAATTAGAATAAATGTATGCCATAGAAATATATTCAGTTCATTCCGACCTTTTTTTAAAATGATAAGAAATGATTTCTTCAACTGTTACTTTTACAAAAAGTTTATCAAAATTTGAGAAAGTGACAGAATTGATAAAATGTGGATAAACGTTTTGTCAATAGCAAAACGTTTATTAAATTTTTGCTATTTACAATAACTTATAAGAAGTTTTGTATTATGTATTTCAGTTTCAAATAACTCTTCGATGTTATCTTCGCAAATTAGACATTATGAATTCACGCATTCTAAATATTATATATCAAACCTTAAAGCAAGTCATCAAAGTCGTTACATACAATATGATTTTGTCTGCATAAAATCATATTTAATATTTAATACATAATATATCAATCACTTTCTTATCAGTTGATTGAATATTTTCATGGTAATTACAAATACAGATATTCTGAGAAATAATATATATATATTATTAAACTAAGCTTTAAAGCTGCAGAGAAGTCATCATTTTTTAAATTTAAAACAACTTCTTTTAACAAAATGTTATCTCTTATCAAATGTTACCTAAGATTGATGAATTTTTGGTATCTTTTTCTGTTGATTATCCTGTTACTGAGATTTTTGAGGCAGTCAGTAATCATGAATATTACGGTTATTTCGTTATATATTATTTTTATGCATCCCCGTTCTCTTTTCAACTCAAAAATTCGTTTCAAATTATTTTTCGTTTCTTTTTCATTTCCCCTGGCCATTATACTTTAACGTGCTAAATTTCAGCTTCCCAAGATTATCGTGAGAAATATGCCGGCATTTAAGGAACCGTTTGAAACATTTTCCAACTGTCAGCTAATATAGATCTAATGTACTTTTCATTGCCTTTTATGGTCATGCACACAGTAACACGATTAAATATACCACTTAATGCGTATTTTTCCTCTTATGAGAATATGCTAAAAGAATTTAACATCTGCATATATAGATTTTGTCGCCCCTTGTTTGGGCCTCTTCTGTAGACATAACGATAGCACTTTTATGGGTGTGAACATTCTTTTTCGGCTGTTGCTAAGCACTTTTATCTGCACGTGCAACTTAAAATTGTGGTAACCACTGGAATCTAGCAGCCCTTTTGTCTAGTGCGCATTCAAATTGAATACCGATCATGCGAGCTGCGTTTTGGCAGCAATTAGATATGTCTCCTCCATTGTGCATAGGCAAACTTTTCGTATATTGGCGACTCTATATTCTACGCCAACATTGTGTGTGTTGTCTCTGAGCGACGGCACTTGGCCTTCAGCTACAAACGAATGTAGTTTAAAAACTTTGTTTTGGAGACTGAATCTCCGATGCTTTTGTACCTCTCCCTGCTTAATATGAATGCAATAAATGTCTGATTGAGAAACTACAGTGGAGTTTTTTTGCAGTTTTTCCATCGAACCCTGCTAATTTGCTTTTATATTCAATCTACTTGCTCTGCATAGCACTCTATTAAAAATCCGTACGATAACTTCAACGATTTCTTCTGTATAATGAAACCTACTAAATCTAAGAGAATAAAAAAGGATACACAGACAAATAATCTGGAATAAAAACATCAGTGACGCGAAAAATGAAAAAAAATATACGAAACGCAAAGAAAAGAGTATGTCGGGTGAGAATAACTCGCATGAAGTCTGCAACTATATCAATCCTTCCTCCCCCTCCCCGAAGCAAAAATAAATTATTAGAAATGTTATCCCCCTTCCTAAAATCAGTTAAATCAAAGTACAGGAAGAACCAAAATACCTTCCTTCTTAACATTTTTTTCATATAAATTAAACCTTAAAATGAAAGAAAAAAACGACAAAAAGGAAGCTTTCTAAAGAATAAAAGCAGTGGGAATATCAAGTTATAAAAAATAGTCGTGGTTTCAATTGAAAAGAAATGGTGGAAAGAGGAAAATTATAAGCATTAAAAAAACGTAAGTTCCACAAAAAAAATTAATAAAAAATAAAATAAAATAAAAAATAAAAATAGTCTATTCATTTAGAGTAAAACTAAAAATCAGTATACTGATGTTTGGTTTTACCTAGTATGTAAGCAAAATAAAATAGAATAAATGATTCAGTCTTCATATTGCTAAATATGGTTCAATGTTGTGTGCACTGGAAGAAAAAACTAACAAAAGAAATTTACGTGTAAGCTTATTATGACTTATTCCTTAATAATCAATTTATTGGCAATTAGTACCATAATTCCTATTTTTAATTATTTATAACTTTGATATATATTTTGAATAATTTTTGAACTAAAATGATTATTCTGACTTTCAGATATTCGATTTTATTATATTTCATTGATGTTGTTTTGTTTAATTGTTTAATTAATCACAATGTTTCTTTTAATAAAATTAATCCTATTCGGAACTCATTAGATGGCCTAATATTGTGTAGTCCAATTTATCACATAAGGTGATCAATATTTGCGACCAGTCGCAGCATTTGAAAAAAAAATGAAAATAATATTTATTTTAAAAATGAAAATAAAACTTATGATTTTCAAAAAGAAGTTATTCTAATGATTTATTTAGTTAATAGATGAATAAATAGATCGCGTGTAGTGATATATTCAGATATTCCAAAAATTAAGTGAGTTACATATGAAAGTATGTAGATAGTATTCCTAATTTGTCTATTCTCCCCTATTTTAAATATTTGACTGAATTAGGTAAAACATCAAATTATCATTAAAGATTTAAACAGTTATTAAATTGTCAAACAGTGACTCTAAACAAAGTCGCAACGTTCTGCTTAGCAACTTAGCAATATTCAAAATATATGCTTGGAGCCAAATGGTAAAATGTCGCAATTTTTAGCAATATTTATCTAAATTCTGGCGAAATATTTTGAAAAAATTAGTTTTCATGATCTAAAGGAATTTTGAATGAATTCTCAATCAAACCTTAAGTACATGATTAAACCAATTAGAGTCTATAGATCTTTCACGAAATTAGAGTTCAACAAATCAGGGTACACAGAAGTTTCTCAAGACATTATGGGTCACAAATGAAATAATTTCGATGAAACATTTAGAAATATGCACATGTTTTTAATACTGTTTCTATAAATAATAATGGTAAAAAAGGAAATACTTAATAGCAATAATACCTCCAGAATTTCTTGATATATCAAGTTGATCACAAAGCTACATTTAACCGAGGTTATCTTAGTCCTTCGCTCTACTTTAGTTTAATGCGCCAGAACTGCGATAAAAAAAACAATGAATAAAAGAGTATCGAAGTATTTTCTTTCATTCCCGATACATATTTGAACTCATGAAGTTGCTCAAATATTTTGAAGTTTTCTGAACTAATAATATAAACACCAAACATTATTTTTTGTTTGTTGTCAACTTTTTTTAGTGGACTTATGACAAATTTTTCGAACTCAAGAGCATAACTAATAAGTGACATGAAACAATCTCAAAACTTCCTTTATCTCATACACGCTAATGCTTCAAAATTACCTATCAGACTGACAAAATTAAATGACAACCTATGTCCATTATAAGAATTGTAAAGGTATAAAATTCCATGTATTATTACTTGAAATGGGAGTATTGTAAAAATAGTCCTTCCGGCAGTGCCGGGAGGAAGAGGTAGCTTTCATATACTTATATATTTATTTATTTATTTTAAATTAAGTTATATTAGTAGAACCTGATTATGAGCTTGGTCGAAATCTTAATTCAGGAGCACGTGCACACTCATATTGTAATCGATTAATATATATATGCGATAACTCAGCCATTTTGTAAGATACAGACGAAACAAAAAATGCTCCGAATCTTTGTATCAAGGTCAAATGCATAAAAGAAAAATCTTTTTCAATTTCTCTCTTTCTTGTACCTAATTTTAAATTTTAAAATTTATAAAAAAATTTAAATAGCCGCCATTTTGAAATAAAATGGCGGATGGAACTGAGTATCGAACTCGATTCAGGCCTTAGTATATACTATGTACACGCCAAGTTACATCAAAATCGATTCATAAATACGCGTGTTATCACGTGACAAAAATCAGATCGTTTCAAAATGTCAGCCATAAGAAAAATTCAAAGTGCTATAACTCAATCATTTTTTAAGATATAGACAAAATAAAAAGTGTTCCGGAATTGTTGTTTTAGGTTCTAACACGTAAAAGAAAAATATTTTTCAACTTTTAATTTTTTCATATTTAATTTTGAATTTTAATTTTTTTTTAAATTTAAAATGGCCGCCATTCTGAAACAAAATGGCGGATGATGCTGGCCAACAAACTCGGTTGAGACATTTGTATGTACTATGTACATGCCAAGTTTCATTCAAGTCCGTTCATAAATACGCGTGTTATCACGTGACAAAAATCAGATCGTTTCAAAATGTCAGCCATAAGAAAAATTCAAAGTGCTATACTCAATCATTTTTTAAGATATAGACAAAATAAAAAGTGTTCTTGAATCATTGTTTTAAGTTCTAACACGTAAAAGAAAAATATTTTTCAACTTTTAATTTTTTCGCATTGAATTTTAAATTTTAAATTTTTTTTTTTTTAAATTTAAATGGCCGCCATTTTGAAACAAAATCCAACGAATTGCCAACGAACTCGGTCGAGATATGTGTATGTAATATGTACATACCAAGTTTCATTCAATTCGGTTCATAAATACGTTAGTTATCGCATGACAAAAATCAGATATATATATATATATATATATATATATATATATGGTTATATATATATATATATATATATGTATGTCAACATTTGAACGGAGGGTGGTTTTAGGGTCTGGGGGTCATGATCGGTGAAAATATACCAAAATTTTCTGGAAGTGCTATCCTCCGGACGGCTACAATAGGTAGTTTTTTACTTTTTGTAATGAAAGCTACCTAAAAGTCGCTGAACAACACTACCTGTCAGGCAATTTGCTCTAAAACATAATCAGCAATGATATTTACAAGATATAAATGAATTTGAATTTTGGTGGAAATTTATGCATTAGTCCTAGAGTTAGAGTGATTGGAGGAATCGGGAAAAAATTATCAAAGCAGCATAAGCCACATAGCAAATGACGTCAAAACGTAAATAGTACCAATTCATATAAAAGATTTTCTGAATTTGAAGTTTGATTTACAAAAAATCCCTGCATTAATTCTTGAGATAGAGCTATTGCAAAAGTAGTGAAAAATTCAGTTTAGTAATGTCACCGGTCGGACGATTTACACGCATATGTAAACAGCATCAATTCATGCCATGGACTAGCTGAATCTGAAGAATGATGAAAATCCGTGCATTAGTTCTTGTTATAAAGTTGTTGCAGAAATCATAAAATAGTGCTCCATAGCAAAGCCACCTGTAGAGAAATTCACAATAAAATCTAATCAGCATCAATATATATCATGGACAGATTGAATATAAATTTTATTAAATTCTGTGCAATATTTCATGAGATAGAGTATCTAGAAAATTTTATGTCTCATACATACAGAGTCACAGGCAAACACACAAAATTTTGTAAAAACTTGTTTTGGGAATCTCTGCTCCTTAAAACGTGAAAATTGTCAAAAACCGAAATTCGAAAATGTTCACAAATCCAATACTTTCTTCTTTTAAAGTAGAAGCTCGGATATGGAAAAAGTTCTAACAACGAAAAATAAAAGTGCACAGCACTGACTCTAGTGCTAACGGAATGAATAGATAAATAACAAACAAAAAACAATTAAATTTTGACAATTATTTCATTGCATTAAGTACATACAGATTAATATTGTACTTCTTTTCTTTATCATACAATGAAATATTTTTCTTTTACAGTTGTGCAGAAGCATATCAAGCTTGTAAAAATCCAAAAAGAAAATGCTGCAAAAACAGGCCTTGCCATTGCAATCTTCCAGGAACTATCTGCAAGTGCGTAAAAACAATGTGGGAGAGATGGGGTTAAAGATCACTCAACTGTTATTATTTTCCTGTGAAGCACATGATAGTTTTCATATGGGAAATAAAATAAAGTTGTGCAGAAAGTATCTTTATGAATTTATTACTATTGTTTTCTCATAAATTTTACCGTCAGAAAATGTGTCAATATCCATTTCTGTGAGATTTGGTTATCCAACGCAACCCGAAACGCGTATTTAAAGAAAAATTACAGAATTTTTCCAGCTAAGCAACAAATCTAAAACAACGGTAATAAAATGAAGTGATATCACCCACAAATAAGCTATACAGCTATACTATGAGTGTCAAGTAAAAATGTATCACTACTCATTTTTTTTTCAAAAGGCTCGATACAATTTGTGAAAATTGCTTGGGGACTGCAAGCTTTTATAAAGTTTGTGCTTACATATGATTATATACGTAACAACTTTCTTCTTGAATTACTGCTCCCGTGAAAATATAAAAAGTTGAAGCTTCTGATTTTGCATACACATTTTTGTTTATCATCGTGTGGGATCAATTTGTTGATTTTACTTACTATTATTTGAACGAAAACACTATTTTAATGAGAAGAATTTTCTGTGTAAACAGTTTGAGTTGTAAAATAATAATGAAAAAAATAATGATCATATGCATATTAATAACAATTAACCAAGTATCAGACGTAATTTAACTAAATTCTATTGCAGTATACTGTAAAAATATTGCTGCAGTAACTTTACTGCAGCAAAGATTCCAGACAATGTCTGTAAAAAAATGGACTTTACTCAAATATCAACGGACTTTGCAATTACATTAAAGGGTTTTGCTCATAAAACGCAAAACATTACGGAAATTGACCGTTTGTGTGAAAAAGTGACATTTTCCGTAAATTTATTGCATAATTTACGGTAAAGTACCGTAAATTTACATTTTTTACAGTGATAAAGCCTGCATAAACGGAAATTCCACATGGCTGTAGAAAAATCTGTTCTAGTTAGACTTCCGTCTCATTTATACTATACATAATAATTTTTGTGGAAATACGATACGTTTAGCTTAAAAAAATAAGTCCATCATAAACAAGATCAATGATACCAGATTTTTTCTTTAAATTTGAAACAGTATATTGCTAAACGTGTTTATGTAATTTAAGATTATGATAAAATATATTGTAAAATGACATATTTTCCTAGATTGCATACAATTTCCTACTTCTCTCATACCACTCTCTGATTTATTACAAATCTTCCTCTTATAGCTATTTATGAAAATGATATAATATAAGTTTAAAACTTCTTTTTCCATTTTGCATAATTTTTCAAAATTGCATACACCGGATACTTTTTTTACAATCGTGAAAGTAAAACTCCATAACAAAAGAACCACATATCCAAACGACCTGAAACTTCACCAATATGCTGACAAAGTAATGGCAATTTTTTAGGCATGGTTAATAATAGAAAAAAAATCCAATTATTGCCTTTTCGAAAAGGATGGGCAGGGCTTTGAAAAAAGGAAACATTTATTACGCATTTCAAAAACATACAGAATGATAGTAATTGGGAAAACGGGCAACAGATGCTTTCGCAGAAACAGAACGAAATAAAAATATGGAGTAAAACATTCGAGCATTCGTAAGAACTGCGAACTAACGCAAGTGATTTTATCCACCATTTTAAACGTCAATGGCACAGTCGAAAATATTTGCAGGCCAAAAAAATTCCCATTGCTTTGGAAGCATTTTGGGAAATTTTGGAGTCATTTGGATCTGTGGTTCTTTTTTCATAGGATTTTATTTTCACGACTTAAAATAAATAAATAAAAAAAATGTTCGGTATTATACACACACTTGGAGTTCGCCGAAAAATTTTCACATACCGTACCTCACACCGAGTCTTTTGGAGTCGATATAAGTAATGATAGATTTTTACACAGCACTGTTGTATCGCTTCTTTTTAAGTTTTTAACTGATAGTATAACTTCTTTTTATGATTAACGTTTTAGATTTGTTGCTTGGTGGCATCAATTACGAAAAGACATTCCTTGCTGAGATATCACTCCATTATTTCATTTACATTATACATGTACATATTTCTAATTTAATACAGAAAAGAAAAGATAAAAGAAATGTGATAGAATTTTAAAAAAATGTATTATGATAGTTATGCTATAAACTTTTCAAATACCTAATATGTCTAATAATGCATAATATTAGACTATTTTAAAATGATTCAAAACCATTAGTCGATCCTAACAAATTTCAAAAGAAATAATTTCTTTCTTTTATTTATCGATAAAAGGTAACGAACAAAACAGCTACATTTTTTGCGTTTGTTTTAGAAATTAGAGTGCAATACATTAATTAACTCGGACAATATTTTATCCTTATAACTTTTGAATAACTTAATTTGATTGCACTTTTCAAATTCATATCAATTTATAAAAATAAATAAATGAATGAATAAAGTCTTAAAAACGAACTGAATAAGGAGCATTTGTTTTATTAGCGGGCTTTTTATTTTTATTTATTTTTATTTTTTTTTAAGAAATTTAAAGTTCTACCGATAAGCGCAACAGAGACACGTAATTATCTATCTTTTTTATTCCATTTTTTTTTAAATAATTAGATTTTCAATTAATTGAATTTTTAATGAATGCAATTTTTAAAATCGTAACTTTTTTTTTTTTTTACTTGACTGATGGACATATTACGTAGTATGTCCTCCAGATATTTTCTCATACATTTCGGATAATTTATAAAATAAATCCCTTTTGCAAAGAATCCATAAGTGCCATCTCCTCGATTCTTTCATAATTACGCGTCATATTAGCATTTGGCTTTATTATCTCAAGACACCTTATCAAATCAAAATTTAAATTACGCAAAAAATAACAGAAGAAAGAA
This sequence comes from Maratus speculifer, assembly GCA_964019185.1. NCBI lineage: Eukaryota > Metazoa > Arthropoda > Arachnida > Araneae > Salticidae > Maratus > Maratus speculifer. The sequence continues at coordinate 305,927,492 of OZ025292.1, read as the reverse complement.
ATACACATTAGATTTATTGGATAAGTTTTTTTTTAATAATAGTTGACATTAAAAAAATATTTTTATATCAAGAATTCTTAGTAATATCAGCACAAACTAAAAACAAATTGTTCGGAAAATACACAAAGTGCTTTTCAGCTCTTCTTTGTTGACCTGATAGGTAAAAATGTAAACTACCTTTCTGTGTTATTTGAGAATATTCTAAATATTCAATAACTTGAAAGAAAGAACCGAGATGATAATAATATATGAAACTTTAAGTTCAATAGATTTTTTTACGATCTTTGGATGCTATTTTAAAATGCCATTTAAAAAAAAATCCCTCCTGTAATTTGACAAAATTCTAACCATTTTCTTAGAAAATAAAATGGGAATAAAGTATCGATTCTGAAGCATAGTCTGAAATAATAATATAATTTTGCTTATTTTGGATCTAAAAGATCTAAGATCTGTTGCACATCTTTTGTTTACAATAGTCTTCCGTAATAAGACATAGAACATCTCTCTACTCTAGAAAAAAAAATCTTTGCCAGCTCAGCTTACAGTCGGAGGTAAATTTCGAAATTAAATACTAATTTTACAAACAAGAACTAAATGAAAATTAGATATCAATCCAGTTTAACAATTTTATCTGTCCGCTTTTGGCAAGTTTTTAATTTAATTTTTCTCTAAGGGATGATTTTGTTAGAACCATGTTAATGTATTATATTCATGTATTATATTTATGTCAATAAAGAAGATATGGGTTTTTTTTTTCGGTTTTCACTAAACCCTTTCCTATTTTCACACCCTTAGTCCTATTTTGTTCATTAAAGAACTTAACCGAGATTTTCCATCCCTTGATTTTATGTATCAGTTTCAGATTTTGGGTTATATGGATCACGATAGGCATTAACATGTAAAAGAGTCAGTATATCTTATGTACAAACCAAGTACATATCCAAATCGGTACATAAAAACGCGTGCTATCGCTTGACAAAAATCAGATCATTTCAAAATTTCAGCCACACTAAAAATTCAAGGTGTTGGAATTCAGCCATTGTTTAAGATATACAAATTGTTAAGGTATACTTTACAAAACAAAAAATGCTCTGAATTCTAAGTATCAAGTTCATACACATATGAAAAACCTTTTTTCATTTTCTAATTTTTTGTATCTCATTTTAAATTTAAATATAAAAACCATTCAAAAGGCCTCCCTTTTGAAACATGGAGGCGAAATAAGCTGGACAACGAACTCGGTCGAGACAACTGTATGTACTTTGCGTACACCAAGTTACATCCAAATCGGTTCATTCATACACGCGTTATCACGTTACCAAAAATTAGATCGTTTCAAAATGTCAGCCACACTAGAAATTCAAAGTGCAAAAATTCAGCCATTTTTTACGGTACAAACAAAACAAAAAATGCTCTGAAGTCTTTTTATCAGGCTAAAACACATAAAGGTAAAATCTTTTTTAACTTTTAATTTTTGTTTACCTAATTTTAAATTTAAATTTTGATTTAAATTAAATGGCCGCCATTTTGCATCAAGTTACATCGAAATCAGTTCATAAATATGCGTGTTATCACGTGACAAAAATCAGATCATTTCAAAATGTCAGCCACATTAGAAATTATAAGTGCTATAACTCAACCATTTTTGAAGATACAGACAAAACAAAAAGTGCTCTGGAATCTTTGTATAAAAAGTAAAACACATAAAAGAAAGATATTTTACAATTTCTAATATTTTCAAACATAATTTTAATTAAATTTTTTTTTTACAAATTTTAAATGGCCGTCATTTTGAAACAAGATGGCGGATAAAACTGGCCAACGAACTGGATTCAAACACTCGTATAACTCATGTACAAACCAAGATACATCCAAATCGGTTCATAAATACGCGTGCTATCAGCTAATAAGAATCAGACCTTTTCAAAATGTCAGCCAGTCTAGAAATTCAAAGTGCTATAATTCAGTCGTTTTTTCAGACATAGACAAAACAAAAAATTCTCTGTAATCTTTGTATCAAAGTCAATTACACAAAAGAAAAATATTTTCACAAAATTTTAATTTTTTTTAATTTAAATGGCCGGCATTTTGAATCGAGACATCGGCGGATGGAACTGACTAACTCGGTTTAAACATCGGTATATCCTGAGTGCACACCAAATTACATCCGAATTGGTTCATAAAAATGCATGTTATTACGTGACAAAAATCAGACCTATTCAAAATGTCATTTATACTGGAAATTCAAAGTACTATAACTCAGACATTTTTTAATATATAGACAAAACAAAAAAAAATGCTTTGGAATATTTGTATCACAATCAAACACACAGAAGAAAAATGTTTTTTGATTTCTATTTTTTGCACTTGATTTTAAATTTTAAAATAAAAAAAATTAAATGGTCGCAATTTTGAAACAGGATGGCAGATGATGCTGACCAACGTTCTCGGTAGAGACGTTAGTATCTACTACGTACATACCAAGTTTCATTCAAGTCGGTTCTTAAATACGATAGTTACAGCATGACAAAAATCATATATATATATATATATATATATATATATATATATATATATATATATATATATATTTAGAATTAATTTAGAATATATTTCGATTTATTTAGAATTGTTCGGAATAAAAACTTAAAATTGGCCAACGCCAATATTTTACAGACCTAAATGTTCGCCCAGGAGAGCTTTCCAAACATTCAAAACTTTAAACAGTTAGTCCAAGAGCCGACCGCACAAAACCCTTAGTCGTCGAGCACAAGAAATATTCCTTCATTTTACGTAAGAGTAATAATAGAGGAACGCAATGATCCATGTAGGAAGCGAAGTGGTGCATAAGCCAAAAATTGATACCACTAGTGGTTGACTCGTAGGCTTAGCATTGTGTTTGCGTACAATCAAATGTATGAAAACATGGAAAATTGAGCGCAGGAAAACATAATGCTAAGCCTACGAATCAACCACTAGTGGTATCAATTTTTGGCTTATGCACCACTTTGCTTCGGGCAGACATGGATCATTTTATTTCTCTATGACTACTCTTCCAAAAAATAAAGGAATTTTTCTTGTGCTCGATGACTTACGGTTTTGTGCAGTCGGCTTTTGGACTAAGTTCACTAGCAAAAAAAGTTCTAAAATTGAGATTTATGTGTTACAGTAATTATTACATAAAACAAAAAACTAGTCTATGCCTAAGTTTATGCCTTAAATTTGCACGTATTTAAGCAGAATTTACTAAATTTTCATAAATCGAAATGTGCAAATACCTCATAAACAAGGATTACAGGACTAAAAATTAAACTAGAATATCATCACGAAAAACAGCATCACAAACAAATAATTTCGGTTTTCTGAAAGAGCAAAAGTTCACATATGTTGACCAGTGTACTTAATACATTTATACTTAAAATGATTAAAAGTACGGATGTTTGCAGTTCTGAAATTGTAGTGGACTGAACTTTATCAATCATAACACTATTGTTTTAATTGGTAAAGAAATCAACGAAATGCAAATTTCCAACTGAGCGAAAAATACCCAGTCGAAAATTCGAAAAAGGGACAGTTTAGACTTAAGTTGCCAATGCTGTGCTTCAAATTCTGGTCTGCACATTTTTTTCTCGAATTAAAAAATTTCGTGTAATACAAAAATATTTAAATCCAGCCCTAGAAATTTAAAAAAGTGAACACAATAGAAATAAAATATACATATATAATCTAAGAACTACAATGATAGGAGTAACCTTAAAATGAATTTTTTTTAATATGACATTATATTTATGAAATTCACGGATACTTTTACGTTAAATGAAGCTGGTGTGTATTAAAAAAATCTTAATCTGAAAATTTTAAAATACGCTTTAATACGTACTCTTTAACAAGAACACTTATAAAAAAAACTAATCTTCTAATATATTATTATATTGGCCATTTTATGTGCAATAGGTTAAAAGTATTATATGCACATATTTTGTTGTTTTTCCCATTATATGTACTCACGGCAGCGGCTAAGTTGTTCTGTTCTCAAAGCAGGTGGATGGGAGATGTTGGGCTAGAACTCAATCGCACCAATAAGCGCAATCATTCGAAATTTTCTGTGATTCTTTTCCTTCTAACCTTAAATAATCACCCGAAATTTTTCTTTAGAAAGACAAAAAAGAAAGGAATCCCTCTCCGCCCTTCTCCCCGGAACTTATATTCCTCGTATAGATAATCAGCCTTCATAAACAACATCAACACATTAGATGTTTGTTTCGATTATTGCGGTAAGGATAACGCATTGATTGACTGCAATAAAATCTAAAAAATTATGAACATGTTAAAGGATATGTACATTTTTTTCTTATTTTAAGTAAGTTAAAATATTAAAAACTATTTATTAATAACTAATTAATTAATTAAACTATTAATTAAACTACATTTTAATATTTTAAAAACTGATATTTTGTACATTAAAAACAAATTTATTTTATTCGTAATTTTTTTTCAGCTTCTTAGATTCACAATTTTATAAAACATCTGAAAAAGTTTTGAAATTGAATGTTCAAAAACTAAATAAAATGAGATTTCTATGAAATATCTGGCATTAACAGTGTTTTTTAATACGCAATTCAGAACAGGTGTCACCAATAAAACTATATGACAATATAATGAATTTTATAAACTTCTGTTACTACATCATATGCCAAATATTTTGAGATGTTTAAACAATTCTCATATTTAAAAGGAAAATACCACATATGTTTTCATCAAAACTTTAAAAAATCTCAGTTATTGCGCCCAAATCAAGGTTTATTTCCTAATTTATTTTTAACAGATTACCCATTTAGTAAGTACAATAAAAAATTTAATTAATACGAAAATGGTACATTAAATAACCTGGTGCCTAAAACATGAGTCTTTCAATTTGCTAAATATAATTTTAAAATTCTTTATAAATAACACAGTTTTAGTTTTAATAATTGAAGGTACTTCTTGACTAAAAATACATTTAATTTATAATTACACTTAACAATACTATAAAAATCAATACTATTGCTTAATAAAAACTAAACTTTTTACTCGATATTTTATTCTCAAGATAATGCTGAATGTAGAATAATACGATAAAATGTTCTCACTTAAAAATACGTATATTTTAACACTTCACAAGAAATTTTTTAACTGTTAATAAGATAATTTATTGGAGCTCCGAAATTTCCTGACAAAAATTGCTAAAAGAGCAAAAATTTACATTTAATACGATAAATTCATATTTTAAACTCCTTTATGCTTAAGATTTTGTAGTTCTTTTTGATCTTGCATTTTTTAATGCATAAATAAAGATGTATTAAATGCCAGAATTTTTATTTATGTTAAACACTCTTTAAAAATATTTTAAAAGAGCTTATTATGTATGGATATTATTACTTTTAATTATAGATATTATTACGTTTTTTAATCTTCAATAAAAGAAAATATTGCAATCGATTTTTTTCAACTTCCGGTTTTCGGTGGATTTAAAAGTTCACAAGATAAGAGATTCTAAAAAACATGTTTTATTAAAATGTCTGTCTGTGTATCCGTATGCTCGCCATTGTACTATCTAAAAGTGTGTGAATATATGCATAGAATTGACCCAATTTTTTTGTAAATGATTTTGTCTGTAGCAGGCGTATATTTTTTTACAACCAAGATTTTCCATCTAAACTATATCTCTCAATATGAATGGTCAGAACCTTCGGCATGAATTTGATGTTTCTTGGCGAGAATTCTGCTTGGTTAAAAACACTTCTTGACTTTTGTTTCTTGTAGCGTTTTTTTTTTTTTTTTAGTTAATGATTTGTTCATTATGTCATATGAAATTAACGAATACGGCCCCTATCACGGCCAGTTTCTGAAAATAACCTCTCCAAGGGAATCTCGGCAAGTTGTATTTACCGTTTTAATGAATTTTCCGCGGTTCTCAAATACATTTCTAAATTTCTTTTTGTACCGAGACACATGAAATCGGCAGATGTTCTTATTTATGAACTATGTAAACGAATAGCATTTTTCCTTTTTTTTCGCAAAAGCATAAACGATTTAGAAAATAATCTCAAAGTTGTTCTTTGAACCTGATTTTCCTATACGACAGAACGAGAAAGAGAAAAGCCTGTTGTCTCGTGACAACAATCGCTCACAACTTGAAAAATGTATATTTTTTTTTCAATAGAGAGCACTATTAGATTCTATATTATTTCAATAATCAGTCTTGTCAATTTTATGCATTTGCGTTTAAGTATGCGCTAGAAATTTTTGCGTTGATGAGAAGGTAATTCAAAAGTAGTCTTAATACTCAATTTTTTAAATATTTTTGTCAGGTACATCATTTAAATCATGCATTTTGTGTCTAGATATTTTTATAACTTTTCAAATAACATTTTTCTACATTCTGACTATGTTGCAGAAATTAAAAATATTATTCACTCTAGTATTTATGGTGTGATTTTAAAAACTGACAAGCTATTTAATTTTACTCAATTTCGATATTCTGATTCCAAAGGGGGATAATTAATTCATGGCATTTACTCCTACCTTTTAACGTCTCCTTTTAAGTAAACTCTTTGCATTATATTTTATTAGACTTCATTAAAAATAGCAATTAATATACAATTGCATTAATACATTATCGATGTATTTCTAATTGCTGTAAACGAAATGCATTTTTGGAAGTTCATCTGAATCTTAGTTAGACTGTTAAAAATTAGTCGGATGTGACTGTCCCAAAACTTTCTTCTACCTCATATATTTTAATGCATCCAAAAAAATAAAACATAGATAGTGCCCCCGGTTAGGTAATTTACACGAAAATCTAATCTGCAACAAATTATTTCAAGTTCTATCTGAATCTGAAATGTCGTGAAAATCCGTATATTAGTATTTTAGATAGAATTATCGCAGAATTTCATTTAAAAAACTGGATACAAGCGTCACCTGCTGAGCTATCTACTCTAAAAACTAAAGAATACTAATTTATATCAGGGAAAAACTGAATTTGAAATTTGATGAAAATCTGTGCATTTCTTCCTGAGATAGAACTATTGCGATGATCATGAAAAATGCCAAATAGTAGCCCCACTTGTTGAGGGATTTACTCCAAAAACTTAAGAATACTCATTTATATCAGAAACTAACTGATTCCGAAGTTTGATAAAAATTCGTGAATTAGATCCTGAGATAGAGCTATTGCGATAATTATTAATATTGCCGCATTGCAGCGCCACCGGTTGTGCGATATACACCAAAACGTAATCAGAACCATATTACATCAAGGACTAACAGAATCTAAAGTTTTATGAAAATTCGTTCATTGATTCTTGAGATATAACTATTATGAAAATTGTAAAAAAGGAAGCATAGCAACATGAACTGCTGGTAGACATACACCAAAAAACTAATCAGATCCAGTTTATATCAAGTTCTAAATTAATCTAAAATTTTGTGAAATTCCTTGCATTACTTCTTGAGACAGAGTGCTCAAAAAATTTATGACACATATAAACAGGCAGACCTACAGACTCGCAGACTCACAGACAGACTTTTTTGTAAAAACATGATTTTTGAAATCTCTGACCTCTAAAGCGTGTAAATCCTTCAAAAACCGCAAAATTTTTATGAATCCAATACTTTTTTCTTGTAAGACAGAAGAAAGTAAAAATAAGATACTCTAATTGTTAAACTAATTTGTAAAGACTACTTATAATACACACGAAACACAAATAATAAGGTATCCTGGGGTAATAACGCCATGTTAAGGTTCTATCAATTTTACCGGCTTAGTTTTAGATTGTATTTTTCAAACAAATACAGATTTGATACAGCAACTCATCGACTATCTATGTAAGAAAAAATAATTCCACAGATATGTATTCATAAAATGTAATGGCTTGATTTCCGAACCTATGCTATTTGGCGTTATTACCCACCAATGTGGGTAATAACGCCATACAAACAAAACTACAAAATAAGATGGAATAATCCCACGTAGATTGCCCAATTCGACAAATATAAACTCCACAACTCTAGAAATTGACAATTTGTATTCTAAGCGATAAAAAATTTAATTGTTTTGTGAATGTGTAAGAGAAAGAAGTTTGGGGATTGGGGAGGCAAAAGAATATCAGATCTTGACCTTCTTTTTTGTTTAAAAAAAACGACCGCTTGGATAAAATTATTAGAAACGTTACATGGTTTTAACAGTGTTTATCTAAATTAGTATTTATTTTTCCTTGTATGTATTCTATGCGATAGAAAATACTTAATTTTTTGCGAAATTGAAAGAAAAATAGGATTAAGGGAGTATCTACAGTATATATAACACCGTTAGTTTTTCTTTGCTTAAATAGTCCAGCTTAAATATAATTATAAAAAGACATGATACAATTTTAACTATATTAAATGTGATATTTTTATCATATGAAATTTTATAATAAATTAGAGTTATGTGTAATAAATATTTTTGTCAAGACTGTTTTAGAAGTTTTGTAAATATTTTTTAACCCGTAAATTCTACACTATTGCGGATTCGCGCAAACCTAAAGTTAAAATGCCAGCGTTATATAAAATATGATTTAATAAATTTATATTTGAAATTAATTAAGTATGATTTTTTATAAAAATCAATGTTCCTGTGAGATCCATTATTACATTGTATGCATAATTCATGTGGTTACATTTAATTAGCTATATACAACCAACAAAATTAATCTTTAACTGCTGCTAGCAATGTAACTGAACGCTGTTTTTTGTCAAATTTCAGAATTTAACTTTTAATTTCCAACTTAACTATAAGTACTATTGAAACTCTCTTTTAATTGGAGTCCTCGTACTATTGTTAGAAATATTTGAACAGATTAAATTAGATTTAATCTTGTACGAAAAGTCAAGTGCAGAAATAGTACTCTATGAGTTTTAATCACTGATCGCATTTTAACCTTTAACCATTGCTACCGGTCTCACATACCATTTCTTTTTTCAGTTTTTATAGTTTAACTTGCAAGTTTCAGTTTAACTACACACATTACCGAAATTTTGTTTCATTTGGTATTTTAGTACTGTTACCAGACACTTTTAAATAGCTGCATATTAATTATAATAGTCTTATACAAAACGTTATTGCAGAAACACAATCCTATGAGTTAATCCTATATTTTAATCATCTTTTGATCTTGGCGTCTCACAGACCCTTTCACACTAACTACGTTACAATTTCAATCATATCAGTTAGGGGGTAAATTTGTAAAATTTTGAGCTGTAAACGCTGAGAAAGCGGATAGCTAAAATTTAGAATTCAATTGAACAAAAAATTGGGAATTTATTAGAAACCTGATTGTGAAAATGTTGGAATTAGATCGCAACCATTTTGATATCGTTTTATTTATAAGAGTTTTAAATTATTTTTACATTAGTATTAAAATAATAATAGTTAAAAAAGATCAGTTTTGGGTATCGGACTCCCCTTAATCTAACAATTTCAACAATAAAAATAATACTGTTTCATACATGAAGTAAAAAATGAACCCCCTTCGGATGTAGTTCCGTCACTGTAAGGAATCAACCGGGGTAATAACGCCAAGGAAAGGCGTTGTTACCCCGATCTACTTATTGCGCAGTACATTTCAAACTACAAACTATCCCGCGAACATATCCAAAATCTTCTACAATATTTTGAAAGTACATGAAATGCACTACTAATTTATACAGTAAACATTGTATTTATTGATAAATATATAGTCTTCACTTCACAGAACTTACCTCGCAAATTTTAGATCAAGCGTTAATTTTAGTTGCTTCTAAAAGCGAAAAGACCTACAAATGGCACAAACTAAGTTTAAACTGTTGTTTGTGTTTTCTATGACTCAGACCGCTTTTGCGAATAGCCCATAGGTGTCATATAGAGGATTATTTAATAATTATGCATAATATCAGCACTTGGCATTATTATCCCACCTGGCGTTGTTACACCAGAACACCTTATGTTATGTAGAATAATGCATAGTAAAATAATATATTTAGAAATTTCATCCAGTAAAATGAATAACCTATATATAAAAACTATAGTGATCTTTTTAAAACATCATCAATTTACACTTTCTTCTATCTTTACATGAAGAAAATATTTGATTCGTGAAAAGCATCAATATATATCATTGTTCAAGTTTTCAACGAATTTGTACGTTTTATGTCCTAGACACTATTTAGTGGTTTTTGGAAAATTTCTTACTGCCAGTCTGACTACACTGGTGGGCGGTCTATTTCAACAACTATTACACGGATATTCACAAAACTTAAGATAATGTTAGGTCTTGATATAAACTGAAACGGATTAATTTTTGGTGTATTTCGCACAACACGTAAATAACGTACAAAATCGCCGAAATCCAGAATACCAAAATTTTTATACTCATGGAATACCTCTTTCTTGTAAAGGTAGAAGAAAGTGAAAAAGTTAGCATTTATAACTTATTTGAATATTTATAAATTTAATTAAATTAATCAGTGAGTCGAAATCTCCAAGTACAACGAAACTTTAGCCAAAACTACTAGTCCAAATACATGCTAATAAGCCGACCCGAGAAAATATCTACTTGGGAGAAAACTTCATCGGAGACAAAGTGTATACTGGATCATCAAAATTCAGATTCTTGATCTAGAATGAAAATTAATTCTCTTCAATTAAATGCTTACGTTGGATAACATGACTGGATAGCATTCAACTATAGGTCCAGTGTAGAGTCGTGAAGAGGCATCCAGTCATATTTATATATATTATTCAATATGATATATTGTTCTTTTCAGCACGCAATATAGCGAGATGAAAAACACACAAAAGTAAAGTTGTTTTACAAATTATATACACGTTTTGATTTGAATTAGCAGTAACTTTTGACTAATCAAATTAAAACAATTTTAACTCAGGTCGGATCCTAAAATTTACGACATCGCAAGAATTTTGATTTTCCACAGATCACGAATTGTCTTTTAAAGATTCACAGGAGTTCTTAAATCGGACAGGTGATTAAAAATTACTTGCATGACACATATATCCCAATCTTGCTAGCGTTTATATCAATAGACCCCTTGTATTGACGTCACAGCAATGGCTGATACTCTAATCTGGTGCACATCTGGACTCCAAACAAAACATCATAGCTCCCCGTTTGCCGTTTAAAACACAGTGGTCTTTCTGTTAAATTTTGATTTATATATTCTTACATTTTTTATATATAAATTATATTCTTACTAATATTCGAAAATATTCTTACATTTTTTTTCTAAGTCATTAAAAAATGAAGCGCAAATCACTGTATTTACAAATGGGAAAACATCACATTTGCCTTATGTTTGGACGCGAGATGAAGCATGTGACGTCACGTGCAAGGGGTCTATATGGCTTTTTCAAAGACCGTTTCTGACTTTAATGAACGCGAATGACTACAATTTACTGAACGCCATTATTTGGGAAAAAGACCGGCACTGTTCATGTTTTATTCCTCATTCCATATTTTGTCTTCTTCATAGTATCTAGTCAATTGTGCCTCCAATCCTACCCAAAATATAGCATCTTCAACCCTTAAATGCCTAATTTTTCAAAAATCAATTAAAAATATTTTTAGGTTTTTATTTCCGAAATAAATCATGTGAAAAATATTTTAAAAAATCGATATTGTTTTAAGTATGATTTAGAGCTTAAAAACAATTTGGTGCCGATCGACAAAATTAGACAATAACTAACAAAACAATTTTCCATGATAAAATTAAACACAAATGAAATTTAAAAAGTATCATGAGGAAAAAATTTTACTCTCTCACAGCAGAAGAAAACAGGATATTTCGCAAGCTTTCAAACAGAACAAAAAGCACATGTAACAACATTTGAAAAATAAATCTAATTTTAATCTTAAGCAGCACCAAGGCTACCATCTACATGTTGAAAATTGATTAAATATTATTTTCAGTAGGGGGAAATGGGAGACATTCATACAGCTTTTTTCAAAAAACCTTTTGGTAGCTAGAAAGCAGAAATTTCAAGTTATTTTTCTATGTGATGTCAGCAAAACCTGTGTAGTGTGTTATAAAAACGTACAATTGTTGTTTTACATATTATTTTTGCATGTAATTTTTAAAAAAATCAAAAAAACTAATTTGTATCAATGTGCCTTATCCCCGGGGCAAATTGATACACTTTAACACGTCTGGGAAAAATGGAGACAAAATAACACCAATGCATATTTTTCATAGAAAAATAGTTAGCAAACCATTTTATATATATTCATAGACATTAAAACCGCACAAAATGTATTTGTAAGCGATATTAAACCAATCAAAATGAAATATATAATGACCTGATGTTTTGGCTGTTCCTTGTCTGTTTGTTGGCTGTAGTTACTTTGTCATATCTGGGACTTTAACCCCAGAATTATCTTATTTCTTAGGAAAGGTCAAAGAATGACCAGGTTTTCTGTTTATAAATCGGTTTTACAAACAGAAAATAAAGGATAACAGTAAAAGCAATGCTTTGTTTGGATTCGCGAAGCATTATTTTATAAAACAGTTATTTGAAAGTAAAAATATTTTTTAACATTATTTTTGCATCTTTATTAAACAAAAACGTTATTTTATGTTTTGGCGCATTTTAATTCTAGAAATGTAAGGTCAGCCAAATAACTGTCAATTTCCTAGGATTTTTTTATTTATGATGTAAGATTGGCATAAAAATATATTTTCGAAGCAAACTTTTACAAAATATTTTTAAATTTTCAACTAAAAGCTCTTTTAAAGATGTTTTTAAAACTTTCAGTAGCCACTGGCGTTTTTTAAAGTTTTTTAAAATAGGCATGTTTCCAGTATTTGTAATTAACATCAAATAATCTTTGATAGCTATCTTAGAGTAATATATTTGAAGAGAGCATGATGAATGTTACATCTTCAAAATCCTATTTTCTGGAAAAACATTTGAAAACTGCTCTCGTTGATACTAAGAATTATTAACTGTAAAACTTTTTATTCTAATTTCTTCGTTTTTATGCAGGTTAGCGTATGAGAATTTTTGATAAGGAAGGTAAGGAAAATTTCTATTGAATGCTTAGTTTTGAAGGATTTTCATTCTCGACAACGTTACGTATGTTTTTAAGCCAACTGGTGTCTCTATATCCCCAATATCTACAACTGCTTCATCTAATGTTAAACTTTGGGATTTATGAATTGTAACAGCAAAGCCTAACTGCGGAAGAAATTCTTTCCTTGAGCAATTTATACTTCCATTTTTCTAGAATTTAATTATTGGTGGAATTGGTACGCACCAATTCTTATAAGTTAAATGACTGTAGTTTTCAAATTTATCCATGATTATTCGCGATATCATGTCTGGTGGCTCGTAATTTTCTTTATTAAGGGCAACAAAGCCTAAAGTCCCGTTCACTAAACCTTTTTCGGTCCACAAATGAGAACGTAACATTAATTTAGATCCAAGTGATAAAGTAAGAAATGGTTCAAGTCCATTTGTCATTTCTGAATCGGCCAACTTTGTTTTAGTACATTTATAAAGAGCGTGAATCGAGGTAACAAGTTCACGTAGTTCTTTTAATCTTTCATTTATATAACAAATTTAACAATTAATTTTATTTGTTTATTATTCTTTTGTTGCCACTTTACAAAAAAAAGCAGTAATACAATGCTTTTAATATGTTTAAGTATCATCTGAGCAAACGATTTTGCGAAATAATGAAAATATATTTTATTTATTAAATTAATCATGATTCTATCTATAATTACTTACTCCATGATTTATATATTTTTTTCTGAAAACATACGCGTTTCATTTTTTATTTATTTACTAAAATGCGTCCGTATTGGAAAAGCATGTAAAATAAATTAATTAAAGTAATACATTTTTTAACGTTTTACTGTAAAAAAAAACATATTGTGCAAATCTACAGATCATAATTTATTTTTATGTTCAATTTCAAGTTAAAATACCGAATAGTTTTTTTTGTAAAGTGTACGAAAAAATGTAACTTGAGTGGCCTAGTAGAGGACTCACTTCGCTCATCCTAATCATATTAAAGATTATGTTTATAATATAATTATCCAGTACTGTTCTGCAGCTTCTTTCTCTTACCTAACATTTCTCATGTCGATAATACTTTTTTCTCTGGAGAATCGATATAAATTTGAGATTTGCCAAGCTGCCGTCCATTTCTTTTGTTAATTCTACTAGCACTAGATATTGTGTAGGTTTGTACGTCTTCTGTTTGCAAAAGTACTATAAAATGTTCTAATATAAAGAAATTAGAGCTATTTCACTTAAATAAAAACTAATAGTAGAAATTTTTGACAAAAAATCGTTGAATTAAGGCGTGTATGGTAAAAGAAAGATAATTAAAAACTGAACTAGAAAAAGATTTAGGTTGTATCAATGTGCCCCGACAAAGACTGTATCAATGCACCCCATACAGCCATTTTGAATAAAATGAGTCGCAAAATCAACACTTCATAATTTATCTAACAATAAAGAATCAGGAACTGATAAAGAGTAGCTTTACTTGCCAGGGAAGGTATTCTTTTCGGTTGAAAATACTGGAACAGTTGTATAATACCATTTCAATTGTCAAACTCAAATTTACTTTTGACCTACAAAAACAATTAATCACCCATCCCATTTCATCAAACTATTGAATCATTCCAAAACTTTCTGTATGTAGTTAATTTCACTATAGTTCATTTTTTTAATGGAGGCGGCTAACCTTGACAAAGGTGAAACTGTGTTTTCGCGGAACTTGTAATAGAACTACATGTGATTTTTCCCCTCAGTTGGTGAAGATGGAGGATATGCTTGTCAAGGTAATCCGCCTCCACTAATTAAATGGACGATAGTATCAACTTTTGGAGCTGTTGTGAAACTTCCTGTAATGACCCTGTATGCTGTACAGGGGGTGTATCAATATGCCCCAAGTATCAATGTGCCTCAGTTCCCCCTATGTGTTTTATTGGGAATATTAGACATTAGAGCTTTAATATTATTCTGGTAGCATTTCTAGAAGAATAAAGTTAGTACACCGTCGAAATGTTTTTAAGATGTTTGCTTTGCTTCAATGGCAAAGCGACTGCGCTTGATTGAGCGTGATCCCAATATTCTAGGCTTAACAAAATCCAGTACTGTGACATCAATGTTACCCACGGTCATAGATATAACAAAGTTATCGATGGATGTCTTGCAGAATTATACCTTTAAACCCCCCCATAATCACCGATTTGATGGAAAGTTATCTAAACAATACTTATAAGCCTATCTAACTAATAATAGCAGCCGGTCATTAAAGGATAATATTAATAAACCAAATAGCTTATTACGGACTGATTTAAATCTTAAAATGCCTTTTGTTTGTCTGATAACGCGATTTCAGTCATCAATTGCTGTGTTTTGCCGGAAAGTTGTCTTAGTCTTTGGTTTGGTCTGGTCATGGTTTTCATCTTTAGGCTTACTCAAAATGTTTCTGTCATTTAAAACAATAGTATAATAAAGGGTAAGTAACTCAATATGCTGATGTACAGTAATACAATAAAAAGATTTTTATAAAACTACAATAAAAAATTAATTTCGAAAGAAAAATTCTTTCTTCATCAGGTGCAAAGAACGCGTTCCACTACATTAAAAACAGAAGCACGAGTCAAAAAATCATGACTTTAAAATTTTTTATGGTATTTCTAAGATATTTTTATTTTAAATAGAGCTGATTAAAATTATAAATATTTTAAATAGAACTGCAGTTTATATAAATGAATTGCAGTTTAAAATAAATACAATTGTTTTATTGTGGTATGAATTGTTTTCTATATACATATTAGTAAAAATATTGCTTCAAATAATTTATCCAATTTGTCTTGTAACAGTATTGTAATTTTTAAATATAATTAACAGTTGTCCTTCATCATGAATCTGAAATGGATTTTTACATTCTTATTCACCCTTTTCATAAGTAAAGCGCTATTGACGGAAGCAACACAAGAACGTAAGTATAACTAAACAGCTAATTTTTCAATTTTTAAAGAAAGTATACAAATAATATTTCTTTTATTAATAAATTTTAAAAAATTACAATTTTTTGTATCCGCAAAAATAATAAGAAACAAAACAGAATGCAATGTAGGTAGTGTTTTAAACGTAACTCAAAAACTACTCAGAAGAATGAGTAGTAACTTTGGAGTCGAATATTAAGGATTATAGAAATCGACTTCTTTTGGGATCGGATTATATGGAAAAAAGTTATTGTTTCTGCCATTATTTTGAAAATAATATCTTTATCATGTCTTTCTGTAGAAAATGTTAATTAAAATGGTTAAGAAGATTATTGATTGACAGTTTTTGGTGGGAACAATAAATATTCACCTATATAATGCAACTCCTGTTTCTGTTTAAAAAACAATATAATTAAAAAAAATAATTAAAAAATAATAATTTTTTTTTAAATTATTTATATATTTTTAATTGTATTTTTTAGCTACTTCCAGTGTTACTTTTACTTACGTTTACTCTGTATACTAAGATAAGGGTATGTTTGCCACTGAGGATATTTGTTAATCTACGATATTTTTAAAATATGCTAGTATATAGTATTATTAGCTAAGTGACATACGTCTTTTAGCGTCCTTCACCAATGACAATGTCGGCAGCAACAAAACAATCAAACGAAAACTACTTCAAACCACTTCTTATAAAAAAAATCGTTTCTGATTTGTTTCTATATTAACGTTTCATTTTGTGAACATCATTTAAAAGACGTTTGATCTGAACTTTTTTTCTACCAACTGATTAAAACAATATAACCAGAATGTTTGGATACGATAATCAAAATATGAAATGACGGTTGGGGCAAGTTGACTCATTTAATCTAGCGCATGTTAGCCCACATCCAAGTGTTTGTTTCTACATTTGAAAATCTATAAAAGTCAGTAAAATCGAGATTTATGCGTGTTTCTGTATATAGCAATATTAACTAAAAGTCAAATAAGACTTGTGTATTCAAATTACCAGCTGCAAATGTTGGACATTTGAATCATGTATAATTGGGGAAAATATATTTGTATGAAGGTAGTAGTTAAGTTGAACAAACTTTCTTTTCTTATCCTTTCTATCTTTGATGCACCAAATTAATATTACATTTGACAGTGCATGTTTTTTTTCTTTCGATAGCAATTCAAAAATCATATCAATTTAGACATCCATCCTATTGCGATTTTAATGTTAGTAGGTTTGGTCCAGTGACTTAAAAATATTATCTGCTAATTGTATAAACTAAAAAATTAAAATTAATATGCATATATATATATATATATATATATATATACAATAGGATTTTTTGATTTTGTGCATTAAAAAATTAAAATTAATATATATTATATATATGGGTCATTCCAAAAATAAAGATCCCTTTTGAGAAATTTTTTTTCAAAAATTTTTTCTTTTAAAATGAAATAAAAATATCATTGAGAGGGTTGTATACATATTCAAGAGTAGAAATTGAATATCAGCAGCACACTTTTTTAAAAATATTTATCACTACACTTAGAAACACAGACACATTGGCTGAAAAATGTCCCCTGTGTTACCATATTTTAAATAATCTTCTCATCTTTTCTTATTAAAATAGAGAATTCCTTTTACAATATTAACACTTTGAAATAAATGCTCTTATTCAGTGCCATAAAGTTTTTTGTTTATGTATATATTTTTTCATGATATAGGCATATTATGTCCCTCGTGTTACCCTTTTTTCATTCTCCTAGTATAAAACTTTATATAACTTGGTAAAAATTACTGTAATATAATAAAATTATAGTAAAACTTATTTATACATATTAGCCAGTGCATATTATAAAACTGATTCATAAGAAAGTTTTTTCGCGTTTGTTCTGATAAAGAAAATGTCAGTAACATAGGGGACAATAAAGTAACAAAGGGGACATCCCAATTGAACATAAAAAAAGTAACAATTTTAAATGTGTACTTATGTATTAATTAAAAATGTATTTCTGATACAGACCAACAAATGGATTAAAAAACAGGATATTCTGTTGCATTTCATTTCTAAACTTGGGTTTTTTGTCTCTTAACAACATATTAATCAATATCAAGGTAACACAGGGGACTAGTAACATAGGAGACAAAATGAATTAAATTATCACCTATGTATTACTATTTTCATAGAAACAATGTAAAGTTAGATGGAATATTTTCTTTTAACTAAGACTTACAATTTAAATGCCAATAAACTAGAAAATTAATAATTAATCGAAACAAATCAATAGTAACACAGGGGACACACAAAAAACACACCCACCTTCAAAAATCACCTTTACTTCGGTAATATTCTTCAAAATTTAACAAATGAGGAAAATGACTACCTAGGATGAATTCTAACTCTAAAAGTACATGAATGACTGCTGTTAACAACATTTAGCTTGCAAATTCTTATTTTAATAGGAAGGAAAAAGTGGCGGTAGCACAGGGGACAAAAATTAAGGGACACAGGAATTTTTCCTATAAAATAAAGAAAAATATTTACAAAAAATATTTAAAGTATATAGGGATAATATAAAAACTACAAAGATATAAAAATATCCTGAAAGATAACTTAAATGATACATATAGTAAAAAAAAATAGGGTTTAAAAAGTAAAAATTGTTCTTGGCACATGGCTTTTTACAGGACACAATTATTATGAAAGTAATTTGAATAACAGTAAATGGAATTTAACTCAAATTTAAAAATTGCATTAAAGAAAAATATCTTTAAAATATATTTTCCAATGTTTAAATTTAATTTTGAAACAAAATTTTAGAAAATATAGCAATACAAAGTGTCGGGACACCAAAGGGTGCTTTATTCTTGGAATGACCCATATATGTGTGTGTGTGTGTTTGTGTGTGTATGTGTGTGAAAAAAGAGGACGAACATACTCCGGTCCACCCTAATGTCTGTTCTGGACTTTTGCTACGTTCATAAGTCTAAAAATGACATTTATTCTATTAGTGATACGAAACCTTCCATGGATTCTAAATAATAAACTCGTTCCAAGTTCTTAGTTCAATTTTTTGAATGGTTCCAAAAGATTAAATATTTATTTGAAGATATATTTACTACAAAAATCGGGGAGCAATTTCTAAAATTACATAATTAAAATTATTTTCATGGGTCTTCTTTATTGTTATAAAAGTATAAGAAAATATAATGTGAATTTGTTATTATAAGAACTATGTTTTTCAGTCTATCAATGATATATATAGATTAACTATAAAATTAATAAAATGGAATTTTTCACCTTGATACATTTTAGCATCTGATAATATTATTTTATGAGAGAAATGCATTTCCTAAAATTATAGAATTAACTTAATTGATTTTGATTTTCTGAAATGTAAAAAAAAACATACGTTTACACCATATATCTAGAGAAAAGTTTTTTTTACAATGTGCAATCTAATTTTTCATATCAAGTTTAATTTATTGTTAATATTTTATCATTATTATTATTATATAACACGATAAAAGCTATATTTTAAATTTGAAACTGTTTATTAGTAGAAATATGAAGAGTAAATTATGTATTCTTACAAAAAATTGCATTGAAAATGTGGACATCCAAATAATAAATGCATGCAATATTAGATGACTGTTTAATAACTTTTCGCAAACTTATATTAGTGTTTTTCCTACCAATATGAATTATTTATAAATTATATATTATTTGTTTACTTTTCATTTTATTAAAAATTGTTTTCGAATTTTACAGGTGCAATCCGCAATAACGGAAACAGAATGAAAACATTCTATACCGGTACGAGATATGGTGGATGAACGGACCTCGACTGTTGCTACAGAGTTTCTTCAAATAATGATTGAGATTCTGTAAAATAATTTTCCATAATGTAAAGCTTTAATGCATAAGCATCTGTTTCATTAAACTACTTTATATAGATTTAGGAAGTTTGTTTACTGAATACATTCTGCGAATAAATGTTGAAAGCCAGAAATAAAAATGAAATATAAACAGAAAAGGACATTTTTACAATTTTCATTTTTATTTATTTATTTACTTATTCTTTTACACATGTTCGTTGTGGTTCGTTGTCGTTTATGAAACTGTGGAAGGTTGACTTTTAAAATAATTCACTATTAAAATATTTTTCAGTCATATCGTGAACATTTAAAACAATTTATTATATTAGGAACTCATTCAGTACGGTATTATTTTTTATTTATTTCATTTGTTTATAAATAAATCGTCGAGTTTATGTGGAAATTTACTTAAGAGCCCCCCCTCCCCACTGCTGATTGTAAAAGACCCGGATGACAATGTAAAGTCTATGGGGGCGTTCTTTTCAAATATCTCACTCAAATTTTAATATTTTGACGTTTTTCTTTTCTTTTTCTTTTCTTTTCTTTTCTTTTTTTTTCTTTTTTTTTTTTTTTTGCATTGGATAGCTGAGGACGATCCACAACCGACCTAGTTTGTACTTTTTTGATTTTGATTATATTCTTGTTATATTAGGATAGTTTCAGTTTCATAACCGGTTTAAACCGGTTCTGAAAGTTGAAGTATATATATATATTTTAATCTGACACCAAAATCGAAAAAGTAAAAACTAGGCCGGTTGTAGATCATCCTGAGCTATCCTATGAAAACAAATCACGTCAAAATATTACAATTAGAGCGAGATATTTGAAAAGAACGTCCCCATAAAATTTACATTATCATCCGGATCTTTTTCAGACAGTAGTGTGGCATCTTAAGCTTGAAAAACTGTAATGATTCAAATATTGTCAATAAGTTATCATAGCAAAGATGCCGATAGGACTATCGAAAGATATTTTCTTCCATTATTTGACCTCAGTATATGATCGATGTTCAGCCAGTCATACGTGTTGTAAATTTTCTGCCACTTCTATCTTATATTGGTATCGTTTTCACTCTATAAATGTGTTTACTGTTATAGTAGTTGATCTTAAGATGAGAACACCCACAACTACTTTTTTACGGTTAGATGTCGGCGTATTTTATGGTCGCAGGTGGCGTGTTTTATGTATAATGATTTTACTATGTCAAGGAAGGAAAACTTCAATCCAACCGTAAAACAGGGAACTTTTCCTTAAGTAAGATTGATATTGTTATTTTCCTGAAACATTGTAATATCCCCTTTTTCTATTGTCAGTAAACGACAGAAGGGAGAAGAAGAAAGGATTTCCTAGAATTCAGTTGAAGTTGGGTAAAATATACGTATGCTCGGAGCCTAGAGTGACTCCGTAAAGCAACTCTCCTTTGGGGATCCTCGGAAGTGACTTGTAGGTCCGCCGTCTCCATAGGTGTCCAGTACCTGCGGGTAGTCGTGGTAAGCAGGAGGGAAGCTAAGAGAAAGGATCCCTTGGCCCAGTGAGCTGGGTGGGTTTTCAGTTGCTTCGGCCAGATTTCAGACCCATGGGTGCAGGATGGCGCGTTGGGTATTGCACATCCATGGGCAATTGTAGGCCAGCGGCGACGTCTCATCGGAAAACCCATCCCATGCCATACTGCGAATTCTAGGCTCCTCAGAACCTCTATCGCCGAAACAAAGGCTCACCGCTTCGCAGCGAGAGAGAGTTTTTTGATATAGGTAAATTTATGAAGTTATTCTGTTGTTTTCTCAATTATCAATGTCATTTTAGATGTATGTGGCGTGTGGAGATTGTTCTATTTTAAAATCAATGAAGTTATGTTGCCATGTAATTTTTTTGGTTTTTATGAACTTAATGACTTTACGCTACAAAGGCTTTTAATTATATTATAGATAATTTGCTTTAAAAGGATTTCTTAAAATCTCTTTCAATTCAGTTGAGTTCAACGAACATGAAAGGTGAAATCATCAAAAACATAAGAAAGATAGAGAGATAATTAAAAACATAAGAGTGATAATTAAAACTGACAAGCGTAGAAAATCTCTTATCATTCAGCCGCTTTTAGAGAGAGTTAAAAATCAGCTAACTCCTATCGCCGATAACTTTCTGAATTTTCGCAACTTTTGACCTGGATTTTTTAAATGATTTCTCCATAGAGTTGACTGTTAAAATATTTTTTTAAATATTTTTTAATAATAAATATAACTTATCGGTGTAAAAATCAGTGTTAAAATATGTTTAAAAAATCGTGAATGCGCAAATAAAATTTATTTCATACAACTACTCATATTTAATAAAATATTTAATATTTTTATTTTCAAAATGAACTATGTTATTTTTACTACATCTTATAATTTTTCTGAAATTGGCGTTAAAATTTGTTTAAATCCTGCATAATAAAAACTAAAAACATGCAAGAATTTTCTTAACTTTTCAAGAAAAATTGCTATATATCTATAAATGAACGTGCTCTTCTTCAAAAATCAATGGACATGTTGTGCAGTATTCAAATATTTGTATTCTGTAACGATGGAACACTTTACGTATTTTAATGTACCGGATGATCCTTAATATTATTAATTTCATCGAATTTTTGTCGGCCTCCTGATTGTCTCCAAATCAAATGTGCGTTAATACATATGAGGTCAAAAACAATCTTTATAATCCAGAAGTTTCAGAAGAATCCAACAAGTACATTATTAAATATTTCACATAATATGTAAAAGTGAATGTGTCCCGTCATTAATGGCCATAAAGAATATTTCCAAACGATATCCATTACAGTAAATTAATGTGTAATACTACTTTGACTTGCAAATATTTCCTTTCAATTAAAATTGTACCGACACAATATTTTATGGGGGAGCTCGGACAACATTTCCGAGAGTGTATGCAAGTCTGGACAAATGCAGTACGAACCCCCGCAAAAAGCTTAAAAACAGAAAGAAAATTCTAAAATAAAAATTAAATATTTGGAATTTTATCCTTATGGGACTTGTTTCTATTCGCACTTTCATATTTAAAGAATGATATTTGTGCTATATTTCTCTTGCACACGTTGTGAAAGTATAACTAAAAGGGATTCTTAACAATAAGTAATGCCGTTTAAAAAATAAAAAATAATAATGAGAGAAATGTTGGTCTTGATGCCACGTGGAAAGTGACATTGGAGTAATAAAGGTTAAAAATAACAAAGGGAGTTAAATATGTCATATTTATATAATATTAATTTATATATTAATAATTAATATACAGAATTAATATATATTAATAGTTAATATTAATTTATACAGGATGTCCGAAAAGTCTGGAAACGGTCGAATAACTCGAGAAATACATAAGATATTGAAAAACGAAAATATACGTGTTAAATATTTTTAAATAAGCTACTCAGTGATACCAAATTTGACCTTCGCAACCGACCTCCTGGGGGTCAGAGGGGTCGAACTTCGAAATCCTAAATAATAACCCCCATTTTTTATTGCAGATTCGGATTCTACGGACAATAATATGTAACTTTTGTATTTCATGTTTACTTCGAATCCTCGTTTATAACGCTGTAATTGAGCATATTAAATCGATACACATTTCGGTTTTCCCAACCAGGTTTTGCCTGATTGGCCAGAATTTTGACGTCAAATTCCTCGTCTTTTGCAGGAATAGTGGTTTCTTGAAAATCACTCGTGGCGATTATTTCGATAATGCTACGCTGTTAAAAATTTGACCCATTTGCTGTAGCGTCAGTCCACAGTTTTTATAGACTATCTGACCAATGAGAATGCATAAATGAGAATGCTTTTACAGAAAACAGTTACTTTACTGTGTTATGGAGCATTCTCATTGGTCATAAAAGAGCTATTCTATAAAAGCTGTGGAGTGACGCTACAGTAAATGGATCAAATTTTTAACAGCGAAGCTTTATCGAAATAATCGCCACGGGTGATTTTCAAGAAACGCTATTCCTGCAAAAGACGAGGAATTTGACGTCAAAATTCTGGCCAATCAGGCAAAACCAGGTTGGGAAAACCGAAATATGTATCGATTTAATACGCTCAATTACACCGTGATAAACGAGGATTCGATATAAACATTAAATACAAAAGTTACATATTTTTGTCCGTAGAATACGAATCTGCAATAAAAAATGGGGGTTATAATTTAAGATTTCAAAGTTGGACCCCTCTGACCTCCAGGGGGGCGGTTGCGAAGGTCAAATTTTGTATCACTGAGTAGCTTGTTTAAAAATATTTAACACGTATATTTTCGTTTTTCAATCTCATATGTATTTCTTGAAATATTCCAGACTTTTCGAACACCCTGTATATTAATAATAATATTTGTAAACTGTTTCAATTTAGAAATATATATTTACATTAGATTTATTTTTATATTTTAGGATGGTCATTTTAATTATGGAACATGTATTTGATATTAACAAATGTACTTAAAATATCCTCATATTTAAAATCTTATAAGGTACCCTGGGGTAATAACGCCACGTTAAGGTTCTACCAATTTTCACGGCTTAGTTTTAGATTGTATTTTTCAAACAAATATATGATTTGATACAGCAACTCATTGACTATCTATATAAAAAAAATAATTTAATAGCTATGTATTCATAAAAAGTAATGGCGTGATTTCTTGACCAATGCTATTTGGCGTTATTACCCACCTATATGGGTAATAACGCCATGCAAACAAAACTATGAAATAAGATGGAATAATTGCATGTGGATTGCCCAATTCTAAAAATACAAACTCTACAAACTTAGAAATTGAAAATTTGCATTCTAAGCTATTGATGTTTAATTTTTTGTGAAAGTGTAAGAAAAATAAAGGTGTGGTGTGTGTGTGTGGGGGGGGAGGATGAGGCAAAAGAATGCAGACTGTGAGCTTCTTTTTGCTTAAAAAGGACCGCTTAAGTAGAATTATTAGAAACATTGCACAGTTTTAACTGTGTTTATTTGAAACAGTATTTAGGATGAAGTTCGGCCACTGTAGGGAATCAACCCGGGTATTAATGCCAAGGATTGGCGTTATTACCCCGTTATAGTTATTGCGCTGTACATTTTAAATTACAAATTATCTCGAGAAGATATCCAAAATCTTCAACAACATTCTGAAAGTCCATGAAATGTACTACAAATTTATGTAATTAACAAAGTATTTCCGGATAAAAAAAATAGTCTTCACATTACAAAACGTATCCGCAAATTTTAGATCAAACGTTAATTTTAGTTGCTTTGAAAAACAATAAGACCTAAAAATGAAACAAATTAACTTCAAGCTGTTTTTTGCGATTTATATGACTCAAAACCCTTCTGCGCAGAGCACATGGGTGTCATTTACTTGATTATTTCATAATTATGCAAAATATAAGCACTTGGCGTTATTACCCCGCCTGGTGTTATTACCCCAGGGTACCTTATTTAATTTTATTCTTTTAGCTTCGTTATTAATATTCTTGATACAACAACATTCTCTAATAAGCCATTTTACTGCAGCTTATTTTCAAAAGTTTCATTCATGCTTTTAACTAATCACAAAAACTGCCGATAATTGACTCAAAAACAGTTCGCTCGACCATAAACATTTTCCGTCAAAAGGAAAGAAAATCAAATCCGTCATTTGAATTTCATTCAAGAGTTTACCATCGGTCGTTTAATTACAACTCAATCATCCCTAATCATTAAAGCAAATCAAATTAGTCGGGGTTCTTTTATTAATATTTTGCAAATGTCGCCGAGACGGGTTGGAATTTGACGCTTAAGTACATCAATATAGGCAATGATCAGTAATGCGATACTTATTTATTACTCTTTGATGTTTTTTAGGTGCGTTCGTAATTATGTAAATACGTAGAATCTAGTTATCGTTCAATCCGTCCTTCTGTCCACATATAACGATGCAAAAACTACCCAAACGAATCGTTTCAAATTTAAAATACATAATTATTAAATACTTTTGTTGAGACATTTCAAATTTTATGAAAATCGAATACATAGTTCAATTGCAGGTACATTCAAAAGTATTCCAATACATTATGGTCAACGGGGTAAAAGTATCAAGTGTATTTTATTCGGGTGGCACTGGGAGAGCATTGTTTGGTGCACTTTTTGATTATACTAAACTATTTATAATTTTATGAAAATACTATGCGTTGCCAAGGAAGTGTACCTAATAACTTATGTGCCAACCACATAAGTTATTTATTGTATAAAAGGAAATATATAGCATTTACAGAGTCAGCAATGGTGCCAGCAGTTTCTGTAGTAAAAAATGCTTTAGAATTAGATCTAATATATATATATATATATATATATATATATATATATATATATATATATATATATAATTGTACTGCATTTTTTACGGCAAAAACAGCTGGCAACATTGCTGCCAACAGTTGTCGCCGTAAATTTAACTGTTTTTTTTTTTTACAGTGTATTTGAAAAAAAAAAACAATGAAGCGAAAGTTATAATTTTATAAATAAACTGACTAGTTAGCGCACTTTCTATCGACCATAAATGAAAGCCTGGATTTTTTAATGTTCGGAGCTCACTCCAAATTAACGCATTTCAACTGCATTTCAATTGGGGTTGCGTAAACCGCAGTCATGAAATTAGTCGTGATCTCTAAGATGATCATTGATAGTAAATATGAATTTTTAGTTCGTGAATTTTAATTCACATTGCTGGCAACCAGCTATTGCTAGACTCTGCAAAGTGAAAAATTATTCAGGCCAGGATTCGAATCTCGATCATTCAACCAATCTGTATTCCTGCACTTTTTTTTATAAAACTTTTTTGTTTTGGCTTGGAAAACAGTATTCTACGTGTTTTGAGCTGTTTAAATGTTCTACGCTACCTGGATAATATATATTTATACACTGTTAGTGCGTTTCTAGTGTGTTACATTTTTGTCCTGTTGCCAAGATTGATTAAGGCTCAGATATGAGTTCAAAGCTCGTGAAGTTGTTTCTATCTACTAAACAGGAAATACAATTGTTGGATATCTACATTGTTTGTTAATTTAAAAGAGAAATTAATAATGAAATTCAAACATTACTTCCACTCTGAATTAGTACTTTCGCCAGCAAATTGGTCAATAAAATCATTCTTACATTTCATGAGATTTGTTCTGGAAATGGCCCAACAAATTATAACTTTTCTTCTTTGAATCAGAGGGGATGTTCTGTGGATTTTCAATCTGTTTTACACTGGTGCGTAAAAAATTGAACTAGGAATTTAGATTTCTAAACGCATATGATCCCAATCTTTATTAACTATTTGGAAAATAGTTGTTATTCACGATAGACTTTTGGGAATTCTGAAGTATATCGGGATATTTTTATTAGTAGAATTCCGCTTATTTGATTCTTTTCTGAGGGGTCCAAATTTAATGTCCAAAAATGGAATACTTCCTCTTTTTATTTTATTCGTTTTCTGATTAATACAAGTTTATTGCCCAAAAATGGAATACTTCTGTTGCCACAATGACAGTAAGAGTAATAAAAACATTTAAAAAGTTATTAATTTCAAAACAAATTGTGATAAAAATTTTAAACGAATTTCATAAAAAGTGCATTTTTTTCTGTACGCAACGGTGTAAAAATTTTAAAATGTGTGATAATTAGAAGCTTAAAAATTGTAAAACTGAAATTTCGTATAAAATTTGTTTGTGATGGGTCCAGGAATATTGATGTTTAATCCATGTCCTTCGTAATATGAGGCGCTCAGAAGTCAGTCTGATTAACTTCATCCAATATAAATGCACATTTCTAACAGTTAAAGTTGTATATCTATAAATTATCCTTTTTTCATCATTGGTCTTAGAATATTAATGTTTAATGCACGGCGTACGTAGAATTTGACTCGTTATTATCATCCTAAAAGTAATGTGTATTATTATTATTAATTTAAATATGGAGTTTATTTATAAGTCTTTAAATTTTCGTTTTTGAAAATATCCTTTTCCAAATAGCCGTTTTAATTTGTTAAATTACAATTATTTACATATACATACATATTTATATATATATATATATTACATATATTATATATATATTACATATTTATACATATTTATATACATATATATATGTATTATATTTATTCAATACCAAATGGAAGTTAAAGCTGAAAATGTTTTTTGTTATATTATTATTCTTGTTATTTTATGTTTTTCTTTATCATATAAACATAAAATCTGAAGCTCTGCGAGAGAAAATTGACGTCAGACAATTTCAACATACCAAACCATTTCTTTTGAATATCTCTCCAGAGTCGTATTTTTCCAAGCTATTTAATTTTCGACAAATCATAGAAATTTCTGAAAATAACAGCAATTCTTTTTACACGCAAAATGAAATATAGAACGAAAAATATGTTATTTATCAGATTCCGTAAAACTTTTTTTAAATATAAATGTATAATATTTTGGGTTCTAGTATTTATATTTTGCGTTACGTTTCATTTTAAAAAAAATAGAAACAAGTTGTTTTTTCGTAATTTAAAAATTAAAATTTTTCATCATTTAAACGCACAATTTTAATGATAATATAAATGGGATTCTTTAAAACAGATGCATTGCAAATAGGAATCATTGTGAAATGTATAATTATACGTAGTTTTGACAGTGAACAATTGTGAAATTGTAGTCAATTTTATTTTAATAAAATTTATTTTTTAATTAGAATACGTTCCTACACTTTAGAAATGAGCCATCTTGCGAAAATTGTTAATTATGTTTTTATTAATAATCTTTTACTATTCTGGAATTGCTTTTTTTAGTTTCTGCCATCTTTTAAATCAGTAGTTACCGTAATTTTACAATAAAAACATAATAATTTAATGTCTAAATGCGATTTTCTAAAAAAGATTTTTATACAAATTAACTATGTTTAAAAATGATAACTAAAAAAATTATCATCATTCAACCATAAATATTTTTGATCTTCATCTACATATTATTGTCTTCTGCATCTACTTAAATGAATTTAATTCCATCTTTATTTTTAAAAATGTGAACAATAACGTGGTTAAATTGTTGAAAATCTTACAATAGATTAATCGATTACCACCAAAACTTTTATTTATAAAGAAATCAGTTAACTTCTTGTAAGTGTGATAGATAAAAAATTATAGTATACTTTAGTAGAAATATTCTTAGTAAATTTATTTGTCTTTCATGTAGCAATTTTCAAGTTTTCGAAAAATTTCTTAAAATTTCAATAGTTATTAATTATTTTTGTAAATTCATAGGAATGTATACAGGTTGTCCCTAAACAAATGGTATATACGCTAGGGGGTGACAGAACACATCAAGACGAGTAATAGTAAATGGATAACCAAGGGTCCCAAACGTTTTCCAAAGGAGATATCCGCCATTAAAGTTTGGGGCCCAAAATTTCAAATAAACATAAAAAACGGAAAAATCGGTCGATTGATTTGCGGTTTTCACTAAAACTTATTCTTTATTAAATTATAAAGATAAATTTCGAAAAAGGCCGATAGAGGGTACTTTAGACTTTGAAGTAATGAAAAACTATTTTTTGTAGTGATTTTTTGCATCTCATTAAATGGTTTCGTAAGCTTAGACTTAAACTTAAATTTTGAGCTCAACATCTGAATAGTTGGAAGCGGTTAAGTAGCACAAACTTAAATGTGTTCAGGGGGTTTAAATTTCAAATGATTATAAAAAACGGAAAAATTGGTCGATTGATTTGCGGTTTTCACTAAAATTATTCTTTATGTTGGTATTTTCTTGAAAATAAATCATAAAGATAAATTTCGAAAAATGCCAATAGAGGACGCTTTAATTTTGAAGTAATGAAAAACTATTTTTTACCGTGATTTTTTGCATATCATTAAATGGTTTCGTAAGCTTAGACTAAAACTTAAATTTTGAGCTCAAAATCTGAATAGTTGGAAGCGGTTAAGTAGCACAAACTTAACTATGTTCAGAGGGTTTAAATTTCAAATGATTATAAAAAACGGGAAAATTGGTCGATTGATTTAGGGTTTTCACTAAAACTATTCTTTATGTTGGTATTTTATTGAAAATGAATTATAAAGATAAATTTCAAAAAATGCCGTTAGAGGCTGCTTTAGACTTTGGATTAACGAAATAATCCATCCTAATACTATTTTTTGCATCTCATTAGATGGTTTCGTAGGCTTAGATTTAAACTTAAATTTTGAGCTGAAAATCTGAATAGTTGGGAGTGGTTAAGTAGCACAAACTGAACTGTGTTAAGAGGGTTTAAATTTCAAACGAAACGGAAAACTATAAAAAACGGAAAAATTAGTCGATTCGTTTGCGGTTTTTGCTAAAACTACTCTTTAAATCAGTGTTTTCTTGAAAATAAATTTTAAAGATAAATTTCACAAAATGCCGATAGAGGGCGCCTTAGACATTGGAGTAGCGTACAACTATTTTTAACCGTTATTTTTTTAATCTCATTAAATGCTTTCAAATGCTTTGATTTAAATTTTGAGATCAAATTCTGAGTCGTTACGAGTGTTTAATTAGCGCAAAAGTGAACTGTGTTCGAGGGGGGGGGGGGCGTTAAATATCAACTGCTGAACACACTTCAGTTTGCGCTTCTTAACCCCTCCCAAAGATTCAGAATTTGAGTTCAAACTTTAAGTTTAAATCTAAGATTTCGAAAACATTTAACAAGTTTTGGAAAGCATTTAATTAGACAAAAAAATAACGGTTAAAATTTGCTGTTGGTTACTCTAAAGTTTAAGACACCCTCTAACGGAATTTTTTGAAATTTATCTTTAAAATTCATTTTTAAGAAGATACTGACTTAAAGAATAGTTTTATTTTAAACCGTAAACGAATCGACCAATTTTTCCGTTTTTTATTATCATTTGAGATTTGAACCATCTGAACACAGTTCAGTTTGTGCTACTTAACTACTCCCAACTATTCAGATTTTGAGCTCAAAATTTAAGTTTAAGTATAAGTTTACGAAAACATTTAATCAGATGCAAAAAATAACGTAAAAAGTAGTTGTTCGTTACTCCAAAGTTTAAAGCGCCCTCTATCGGCATTTTTTGAAATTTATCTTTATAATTCATTTTCAATGAAATACCGACCTAAAGAATAGTTTTGGTGAAAACCGCAAATCAATCGACCAATTTTTTCGTTTTTTATAATCATTTGAAATTTAAACCCTCTGAACACAGTTAAGTTTGTGATACTTTACCGCTTCCAACTATTCAGATTTTGAGTTCAAAATTTAAGTTTAAGTCTAAGCTTACAGAACCATTTAATGAAATGCAAGAAATCACGGCAAAAAATAGTTTTTCATTACTTCAAAGTCTAAAGCGCCCTCTATCGGCATTTTTCGAAATTTATCTTTATAATTTATTTTCAAGAAAATACCAACATAAAGAATAATTTTAGTGAAAACCGCAAATCAATCGACCATTTTTTCCGTTTTTATGTGTATTTGAAATTTTGGACCCCAAACTTTAATGGTGGCCATCTCCTTTGGAAAACGTTTGGGACCCTTGGTTTCCTATTTACTATTACTCATCTTGATGTGTTCTATCACCCCCTAGCGTATATACCATTTGTTTAGGGACACCCTGTATATATTATAAATATATATGTGGGGGAATAAAGGATGAAGTATTCAACAATAAAAATAATAATCTCAATGATTTAATGAACGTGATATCCCAAGCGAGACTTGTGTGATGATGCGTGAAAAGAACAAGGTGTTCTATAGATTTTCAGCGATGGCGAGTTTGGCCGATTTTTAATGCGAAGCTCAGGGAAGCTTGATTATGTTAACTATTATTCGGTTCGAATATTATATTTGAATGTTACGTATATTTTATGTCTATTAAATCTTTTTTTATATTTTGAAGAATATTAGTTGTGGTTAAATCACAAATTATTCACTTAAAATCCCGCAAGTTTTGGGGGTTCGTTGCCGGGATTTGAATGATTTCGATGATCTATATTTGAATTTGAATTTCACGATGGAAGCTATTTTGTAAAGAAGAGAAAAGTCTAAGAAAAATGTTTTGTTTTTAAATTAAAACGTATAATATAAAAAAAGGAACTGTTTGTCATATGTGTAATGATTAGAAATTATCTGTAATCAAGCCTGCAAGATAGTGCAATATTTTGTTTTGTTAGAGAGTAAAAGAAAATAAATAATGTCCATTCTTAATAAAGCTAGAAAAGCGGATTTGTTAACATCGTGTGATGACCTAGGTATAGTTGTGCCGCAGAGTCCAAGAATCATTGATTTGATAAAGTTGGTGACTGAATCAAAGGATTATGAAGAAATTTCTGTAAAAGTTTGACTTGAAGTTATTGCTGCGGAAAGAATAGAAAAAGTACAAAGAAAAATATCAGCCGAAAAAAAAAAAGAATGAAAGCTAGAAGCCAAAAAAGAAGAAAGAACGCTAGAAGTTAAAAAAGAAGAAAGAAGGCTTGAAGCAGGAAAAGAAGAAAGAAGGCTAGAAGCAGAGAAAGAAACAGAAGAAAAAAGGCTAGAAGCAGAAAGAAGATTAGAGGAAAATAAATTAGAGATGGAGTATGAATTACGAAAAATTGAGCTTCAAGGGAATATGACAAATATAAGTGACGATTAGACTGTAACTAGTTCAGGTAAGCAACCAGATTTGTCTAAATTAATGTCACACTTTGACGGGAAGTGTGTTTCATTGACACACCCATTTTTCATGACAACGTTTCAGACTAATTTTGTGCAGTAAAATAAATATGACGACTAAGAAAGAGAACAAGCAATTTGCTAAAAATTTAAAGCATCTTTCATTTTTATATTTTATTGGCGGAAGGAATTTTAAAGTGACTGTTTAATATTATGTGAAATTTTTAGTGAAGATGCCTTAAACGCATTAATGTTGGAGCTAGTTTGAAAAATCTACACACTACATATATTTTTAAAACTAGATACTAAATTTCATTTTAAAGAGTATAAACATGAAACGTGATATAAGACAAAAAGAAATTACAAAGTTGCAGAACGCTTTGTATTGAAAAGTGTGTTGTAGGACATGCAATGATTTTTTTATCTTTTGTGAAATGATATTTTAATGTAAGATAATTTTATTAGACGCTCTTCAGGTAATTTTTTTATATCCTATCAACTTCTAAACGAAAGAATGCTCGTTCATATCTAGAATATATACGATTTATAATTTGTCCCCAAAAAATTCAAGTAAAAGTCTTCATTTAATTTAGTATTTGAAAATCGTCACGATTTCTGCGGTAAGCAAATTTGAAGATTACTTCACAAAAATTGTGGTGAGAATGTTGTAACCGTGCCTATCCTGGGTATATCATAACTTGCGCATGTAATTCGGGATTAAATATTCCTCTAATTGCATGCAGAAACAAAGCATATAAGGCATATGCACAATTACAAAATTTTTACATATACGCATGGTGCAGTTTTTTCCCTTGAAAAAAAATTAAGAGAAGTATGCTCAAAGGTTCCGATATTTGCAGCAATCTACTGTTCTGATAGTGGACACATTTCGCATATTTTAAACTATTTATTCAAAAAACTGTAATTCGCTTACATGTGTATTTCTCATAATGACATATTTTATAGCATGCGATAAAATAGTTAGTTAAATTGATGATAGAATATGAAGAATATGAAGAAGCCTCGAAGAATTTCAGTTCTTCTAATAAAGTTATTGATACATGCAATCATCATTATTTATATTAAATAACGGTATTCATGTATTACATTCTGTCTTAGATAGTCTAAGATGTTCTACAACTTTGTAAATTTTTAGATCCCGTTATGTCTCTTCCGAGTCTTCCCACTTCAGTTTTGCAGTTGGAAAAACTGAATTCTCAGTTTGTTGATAAGTGTTGCTCTAAGCGGTCTCTATGCATAGTGCATGGCCACTTTACGATAACTAAACACGCAGTTCATGACAATGATTGTCATCTTTCTGAAGTTGGTGTAGCTAGCACATTCTTAACTATATCGTTAAGATATTTAAAATTAACTTCTTTATGCCACTAACGTATGTATAAAAAGAAGTTCTAGCACACTGCACTATAAAAGAAAAAAATGTAAATTTACGGTATTTTCCCGTAAATTACTTATGTATATTTCCGGAAAATGATAATTTTTCCTGATAAACGGCCGTCTTACTTATTTTTTATGATTTACGGGCAAACCAGTTTATCTAAAGGCAACATCTGTTAATACAGGAGCAAAACCCATTTTTTTAGTGTTATTACCTGGAATCTCTACTGCAGTAAAAATACTACCCCGTCAAAACTCACATTCACAGAAATTCTCCACTAGTGGGGAAATTATGACTACTATATTTTTTCTTTATACTTGCCTACGCACATTTATTTGAGGTAATATACACCACCAGAACACCAAACTGACAAATCCGTTTATCAAAACATTTGTTAGGGTTTGTTTGTTCTTTCGTTACTTCGATTTCAAAAATACGTCAGACTAGTAATAAAGAATGTTTAAAATGAAAAATACATAATAAGGTTAATATCTGAGCGTGAAATAATTTTACTATGCACAGTTTTCTGCATTATGGCGGTGATCACAATTACAACCTGGTCATAATTACGCCATCTGACCATAATAGTGCACAGAATACTCTTTAGCGGTTATACACAATTTACTTTTTCCTTTTCATCGTTTAAATACTGTACTGATTTATAGTATTTTCTTTCTGCTATTCTCCTTATCAATATTCAGAAATATATGCATCGTATAACATATTTCAAATTTCACGCGGCTATCGATATAAATGTTTACTCATAGCTATAAAACAGGAAAACAATTTTACTTTATTTTCATATCGAATTTTTAGATCTCTAAGCAATATTTTGTGGCATCCAGAAAATATAATCATGTGATATAATCATGCGTCATGCTCATCCTAGTGATATAACAAATCTCACTTTACAGCTACTGTTTATCAAACCTACAACAAAATATATAAATAAATAAAGCAAAGATATTTTTTACTTATGTCTTTTTGCATGCTCAAGAAAATATCTTTAAAATTATTAGCCGACTTTCTTTACCGGATGAACACATCATTTTTAGGCAGAACATAATATTCAGAGAAATCTGAAGAAACAGTTAGCATAAAGTGCATCATAAATAGTTCTACCTAAAGTTTTATTTTGTTTATGATTATATTCTATGAAATATTTCTAGCATGTTTAAAATAAACATATCTATACATTTTTTTGAAAGGCGGTTTTGAATTTATGAAATAAATACATAAAGGAGATGATGCAAAATTATATAGAAAACACCGTGTCGCAGACTACGTACAACTGAAAATACTTTACATTTCTTTTTTAAACTAAATTTGGTATATCAGATCTAAAAACATATAGAATTTATCTGAATATCTCTTGATAAGTGTTCTTGAGAATGTAACGTGCAACTGTAATAGCAGTAGGACACAAACACTCAAAAAAAAATAAATAAATAGAAGTAGGAGGGAGAGAGTAGAATTCTCTATTCATGATTTTTAGAAAAATCTAGTATTTTTTACGTTAAATAAATTTTCTTGTATGACATGAAAATTATAAGTTCGAAAATAGTTTTTAAACGTTTAAATGAACGACAATAAAAATTAGTATCGACATGAGGTATCAGCGCAACTTTTAAGGGTGAAAATAAATTTTTTAAAAAAGGTAGCGATGAATCATTGGAGCAAATAATATTTTAGTTATAAAAAGTTTTGGATCCTGTATAAAATCTTTAAAAAAACTATTACCGTAATAAATTAATATATTCTTTTCATTTCTAACTTTGCGAACTCTCACAATGACCCATTTAATATGTATTGTGTGAATATGTACATATTTTATATTTTTTTGTGCGTGGCACCCTAGGCTTGATAAGATGTTCAGTTACATTTGAGGTCTTTTAAGGATTTTCAACCTGCAAACTTCTAAAGGTAATTTTTTTCTGTACTCTTTCTTAAGGTGTAGGACTGTCCATATATGGAAGTTAAACTGTAGCGGGCGGTCTAAGTGAGATCCAAAATTTACAGTTTTACAGTTTTTATTCGACAGAGATCCACACGCATTATAGAAAAAAATCCCTGTCGGCTTGGCCTCTAGGCGGAAGTAGATTTCAAAGTTAAGTACTCTTTTCAACGAAAAAAAATAAAATACGATTAGAGATAAACCCAGTTTAAAATCTTTATTTGGCCGCTTTTGAAAAATTTTAAATTTCGTTTTCCTGTAAAAGATGGTTTTATGAGAATCAACTTAAGCGAAATTCGGCTCAAATGCCTACTTTGACAGCATTTTCTGAACTATATTCTGATTTCATGAAAAAATTGACCAATACAGCACATTATATAGTTCTTAAATAAGAGAAACTGTCAAATGAACGCTTTTGAAACAAAATTGAATTTATAAATTAGACATAATATAAGTAATTTGTTGTATGAATACATCCTTAATTCTTCAATCACGTTAATTATAAAATAGAAGTTTTCGTATACGTCCATTAAAAACATTTCAAAAATATGCATTAAAATATTTAATTGTTATAAAGGACGTTAAATACTAATAAAAACATTAAAAGATCTTAATAATTTTTACATGTTTCGATTGAATTTATTCAATCATCATCAGAAAAAGAAAATACAAATAAACACAAATAAACACAAATTTTGTGTTTATTTGTATTTTCTTTTTCTGATGATGATTGAGTAAATTCAATCGAAGCATGTAAAAATTATTAAGATCTTTTAATGTTTTTATTAGTATTTAACGTCATTTATAGCAATTAAATATTTTAATGCATATTTTTGAAATCTTCAATCACGATCACTTAGGGAAATTTAGTTTGAAATGTCCATATTAACATCAATTTTTAAAAATTTATTCTACCTTAATAAAAAAAAATGACCAATATGGCACATTATGCAGTTCATGAATAACAAAACCTGTCAATTGGAAGCGTTTGAGAGCAAAAATGGTTTTAAAAATCAATCAGAAAATAACTAATTTGTTATTTGAATATTTCTTCCATTTATTAATCAGAATTTTTTCGGGAAATACTTGTCAAAATACCCACTCTGACAGTATTTTTAAAAATATATCCTGCCTTTATCACAAAACTGGCCAATAAGTCAATTATATTGTACTTAAATAAGAGAACCTACCAATTGGATATATTTGAGAGCAAAAGGAATTGAAAAATGAGTCAGTGTACAAGCAGTCTCGATTTGAGATTTTTTCTTCAACTCTTATTTTTGGTATAAGAATTGGTCCTATGAAAAACTTCTCAGTATAGAACTTGTAGATATGATTGAAAAGATATATAATAAATTTAATTGGATTTGATATCGTAAGAATTTGCGAAATTATAGATATTTTCTACTTTCCCCTTCACCCCCCCTCTTTTTAATAAGAGTTGCTTTTATCAAAAACGTGTAAATGCAAAAGTTCTAGATAATATTAAAAAAAATTATAATAAATTTAATTGGATTTGATATCTTGAGAATTGATAAAGTATGATTTTTGTTCTCCCAAAAATCCTATTTTTTTCGCCCCTTGAGCCCATTTTTAACTTTATCAAAAATCTGTCATGCATAAACTTTTGGCCCATTTTTTTAGGAATAACAAACTTTAAACTAATCCGATATATATTACAATTAAGAAGTTATGTTTTTTTTTTCTTTGGTTTTCACAAAACCCCTCCTATATTTCTACTCTCTTTGTCCAATTTTGCTCATTAACAAACTTGACCCAGATTTATGAATATTTATAAACCTTAATTGACCCTTAATTTTATGTATTACTATGGAAGAAATATGAGAAGAACTATAGAAGTTATCGTGTCCATTGAAAGTGTTGTATATATACAGAGATGGATAAAATAAACTTTTTACTGATGGTAGTTTTGGGGTCTAGGGGGGTCATGATCGGTGTAGATCTGTAAAAATGTTCCATAATTGCCAACATAGGAGCGACTACAATAAGTAGATTTTCATACGAAATCTACCTAAAAATTCTGCGGAAGAGCCTACTCTCAATTCTCTATATTTTACTTCCATAATTCTTATTTTCTTCTGTTTGTAATCAATACTGTGCAGCTGTAAATAAACTAGCTTGTGTTGCAATTATTTTCCATGTTATGACTCTACGAAGTAATAATTATACACATTTTTATTTGGAAAACCTCAAATTTTAGTTCTTTCATAATACTTTGAATTCAATGTACAGGAGGTATTATGCGGCCTGCATCACAGTACATTGACGAATTTTTTAACATTGTTTTTGATCTATGTTAGTTTTGTTAAAGTATATTTCTTAATAAAACACATACTCAATTACATGGTGTTTTTACATTTCTAGTGTTTTTAGCTTACAGGCTATCAAAGCCTGGGAGCTTATGTGCCTGTCCGTTCTGTATGTGCGTATGTGCGTAACGCGATATCTCATGATAAAAATATCCTATTCACTTGAAATTTAGCATGTATGTATATTCTGATAAGGCGCTTTCCTGATTAGTTTTTGGAGTTCATTCCATATGTATAACAGAGGGAACGGGGCTACTGCCCATCCCCTTAGCTTATATAAATAGTTTTTTTATGCAGAATTATCAGTTTTCGTTCAAAATTTAGATGTAAGATCATTCTGGTGAGGCACTTTCGTGATTAGTGTTCTCGCTGTCGCTCGCCATTGCGCCAAATTGCAACTAAATTCTCCATTTGGCGAGTAAGCAAGCGATTAGATTCGCCAAATTCCTAGTGCTCAATTTTTGCTTTTTCTTTCTTTCTTTCTTTTTTTTTATTTAGTTTTTTATACATATGCATTTATAAATATTTTTAATATATACATATTTTAATGTATTTGTAACGAATAGTTGAATTTAGATTAATAAGAATCATTGTCGGAGTTATAAAAACTGAGGCTGTTTTTATAGAACATATTGAAAAAAGGTGGGTACATTAAATGATTAAAGATAATTTTTTAGTGCTACACGGCGAATCTTTTTGGATAACACTTTTTTCATTTGGCGAATGTTTTTTTTTTTTTTTTTTTTTTTTTTTTTTTTTTAATTAGCCCAATTGCTAAAGTTGGTCAAATGTCAGCGAGAACACTGGTATTAGGTGTTCATTGGATTAGAAAAAACAAGGGGAACTGG
This sequence comes from Maratus speculifer, assembly GCA_964019185.1. Classification (NCBI taxonomy): domain Eukaryota; kingdom Metazoa; phylum Arthropoda; class Arachnida; order Araneae; family Salticidae; genus Maratus; species Maratus speculifer. The sequence goes on along the minus strand of OZ025292.1, from coordinate 305,888,354 downwards.
GGCTCATTCCCCTTCCCTTAATTGATATAAATGTTTTTTTCATGTAGAATTATCAATTTTTGTTCAAAATTTAGAAGAAGCGCCTCCGTGATTAGTATTATTCATGCAGGTTTTTATATGATAAATCATATCACTGATTAGTTTAAGAGGTTCAGTGATTAAGTATAAAAATGGAAAATGGAGAGAGCTGAACCCCCCTCCTCCCCGCCCCTTAATTTGTTTTTCCAACGAAATTAACCCTTGAAAACATAAGGCTGTTATATACAATTAGAATGCGTAGCCTGTGAGCTCAATGCCATCTGTTTAACTGGACAGTATTCTTTTTATTTCATTTCTAGTGTTTTCTGTGTATGCTATCGCTTCAAGAGGTAATATCCGAACCTTTATTGCCATGAGATTTCAAGTCGTCTGAGTGCTTCCTACTTCTGCCGCATATTTATATTCCCAGTACAGAAGCAGCCTGGACAAATTTACACTTGTATATAAAATTATATGTGAAAATTAAAAATAAGCTTGTCTCATTGTTAAAGTGGAGTAATTTATAAATCAAAAATTTTTTTTTCATCCGTTATCTGAGCAATGGAGATACTTTTTACACAATGAGGATATATGTAACGATTTAGCATCCATGGAGTCACATAAAATGTTGAAAGAGATGCTCTGCAAAATAAAAACAATAAATTTAGATAATTCACGTTCACAAATGCCCATTTTCGTTTTTATTTATTTATTTGTTTGTATATTTGTTTCATTACACAGGGTGATCAAGAAATAAGTTGTTCACTTCACAATGCCTTAAACTGGTCCAAATTCGTTCAAGTTCGAACTTTAGATAAGTCAAATGGTGCAATTTACATTTTTTTCCATAAAAATACAATTAAAAGTACAAAATTTCGCCGCTAGGAAGCATTGTGATGCATTTAAACACTAGCGGCGAAAATTTGTAACTTGAATTTTTGCAACTGTTTTTAGTAAATATCAACAGCCTCATTTGAATTATCTGTAGCTACAATTTGATCTCATTTGGACCAATAGAATGCATTACAGAACCCTCTGAAGTGAATAGCTTATTTCTTTTTCAGTCTCCGCATGATTGTGTGAGGGTGTCAGTTGTTTACCGAGAACTGGATCTGCCGTATTCCATTATACTAAAAATCTTAAGGTGTATTTTGCAATTTTATTGACCATTTTCACTTTTTTAATATCATTTGTTATTTATAACGAGGATTAAATGCTAATGTGAATTACAACGCATTGGTGAAATTTGTACTTAAATTTTTTATTTTATTTTATTAGTATTATTATTTTTAGATGTCAAACGCATCACTTGAATTATCTGTAGTTCAAATTTTAACTCCATTGATTCTATAAGAACAATTCTAGAGCCTTCTGAAAGGAGCAACTGACTTCTTAATCAACCTGTACATCTAATTCTCGTAATATTTATTGACCAGTTTTTTTTTTTTTTTTTTTTTTTTTTTTTTTTAATTACGAAAATTTTTGTATCATTATAGATTTTCAGAATATTGCCATTTGAAATATGTAACATGTAAATTAGAATAAAAGATTTTTATGGCTTTTTAATGTATTTTATTACTTTTAGAGTGTATTCGCTTACACATTTATGAATAATAAAATTATTTGCTATGATAATCAACACATATCAAACGTCCATACGTGTTATAATAGAAAAATTAAAATTTTAGCCGTTTCTCATATAATGAATTTCGCAAATGTTTATTTACTGTCAAATAAATCTTTTTTCATAACTAATAAAATCACTCCGTTTTGTTTATGTTCGTAATATCGTGCTACATGATTCAATCCTTTAATTAAAACATTCCTGCATGTAATAAAGAAAATATTTATAAATATATGAAAAATTACAAAAATATTGTTCGACGTTTATGCTTTATCATGCATCTAAATATCATTTTATTTGAAAATCAAAAAATAATTTTACAATTAGATGTTTACCTCTTAACTGACTCAAGGCGGAAATATTTTGTTTAGTTAAATAATATTTATAACGAAAGAATTGGTATTATTTTCATTCGATGAAAATATATAAAATACAAAATATTCCAGTTATGAGCGATTCTTCAATTTATTCGTATGTTTATTACTTTTTATTTGAATCAAAATTGTAGAAGATTCTTCAAATAAAAAATACCTCATAACTGATAGAATAATCACTTTTACATTCATTTAATACATTTTTACGTGTTTGATATAGATTTTATGTGTAACTTGCTAACCTGCTCAACGTTGCCCAGAACCGTGACAATAAACTTAAATTGATCTTAAATTTGTATAATTTTATGTCTTTAACTCGATTTTGTCTAAAAGTCGTATTAACTGTCTGTATAAAAAATCAATTAAAAAAGTAGATATTTAATTGCAAACGGGCTCAAAATAATGGCAAAATAAAAGGAGAGGATGGGAGCATGTTTCAATTGATTATATAGTTTTCGTGCAAAAAAATATTGAAATCCAGCTGTAAAAACCGCTGTATTAAGGATGACTATTTATTTTATTTTATCTTTAAACCGAAATCTTAAGTGACATTTGTTTTTTTTATTTTTCAAACTAACAATTTTACTCTTAAGTCCGATAATATCTTAATGACCATTAGTTAAAAGGCTAGCATATTGTATGAAAATTTCTAGCAATTGGATAAAATTAAGTGTATTTCTTTAATTACAATAAGTTAATCCTAGGCAAAAGGCGTCAAAAAATGAAAAAGTGACACCGGAGTATGATTTTTTTTTATAAGTTCATTCATTTTTTAAAATTATTTGCGATATTAGAAAGAAAATTAAAAATGTATATCTATGTAAATTTTAACAGTTTAATTTTGGTGTAAATTAGTAACTTGGAAATATGGCGAAAGTCCGATAATATCCGATAGGTCCGATAATATCTTAATGACCCTTAAGTCGGATAATATCTTAATGACCATTAGTTAAAAGGCTAGTATATTGTATGAAAACTTGTTAGCTATTGGATAAAATTAAGTGTATTTCTTTAATTACAATAAGAATTATGTTAATCCTAGGCAAAAGCGTCAAAAAATGAAAAAGTGACACCGGAGTATGATGTTTTCAAAAAGTTCATTCATTTTTAAAAATTATTTACAATATTAGAAAGAAAATTAAAATGTATACCTATGTATATTTTAACAGTTTAATTTTTGGTGTAAATTAGTAACTTGGAAGTATGACGAAAGTCCGATAATATCCGATAGGTCTGATAATATCTTAATGACCCTTAAGTCCTATAATATCTTAATGACCATTAGTTAAAAGACTAGCATATTGTATGAAAACTTCTAAGCTATTGTATAAAATTAAGTGTATTTCTTTAATTAAAGTAAGGATTATATTAATTCTAGGCAAAAGGCGTCAAAAAATGAAAAAGCGACATCGGAGTATGATTAAAGATAAAAAACCAACGATTATAAATGCACAAATAAAGTAAGAAAAGGTAGCAAAGAGCCGTTTCGAATCTACAATGGAGATTCTTCATCAGTGCAAAACTCAGCGAGCTAGAAAAAAGCAAAACTGAGCTAAGAGACAGAGAGACGCAGGCTTATATACCCGCTACGGAAACGATCCCGCCTAAAGGAAAGCAACCAATGAGAAGAGAGTAGCCTAACAACTGGATGGACAAGTAGCGACTGTCCATCCTTGAGGTCTCGTTCCCGAAGTCGAACCCCGTTGAACGATATTCCCATGTAAACACCCTGTATTTGTGACTCAATAAGTGGTTTGCGACCCTATTTTGCTATGGGATTTTTAACACGCTTTTATTAACTTCACCTGTATGTGAGTTTGTGAGTTTCTAACTCTCCTTATTATCTAAAGATTTTCTCAATCAATTTTGACTAAAAATTGCATTCTATGGTTTTCGGGCACGAGAAAATCTTTGGGCTAGGTTACATGTTCGAGAAAAAATTTTAATGGGTCATATTGGGTCATTAAGAGTCTGGGTCAAACTATTTATATTTAAAGAAAGGCGTGATCGATTATAACGAAATTTTGTATGTAACAGTTTTTTGTCACGAGAAAACTATCGGGCTGGGTCACATGTTTAAAAAATTTCGATTAGTGAGTCATTTTTGGGTCATTATGGGTCAAGCCATTTTTATCTAAAAAACGGCTCTAACGATTTTGACCAAATTTTATATTTTATCATTTTGGATTACAAGAAGACCATTGGGTTAGGTAACATGTTAAAGAAAATTCGGTTAGTGGGTCATTTTTCGGGTCATTGTGGGTCATGCTATTTTTATCTAAAGATTTTTTCACGCAGTTTTGACTAAAAACTGCATTCTATGGTTTTCGGGCACGAGAAAAATATTGGGCTAGGTTACATGTTCGAGAAAAAATTTTAATGGGTCATATTGGATCATTAAGGGCCTGGGTCAAGCTATTTATAGTTAAAGAACGGCGTTATCGATTATAACGAAATTTTGTATGAACAGTTTTTTGACACGAGGAAACTAATGGGCTAAATCACATGTTTGAGAGATTACGACTATAATGATCATTTGTGGGTCATGATGGGCCATAATGGATCATGTCAAGCTACATCTAAAGAACAGGTGGATCGATTTTAACGATATTTTGTATATAACATTTTTTTGGCACAAGAAAATCATTGGGCTAGGTCCCACTTTCGAGAAATTTCGATTAATGGGTCATAAAGGGTCTGGGTCAAGCTATTTATATTTAAAGAACGGCTGGATCGTTTTTAACGAAATTTTGTATGTAACAATTTTTAGACACGAGGAAACTAATGGGCTAAGTCACATGTTCGAGAGATTTCGATTATAAGGGTCATTTGTGGGTCATTAATGGGTAATGCTTATTTTATGTAGAAAATGTCTCTCACCATTTTGACTATATTTTGTATTATGATATTCTCGGGCAAGAGAAAACAATTTGATCAGGACACATGCTCGCGAAAATTCGATTAATGAGTCATTTTGGGTCATAATGGGTTAGGGTTATTCTAATTATATATAACAACGATTCAATCAATTTTAAAATTTTGTAACGAAACATCTTTTGTCACGAGAAGACTATTGGGCAGATTCGCAAGTTAAACAAAATTATATTAGTGGGCCATTTCGCTTTATTAATGAATGCTGTCAAGCTAATTTTTATCTAAGAAACGGCTTAAACGATTTTGATTCAATTTTATATTCTACTGTTTTTGATTACCTGGAGACCTTTGAGCTAAGTCACATGTTTGATCAAATTTAATTAGTGGGTCATTTTGGGTAATACGGGTCAGGGTCATGAGAAAATGGCAGCAACCAATAAGTTGGCGATATTTCACAAAATATTGGCGGCGTTTGACCGAAAAATTGACTATTAAGATTACGAAAGCCGCAACACGTATTTGGTGCCAAATGAGAGAATGTCTCCAAATTTGGCAATATCTTGCAAAAAATGTTGTCTTTCATAATATGAAGAATTTTTTTATACATTCTTAATAGGATCCGAGAGGCATGGTTAAATTAACCAAAGTCGACCAAAAAAAGTGATTTGGATCGATGTCCTTTCGTTGTAAATTTTAAAATAAATATAGTTTAAAAAAACTAAAAACCACGCTTTTAAAGTAATCAAACTAAAAAGTGAAAAATAAATATAGTTTAAAAAAACTAAAAAACACGCTTTTCAAGTATATGAAACTAAAAAGTGAAAAATAATTCGTACTATAAGCTGAAAACGAAAATAGATGAAAAATACTATATTACTATAAAATCATTGTTATTATAGAAATCAATTAATAAGCAATAAATAAAATTATCGCAAAAAAAAGCGTGGGGCGCTCCATCTACCATGCTCCATCTATCAGTTCTTAAGAAGCACCCCACGCTTTTTTCCACGATAATTTTATTTATTGCTTACTAATTGATTTCCATAATAACAATGATTTAATAGTAATACAGTATTATTCATCTATTTTCGTTTTCAGCTTATAGTACGAATTATTTTTCACTTTTAGTTTGATATACTTAAAAAGCGTGTTTTTTAGTTTTTTTAAACTATGTTTATTTTTTTTAATCCATACTTTATGCCTGTTTTGTCATATTATTTTGTAAACGTTTTCTTTAATTACTCTGTAAATTGATAATGATATTATTACCGGGGAAGGGAGAATCGGGGATAATAGCGTATGGTATCGTAAGGATTGAGGGGATCCAAGATTATCAAAAAGTTGATTAAGTTTTATATGCACAGCCCCTTAGAAGTTTATCGTCTGCTTTTGTCAGGATCAAAGTTACGTTAGCGTTACGCATGAATGGACGCGTTTGTCTTTTATAAAATAAAGATATATTCTTTTTCTAATTTTCACAATGAGTAAGTGAAAAAAAAGAGTTCGGGAGCATAAAGAGCCGCAACCAACATTTAAATCATAATTACATAAATTTAAAGCAATGAAGTATCATGTAATTAGCAATTTTTCTTTCTTTCTTTTTTATACAATCAACATGCAGTTATTTGTAAAATTGAACAGCTAACGGAAAGTATTACCATACTTATTATTAATCCTTCAATTTTAACTATTCTGGTTGTAGTTTATATCTTTTTTCCTTTGTAAAAATATTTTTCATCGTGCAATTTTCCGTTGTAACTAATCACATATGATTAGTTATTGAAATAAAGGGAAATGCTTTGATAAACACGATAAGGCCATTAGAGAGAGACTATTATTTACGCTTGATTTGTCATTCGAAGCAAATGATAATATGTTGAAATCATGAGAAATTCGACTGAGTTTTTACGAATGTATAAGTGATTTTTTATTTCAAGTATTATAAAATTTTAAAATTCTTATTACTTATCCATCATATGTAGTATAAGGTAAGTCTTGCAATCGGTTTGAAAATCGAAAAAATTTTTTTGACGTATTTACATGTTTCAGTCCTGTACTTAGTATATAAGAATGGGACAAAGTCTACTTAATATCAGTAACGTCGATTATCCGGAACTATTTTTTTCAGACTCTGGAAAAATTCGTTCTGGTGAAGGGTACATAATTTTTTGAATTTTTTTAAAGAAGTATACGTAAAAGGTTATTTAAAAAACATAAAATAACACAAATTTTGCATAAAGAATGAAGTTGATCTGATTATTAGTTGCCGAGATATTTGTAATCCTTTTTTTCACATTTTTCAATTTCGCATGACCCTACATTCCATTCAAATTTAAATTCAAAAATATATTTTAATTGGAAATGAGACGCTTAATCCGACGCAGTAAATTGTTAGTTAACATGATTTTTATTTTTGGAGTTATAAGGATGTTTCTTTTACGCAATTCACTACTACTTGAGTAGTTTGGCGTTTGATATAATTTGTGGAAATGAGTTCATTAGCAATTCATTAATGGAGCTTTACTATGTATATTAAAAATATTTAAATATATATTTATTTATTTTTTTCGAGTTGCAATGCATTTTACAAAGAGTTTACACATGGTTTTTTTTTTCATATATTGTTTTATGTACATCCATGTTGGGTAAGTATTACGGTAGCTTCCACCGTGGTAGTTTATTTATTTTTTCTAATATTAAATGGGGAAAATTATTTTGTTAAATTCTATATTGAACAGCAAAACAAAATTCTGAAAATCCTTAGCGTTTGCCTGAATATTAAGCATGGATCATAAGTGTAGCGCAAACGGAAAGGAACAACAGGGTGAATTTGTATTCTAAAATTCTTCAGAAAGAGATTTTTAACACGAAATACTGTTACAAAAAAGCCTAATGAAAGCCTCATATCCTAACATTTTATGAAAATATATTTTTTTTTTTTATTAAAAGCATGTGACACATAAAATGGACTGTTATTTAAAAAAAGAAATCAAAATAATTGTGTTATCATTTTAATTGAAAATTTCCAACCGGATGAAAAAAGGCTCAGTCCGAGAATCGAAACCTTGGCTTACAAGTCCAATGTTCTACTGTTTATTACCAATAAGATTATCGGAGCGAAATGTGTCCGCCGATTGCCATCCCTGTAACCTTAAGAGGTTGAGCATTGGCGCTGAAATCGAAAGAGCTGTGTTCGATTCCCTACTTGATTTATTTTCGCTAAGTTGGAAATATTCAATTCGTGTGAGAATAAAGTGTTTACATTTTTTGAGTTTTTAATTATCGGCTTAAAAAAAAGCTAAAAAAGTATGGTGCTAAATGATTATAGACCAAACATTTAAAAGTTATTTTATGTTATGGTGGTGGAAGTTTTTAAATAATATATTTTAAATCTTTATCTACCGAATTATTTACCAAGAATTTGACTCGCCTCAATAATTACCTTCTTTAATATCTGAAGGTATACTGGAATATATTTCTAATTTATAATTCTAATGTGGAGTTCAGACCACACTGTAAAAAAAAAATTCAAGAGGTTACTAAAAATTTTTTAGAAAATTTGTATTCCACAGAATTTTTTAGTAACCATCACAAACTTTTTTTTTTTCAAGCGAAACAAGCATTTCTTTTGTAAACTGAACAACAGAATTTTTTGTGTTACTAACTTAAAAATTTTTAGTATGAGCCACCAAGCAAATTTTAGTAACAGCTCCAAAATTATTTTTAATAAAAAAAATAATTTTATTTTATTAACATTTAATAAACCTTTTAGCCTGGAGTCGGTTACTATAACCACTATGCTATCAAAGCCACACCAAGTGAGTTTTAGTAACAGCTGTTAAAAATATAAAATTATTAACTCTGTTCGTTGCTAACTTTTTTCTAGTAATTCTTACAGATTTTCTTGTAACCGACTAAGATTACTAAAATTTTTTTAGTAATTACAAGTAGACCGACACTTTTTTTTTTTACCGTCCATTTTTTTCATTAAAACTGATTAAATATATCGGTAGTTATAATTTTTAGTGAAATATTTACAAAAAAAAAATTCAAATTAAGTAACCAAAATTACTCTTTTGAAAATATTGCAATTCTTAAAAAAGCAATGAACTTAAATGCATCATGATCCTCTCAATAAATGGAAATGCTTTTGCAGTTGAATATGTTTCATGTAATTTTATTTAAAGAAAGAAAAGAAATACCTACAGAAATGAATAATAAAACTACCATTTTTTGAAAATATTTAGCTTTGACTGTTTCTCTATTTTATCTAAATTTGATCGAGAAAAGTTTTTTGTGTGGAAAAAAAAAAAAAAAAACTTTTATTAATAGACAGAATAAAGAAGTTTTATACAAAATTTTCTTCAATGGCACTTTAAAGAACCGTCGGTGCGTACACTGTAAAAAAAAAATTCAAGAGGTTACTAAAAATTTCTTAGTAAATTTGTATTCCACAGAATTTTTTAGTAACCATTACAAACTTTTTTTTTGCAAGTGAAACAAGCATTTCTTTTGTAAACTGAACAAAAGAATTTTTTGTATAACTAACTTAAAAATTTTTAGTATGAGCCACAATGCAAATTTTAGTAATAGCTCCAAAATTACTTTTAATAACCATTACGTGCAACCGAAGTAGAGGAGCTTCCTTGGAGCTGCATCCAGACTTCTGAAGCGGAAGATTTTCGGCAAAACCGCAATAGATGGCAGCACTAAACATTCTTAACTGCTCCGACAGGATTTTCATAATTCCTTTATTAACGTGACACTACAGACATTCGGGGTGTATTTGGCGGTGGCAACTTTCAAACCCGGGACCTTTCAGCCTGGAGTCCGTTACTATAACCACTATGCTATCAAGGCCACACCAACTGAGTTTTAGTAAGAGCTATTAAAAATATAAAACTATTAACTCTTATTCGTTGCTAACTTTTTTCTAGTAATTCTTACAGATTTTCTAGTAACCGACTAAGATTACTAAATATTTTTTAGTAATTACAAGGATCTCTAAAGTTTTTTTTAGTAGATCGACCTTTTTTTTTACAGTGTAAAGGCATTTTACATAACATTGTCGGTATCTATATTTTTTGCCTGTTTTTATGTGTTTTCTTAAGCTTTGGTGTACTTTTCTAAAATTCTAAAAAAAAAGTGTAATTTTTTTAAAATATGTAACTAACTTTTTTATACCCAATTTTAGGTATACTTATATTTAGGTAAATACCTATCATTTTAGGTCTGGGTGAGAAATGTTGAAATATATTTTCCGATCTAATAATCCCCGGATCAAGATAGTTAACGAACTCTCCCATCTGGCGCGATAAGAACGAAAAACATCATTAAGTTAGAATTCACACTAATGATTATCGAAACTTACTTCTGGGTTTTTTCTGTGCCATGTGGAAGTTACAAAAGACATATGCAATATTTCCAGTCATCAGAAAGCGTTTCCAGAACTCTATGTAAAAGAACATTACGAACTGATAAACATTTTTTAGTATGATTTATTCTTTGACTTTAAAAAATAACCCATTAAAATTAATTAGCTGATTGCACCATTATGTGAAAGTGCGCTTGCTGTTAATGTTTGTAATGTAATTAAGCATATGTTTCTCACTCTATATTTGACTCTCGCACCGAGAGGTCATAAATGTTTGCTGCTCCGTTAAATTTACTATATTAAATATTCTTTATTTTCTTCCTTAAAGTTAGTAGTAATTACTTCGACTGCTTCTTCATGAGTGTATTTTGAATTAATCCCCACCCGGGGCACATAACATCTTTTGTTCAACGTCAACAAATGGATGAACACTGTTTAATAAAAATGCAACACTTATAGATAGTGCACCACATCCCTTGGATTAGCCGGTATACGAGAACTGGATATCTATAAAATGTAAGAGAATATTTATTTATTCCTTTTGCTTACTTGAGTTAAATGTTAAGACATCTAAACCTATGATTTAATGATGAGGTATAGAACTCGCGCCAATTAAATGTTAGGAATATTTTCCAACAAATATTGATTACGAGACCGATTTCATGATGTCTCACTTTGCAGTTAAATAAATATAGATATCCAGTCAGATAATAAAATTAGCTAAACAAAACCCGGTAATCCGAAAAAGGGAAAAAATATCTAATCAATTTTGAGGAAAGAAAAACAATGGCCTTTGCAAAAGATAGTGCAGCAATTGAAAAACTTAATTCCAATAATTATTCTAATTGGAAATTTAAATTGGAAATGATTTTAATTAAAGAAGAGCTTTACGATGTCATTACTGACCCATCTCCAGACCCATTAACCGCAGACTGGGTCAAGAAGGACAAAAAGGCAAGGGCCCTTATTAACTTAAGTATTGAAGATGGGCAAATAATAAATGTCAAGCATTTAAACACGGCTCGCGAAACATGGGATACTTTAAAAGATATTCATGAAAGATCAAACCTATCCAGTAAACTACACCTTCTTCGGAAATTGTATAGCACCAAGCTAAACGAAGGAGGGAATTTAATTGTGCATATAACGAAATTACTGGAACTTATCGATAAGTTGAGGGCAATTGGAGAAAATATTACTGATTCTCATATTTCAGCGCTCTTTTTGTGTTCGTTGCCGCCGTCATATGATACACTAATTATAGCTCTGGAATCGAGAGCAGAAGTAGAATTAACACCCAGTTTTATTAAAAGTAAACTGGTCGATGAGTACACTCGTAAAATTGAAATTTCCGAAAATTCGGAACTTAGCACTAAAGCGTACAAAGCTCGCGAGAAATTAGTTAACACCGATCGCAAGAAAGGTAATAAATTCTGCACGTTCTGCAAAATGAAAAACCACTCATACAGTGATTACTGGTTTCTTAAACGGAAAAATAATAATAATCCCGTACAACATAATAAATTTTACAAGAATAAAATTCATTCCACTTCTCTGTGTTTTGAAGAAAATGTCCCAATTAAAACCACGAAACCGCAAGATGAAAATCAAAGAAAAAATGAAGATAAAAACGTAGCTTTGTTAATCGATCATCCCGTAAATAAACAAACTTTTATTATAGATAGCGGAAGCTCCAGCCATATTGCCAATTGCAAGGAAATGTTTTCAAAAATGACCAGCACCGCCGAAACAAATGTAACAGTCGCGAATGGAAACAAGTTAATTTCATATGGCTCAGGGGAAATTATAATTTACACCGGAATAAACAACAGGCAAATCACACTTCATGACGTACTTTTTGTGCCTGAAATAGAAACTAACCTGCTATCAGTAAGCAGAGCCAAGAAAAATGGATGTGAAGTAAAATTCGAAAAAGATACGTGTGACATTATACATAACGGGGAATTAATTATACAAGGCAAATTGAAAAACAATTTATATGAAGTGCAAATAAACAATTATAATCAAAGGGAAGGTAATTATGTCAACATTACACACAACTGCACAAATACAAAATGCATCGATTTATGGCATAGGCGGGTAGGCCACAGAAGCTATGAAACAATTAAAACCATTGTACAAAAACAACTTGTAAACGGAATTACAGTAAACAACTGCAAACACAATACACAATGTGAGGTATGCATAAAATCCAAAATCAACGACTCCCCATTTCCCAAGTCGGGTGCACATAGAGCCACGAAAAAGTTAGAATTAATACACAGTGATGTATGCGGTCCAATAAATACACCCACCATAGGGGGAAAGCGTTATTTCATTACTTTCATTGACGACTATTCTAGATTTTGTGTAATTTATCTTATGTCGAAAAAGAGTGAAGCATTTGAAAAGTTAAGGGAATACATCTCGACCGTCAAAAATAAGTTTGGAAAACTTCCAACCGCCGTCAGATCAGACAACGGTGGAGAATACATTAACGATGAATTAGAAGAGTATCTTAAACATAACGGAATCGAACACCAGCTCACCGTACCATATTGTCCGAGCCAAAATGGCGTTGCTGAGAGAAAAAACAGAACACTATTAGATATGACTCGAAGTATGTTAAATGAAGCGAACCTTCCACACAAGTTGTGGGGAGAAGCAATTTGCACCGCAAATCATTTACAGAATCGCTTACCTTCGAAATCCATTAACACCACCCATACGAACTTTTGCTAAACAGAAAACCTAATTTAAAATATTTAAAAGTATTCGGCTGTACCGCTTACGCATATATTCACAAATCTAAACGCGGCAAATTGGATGTCAGAGCAGAAAAAGGCATTTTCGTGGGTTACGATAACCGATCTAAAGCATACAGAATATATACTAGTGATGGAAGAGTCATCTTAGCTAGAACCGTAAAATTTGCGGAAAATAAGATGCGTGATTCGAATGCTGGTGAAAGTTCAAATATGAATGAGTTAACGTCAGAAATAAACAAACAAACACCTCAGAGCGACACAAGCGTAATCGAATTCGATCTGACACAAAACCAAAATTCTTCGGACACACCATCCGCGTCTCAACATACACAGCAATTAAGACGATCAGAAAGACATAATAGAGGCGTGCCACCGGACAGGTTTGCTTAAGCAGTCCGGCATGATCCAGTATATGAACCAAAAAGTTGGCAAGATATGTTAAGCATCGAGAACCCACAAGAAAAAATGAATTGGATTGACGCAACGCGCGACGAAATGAATTCGCTTATGAAAAATGAAACCTGGTCCTTGGTAAAACCACCACAGGGAGCTAAAATTATTGGATCCAAATGGACCTATAAGGCTAAATATGATGAATCGGGGAAGGTAAAGCGTTACAAGGCAAGATTAGTAGCTCAGGGATTCAAGCAAAAATATGGAATAGATTTTGACGAAACGTATGCTCCGGTAGTTTCATACACTACTTTAAGATGTTTTTTGACTGCCGCAGCCTATCATAACCTTAGTGTAAAGCATATTGACATTAAAACCGCGTTTCTGCACGGGGAACTGCAAGAGGAAGTGTATATGTCACAACCGGAAGGGTATGTGAAAAAAGGAACCGGAAAAAGTTTGTAAGCTCCGGAAGGCAATATATGGGCTGAAACACAACTGGTACACAAAGATTAGCGAATCTCTTAAAGAATTAAGTTTTACGCAAAGCAAGGCAGACACCTGCCTGTTTACCCGAGGACAGGGGGAAAACACAGTCTACATAGTTGTCTATGTAGACGATATATTCATAGCAGGAAACAATGTGCAAATTAATGATGTCATAAATAAATTAAAGGAACAGTATACACTCGAAGATTTAGGTGAAATCAATAATTATCTGGGGATAAAAATTAAGAGAACACCGAATGGCTTCAATCTTAACCAAACATCTAAAATTTTGGAAATCGTGAAAAATTTTAATCTGGAAGAATCAAAACCTTACGGAACACCTATGGAAACGGGTTTCTTAAAATCAGATAAAGATGAGAATCCAATGCCTAATTACACAAAATATCGTCAGGCGATCGGCGCGTTATTATACATTGCTACGATTACAAGGCCAGACATATTATTGGCCGTAAATGTCTTGAGCAGGAAAAACGAAAACCCGACCGAAAAGGACTGGAAGGGTGTCAAACGCTTGATCCGATATTTGTATCACAGCAAAGATCTGAATTTAGTAATAAGCACCGAACATGCACCAATTTTGGAAGTGTACACCGATCCCGACTGGGCCGGTGATATGCAAACTCGAAGATCAACATCCGGAAATTTATTTCTTGTAGGAAATACTCCCATTCAGTGGATCACAAAACGTCAAAAATGCATTGCACAATCCTCAACAGAAGCTGAGTACGTAGCAGCAGCGAGTGCCATACAAGAACTAATGTGGATATTAAAGCTGTTAGAAGACTTGCATTTACCCCAAAATCTTCCTATAACAGTCTACGAAGATAATTTATCATGTATAAAAATGATACAAACAGAAAAATACACTAATAAATCAAAACACATTGATTTAAAATATCACTTGATCAAGCAAATGAAAGAAAATGGAACAATAGAAATGTGTTACTGTCCAAGTAAATCGATGCTGGCGGACATCCTTACGAAACCGGAACCCAAACCTCAGTTTCAAGAAAACAGAGAAAGGTTGAAACTATGGAACAATTTTGATTAGGGGCTTAAGGGGGAACATGTTGAAATATATTTTCCGATCTAATAATCCCCGAATCAAGATACTTAACGAACTCTCCCATCTGGCGCGATAAGAACGAAAAACATCATTAAGTTAGAATTCACACTAATGATTATCGAAACTTTCTTCTGGGTTTTTTCTGTGCCATGTGGAAGTTACAAAAGACATATGCAATATTTCCAGTCATCAGAAAGCGTTTCCAGAACTCTATGTATAAAGAACATTACGAACTGATAAACATTTTTTGGTATGCTTTATTCTTTGACTTTTAAAAAAAACCCATTAAAATTAATTAGCTGATTGCACCATTATGTGAAAGTGCGCTTGCTGTTAATGTTTGTAATGTAATTAAGCATATGTTTCTCACTCTGTATTTGACTCTCGCACCGAGAGGTCATAAATGTTTGCTGCTCCGTTAAATTTACTATATTAAATATTCTTTATTTTCTTCCTTAAAGTTAGTAGTAATTACTTCGACTGCTTCTTCATGAGTGTATTTTGAATTAATCCCCACCCGGGGCACATAACATCTTTTGTTCAACGTCAACAAATGGATGAACACTGTTTAATAAAAATGCAACACTTATAGATAGTGCACCACATCCCTTGGATTAGCCGGTATACGAGAACTGGATATCTATAAAAGGTAAGAGAATATTTATTTATTCCTTTTGCTTACCTGAGTTAAATGTTGAGACATCTAAACCTATGATTTAATGATGAGGTATAGAACTCGCGCCAATTAAATGTTAGGAATATTTTCCAACAAGAAATTCTTTAACACAATGAAAAATAAGTTTCTAAAAAAAGAGTGTAATTTTTTTCAGAAATATGTTACTAACATTTTTTTATACCCAATTTTAGGTATGCCTATATTTAGGTAAATACCTATCATTTTAAGTCTGGGTGAGAAACTCTTTAACACAATGAAAAATAAGTTCTTAAATTTTTTAGGATATTCAAATATTTTTAGTAAAATGCATCTAATTTTATTTTTTTATGTCAAAATTAAAATTGTTTCTCATTATTCTCAACGAGTGTGTTTTTGTTACCACAACAAATTTTAAGGATATATACTATCTGATCAATGATGACCAGTCAGTTGCGATTTTGGACATTTTGTTAAATATCTAGGAAAATAAATAACGAATTATCCTGAAACTACAGGTGTATAAACAGAATAGTAAATTTCTTATATTTCCGTAAATGATTTTTTCCCCTGAAACTCCATAGGGGACCATCAACAAATTGAAAAATAGTGAAAACTCGTTGCATATCCCTGTAAAAACTATTGAAGAAAAAGTGTTCAAACTGTACAAAAAGATTTACAGATTTGTTGTAATAAATTGTGTTCCTTTTTTATGTGGGTAGCATGTATACTCTAATAGTATTAAGGTTTTTATAAATACATCCACAAATTTTGCTAAGTATTTTGCTTAAAATTTGCTGAATTTTCAAAAAAAAAAAAAAAAAAAAAAAAAAAAAAACAGCTATTTTTAGAAAATATGACAAACAATATTGTACACAATATCCTATATTCAGAATTTTAAAATAAGGAAAAATTTACAGGTTTATTAAATAATGTTTCACTTTATGTACGCGCGAATGCAATCAAAATAATTCTTCATTCTGTATTAGCTAATTGTATAGAGCAATTTTTGTGAAAAATTAAAAAATATAGCTTAAAAATTTGAAAATTATCGTCGAAAGAAAAAGTTCAAAATCCATTGTTCCCAAAATAAGGCAAAAATATAAGGGACTGTATCCGTATATACATTGATTGGTGTCACTATAGCATACACAATATTGCACTTACTATTAGGATACATCCCAATTAAATTTTCCCATTATATAGTATATACATACATGTATATACATATATATATATATCAACCAACGGATCAAATACAGGACTGTTCAAAACTATTGGAATACATATTTGGCTACGGACAGTAGCATCTTATTTCCCTAAATAACAAAGTTTTGTTAAAGAGTTTAGGAAGTGTTGGAAAGTGTTTCATAATCAATGCTTATCACATTATTTTTCTTACTTGTTTAGAATTGAGAGATACGTTATACAAGGTTTGTATAGTATAATCATAAAGCTTTCAGATCCAGAATTACATGGTGTTGCAACACATTTTATTTAATAAAACTAGAAAACTGTAAGTGTATGTATAACGATTTTTAAATAAAGACCTGTGCCTTTTTTCGCCAAAATTCTATGGGCTGTGATGAATAAAAGTATTGCGAAACACGAAAATAAGACAGTACTATAAATAACAGTAAACATAAATTGATAGTAAGTTAATGTTCCCAATTTCAATTAATAAATCAATATTATTACTTCATGAGCTCGTAAATAATGTTTGTTTGAAAATTTTTATTCTTGATTTAATTATAAAACTTTATTCTATATTAATATACTTTCTTGCAAAATACTGCATATTTTCTTTAAATGAATCATTATGTTTTAAGCAATCTAAGTCATAAATTTTGATTAATAGAACAGGCTAAGTTAGATGAAATTTAACTAACAAAGTCATTAATCATGGCAGAAAATATTTTTAAAATAAGTTATTTTTATCAATAATGGTATGCATTAAGTTTTTCTTTTAGCATTTTCCCGATATTTTTGCATAAATGATTACGTAGTACACTGAAAATACGGATAATTGCTTTGGTATTCTTTCATACTTTAAAAAAAGTATTGCTGTGAAATTTATAAACATATGACTGAGCTTAAATTTAGAAACATAATTGCATGCGCGTAACCAGAGGGGGGGGGTGCCTTGGGTGCCCTGGCAACCCCCCGCTCGCGCAAATTCAAGATTGATTATTTTAAAAAATCAAAATTTATAAAAGAAAAAAGAAGTAAAATGAAAGCAAAGTTAGTTCAATTAGTTAATCAAAACTAACAGTTTATATTTTGAAATGTGATAATAAAAGAGACCCAGATTCTTTTTTTTATTTTTTTTTTAAAGAAAATTATTTTGTTCCTCTTTTTTAAAACTAGAACATTTACTATAATCAATATTAATCACAGTAAATCAAAAAGTTGGTTTTACCCGTAAGACATGGTGACGTCACTGCGACGTCGTTGTGAAGTCACACTGTGACTCTGTGACCATCGATTGTAGATCTGACGTCACGTGACGTCGATGTAAAATCACGGTGACTAAAATGTGAAGTCGCTATGGCCGTTTTAGAGCTCGTTTGTGACGTCACATTGTGACCATTTTGTGAAGTCACGGTGTGACAAATTTATGAAAAATGTGTCATATGTGACTACTTTGACATTAACATTGAGACGAAACTGTGACAAAAGCGACGACATTTAAATTGCCAGAAACATGTTTTTTAAAGTAAATAATATGTTTTGAAGAATATTTGTTATCCGTCTACAGTAAAAAAAAAAAAAAAAAAAAAAAAAAAAAAACTAGCGATAAACAAATCTCCAGAAATGACTCCCGGAATGCTGCTGGTGTGTAAGGTTTCCAGAAATAACGCGTCCGGGTGGACCACACCTTCCATGAGTCGAATAGACCAATCAGGAAAGAGCTCCGTCTATGCTTCGACCAATGAGGAGAGGGATGAATTCCAAAATTGAGTGTACACTGTTAAAAATCTGCTGCATTTTGTTGCAACGCACTCCACCGCTTGTATATAATATCTGTATTCCAACCAATGAGAAAGCTCCATTTCACGGCCTAGTAACCGTTTTCTATACAAGCAGGGGAGTGCGTTGCAACAAAATATAGCAGGTTTTTAACAGTGTATGGAAAATAAGGCATCGCGAAGCGATTCCATTGGGTATTGGCGAGCGCATCAAGCAGGGGTAGTCTACATCTTAGAATCGCGAAACTAATTACGCCGGGGAGTTGGCGAGCGTAGCGAGTAGGGGGGCAGATCCCCCTAGCTTTCTAAAAATTTTTAAGAAAGTCACATTTCAGTTACAATGTGACGTCACTGAGTGGTGACATTTTGGTCACAGATGTGATGTATCCAAAGTGACTCACAGTGACGTCATCGTGACGTCACTGTGATCATGCTTTATATGTGGGTATAATCTCAATTGGATGTCTTTTTTTCTGGAAGTTTTTTTTAACGTCGTTCTTTTTCATGCATGATTTTGCAAGTCCATAAAAAATAGCGTAAATTCTCAACAAGGATAGAAACTATTTATATCTTTGCTTTTGTAATTTAAGTCTAGATAGGAGCAAAAAAAATTGAAAGGAAATACAGATGTGAAATGATAATTCCACCATGTGATTAGTCTGGAGAATGGAGGGGTGGGCGATAGAGATGAGACGGACTCAGCCCGAGCCCGAGGCCGAGGCCGCGCCCGAGACGGACTAGTTCTTTGTTTTTATTCTAGTCTTTGGGCTCAAGTGGGCCCGGGCTCATTTTTTATAAAGCTGGAAAATTTTATTTATTCATGTGTAGAAAAGATTGAAAGTACTTATTCCTTTTCAAATCATTTTAATTCTTTTTTATCAAAATGACGGGGAAACTGAATGCCTGTTTATTTATTTTAGTATTTCATTGCTCTTTCAAATGAAAATACGTGATAATTACAGATTCATGTTTACGGAATTTCCGGCGACGATCTATTTATATGGCGCCAATGAAAACAAACACAGCAATGAGTTTGCTTTTAGTTGGAATCCGTCAGCAGAAGATATTTTTTAATGGAATCGTTTATTTATTTATTATTTAATTACAGAAAGCAAATATAATATTTTCTTTTGTTTTTGGTAGACGAGAATTAACTGAAGGTTTCCAAATTATTTAATATTCGATTGTGCACGAATCATATTCGTTTTTCTTAGGAAAATAACTTTAGTGATTATTGTATGCCTTTGTCATCATGAACTCTGCTCATGCTGGGTACGCTGTTCCTTTTCAAAGTCACTTTTCTCCGTAAGTAAATATGATTACCATTTTATTCCAACAGAAATCAATCTATCAATGTTTCCTCTTTTCCTATAAAAGCACAGGACCATTAAAATAACAATCAATTTTTTAAATGTACGTATATTTTCAGGTACCTGTCAATCATATAAGATTGTTATGAGAAAATAATCCATTATAATGAAATATGTACACTTTTTAAAGGAAATTGAAGAACGTTGTTCGATTTGCCAGCTTACAAATAGTAATTTCTACAAATTCCATGCCTTTATTCATTAAACACAAACGTGTCTACCAAATTTGCTTGTTAAAAAAGGAAAAAATATGAGAATCCTTTTAAGTATGAAGTATAATTTTATTTTATACGGATTTTGATAGGACTGAATTTAAATTTTCATTTAAAAATTATATCTATGTAAGAAGTTTTTAAAAATAAGATATTACTTCTGAAACAATTTTTAATACTATACAATTTTATTTTGTATATTTTTGATATCGGGCTCGGGCCGGCTCGGGCGCTGGTGACAAAAAATCTTTTGGCCTCGGGCGAGCCTGGGCTCCGAAAAACGAGACCGAACTCATCTCTAGTGGGGGGGGGGGGGGGGGGGGTTGTACAAATTTGCTTGCTTTCAAAATGAGAAATAATGCTACGCAAAATTCAAATTAATATGGAAGTTGGTTGGCTCGAGAATTTCGTTTTTTGTGGATATATTTTGACATTTGCATGGCTCATTTTTTTTTTCTTACCGGAAAATCAATTTATTTTGAGACATTATTTTTTTATGGTTGTTAGTATTAATTTTGTAATTGTGACAACTAAATCACTACATTTTGTCTTTTAAAAATAAATAAAGTAGAAATTAAAATGCGCAATTTCCCACGCAATTTCGGTTTCCAATTTTCGGTACTGCAAATTTTAAACTTTAAAGCAACGACAATTTTAAATTTTTACACCGTTGTGTCGAAAAAAAAAATTGTACTTTTAAATGCAATTTGTTTTATGCTGTATCTCATTTTTTTGAGGCATTAATTTTTTTTTAATATTTTTTTGCACTAATTTTGTAATTGTGGCAACAGAATATCAGTCCTTTTTCTCTTAAAAGTGAAATATATATATAGAGAGAAATTAAAATGCGTACACTATTTCAAAAATATCGTCTGATATAAAATCAAGGGAATTTCGGTGTTATTTCTTTTAATAATTCAGATAATTGAGTTTTATAGCACTTTGTTAATTTTAGCTTAAAAAAAATATATTTGTTTGAGAGTTGGCCTGACCAATGTAAGATGTATTTTTTACTGTAACTAATTTTGTAGATTTATTATAAATCAATGAAACGTTCTTCTTAAAGATTTTCTTTCGTCGAGTTTCAACGAGTTCCAACTCATTTTTTCTAAGAGACAGAAAAAAAGCAGGCATATCAAGGAATTCAAGAAAGTTTATTTCGTAAAACTTGAACTGAAAATTTTTAAGCTTCTCTTCTGCATACAATTAAAAGTAAGAATTAGGTAAGATAAATTCTCTTACCCTGATTGGTTCATCATAAAAAATTATCCAGGAGTTAAATAAACAGAAGAAACGAACATGATGTGGTGTATCCGAAATGAGTAGAACAAAACCTTTCTTAATTACTATAATATTATTTAATGGTAAAGAAATTTTAAAATTAGAATTTTACATATTTTATTTATGAAATAAAATTATATTAGATGCAGAAAACATTCTACTATTTTTACAGCTCCAATTTAAGATAGAGACTAACTAAAAAAGTATTTTTTAGTTTGTGACGTTCTGGTAGTATTACATAAAAAGATGGCAAATTCTATTAAGTAGGGGGAAAAAGTTATTATCATCGATAAAACCCGATTCCATGTTGATGGGTAAGTCTCTTGATTATGCTAATTGAATGAATATTTATTAGTTTTTGTATTTCAGAAAATAATTTATTTTTATCAGTTCAAAGGAATTTTAAGCTAATAAAACAAATCTTTTTTTTAACTACAGATTTACCCCCCCCCCTTCCCCACCTTTACCCTCCTTAAGGAGGGAGGTGTTGTCTGTAGAAGGTTGTAAAAGGGTTTTTTCAGCAATTTCTTTTTAGGAATTGGAAAAAAATATTAGCACTGGGCTTTTACATACTATTTGTTATCGTATCAAGAATATTTTAACACCTTTTAACACTTTGACTGTCATGGCTGTCATATGTGATTGCCAGTGATGTTTAGTTGGGACAGTGACTATCAGATATGATAGCCATGATGTTTCAACACTTCAGGACTTGGATATCAAAAGAAGTACGAGTTACACAAAAATGGTATTAGAGTTTGATTGTTGGGCTCCTTACGATGTGTTATATAAGTGATTTGATACGTGATTTGCAAAATGATATATGTGCCGATTGTAGGATCTAAGCCTGAGCATCATCCTCGTAATTTAAATGGTAGAGCACTTGCATCGCTAGTCCAAGGATTCCGGGTTCAATCCCCGGCTTGGACATCTTTCACTAAGTTGGTTCTACGCTTAGTTAGCAATTTGAAAATTCACGTATTAAATATTTAGGAGCTAAGTTTTGTGGAAAAGTTTTGGAAAATATTTTCCACAAAACGTATATTTAAAATTTATGACAAAAATACAAATATATAAAATACAAAATATTTTAAGTAAAATAATAGAAAAAATAAAAATATAGGAAAGAAAAAAAACAATAAAGAAAATTTAAACCAATAATCTCCTAAGCTCATTCTTTCATGTATTTTATTTTTTTTTTCAATTTAAGAGATTACACTGTAGAAACATAAATCTTAATAAGTGATTTTAATGATAAATGACAAATTTGGCGGCCTATCAAAGAAGCCATGACTACTCATTTTTATGACTAATTATTTTCGCTAACTTTCGTGGGCTGCTTTGACTAACATTTTTGATAACCAGGATAAAAAAATTTCCTATGTGTTGCAAAATGAGTCAGATTAAAAAATATTGATATAATATATATATTTATCTTGCAAAAATTCAAATTACAGAAACAAAAAATTTTGGCACCCTGGTGAACATTAGCAGTTTTCTTTTGGCAGTCAACGTGTTAAATAAAAGAATGATGATATGGCTGGAATTGTGTGAGTGGATATCCTAGCTTGCGATTTGTACACTTTCAATTGAGCTGAATCCGATAGATCACCAGAGTTGTTTGCAATAAATTTTCATTTAGGATTATGAAAGAAAATAGCATTATCTGGAGCTCTATGATGGCAAAATAGTTCTGTGGTGGCGAAATTTGAAAAATAGGGCACTTTTTATGAGTTATTCCGAGATCGCAGCAAAAAGATGAAATAAGAGGCACGTTTCTTTTATGTGTTAGGCCGGATCGTATTGCAATATCGTAGAGAGACCCAGATTCATTCTTTTACTTTTTTTCTGGAACGAAGTGCCTAGGGCATTACTTTGATGAAGAAAACTCAGTTCACAAATATCATAACTAAATTGTCTTTATTTTTGAAGAACATTTGAAGTTTTGAGCACATCAAACATCGGTAAAATAGCTTATTCACTCAAAGGTGCACTATTGCAGCACGCATAGAACATAATAAAGAAAATATTTGTCAATTTGACAACAGCGATCAAGCGTGTTTCTTTGACCAAGTCAAAACACAAAACTGACAAAAATTTCACATTTTCACAAGCGCCAAAAAAGTCTTTTGGCATAGAATAGATTCCCAATCCGAGTACAACAATGTACAGGTAAAAAGGACCGTTACATGATAAGCAAAGGGGAAATTTTAAAAAAAAGAGCATTGCCAAGGATATAGTCTTTATCGCTCGTGGCGAGAACGTGCAGCAGCCGGCAACCCTAAACAGAATTACTCAATCGGTAACAAATTAAGTTCTTTATACAAGACAAAGTAAAATGATTGGGAAACAAAAATAGCAGTTATTTAAAACAGTCGTTTGATATTTAATCAACTGAAGAACAAGAAAGAAAAATCTAGAAATGGAATGATATTTTAAAACTAATTTGTTACTTGTTTTTTTTTTTTATTTATTATTATTATTTTATATGCACTTGGAGGCGAACACACAATAAAAATACGTATTAAAAATGCTTTACTTTTAAAATTAAATTTAAAAAAGGGGGGGGGGAGGGAACTCACATTTGAAAAAATAATAGAAATATATAAAATAGAATATGTGTTACATCACATATTATCACTCGAAGGACCACCAAAAAATATTTTATTTGGGGAAGGGAAAAAAAATATTTTTTCTTATATATAAAAAAAAAGTGTTGGGAATCTATGTACAAAGCACTAGCAAAAATACACTTATACAATCTGAATAACTATATGTTTATAAAAATTACAAGTTATATATGATATATATAAAACACAATACAATATACAAAATGTTACCAAAAAAAATAAATAAACTTCAACTTATGCCTAGGCCTTTATATACATGCATATATGCTAGTCATTGCTTTTAATATCCAGCAATTTGATGTGTATACACAACCTATATTTTATATTCTTCATCATCATTCAAGTGTAAGCGCTTACAAAAAAACAGTTCTTCTGTAAAAGCAAATCTTTAGATGACATATTTTTTATTTATAGAAATTGTCTTTTATGTTGCTGCTGCTTGAAAATACTTGCAACTTGTTAAATCAATTATCATAACAGTTTACATACACTGTTTAAACACACATTTATATAAATGCTGAAAAAGAATTTTTTTTTATATAAAAAAATTCTAAATACTGACTTAATACAATGTTTATAGTTGAATTAAATTTACACAAATATAATACCTTTATTAAAATGTAAGAATCAAAATATGCATAATATGTAAATAAAAAAAATCAACACTGATCAGTCTAAAAAATTTAGAAATGTAAAATGCCATTCCAATAGAGTGTAGAGCAGACTTATTTCAGTACATTATGAAATAAAACTTGTCAAAATATTAAAGTATACAAATATCAAAATAGTAGTATGAAAATAAAATATAAAACCAAATTGTACACTGCATAGAGAATCTAATACACAATGAACTGAACCAGCAGTAGATCAGTAAAAGATTCAGTACATAGTACACAACTAAACATAATTCTGTGTCCTGGCCAGTTAACACAAAACATGTGGCATTACATTTATTTTCTTGGTCTAAGATTATATCTTGAAATAATGTTTTGAGGAGAGCTACTGCTATTATATTGCTGATAATTATTATTGTTGTTATTAATATTAGAGATTGTATTTTATTAAAGTTAGAATTAAGGTATGCATTTCTGGGTGGAACAAGTAAAAGTCTATCTATATGCACTCTAAAAGAAGGAGCATGTGAATACTGATATTTCCTTATAGTAAATGAAACCGGTGAATGTTTCATAATAATTTCATAAGGACCAGTATATTTTGGTTTATATTTATCTCGAGATTTTAAATAAACAATATCATGAACAGTTAATGGACGTAGTTTTGCATATTGTGAAAACTTTAAGTTTCTTTGATGTTGAGCAGACACAATGTTTTCATAAGCTTTTTGGTACATTGCATCCAGTTCTTTTAATAATTTATGTGTCAACATTATCAAGAAATGGTTTATTTGCATGAGTGTCATATGTATCAAATATTAATGATAACTCACGCCTAAAATGTAAAAGATTTCGTGAGAATTTTGTAGATGAGTGTGTGGAGCCATTGTATAAGCATTTGTGAATCAACAATGCATGTTCAAAAGAGTGTCCTTCAAGTAATAAAGTATTAACTGAAGTTTTAATTGAAGAATTGATTCTTTCAGCAATCGAGTTCGATTGGGGGTGTGAGACTGAAGAATGAGATATTTTTATACCTAATGTTTCATTAAAAATGTTGTAAACACTGGAAATAAATTGGGAACCTAGATCAGACAAAATCACGCAAGGTCTCCCAAAGCATGTGAAATATTTAAAAAGTGATTCAACAACTTTATTAGCAGAAGTCTCTATTAAAGGATATAATTCCATATGTCTAGAAAAGTGATCTGTTACTGTTAATACTGAATAACCATTTCTAAAAGGACCTACAATGTCAATTGCTACAGTATGACCAGCTTGTTTTGGAGTGTACGTTGCTTGCAAAGGTGCAGGCTGTGTTTTGTGATGTTTATGTTGCAAACATTTAATACATGACGCAACATAATTTAATGTGTCTGTGTAAATACCTTTTCAAAAATATCTTTTACTTACAAATTCATAGGTTTTCTTTAGACCGAAATGTGAAAGATGTGAAATTGCTAAAACCTTAGCTTTTAATGAGTGTGGTACCACAATATGATAAGAAAATGTAGAGTCGTGTGGCATGTTTTTTTTAAACATCAACACTTTAGTATCAGGATGAATAAAGTACATGTCATATTTATCTGAATTACCATTGTTTAATATTTCATTATACATAACAGATAATTCTGTATCTTTTAACTGTTCATTAACAAATGTCTGGTTTGATATTTCAAGCAAAGGATCTTTATGATTTTCGGAATTACCAACAGTCAAATAATTAATTGAATGTGACTCAGAGATAGTATTTTCATGCTCATCATTCTCAATGATAGGAAGAGTGTGAGTGGTATCATATACTAATTCAGGATTTGTGTCTAATGTTTCTTGATTATTTTTGAAATTATTTCTAGAAAGATAGTCAGCAAGTACGTTTGACGAACCTGGAATGTGTTGAAAGTTGAATGAATATTCAGATAACTCGGTGAGCCATCTAGTTATGATATCCGCAGGGTTACGAACTTTCTTATAGTGTTTTAATGGAGCACTGTCAGACAAAATAGTAAAATTTCTGTTATAAAGATAATATTTAAAAGCAACAACTGCTTTGTAAATAGCCATTAATTCTAGCTTAATGGCAGGATAATTTTTTTCAGAAGGGGATAATGCTTTAGAAAAATATGCAACTGGTAGTAAGTTATTATCAAATTCTTGAAGTAAGACAGATGAAATAGCAATTTTTGACGCATCAGTATTTAAGAAAAATGGTTTGTCCCAATCTGGTAAATGAACAATTGGTTCAGAAAAAAACATTTTTTGAATATTATTAAAAATTTTGTCATGTTCAGGCGTCCAGCGAAATTTTTCTTTAGGCCTGGTAAGCTGAATTAATGGATGTATGATTTCAGAAAATTTGGGTATTAAACTTCTATAAAAGGTCGCTAAACCAATAAAACCTTTTAGTTGGCGTTTAGTTGTTGGTACAGGAAAAGATGTTATTCGCAAAATATTACTTTGAATAGGACTTATTGCATGATTTTCAATGCGAAAACCTAGATAGTTTGTAGCAGTCTGATGAAAAGTACATTTGTTGGGGGCAAGAGTCAAATTATACTTGTAAAATTTTTTCAAGTTTTTGTAATGTCTCTTGAAATGTGTTTGAACCAAATATAAAATCATCTTGATATGTAAATATACCTTCCAAATTTATTTCAGCTAAAATCATGTCCATTAGTGCTTGAAACACTGAGGCAGAATTTTTTAAGCCAAAAACTAAACGTTTATACTTATAAGAGCCATACTCAGATGTAAATGTCAATTTATCTTGCAATTCTTGTGGCAAGTCAATTTGATGGTAAGCTTGTTTTAAATCTAAGCTAGGGAAATATTTATAAGAGGATAAATTAGCAATAATATTTTGAATTTTGGGAAAAGGATAAGAAGATCCCTGAATAACTGAATTAAGCATTCTTAAATCCAACGCTAAACGATATTTTTGTTTACCTGAACCGTCAGACTTTTTCT
This sequence comes from Maratus speculifer, assembly GCA_964019185.1. NCBI lineage: Eukaryota > Metazoa > Arthropoda > Arachnida > Araneae > Salticidae > Maratus > Maratus speculifer. The sequence goes on along the minus strand of OZ025292.1, from coordinate 305,860,658 downwards.
TTACAATTAATATAGGGCAAGACCATTCAGAGCAATGCCTCTCTATTTTTTCCTGCTTCAACAAGATTATCTATTTGCTCTTTAGCATCTGCCTGAAGTGCTTGGGGAATACTAAACGGTAAAGTTTTTATTGGGAAGTCATTAATAAATTTGATATTAGGTACAATGCGATCAGTATGACCAAGTGTCTTAAGAGATTTTGAAAAAGCAGAATAATATTTTAAGAGAAGATCAGAGATTTCCTTCTTTTCATTAGCTTGTAAATGATCCAACTTAAAATCATTTATAGAAAGATCTTTTTTTCTTTGAGCAAGTACCTGATCTGATGCAGTAATAAAATTACAATAATTTTCATTTATTGAAGGATTCAAATTACTTTCCAGTTCATTTTGATCAACAATTTCATCTGGTATACACAGATAACCTACTTCCATATTTTTATTTAAATGAACAACATGATCAGATAAATTTTCAATGTAAACATGCATGATTTTGGGATATGAGATATTTTGAGCTTTAGAATCTAATTTTATAAGTGCATCATGACATAACACATTATAAGAGGAAATATTACTACAAAATAGAATCTCATCTTGATCTGGTGAGATGTCAGTTTTAATTTTTACAAATTTGTTTTCAAATGGATTTAAGTTAACTTTGTGTGCAAGATATGCACAGATCTGATCATGCGATTCATTACTGTTAACTTTATGCACAACATCACTTGAACTACTGTCATTATTATTTACCTCACTTTCAGAACGTTCATCAATACACATTGAATTTATTTGACTTTTTTTACATTTATTTTTTAGTGGTACTTCAACACCATTTATTGAGGCAGTATTATCACTGGGATTAATAACAATATTATTTTTCACAATAAAATCATAGCCTAAAATTCCAACAAATTCTGAAGAATTTGCAATTTCAACAATATAAAAGTTATGCCGAAAGAATATTTTACCAATTTTGATAGATACAGAAATGCAAGAAGGGAATTTAACTGCAGAATTAACAGTTGAAATTGTTACTGAAGAAGCTAAATGTTTGTAAGAAATATCTTTTTTTATTTCATTAAAGAAATCAAGTGATAAAATTGAAATTGAACTTCCTGTATCCAGTAATAAAAATGCCTCAAATTTTCCAAATTTACTGGAAATAATAGGTAAAAACGAACACTTATCATATACATTATAAATGACTGAATTTTCGTCAGTCTGTGTTGACTGATTGTTGCAAATCTGAATTTCCTTAGAAGTTTGTGAATAAGTGGATTTAACTTGTCTTTCATCAGACAATTTAAATTTATTTGCTGATGACCCAAGACAGTTTTGAGACAACAGCTCATCAGCTGTATTGCGTCTCACTGGTCGTTTAAAGACTGAAATTGGTTATAACCAGAATTATCAAAATTAGTATTTCTGCATCGTCTATAATAATTCTGATCATAAGATTTCTTTCTCTTACACAAATTCTTATACTTAAAACATTGGAGGGCCAAATGACCTCGCTTAGAACAAATTTGACAAATATTTACCCTTCTGTTATTTTTATTTTGAAACTTAAAATCAAAATTTCTAGAGTTTTTTGATTTGTACAACTCACGAGTGTCCTTAAAACTAGGACGTGTTTGGGTTTGTTTAGTGTCATCTTTCTGTGTATTGTTTACAAATGACAAAGCATTTATTTTCTCTGATAATTCAGATATCTGTTTAGAAAAATCAATATGATTAGAATATTCATTATGAATATTAATTAATTTTTCATTTGACAAAATATTTTGCAAAAACTCTGCTCTTTCTACTGCTTTGTCGTAGTCATCAATTTTTCCTCCTTAATTTTGATTCGAATATCAGTTGATAAACACTGCAAAAGTTTCTTATATTTTATTTCGTTAAGAAATTCAGGATCTTTCGTTTTAAAAGCCTTATTGGCCAAAGTGTTCAATCTATGGGAAAAATTACTGATACTTTCATTAGGTAAGAGTTTTATGTTATCAAATTCGATATCTATAACTGTTTGAGATTCTTTGGAGAAAAATCGCGAAAGTTCCTGTTTAATTAGTGTCACGCTATTTGAATTTCTAATTTTGTCATTTTCAAGAAAAATTTTTAGGGCAGGTCCAGCTAATTTTGTTTTGAGAAACAAGACCTTCTGATCATCTGACCATTTTTGTATTTTTGCATAATTACTAACTACATCAAAGAAAAAATCCAAAGTGGTTGGATCACCTTCATAGCAAGGTACAGAAATGTTAAAATTATTTTTTGATGAAGTCATTTTCAAATAAAATATATACTTATAAATACTTAAGCTTGTTCAAATATATCATAATCAATTACAAATAATAATAACATAAAACCAAATATATAATATGAAACATAAAATGAAATAAAGAAAAAGAATGCGTACATTACCTTTCTTCATAGCTGAAAACAATATAAGAAAAAAAAATACATTCCCCCTTTTTTTATGGAAAAAAATAACGAGAAACAAAAAAAAAATGTTTCTTTCGGAGACTATTATTTAAATCATAAGTTGTTGTAGTATCGTTGCATTTTTATTCAGCGTTCCTAATTTTTTTTTTTTATTCTGAAGGGGGGGGAGGGTGTCCACATTAAGCACAATTGAATTAGATGCTCCCACACAGAACAGAAAAACCACGACACATCTTTGTAGAACGACTCTGTAGACAATAATTTTGTAGAATTGAAATTCCGTTTGAAACATTCCAGGATTGTACGTCGTATTTTCGTGCAGCATATCTCACATATCTTGTATTTGAACACCACTAGCACCAGTAGATACAGTAAAAGTCGAAATCATCATTTTTTCGAAAACACTTTTTTTACCGTACCATCCGGAATTCGAAGTGAAATACGGTGCACATACAAATCATATTTTCGTCTCATTGTATTGCATACACTTGGACAACTTCTCCAGAAAAAAAAACTTTCTTTACGGCACCAAAGTTCTATGATGGCAAAATGGGTCCGTGGTGGCGAAGTTTGAAAAATAGGGCACATTTTATGAGCTAGGCCGAGATCGCAGCAAAAAGATGAAATAAGAGGCACGTTTCTTTTATGTGTTAGGCCGGATCGTATTGCAATATCGTAGAGAGACCCAGATTCATTCTTTTACTTTTTTTTCTGGAACGAAGTGCATAGGGCATTACTTTGATGAAGAAAACTCAGTTCACAAATATCATAACTAAATTGTCTTTATTTTTGAAGAACATTTGAAGTTTTGAGCACACCAAACATCGGTAAAATAGCTTATTCACTCAAAGGTGCACTAGTGCAGCACGCATAGAACATAAAAAAGAAAATATTTGTCAATTTGACAACAGCGATCAAGCGTGTTTCTTTGACCAAGTCAAAACACAAAACTGACAAAAATTTCATATTTTCACAAACGCCAAAAAAGTCTTTTGGCATAGAATAGATTCCCAATCCGAGTACAACAATGTACAGGTAAAAAGGACCGTTACATGATAAGCAAAGGGGAAATTTTAAAAAAAAGAGCGTTGCCAAGAATATAGTCTTTATCACTCGTGGCGAGAACGTGCAGCAGCCGGAAACCCTAAACAGAATTACTCAATCGTTAACAAATTAAGTTCTTTATACAAGACAAAATAAAATGATTGGGAAATAAAAATAGCAGTTATTTAAAACAGTCGTTTGATAATTAATCAACTGAAGAACAAGAAAGAAAAATCTAGAAATGGAATGATATTTTAAAACTAATTTGTTACTTGTTTTTTTTTATTTATTATTATTATTTTATATGCACTTGGAGGCGAACACACAATAAAAATACGTATTAAAAATGCTTTATTTTTAAAATTAAATTTTAAAAGACAGGGGAACTCACATTTGAAAAAATAATAGAAATATATAAAATAGAATATGTGTTACATCACAAGCTCCAACCAGTCTGAGGTCAAACAATTGAGAATGAACAAGACGCAGATATTCAATAGTCCATTTCTCTTTTCTTTTTCCGCATTTTATCAAGCTTCTAAAAAAGTTTATTTATTTTTTTATTTTTTTAATAAAAATGACTGAAAATGTATTTTTAACAGTTTTAAATTTCAACGAGTGGTTGGGTAGAAATAACGAATTTGACTTTTTTAATTAAATTTTTAAGATAATGAAATTCACGAAAAGTTTTTGTGAAGGGTATTTAAGATTAGTATTCATTTCTATGTAGATTTGAAAGATATTTTGGTACTACTCTGTTATCCCGTCAACCGATTTCGCCAAATTATACATATTGACGTAATTTTTATTTTAAATAATTAAAAAAAACAATTAGCAGAATATTAATAAAAATACAAATAAAAAGTCGAAATAAAAATCACTTAATGACGACTTAAACACTTGTATTATATTTAATGTCATTGAATCGACATTCACGATCATCCATTATTGGCATTTTATCTTATAATTTGGAGATAATATTTTGGTCGACGGCATAACAGAGTAGTACCGATATTTTCAATAGAAAATTTAACTTTGAAACATTTAAAAATGATATGAAAAATGTTTGCAATGTACTTTTGATATTCAGTACGAGCGCACTCGGGATAGGATGACACATGATTTTTTGTGCTCAGGAGAATTAATATCAAATTGTCGATTTCAAGGGGAATTCGGACTCCTTGTTAAGGTATGTGCCTATCTTTGGGGGGCACTTTTTTGAAAAGCATAAAGTTTTTATTAGACACGAGTGTTTTTAGATAAACAGGAAATAAAATTAAAAATTATTTTTTCAAATTATTAAATTTTTTAAATTATTATAAATTATTTTTTTTGAAATTTAGATAAGACTAAGTCAAATTTTAACAAGAAATGGCGTTTATACCAAGCCTCTTACAACAAAATCTATTCGTTATACTTCAATCTTTTGTCAAACAATATATTAACAAACTACTTATTTGTGTTATAAAACAAAAAAATGTCAGTACCTCTTAAATTTAGTATAACATATACCAAATTTTGCATACTAAACAGGATTTTTTTTTTCATTAAAAAATGTGTAATTTTCAAATAAAGTAGCTTTTAAATTTATATAATAAATGTATAAAAGTTGTCTTTTACTTTAGACCATACCAATAGATGAGAAGAACCTTTGCGCCTAAATTTTATTTCAATATTTTAAAAACTTTTTTATGAAATGAGGTAATAAACGTAAACAATGAAAAACACAGTTTTCCGTTAAACGCACACAAAGATTTTAATATACACAAAAACTCATCTATAAAGGGTTATATTTTGGGCTATAACATTGCTTGTAACTAAATCAAAAGTATGGCATTTTTTCATTCCTAAATGTTTGAAATTTATTTAAAATAATGAAAACAAAAACGGAAATTTTCGCAAAAACGGCTATTTGAGGGAAAAACACATACCATAAAAACTCTGAATCTACACAATTTCTAGAGGATTCTAAAACGTCATTGAACGGCGAGACAGTAATAAATACAAAGGTCATAGCTCCGGATTATTTCATCTTTTATTTTTTCTTACCTAATTTCATACATGAAAAATATGTATCAATCAAACTTATCTAAGCAGCAGAATTTACGTAGTGAAAAATAATGTTTGCTTACATTCCAACAGAAAATAAAATAAAATGAAAATTAAAAGCTTTCTCAGTCGACCTCGAAGAAGAAAGTCATTACTTAATGCCATTTAACCTTGATGAGCTCTAGAATAGAAAAAAACTGTAACATTCATATTCCTTTTGCGTTCGATTTAAAGCTGGTTGATAAATATTTGACCTTCTCAATATCAGTTTTTTTGTCAACTTTTCCTTTATTTTATTATGTTTTGGGCTCTGTCGTTACACGTGCCAAATTGTTAAACATGCTTTTCTTTGTGTGAAAAAGACGGTAAATCATATGTTTTCAACATGTTAACTATACGTTATTTTACTAATGTAATTTAAATTCTTCAATTATTTTATTCTAGTACTTTGTAGTTATTTTACTGACTTGTTTAGCTAATATTTTTTACAACTATTAGTAAATATCAGATAACAAGACCCATATTGCCTGGACTCGAGATAAAAAACGAAATAAATAAGCCCAAAATAAATGGAATATAGCAAAATTTATTCTAATGAATGGTTTTCAAAAACCGATTAAAAATCAAAACAGGTGTTTTTATTTTAACCGGTATTTTTTAGCCAAATTGGACCTTTGGAAAATTAGGCTTTTCCTGCAAAGCAATGAGATTATAAATGACATATTTTTAGTATTTGTTATTAATTTTAACAGTGGATTATACCCCCACCCCCGCCCTTCGTCAATTCCATACCTTCGAAATCGTTTGAAGTTTCTTTTTTACTTAAAATTTTGAAGTTTTTTTTTAACAAAATCTCAAAATTCTAAAATTCTTTTAAGAGGGTAGATCAATTTGAGCAGCCAGAAAATGAAAATAATTTGGTCATTACTTTATCACATCCATACATATACATTATATTACATACATTACCAAGCTCTGTAGTTTCTAAACCAATTAATAGAATTAGATTAATTTGTAACACGATTATACAATTGGTAAATTAATTATAACAGATTGAATTTTCCAAGTGGGTGAAAAAATTCCGATCCAGGATTCGAACCAGGGATGTGTTGGCTAAAGCCGACAATATTCTTCCAACTGAGTCATCCCGGACACGAACACTGGAGGATTATTCGGGTGAAATAGTCCTCCAGTGTTTTTTCCATTGCATATTCTAAAATACATTGACAATGTCTTAGCTTTTACAATATTATACAACAATTAATAACATAAAGAAATAAATTTAATTTGTTAATTTTGGCTTTGGAACTCATAAGAAGTGTATGCATTAACAGAAATTATACTATGTTCTATATATGCATAAACAAATACAAGACATAATTTTTGAATTTTGGAGTTGGAAAAATTAAGTGAAGTGCATATTCTGATAATTATCAGGAAATTACTAAACAAATCAATAAAACAAAATAAAGGATACAATAAAACATCAGAAAAAAAATTTAAAAAAAAAACATCAGAGTGAATAATTTATTTATGTTGAGTCAAGAAAAAGTTGTTTATTAGTGTCAGCAACATTTTTATTTAACTGAAAATTTTCAATAAAAAGACAAAAACTGCTTTTGTCAGAATTTCAAAAGGAAAAGTTCAATCGCCATCACTGTAAAAAAAAAAAAAAAAAAAAAAAAAAAAAAAAACTTCTATTAAGTTTTTGTTTTACATTGATGAGAATCTAGGCTAATACTTATAGAACACATGTGAAAGCGCAGTCTCTTCCCGCTGTTTGCCCAGAGGTCTGGAAAAAGTTTCTCATCCTAAATTGTCACTGCAAATTCTCAAACAGAAAAAATAAACACATTTAAAAACTCATTTTGTCACAAAATTAACAACACATTAATTTTTTGTGAATAAGAAAACTTCATATACAAAACAATTTTTGTGTTTTGATTGTGTTCCTAGTTAATCTGTAATCTTAGTGTTAAATATTAATAGTATAGCTGTATTACAAAAAATGTAAAAAAAAGCAAATTTTTTAAATTTTTTAAAATTTTATTTTCTTCCGGGGGCGAAGTAAATGTAAAAGGAACATGTTATCTAAATTTAACAAGTATTATGTAATTAATGGTAACACCAGTTGTTTCTGTGCCACACAAAAAAGAAATGACAAAAGACCTTGAGAAATAATTTTAGTTAAAAAAGACCATAAACTTAACGTTAAAATACCCTTCACTGTTAAAAATCTCGCGATAAGTTATCACTGCTTTTAAGAACTGTTTATTTTCTAATCATTCAGAACACTATGTTTTAAGATTTTTCTTAAAAAAATTACTTTAATTTTCGGAACTCGTTCGAGTCGATACTGAAATTAAAGCTATCATAATATAAAAAAAGCGAAAATGTAAATATTGTACCCACTTGTAGATCATTTTCAGCTATCTTATAAAAAAATATACTGAAATTTGAGCGAGATATCTGAAAATAACGCCATAACTCTTAACATTATCATCCAGGTCTTTTTGAATGACTCGAGTGGCATCTTAAGTTATACTTGTTTCTCTACAGCTGGTAATTATTGGTACACTCAGAAAAAGGAATTGATTAAAACTACAAAACACGTTATGTTTTGTACATTTTAGTTTTTTAAGCGAATGTTTTAGTTAAAATAAAAAATCGGTTTTGTTGTTCAGACAAAATAATATTGTTAAGAGTCTTATTAAATTATAACAAAATTTCATCAGCTTTATTTGAATCTTACTAAAGTCTTGTATTTTCAATTTGTAATTCCAACAAAATTTTGTTGCTTTGCAAATTTTAAATTTATGTGCAGTAGAGGATTAACATAATTTTTAGATAATAAAAACTTTTCAAATTGAGCCGGATTAACGGAGATATTATTACGTTATTATGCATTTCGGATGAAAATTGTGGTCAAATAATTGAAAAAAAAAAAAAAAAAAGCATTTTTTTGTAGTTTTTTATTTAAACAAATTTCCATTGACCCATATTTAAACTAAAAGATTTTTTGCACCAAACAAATTTTTGTTGATTCAACAAAATTTTTTTCTGAGTGTAGACACTGAATTCATATAAAACATGAAAGGATTTGTCACGTCATAGCAAGAGTTTCTAAATATTGAAAATATGACCTTTTTTAAGTATATTTTTAGGGGTTTTTTAAATTAATATAAATATTAATTTCAGAAATATTATTTTTGTTATAATTTTAATATGTATTTCTAAAAACTATTGTTTCAGCTTTATCTCTTTCTTTATTTTTTTATACTTTGAATGTAATGCATTCCAAACTAGCAGGGACTTTTCGTTAATCTGTTAATAAATAATGAACTGAAAATTAATAAAAATGTTATTTATCCTAATACATTAAATACTGATAATCTTTATTCTATAAAAAAAAAAATAAATTTAGAAAATCATTTCTCAAAAACTGTTCCAACTGACTGCACTTTCTCCTGTAGAAAATTTGGCACTCATTTTCCTACATAAAAAGCAATATTCATTTTATTATTATGTTAGTAAAATATCCCTCAAAAACTGTTCCAATTTACTACACTAATGTGTATAAAATTTCGCAATAATTTTCCTACATAAAAAACACTATATATCTAATTATTATGTTAGTTGTATTTTTATCAAGGTACCAGTAAACGGAATTTTAACTCAAACTTTTAGTTTAATGTACTAAATTTTGTATACTAACAGAGGCATACGAAGAGAAAACTGCACTCGACCCAAAGTTTAAATTTGGCGCACTCCCCCCCCCCCCCCCCCCACACAGAATTTTTTTTTTTTTTGTGATAGACCAAAAATGACGTTGGTAGTATAAATTTGGAGCCAACTAAATTTCCGTGCCTGGCGCAATCTCCCCTTTCACACGGTGCTGTCTGCTAAGATTTATGCATTTCAGCGATTTTTAATGCGATTTTTGGGATTTTTTGCGCTTGATGTCGAATTTTCGTCATTCATGAAATATTTCCAATTACAAATTTTACTCTACTAGAATAAATTTTTATCCCTGCTATTTTTTTATATTAGTGATTTTTTATGCATTTGCCAATGAAATTTTTATCTTTTTTTCCGAATCTATGGTAATATTTGATATTCGAAAATAAAAATTGATTATTAAACTTTTAATCGTATGTAATTTTAGAGATTTTTAATGCATTTCTTAAAAGATTTTTCGCGTGCCGCGTCGATTTTTTATCACCCATAAAAGATTTCCGTGCAACACTTGATTATGCTGTCGATCAATTTCGCCAAATTATATAAATCATGAAACGACTCGCCAAACTATGAAAATTGATGTAATTTTTATGTTAAATAATGATAGGACAAATAAATTAGAAACACATTAATAAAATACAAATAAAACAACGAATTAAAATTTATTTGATGACGTAACAAACATGTGTAACGTGTTTAATGTCAAGTGAATGTGACATTTATGATCAGCCATTATTGGCGTTTAATCTTATAGTTTGGCAATTAGTTTCTTGACCGACCGGATAATCAAATAGTACTGATTTCCGATTAGAATGTTTTATCCATTTGAGAAAATTCTGATTACTGTGATTTTAAAATTAACTAGCGATTTTTAGTGCATTTTCAGTGCGTTTTTAATGCAGTTTTCAATGCTATTTTTAATTGACATTTTAATGCGATTAGTACCATTTTTTTCGTTCCCCACAGTGATGTTTAAACAATTAAAAAAGAATTTGATCTCAAATTTTTAGACTAATTTAGTAAATTTCACCATCTACATTTTTAAAATTATGTCTATTTTCAAAAAAATTTGCCATTTACGAATTTTGAAATTTAGCAATTTTTAATGCGATTTTTAGCATTTTAAAAAATTATTTTTTATATTTTGCGTCAATTTTTTGCCATTCATGAAAGTTTTCCAATTACAATGTTTTACCGTTATATACCCTAGCCTATTGTAGTTTATTTTTGCATATATCTATATTTAATACGATTTTTCGAGATTTTCTACGCTTTGCGCCGAATTTTTATCATTCGTAAATGATTTCTGATTACAGTGTCTTACCCAAATACTGCAAACTAGCCGCCCTTGGCGATCAGATTGGTCTTTATTGAATGTAAAATAACCATTAAATCATATTTCTTTCATTCATAGTTTATTTTAATTGCTTAATTTTTTGCTAAAATAGAGGATTCTGCCAGAAAAATAGACACAAGATGTCATATACGCAACACATTGGTGCGATTGCAACAAAATAGCAATTATATGCGCTTAACATGGTAACCCGGTATTGATACTTACTTATTTATAAACTGTTTGTTTATTTTTGTTTTCTTTTTTAAAATGATATAAATTTTTTATTCTATAATTATTAACTAAACTTTTTTTATTTATGATTATTCCCTTTTAAAATAATAGAAATTAGTTTAAAAATATGCACGTAATTAGTTTCCGCCAAATTGGTGCCATAAAAATGGCGCGCCAATGTGGTGCAAATTATGAAATCTGTGCAGTGACATTTATGACATTTAGCCATTTGTTTAGCTCCTTGGCGATTTTTTGCCATTCGAAACCTATTTCATTTGATAGGATTTTCAGCGTTCCATGTCAACATTTTAATATTCATGAAAAATTTCTGATTACAACCCCCCCTTCCCTTCATATTAGTTTTTTAGACACTGACTTAAAAATATTTAGCGATTTTTAATGCAATTTTCAATGTAATTTCTAGCCATTCTTTAAATTTCGTAGCTATTCCTTGACATTCGGAAACTGATTTCGATTTCAAACATTTTGTTTAATATAGTTAATTTTTTGATTGCTGTATTTTATCTTTTAACAGTAAATTTTTACCCTAGCGATTTTTTAATATTTTGCGATTTTTAATGCCATTTTCAGTGCAGTTTTCGGGATTTCACAGTCTTCTTTTGACATTTTTCAAAGGAATTCGATTTAAAAATTGTAGCCTAACAGGAATTTGGTTTCATACTTTTAGTCTTTATGGTAATTGTTTTGATCTCCTATTTTGATCTCCAGAGATTTTTAATGCAATGTTTTAGCCTTTTTTTGTTTGTTTGAGTTTACGGTGATTTTTTTGATACGGAAAAGGAATAAACTTATTTCTAATATGAAAAATTTTCTCCTGCGCTATTTTTGCTACAATAAAGATTTTTATTGCGATTTTTAAAAATTTTTACTCGCATTTCACTGCTTGCCGTTTTATTACACTAATTAGATTCAAAACTTTTATCCAAATAGAGTAAATTTTTAGTTCCATTATTTTTTATTTTTTTTTATTTTTAATGCAATGTTTACGTTTCTTCGCGATCCGCTTATATTTTTTAGACGTTCAATTTTTGACCGAATGTAGTAAATCCTACCCTCTTCTCCTCTAAGTTTATTCGAATTTCGAAATACGATTTTTGAATTTTGTTTTATATTTTTATAAATTTTTAATGTTTTCGCAATTTTGTAATATTTTTCCACATTAGTAAAAAGCATCCATTATCAATTTTCTAGCCCTTCTCTTTTCGATGAACGTTAAACGAAATTCCTGCAACAATTTTTAAATACTTCGAGTTTTTTTTATTTTTATTTTTATTTTTTTTCACAATTCTTGCTGTTTTTTTTTTTTTTTTTTTTTTCGAAGAATCCGAGCAACGCCGGGTAGATTAGTTAGTATGAAATAAATGCATATCGAATAAAGCTTAAAAGAAATAGGTACAATTAAAAATATTTAACAATAGCGTTTTGTTACATAACACATTCAACAGAGTTCTTGCCAACCTTCCGCCTTTTTTAAAAAAATTAACAAAATATACTTTCAACCAAAAAAATTATTTATTAAATAAAAGCATGTAGGTTTCCAATAACAAACACGTCGATGCAAGAAACTTTTGATCTAATACATTTTCTGGCGGAAAGTATATTTCTTCATTTTTTTAAGTTAGGAAGTTGGCTTGTATGTTCAACAGTGATAATGTTTTCTTATAGATTTTTTTTAACATACGGGGTGATGCAGAGAGACCTTCCAATCACAAAACAGGTGAACAACATTTTTCGGTTCATTCATCAACTTTCGGAAAATCAGTTTTTCGGATGCTATCAGATCTTAACTAATACTTTATAGCAGCATTAGGGATTAGTCCAAGAGCCGACAGCACAAAAACCTATGTTATCGAGAACAAGAAAAGAAAACCTTCATTTTATGGAAGAGTAGAAATAGGGAATCTAGTGACCCATGTCTGCCGGAAGCGAAGTGGTGCATAAGCGAAAAGTTAACACCACTAGTAGCTCACTCATAGGTTTAACATTGTTTTTGCCGTACAATCAAAGGTATAAAAACGTAGAAAACTGGAGCTGGAAAGTACAATGTTGATCCTACGAGTGAGCCACTAGGGATGGGATATTAATTTTTCGTTTATGCACCACTTCACTTCCGGCAGACATGGATCATTAGATTGCCCTATTACTACACTCTTAAAACGAAAGAGCGGATTTGGCTACTCAGGAAAGAGCTGTAATTTATTGGATCGTGAATGAGTTGTTTGTCAGACGTTTCAGTCTTCTTTATTTAAATTGCTTTATTAACACTAGAACCGCGGGACTTTCGGTATACCTAGAACCGCGGAGCGGGTCAATTTGACCCGAGATGGAAAACAACTTACAAATATGCCAATATATTTATTTTGGTTAATTAAAAGATTATGTTTTCTTACAATACTCAACATTTCTTAGTATTTACATTATATTTTACACATAAAGTCAGCAGAAATTCTTTGCATTTCAGAAAATGCCATTATTTAAAATTACATTTCATTACGTATGAGGAAAATATATTGAACAAACATTCAACAAATATTTTAAACATAAATAAACTTGGGCTTAATAATCATTAAAAATAGATTATCTCATTCAAATAAATTTAGATATAGAATCTAAGAATAATTTTTAAAAATATAAAAAATACAAGCTACTTACTAATTTTACTGATTTTTCTATTCCAAATTATTGTAATGCATTGCTTGAAAAAAATGGTTAACAGTTTTGCATTTACCAGAAACGTGTGGGTACATTATATTTTGACCAATTATCTTTAGTTTTATTTTCATTTTTTTTAATTCTGATAAACTGTTTTATGCTTAGTTTGTATTTTTCATCGTTTTTAATGTTTCTTCTTGCCCAAATGACAAGTTTTTTGGAGGGGAAAAGGGGAGGGGGTAATAAAAAACAAACTGTTGCACTTTTTCAACTACGTCTTGAATAAATTGTCGTATACTAATAGATTTTCAGATTACACATATGAATAAAACGCAAGCATTTATATCAGCAAAATACAAGATATTATAAATTGCATTCATTTGATTCCTATAAGATACAGATGTGATAAGCAAAATTCCTGTGATCTGTGTAATCACACAACAAACACTGAATTAAATTGCGTTTTTGTAAACAAGTGTCTTTATTTATTTATTTTAGAATTTTCTAAAATTTTGACAGTTAGATGTAGATTGCTAAGGAACAAAACATTTTTACTCTTTTCTCACTGGTAAACAGTTATGCTTATGTCTGAATGTGTTAGAAGAATAGCCGCGATCGATTTGGATTTTGACATTTTTACAGAGACTTATATTTCTCGTCTTGGACGTTTTAAGGATCGTTTTTTTTTTATCAATATCTGCAAGAAAATAGAACGTAATACCACAGAGTAGTAACAGAGAATCAACTTTCATACACTGTAATGGCAATTTGTTTAACATGGGATTACGCATAGACAGTAGCGAGACGAGCGGAATACTCTGAAACTACGATCATAACATAAGAGAGGTTGCTAATTCGGTGAAACATCGCTTCCTTGGCGACAAATGATAAAAGAAAAAAGAAAAAAAAATACAGCGACGGCTTGCTGCTTCTTGTTTTGAAATTTATGAAAGAATTATTTTAATATGAGATAACTTTGACGTATTCGTCTTGCAAACAATACATGTGTCTCTTCGTAACATAACGACCTAATAATTTTAACTTTAAAATTCAAGAATAATAACAGTAATAATTACGAATCAATATAAGCGCGGAAATCTAAGATCAAATAGCATAAGCACGTGTGCAAAGATAATCAAATCAGCATTCAGCAAGAAGCGCCAAACCAGAATAGGGTTACAGTTAAACAGAAATCACGAGGATAAAAATCGCCAACGCGATGGTTTAGTTTTTAAGTGATCCTCTGAGGGCGTTCTTTTCAAGTCGAGTTAAGGCTCTGTTACGTACTCTATGCGTAATACGATACTGAATTTATCTGGTTTTGTTAGACATATACTTAGTAAACCTACTCACAGATATTGAAAACAATACGTGCTCAACTTTGCTTATGTTAGGCCCTTTTATACAATTAGTGTTGCAGTTTTCTTGTCATCTTCTTTATTTTCAGGTGTGCATGCACAAGATATTTCTTATTTTTTTTTCAGATTTTCATGTGTATAAAGTCCAAATTTTGTCACCTTTTGTTCAAATGCCTGCTTTTTATTCATATGCGATTTTTTATCTGACAAATATCACTAACTTTCAATCAATATTGATAAATTTTCACCTATATTCCAATGAAAAAGTCCAACAATATTATGAGTATAGACAGAGCCATCGTCACTTTCATTTTTATCATTAAATTTTCATTTTTTATATTTACAGGCAGATATTTATCCTCAATCCTTTGCATTCACAATCATTTTCAAATAATAGTTGCTAACATTCTGAAGTTTCTTTGACGATGACATTTAGACATTGGAAATCTTATCTATACGGCCAATAAATGCATAATAAAAAGCACTTCATTACTACTTCTAAATATTTGTTGTAATTTTCTATTTCAATCATTCATTCTTTACATCAAGAATATAAGGTCTTGATTGTAAATTTTCATCCCCCCCCTTCTGATTCTTCCTATTAGAGGAATTAGGTGTGAGATATACTTTCCCATCAGTTCCGAAAAAAGTTCTATATTTTCTCATTTAAGCATAAGAAAAATTATTACGGGTCAAATTGACCCGCTTCGCGGTTCTAGGTATAACTGGTTGTAACTGAAAAAATATTTATGTTATTCGCTATTAAATACGGAAAGTTGTTCTTTATCTTAAAATATTAAAAGTCAGAAAGGGAAACCTTTTTTCAATTAATACTTTTCGCGCGGCGAGAAATTAAACATCGATTTGGGTCAAATTGACCCGCTCTGCGGTTCTAGTGTTAAACCACTCAATCTTGATTTAAATTGCTTATAAATAACCCGTTACTCGAGTTGTTTCAACTCTTTTTGAGAAGTTGCCTTTCAAAACGCGAGATGAGCTAATTTCGGCTCAAGTTGAGTGATTTTTTGGCTGACTTTTTAAGAGAGTACTCTTCCATAAAGTAAAGGGGTTTTTTTGTGCTCGATAACATAGGTTTTTGTGGTTTTGGCTCTTGGACTAAAAAGTGGGAATGCAGTTGTAACAGAAAAGAGTTAATTTTAACGTTGCTACACTAGTTATTACTGTTATTATAACAGTTTAATACTGTTAAAACTATATATTTTTCAGATGAACATGTTTTTTGAGCATGAAAATTTTTATTTGTGGGCTCATGGCATCCGAAAATCAAATTTTATTGAAAGAGAAAATTGAATGCTTCGAAAAAGCTACTTGGAAACTTTTTGAATACTATGGATGCCTAACAATAATTAATCTCTGTAAATTCTTCTTTACGTTTCAAAGACAAATTCTTTTGATTTGTTTGTAAAGAAACAGGACCGCTTTTTTTAAAATCTTGTCAGACTTAAAAGAGGTTATTAGTATATTTCGTTAGTTATTGTATATTCTTGCAAATTTAGGAACATCTGTCTTTTTTAGAGTGTAGTATTAGGGATATTATGGATAAATAAAAATGATATTGTTTTAAAATCCAACTTAAATTTTTTAAACTAGAGGGTTCTGCATTCCATGACCTACACTTACTAACCTTTGTTTATGCATCGCAGGATCTAAAAAAAACGTTTATTCATTTGACTTTAAAAAGATTATGGAATGTTGAAATTATATATAAAAAACTAGTGGTGATTTACTTGTAACTGGTTTCCATTCGAATCCCTTTGAATGGGGAAATTTAAATCGTAATCTACTGCTTTTAAGAGGAGAAAGGCTCTTTTCATCTTTGATTAAATATGATTTTTTAAACGTTTAAAAATGAGAAAACATAGAATGATGTAAATCAACAGAGTCTTTGCCTCGCGATATTTTTCTAACAATGCTATTAGAAAATTATTTTAAATAAGGCATTTTAAATTAATCGTTTTAAATTTGAATTAATTTTTACCAATTTAATTTACCAAAATCTTCTTTCTCTTTATAATATTCATGTGAAAATACTTTTGGTGTTCGAAAGAAAATATCTATTTTTTGCGCTATCTTGGGCTCCATATAATAGCTAAAAAGAACATCTAAAAATATGAAATAAAAGTCTCTGAAATTTTTTTTTCAATGTAAACTGTTTGTAAATATTATTATTTGAATTCTTATTAATTATTATTGATTCCAATTTTTGATAAAGAAAAAAGATATTTTTAAGTGTGTTTGTTTTTGTTTTTGATTTTATTTATAATAGTCACATGCAAATTAATTTCTAATTTGATGGAAACATATTTTGCGTTCCTTTTACAGTTGGAAAAAATTTAAAATACTATTCTTTTTAAAAATATGTACAAAATATTTCTCGAAATGCTGAAAATTGGCTGAAAAATTTTGCTGAAAATTTAAATTTAAATTAATTCTCAATAATTAGTAAAATTAAACATAAATAAATAAATAAATATTTCTGCGAACTGAGAATTTCTAATATATAGCCTTAGGAAAATATATATATTAAGTTTCAGTGTATAATTTTTGGCCCAATAAATAAATTCAGTTAAAATCCTTATTTTAACCAAATTTAACATTAAATATCTCTTAAAATATTTATTCGATTAAAAAGCTGTATACATCAGCGTGCTTTCCAAAATTGTCTGTATAATAGTAGGAATTTGCATATTTTTGAAAGCGATGGTTTTCTTAATATTAACAAAGAACAACATCCAGTCCCAAAAAAGTTATTTACTGCGGCACTGTGGTAATACCGTTTTTTTCCCCTTGAGTTTATTAATTATATATAGCAGTCTTATTTCAAACAATAATGCCCCTCGAAAAAAGGGCAGATAAGCTTCCCTATTTTCACCCTTTATATCTAACCAATCAATATCTAAGACTAATCAATAGAGCACCTTATTAGAATAAACAGAAGGTACACCAAATTCGTAGCAAATCAGATATATGCGCAGTGGCCGCGGGGTTCTGACCTCCAAACTGGTAGACGGTAGGTGCTGGGTTCGAACCCAATCGCGACCGTCGGCCTAACCGTTCGAAGTTTTCCGTGGCTTTCTTCGAACCTTGCGTAAATACGGGTTAGGTTCCCTTTGAAAGATTCCCACGGAGGGCAACCCACCCCATAGGGCCTATATCTCATAGCGTAGATAATCGGCCGACAAAAATACACCAAATACACACCAGATATATGCGCATGAAAAACTCAATTATCCAAATTAAGAAGGACGATTAATCCCAGATCTTGTATTCTTAATCAATGAGAGTCGTAAATTAATCCGGAAAACACCTTAGCAGAATGAACTTGTAAACAAAATTTGAAGCAAATGGGATATTTCAGCATAAAAAACCCAATTATATAAATTATTTGGGGATTAATCCCCATACCTTCCTTTATATCTAGCAATGAAGGAATCATCTTATCAGAATAAATCTATATGCAATATCTGAATCAAACTGAAAATTTCTGCAAAACTCATTAATTTAAATTAAGGGGAGATTAACTCCGATCTCCTCTTTTATATTTGAGCAATGAGCCCCTAAAACTAATCAAGGAAGCGCCTCATCAGAGTATATATATATATATATACAAAAAAGAAATCGGAGCAAATCGGACATTTCCGCATAAAAATTCTTTTTAATTACATTAAAAAAGATAAATTAGGAGATTATCATCCTAATTATTAATAAAATTAAGGAGAGATTAACTTCCCCTAAATCCCTTTTTTTATTTATCCAATTACCCTTGAAAAGTAATCATGGAAATACCTCATCGAAGCAAACCTGTATGCAAAATTTGAAGCAAATCGGATATTTGTATCGAAAATTGTTGTGTTACATACATACATACGTATATACATGCATACATGCGTACAAAAAAAAAAAAAACATACGATCATATCAGCATCCAGGCCTTGATAGTTTGTAAACTAAATAAAAAGAATATTGCCCAGTTAAACTGACGGCAGTGAGCTCACAAACTGTGCACCCTAACTGTATATTACAGCCTTTTATTTCCAAAGTATAATGCCCTTCGGAAAACAAATTAAGGGTAAAAATAACCCCCTTCATTTCCTTTATTTATACTTAATCGTTGAACTCCCAAATCTAATCAGGGATAAGCCTTAACCTATAATAAACCTACATCCATAATTCGAAGCGAGTTGGATAATTTTGCATAAAAATCCATTTATATAATTTAAGAGGAGTTATTCCCCATTCCCTTCTTTATACTTAACCATTCAACCTCCAAAACTATCCAGAGTCTTAATCTTATCAAAAAAAAAAAAAAAAAAAAAAAAAAAAAAAAAAAAACTACTGCAAAATTTAAAGCAAATCGGATAATTCTACATAAAAATTCATTTATCTAATTTAAGGGGTATTCGCCCGTTCCCCACTTTATACTTAAAAAAATAACCCCACAACTAATCAGGAAGCGTCTTATCAGTGTGATCCAGTATTCAAAAATTGAAGCAAATTGGTTAATTCTGTAAGAAAAATTTAAATTAAGAGGGATAGTCCCCTGATCCCCCTCTTTATACTTATACAATGAATTCCTAATACAAATCAAAGAAGCGCCTTATCAGAATGAACCTATATCGAAACTTTGAAGCAAATCGAGTAAAAAAAAATTAACCTTAATTAAAACGGGGTTACCCCCATTCCCCCTCCTTTTATACTTATCCAGTGAACACCCAATACTAATCTCGGAGGCGCCTTATCAGAATGATCCTGTATGAAAATATGAATGAAAGCTGATAATTCTACATGAAAATCCCATCTATCTAAATTAAGGGGGGGTAGCCCTCCGTCTCCCTCATATACTTATCCAATGAACTCCCAAAACTAATCATGGAGGTGCTCCATTAAAATTATACTATGCTTAAAATATGAATCAAATCTACTAAATATGCATGAAAAACAAATTTATCTAAATTAAGACAGGGGGTTTTAGCCCCTCTTCCCCATCTTTATACTTATCCAATGAACTCCCAAAATTAATCATGGAAGTGCGTTCATCAGAATGACACAATGCTTAAAATTTGAATAAAGTCTGATAATTCTGTATGAAAAACTCATTTATATAAATTAAGGAGAAGGGTATTAGTCCCTCGTCCCCCCCCCCCCTTATACTGATTGAATGATCTTCAAAAACTAATCAGAGAAGTGCATCATTAGAATAAACCTGTACCCGAAATTTCAAGTAAATCAGATATTTTTATCATAAGTTATTGCGTTATTCGCATATATATTGAACGGGCGGGCACATAACCTCGCAGGCGTTGATATTTTGTGAGCTAAAAAGCAAAACACTGCTTAGCTGGGGGTTAGACTGCAGGAGGTCAGACACAAATGCTTATGTATCGATTCCTTTATTTAAAAAGGTCTTGTATTGAAATTATACAAATTTGACAAAAACATACATGAATGTTTTCCTATTTTTTGCGATAAAGTTTCTTATCGATTCTCGTAACGCAAGTTTATTCTTTAGACACGCCATTTACAGCAAGCAACACCCAGAAGGCAAATAAGTTATTTAAGGTTAATCTCAAAGGAATAATTTTCTTCCGTAATGGCAGGTTAAATTAATGTAGAAATATCTTTACAAGCAAAATTGCATTCTACTAAAAACGAATTATATCTTTAAAGCTCACATGGTTATCAACAATTTAATGTTCCTGATATGCTAAATTCTTACGTAAAAATTCATAACAGTTGTTTTTTATGTGCAGTTTGATGGCAATTTTGTCTTTTTTAGATGTAAAATCTGCGATAACCATTGATACAATAATGGAAAGAAATTATGATAAAAACGCTTTGTTAAAAATGTAGTAATACAAAAAAAAATTAATGCTTCTTACAGCAAAACTTATAAAATATTTTTAATTAAGTAATTTAATCTGATCTATAAGTGTTAAAAGAAATTTAATAAATCAGGATGCTTCACTTATGTATTACAATATTTATTTTCATTAATTTCACTTATTTATTCACTTATTTATTATGATTTATTTTATAAATCATAAAAAGTAAGATTTATGAAGTTAAGTGATTATCACAATGAAATTTTAAGTTTAACGTATCACAATTTAACCTCTTCAGGTTCCAGGGTTTATTTATGTACTTTTTTACAGTTTTGGATTTATAAAACAAACTAATAACTAAGAAAGATTGAACAGCGAAAAAATTAAAATTTATTTTTTATACATAAAATTTGATTATACATGGGGACTCAAAAAGTACATTTTTTGAGAATTTCTTTGTATTTTTTATTATATTTTCCTTTTTTGAGTTCCAAAACATAGACAAATATAAAGTAAATTGGGTCACCCAAGGTAATTCCTGGTCAAAAATAATTAACGTCTAATTATTATAATAAAAAAGAATATTGCCCAGTTAAACTGATGGCATTGAGCTCATTGGCCTCGGATATTAATTGTACATTATAGCCTTATATTTTCAAGAGTTAATTCCTTTCGAACTAAAAAAATAAGTTAGGGAAACAGTTCCCCCCAATTAACCTTTTAATACTTAATCATTGAACCCCCTAAACTAATCAGGGAAATGCTTTATTATATAAAAAATCTATATCCAAAATTCAGAGCAAATCGGAAAATTCTCAATTAAAATCCATTTATATAATTTAAGAGGTGTTATACCCCCTCTTTAATCATTAAACTTCCAAAATTGTTCAGAGATTTGAACGAAATCTGATAATTCTGCATGAAAAACCCATTTATATAAATTAACGGGAGGGGCATTAGAACCCCCGTTTCCTCTTTTTATACTTATCCAATAAACACCGAATACTAATCATGGAGGCGTCTCATCAGAATAATCCTATATCTAAATTTTGAACGAAAACTGATAATTCTGCATGAAAATGCCATTTATACCAATTAAGGGGAGGGGCATAAGCCCCTCGTTCCCCCTCTTATACATATCGAATGAACTCCAAAAACTAATCAGGGAAGGGCCTTATCAGAGTATACTTATACACAAAATTTCAAGTGGATCGGATATTTTTATCTTGAGTTATCGCGTTACGCACATACGAACGAACGAACGAACGTACATACAGAACGGGCGGGCACATAAGCTCTCAGGCTATGATAGCCTGTGAGTTAAAAATTACTAACTCTATTGTTCCCAATTTTTTTGTGGAATAAGCCCTCTATGATGGCTATATAATAATTTGCTTAATTAAATATGCATTCTCTTATAACTGAAATAATAATAACTTTTAAGATATGCTAAAAATTTTATTTTAGATATTACTTGTTAAATTTTATAAACTACCACAATTTATTAAAAAAAATTAAATTTTATTTTGTTCGATAGTTTTAACTAGCGCTTTGGATTCGGACAGTATTGATCTCTTGAATAAATCCAATTACATCTAAAATCCGCTTAATGTAATTTATACCGCGTAAGCCTTGGTTCAAATAAAGCTGTTTCTGACAAGAAATTTTAATTTATAAAAAAAAACTTTTCATTAAAATATATTTATTTGACTTATTTTCTAAAAGTAAAATTTTTGATTTTAAACAGAATTATTTTAACTGCCCTGATACGGCCTAAAGTTGTATCAATGATGTCAGTAATTTAGTTGTTTATTTATTATTTTTTTTTTTTATCCAAGACTTTGAAACGCGGAACTGCCATCAAAATTTACAAACAAACTGATTAAGAGACTAATTAATGCAAATTTGTATTCAAACATTCTGCTACCATTTATATAAAATTATAAGAAGTAAATTATATAAAATTAATTAATTTAAGTGAGATAAATAAAATACCAGAGCGATTCAAACGGTTAAGAGAAACAATTTTTTTTAAAGAAATTGTAAATATATTTTCCCCCATAAAAACACGATATTTTATTTCATTTCATGCAAATATACCTCGTTTTTCCTGTGATAATTCTCTGAAATTGAGTTTTTCTCTCTTTTGTAAAGGTTATTCGTATTTTTAAATATTATAAAAAAAAAGGAAAAAAATGCATGCTTCCTAACAGACGTAAAAATTTTTACATAAATTCACAACTTTACAAAAAAGATAATTCATGATTTATTCCATCATGATTACTTCCATTTAAAAAATAAACTTAATTATTTGATCATTTTAATCTAGAATCTAAATCCTTGTAAAATTTATAAATTGCCATTTTTTATTTACACTGGCTGTAAAAACTTATGTATTCGTAATGTTTCCTGAATTTACATCATAATAGTAAATCATTATGCTGAGACTGACATAAAGTGCCTAAACAGTTACTAAATGCTTTGTTAAATACTTTTTAACATTTTTCTGTAATAAATAAGTAAGCCATTAATAAATAAAATTTTCCTTTAGTCTAGACGGTATAGGAAGCATTTGTTTAGCCTACGCAGATGTAACTGCAGATTAAATCAGTAGTTATGCCTGCTTAAGTTGTATCTGCACTATTGCATTAATGTAGATTATAACATATTTCCCTAAAATAATTAGAGTTAGTTTCCGCATGGTTTTCTAAACTGAAAAGTCGTTTATCTGTTTGTAAAACTATTAATTTAAATTTGAATATTAAAACTGTGTTTTACTCCTTTACAGATGTATCTGCTAAGTTTTCTTAATATCGCTCATCCGCATGAAAAATGACACATGAATACAAAAGTAAATTTCACAGGAGAGGATAAAGATGATTAGCATGTTTTTATTATAACATGAAATTGTACACTTAGCTATGCATACAGCAGTAAAAATGTGCATAAAAGCGTAAAAACTTTTAAGAAAGATGTAGTTGAAGTTTGGTGGTCGAATATTTGCACCCCTCTCTACACAATAGGGTGGATCGAAAAGTATAGGAAATTTTTTTTTTTAGAAATCACTATCGGCGCGGCATGCAAAAGTTGCCTTTTATGCATACTAGTTTACATGGTTTTTTTAATTAATATCCATTCATATCTTCCGGTGCCCCAAGCGCCCCAAAAATAATTAAAAATTGATTTTTTTATGATTTCTTTTATATTTTTTTGTTTATTTATTTTTCCTTAATTACTTTTGGCGCGGGGTGCAAAAGCTATCTTTTATCTATCTTAGCTTACATATTTTTTAAAAATAAAATTCATTCATATCTTCCGGTGCCCCAAGCGCCCCAAAAATAGTTTAAAATTGAAATTTTCTTGAAATTTTTGTTTTGTTTTGTTTTATTTTATTTTATTTTATTTTTTGAAATTCATTTGGCACAGGGTTGGAAAGTTGTTATTACAATATTACATAACTCTGCAGTTCCCATATATTTTCTTAATCAAAATCCATTCACATATTTGATGCACCAATTATAATTAAAAACTGAAATTTTTACAAAAATGTATTAAGAATTATAATTTACGAAAAATACTTACAAATTTTGAAAACAGTTTAATTAATAACGTATAAGGTTATAAATAACATTAATTTTACAATAATAAGCCACATATAAATTTAAAAATCAAAGCATTAAATAATAAAAATTACAAAAATCGAACTTACGTAGAGAAACGTTTTACATCCTGCCATTTGGAAAGTTACATATTTTTAAAATTTGTAATCTTTTTTTGGTATCATAGTGTTTTATATGGCTTTTTGATTTTATTCTACTCAGTATAAAACCGTGTCTCTTTTCTTGTCCAGATACAGTTTCTGATGCCTCAGACACTAGTCGAATGCATCTTTCAACCGCTTGGGTATGGCATGGATATTTTGACCATTCATTCGTTTTTACAACTTTTATGATATTCTCAATTTCTTCGCAAGGCACATTCATCAAAAGAGGTTGTTCAAAACGTCCAACTCGTTGCCAGTCAATAAGTTTAAAATAATTCTTTGCTTTGAAGTTTATTTGGGGTATTTTGAAAATTCTCACTTCTGGTGATTTTCTCTTTTTATTCCTAGCAAAATTAGCTTTCGTATTGCTAAAGATCTGATATGCTCTCTGTTATTTGTGAGCATTGACAATAGCAAGTTTTCAGGGAGGCAAAAAAAAAAAAAAACTATTTCTATTTCGTTGAATAACAGCACCTACGATCTTTCTTAAATTTCGTTCCAAATATCTAGAATATGTGATAAGTTTCCAAAAATGACGCGCTCCTTTAGTTATGCATGGCTTTGTTTTGATATGAAACCATACAGCTACATATACCTTCATAATATATATTGTAAGAGTAATGAGATTATCAGAATGATTTTCTGTAGCCACTTATAACCTTAAAACTCTACACGCAATTGTTAGCCATGTTGAGTGATAAACTGGACCAGGTTTCATTAATGCCAGATCAGAACCACATTCACCACGTGATGTTGCTATGCAAATATCATATAAATATTGCTGGTCATTGCTGAGAACTCTTCTATCTATATTGTCTTTCAAATAATAAAGTATAAAAAGTTTATTTTATACATTTAATAAAATACGATAAACGATTTCTCATCCTCTCGATCTACGTTTTACGTTAGATATATTATTCGTTAACTGTTAATTTTACTTGTATTTTTTAGCTCAAAATTTGCATGAAACTCGATTTTCAGCAAATAATTAAAAGTTTTGGGGCATTGGAAGAAATTTATCAAAGTCGAAAATTATTTGGATGCATGCTAATATACTATAAAATGCATCTTTTTTATCCCGCTGATAAAATAATTTAAAAGAAATTAAAAAAAAAATTATAAATTTTTATAAAAATTTCATTTTTTTACTATTTTGGGGGCGCTTGGGGGCACCAGAAGATATGGATTGATTTAAATTTAAAAAAAGGATTGAACTAATATATATATAAGGCAACTTTTGAAACCCGCGCCAAAAATAATTTTAAAAATATTAAAAAGCAAAAAAAAAATTATAAAATTTATAAAAATTTCAATTTTTAACTATTTTTGAGGCGTTTGGGGCACCGGAAGATATGAATGAATTTCAATAAAAAAACATATGTGAATTAGTATGCATAAAAGGCAACTTTTGCACCCCGCGCCGATTCGATTATCCGAATTTCGATTTTTCGATCCACCCTACTACACAATCCCTTTCCACACAGCCCCTCTCCATTTTTTGTTTGTCACGAATGAAAGTACAGCGTTATAAAGCTGGGTTTTTAATCGAATAATGAGACCAGGACCGTAGCTAGAAGTGATCTATAGGGGGGGTTCATAATTTTTTTTCTCTTTCTCTGACACAGAAAGATAAATTAGCACATATTTACACTGTAGGTACTATGTTTCTTATTAAACTTTTATAATAACTTCATTTTATACTAAGAAAAGTATACGATGACGAAAATTTTGAGCGTATAACTGGTGCAAAATTAAACATTATGTTAGCTTCATAGCTTTATAGGATGAGGGAGTGTTGAATTGCTTATTTTAGATGGAATTTAGTAATTCTGCAAAACTGTAAAAGGATCTCAAAACTAAATTAGATTTTTGTACAGAATTTCATTTGCATTTTTGGAACAGAAATTCATTGAGTGACCTTGGAATCTTTTCCAGGGAGGGGAGGGCTCAAAATATTTTAGGGGGGGGGGGGTGAGCCGCCCATAGCGCCCCCTTAGCTACGGCCCTGAATGAGGCTTATGAAACTCTTTCTGTAGCAAGGTGGGCCTATGACAGGCTTGATAGTGAAAAAAACTGCAAAATGATTTTTTTGCGAGTTGTTCAATTTTCTTGCGAATGAGCGATTTGTAGTATTATTATATGTATAAAGTTTTATAAATCGAAAATACAATGTCCTGTATTTCACATAATTTACATAATTACGATTCTGTCTCACTTAAATACTATAATTAAAAGTCTTCGATAAAGCAGAAATGTTACACTGTAATAATATTCAATGTATAAAGGCTTCAGTAATGGGAAGCTGTTTCGAAATTAGGATAAGTAGTAATGTAATTCACAATTAGTGTCTTTTTAGCTAACAAGCTGAAATTTCATGATTACATTCTGAGGAATATCGAACAAATATCATTGGATTTAAAAGGAAATCATTTTCAATTTTAGAGATAACTTATCAGATACAGTTTATAGCTTTAAAATAGTTATAATTTTGTTGAAACTGGTAGTTCAATTGTAGATTTTAATGGATCCAAAATTAGCTTAATAATTGTGCTTATAATCGAGATCTTATATACTATTTATTAAGCTTTGTGTTTTATTTAGAAAAAAATGAAGAGTATACATAAATATAAATGAGAAAAAATAATTTTAAGTATAATGTACGTATATCGAACAATAGTGAAAGGTTTATCAAAGATACTAAATAGTTTTATTTATTTAGCAAGAGGACTTTGCCCAAAACGAATTACGTTCGACGGCTAATCTTTCACAATCGGGATCACCTCCTTATGGTACTTTTCCTCCTTAATTCTATAATAAAATATCATAGAACGTTATGATACATACTAAAATCTTCTGCAAAAATGAGTAACTAACAAAACAAGTTTATTTTAAAACTATTCAACATAATGTTTCTTAAAAGGGTAATCATTCGGGTTAATTAGAAATTATAATCTTGCATCGAGTTGGGTAACCCGATTTTAACCGAGCACGAATCACAGGTCATGTGGAGTTTTTTCTATATTTTTCAATGACCGCAAAATTAACTTTAAGAATTTCGGATTATGGTTAGTATTTGATTGGTCGGGCTTGAGAAGAACCGTTTTTTAAAAAGGAAGTGCTAAATATTTTTCAAATGAAAAGCTATACACATAAATATTAATGACTACTTATGTATTCATTTTTGTACATAAGTAATAAATTGCAGACTATTTTTCCATAACTGTAATGAAATATAGATTAATTTTTTGCCTTTTTGAGTTTTTATCTGAATATTTCCTGTTCGAGTTGCAGTTTTTCGGGCATAGAGTTGGGTTTTGTATTAATAAATTTTGTCGGGTCGGGTCGGGTACAAGCAGAACTCTAGTATCAGGCTTGCAGATTATTAAAAATTTCTTTTTAAATTATTAATATTATGTGACACGAGTAATGAAGAGAAAATAAAATGATTAAGAACACCAATTAATTCCTCCTTTCTTAAACTCCTTACTGGTGAGCCGAAAGGTGAGATTTTCAGCTCCTAACCTTGTATAATTTATGCATTTCACTCGCCTTTAATTTATTTGATACAGATTCAAAAGTCCAAATTTAAAGTTCACATACATTTTAGCTTAAAATATTTTAAATAAATACTAATACGGTTCCTTCTTGCTCCAATGGTTTCATAGAAACATAAATATACATAAACAATAAACTTTAGTGTAAATAGTTTTGTTCTGCAACTTATAAAAACTACGGTCATGAATTGTGTTGGAATTTTTTTCCCCATTATAATTTCTCTAAACTACAAAAGATGTTTAAGTAGTTGTTCATTGATTGTTATTACAATTTTTTTTCAATTTATAACTATACGATCAAGTTAGGTATTAGTAGATTGCCATACTTTATTCTCATTACAAACAAATGGAAATAGTATACTTTGAAATTGAAACAACAATAAAAACATTTATTTCCTCTATCTTACCAGTGCTTACAATATCAAACATCACCTGAGCATTTTGGTATAATACTTAAACAGACGTAGGACCGTTTAGAATGACCTAAAGTTGCTTATTACCTCGCATCATTTTCTCATTCATTTAAAAAGTAAAATAAAATACATAAAAATACAGAGTATCGAGAATTCAACTCTTTAATGGCGAGTCAAATTGTGAAAATTTCAGCTCATAAACTAGTATAACTCATGCATTTCATTCCTATTTAATTTATTTAATACAGTTTTAAAGATCCAAATATAAAGCTCATATATATTTTAGCTTAAAATGTTTTAAATAAATACTTATACGGCCCTTCATTCATCCAAAAGTTTCAGATAAACATGAATATATATAAACAATAAACTTTAGTCCAAATAGTTTTGTTTTGCAACTTATAAAAACTACGGTCATGTTGGAATTTTTTACCATTATAATTTTTCCAAAAACAAAAGATACCTTACGTAACTCATTGATTGTTATTGCAATCTTATTCAATTTATAACTATACGAGGAAGTTAAATATTGGAAGATTGCCCTACTTTATTCTCGTTACACACAAATAGAAATAGTATACTCTGATATGTAAACAACAATAAAACTTTCATTTCCTCTACTTTACCACTTCTCATACTACTAAACATCACCTGAGCAGTTGGGTGTAATACACAAACAGGGATAGAACCGTTTAGAATGACCTCAAGTTATTTATTACCTTGCATCATTTTCTCATTCAGTTAAAAAAATACAATAAAAATAGAGGAAACTGCTTAAGAATTACAGACACGCAACGACGAGTTTCTTCATTGCAAAATTGTTTTGCATGAGCATGCCGGCTTCTTCTTTCTAGCTACTCTGATCGGATTAAAATGATTTTGGAGGATTCCGTAAAATATAACATCAATAGCTAAAAAATGCGTTTTCTTGGAAATTTTATTCAATTCTTTGCGATCTTAGCTTTTTTAATTCTCATCGGCGAATTATTGCCGGTGAGTATTTTTAATTATTACACATGGATCGCCCATACATTTTTGTGCGTCAACGTGTCGATGTGGATTTTACTACTTATTCAAGATTACTTCTTTACGGCAAAGGTTAATCCGAAAAACAAAGCTGTACTTATAACAGGTGAGTAAGTACATTATATTTAATATGTAAATAAAATAAATAAACTAAATAAATAAATAAATAATACAAAAATAGAAAAATTAATAAATGTGCAAAATGAATTTCTTTAGAATTTCTCTTTAATTCTCAATGAGTGTAGTTGCATTAGTTATCATTGGAAAACTTTTGCTACTGAGTATTTTTCCTATTACTCATGGCCTGCTTATATATTTTGGAACGCCAACCTGGTGATATATTTTCATATATTTTTTAAGGCACAAATTAATTCGAAAAACAAAGCTGTACGTATTAAAGGTGAGTAAATACTGAATTTAAAAAGTAAATTTATGTGTTTTAGTTTAATTACACAAAGTGTTCATTTAAATATTTAAATATTAACGGTAGAATGAAATAAATGAATGCTATTTTATTATAATTATTTAATAAGAAATATAACTCTCTTAAGCTACGAATGTGAATAACATTTATGACTAGGTTTATTATACATGAATGGAAATTTAATTTGTTGAAGAATAAGAATGCAAATATATACCTTTCTTTTTAAAGATTTGTAAAAGAATGAAACCTTTATTAAACTAGAAATAAAAAGATCCTATTATTAATAATCATTATTATTATATTTCTAATGAGATCATGCTTTTTGAACCCTTTATGCCCTTACGGTAATTTAAAGTATTATTGAAATAACTTGTTAAAAAACGATTCTAATGCATCGAATAGTAGTAATACAAGGCTGCCACGTATAACTATTTTTTAATTATCACTGGCACACTTTTTTATAACAGAAATCCTTAACAAACACTTTGATGATATTTGGAAGAGAAATATATTTCAAAATTTATTTTTAAAAAACACTGGTTCGAAGGTAATATAAAAATCATCTGCGGCATCCTTGTAATACAGTTTACAATTAATTATAGGTGATCATCCACTGTTACTCTTGTGACCATTAGAGCAAATTTTCATATATGTTTTTCAAATTACATTAATAGGTAATATAATTGTGATAACAATTGATATAACCATTTAAATACCATTGTACGTCGTTCACATAAAGTGTATTTAATTTGTACTAAAAGGCATTTTGCTTTATAAAAAATGAATATTTGTTAAGTTAGTGTTGTGACCAAAAAGTCACAAGAGTAAAATTTAAATTTAATATATAAGCGAAATAAAAGGCTTTTTTTACAAGTTATATATACATTATGTGAGTTAAAATCAATGGCATTTAGATAGTTACATCAGTTTTTATCAGAATTATATTTTGTAATAAAATAACATGAAGAATTTTGTAAAAAATGTTCTAATTATCACAAGAGTAACGAATGTACATTCTCATACATATATTACTTTATCTTGTTTCAAAAGCATTACTGCATGCATTAAATCAAAATATTTTTAACAGAATGATCTCTTTTTCATTGTAACTTTTCAGCTTTCTTGAAATTGAAAGATTGTGAAAAGAATATTTCAGTCAAAAAATATTTCTACAATAAGAGCATTATATTTGTACAGTTGGGGAAAAAATATAAAAACCTTTTACTAACACATAAAAAAATTACTGTAGAAAAAAGTTACAAAATACTTATAACATAAATACGTTGAATTTGCAATTCATATAATTTTATGATATGACTTATGAATTATGAAATTAATATTCGAAAACATTTTGAATTGCAATCTACATTTTTTGATGGATTTAGATTTATTAAATCCTGCTTTATGAAAATCCAAAATTTTGAAATTTTCTCCCAAGTAACCTTCAAATTATGCTTTAAAAACGCAAATGATGATTTAAGGAGCCGTCTACGATACAAGTGACTAGATATTTTGAAACTTCTTATACTATCCTATAATCTTTAATGACTGCTTAAGAGTTGTCTTCAGTGCTTTGATCAAGAATGCGGCTCTCTCGTTTAACAACCGAGTACCGAATTTTAGTTCGGATAGAGTCTCTAAAATATGCTCGTTTTAAAATAATTATTTTATCGGAAACTTATCGTATGAAATGCATGAACTGAAAATGTTTTTAAACTAATTGCAGAGTGTAGAGTTCATTTACGCTGTCAGAATTGGGTACTGCTAATGAAAAAGGGTTAGTTTTAATATGTAGGTGCCACCCTAAGCAACTTCTACACACATCATTCAAAAATATTTCCAATCACTTGGTACCAGTAACTTTTTTCTG
This sequence comes from Maratus speculifer, assembly GCA_964019185.1. Lineage (NCBI taxonomy): Eukaryota > Metazoa > Arthropoda > Arachnida > Araneae > Salticidae > Maratus > Maratus speculifer. The sequence continues at coordinate 305,828,895 of OZ025292.1, read as the reverse complement.
CGATAATTTGCCGAGGAATTAGTAGGGGAGGGGATTTACTTTTTTCCCCCCACGACTACACATTTTTTAATTCTATAAAACAGTGTAAGAAAAATAATAATATTTGAGAAGCGTTATAAATATTGCATCAAGTCCCAATCAGTTCAAATTTAATTTGTTTTAATTGTCAAAATCCCTCTAAAATTTGTTACATGATTGTGCAAATTTTCTAATGCAGTTTCTAAAATGCAAAGATAATATTTTTATGAATTTATAATTCGTGATATAGGGTTAAACACTTATAATTTTTAAACAGAGTTCACCTTATTTGATTATTTTGTAATAGCAAACAACTAATTAAGTACGTAACTGCTTTAGAAGTAAAATCCAAGTGTAAATAAAAAATAAAGTAGAGCGTGATTTTGACGTGTTTTTGACAATCATGATCTGCCCATATCACGTACGGGCATCCATATTCCATTCATAATTTATTATTCTCACCAGTAAATTTCGCATTATTTAATCGAACATTATTCTGATTCAGTTTGGCAAAAATTTCTGTTTCGAAATACCGGTGATAAAAGATCAAAAATTCTGTAAAAGACATGAAACAAATAGACATTCTTTGAAAGCTTTTGCTAAAATATTGATCAGTAAAGTGGTTAAATTTATGAAAAACAATTTAAAATTTAAAAGAATACATTAATTTAATAAAAATTATGACATATCTCTAAGAACTATTGAAAACTTTTCTGCCCTACTTGTTTTTTTTTAAGTTGCAGCAATTAATCAATCATGAAATCCTTTAATAACATCCCCATCTGAAATTTAAACGTTCGTACGTATCCTGGAATTTCTAGAACAAGAAATTTTTCTTGTTGAAAATCACTGGTTAAAAAAGGAAAACAAATACGAGTGTTTGAATAATAGCTTTATTTATTTCATAAAAAAAAAAAATACTGATATTTCACTTGGAAAATAACGGGACCTATAAGTACACTGAATTTACGATACTACTTCATTCGTTGCACAGCCAGCATACAAAGATTTCATATATATATTTATTTATTTTGTCTTATATTTTTTCTATAGTAATAATAAAAAAATACACCCTTATCAGCCGTATTAGATGATTTTTTTAAAAAACAGCAGAATCCATTGAAACGCATAATATACACACATCCCGCCCCCAAATAATAAAGATTAATGTTTTTCAATTCAGGAGGGGAGGTGCTTATTTATACGTTTAAAGTTCAAAGTACGCAAGTTTTTAGTTAGAAATGTTTGTCTGGATAAAATAAAAATCGGAATAGAAAACTAATACTATATATTTCAATGACTTTTTGTAGAGAAAATCATATAAAAGACTATAGCACCATCGAAATGATCACTATTCGACCGTTTCCAGACTTTCGGACACATACATACTAACATACTATACATGCATACTATAGGGGGAACTGGGGGTACATTGATACTTGAGGCACATTGATACACCCCCTGTACAGCACACAGGGTCATTACAGGAAGTTTCACAACAGCTCCAAAAGATGATACTAGTGAAATTAACAACATACAGAAAGTTTTGGAATGATTCAATAGTTTGATGAAATGGGATGGGTGGTTAATTGTTTTTGTAGGTCAAAAGTAAGGTAGGTCAAAGTTACCACAGCCAACAAACAGACAAGGAACAGCCAGAACATCAGGTCATTATACATTTCATTTTGATTGCTTTAATATCGCTTACAAATAAATTGTGTGAGATTTTAATGTCTATAAATATATATAAACTGGTTTGCTAACTATTTTTCTGTGAAAAATATGCATTGGTGTTATTTTGTCTCCATTTTTCCCAGACGTTTCAAAGTGCATCAATCTGCTCCGGGAATGGGGCACTTTGATACAAATTATTATTATTTTTTTAATTACATGCAAAAATAATATATAAAACAACGATTGTACATTTCTGTAACACACTACACAGGTTTTTCTGACATCACATAGAAAAATAACTTGAAATTTCTGCTTTCTAGACACCAAAAATTTTTTTTGAAAAAAGCTGTATCAATGTCCCCCAGTCCCCCCTACATACATACTAAACCCCTATGTGTGTAAACAGTAGAGCCGCTATTAAGGCGATCAAAGTTAAATAAAATTTAATCCAGACATAATAGTGTTATCTAAAAAATCTGACAAGCGCAAATAAAAACCCTTCGGGTTAAGTCCGACTTTCTTTGCTAACCCCAAAACAAACGTTTTCTTGAACACGTTGTCTAAGACATAAGTAAAAAAGTCACGAACCTCTCAGAACTGGTAAGGAGTTGAACACACGTGGTGCATCTCTACGATCGCTCCACTTATGGAACTAGTTACTGGCAAGCAGTCTTTTTTAACTTTTACATAAGTGATGAGATTTCAAGAAAAAAGAAACAAAACAACGAGGAAACAACAGAAAAAAAAAATACAGTTTTAAATGTCCTTAAAACACTGTGCTTATACTGCTAACAGAATTATTTTATTATAAGTACTTATATTCTTCTTCCATTGCTACCTACATACAAACATTAAAACCTTCTTAGCGGCTTTTCTGTATTTTTCCGTTTCAAAAAACAATTTAAATCCGCTGTAGAAGAAATATTTTTATCAGAATTGTACTGTAAAACGTTCATGCAAAATAAAAGCTTATCAACTGTGTTTTAGAAACACAGAGGGAAAGAAAATTTAAAATTATGATTATTTTTATGAAAATGCTGGACAGCACTCACAATCTCAGAGGTACCTATGACTACATACTAATATATGGGTACAAATATCAGAAACTATTTTTTACGACCAAATTATATTTACCTCCTACTGTGAACGTCAAAAACTCTTTGTGAAAAGCAAAAAAATAGAAAATAATGCAATAAAAAGAATCTTAAAAATCAAAAACGCAAATAAGAATCTTTACTAGAATAGGCTAAGAGTGTGAAATCGAATTCCTATTCTTAATGCTTAAATAATATTCACGGAACACGATGAAAACGTTTAAAATCACATTAAAAATCTCTCAAATTTAAAAACAGTTTCCGTACAGCTCAAGGGATTTATTGAATTTTGAATGTTTTGGTACCAGAAACTTCGTAATGTACTGGCTGATATACTTGAAGATTTGTTTTTCATACAGTATGGTAAATATTACTTTAGGAAAATACTGGTGAAAGGTGTTTGAAAGTCCTTAAAGTATAAGAGCCCTGAAAAATCCCGGAAAAAAATTTACTATAAAAGGCTGACAAAATTCATTTTTCGCTAAAAGTTTGACACATAATCCCTTTATCGAATATAAAAATATCGCAACAGAATTAAAAAAATCGCATGCAAATTGAAAATTACATTCAAATTCGAAAAAATTGAAAAATCTCAGATATTTACTACAGTAGGTTCTGAAAGTCAAAAATTACCGGAAATCGAAAAAACGCTAAAAATCTCAGTAAATATTGTATTAAAAAATATATTTAAAAACTACTGAGAATAATTTAACCCAGGAGAACGCGCGCTTACATAAGGTATGAAAGATTTTAACTTTACCACCAATAAAATCAAATTTTAACATTCACTTTATTGAGACAGAGACAATTCTTACAAATTTTGCGATAAAATAAGTTGTAGATTAGTTTTAAAAATTAGTGGTTACAATTGTAAAAACTATACGCATTCCGGGTCTTTTAGGCCCTGCACGCGTCCTCCCGGGTTAAGCAGTTTCCTAACCGCGAAAATCGTTAGTGCCAACATTTACTAAAATATGATAGTCACCGTAATCGGAATTATTTTATGAATAACAAAAATAGATGTAAACAAGTTGTAAATTGCACGTGAACGTAGCAAATGAGGTGCGTTCGTACGATAACGAAGTTTTTAAATTATTCAGATCTTGCTGATAAAGTAGAGCGTACTTCGGATACAGTACAGTAGTCGAAATCTTTGTGTCTCTGTAAATATGCAGGAAGTAATTTTTATTACACCTCAGCAACATATATCTTATTCATAAAATGCGAAATAGTTGAATATAATTAAAACACGCCCCAAACAATGTTTCCCCGTATAGCATTATGTAGTGGAATACTTTAGTGTGGCCCTGTAATTTAATAATAAAAATTCTTTGCATTTCAAATTGTACAGAATTTTTATTTTAGTATATATAAACGTCATAGGTTCATGTCAATTTTATTATGATCGAATGAGTGTAACACCATTAAAATGCATTTGAAACTTTTTCCCACTGAACGTAATTTAATGAAATACTTTTGATTGTCCCTGTAAATGATCTATACATCCGACTTTCATAACATTTGAAATGACTCGACAAAATTACGTAATAATTATATATTTTAAATTTCAAACGATTAAAATGCATTTGAAACTTTTTTCCCCATTGAACGTAATGTAACGGAATCATTTTGATTTTCCCTGTAATTGATCTATGCATTCGATTTTCATAACACTTGAAATGACTCGACAAAATTACACAATAATTATATGTTTTAAATTTCAACATTTGAAACTTTTTTTCCCATTCACCGTAAAGTGACGGAATCCTTTTGATTGTCCCTGTAATTGATCTATCCATCCGATTTTCATAAAATTTGAAATGACTCGACAAAATTATGTTATAATTTTGTATTTTAAATTTCAAACGATTCGGTTGGGTAGTTTTTGCGTTGTTATATGCGGACAGACAGACAGACGGACGGACAGACAGACAGACGGACAGACGGACTGACTGAGCGACAACAATAGGTGCTACGTATTTACATAATTACGAACGCACCTAAAAAGAAACAAAACAATTCAAAAACTGTACATAGTCACATTAAAACCGCTAAAATAAAAAAAAATTGTGAAGGACAAAATTTACTATTATTAGGATAAAAATTTAAAATTAAGTTCTCTTTTTTTACTCTGTTCTTTTTATCAAAAACGTGTAATTACAAATTTTTAATTGATTTCTCTAAAATAAGTTAAAATACCTTTAAAAATGCCTCAAATTTAATAATTGTAGAGCGCTAAATTTATGCTAATATAACTAGCATAATATTACTGTATTGGGCTAAAATTTTGGAAAACGAAATCTTCCTACCAATCTAAAAAAAAAAGTAAAAAAAATCATGCGTTAAGCATAGATTATGAAGCACTTTCTAACACTTCATGAAATCTTTAACAAATCTTCGTTATTTTGGGAAATAAGAGTACATAGCCAAATATACCAAAACATGTATTCCAATACTTTTGAACAGGCCTGTATTTCATCTGTCAGATGATATAATGGGAAAATTTAGTTTAGCAAGAAAATGCCTAGTAGCTTGAAATTTCTTTTTCAGCAATTTATACTAATATCTGGAAATATACTTGATTACTTTTGTTCAGCTTTGTAGTTTATCTCGTACCTTTATTACACGTCAGCATTAAGCTAAAATTTATTATAAACTAAAACTTTTAAAACAACTGAAATCACATTCTAATAAATTATCATTCATAGGCGTCCATGTACCCAATTCTTTGCGTAGCATTGTATATCATTTTATCTATACTCTGCAAACATTTATCAGTAAATTGAATGTAGTTCAGCGTAAAAATGCATAACTTATTTAAAAACCACGTTTAAGTAATTTACGCTCATATTGAGTAACATTGTCAAGCTCTTTTGGGTAACCCTGTATATCAACTATAACATTTATACACACCTTATACTATGCATACATTTAGTGAAACTTAAATGCGCATATCATAATTAAAATGCATTTTATCCATCCATCAGCCATCATAGGACACATATACACATACAGTACTTCGAAAAGAATATACTATTTGAAATTTTTTGTGCCATGTACTTCATATTACGCAAGACAGTATCGTATAATATATATTAAGTTTCAATGGCATATATCAATTTTATTTTACGTAAAAAAGTTTAATATATTTAAAATATGTTCCACATAATTCCTTCCTTTATCATTATCCAATGAAATTCTTTTGTGTGGCCCTGTAAATGAATAATAGCTATATTTTCACTGCATATATTACAAAATGCATATTTTAGTGCACTTTGCAAATTTGAATATGTTTGACAGGGTGTAACACCTTTAAAATTCATTTGAACCATTTTTGCCATAGGCCGTAATGTATCGAAAAATTTTGACTATCCCTGTAAATAAACTAATCATGTGAGAAACTTCATTTTCAATAGGGTTCGTGCTAAGATAAACATCAATAATGTATGAAAATTTCATAGCAATCTGAGCATATTTACGGGAGTTAGAGCTCGGACAGGCGCCCATCCGGCCAGACGGACAGACAAACCGAATGCATAAGCACTTTGTTGAAAAGTGCTAAAAATCACTGCGGAATGAAAAAAATAGATATATATTAAAAAATCCCTGTCGGCTGGGCCTATAGGCGGAGGTAAATTTCGAAGAGTGCTCATTTTAAAAAAAAAAAAAAAAAAAAAATATATATATATATATACATATATATATATATATATATATATATATATATATATATATATATATATATACGATTAGAGGTAAACCCAGTTTAATAACTTCATTTGGCCGTTTATGAAAAATTTTTAATTTCATTTTTCTGCAAAAACTGGTTTTATCAGAATCATCTTAAGAAAAATTCAGCTCAAATGCCCGTTTTTTACAACATATTTTAAAATAAATTCTGAATTTATTTTAAAAAATCGACCAAAACAGTACATTATACAGTTCCTAAATAACAAGAAACTGTCAGTTGAATGCATTTGAGAAAAAAAATGAATTTAAAAATGAGTCATAAAATAACCGATTTGTTGTTAAAATACATCCTTAATTCTTTAATCATGATTGCTTCGGAAAATTTTGTGCGAAATACTCACTTTGACAGCATTTTTAAAAATATATTCTATCTTTATCAAAAAACTGGCCAATGCGTCACAGTATATAGTTCCTAAATAAGAGGATCTGTAAATTGGATGCGTTTGAGAGCGAAAATGGATTTTAAAACGAGTCATAAAAAACGCAATTTGCTATGTGAAAATTTCCTTAAATTTTCAAATCACGAAGACTTCGGGAAATTCTGTTTAAAATACCCTTTTTGGTAGCCTTTTTCGAAATATATTCTGTCTTTATCAAAAAACCGATCAATGCATCACATTATATAGTTTCTAAATAAGAGGATCTGTAAATTGGATGCGTTTGAGAGCAAAAATGGATATTAAAACGAGTCAGAAAAAAAACGCAATTTCTTATTTGAACACTTCCTTAAATTTTCATTTACGACGATTTCGGAAAATTCTGTTCAAAATACCCATTTTGGTAGCCTGTTTTGAAATATATTCCGTCTTTATCAAAAAACTGACGAATGCATAGAGGTCTGCACGAGCCCGGGCTTGGCCCGTGACCCGGCCCGCGGGCCGGGCCGGCGGAATCGTTTCGAATTTCCTAACGGGGCGTGACAGGCAGGCAGATTTAGAATGATTTTTTCAACGAGCCGGGCCGACAAACAAAATAAATGGGCCGGGCCGGGCCGATATAAAAATTTTTGGGCCTTCCGCCCCGTTTTGAAAATTTATACAGAAACGATAAAATGTAAACCTATTTTCAAAGAAAATGGTTTTAACGAGAATAAATATAAATGTGCTTCACGAGCCATACTAGCTTGACAGCATCAATATAAAAATGTAACTTGTGCAGTGTAGAGATCGGCATCGGACAGTTACATTGTGTATAACCCATTTTAATATTTTTAAAACTGACTCGTGCAGGGCCAAGATCAAAATTGGAGATCAAGGCATTGTTTTTCTACATACAGACTTGCCGGACCGAAAGAAGACTTAATTGTTCTCAAGATCTGTAGGGCAGACAACATAATTTGTAAAATTATGAACAGCGATAAAGAACTTATGTTAGCTTAATCTTTGGATATATACTTCTTGATGGTTTTTAAATTAATTTTTCAATAACGCGAAAGTTTGACACATTTTTATATTAATTTTTTATTGTAAAAATATAAAAATGATAAGCCTGACTATTGAAGGGATTTGGAATCGAACAGCGTTTTTCATTTTTGGTAAATAAAATACTTGTAACACCTTGTTGAGATACAATAGTTTCTCAAATGGTTGCAGTTTTTTCTCCCTTCCCATGATATCGCTTCGGAAATTACATTCAAAACGCTAACTGTGACAATATTTTATTTGCTTGCAGTGTTCTTAAATTGCTTGTATCAAAAAATGGATAACGCCATTCAATTATATAGTTTCTGAATAAAGACACTTGCTAATCTTATGCATTTCTGAGAAAAAAAATGAATTTAGAAATGTATCAGAAAGGAGCTTCTTTGAATTAACGTATGAATTTGGATTTAAAATTTTTAATAAAATGATACAGGAATATTTTTATAAATCTTCCTTTATTAAACAGCTTCAAAAGTTACGATGTTTTTAAATTTCTTTTTTTTTTCTTTTATTCTAAGCCATATTAATTTTTTAATGAATCTTTATTTGAATGTTGAAAGCCTAAGAATCTTAGTAATCATTAATGTTACTAATATGTATTTCCTGTAAAATATACTGTAAAATCATTCCATAGGTATGTATGCAGTATTCTTTAAAAAAAACCTTAATTATATGATAAAAATCAGAATTTTTTAGAAATCGTAGAAATTGTAACGGGCGAAAACGGGCCGGGCCTGTTTTCCCTGATTTCTCTACGGGCCGGGCCGGGCCCGGGCGTGGAAATTACGGCCCGTGCAGACCTCTACCAACGCATCACGTTATATAGTTCCTAAATAAGAGGATCTGTAAATTGGATGCGTTTGAGAACAAAAATGGATTTAAAAACGAGTCAGAAAAAACGCAATTTCTTATTTGAACTTAAAATTTCAGTCCCGATGACTTTGGGAAATTCTGTTCAAAATACCCTTTTTGATAGCCTTTCTTGAAATATATTCTGTATTTATCAGAAAATCTGTCTTTATCAGTGCGTCACTTTATACAGTTTCTAATTAAGAGGATCTACCATTTGGATGCGTTTAAAATCAAAAATAAATTTAAAAATGAGTCAGAATATAAGCAGTGAGGGCAGATTTGAGGTTTTTTCTCCAACTCCTATTTTTGTTTAATTTCTTTTTGCTATACGAAATTGTCCTATGAAAAACTTGTCAATATAAAAGTTGTAGATATTTTTGAGAAGATGTAAAATAAATTTAATCAGATTTGATATCTTAAAAATTGACGGAGTTATGGATTTTTCTCTTTTTTCACCACCCTTTTTCTTTTGTTTTTTAATTTTTTTTCATGGGTATAAGTTGATCCTATCAAAAACTTGTAAATACAAAAGTTTTAGATAATTTTAAGAACATTTACAAAAAATTTAGTTGGACTTGATATCTTAAAAATTGGCGAAGTTATGAATTTTTTCTCTCAAAACCCCTGTTTTTTGCGCCCCATGAGCCCACTTCTAAATTTATCAAAAATCTGTCATGCATAAATTTTTGGACCATTTTTAAGAAGTAATATAAACTTTAAACTTTATTCGCTATCTACTTTAATAAAGAAGTAATGCCGTTTTTTCGGTTTTCACAAAAACGCCCCCTATTCCGACCCCCTTGGTCCGATTTTGCCCATTAACGAACTTAGCCGAGATTTTATCCCCTTTGATTTTATGTACCAGTTTGGTGGAAATTGTTGAAGAATTATAGAAGTTATCGTGTCTATAAAAAAGTGAGATATATATATATATGGGTGATTCTCAAAATAGGGGACAATTTCAAAAGTGAAATCTTAAAAAAATTACTGTTAGCAAAATTTCTGAAAAAAATAGGTTTTGTTAATATAGTATTAGGTATACTTTACATGTAGTCAGCAGAGCTAAATATTTAAAAATTAACTTTAAAAAAAAATAATTAGTATTTTTTGAGCCATGCTAATGACAAATCAAATTGCATGGAATAAATATATTAAGAAATTTTTATTTTCTTCCTGTGTAAATATTTTTTCTATATTTATTAGCCTTCCTTTTCAGCAAATGGTTTCCATTTTTACATATATACATATAAGGAGAATAAAAACATTACCAAAGAGCAAACTTTGTTTACATGAGCAACATTCTGACATTAACAATGTAAGAAGCTGTCTTAGTGATTTTCTGACAAATTTAATGCATATTTTAGGGATAATAAATGTAAAACCTAAATTTATATGTAAAATTTAACTTTATAAAAGATACAATATAAGCAATGGTTACATATATGCACATAGGAGTTTTTTGCATTGACAAAAACCATGCTAATGACACTGATATTTGTCCATGCTAATGAGAAATTTTAATTTAAATAAGATTATGAGCCATAATATAATCACAATGCAATAGTCCTTTCTGGGGCTTTTTAAAACACAAAAGTCCTATGCAAATAAGTAAAATAAAAATTTTAATTATAAAATAAACATGAAAATTATTATCCATTCTAATGACATACAATTGATGTCCGACCCTAATATTCAACTTCTATTCTTAAAATACAATACATGCTTCTATTTTCAGGCTGGGATAAAATGGTTACTTGTTGCCATGGAGAAACGTTATATTTTCAAACTATTGTCATATGTGAAAATGAAATTTTTATTAATAACCAGCTGTTATAGTATGACCTTGTTTTGAAAATAGAATATGGAGGACAAACTTTAATTCTTCTTTTATATACTATAATTTCATTTTTAAAAAGAAATTTATTGAATAAATACTCTCCTTGATTAACTTAAAGAAAGAGTAACATTTGTTTTATTTTATAAACATGATATTAACTCTTGAAAAAGCTAGTATATACAAGGCACAGCTGCTGTGGACATCCATACTAATGACATTTTGAACATTTATTCTGTTATTTTAAGGTGTTTTAAACTAAAAAGTGAGTAATTCTTGAGTGCAAATAATGAATAATATTAAGACAAACATATCTAAATATAAAAACAAGCTAGAAAACCTCTCTCTCTTTTTTTTTTTTTTTTTTTTTTTTGTATGCCGAAAGACATAAATTGTCCCCTATTTTGAGAATCACCCATATATATATATATATATATATATATATATAGATAGATAGATAGATAGATAGATAGATAGATAGATATAGATAAACTGGTGCGATTGCAATAGGTTCCAAAATCGGGCTTTAAAGTGTATAACTATATACATAAAAGTACCTTCTACAAAAATTTATAATTATAAGTGTAAGTGTCTCTTTAGAACAATATCGACAGACAGATACACTCATACGCAATCTTTTTTTTCCTTATTAGTATACATGGTCATAAAGTTCACATTCTTTCTTTTCTCAAAGGAAACAATTGTCTTTTCGTTTTAAAATTCGCTCAATTTCCTTTTTATGCCTTTCAAGTAAAAAAAAAATCAGATAAAATTCATATGCTATGTTGTTAAAAAATTAAAATGATTTAATGTCACTTAAATTTATGAGCAAATTAATTTTAACGAAAATTCATACTTCTTTTTTGTACAGTCATGGGGAAAAAAGTACCCCCCCTCCCTACTAAATCTTCAACATATTATCATAGAAGACAGTTACTGGTACTGAACGATTAGAAATAAAGTCTACTTTTAAATGATGTATATAAAATTTTCTTAGGGGATATCTATATATTAAACCGAACTTATTTTTTTTTTTTCAATGGCAATACCAAATTGTATCACGATTTTTCAAATCTTCGGTTCAAACTATGCCGAGACACCAAATTTCAAATTATTTCAATGATACGTTTTTGAATCATAAACATTCAAAATTTAGTGCTTCTAATGTTGAATTGCATTTTCATCCGTTTAGGGTGTATTTCGATTCAAACTGCTTATTTTCCGATTTATTTTTGAATGCGCTTTTGCTCTCAAACGCATCAAACTTGCAGATTCTCTTATTTAGAAAGTACATAAGGTGCCGTGATTGTCAGTTCTTTGATAAATGTAAAAAGAATTGTAAAAAAAGCGATCAAAAACGGCATTTTGAACAGATTTTTCCGAAGCGGGAGATCAGTGAACGAAAAAAAGGGTCATGCCGAGAAGGTAAATGTTTATAAATCAAATCCTAATGAACTGAGAGAGTAAAAAAAATCACACGGCACCTTATACGCCTCTTCAAGAATCCCCTTGGCAAGTTTCATGCTTCTACTTTTAAAAATGTGTCTGAAATTATATCGGAAAATTTCGAGCTGTTGAAGGTGAAAAAGCGTTTTTTCGAATACACCCTTCATTAATATCTCCTGAAATTATACTCATAACGTAATATTTTTTATAAAGCAGTAACATTAAAAAATGCATTGAATTTGCAATTTTTGAAATTATATGATAAGAATTATAAAATTAATATTCAAAAACATTATGAATTGTAACCTACATTTTCTGATAGATTTAAGTTTATTAAGATAGATTTAACTCCTGCTTTATGAAAATCCATATTTTTTTTTCAAGAAGTTTTCAAATTTTGCTTATAAAATGGCAAAATGACTATTTAAGATGCCGTCTACAATAGAAATGATTAGGTATTTTGAAACTTCTTATGCTATCTCATAATCTAGCAGTCTTCAATGATTGCTTGAGTGGTGCCTATGAGGTCTTAATCGAGAAGGGGGCTCTCTTACTCGTTGAGCCAGAGGCCAAAATTAGGCCTTTTGGTTTCATCTCTGGGGACTTGGTAATATATACCTTTTTGGATTCACAATGATCACAATGAGTTCATTTTATGATGATACTATGAAATTTGTGGTAGCTTAAAGACGCCATATTGAAAAGACTGACGTCATCTATCATACGGGGATACGTGTGATTAATTTTGCAATTATCATATAATTTGAGTCATTTCAATAAAAATATGGGAAAAATACATATTATTGTACATAAAACGTTATACTGATTAATGGTTTGTTGCAATTTTGTTTTAACATAATGTTTAACATCTAATTTCACATTATGTTTATTAACATTTTCAGTTAGATTAAGAGTTTAAAAGACATTTTCAATAAAAGAAAACAGAAATCTTGTTTTCAATTTTAATGCATTTTATTTTCATGTGATAAGCCACAGAATTTCAAGAAATAATTAATACTGGTGGAAATATTGTACTTATATTCTCAAGAATTAATAATTAACAGAAATCTTAATCTTCTTCACTACTATCATCATCAGTTGATATTTCTGTGTCCAAATCGCTTTCATCGTCACAGTTGGAACAGTTTTGATTTCTGAACATGCTTGTACATTTGAGTTTATTCAAAATACACACACATGATGGCATGACACATGTTCTTGGACAAGAACATGACATCAATCCTAAAACAGCTTCAGGAGCAGGACTGTCCGTCCACTGGACTTCTAGATAAGCTCTTCCTTCACTGTCTGTTCCAGAAATCCAACCAAGATTATCTGGGGATGGAAGATCAGGATTAGCTTGTAGGCACTTCTTCCAAACCAGAGCCTTGTAATTAGCCCTCATTATATGTAGGTAGAGAGTATTACGACATGGCGGAAGGTGATGCGACTCCACAGAACCTTTTTTTGCAGAAAAAATAGTATATCGTAACACATTGACGTCAGAAAATTTGTGCTTGTCATAATAGATATGGCAAACATACGACTCCAGCTGTTTTTTTATTTCCTCAGATATATCAGTTTGAATACCAAGGGCACTTAAAGCATTTCGGAATACAGCGTTTTGAATCATTATTTTGAATGCAGCACATTTCCCCTTGCCAGCAAAAGCACTTACTGTATCGCATCCTGATAATGAATGCATTCCAGGTAACGCATTACATACTTCTTTTCCTAGAAGATCATGCAGCTCATTCATGTTGTAATATTTTATCCTGTCTTTGGATCCACATTTTATAAATATAGAACCACTGTAGTTCTTCAGCTCATTTTCTAAAGGCTATTTCCATGAGTAATTGTAGTGTAAGTCACAGGCTACGATTTTTGGCTACCAGTATTTTAGTACGAAAAAATGTGATTTATTTTATCGGCACATTCTCATTAATTGAATAAGGCCAAGCAGACTTTTCGAAAATAACGGTGGCAAACAAGCATAGGAATTATAAGGTAATGTGACTTACACTACAAAACCCATGGAACTAGCCTAAAGCAAACAGTGTGATAATTGCCACATCAGTATCTAGCGAGCTAACAATAATATTTTTAAATCCAGATACTAGAGCATGATGTGCATGAAATAAAAGTCGCGTATCCGCCTCTTCTTGAAAGCACGTCAATTCTGTCGCTTCTTCAACTAGTTCTTTTGTGAACTTATAGCATTTTTTTTCACAGGTAACATACATAACTGGCGTATTCAACTGTTTCAGTTAATGAATATTTCGCCATTCTTGTGAAAAAAAATGTATAAGTTCTTTCTTGTTTTCCTCGTTAGATAGAAACTGCTTCCATTTACGTATTGGGTGTCCGGAAGTTATGTGTTTTATCTTTATCGCTTCACCGACAGTTCGCCTTTTTCGTTCATCACTTTTTATTGATACTTGTCTGTATGTGTCAAATATAACATCTATTCGTTCAGATGATATAGATTCTTTCATTATTTTAGAAAATAGATTCTCTGCTACTTGTCCAAATGTTTGTAGCGATTGTGGTAATTTTTGAACAAAGCACATTCCGTCAATTATATTTACAACACGATCATTTGGAATTCTTTCAGCCTGTGCAAAGTTTTTTGTTATAACATCCATCAATTTTGATTTTCTGTTTTTTGCATTGAACCGTTGGGTGTTGATAAAGACCATGGGAGAGGCCCTAGAGGGTAAGAAAAGACAATTCTCATGTCTAACTTTCTTCGTTCAGCAATAATTGTCATCTGAGCAAACAGATTTCTTTGCTTAACAGAGCCTTGACAACAAACTCTGATTTATTGACCTTTACACTTTGTTTCTTCTTCAAATCAGAGAATGTCTTTAGCTTTTTTTTTCTTTAGAGGTTTGAAAAATCCTTCTGGCTTTGAGTTTTCCGAGAGATATTCTTTTTTGAACGTTTAATAAGCTTCTTCACCCACTTCATGAGCCTTGATTATATCTTCGACAATTTCTCGATTTGGCACTGTTCCAGTTGATAATACTACCATGTCTAAATATTGGAATGGATTTATCCATTCATTGATGATCAGGTTTTGTAAAGCTGAAATATCGCGTTCGTCTTTCTGAATCCTACTGAAAGAGAGATCTGGATGTGAAACGGATTTTTCTGAAGGATTGACTTTTGTTCTTTCACGAATCATGTGAAGAAACGCTGCCCTCATATCAGAGTTTAAATAGTATCTCTCAACTGCGACAGGTCTTTGGCTGAACTTAGTTGTACCTTTTGATCCCTGTGTGTTTTTATTTATTGTCTCTTCAATCACCTGATCCATGGGGATTCTGCCAAATGGGTTTCGTTGTCCAATCTGCACACAAAACCCTCCTCTGATAAAAGAATCATATATAGAAGGGTGATCAGTTTCTAATACCAGCATATCAGCATAATTAACACTCAGATAACGTGCGTAGTTTAAATGATGAACCACCATGGTAGTATCTTCCTGACAGCCAGAAGGTAGAGAATCCAATTACCCTCTCTGGTTGCCCGCACCAATGTAAGTAAGATGTCTACCATCTATATATAAGACAACCACAGCAATGTGAGTTGTCCATTATTTTTCTGCAAATATTGCAAAAATTTCTCAAACTCATCATACACTCATCATTCCATTGGTGTCATGATTTTGGAGTAATCATCCGTTTTAGCAGTAGATATATCTTGAAACAATGTTTTAACTTCATCTTGAAGAACTTCAATTCAACATTGGATGCTTTCGTTCAATTCGATGCATAAATTCAGACACTTTTAGTCGGTACAATATTGAAAATGGCACAAAAATTGTTAACGCCACCGTCCGGCGGAATATTTGAAAAATGAAGGAGAACCTCTTGGCATAGCCAAAAATATTCACAAAAAATTTGGTTCTATTTTATTCATATCTTCATACACTTTTTCATGATTTGAATGACACACACACAAACACACAGATAGACAGACATTTTGTAAAAGCAAGTTTTTAGGAATCTCTGATCTCTAAAACCTGTAAATCCGTAAAAAACCGGAAGTCGAAAAAAATGTCAATTACAATAATTTTTTCTATTGAAGATAAAAAAAAAATATAAAGATATTTTAGAGATTTATTTTTTTAAACTTTAAAATCAGCCCTATCATTTAAAATTTCTTACTCTTTAGTAAATCTGAAGCTCTGTTTATTTAAGAATTTCAAAACTGTAGCTATATATAACAATCAATTATAATAGTCAATAATTTCTTTTTAAAATGACAAAAATCCATTAGATAATAGCTTTTATACTTACTAAAATAATATCATGCGAAGCCAGAAAAATTTTCCTATCACAATATCATCCAGAGTGTTGCCACAATTGGCTGAATTTTCCACTTTTAAACTCCGAATTGTCACGAAAAATGTTTTTAAGTTAGTTTTGTTTTCGAACCCTAAATGAAATTTCGTAAATATATAAATAAAAATTACCATTGAAAATTTTCTGGTTTCAATTTAATATTTCTAACTAAAAATTCAGCTTGATTCAAAAACGCTATTTATTGTGTACATTTTCTGGTGTATTATCTTTAAGCTACCCTAATTTTGAAAGTATCATGGATAAATGTACTACTTATGTTGTGGTGAATCCGAAAATGTATGATTTACCAAGTCCCCAGAGATGAAACCACTCGACCCCCTGGCTCAACGACTATCTCGGTCAACAATCGAGTACCGAAATCAAGTTTGAATACAGCCCCTAAAATATTCTCGTTTTAAAATAATTAATTTCTTGTAAACTTATTGTTCGAATGCACGCAATAGTGTTTTCAGACTAACTGAAGGGTGTGAAGTTCATTTTTGATATCAGAATCGGATACTGCTATTAAAAAAATGTCAGAGTTCGCTGTAATATGTACTCTCTTAAAAAGTCAGCCACAAAATAGCTCAAGTTGAGCTGAAATCCACTCATCTCAATGTTGAAAGGCAACTTCTCAAAAAAGAGTTGAAATAACTCGAGTTTACGAGCTGTTTTTAACCAATTTAAATGAAGTTGAGCTATTTAAATAACCAATTTAGATCAAGAAGATTTAATCGTTTGAAAAACAACTCTTTTGTGATCGAAAAAATTACAGCTCTTTCTTGAGAAGCCAAATCAGCTCTTTCGTTTTAAGAGTGTAGAACGTCCTTTAAGTAAATTGTATACACATCATTTCAAAGTTGACTTTATTTGCAGTCATATGGTTCTAGTAACTTTTTCTACGATAATATTTTTCAGGGTAACCAGATGGGAGTGGAAGATTTGCTTTTTTTCTCACGACTAAACATTGCAAAATCAAAATTTTATTAAAAATGTATGAAAGCCATTTCGCAGTTTTTGTTAAAAGTGAGTCTTATGAAGAATATAGCACCATTGTTTAAGAGTTATAAAGGGACAATGGACTTTCAAAATCACAAAATTTGCCTAAAAAACGGACTTTTTATCATTTGGGGAAGTGAAAGTAATTGCTTAAATTCATGTGAGACATTTTTTTGTTTCAATTTTGACGCTCAGGGATATAATCTTGTATATTTGGAAACAAACTGCATTTTTGAACAGTTGTATATACTTAAAAGGCTGTTTCATCAAAATTGAAAATTTAACACATTTCTAACTTTTTAAATATTCTATCTGTGTTCATAATGATAGACTCTTTTGAAATACATGATATATATCCACTGTACAAGGGCTGTCCAACGTGGCACCCGTGTGCGCCATCTCGCCCATTTGAAGGTTTCTAATACTAGTATTTAAAAAAAAAAATCTTTGAAAAAATTGCTTTATTTAACATTTACTTTATTTTGTTTATTCCTTGTTACTTACCCATCATATGTAGTATAGGGTAAGTCTTGCAATCGTTATAATTTTTTGACGGATTTACACGTTTCAAACACTGCAGATTCCGAAAAACATATTTTTTGAAAAAAAAAAATGCCGCCTGTTCGTCTGTCAGTGTGTGTCTTTAGACGCTCTATCTTACAAACAAATTGAGATAGAGACTTGAAATTTTGTATGCATCTAGTGTGTAAGAATGAGACAAAGCTAAAGTAATATCAGTAATCTCGATTACACGAAATTATTTTTTTCGGACTCTTGAAATATTCGTTCTGATAAAAAATACATAAAAATTTTCGATTTTTTTTATTTTCGAGAATCATTAGTGGATGTAAAAGACAATAAAATATCACAAATTGTGCATAAAGAATGAAGTCGATCACATTACTAGTTGCTGAGATGTTCGTAATTCTGTTTACCACATGCTTAGATTTTTCATTACTCTGTATTTCATTCAAATTTTATTTTAAAGATATATTTTAATTGGAAATGAAACGCTGAATTTGACGTAGTACTTTAACTTTGATTCAACAAATTAAAAAAAAAAACTTTTTAAAATGTGATTTTAAAAAAAGAAATCATTTTTTTCATTTTTATTTAAATTAATATTTTTAAAAATGCTGTATGAAAATTAAAGCTTATATTTCTGTTTATTTAAATAAAAAACAATTGAAATTTCAGAAGTAATACTTTGAATTATAATGATTATAAATTACCCCATTTTTCAATAAATATTAAATTTGCTATTATGTTTTAAGTATGAGCAGTTTTAGCTTGTGTTTTTGTTTTTAAACAATTTGGTTAATCATCACGAAAATTTTCAAAATTTTGACTCGATAAATAAGAATTATTTTAAAATATGTCCTGGACCCCCTTAACTGAACTAACTTTTAATGCACTATGTACTATAGGTGCAGATTCACGATAGCTAATTTCCACGCGGAGGAAAAAATTTTTACTTTGTCGACTAATTTTTGGCAGCTAAGTTGCTATGCTTCTTATATGGATGCTCCTTTTTCCATGAATGATTTTCGGATTTTTTTTTTCCTTATGAATCGCTGAATTATAATATCTTCATATTCCCCGCAAATTCTTTGACGCGATTTTTTGGTATAATTTGCGCTTTTTTGTGATTTTTTGACAAAACTTGTATGGTTGTTTGAAATCCTTTGAGGAAATTCGCGCTTTTTTCTAAATCCTTTGGCAAAATTCGTGATTCTTTTTGCGAAAGGTTGACGAAAAACATTTTTTCGGCCACCATTTATTGAAATTCATGCTATTTTTTTACATCCGATTTATCGGAACAGAATGCCTTAAGTTCCTGGGAAATTTGGAAAATAATCATCTCTATAATAGCACTGTTAAAAAAATTCTGAAATTCACGAAATTTTTTTTCCTGAATTTCACTGAAAAGCTCCCTTTTAACAACTAAAGGGTATTTTCCGTTACAAATCACAAAGTTCCATCATATTTCCTGAAAAAAACGAAACGGATGGAAATAAAAACAAAAAACGGAGACACTCAGTTGTGTGGGGAGCTCCATGGCCGAGTGGTCAAGGCAACTCACCGCTAATAGCCTGCGAGCACAGATTGTGGGTTCGAGTCCCATTGGCGCCATGGAATAATGAAACATGAAAATTCCTTTTAAATTACATTTTTCTGTTTATTTTTCTCTTTTTTTCTTATTAAAAATCTTTTAATTTATTAACCGAAAAATAAATAAATAAAGAAATAAATAGTGTACGACAATTTCAAAAAAAAAAAAAGTATATATATATATATATATATATTGTAAAAAAATTGTTAATAAAAAAAAATTTATTAAAAAAAACAGTGGTTTCAAACAGTGATTTTTTTTAATTTAAACTATTTAAAAAATTAAAAATGATTTTAAAAAATAAGTATTATGCATCAGTCTAAAATAATCCGTTTGCAAACATTCTAAGGAATATATTTGAAAGGAAATCTTTAAAAAGCACAACAGATTTTCCCACTAACTCATAAAAGACATACTTTGTACAATTTAGCATCAGCAACTTTGGCTCAGTTCGCAAGAATTTGTTCCGCACCGCAATCTGAAGGTCCCGAGTTCGGTCCTGAGGACGGCGTGAACTAAATTATCCAAAATAACAATTAAGTAAAATAACATGGCAGCTTAAAATCCCTCGGGGGTTTCAAATTCTTTGAGGATTAATCGGTAAATAATTTTTAAAACTTATATTAAATTATTACTATTATAAATTAAACTTTCTAACGGAAAGTTACTGATTCTTACACCGGAATTTCTCTTCTTGTATTTCCCACAACGGAAAATCTACTAACGGAACGGTAAAAGTTCGGCTACATTGCTGCCGGTAATTTCACCTGTAATTCACAGATTTATTTTTAACAGTGAGTATGTGTTAAGATTTTTGTAAGGTGTTTTTTTTTTCGCATGTTCTTCAAAAACAAGTGTTTGAATTCTCTTGATTTTTAT
The DNA here is from genome assembly GCA_964019185.1 of Maratus speculifer. Lineage (NCBI taxonomy): Eukaryota > Metazoa > Arthropoda > Arachnida > Araneae > Salticidae > Maratus > Maratus speculifer. The sequence continues at coordinate 305,808,466 of OZ025292.1, read as the reverse complement.
TGTGAAGATTAATAATACTCAGGCGCCGTCAATTTTTTATATGTACACTTGTTGGGCAAAATGAAAATAAGAAATATTGTTTTCCTAATATTCTCAAAAACCGCTTTTGCTTAGCTCACACTGTTAAAAATAAATCTGTGTATTCCAGGTGAAACTACCGGCAGCAATGTAGCCGAACTTTTACCGTTCCGTTAGTAGATTTTCCGTTGTGGGAAATACAAGAAGGGAAAACTCCGGTGTAAGAATCAGTAACTTTCCGTTACAAAGTTTGATTTATAATAGTAATAATTTAATATAATTTTTAAAAATGATTTACCGATTAATCTTCAAAGAATTCGAAACCACCGAGGGATTTTAAGCTGCTATGTTATTTTACTTAATTGTTATTTTGGATAATTTAGTTCACGCCGTCCTCAGGACCTTCAGATTGCGGAACAAATTCTTACGAACTGAGCCAAAGTTGCTGATGCTAAACGGTACAAAGTATGTCTTTTATGAGTTAGTGGGGAAATCTGTTGTGCTTTTTAAAGATTTCCTTTCAAATATATTCCTTAGAATGTTTGTAAACGGATTATTTTAGACTGATGCATAATACTTAATATTTTTTAAAATCATTTTTAATTTTTTAAATAGTTTAAATTTAAAAAAATCACTGTTTGAAACCACTGTTTTTTTTAATAAAAAAATTTTTATTAACAATTTTTTTACAATATATATATATATATATATATATATATACTTTTTTTTTAAATTGTCGTACACTATTTATTTCTTTCTTTATTTATTTTTCGGCTAATGAATTAAAAGATTTTTAATAAGAAAAAAAGAGAAAAATGTAATTTAAAAGGAATTTTTATGTTTCATTATTCCATGGCGCCAATGGGACTCGAACCCGCAATCTGCGCTCGCAGGTGATTAGCGGTGTGGTGCCTTCACAACTCGGTCATGGATGTCCCCACACAACGGAATGTCTCCGTTTCTTGTTTTTATTTCCATCCGTTTCGTTTTTTTCAGGAAATATGATGGAACTTTGTGATTTGTAATGGAAAATACCCTTTAGTTGTTAAAAGGGAGCTTTTCTGTGAAATTCAGGAAAAAAATGTTCGTGAATTTCAGAATTTTTTTAACAGTGCATAGATGTTTTTTTTAACATTTATCTTGACCAAATTTATGTCCTAAATTTTACATAGTTGAAAATTTATATTACATTTACCTTATTTCCAAATTCAAAGAATTTTGATATTAAATTAAATATACACATTTGATATATTTAGTCTATATTTTGTTGAACATGTGTATACATTAAACAAATTATTTTTCAATTTCAATTCCTGAGCTTTTTCCCCATATAAATGTTATTACTTTTATGCAATTTTTTCAGAATGTGTTCAAATCATTTTAGGTTGTGATACAGGATTTGGAAATGCTATGGCAAGAATTTTGAATAGAAGAGGATACAAAGTATTTGCATGTTGTCTTGACAAAGCAAGTGATGGAGCGTGTGAACTGAAGGAAGTGTGTTCCAGTAATTTATCAGTTATTCAAATGGATGTAACTGATGACGGAAGTGTTGCCAGAGCAATAAAACTAGTCGAGGAAGACTTGGAAAATTTAGGTATGAAAAAAACACAATAATTTTTTTAATTTTTTAATTGTCGAGCAAATGTTCTACATTATGTTTTCAAAAAAGTATTATTTTAATCCTTTTAAATGTACAGTCGTCCAAAAAAAGTAAACACTCTCTATTAACTCTTTAACTAATTACAATAGAAGAAAGCTACTGTTATCAAACTATTGAAAATAAAATCTGCTTGTAAATAACGTATGTAAAATTTGGTTAAAGGGGCTTTTGCAATTCAAAAACAGAAGAAACTTGAATTTTTCAGTGACAACAGCCAATTTTTACGATACATTTTAAATATTTGGTTCAAACTGTGTCTAGAAATTAAATTTGAATTAATTTGGGTAATAAGTTTTTGAATGATTAACATTCGAAATTTAGAGCTGCTAATGTTAAATTGAGTTTTCGTATTTTTATTAATATCTTCTGAAATTATGACACCATAATATGGTGATTCTTTGTGTGGACATAATACTAGAAAACTCAAATATAAATGTATTGAACCAGATTTTTCAAAAATTTTATGATATTAATTAAGAAATGAAATTAATATCCGAAAAAAAGTATAAATTGTAATCTACAATTTTTTGACGGATTTATACTTATTATCCCTAATTTATGTAAATTCTCAATTTTTAATTTTTCTTTCGAATAGTTTTTGAATTATGATTTAAATATGTTAAAATAATGGTGTATGGGGCCGTCTATAATGCGCGGAAAAGAATGATTTAAAAATATATACAGAGTGTCCATTCTCAACGGTGGCAAAAGGGTAATTTTTAAACTGTTAGTCATAGACACAGTTTCAATTACAAAAATGTTTTAAATGAGGAAAAGAAATATTTTAAAAGCAATTTGGGTCAATACATTTTTTTCAAAAAAGTTATGAAATTAAAATTTTTATACGGTCTTACGGTCTTATAAGTTATATATTGTACAAATTTCCTGTTACAGACTAGTGAGACAAAAAAATCCATTAGTCTACGATAATAATTGACCGGGTAATAGCTGTTTAAAGATGGAGCGTATTTCTCGCTACAAATTAAGGGAAATTCACAAATTTAGTAGAAATATATTTTTATCAGTTATATTAAACTAAAAATAATATTGCCCAGTTAAACTGATGGCATTGAGCTCATAGGCTACGCATACTAATTGTATATTACAGCCTTATATTTTCATGGGTTAATAACGTTCGAAAAGAATACACTATATTGCCATTGATTATGGGACACTTGCGATTATAGACATTTTACTAAATATCTAGAAAAATACATGAGGAATCATCTCAAAACTCTTAGTGTATAAATATAATAGTATACGTCATACATCTCCGTGAAGATTTTTTACCGAAACGCCATAGGGGACCGTCAACAAATTAAAAAAGAATGAATATATTTTGAATAACCCTGTCAAAACTAATGTAGCAAGAGCGCTCAAACTCTAGATTATGTTTGAATGCCTTATTGTAATACACTGTGTTCATTTTTATGCAAATAGCATGCACACTCGCAGAGTAATTAAGGTTTTTATAAAAATGGTCCCAAATTTTTCCAAGTTTTTCCATTATAATTTTCAGAGTTCTTAATATAAAATAATATTTTTTTCAGAAAATATGACAAACAACATTGCACATAGTATCCTGTAATCAGAATTAAAAAATAATAAAAATTGTATGAAAAATGAGTAGGTTTACTATATAATTTTTTACTGCGCATGCGTCAAAGATATCAAAATTTCATTTGCATATTATGTTAGCTAAATGTATAGAGCAACTTTTGTAAAAGTCTCAAAATCATAGCTTGAAAATTCTGAAAGTAATCGTCTATAGAAAAAGGACAAAATCCGTTGTTTCCAAAATGAAGCAAAAAAATGAGGGATTTTAACCAAATGCAGTAGTACATCCCATATTGTGTATTCTATATTGACACTAATCAATGAATATATGGATACAACCCCTCCTGTTTTTGCTTCATTTTGAGAATAACGGATTTTCGACTTATTCAATTGACGATTATTGTCAGAATTTTCAAGTTATGATTTTGTGACTTTCACAAAAGTTGCTCTATACATTTAGCTAACATAATATGCAAATGAAATTTTGATATCGTTGACGCATGCGCAGTAAAAAATTATTTAGTAAACCAACTCATTTTTTATACAATTTTCATTATTTTTTAATTCTGATTACAGGGTACTGTGTGCAATGTTGTTTGTCATATTTTCTGAAAAAAATAATATTTTATATTAAGAACTCTGAAAATTATAAGGAAAAAATTTGGAAAAATTTGGGATCATTTTTATAAAAACCTTAATTACTCTGCGAGTATGCATGCTATTTGCATAAAAATGAACAAGGCGTATAACAATAAGGCATTCAATCATAATCTAGAGTTTGAATGCTTTTGCTACATTAGTTTTGACAGGGTTATTCAAAAGATATTCATTCTTTTTTAATTTGTTGACGGTCCCCTTTGGAGTTTCGGGAAAAAATCTTCACGGAGATGTATGACTTATACTATTATATTTATACACTATGAGTTTCAATATGATTCCTCACGTATTTTTCTAGATATTTAGTAAAATGTCTAAAATCGCAAGTGTCCCATAATCAATGGCAATATAGTGTATTAAAAGAGGTAATAGCTCTCCTCATTTTCATTTTTTATAATTAATGATTGAACACTCTAAACTAATCAGGGGAATGCTTTACCATAAAAAATCTATATACAAAATTAAGAACTAATTGGATAATTCTTAATATAAACCCATTTATAAAATTTAAGAAGAGTTGTCCCCCCCCCCCTTTATACTTAATCATTAAACTTCAAAAACTATTCAGAGATTCGCTTTATTAAAAAGAACCTACATCGAAAATTTAAAGCAAATCTGATAATTATCCATAAAAACCCATTTATCAAATTTAAGGGGAGGGGGAGTATCGCCCGTTCCCCCTTTATACTTAACAAAATAACCCCACAGCTAATTAGGGAAACATCTTATCACTATGAACCTGAATTCAAAAATTGAAGCAAATCGGTTAATTCTGCAACAAAAAATATTTATCTAAATTAATAGGGTTAGTCCCACCGGTCCCAACCCCTCCATTTACATTTATCCAATGAATTCTCAAAGCAAATCAGGCAAGCCCCTTATCAAAATGAGCCTATGTCGAAAATTTGAAGCAAATTCGTAAATTCTGCGTGAAAAATCCATTAACCTAAATTAAAGAGGAAGGTTACATCTCATTTTCCCTCTCTTAGATTTATCCAATGAACTTGCAAAACTAATCATGGAGGCACCCTCATCAGAATAATGCTATGCCTGTAATTTGAATGAAACCTGATAAATCTGCATGAAAAACAAATTTCTATAAATTAAAGGGAGAAGCATTAGCCCCCTCTCCATTCTACCTCTTTATTCTTATCCAATGAACACTTAATAGCAATCACGGAAACGCCTCATCAATATGATACTATATCTAAATTTTGAACGATACCTGGTTATTCTGCATGAAAAAACCTATTATATAAATTAAGGGCATTAGTCCCCCGTTTCCTCTTTTTATATTTATCCAATCAACATCTAATACTAATTACGGAGACGCCTCATCAGAATGATCCTATATCTAAATTTTGAACGAAAATTTGTAGTTCTGCATGATGGTATGGTTCTGCATGATAGTTCTGAACACATTTACAAAATTTAAAAGGAGGCGCCCCCATTCGTCTTCTTACGTTTATCGAATGAATTCCCTGAACAAATCATGGAAGTGTCTTATCAAAATATACCTATGTCCAAAATTTCAACTGAATCGGATATTTTTATCATGAGTTATCGCGTTATGCACGCACTCACGTATTTACATACATACAGAACAGGCGGTTACATAAGCTTTCATACTTTGATAGGCTGTCAGCTAAAAATGATAGAGAGTAAAATTACCATTGCAATATAGATTTTAAATCTTTAATCATTCAGACATATTAATGGAAAATATACCATTTATAATAAAAATATAAGAAAAAAAATGCAGAATTTCTCCTAAATAAAATGATAAAAATTAACTGCCTACAAAATGATACATATTTTTAAATGTTTTTAGATAACCCTAATCAGCAGAATTTGGGTTACGTCATGCTTTTTAGCTTTTAATAATTGATTCTTATGTATTCTATACCACTGAATTCGAAATTTACCATTGCGATAAAAATAAATAAATAAATAAAATACCTAACGTGATGGTTTAAAATCAAAATCATTTTCAGATTTAGAGCTAAAAAGTATACAAAAATCAAATATCAAAAGTTAAAAAACACAGTAATCTCTCATCGATTGTTATATATTCTCTACATTCCGTTTCATGGTTGACACAGCCTTTAAAGTCTGTTCTGAAGATTTTTAAATAAGGTGTTATGTAATATCCGTGAGATTGCAGGTTCCAATGGATATAAAATAAGTAGCATCAATAAATTAATAAATTAACTTAGAAAAGTGAACCCTAAACAACAAAATCAATAAAGGGGAAGATCCTTACAAAATTTAAAAGAGTTTCATTTCCATATCTGAAAGGCAGTTTGAGAAGTTAAAATTTAAATTAAAAAAGTTTAATATTAAATTGATTGCAACGCCGCCACCAAAATTAAGGTGTTTACTTAATAAGCAAGTGGACTCTGTAAGACATGATGACCTTGCAGGAGTTAAATATCTTATATTACAGAAAGTGGTGACTTAAATTATTACATAGCTATGACTGGAAGAAAGCTTGGAATTAGAAAAGGGGAGCATAAATCTGATATTAAATTTGGACGTACTAACAGCCTTATCTAAAATATATTTAACTCCCTAGTATCGGTGTATAATCTTTGATAGCATCAATCCTAACTTAATTTTTCAGAACTGGGTTTTATTTGTGGAATTATACTAATTTAAATATTGCTTATGTTGCAGTGAAACCTGCAGCTTAGTGTGTGAAAAAATCAGCCGGCGACAGTCAGGAGGTTAAATGAGGGAATAAAAATAATGTTTAGTGAAAACAAATTATGTTTCATATCAAATTGTTGTCATAAGTCTATTATAAGAGAGTCCATTGAAATTTATACGCGTAAAAATTTTGCTTGCAATGATATCATTTCTTTTATTATTACTAAGTTATGGTTAGAGTTAATGAATAAATTCCTCGTGAGAGCTTGAATGGGATGAACAAATCAGAAATTATTTTAGATCATGGTCTAATTAAATTTAATTTTTTACAATAGAGCGCGTGATTTTTTGTTGTTTATATCTCATTGTCGCGTATCATTTGTATTGACCGTGAAATGTTTTGAATTTTATTTTTATCTTTATTATGATTATGGATCTTATTAAACGGATCCGAAACATGTCAATATCATTTAGTTTTTATTTTTATAACACCTTTCTTAAGTAAAATAAAATGTTTATATAAAAGGTGAATCTCTTAAAATCTGGTGATTTAAAAAATCTATTGGATTTAATAAACTTTTTAATACAGCAATATCTTTCATTTTATAGTATTCATTTTTTCTAACTTTGATAACTTACGATTTACGAAAAATCCTGACATGATGGGACATGATGGTCAAAATTTTATTTATTTTTAAGAGGTATTTTTTGGTTTCACCGATAAAAAATACATAAAAGTAAAAAAAAAAAAAAAAAAAAAAAAAATTGTCGTTTTCTGTTATCTAATCTAAAATTTTTTCTTAAACTTCTTAGCGGTAATCTATCCGAAAATTTTTCTGCTATCATTTTAAATAAGTATAAATGGTAACCACTGAAAATTATAATAATATTAGATTCTCATTGCATTTGCATCAGTATCTAAAATTTAATATCCATCGAATATTTGAAAATACCTTAAAGTTCGAGTACAAATTTTGAACTGAAAATACATATACAGATCGTTGAAATTAAATAAAAACTTATAAAAATAATTTAATTTTTGTTAAAAGAAATCACTAAAAGAAAAAGTCTCTAACCATTACAAAATAAAACATATATCAAAATACAATTATTTTGTTCAGTCTAAATCTTAATAAAAATTTATTCAATCGCATTATATGCAAGATTTTTTTCAAAGCGCAGATACACATGAAATAACTTTTTCAATTACTGTAAGCACTTGTTATATGATCACTCAAATTATGGTCGAACTCATTTGTTTTCAGATGTTGAAAAATGGTATGAATCATGCATTTTTACAGTTTTATATCTTGGTCAATTTTAACATTATATGAATGGGACTTTTTCTGTCTTACTTGTCAGTGTAAAAGAAAAACTCTACTAAATATAACTTTAAATATTGCGGGATCATGTAAAAATTTAAATGTACTTTTTTTCAAATATGTTTTTATTGACTCAAGTCGTTTTAATAACACATCTCTATCACATTATTATTATTATTATTTTAACTTCTTCTGTATGTCTATGACTAACGGTTTAGGAATTAGCTATTGGATACAGTTGAGATTAAACATCCTGTATATATATTACTCTTTTTATTAAAACATTTGGGCTAACAATTGTCGAAACATATATTAAAAAAGTGAAATGGTCATATTGGTAGAAAATGATAGATGAATAGAAGCGACATATTCATTCTAAATCATTTAATAATGGAATACTGAAGTTTAATTTGCATTCAGTTGCTAAAATGTGCTCATGTTATAGAAATTCATTTCTCAGAAACTGACTGTAGGGATTTCGTAATAATTTGTTACTGGGCTCATTCATTGGTGTAGAATTTATTTATTGTGTAAAATTGTATCGCAATTGCATAAAGGGAAGTTTTTTCTGGTTTTGATTTACAGATATTTCTTTCCTAAGTAAATTTTACAGACATCATTTAAGCATAGGCTTTATTTCCAGTCGTTTGGTTTTAGTATATTTCTTCTATAATAATTTGTCGCAAAGTTACTAGAAGGTGTTTACTTCATTTTTTTTACGATTGTACTTTTTTGAAATTTGTAACGTACACACTTTTATTAGAATAACAGATCGTATACAACAACTGATTGAACAAATTTTCGATGATCACCTGTAAAATTTCCTCATTTTAAAGAAATTTTGTTTTCAATTAAATAGTTTTTTAAAATTTTCTTAGGCAATTTTTAAAAACTCACATCATTGGCATCTGATGTCTACTTTCTGATGGTGAAAACGGTATTTTAATAATTATATTAGGTAATGAGTAATTGCGTTTAAAAATTTTCCCATAGATTAACATGGGATTTTACGATCGGGGAATTTCATTCTCTTAAGTACAGCCCCCACTAAAAATAATCTTAAGATTATCTGAAGAAATTGCCAATTTCTACAGAATTTCTACATAAATTTGAAGAAAATTTGCAGACTTAGCTTTATCTTTAAAATATCTGCAGAATTTTTAAAGATATTTTTAAAAATATCTGCAAAATGAGCCAAATACTTTCGGATTTCCCACAGATTTTGGGCCAAAAATCTATAGATTTTCTACAGATTTTTTTTAGTGGGGGCGGCACCTTAGACTGCTCTATAGATTTCTTACTTTAATCCTTTTAGCACCAATGTAATTATATACGTAAAATGTCGAAGTAAGTGTATACCATTAGTATTTTCAATAAAATTGACATGTAAAGAAGTAAATATATTTTTTGCGTATTTAATAAAAGTGAAATTTTCATTCAAAAATCTGGGTACCAATGTGACAATTAGGGATTAAAATTAGGGGATGCAATAACTACATTGCCGCTCTTCAAGGGTGTTATATATATTTTTTAGATGATCTACTAATACCAACGAAATTATTTTTATATGAAAAATATCAATTATATATTAAAAGTTTTAAAATTTATTAAAAGCAATACTTTTATATTAGCTGCCTTCAAGGAGTTAATAGTTCAATAAATTATAATATATTTATTAATTATCAAATATTTTATTTCGAAAAATAATATTTTATAATAGATCGTCAAATAATTTGCTACTTACAGCAGGTTTTTATATTCTCATTGGTTAGATGTTCGTGAATGAATGCGAATTTCAGAAGAAACAGCACCAGAATAACTTTAAACAGGATTTTTTAAAATCGTTTCCTTAAGTAACGTTAATTTGCGTAAAACAATGCTATTTTTATTACAACAATAATAATAATAATAATAAAAAGGATGAAATTACCGGCGCAAGAGGTGTATTTCACCAGCACGCATCTATGGTGAGTTAGTAGATTAAATGAAAAAGCAGCGAGTGTGCACGAATGGGTTTTAGTTCCATGCGGTACAATAAAGTCTGATGAAATTTTTCTGGGAGTAAAAGTTGAAGAATTTTCTCGGAGGTGGAAGAAAAAATTTATTTATTATTAGTAGCCATAATGTAATGACTTCTAGAGTAGGATAGGTTTAAAATTGTGTATAGTTTAAAAAACAGCATAACAATCATATATATTATAAAGCAGAAGTTCTGAAACCTCCAAACGAGTGTTTTCAGAAACTACCCGATGGATTTTTTTGCCGATTGTATCATTCGATAGGAAATATTTTTCCAAAGGTTTATGATTCAAATTTACAGGGATAACTCTGATTTTTCGTAGTAAATTTAATATTTTTCGGTTATTTTTGACAAAAGGGTTGCCAGTAGCTGTTTTCGGCGAAAATTATAATTGCTAAAAGAATTAAAATGGCTATATCTATTAGGAATATTACAAATATCTTGCAAATAATAGTAGAAAATAACTACTGATAATATTAATAATAATAAAGAAAGTTGGTTGGTTGGTTGATTTTTGTCGTCCGATTATCTACGCTAATGGGATATAGGACCAGGGGGAGTGCCCTCCGTGGGGGTCTTTCTAAGGGAACCTAACCCGTATTTACGCAAGGTTCGAATATAATAAAGAAAGACCGCTTAAATGAGGCGTAATATTATAAAAATATATTTATCTTGAAAATGAAAAAAATATTTGTAATGCTTAAAAAATAAATTAACGCGAAATATAACAATTGGTTCAACTTTTGGCGACTAATCCCTGGTGTTAGAATAAAAACATGAATTTCAGAAATTGATTAAATGAATTTATGTTTAATTGTAAATATATAAATAGCAGTTATAGCAAAAAAATGCCTAGAATGTTTAAATTTTAGTATAAATGTCTTCCTCATCCAAACTGTAAAATAATTTAATTGCAACTTTTTAAAGTTTTGGCGCAGATGTCATATACGCACCACATTCGCACGATTGCAACAAAATGGCGATTTTATGCCACACATGGTAAACCGACTATGGTTGTTTATTTATTAATAAACTATTCATTAACTTTCATTTTGTTTTTTAAAATAATATATATCATTTTGTTCTATAGCTATTAATTAAACTTTTTAAATTATTATTATTTTTTCAAATAATACAAAATAATTAAAAAATATTTATGAAATTGGTAATTAAAAACCAAGTTCACCAAACTGGCGCCAAAAAAAAAAATTGCGCCAATGTGGTGCACACATGACATCTGTGTCAAAGTTTTTTCTTATACATAAGTAGGGAAAATGCAGTATAAATACCGATTAAAGTTTTTTTCAAACGGAAATTTTGTCACGGATTTGGTCATATACTCATCGAGGTATCTCACTGGCGCCAAAATGGCATTATTTGCCTCATATGATAACCCAGCTATAGTTGTTTATCTGATGATAAGTTGTTTATTTACTTTCATTTTTTTCTTTTTTGAAATGTTATTTGTTGTTTTGTTCTACAGTTACTTTTTATTTATTGTTAATTGCTGTAAAATGATAGAAAATAATAAAATATACATAAATTTCTTTGGTATTCTAAAACGAGGATTTTGCCACATTGTAGTTGCAAGATAATCGTGCTAAACCTATTGCGTATATGATGTCTGTGTACGAATCTTTTGTGAAATATGAAAAGTGTAAATCGACTAGTACTTGATTATCACGTCAAAAAATTTCGCCAAATCGTTTGCCAAATTATACAATTTTAAATAATTTTATCTTAAATAACTAAAGAGAAAAAAAATTTGGTTTCATTTTTCAGGAGGAAATTTTGCAATAATAAAGTAATTGTTGTAGTGAGAATTTTAATGAGTGTTTTTTTTTTTTTTTTTTTTTTTTTTTTTTTTTTTTTTTTTTTTTTTTATCGTTGGCAACTTGCTGTAACGAAAAATGTTTATTTTTTTTCCTGCTATTATTTTGTAAGAGCTGGTTTTGTGAAAGCCATGTTAAGATGGTATTCAAATTTTTGAACCCTTCCCAATTACCACACCCTTGGGCCGATGTTGCTCATTTGCGATTCCCACTGAGATAATAACCATCTCAATGTACTTGACGAGTTTGAAGATGATTCTTGCATAATTGTGCCTTTTATTGCGCGGACAAAATTTAATATATATATAAACTTTTTAGGTGGGAGTAGCTGTGGGTTCCTGGCTTCACATAATGAAAAGTTGTGAAGAAATTTTTCAGAAGTTGTACCATGGTAACAACTGTAATAATTAATATTTCTTCAGATAAGGGAAAATTTTAAATACTGTTGCCATAATGGTCTCATTTCGCTTCCAAATGTGCACTGTTAGTAATAAACTAAAATAGTTATTTCTAAATAGCTGGTTTTTGCGCAACGATTGGATCATTCGAGACAACAGCTCAGTTGCTATAAGTCTCAAAAATCCCCCCTCCAAACAAACAAACAAAAATTTTGCGCAACGTTTAAGATAATTCAATATCACAATGGTGTCTAAATCGTTTTCAGCAATGAGCAAGGTGCTGCTGGAGGTCCAAATTATTTAAAATACAAATTTAAATTTACCAGTTCGTTTCATCCTCGATTGATTTTGAAATATTGACCAGCGCAGCGGGCATAGCCTGCTAGTATAAATATAAATACAATCTGTAATAAACATTAGATGTTATAATGTAGAAGCACTATTTTTTTTTTCGTGATTTTTAGTTTGGTTATAATGTTTATGCAAAAGATCTTTCTGAAGTTAAGTTTTTAAAATAAATAAATTATTTTTACATTAATTTTTTGTTGAAAAACCACTGTTCAACATTCAATTTCTGCAAATTTATAGCTTTTTTTAAAATTAATTTTCGCAGACTTCTGCTCTGCTGCTGATTTATTTATTCAAGGCGATATTAGTAATGAATGATTAAATAAGATATAATAATAACAATATACAATAAATAATAATATGTAATAATAATATATAAATAATATACTTATTTAGTAATTAATGATTTATTTATTCAAGGTTCAAGTAATTGCTGGATGGAAATACTTACCGTTAAAAAAGTTTAAACGCATAGTTCAATAACATGTTTGTTAAATTTGCGTTTTATTTACATTATTTTATTAATTAAAATAATTTATTTCGTTAGGAAATACTTGTCGGAAATTAATTTTGAACCTTTTATATTCTTTTAAGTTCAAATAGGTTTAATCCTTCGTAATTGGGATGCGCGCGATAGAGAAAGATTAAAAATAAATTCCCTGCTTAAAGATTGTTCTATAAATCACAAAAATCATTAAATTAACTGAAAGTTTTCAAACGAATTGCGTTTGAATTAATCTTCTTTTTCTTTCGACGGTGTTAAAATTTAAATTGTGCAATATTTAGAAATTTTAAAAATTGCAATAAATAATATTAATAATAATAACTCATAAATGTTTCCACTATCAGTATGACATAAGAGTTATTAACGGACATATTTTTACTTTTACAATCGATTCTATACATTTACCTCATAATGTTTTGACCATCTTTTTTTAGTATTTTTGTATTTATTAGCAAAGAAAAAAATCTTATGATTATTGCCGAATTAACAATTCCATGTAACACATTGTAAAGCAAAGATACAATATTTAGCATAGTAATGCGAACAATATGCAATATTTATGTCAGGTTATGCATCCAATGTGTAACAAAATGTGTAACAAAGTCCACATTATACAAACTTTTAACGCATGGGCACATTAAGTATATACATTTACTGTCAGGCATTATACATGATGAAAAAGGCAGAGGAGGTTTTATTTCCTTGGGAATGTTTTCTTTGTAAACAGGCAATCTCTGAAAATATAGTCTATCTTTTTTTTTTTTAACTTTTTTTTAAAATATATAAATTATATACTAATATGCACGTAATAAAAGAGTTGCTTTTATCAAATAAAAATTTATTTTTATTATTCAATCATATTGTAAAGTGACAATGTTTCAGAGCAATCTCGTGCTTATTTTTAAATAAATAATATACCTTATTAAATGTAAAAAACATAAAATTATCGATATGCTACATTAATAGGGTCAAAGCCCATAATAACAGATACCTTAACGATTATTTCTTGCTCAAATCACTATTACACATTTTTAAATGTATTCTCAATTATTTCTATATTTGAAAGAATAATAGAAATACCATTTTAAAATACTCTTGATAAAATTTTAAAAACTATGCATTTTATTAACAAAAAGTATTTCTATTATACCAATGTATTAATAAATAAAATAAAAAATAAATAAATAAATAAATAAACTCAATAATTGACAACTTTAATTTGAAAAATCAATAATTGAAAGAAAACAAACCAGTATCTGATACTGTATTTGCAAATTATTATTTATATTTGATATTGTACTATGCATTCGTGTGTCTTTTTTTAAATATTTTAAATAATTAGCATCACAGAAATACAAAAATTGACATTTATGAATAAGTAACTGACAGATAATTCCAGACACTGGCAGAACAACATAAATTTTTATTACAAAAAGGAGTTATTTTTATGCATTTTTAAACATTTTAAATAATATATTTCAATTTTGTTTAATTTAACAAATAACTAACACCAGAGGTCGAGAATGGTGACATGAAATTCCAGAAACCAATAGCCTACATCTCTTATATCATACATACACGGTTTAAGTTATATTCAATAACTATAAACTATAAATCATAGCCCTAGTGTATCATATGTATCTTTTAAATAATTTCTACAAGTATAACTTTAAGAAAATAGTTCAAATTGTTGCATTACAAACACAATTAGAAAATACTGAATTTATTTTAGGATTAAGATTACGTTAAAATTGCACTTTTTGTGTCTAAAAAGCTTTATTCTTAACGTATATATTCGTGACCCGCTAGTAGAAAAGAAATTGAACGCAAAATAAAAATAAGTGTTTGAGTTATCAACAGAAAAAGTTATTTTGTAGATTTTTTAAGCATTTATTTGAATTAGAATTTTAGAGAAGTGCCACTTACTGGTGACAGAACCATGGAAAAGGAGGTGACAGGGGATTCAACTCCCTACCGCCCACCCCCCTTTCGAAACGTTAGCAAATGCTCTTACACATAGAAAATTTGCAAATTTAGTTGACAAATTTGTTTAATATTTTAATAAAAATCTATAACACAATTTCTATTTCTGATAGACATGGCGAAAGTTACTAATTTAATTATGAATATTATTAAACTTCTTACAAATAAGAAGAACAATCCACTTTTTATTTTTGGTAACTTGGCAAAATTACAAAACTTGTTGGCAAACTTCAAGAATTATTTATTTTTGCTTCTTAATGAGTTGGAAAACACTGTAATTTGTCTTGCTAGTTTAAGGTCCACCTAGGGATGCAACCGCTGCACAACAAATTACTGATTGCTACCTCTAAATTTTTATAGTATTAGTTACCTTATTTAATGAAAGAATTTCTTATATTTAATAAGACGGAGAATACTATTAAAATTTAGAGGTCGAAATTGGCGATATGGGGTGCTGCGTTTGCATCTCTAGGTAAACCCCGCAAGCAAATAAAAAGTATTAGCGATGGACTTGATTGTTCAGATGTCAATAACTGAAGATTTCGTTCTATACAGGGCTGTTGCTAAGGGGTTGCTAGGGGGACTCTGTTCTCTCTAAAATATCTTGAGCCTCCCAAAAAAAAAGATTCCGAGGTCTCTAAATGAATTTATGTTCCGAAAAAATAATTGAAATTCTATTCAAAAATCAAATTTAATTTTGCGGCCCTTTCATAGTTTTTTAGAAATACTAAATTGTAACTAAAATGCGAGTTTGAACAGTCGCTCATTCTGTCTGCACATATGACGCTAACATGAAGTTTTTTTTTAATAACTCTAGTTATAGACTCAAATTTTTCATTATCAGATTCTTTTATTAGCATAAAATAAAGCTATCACAGCAGTTTACTAAGAATCATAATGCCTACAGTGTAGATAAGCACTAATTTATCTTTCTGTGTCAGAGAGAAAGAATATGAGACCCCATATTATTCACTGCTACCTACTGACTTGACTATATACAATCATTGAAAGAAAGCCACATTATTTATTCATTCATATTTTTAGATCTTTGGGCGGTAGTTAATAATGCCGGCGTTTTGAAAGGATTTCAAACAGAGCTTTCGTCGATGAAGGATTATGAAATGTGCCTACAAGTGAACACTTTAGGGATGGTTCGAGTTACGAAGGCTTTTCTACCATTGCTTAGAAAATCCAGAGGTCGTGTAATCAACATTTGTAGTGTAGCAGGTAAGTCCGTAAGTATGTTTCTCCGTATTTCAATTATTTTTATTTTGAAAAAAAGAGAATTTCATAAAAAAAATTAGCCTTGTTATTACGAGGGTATTTTGATGTACCGTATATATTCGTGTATAATTCAAGGAATTTCTCACAATTCTCAGCAAGCAAATTATGGTTTTGATAAGTCCATTATTAAAGATAAAAAAATCGAATACTGCAAAATTCTGGCTTTTCGTGATTATGAATAACCTGATATAAACCTGATTTCTTTGCTTCTCACGCCATCATTTCTGCAGTACTTACTTGTCGTTGAGCATACTTTGTTTCGCCTTTTAAATAATGGTACATCCTGTCGTTTGAACTGCAAATGGCTACGCAAGATGGTCTCGTAATTTAGAGCCTTGATCAGATGACGAGAATTACATAATACAATTATACACACACTGGAATATAAAAAAACATGCAATAAAGGTAAACCGAATTCTTTATGCCCAACACATTTTACTAAACTTGTCAAAAACTGTTTGATCTCTTACATTTTTGACCCTGTAATATTTTTTTTTCAAAAATATCTTAATTTTTTTTAATGATTCTATTGCTGGAATGTAATATTATGATTTTTCCGATAATAACAATTTAAACAATGCAACAATATATACAACGTTATTCAACATTTACAGAAGATTATTTCTGATTTTCTTTCTGCGGTTTTTTATGATTTTTTAACCCTTTCGGATCGGGTATACTATTAATAGTACATGAGTTTTTCATTGAGTATTTTTTTTCTCTAAACTTTTACCGTAAATTTGTAACCTTACACATAAAGAACTGCGAGAAAATGGCTACACTTTTCTTATTAGTATAACTTTTTTTTTACGTTTTGACATTAAGTAAGGAAATTAATAATAAAAATTTGCTAGATTTCCTTTGCACGGTTTGCGTCCTCTTTGTTTTATTTCACTTTTTAAATTTAAAATATATGTTACTGTTCTGAACGAATCATGATGATAAAACATCAAACACATTAGAAAATTGGAATATTTGCTAAATCCTGTTGCAATATTATATATTTTCATAACGTCTCCAAAAACTCTTCTTTAATCTATTATCATGTAAATATCAATTGAAGAAATGCACAGAATAAGTAAATTCGTTAGATTTTAGATGATAAGATAATCATTAAGCTTTAGTAAGTCTTTTTTGGTAGCTAAGATTAACATTAATAATGTAAAAGTAATTTTGTTCTCAAAATGGAAAAGAATTCGGACCCGAAAGGATTATTATACTTTTTTCTCACTTTATTGTAGAAACATTTAGTTTTATATAATAAATAAATACGTATGTATCATGTTTGTATTTTGTTTTCTTTTATATTCTTACAGTTACTATTAACAAAATATGTATGTCTATAATTGAGAAGTGCTCTGTACCAAGGTCTTTCCTTCCTTATTTTCAACAATAACCTTATTTTGATCAATGGAACTTTTCATAATTCAACATTTTTCATTTTTTTTTAAATTTTTTTTCGACGTACTTATAATATATTACTTCTCTATCTTTTTTAAATGCTAACCTAAAGATTTTCTAGCTTTAATTGTACAGCCATGGAAAAAATTATAAGGACAAGCAAAAAATCGTCAAATGTAGGAACCGCTTGGCTAGAAAAAAATATGCAAATACTTGTATTGCTTGAAATGAAGCATTTCCAAACGAAATTTAAGTTGAAAATTTGAAAATTTATTAAAAGGCGTTAATTTAAAAAAAACTTTAATAAGCTGCTACTCGGAAAAAATTATAAGGACACGGATTTTTTTTAAACAAAATTTTGCCTATTTGGTAATGCCATAGGAATATTTGAGGTAGTCTAAAACTATTGTGCAGTGATGTTGTCCAGTTTCTCTCCTTTTTCATCATGCCAAAAACACACAAGCATCTAAATTTGAAAACGGGAAATGTTTTTGCTTATGGGAAATATAGTATGAATGGACGGGAAACTGCAAGGGATATAAACAGATTTAAAACCGTAATTTACAATTTGTTCAAGAATCCAAAAGTTTATGGCAAAAAGAGTATACAGATTGACCAGTTTCTCTGACTATGCGACAAAAACGTGGAATTGTCAAACTTCCTTTAAAAAAATTTAAAAAAAAAAACGAGCTCTACTGAAATTTGAACAGAAAGGGACCTACCATGCACTAGCTGAACAATTTTGTAATCTTCTGCAAAAGAATACTAATGTTAGATGTGCTAAACTATGGTAACGTCAACCACTTACAAAACTTCTTAAGAAGCCTTGATTAGAATACGCTACTTTTGAATTTAATTAGAAAGATGTAGTATTTTCAAACGAAAAAAGTTTACTTTAGACACACCAGATGGTATTCTTCATAATTGGCAGGATTTCCAAAAAAAATCTTCTTTCTTTGAAACACCAATTCGGAGGAAGTTTTGTGATTGTATTGGCAAATGTTGCAGCCAGTCAAATCTTGTCAATTTGAGGTCACATGAATTCAAAATCATACATAGATGTGTTAAATGAAAAATTACTGCCCCTTATCACAAGTGGTGATAATTTGTTTTGAAAATACAGTAAAATTTTAAACGTGCCTTGTGCATCATGTCCATGGCTCTCAACAAATTAAGGGAGTTAAACTGGGATTATTGCTAAACCGAGGTAAAACTAGTATTTAATCCTGTGGTAACAAATTTCGTTCCATGAAAAAATGGTCGTTCAGGAAGGTGGTGACTCAATGAAAGTGCTCGAAAATTAAGTGTGAACTAAGTAAGTTTGTACGTGAAACCTCTCCAGATTATCAGAGATCTTTCAGTTCTTTGTGCACGTTCCAAACCTTGAAAACTGGAAAAACTTCATCCAACTTGTGCAGATATATTTTATTGCTGACACCATAAGAGTAGAAGTAAAACGTCAACTTATTGGACTAGTTGACCCATTTTCAGTCTGCTGTAGTCCTGTTTTTACGAAATTTAGCTAAAGCTCGATGCAATTTCGCATGAGTCTCTAGCAAATCATTTAACCAGACCCGTATACTTCAACACTAGACTAATAGAAAGTTATTTTTAATTTTCTCTTATCGTAGAATAATATATAAACAGATAATAAAATATGTATGAAATATCACTACAATCATATTTTTAATTAGTAATTATTTTTATTTTTGCAAAATTATCTATCCTTTATAATATTTTAAAAACTTATTTTTTCCGTTTACATTTAATATCAGAATCATTCATTCTATATATACCCTGAAATCTACATCAGCTTTTCCTGCAATATAAGTAAATTTAATACTCACTATCTTCCCACGAATAAACAATTAAAAATAAATCCAGATAAAATATATTATTTTATACAGAAGATCTTTATTAGCTCACAGGCTATCATAGCCTGAGAGCTTATGTGCCCGTCCGTTCTGTATGTATGTGCGTAACGCGATAACTCATGATAAAAATATCCGATCCACTTGAAATTTTGTATATAGGTATATCCTGACAAGGCGCTTCCCTGATTAGTTTTTGGAGTTCATTCGATATGTATAAGAGGGGGAACGGGGGGCTCATGCCCCCCGTTAGTTGATATAAATGGGATTTTCATGCAGAATTAAGTTTTTGTTCAAAATTTAGATTAGGATCATTCTGATGAGCAATTCCGTGACTTATTAGGTGTTCATTGAATAAGTATAAATAGGGGGAACAGGGGCTCTAATGCCCCCCCCCCGTTAGTTGATATAAATGGGATTTTCATGCAGAATTAAGTTTTCGTTCAAAATTTAGATTAGGATCATTCTGATGAGGCGATTCCGTGACTGTTATTAGGTGTTCATTGAATAAGTATAAATAGGGGGAACAGAGGTTCTAATGCCTCCCCCCCGTTAGTTGATATAAATGGGATTTTCATGCAGAATTAAGTTTTCGTTCAAAATTTAGATTAGGATCATTCTGATGAGGCGATTCCGTGACTGTTATTAGGTGTTCATTGGATAAGTATAAATAGGGGGAACAGGGGTTCTAATGCCCCTCCCCCGTTAGTTGATATAAATGGGATTTTCATGCAGAATTAATTTTTCGTTCAAAATTTAGATTAGGATCATTCTGATGAGGCGATTCCGTGACTGTTATTAGGTGTTCATTGAATAAGTATAAATCGGGGGAACAAGGGTTCTAATCCCCCCCCCCCGTTAGTTGATATAAATGGGATTTTCATGCAGAATTATGTTTTCGTTCAAAATTTAGATTAGGATCATTCTGATGAGGCGATTCCGTGACTGTTATTAGGTGTTCATTGAATAAGTATAAATAGGGGGAACAGGGGTTCTAATGCCCCCCCCCCTTAATTTATATAAATGGGTTTTTCAAGCAGAATTTTCAGATTTCGTTCAAATCTCTGAATAGTTTTGGAAGTTTAATGGTTAAGTATAAAAGAGGGGGATAACTCCTTTTAAATTATATAAATGCTAAATGGGTTTTTATTAAGAATTATCTAACTTGCTCTGAATTTTGGATATAGATTTTTTATATGATAAAGCATGTCTTTGATAGTATAGGAAGTTCAATGATTAAGTATAAAAAAAGAGGAAAGGGGAGAGCTGTTCCCCTTCTTAATTTTTTTTTCGAACGGAATTAACCCTTGAAAATATAAGGCTTTAATGTACAATTAGTATTTGTAGCCTGTGAGCTCAATGCCATCAGTTTAGCTGGGCAGTATTCTTTATTTTGAAACCTTTGGGGAGATTCGGCCTCTTTTACAAGACCCCCATTGATGTGAATCCCATCCACTCGATGGTTGCACCAAAACTGAATCAGCTCACTGCACGTTTGGGAGTACTTTTTTGTGTGCACTTGTTCATGTGTGATTTCCGTAGCACTATGCTTCGTATCTCTATGTTCTGTAGATCCATCCTCAACTTCGTTCAGAAATTGGAATTGTGTAGTCCATAATTGATGCTTTTCAGTCATTGCTGCCTGATTGAGAAAGATTGCGCAGCATTTGTCTTAATAATATTTACCGATTTCAGTCAGTGAGCATTTTCTTTCTGCTGCTATCTGGATGCATCTATATATACCTTGATTCTTTCCACTGCGTTAAATACGTTATTCTGTATGCTGTGATACACAAACAATTTCAGTGACTTGATTTTAACTATGCAATTTTGGACACCGAAATACCTTTTTTCCTTTTTGACAGTCTAGTACTTACTTCTTTACTTTAGCAAGTCTTATAAACGTGTGAAAGCAAAAAACATCAAGAAAATCGATTATCACAAATTATTTAGATTACATTGTTAACGAACTGGTTATAAATTTATTTGATGTCCGCCATGTAGTATAGTCTATTGCCAAAAAATTTCACATATCAGATGTTTTCCGTGAACATTAATCCGTGAGTGATGTTCTTACTTTTTATCTGGTATATATAACTATAACTCGAACAATATATTGTATTTTGATAGTAATTTTATTGATTTTTCTATTGTTTGTACCAGCTGCTTATTTTTAAATATTCCGAAATACTTCGTAACTCAGTTTTTGAAAAATATTCCATATATGTTTTGATTAACATTTTAATTCCATTTGTACCTGAAAACATAAAAATCCCCTTTCTTACACAGGTAGATTTCGTGCCCCGTATATGGGGGCTTACATGATCAGTAAAAGTGCTGCTGTGGCATTTACTGAAGTATTATGCCAAGAAATGAGGGATTTTGGTGTGCGTGTCATATCTATCGAACCAGAATTCTTTAGGTAAGTAAAGGTTTAGACTGTTTGGGGTCTGGTATTTTATTACTTTGAAATAATCCTTTACATTAACAATTATTTTATCTTAACAGCTATTTTACTCGGTTTAATTAATTCAATGTGTTTTTTTTTTTTTTTTTTTTTGTTAATATGGAATTTTGTAATCAAATTTTAATTTAAATCCTTATATGTTAGAATTAAAAAAAGTAAGTTGCCGTGAGTTTTTCTCATGACTGTACAACATTTTAAGTTCTTATAACTTAATTATAAATTAATATATTGATTTCAAGAATTTTAACAAACAACGGGTGCAATGGTATGCAACAAACGGAATGGTATGCAACAACGGTCAGAAATATTCTTTGTAATTCTTACCATTGTAAACGAATTCAATCAACTATGAATTTAATTATGTACTTATAAAAACTCGTCAATATATGACAAATGTCTTTGAATCTTCAAAAATGTAACAATTTAAAAAAAAATTGTAAATTAAAAATGAAGACTATATTGTTTTTTAATTACATTTTTATTCTTTAATAATTTAACATTTGTTAATTTACAATTATGCGTTTAAAAATTAATTTAGAAATCCTATAAAAATAACTCATATAATGTTTCCTTTTTTCTAAGTTGCCTTATCTTTAAATAAAAGGAAAAAAGAACAATGTATATATCTTTTTTCAATAAAATCCCCTGCTTGCGCTTTCTATCAAGCATTGGAAAAGAACAAGAAAATCAGTGAAACTTTCATAATCACCAAAATATAGCATAGCTGGATCACCTGTTAGTGATTTACACTAAAATCTAATCAGCAACATATTAGATCAATATCTAACTGAGTATAAAGTTTAATGGGATTCCGCGAATTATTTTTTGAGGAAAAGCTATTTCAAAAATCTTGAAAAACTCCAAATAACTGAACCGCCTTTTGAACATTGACACAAAAGCCTAATCAGAAAGAACTTATGATGACATCTAACTGAATATAAAGTTTGATGAAATTCTGTAAATTAATTTTGGAGATAAAGCTAATGCAAAAATCGTGAAAAATTCTGAATAACAGAGCCGCGTATTGGGTCACTAACACAAAAGTCTAATCAGCAGCAATTTGTACCAACGTCTAGCTTAATCTGAAGTAAGATGGAAATTCGTGCATTTGTTCTTCAAATACAGCTATTGCAGAAATTGTGAAAAATGCCAAATAGCAGCCGTACCTGTTGGGTGATTTACACAAAAACACAATCAACATCAACGTTTATCAACGTATACCTTCATTTGAAGTTTTATGAAAATCCGTGCATAAAATTCTGAGATAGAGCTGCTAGAAAAATCAAGAAAATTTCAGTATAGCAGCGCAGTTTTGGGCAATATGCATCAAGAACAAATCAACACAAGTTTCTATCAAGGTCTAACTGAATCTGAAGTTTTGTGAAATTCCATGCATTTTTTCTTGAGATAGAGCGTCGGAAATTTCTTGTGACATCCAGAGATATTCATATACTCAGACAGAGTGACAGAATGACATTTTCTAAAAACCATCAAATCACGTTGAAGCCCTTCTAAAACGTATAAATCCATCGAAAATTGGAAGTCAAAATTTTTCTCCAATCCAGCTTGTAAAGATAAAAGAAAGTGAAAATAGATCATTTTAGTCGATTTTCCACATTCCGGAAAATCTCTTTAAAAAAATACAGAAAACAGCATAGCATTTCTGCAACTAATTTTATGTGATTTTCTTGCATCTGATAAATCGCATGGTACAATACAGGGTGCCCATTGAAGATCTCTGGGTTTTTGAAGAATTTTTTTTTTTAATACAAAAAAAAAAAAAAAAAAAAAAAAAAAAGCTAATATTACGTATGCGTACTTAAAGATAAATGTGTCAAAGGTTTTTACCGCTCAGTAGCTCTCAATGTGTGCTCCTTTGGTGGCACGACACACATTCAAAGGGTTATTCAATCTCTTCCCATCTCTGGACAACATGTCTGGAGTGATGACTATCACACAATTAATTATCCTTTACTTGAGATGGTTTACATCTTGGATTTTCATGGTATAAACAAGATATTTTACATCCCTCTTGAAAAAAATAAGAATTCATGAAGTCAGGCCTATTTCCCGTTTCTTTAAACGCACTAGCCACTAACGAGTGGTTTTGTTCGTAAACGTATTACCATCATACTCGTGCTGAAAATTTCGCTGCACAATGGTAACAGACCTAGTATCTGCAAACCAGATAACATACTGAGCGTTTTGTTGTGGCGGCGCTATCACACTGCATTAACTGGATGGAATGATGGAATGAGCGCCTGACCGTTATTTCATAATCAAGACGGTTAACGCTATCTAGTATTGTAAAAACAAATTGAAACTGGTGCGAATAAAATTTGGTGAGCTACTGATTTCTTCAAAATTAACTAACTTGATCTAACTCATACCGTTAACTCGATGTGGAGTTCTTTTATGGGTATCCTCTATAATGAATGTAAAGATAGAAAGGCATAAACATTTATAATTTTAATCGATAATTCACATTTTAACAACAGAACATATGTTTTTAATTCATATCGCGAAAAGAAATTAACGACCCTAATAATCCAGCAAGCAACGTGACAATTCTGCAACCATTTTTTTTTTTTCATATGATTTTATTCTATGTAATAGATCAGATGGTACAATGTAATGAATATAAAGATAGAATAAAATAAAATTTATAATTTAAATCGTTACTCCACATTTTAACAATAGAAAATACCTTTTTCATTCATGTAGAGAAAATAAAAAAAAGTATTAAGGACTCTAATAATCCAGCACTCAACATAGCATTTTTGTAACTAAATTTTGACTATGATGTCTTTATATGTGAAAGATCACATCGATCAATATTATGAAACTATCAGTTATTTGGCGCACCAGAGGCATCATGATGCTGTCTTAACAACATCCCACAGCGCATAGCAATATTAAATTAATGGAAATGTGGTTACTGATGATATACAAACCCTGCGTCAGTCATCAGTAATCACCTTGCCGTTATCTTTACAATACAGTGGGTTTTGCGAGTATCATCCTCTGCTAACGCATCAACTGACTTGCAGTTTCGATATATGGCACCATATATTCTACAACGTAATGTACTAGAAACATTGACGATAAAATTGGTTTTAGAGATGTGACACTGCTTGTCGCATTCTAAGAAAAGAAATACACTACTCTTATAAAAAGAAATTTTGAAGTAATCATCTTTAATAATAATAATAAAAAAAACTACGTGTTTCTGACGATAGGCTTTTTATCTAATCGTTGCCTCAGATTAATTTTAGATAATGGAATATTTCAAGTTATTCAGATAATTAATGGCTCGAAAAGTATTTGTCAGACAATTGTTAGACAAACTAAGGTAAAAAACTGTATTTTCTTTGATATAAATTGAAATCAAGTGATTATGCCTTTTTATTGAGTTTTAAAAATTACCAAATTTCACAATGGATTACCTTAGCGGAACCTTCATACGAAAAAGAAAAAAATACATATAACAGTAATGTGTTCTGGCATCTATATTGCGTATAGCGCGAGTCTCAATTTATAGTAGCCTTACTATTCTATCAAAATATAAAAATGATTTATGATATCACAGGTACATCATTTTTATTTAATTTTCGATAAATACTGGATTCGTCTGATTTTTTTTAATTAAAGTTATGCTTTTTAAATAAAGTGGGTAAAAATTTATTTTTATAGTCAAATTAATCCAATATGAATGACGATAATGAGAACAATATTTGGGAATTTGTCACATCCCCAAGCTAACATAAAAATACTCTATTTTCTGATTATTAATATAATAAACGTAGTCTTTTTTAGTTTGTTTGTTCTAGCTCTGTATTTTAAATTATTTCGGAAAAAATGACTTGATGAATCATTAATCCGTTGTCCTCTCCTTTCCTTTCTTTCTTTTTTTCAAACGTAATTACTTCTCAAACACAGCATAATTTTTACCTTTACATCGTTAAAGAAGGAAGATTTACAATCAAATGTAAAGCGTTTGAAAACTCTATTTCAATTTACTGACTTTTTATGATTAAGAAACTAAATGACTCAATTACGGTTTGGTTTGGTTTATTTTTGTCGTCCGATTATCTACACTAGGGATATAGGACCAGGGGGAATGCCCTTCGTGGGAGTCTTTCTAAGGGAACCTAACCCGTATTTACGCAAAGTTCGAAGAAAACCACGAAAACTCCGAACGGTTAGGCCGACAGCCGCGATTGGGTTCGAACCCAGCACCTGCCGTCTACCAGTTGAGAGGTCAGAACCTCTCGGCTACTGGTAGGGCCACTCAATTACGGAATAAAATTATATGAATATTTTATCAATCGTTTAAAACTTTAAGGTAAAACCACGATTTATATACACTGTCCAGGCAGGGATATTTACGCTAGTTAAAACAATAATTAATCAAAAAAAAAAAAAAAAAAAAAAAAAAAAGAAAAAAAGAAAAGACAGAAAGAAATTTCAATAAGGTTGTCACAAAGATCACTTGTTTAGAGTTTCCGTATATAAAACCTTTTAAAATATTCTAAAGACAATATTTCTGTTAAGTATATGCCGTGTAAAATTGTGCGAATATAAATTATACATTCATTTAATTTTTATTATATGCTTTTTTGTTTTAACTACACATTTATTTATTTATTTATTTTGTTTTAAAACATTGATTAATTCATTAATTTAACCATTTTATTTATTTATTAAATTGTTTATTCATTAATTAAATTATTTATTAAATGAATTATATATTTATTTAATTATACATATCATCTATTAGTTTTAGTTACATTTGTTATTTTGGAGTAAAATATTTCTCAATATTTCATTCATCATAAATAATTCCAATGAAATATCAACATTGGTAAAATTTTGATTGTACAGTGCTATTATTTCCAATGAAATGCAATTAGTAAAAATATTTTTTCTTTATATTGGAGATAGTTGCACTGAAAGTCCGATAGACCAATTTGCCAAAATATTATTTTTATTTTAAAAATATCTGCATTGAAATGTTGAAATATTTCCTTGCAATTTTGGTGTAATATTATCAAAGTATAAACAGTTTAATTTAATGCGGTATTCCATGCCAGTATGTAAACAATGTATAGCCAACGTAAAAATATTACGTAATGGATTTCTGCTACTGGAAATTGTTTTAATTATGTAACTTATTTATTTATTAACTGTTTGGAAAATAAATGTTATCCTTGGTAAAGAACTGGGAAATCTGAAGTATGTCTGAATGTTTTTATTGGTTGAATTCCGCAACTTAGTTTATTCATTTTCTAATTGGCCCATAATTATTCCATTTTTAATGTCCAAAAATGGAATACTTCTGTTGCCACTAGAACAAAAAAAAAAAAAAAAAAAAAGAAAAAAAGAAAAGAAAGAAAGAAAAATTAAAAAAAATTAATAATTTAAAAACAAATTGTGATTTCAAACAAATATCATTTAAAAGTGCATTTTTTCTCTACCCAACCGTGTAAAAATTTAGGATGCTCGATTTTTAGAAGTTTAAAAATTTGCAGTTCCAAAAATTGTAAAACTGAAATTTCATTTAAAATTTGTTCACGATCGGTCCAAGAATATTAATGTTTAATCCAATAAACGTCGTACGTAATATGAGGCATTCAGAAGTCAGTCTGATTAACTTCATTCAATAAAAATGCACATTTTAAACAGTTAAAGTAATATATTTATAAACTGCTGTTTTTTTTTCATTAATTTAGAAATATTAATGTTTAATGCATGGTGTACGTATTATAGGAGTTGTTATGATCATTATAAAAATGGTGTTTAAAATTATTATTAAATTAGCTATAGAATTTATTTTTAAGTCTTTAAAATTTTAATCTTTGAAAACATCATGTTCCAAAAAAGTCATTGTAATTTGTTAAATTACAATTTTGTTTTTAATTTATTTATTTATTTTCTAGAACTCCGATGTGCTCTGAAGAATATTTTAAGAATGTCATGAAAGATTCGTTTTCTGAAATCGAGGAAGAAGTAATGTCAGCGTATGGTAAAAACTACATTGAAAAGGCCGAGGACATATACAGGAATGTTATGATAAACCATTCTCCAAATGTCAAACTTGTTTATGATGCCATAGAAGCGGCCGTTACACTTCAGAATCCATGTGACATATACAGGCCTGTAAGAAACATTTATATGAAATGCTTGCTTATGGTAGGAGAAAGAGTCCCTCTTGTTTTACATCAAGTAGCTTTCAGGATGGCGCTCTCAATAGCAGGATTGCCTTCTCCTAAAAAGGGTTTAAATGTACTTTCTGGAACATTTAAAATGTAGACATGTTAACATGTAGCTTACCTGAAATCATACCAGACCATCACTTTTTTTTTCTTTAGTAAAAAATCCAACATTGCCATCGTCGCATTTGTAAATGCTTCTTTTTTTATGTGACAGGTGATCATTTCGGCGACGGGTATGGAGAAACAGTGCTATTACCCCCGACTTATCTTGGGGCAGACGGTTAAGTGGTTAAGAAAACTATTTCATACAAAAATATGAAAATTGGTATCATTATCGAGAAATATTTGATAAAAAACATGAAATACATAGTTTTGCATGAAATTTTAAAATCGAAGAATTATTTTAAGAAATAATTAGTCTCAAAGGTGATCAACATAATTTCATTTCAAAATTTATGTGTTGCTGCAAAAAATTATGCATCGGAATTTAAATATTTCTTCTCTGATTACACATTACTGATTCGGTGTGTGAAGACTACATTTGTTTTATTTATTTGACTAAATTTTTGAGGGATTTTCTGATTTTTTTAATTAAAGTTTTCAGCATTTCAGAAGGTTTTTTAATATTTTAGAAAGGATTACTATTTTCAAATGTTATTTTCAACGATTTTTTTTCATAGGAAAGCTGAGAATGATTTTACTTTTTAAACCGGCTTTACCGGCTAGTTTTTACTTTTTAAATTTTGGTTATATTTAAATCTTAATCTGAATCCTAATCTGAATTATATTTTAATCTGAAACCAAAATCGAAAAACTAAAGACTAACCCAGTTGTAGATCGTCTTCAGCCATACTAAGTAAAAAAATCATGTAAAAATATTTTAATTTGATGGAGATATTTGAAAATAATGCCTACCCCCCCCCCCCCCCCATAGACTTAACTTAACTTTATTATCCGGATCTTTTTGAATGACCAGTGTGGGCTCTTAAGTAGAAAATAGTGCAGTTAAAATATTGCAACCAGGTAACAGTTGTGTTTGCAAAATGGCCATTGAGCTTACCACAGTCTGAAAGAGTTTTTCGCATTTCCTTAAAAAGAAGATTTTTGAGTTATGACATTTTTCCAGCAAGGGTGTGATATGAGGACATAATTTTCAAAACTCTCCTCATACAAAATGTAAAAAATCGAGGGTTTTTTTTTATCAACCTAGTATATTGGTAAATCTGCATCGTATAAATACAATAATCAGAAAATTATCCAATTTTATTCTGTATTTCTGATGTTGTAAAATCTTGGCTTACAACGAAAATTAATGCTTGTGTTCAGTAGATTTTAGCAATTTTCGATTTTTTTTTAAATTATTATTAACAAAACTCCCGCTGTTAAATGATTATTATATTTTTGTCCTCATGTATTTAATTATGTTTTTTCTCATGTATGTTATGATTTTGTTTTTCAAAACTCCTGTTAGTATATGATTATTATGTTTTTGTCCACATGATGTTTATTATGTTTTGTCCTCATGTATGTTGTTATCTTTGTGTCCACATGATGTTTATTATGTTTTGTCCTCATGTATGTTGTTATCTTTTTGTCCACATGATGTTTATTATGTTTTGTCCTCATGTATGTTGTTATCTTTTTGTCCTCTCTAGAAAAGCTTACCAGTTTTACCAAAAGTTTTTTTTAGCTAAAAGCTACCTTTTTATCATTTCTCTTCGTTACTTTTTACTTTTTTAAGAGAAGACGAACTAACCATAGGGAAGAAGAGAATTTAATGATATTTTTAATGAATGAAAATTTTTAATGAAATATATGCTATATGCATTTTGAATTTCGTTAATTTTAAATGTAAATAAAAAAAATCACTAGCTTAAATTTATGCAAAAGTGTCCTTTAACTGGTTCTTTGGGCGACATAAAAAAACATGGCAAATCATGTGTTCGATGGACAGACAGATCTCAAAATTTATGATATTTCTATCATTTTTATGTGATTCTTTTTTCTTATTTGTTAAATAATACAACAGTTAATGTACAAATTAATAAGTATTTAATTAAATGCACTTTATTTATATGAAACAAATTTTCACTTTATAAATCCTTATACATTTTGTGCATATGTTTATGATCTGAACTGATAAAAATTTGTACAATTTTGAGAAAAATAAAAAATGCAATAGTATTTTCTTACATTCTCATGTTAAGTTATTAATAATATTTTATTTTGCACAATATTTTGATTTTTAATTTTCTAATATGCTTTTGTTTAGCAATATTTTTTGTTCCCATTTAAAACCATAAAACAATCCATTAGCTGGGAATCATGGGAAACTAGTTGCTGAAAAATTTCAACAAATGTTTCTAAAAACTGTCAGAAAGTCTTCTTTTTTGAAAATATTTCTAAGGATATGTTTTTTTAGAATGTATCAACAGAAATGGCGTTATATAACACTTAATAGGAATTTTATTGTGCAAACAGCAATTTCCCTATTTTTATATAATCACCCACGGATTCTTATATTTATTTGAAAAACCTAAAACTAAGCCCTGAAAATTTATGGAACTTTAACGTGACGTTATTACCCCCGGTTTGTCTGACCCTCTGGCCGCTTTCTAACTTTCGTAAATTTCATGGCAATCCAAGTATCCATGAAATTTTTGGACTTTATTGACATTTACCTTAGCACGAATACCTATTGAAAATGAAGTTTCTACCATGATCAGTTTATTTATAGGGATAGTCAAAATTTTTCTGTACATTACGGCATTATGGGAAAAAATAGTTTCAAATGAATTTTAAAGATGTTACACCCTGTGAAACATTTTCAAATTTATATGCATCTACAAAGTGCACTAAAATTTGCATTTTGTAAAGTATGCAGTGAAAAGGACACTTATTATTCATTTACGCGGTCACACAGAAGAATTCCATTGCATAAGAATAAAGGCAGGAACAGTTTGCGACACATTTTAATTATGGTAAACGATTTCATCTGTAATCAAATTGATATACTTTGCTGAGGCTTAATGTGAGTTATTTCATGCATAATACGAAGTGCATAGCATTTACAGGGACACACAAAATATTTTAAATCGTATGTATTCTATCCAAAGTGCTGTATATGATGGATGATGACTGTTGCATGGATGAAATGCATTTTGAATTATGATATGTACTTTTAAGTTTCATTAAATGAATTCATATTAAATGGTGTGTATAAATGCTAATACTTACACAATTTAGACATTCCGGGTTACACAAAAGATCTTGGAAAGATTACTGAATGTGGGCGTAATTTACTTAAAGATGGTTTTTAAAAAAAATGTGCATTTTTATTTTGAACTGCATTCAGTAAACTAAGAAATGTTTGTAGTATATAAATAAATGATATACAGGGTCACGCAAAGAACTGGATACATGGTGGTCTACGGATGATAATTTTTAAAAATGTAATTTAAGTAGTAATAAGAAATATTTTTGTTTGAACTAAAGTTTAGAAAAATACTTTCGGATATTAAAGGTACTAGATAAACTACAGGGCTGAACAAAAGTATTCAAGAATGTTTTTATCTATTAGTATATGTCGCTGAAAGGAAAATTTAAACCAGCAAAAAAATCGGCAAGAAAGGATCATCATAAAATTTTTACTATATATCGCTATAAAAAATTAATTACATGCTTTTAATCAACGAATTCATTTGTTTGATTGATTAATTAATTCTTCTTTAAATGTTATGTGAACGAAGTCACGGGTAACAACTAGTCTCAACATAAGGGAGAATGTAATAGTATTACTTTCGAAGTCTACCCAAAGAATGCTTATTTTTAAAAAAGGCAACCAAATGTTCACTATTTCCAAGGAACGTTCAAGGATTTTGTTGTTGTTGTTGCTGCTGTTGTCGTTGTTGATGTTGTTTGTCGTGTAACGTATTAGAAATAAAGATCAATTATGCCTCTTATTATATTATGGTTGTAAATATATTTAAATTATTTACATAAGTATTAATAAATATCAATATAATCAATATTTAATGAATTGATAATGTAATCAATATTATTTTAACGATAAAACATCTATTTTTTTATCATTTTATTCATTCATATTGAAAACGTTATACGCGTACTTTGAATCTTTACACAATAAATACAAAAAAAGAAGCACTTGCAAGGAAATACATTTATTAAGAATGCATTGAGTAATACAGGTCGTTTCCCATCACGTAACACGAATTGCCATCTTCATCAATAGAACTTTTTCAGCCCTTCCTGCAGACGCCTTTTACACACTTGAGACCAG
Source organism: Maratus speculifer (assembly GCA_964019185.1). Lineage (NCBI taxonomy): Eukaryota > Metazoa > Arthropoda > Arachnida > Araneae > Salticidae > Maratus > Maratus speculifer. The sequence continues at coordinate 305,775,976 of OZ025292.1, read as the reverse complement.
AGCAACAGTGAATGTTATCGCATTTTATACCTTTTTCAGCGCAATACCTAAAAAATTAAAAATAGAAAAACCATTTGTAAGATATCTTGATTAAATTTTTAATATGTGAATTATCACTTGTTACATAAGCGTAGAACCAATGAAAAATGTCCAAGCCGGCGATCGAACCCGGAATCCTTAGAATAGCACTCCAAGTGCTCTACCATTTAAGCTACGAGGACGCTCCCTGAATTGTAAAATTTTCATCTTGTTGTTCCTACGCTTAGTTAGCAAGTGATAATTCACGTATTAAATATTCAATAATTTCAAGAGTAATTTCACAGCTGAAAATTTAAATACATTTTCACCGATACTGGGTTTGTTTGTGTCTCATGTTATGCCGCAAGATTGTGTGCAAGATCTTGTGCTGCGGACCAGCCTTACCAACATATGAAAGTAAAAAAAGCTAAGCTGGGCATCGTCCTTGTTGCTTGAATGATATAGCACTTGGAGCGCTATTCCAGGGGTTCCGGGTTCAATACCCGGCTTGGATATTTTTCATCATGTTTGTTCTGAGCTTAGTAAGCAAATGATAATTCACATATTAATTACTCAACAATTCAAAGCTGGAAAATTAACCCATTAATGCTCAAATTATTCTCTTTATTGAAAATGAAATTCTGGGTTTCCCACCACTTTTAAAAAACGAATAACTTTTATCATACTTTATTGGGGAATTTGCTTTGTGAAAAATAATGCTTATTTATCTTTCTATTTACTGGTGTGAAAAGTGCTTTATGGCCTTCTTTAAAATCGTCCCTAAAAAGGGACGCTAGGTATTAATGAGTTAAATATTTAGATTATTTTTGCCATACAAGTTTTTTTTTTAATTCTATGTAAGCCGGTGTGAAAAATGTTAAAAAGCACTTAAAACAATTAAAACTTGTATAGTGGTTTAAGAAGTGTTTCTATCTTATTCAATTTACTAACTAAAAATTTGTAATAACGTTACACGTTGTTATATATATTACAAATTTAAAATTTTTTCGCCAAAACTAACCTTTATACTATCTTAATTTTCTTATAATAATATTCCGTACTTACTTCAAATTATTAAATTAAAATCTTGTTTCTAAATCTAATCTGTTAATCCTTATGCAGACGATATAAATTCTTAATTTGCCTTAAAAAACATTATTCCAGTATGCGTAAATTTAAAAAGATGGCTCTAAATTAAAAATATTCTTAATTAAAACTTTATTTCTTAATATTCCAAATAAAACTAATTTCTTCTATGTTTTTATCAACCCTTTTTAAGAAAGTCTTATTAAATTTATTCCAAAACCATACCTTTCAAAAAATATCATTATTTTATTTTATCTATTTATTTATTTTTCCTACGTCAACATTTGATGTGTGCATATTAATAAATTCATTTCTTTTCTTTTTCTCTTAAAATTAATCATTTATAAAAATCGTCTGCGTAAGATATTTAAAATTCTGAGTCAATTATAAATTGATTAAATAATATTTTTTTTTAATAAATTTATCGTCTGTTTAAAAATAGCCTCGTAGCTGGACAAGAATTCTGTTTACATAAAAGAATGATGGTTTGAGGTTACAGAATGTTCCAGTACTTTCTTTTTTAGTTTAGAAGGTGGAAGTCTCGAGATGAGAGAGAAGATTTCTTGGGTTGCTTCTTCGATGAGGACAGCTCGCTGAAATAATGCTGGAATTTTTGCAAAAGGAGCTTTTCCTTCCTCATTATTACGAATTTAATAAATGAATTTACAGCAGCCCATGACTAATTATTGGATCTTCTACATTTATTATTTTATTTTGTTTTTTCCCTCGCTTGCCATGACTGCGTGTTTCTTTTTAACCAGTGGAAATAATTCGAGTTCTCCTTAAATCGTCACATATATTACGTTTATTGATAAAGGAAAAATGTTAATGAAAGCATAAAGTAAAAGTATCTTCAAATATAATTAACTCATTATGCTATTTTAATCTCGAATGGTATACGTGAAATTCTACGCATTTTTGAAAAGTAATGAATTATGCTTTCCTATTTAAGATTGAAAAGTAAATTATCTATCGAATATTTCTCAAAAAACACGGATATGGAATATAACGGAGTGGATAGGTTTTACTTACCCACGTTCTTCAGGTGCAGCATTTCCATTTATTTCTGTAAAAAAGAAAAAATACTGGAAATGGAAATGTTAAAATATATATATATATTTTACTGCTTTCAATAACTTTTTAAAGTTTATTTTCTGTACTGAAACAATTTAGCACTCTGTAAAAAAATAAAGTTTCATAATAAATCAAAGATAATAATAATAATAATATTTATTAACATGAATTAAAAATTATTAAAAGATCCTCCAAGTTCCCCATGATTCGAAAAAAAAATTTTTTTTTAGAAGACTCGGAAACCAATATATTTTCAAGACATAAAGAGCCAAACGCATTAAAACGCGTTGTATAAAATTAGTTTTTTTTTCCTCCATCGCTGTTTTCTGGGATTGTTTTCTAGTGGCTTTCTACTGTATTAATTATTTTTCTCCAAACAGAATTCTGGTTTTTAGGATACTTTTAAATAAATATTTTTATTTAATTACCATTTAGTTATATTATTATTATTATTTAATAATTATTTACAGCTGTGAAACTGAATTTCTATATACAAGAGTAATTAAATAATATTCATGTTAATGTTAATGTTAACTTATAATATGTTGTCAGTAAAACATATTTGTTGAACATGAAAATGTTTACTTGAGAATTGATAGAATTAAGAAAGTCCACATAATAGATCTCAAAACTGATTACTGTACCATACAAAATACTCGGAACAGTTTCCAAAAATTGATGACTGTGAAAAAAAAATGATTATATAATTTTAGTTTCAAAAGTAAGTTATTTCTTCATATTTTAAGATAAATAAGACTTTTTCAGAATCGTAGTTTTTTTTCATCCAATACTACGTTGTATATATATAATTATATTATATATACAGGGTGTCCGAAAAGTCTGGAAACGGTCGAATAACTCGAGAAATACATATGAGATTGAAAAACGTAAATATACGTGTTAAATATTTTTAAATAAGCTACTCTGTGATACCAAATTTGACTTTCGAAACCGACCTCCTGGGGGTCAGAGGGGGTCCAACTTTGAAATCTTAAATTATAACCCCCATTTTTTATTGCAGATTCGGATTCTACGGACAAAAATACGTAACTTTTGTATTTGATGTTTATTTCAAATCTTCGTTTATCACGGTATAATCGAGCATATTAAATCGATACATATTCCCGCTTTTCCAACGGGATTTTCCCTAATCGAAACTGATTGGGCAGAATTTTTGACGTCAAATTCCTCGTCTTTTGTAGGAATAGCGTTTCCTGAAAATCACCCGTGGCGATTATTTCAATAGTGCTACACTGTTAAAAATTTGACCCATTTGCTTCAGCGTCACTCGACAGCTATTATAGAATATCTCTTTTGTGACCAATGAGAATGCTCCATAACACAGTAAAGTAATCGTTTTCTATAAAAGCGGTGGAGTGACGATGCAGCAAAAGGGTCAATTTTTTTTTCAGTGTACTTTACTGTGTTATGGAACATTCTCATTGGTCATGAAAGAGATATTCTATAAAAGCTGTGGAGTGACGCTACAGCAAATGGATCAAATTTTTAACAGCGAAGCTTTATCGAAATAATCGCCACGGGTGATTTTCAAGAAACGCTATTCATGCAAAAGACGAGGAATTTGATGTCATAAATTCTCCCCAATTAGTTTCGATTAGGGAAAATCCCGTTGGAAAAGCGGGAATATGTATCGATTTAATATGCTCGATTACACCGTGATAAACGAGGATTCGAAATAAACATCAAATACAAAAGTTACGTATTTTTGTCCGTAGAATCCGAATCTGCAATAAAAAATGGGGGTTATAATTTAAGATTTCAAAGTTGGACCCTCTCTGACCCCCAGGGGGTCGGTTACGAAGGTCAAATTTGGTATCACTGAGTAGCTTATTTAAAAATATTTAACACGTATATTTACGTTTATCAATCTCATATGTATTTCTCGAGTTATTCGACCGTTTCCAGACTTTTCGGACACCCTGTATATAATATAATATATAATATAATATATATTATATTATATATATATAATTACAGTGGAATTCAAATGATACAGTAGAACTTCCGTAAACCAAAATTGATTGAACCTATTTTATTTTCGAAAGTTAAACTTGATTACATGCGAGATTACCAAATTTTCAGGATTACAGAATGAATCCCGACAAAAACGCGTTGAAGTTAGAATTATAACAGATGTTAATTTTCCAAGTGAGTAAAAAAAAAAAAATTCGAACCAGGTGTGTATTAGGTGAAGCCGCCAGCGCTCTGCTAACTCAGCCATCCCGGACGAATACTGGAGGACTGATTCACCCAGCTAACCATAGCGGCCACACAATCTGGTCTGATACTTAGGATCAACTAGATAGAATTAATTGAAGGTTAATATATGGGATTTCAGAAAATGCTGCATACGAAATTATACTAAATTAGTTTATAACACGTTATTTAATCGGTAAATAAATAATAACATATGTTAATTTCCCAAGTGAGTGAATATAAAATAAAATAACATGCGTAATATGAACGTTTGGGAAAAATTAAATGACGGCATTTCACACAATGCGAAAACTAAGAATATTTTTGTTTATTTGTTTCGAAAAAAGTTCGGGTAGAATCAAAATACATAAACGATCGAATAAAACTGTTTTTATTGTTTTAAAATTTTCTTACACCTTTTAGAAAGAAAAATTTATATATCATTACAAGGTGTAGATTTGTTATATTTGAATGAAAGTTTTGTTATTTTCCCACTTGTCGTGAAATTTTTAAGTTGATATGTTAATACACATCTATCACACATACGTATATGTTTGTATTAAAAACAATATTATTTGTATATAAAAGTATCGAGGACACAAAGTTCCCCCAGTTTTCTTAAAAAAAAAAAAAAAAAAAAAAAAAAAAAAAAAAAATTACATGAATTTTTTTTTTTTATTTAAAATGTCGTTAAAATAATGACTATGTCTTAAATGAAACAAGAAACATATAGATATAATTTTTTTTTTCACAAAATGAAGCTTTGAAGTAATGGCTGTTATGGAAATGACTTCTTGTGAAAATATATTGTTCTTCATGATGAAGAAAAGAATGCTTTTACACCATTCCTTCTATTTAAATTGTTATAAGTCAAAAATCGTTAAAGATAATTAGTTCAAACTTGGAACATGTATTTTTTAATTGTTTTGCTGTAATTTGAATTCAGAAAATTTAAAAAAAAAATATTTACTTTAAAAAAAGTTAAATATTTTTAATTATTATTTAATTTAATATTTTAAAAATTGCTGAATCAAAATTAAAGCATGTGTATTTCTGTTTATTTATATAAAAAAAATCCTTTAGATTCTGCAAACAATATTTTTAGTTATAACGGTTTTAAATTAACTCATTTTTTAATAAACTTAATTTTTAAAACTGTTTATTTATTTATTTATGTTATTATTATTATTGAGATGTTTATCATGTGGTTTTGTTTACAAATAATGTAGTTAGCCATTGCAAAAATTTTCAAAATTTTAGCTCAATAAATAAAAATGATTTTAAAATGTGTTTAGGATTCCCCTTAACTTACCTTCTGCGGCATATGTGTCCGCCATTGAAACAAAGACAAATGCTACAAGAAGCAAAGAAATCACTGTGGTTGCTTTCATGATAGTGGCTTATTTTCTCTAAAAAGAAAAGATATTATAACATTAAACATTAAATATTAAAACAATATTATTTGGGACACAAAAATCTTCAAGTTTTCTAAAAAATATTATTACATAAAAAAATTATTTGGATTTCTCTACTTAAAATAATATTTAAATCATGTTTCTGTGTTAATTGAAAAAGAAAATATTTATTTATTTAATACAACGTTAATTTAATAAAATAATTATTAAGTTAATTATTGTCAAAAAGAACTTGCTAGATATGAATGTGTCATTTTAAATATAATATTAACAAGGAGGAAACAGTATGCGACGAGCATAGCATATAAAACACATTCAAAAATATTCAGAATAATGTAACAAAATTTATACGTTAATAAATGGAAATGTGCTCCAATTCTTTTGTCTACCATGCCCCAGTATCTAATCAATAGAATTTATACACATCAAGCGATATAGTAGAGTTAAAAAAATAAATATGTTTTAAAATGCATACTGCAACAAAAACGTAATTACAGTAATTATCGCTCGTAGGAAAAAAAAAATTCTATGCGAACCATATTCTAAAGTAAGCATATTAAAGTACATTTCAGTGCTGTAGAATATCAATTTCAATATGTATAGAATAGTCTTACATCATTTGAAATTTTTTGCAAAAAATTTTCCAGATAGATCATAATATCTGTGGCTTCAGGTAATAACCAGGTAAGGCACATTTTTGAAAAAATTCAGATAATTTGGGAAAATGTAGCTTTAAAAGTACTTTCATCTGACATAATACTGAAAAATGAAAATTGAATACTTCACGGCATAGGGCGACTATAAAATTTCATTTAAAAATTGACAAAAAAAGAAAAAAAAAACAGTAATAAAAGGGTAATAAAAGGGTAAGTGCATAACATAACGGTAATAAACAGGTATGATTTCTATTTATTTTTTTAAATCGTCTATAATTATACAAATAACATTAAATGGCTAGTATAACTTATACACATCTCCAAATAATTAAATTAACGTTAATAAACTATAAAAATTACCTGTCTGTGGCGGAAAACTGCAACCAGCTACACTGTAAAAAAAAGTCAGATGTTTCTGAATATATAAAAATATACTGTAATCAAAAACGAAAATATACAGTAACCTCTTCTAACTCACCTAAGGTTTCGAAAAACGTTTCTTTACCTTTAAAAATCCCAAAAAACTATTTATTTTAGAAATTTAAATAAAAATTTATAAAAATTAATTTTTATTAGCTGCCCGTCCTTTTCGGAAACGTTTCTAAGTAGCTTTTACAGTACAATAATCATTTTTCTCAAATCAAAATATCACTTTTTTGGATTCTACCAATTTTCAAGTTAACATTTTCAGCTGCATAACTGATTTTTTCATGCAATCGTAGCAAAACAATGTTAATTTTCATATTAATGTTAATACTGTTAAAAATTGTATGTTTGTCTATAAAACATGTTCTCTGAATATCAAAATATTTTCGTATGAATTGGTAGCATCCGAAAAAGTGATATTTTGTTTTGAGAAAAGTGATTATTGTACTGTAAAAGCAACTTAGAAACGTTTCCGAAAAGGACGGGCAGCTAATAAAAATTAATTTTTATAAATTTTTATTTACATTTCTGAAATAAATAGTTTTTTTTTTTGGATTTTTAAAGATAAAGAAACGGTTTTCGAAACCTTAGATAAGGTAGAAGAGGTTACTGTATATTTTAGTTTTTGATTACAGTATATTTTTATATATTCACAAACATCTGACATTTTTTACAGTGTAGTGGATATATTTGCAAAATAATCACACAAAGCAAATGATCTAGTTATTGCTATGTATTCTTTTAATATAATATAAATAAACTATTATAATAATAAAAGTTGATAAAAATGAAAATATCTTATCATAATTAGAACAGAAATTATAAATTTAAATTAAATATTAATAAAAAAAATCTTTTTTCTTAAGACGTCTCAGATATATTAATTTTAATTTAATAAAAAATGAAATAATTTAATTTTATAAAAAATTGACAATAAATTTAATTGTTGTGAAATTATTGTTTAAAATGTAAATAAATATTTAATTTTGTTTACATTTATTAAAAATAAATATAACTTTATCTGGTTATTACCGTTTTACACTTATTAAAAATAAATATAAAACGGTAATAACCACATAACGTTTCATTTTTCAATTGGTTCTCAATTAATAAAAACCATTTTCATATAACTATTTTGACAAAAAAAAAAAGAGGTTCTTATATCCTAATGGAATGTAGTTAAAATTATTATGTTCTAATTTGTTTTATAGAAGTAATTATACAAAGACCTTTATGAAAACTTTAAACGGTAATTACTCAAAATATTAAAAATGTGCCTTACCTGATTATTACCGGAAGCTACAGATATAAACAATCGTTATAAACGAGCTATATACTTCAATATTGAACATACAATAGGTAAACTCCAGCGAAATATGTCAATTACATTGCAGAGTGAGTATATGCGTGGGAATTAACGCAAAGTTTCAATTACAGACCAGTGTCTGTCTTACATACAAATCTATAGATCATATACAGGATTGCACTAAAAAATTAGGATTATTTTATCGACTGTTGATAGTAATAAAAGAAATTGAGTTTTCAAATGTGTCATGCATTTTTTAATTGTTTAATCAGAAGTCATATCTTATTTTAATGAAGTATGAACACGTTTTGTAAGAGCATTCTTAATTTTTCGGAAAATGTTTCAGAATCATCAATGTTTCGTGCTAAATGCATATTTTTTTCTTTTTTTTTCTTGTACATTAGCATTTGTTTTGCTCGTTCTTATTTCCCACGTATAATAAATAATTTTTTTTTTTTTTAAATTTCGTTATTAATAACTTTTTTAATATGAATTATGACGTTACTTTTTAATAATATATCAATTTCATTTGTTATCCTTTTGCTAAGTCTCAATCAGATAAATTTTAAATAAATGCTAATTAATACAACACTCAATTTAATGTAATCTATTAGCTTTGAATATGCCTGTTGCTTCTGCACGATGCATGAATTTATTTATTAATGTACATTATACTTCACTAACGTTTAAAACATACCCAACACTTCATTAACTAAGCGAAAAATATTCACGAAACAGCATTAACCTTAATGACAGATCTACAGTCGATCAATTCTCATTATGTATAAATGCTAAATACAGATAGATTTATATACTGTAAATTAATTATTTATTGTACATTGTTCAACGACTGATCAGTGTTCATGCAACAACTAATATTCATGCTCCATTTAAATTCATTTTCAAATCCTGGGGGAATGCCTCGGGCATTAGAATGAAATTCATAATTCTGTCAAATTACGCCTGCCGTCTGAATGATAAATTTGTTCCGACTAATAACTAATTAACCGCTTCTAACATTAGTCAGTGTTTAGTGACAATGGATGAATCGGATTGTATATGTGATCTTTAACATTTTGAAAACAACCGAATGAATTACTTTGTACGAACATAAAAGGATTTTATAAATCGTGCGATTGTTGTAGAAAACCTCAGAGATTGCAAAATGGTGCGACAAATGCACATAACATTAAGTAAAAAAGTAAATTTTTAAATTTTGTAAATACAATAAATTATCATATTTCATGCACCAGAAATCGGAACCAAAGCAAAACTAGAATTTCAAGATATGCTTTAAATAATAGTCTTTGTTTTATAGCAGTACTATTTCCGAATAATAGTCTTTAGTATTTTAAAATTAAGGAAAGACAACTGTTCGGAAATAATAGTTCTGAAAAAACAGGACCATGCTAGCTTTGAATACTGTTGCTGCTCGGGGAATTTGGCTAAACAAGCTGGCACCTTCAGCTTAAATAGCAGTTCAAAACACTTAATCAAAAATCCAATCGAAATCTGTTAAACACCTATCTTCACTAGAACAATATTTCGTAGCAATAAATTTATGTTATACAAACAGACAAAAACATTATATTCTAAAACTGATAGTATAAGCACTGAAAGGTATAATTTTCGAAACGTCAATTGAAGGAGAGATGAAAGCCTTTTCAGTTGTATTCTTCTACTCGTTTGTATTCTGTTCCGTGATAACCAAATAAACAAAAGCATTCGATTAACATGTAATTAAGTAGGTATGGTCGTCATGTACCCAGAATCACTTGTAATATTTTTAGGTTGATTTTTTTTGTTTTTTTTTTTTCGTAAATTACTGAATATTTTTTTTATGTCATGTTTTTTCTATCCATTTCAGACAATTTTCAAATCTTAAGATAAATTAAAAATAAAATGTCACATTTTAAAAATTGATTAAGAAGCTAACATGCACTATTTTTTTAACAGTTTCTCAATAATTCTAAAATTCCAATTTATGTCACACGATTGAGGCTAAAATCTTGAAATTTGGCATGATAGTTATATTAGATGTAAATATTCCCAAATAACAGTTATAAAATCAAATCAAATTCAGAGTGAATTGAGCAGAAAATGTTCTAAAAACTTCCTCCTCTATTACGATCATTTTGAAACTGTTAAAACTAGAAACTTAAAACATGACATGGCTGTTAAAAAAAGATGTAAATATTTGCAAAATGACAATTTTTCGAAAAATCTAAATGCAAAAGAGTGTTGGAATAAACACATTCTATCAATGCAATTTCTTCAATACTCATAGGGCTAAACACTAAATTTCGCATGGTCGTTATTTTTAAATTTAAAAGCTCTATAAAAATGGTTTATAAAGAATTATAAAGTTAAAAAGACCATTAAAAATTTTTAAATAATGATTTAATTGGAATTGTTAGATCTAGAAACTTCATATTTCTATAACTAAATTTTATTTTCATCAGAACAATTGGAAAAGATATCATACAATTTAAATAAAATTCAATGAGTCGCTATGTGATATGGTTACATTTTTCTGGTAACAATTGTTTTTTTACTTACCTCCAAGTAGACACGAATATCTATTTCTTAAAATATCAGTGAATTTACTAAACTACCGTTGATCTTTTATAATAATTTGTTGAACAATTGGGCATTCAAATGTCATTTACTATTCAAAAATAAAATGTCACATGTCACTTTCATTTTGAACATTTTCAAATGCTTACTTCGATGTCAAAATATCAAAAACGCATAACACGTTGGTAGAAATGTAAAACTTTTTTGGGATATTTTGTTTTATATTTGTATTTACTACATTTTAGGAGAAAATAAAGAATAAAAGCTATTTACAGTCTTATACTATGTAATTTATAAAATTGTAATTTTGATATATGATTTGTTATTAATAGTTAATAATTTCTTTCTTTTTTAATGTTCTGTGAAAAAAAATCATTGTATTGAAAGTAAAAATATTTAGAACGAGATTTATAGGAAATATTTTTATCGCTTGATACAGAATAAAAATAAATCTTATTAAAATTGTTAGAAGAATTACCCGGCTTCACTCATATTAAACATGTGGATTTTCCCGGTAAAATAAATTAAAATTACGACAGAGGGGAAACAATTATGGGAATCTCAATTACGGAACTTTGTGAATAAAAGTCAAGTCAATAAAAATTCTCCTCAATAAAACATTAAAAATGTAATAAGAAAATATGACGTTACTATGTCACAACCATAGTAAAACGCCTCATTTTTCAACATCAAAATTCACGTTTTCTTTCGGGAGCGTAATAATATATTATTTTAAAAACATTACAAACAAGTAGGTAAGTGTGATCACAGATCGCAAGGAGGATTTTGTTAAATATCTCTTTCAAAAAACTTTATCCTTATTCTTATTATATGTTATAAACTATATATCAAAGTTTAAAGCGATCGATCCTTTAGTTTTTCCAAACTTAACAAAATTTAGAAAATAGGCCTTCATCGGACGATCCTCTCCTCCCCCTTAATTTTTCACTTTAACAAATATTTAATGTTAAGAAATAATATTTACATTAGTGCTCGGTAAAAAAAAAAAAAAAAAAAAAAAAAAAAAAAAAAAAAAAAAAACGCATTCAAAATGCAATAAACAGGCTTATCTACAAAAAAAAGACAGCATTTCCCTTCCCTCAACAAAATTCAGTTTTTCTAAAATTTATAAAATTTGTATTATGTGTTATAAACTATGTCAAAGTGTAAAAGCAATCGTTTAGTTTTCTTAATTTTAACAAACTGCCGTCAACTGTCTGAGTGAAAAAGCATCTTTTCTATAAGTTTAAAAAATTATTTTTTCATAAATTGGAAAATTGTGGTCAGGCTGTATTTTTTTCATTTATTTAGATTTTATGAACCAACACATGAAATAATATCCGCATCGGAAGTACCAAATTTGTAAAATGAATAGTTAAAAATTTTGTACTGCGGTAATCAAATCCTAGTATAAAAAATATCTCTTTTTCTTTGCGTGTCACGTGATTAGCCGTGGGATAAAATTAAATTATAGAATTAATTACTAAAATAAAATAAAATAATATAAATGTCGCAACTAATTTGGGACAGAGGGAGTATATGACTCTATTATTACGTATACCATGTTTTGGTCATCATAAAAAATTATTTTATTGTTTTTTTTTCTTTTTCAACACAAACATACAGTAATTTACTATTTTTACTTTATTTTCAACAGAAATGAAATACTTCTGTTGCCATGTTGAGAAAAAAGTATTAAAAAATGAATAACCCAAAAACAAATTGAAATACAGCTTTCAAACAAATTTCATTCAAAAGTACATATTTTTCCCTACACGATGGTGTAAAAATTAAAGGTATGCGATGTTTAGGGACTTTAATATTTGCAGAAGCAAAAATTGCAAAACCGAAATTTCTTTTCAAACTTCAAAATGTTGCTATTCGCGAAATGAGGTATGCGTTTAGATACGCACATATACGTTTGGTCTTTATAATATAGATAGATAGATAAATAAATGTGAGATAGTAATTTTTTTAGATAAACGTATACGCGAATACTGTTTTGTTATTTTCTGGTTTATAGCTCTAAATATGTAAATTGGGGACTCCTGAGCCTAAAGGCTTATTATTTGGCAGAGGATTCAACAGCCGTTAGAGCTATGCGATTTTTTCCTTTGGGGATTTAAAAAATATTACGCCTACAATCCTTCGATTCGTAATAATTTACCAGAATTGAAACACATAAATGCATGAGCTAGTTCTTCCATTACTCGGACTTATTAACCGATGTGAGGGAAGAATTGGACTATAGATTGGATGTGTGCCGTATAAATAAAGGTGAACCTATTGAATACTTGTAAGAAAAATGAAGTTAGTTTACCTTCAGTTTCATATACTATATTTTGTGAATACAGTATGTCTTCAAAAATCCTGCTTTAAAGTATTTTTTTTTTCGCTTCCTTTTTTTTTACACTTCAAATTTAAGGGAGAAAGAAAATTCGTAATTTTTTATTGATTAAAATCTTCGAGTTCGATAGTAAAAGTGGAAAAAATAAATAATTGACTAAGACGAACGCGTATTTTCCAAGAAAACTCTGCGCTCTAAATAAAGGGTTGTAATACTAGAACCACCAATAATGCTAGCAGCAGCTCAAGAGACAAGATCGAGGAGCCGATTGAAGAAAAGGCATCACTAGAAAAATGCATAAATTTGACAGGATAATTAATATCCATTTTAGAGAATCAAGACCATTTTCAAAATAAGTGTTATTGACTTGTATAAAATACAAGAAAAACTTATTATAGTAATGAAAAATGAAGCAAACGACATTAAAGATTACATGAGAAGGAAAAGACTACTGTTTATTAGATTTATTTTAATTATTATTTCTAATTTAGAAAATATCTGTTCAGATATTTTAAAATATTTATTTTTCTTTTTTTTTCTCACATATTTATCATTTGGTTATGAATTAAAATATGAAAAAAAACGCCATTAGGAATATCGGAAGTGCTCTTTGATAATCCTTCAGAAATCCGGAATTTCTAAAAATCCGGCTTAGTGTCATTCCCGACGATATCGGATTTTTTTAAGATATACTGTAGTCTAAATTAAACTGTTATAACTTATCAATAAAACTGGGACATACCCTGCAGTGCGACGCGAGTTTATTATCGAAACTGAAAACGGCCTGTATGTATATCAATATATATATACATATTTTTTTATTGTACGCATACAGCTGACTTGTGTGCTTGACATGAAAGCCTTCTTGTAAGTCATCGTCAATATACAGGACGAGATAGCACAAGAAAATTTTACAACACGAAGGAAATACAGCCGGGAGCTCCACACAAAGAGTGTGAGCAATCTAACCAGCGGGAATCGAACCCACAACCTCCTACGCTCGAGAGAGATTAGCGACGCAATTTCTTGGCCACAGATTCCTCTTCTATCTATACCATCTTATTCAAAGCTATAAGCATAGAAAAAGGAAAATTGTTAAAATTATTTCATTTTGTTTATGTATATATGTTATAGTTTGAAGTTGAAATAATATATTTAAGACTATGCAGACATCATAAATGCACTAAAAAATTATAGTTATTGAGGAAATTTTGCAGCTTTTAGAATTTTAAAAATATAACTTACTCTCAAATAACTCTAATTTAATTACCTTCAAGGCTAATTACTAAGCTTTTCACAATCAATCATATTCAACCGAACTTCTATGTGTTTTTAATTTTAAACATTTTTTTTTTCTTTTAAAACAAAATTACGTTTAAAATGTCAGGTTCAGGATTCTAAATAAATTACATAACTTTGACAAACTTAAAAAATGATTTTTTTTTTAAATCTACATATGAACGATTACAAACATCATATGTTGGAATTCTGTAGTGAATAATTTTATATTATACAAGAGTGAAACGCGAGTTAAACAATGCTAAAATATAAATTTTCAGTGAAAGTTTAATGATAAAGAAAGTAGTTGATGCTTACAATTCAAACAAATTTTAATTGTTTACGGAGTATACATAAGCTTTAACTTGGATCTGAAATCATATAAAAAAAACTGCATACATTTTATGTATATATGCAGAAACAATAGCTATTGAGAAAACGTCACACATGGTTGAATTTCGAAGACACAATTTGTTCTCAAGTAATTCTGACTTAATTAACTGGAATAGTAATTATCTCAGTCTCCAACAATTGGTCTTGGCGCATCGTTCTTTTAAGTATTCTTGATTTTAAATGAAATTTCTTCCGTTAAAACAAAATTAAGCTTCTAGAACAATTTTGACATATACTCAATATTTTAAATGAGAGATTACATGTAATTTAAAATAAAGTTATTTATTTAGGTTAACATATTAGATTGTATAGTATGTGTACAAAGTATTTTTTATTTCTGATCATGAAATGTTGCATTTATTTAAATTTTGCAGTATGTTGTGCATCCTTTATTTATATATGAGTCGAACAAAGTAAAAAAAATGTCTAAAATATAAAAAAATAAATAAATAAATTTCCATTGAAAGTTTCATGATAAAACAAAATTAATAAAATAGATACACATACAACTTAGTATTTCCAAGGTCTTCAAGTATTTCAGATTATAAATTTCCTTTTTAGACACAAATGGTAAGATTTATGTTATTATAAATCTTACCATCACTGTAATTAATTATTTGAGCGTAAATATTCTTTAAAAATTCTACCATTAAATGAGATGAAAAAGCTTCTGCGAAATTTTTTATACGCTCCCTGATAAAATTAATCAGCTCTGTTAAAAAGATTTTATTTTTCAATGGGGGAAAAAAGGCCAGATTGCAACATAGGACTGACATCTCCTAAAGGTCCTGACTTTCCACAAAGTGAGTTATTCTGGACAAATTCGTCGAGCGCAATTCCCTGAGATAACTTTTGACAATGACATTTCATGTGTTATCTGGAACAACTGAACAAAACAAATTGCAACTAATGGAACTGAAAACAAATGTTAGATACGTGATTAAATACGTTGTTCTTGATTTCGACAAAATTTCATTGTAAAACGGTGTGCTAAATGAACTATGTCTGCCGTATTTGTCAAAGATAGTGTAGATGGTAGAGTTTTGGTAGCTTAAGCCAATGTTCTAAGTTCAAATTCATATATGGGCACTTTTCGCTAAATTGGAAAATTACAACTGATGTAATTAATTCACCAATAATAATAATTATATTAAATGATGTGTTTTGTTATACGAAAGAAATTCCTTAAGACCAGCAGATTTTGGAAGAATTTCGCTACAGCATTTCTTCTTCCGGAATCTTGACCATTGGCTCGTGGGCTCGGGGCCTTTGTAGATGTTCGGTTCGTACAGATTCGGGAGGATCCAGTGGGGGGGGGGGGGTAGGGACTATTCGGCTCTTCTGGCTTAGAGATGTTTCCATCGCTTCGGACTACAGATGTTTGGAAGCAGGGTGTGCAACGTGCGTCGGGCAGTGTACCTTCTTGAGCGATTGCGGATTGGTGGGGGCTTCACGAAAATCCGTTTTACGCATGTTCCATGCATTTCTGGTCTCTTCAGAACATTTATCATCGAAATGAATGCTTTCTGTTTTGTGGCGAGAGGCACTTTTATAACGTACCGTTACTTTTGGCAATAAGTGTTAGATATGATTGCTGAGATCCACAACTGTTGGGGTAGCTTTTTTTGCTGCTGGAATACACTTTATGTATCTGTGTATTTGTGTGTAGTTGATTGCATCTCCCCCCCCCCCTTTTTTTTGAAAAAATTATAATTTTTGTTTTTCTTAAACTACATTTTTCTGTAGATGCAATATTTCTGGAATGTCAGTGAAGGCAGTAGGATAAAATAGTGCCCAATCGTTCTAAATTTTTCATCGGTTATACATTTTTCATTGTTAATTCTAATATCAATTACATACTTTTTATTATTAGTATTTTGGCAATTGTCGGTTATTTTCTTACAAAAATTTATACAATACTGTATAAACTGTGGAGAATTCCCCAACAGCAAAAGATATCAGTTAAATTTTGGCCTATTGTAAGAATTTTTTGTAAATGAACGATAATCATATAGAGAAATTGCAAAAATATTGTACCGAGAATAACGGGCAATTACCCTAGATTAGTGATGCACAAACTTTTGGCCAGAAAATAGTTTGACATCACAATATTTGAAAAGTGACGTTTGTTTTATTCAAAAGCAAAGTTTCTGTCATTATAATAAGCAAAATTACGCAGCATAAAAATAGTGGTATCATTGTGGCCCTTCGGCCACAGGTTGTGCATCCCTACCCTAGATATAATCAAAAGCATACTTCGTCAGGAGGTCGAATTGATATATGAAATAAATTAATTGGCACATACTGTAATTAATTAGTCGGTCAAAGTTGAATAATTTTACTGGGAGCGTATTATTTTACCTCGCCTATAACTCTACAACTTGCAATAAAATGTGTCACATGATTTCCTAATAGATCTTTATCTCCTATCCCTCAAACTCCAGTTTGCACTTTTCAAGTACAGACCAGTCTCCACTATTAAATGAACAAACGAAATAATCAGAAGTCAAAAACACAACCGGAAAATTGCTTCTAGGGAAGAATAAATTCCTTTTACAGAAACCAATAAATTTTGATGTGTTAAAAGTTTGCAGATTCTCCCCAAATAATTTGATTCTAGACTGTAATAGAAATTTAACAATTTTTTAAACCATTCTTATTTTCTTTCTTTCTTTTTATTTTTCCGTTTAGGTGCGTTCGTAATTATGTAAATACTAAGCACCTATTGTTGTCGTTTAGTCCATCCGTCTGTCCGTCCGTCTGTCTGTCCGTCCGTTCGTCCGCATATAACATCTCAAAAACTATCCAACCGAATCGCTTGAAATTTAAAATATATATAATTATCAGATAATTTTGCCGCGTCTTTTCAAATTTTATCAAAATCTCATGCATAGTTCAATTACAGGGACAATCAAAAGGATTCTGATACATGACGGTCAATGGGGAAAAAATTCAAGTGCATTTCAATGGTGTTATACTCTTTCGAAAATAATAAAGTTCATATGCATCTATGAAATATGTACTATAATATACATCCTGTACAATCTGTGGTGCAAATAATATTTCTTATTGATTTACAGGGCCATACAAAAGTATTCCATTGCATAATTATATATTGAGAGACTGTTTGGTGCGCACTTTAATAGTATTGAACTATTTAATATTTTATGAAATTGATATACGTTGCAAAAGTTTACACCAAGTTATAGTCATCATTCAGTCTGTCCGTTGGTCCGGTAAAAACGAAACCCAACGTTTCAGATTTAAAATACATAATTGTTGCATAATTTTGTCGAGTCAATTAAAATTTTGTGAAAATCGGATAATAAAATTGACATGAATCTATAAAGTAATTAAAATATACATTCTGCACAATTTATGATACAAAGAAAATTTATTATTATTTTACAAGACTACTCAAAAGTATATCACTGCATTATAAAATAGGGAGAAATATTGTTTGGGGCGTGTTTTAATTATATTAAACTGTTTCATTTTTTTATGAAATTGATATACGTTGCTGCGGTTTAATACAAGTTACTTCCTGTATAATAAAAATCAGATAGTATTTACAGGAACACACAAAAGATTTCCACCACTATACTGTATCCGATGTACTGTATACTATAACAGCAAGATCTGAATATTTCTTTTTATTTCGTTGAAGTGCGAACGCACTTCATTTGCTACGCTACCTGTGCAGTTTCAAACTTATTTTAATAACGTGTAGCCATTCATACTTAAAACTATGCTTTGATATGTAGAATATAATTTTCAAATTATATTAGATAAATTAAACATATATATTTGTTAAAGGTGTATAAAAGCATTTCCGATTTTTTTTAAAATTAATATGGGAGAATACCTGAAATTTATAATTACAAACAATTTGCTCTAAATGATTTTTTTAATTATGAATTTAAAAATTCTGAGTTAATAATGCATTTTCGTTAAAAAAAATTTTGTTAAAACTTTAAGAATTAAGCAAATACAACGCTAGAACTGTAATAAAATACAAAAAAAAAACTGACTGAATTTTACATAAAATATTTTTTTTAAAAAATTAACAAAATTTTAATCGTTATTAGTAAATTGACTTACAGAGAAATAAATCATTTTTTTTTCTCAAAATATTAAAAAATATAATTTTATGGGATAAAAAAATCTTAACGGAGTATTCATTAAAAAAAATAATTATTTATATTTTAATTAAAAGTATATAAATAAATATTAAATTCGTAAGATGCAAAAATAGCATTTAAAAATAAGAAATCTCGTTTTAATTCAAAAGTAAATGTTGCAAATCGGAATTTTTTTTACGAATAAAATTCAAAATTAGTTACATGTCGGTTATATATTTATACTATATATTACTAATTAAAAAGTTTAAAAAATTGCTTTGTTTAGAATTTAAATATTACTGTTAAAGGCGTGTGGTGTTAAAATTATAATAAATTATAATTAGATTGCTAAATGCAATTGATTTTCAATTGCAAGAAAAAATATCAAATTATTGTGTAAGGTAAAAACTAAGTTCTTATCTATTAGTTACATGTACTATTGGGTGTACAAATATTTTTGCACTTTACAAAGAAAAACTTATTACAATATAAATTGTGATTCTAATTTTCCGCGATTTTTATTAGTCTAAATATTGCTGTTAAATGATGTTGCTTTTTCGTCAGTTTAAAGTTATTTTACAATTTATTTAATATTTTATCCAAAATTTATTTTATTTCACTGTCTCATCTTGCATTTGTGAAAAAAGACATGTTTTTTTAATATAGGAATATGTAATATAGCACCGAGTGAAAAAATAATATAACCTATTCCGAGGTAATCATTATTACATAAAGCGTTCCTTTAGAAACCTAGAAAACAATATATTTTTACAAATTAAAAGAAACAATTTTTGCAAATAAAGTTTCTTTTATAAAGAAATTATTAAATCTTTTAGATTTTTATATCACAAGATTTTAAGAAATGCACATTTTACGTATAAACTTTTGAATAATCCAATTTTATTTTACTTGTGAGGGGGTGTAACGAAAAATTGAAAACAAATATTATTGACATGTATCGATCCATGTAATAAGAACCATAATCATAATAAAAAATACAAATCGTTTCATGGTCAATACAAACAGCATGCGACAATGAGATGTAAATTTCAAAAAACTACGCGCACTTCATAATAAAAAAATAAAAAAATAAAAATCGTTTCATGGTCAATACAAACAGCATGCGACAATGAGATGTAAATTTCAAAAAACCACGCGCACTTCATAATAAAAAAATAAAAAAATAAAAATCGTTTCATGGTCAATACAAACAGCATGCGACAATGATATGTAAATTTCAAAAAACCACGCGCACTTCATAATAAAAAAATAAAAAAATAAAAATCGTTTTATGGTCAATACAAACAGCATGCGACAATGAGATGTAAATTTCAAAAAACCACGCGCACTTCATAATAAAAAAATAAAAAAATAAAAATCGTTTCATGGTCAATACAAACAGCATGCGACAATGAGATGTAAATTTCAAAAAACCACGCGCACTTCATAATAAAAAAATAAAAAAATAAAAATCGTTTCATGGTCAATACAAACAGCATGCGACAATGAGATGTAAATTTCAAAAAACCACGCACACTTCATAATAAAAAAATTAAAAAATACAAATCGTTTCATGGTCAATACAAACAGCATGTGACAATGAGATGTAAATTTCAAAAAACCACGCGCACTTCATAATAAAAAATAAAAAAATAAAAATCGTTTCATGGTCAATACAAACAGCATGCGACAATGAGATGTAAATTTCAAAAAACCACGCGCACTTCATAATAAAAAAATTAAAAAATACAAATCGTTTCATGGTCAATACAAACAGCATGCGACAATGAGATATAAATTTCAACAAAACACGCGCACTTCATAATTAAAAAAAAAATAAAAATAAAAATCGTTTCACGGTCAATACAAACGGCTAGATTAAGCTAGAATAGATTTAAATAAATAAAAAAAAACACGCGCACTTAATTTTTAATTTTCACTGGGTTTAACTTATTTTTTTTCAAAAAATTAATATTAAATGTAGAAATAACTAAATCAATTATCATAATATCTGTCCCTTTTTGGGCTTAAATCGTGTAGGAAATAAATTTTAGTTTTTTAATTTGTTCAGCAAATTATGTTTTTGTTTAATATCTCAAGTTTTTTAATAACTACTGCATTCAGATAAACTCATTTCAAAATTAACTGAGGGTACCATCATCAAGAATTCTTTTATGCGGTATCGTATCACCACAATTACCGATGTAATTTACCCAGGGCTGTACCAAATTGTATGCCTCATTTCCAAATCGTTAGTTTTTTTACTTATGGAACTGAAATCTTTACATGTTTCCTGTCTTGCTACCAAATATTTAAAAATCTCTGTTTCTTTCCAATATGACGTCATAAATGTGCGCCTTTTAATTCTTAAAATCAGTTTCACTTTTCACGATGTGAAAAGTCAGATGTCACTTTTCTCTTCGGTGAATTCTTTTCTTATGAATTATGAGGTCATACTCGACAAAAAAATCTATTCTGTATACAGGGATATAGTGGCGTGTATACGGGGGTATCCGCCGTATGCCTTCTGGAATTTTTTAAAGAACATCGTATACCTTCTGTTTCTTAAGAAAACTAATAGTATCTACACTCTAAGGCATTCCCTTTGCTCAGAGGACTCCGAAAATGTGGCATAAGAACCATAATCATAAGAACCATAATCATAATAAAAAATACAAATCGTTTCATGGTCAATACAAACAGCATGCGACAATGAGATGTAAATTTCAAAAAAACACGCGCACTTTATAATAAAAAAATAAAAAAATAAAAATCGTTTCATGGTCAATACAAACAGCATGCGACAATGAGATGTAAATTTCAAAAAACCACGCGCACTTCATAATAAAAAAATAAAAAAATAAAAATCGTTTCATGGTCAATACAAACAGCATGCGACAATGAGATGTAAATTTCAAAAAACCACGCACACTTCATAATAAAAAAATAAAAAAATAAAAATCGTTTCATGGTCAATACAAACAGCATGCGACAATGAGATGTAAATTTCAAAAAACCACGTGCACTTCATAATAAAAAAATAAAAAAATAAAAATCGTTTTATGGTCAATACAAACAGCATGCGACAATGAGATGTAAATTTCAAAAAACCACGCGCACTTCATAATAAAAAAATAAAAAAATAAAAATCGTTTCATGGCCAATACAAACAGCATGCGACAATGAGAGGTAAATTTCAAAAAACCAAGAGCACTTCATAATAAAAAAATAAAAAAATAAAAATCGTTTCATGGTCAATACAAACAGCATGCGACAATGAGATGTAAATTTCAAAAAACCACGCGCACTTCATAATAAAAAAATAAAAAAATACAAATCGTTTCATGGTCAATACAAACAGCATGCGACAATGAGATGTAAATTTCAAAAAACCACGCGCACTTCATAATAATAAAAAGAAATAAAAATCGTTTCATGGTCAATACAAACAGCATGTGACAATGAGATGTAAATTTCAAAAAACCACGCGCACTTCATAGTAAAAAAATAAAAAAATAAAAATCGTTTCATGGTCAATACAAACAGCATGCGACAGTGAGATGTAAATTTCAAAAAACCACGCGCACTTCATAATAATAAAAAGAAATAAAAATCGTTTCATGGTCAATACAAACAGCATGCGACAATGAGATGTAAATTTCAAAAATACAAGCGCACTTCATAATAAAAAAATAAAAAAATAAAAATCGTTTCATGGTCAATACTAACAGCATGCGACAATGAGATGTAAATTTCAAAAAACCACGCACACTTCATAATAAAAAAATTAAAAAATACAAATCGTTTCATGGTCAATACAAACAGCATGTGACAATGAGATGTAAATTCCAAAAAACCACGCGCACTTCATAATAAAAAAATAAAAAAATAAAAATCGTTTCATGGTCAATACAAACAGCATGCGACAATGAGATGTAAATTTCAAAAATACAAGCGCACTTCATAATAAAAAAATAAAAAAATACAAATCGTTTCATGGTCAATACAAACAGCATGCGACAATGAGATATAAATTTCAAAAAAACACGCGCACTTCATAATTAAAAAAAATAAAAATAAAAATCGTTTCACGGTCAATACAAACGGCTAGATTAAGCTAGAATAGATTTAAATAAATAAAAAAAAACACGCGCACTTAATTTTTAATTTTCACTGGGTTTAACTTATTTTTTTTCAAAAAATTAAGATTAAATGTAGAAATAACTAAATCAATTATCATAATATCTGTCCCTTTTTGGGCTTAAATCGTGTAGGAAATAAATTTTAGTTTTTTAATTTGTTCAGCAAATTATGTTTTTGTTTAATATCTCAAGTTTTTTAATAACTACTGCATTCAGATAAACTTATTTCAAAATTAACTGAGGGTACCATCATCAAGAATTCTTTTATGCGGTATCGTATCACCACAATTACCGATGTAATTTACCCAGGGCTGTACCAAATTGTATGCCTCATTTCCAAATCGTTAGTTTTTTTACTTATGGAAATGAAATCTTTACATGTTTCCTGTCTTGCTACCAAATATTTAAAAATCTCTGTTTCTTTCCAATATGACGTCATAAATGTGCGCCTTTTAATTCTTAAAATCAGTTTCACTTTTCACGATGTGAAAAGTCAGATGTCACTTTTCTCTTCGGTGAATTCTTTTCTTATGAATTATGAGGTCATACTCGACAAAAAAATCTATTCTGTATACAGAGATATAGTGGCGTGTATACGGGGGTATCCGCCGTATGCCTTCTGGAATTTTTTAAAGAACATCGTATACCTTCTGTTTCTTAAGAAAACTAATAGTATCTACACTCTAAGGTATTCCCTTTGCTCAGAGGACTCCGAAAATGTGGCATAAGAACCATAATCATAAGAACCATAATCATAATAAAAAATACAAATCGTTTCATGGTCAATACAAACAGCATGCGACAATGAGATGTAAATTTCAAAAAAACACGCGCACTTTATAATAAAAAAATAAAAAAATAAAAATCGTTTCATGGTCAATACAAACAGCATGCGACAATGAGATGTAAATTTCAAAAAACCACGCGCACTTCATAATAAAAAAATAAAAAAATAAAAATCGTTTCATGGCCAATACAAACAGCATGCGACAATGACAGGTAAATTTCAAAAAACCACGCGCACTTCATAATAAAAAAATAAAAAAATAAAAATCGTTTCATGGTCAATACAAACAGCATGCGTCAATGAGATGTAAATTACAAAAAACCACGCGCACTTCATAATAAAAAAATAAAAATCGTTTCATGGTCAATACAAACAGCATGCGTCAATGAGATGTAAATTACAAAAAACCACGCGCACTTCATAATAAAAAAATAAAAAAATAAAAATCGTTTCATGGTCAATACAAACAGCATGCGACAATGAGATGTAAATTTCAAAAAACCACGCGCACTTCATAATAAAAAAATAAAAAAATAAAAATCGTTTCATGGTCAATACAAACAGCATGCGACAATGATATGTAAATTTCAAAAAACCACGCGCACTTCATAATAAAAAAATAAAAAAATAAAAATCGTTTTATGGTCAATACAAACAGCATGCGACAATGAGATGTAAATTTCAAAAAACCACGCGCACTTCATAATAAAAAAATAAAAAAATAAAAATCGTTTCATGGTCAATACAAACAGCATGCGACAATGAGATGTAAATTTCAAAAAACCACGCGCACTTCATAATAAAAAAATAAAAAAATAAAAATCGTTTCATGGTCAATACAAACAGCATGCGACAATGAGATGTAAATTTCAAAAAACCACGCACACTTCATAATAAAAAAATTAAAAAATACAAATCGTTTCATGGTCAATACAAACAGCATGTGACAATGAGATGTAAATTTCAAAAAACCACGCGCACTTCATAATAAAAAATAAAAAAATAAAAATCGTTTCATGGTCAATACAAACAGCATGCGACAATGAGATGTAAATTTCAAAAAACCACGCGCACTTCATAATAAAAAAATTAAAAAATACAAATCGTTTCATGGTCAATACAAACAGCATGCGACAATGAGATATAAATTTCAACAAAACACGCGCACTTCATAATTAAAAAAAAAATAAAAATAAAAATCGTTTCACGGTCAATACAAACGGCTAGATTAAGCTAGAATAGATTTAAATAAATAAAAAAAAACACGCGCACTTAATTTTTAATTTTCACTGGGTTTAACTTATTTTTTTTCAAAAAATTAATATTAAATGTAGAAATAACTAAATCAATTATCATAATATCTGTCCCTTTTTGGGCTTAAATCGTGTAGGAAATAAATTTTAGTTTTTTAATTTGTTCAGCAAATTATGTTTTTGTTTAATATCTCAAGTTTTTTAATAACTACTGCATTCAGATAAACTCATTTCAAAATTAACTGAGGGTACCATCATCAAGAATTCTTTTATGCGGTATCGTATCACCACAATTACCGATGTAATTTACCCAGGGCTGTACCAAATTGTATGCCTCATTTCCAAATCGTTAGTTTTTTTACTTATGGAACTGAAATCTTTACATGTTTCCTGTCTTGCTACCAAATATTTAAAAATCTCTGTTTCTTTCCAATATGACGTCATAAATGTGCGCCTTTTAATTCTTAAAATCAGTTTCACTTTTCACGATGTGAAAAGTCAGATGTCACTTTTCTCTTCGGTGAATTCTTTTCTTATGAATTATGAGGTCATACTCGACAAAAAAATCTATTCTGTATACAGGGATATAGTGGCGTGTATACGGGGGTATCCGCCGTATGCCTTCTGGAATTTTTTAAAGAACATCGTATACCTTCTGTTTCTTAAGAAAACTAATAGTATCTACACTCTAAGGCATTCCCTTTGCTCAGAGGACTCCGAAAATGTGGCATAAGAACCATAATCATAAGAACCATAATCATAATAAAAAATACAAATCGTTTCATGGTCAATACAAACAGCATGCGACAATGAGATGTAAATTTCAAAAAAACACGCGCACTTTATAATAAAAAAATAAAAAAATAAAAATCGTTTCATGGTCAATACAAACAGCATGCGACAATGAGATGTAAATTTCAAAAAACCACGCGCACTTCATAATAAAAAAATAAAAAAATAAAAATCGTTTCATGGTCAATACAAACAGCATGCGACAATGAGATGTAAATTTCAAAAAACCACGCACACTTCATAATAAAAAAATAAAAAAATAAAAATCGTTTCATGGTCAATACAAACAGCATGCGACAATGAGATGTAAATTTCAAAAAACCACGTGCACTTCATAATAAAAAAATAAAAAAATAAAAATCGTTTTATGGTCAATACAAACAGCATGCGACAATGAGATGTAAATTTCAAAAAACCACGCGCACTTCATAATAAAAAAATAAAAAAATAAAAATCGTTTCATGGCCAATACAAACAGCATGCGACAATGAGAGGTAAATTTCAAAAAACCAAGAGCACTTCATAATAAAAAAATAAAAAAATAAAAATCGTTTCATGGTCAATACAAACAGCATGCGACAATGAGATGTAAATTTCAAAAAACCACGCGCACTTCATAATAAAAAAATAAAAAAATACAAATCGTTTCATGGTCAATACAAACAGCATGCGACAATGAGATGTAAATTTCAAAAAACCACGCGCACTTCATAATAATAAAAAGAAATAAAAATCGTTTCATGGTCAATACAAACAGCATGTGACAATGAGATGTAAATTTCAAAAAACCACGCGCACTTCATAGTAAAAAAATAAAAAAATAAAAATCGTTTCATGGTCAATACAAACAGCATGCGACAGTGAGATGTAAATTTCAAAAAACCACGCGCACTTCATAATAATAAAAAGAAATAAAAATCGTTTCATGGTCAATACAAACAGCATGCGACAATGAGATGTAAATTTCAAAAATACAAGCGCACTTCATAATAAAAAAATAAAAAAATAAAAATCGTTTCATGGTCAATACTAACAGCATGCGACAATGAGATGTAAATTTCAAAAAACCACGCACACTTCATAATAAAAAAATTAAAAAATACAAATCGTTTCATGGTCAATACAAACAGCATGTGACAATGAGATGTAAATTCCAAAAAACCACGCGCACTTCATAATAAAAAAATAAAAAAATAAAAATCGTTTCATGGTCAATACAAACAGCATGCGACAATGAGATGTAAATTTCAAAAATACAAGCGCACTTCATAATAAAAAAATAAAAAAATACAAATCGTTTCATGGTCAATACAAACAGCATGCGACAATGAGATATAAATTTCAAAAAAACACGCGCACTTCATAATTAAAAAAAATAAAAATAAAAATCGTTTCACGGTCAATACAAACGGCTAGATTAAGCTAGAATAGATTTAAATAAATAAAAAAAAACACGCGCACTTAATTTTTAATTTTCACTGGGTTTAACTTATTTTTTTTCAAAAAATTAAGATTAAATGTAGAAATAACTAAATCAATTATCATAATATCTGTCCCTTTTTGGGCTTAAATCGTGTAGGAAATAAATTTTAGTTTTTTAATTTGTTCAGCAAATTATGTTTTTGTTTAATATCTCAAGTTTTTTAATAACTACTGCATTCAGATAAACTTATTTCAAAATTAACTGAGGGTACCATCATCAAGAATTCTTTTATGCGGTATCGTATCACCACAATTACCGATGTAATTTACCCAGGGCTGTACCAAATTGTATGCCTCATTTCCAAATCGTTAGTTTTTTTACTTATGGAAATGAAATCTTTACATGTTTCCTGTCTTGCTACCAAATATTTAAAAATCTCTGTTTCTTTCCAATATGACGTCATAAATGTGCGCCTTTTAATTCTTAAAATCAGTTTCACTTTTCACGATGTGAAAAGTCAGATGTCACTTTTCTCTTCGGTGAATTCTTTTCTTATGAATTATGAGGTCATACTCGACAAAAAAATCTATTCTGTATACAGGGATATAGTGGCGTGTATACGGGGGTATCCGCCGTATGCCTTCTGGAATTTTTTAAAGAACATCGTATACCTTCTGTTTCTTAAGAAAACTAATAGTATCTACACTCTAAGGTATTCCCTTTGCTCAGAGGACTCCGAAAATGTGGCATAAGAACCATAATCATAAGAACCATAATCATAATAAAAAATACAAATCGTTTCATGGTCAATACAAACAGCATGCGACAATGAGATGTAAATTTCAAAAAAACACGCGCACTTTATAATAAAAAAATAAAAAAATAAAAATCGTTTCATGGTCAATACAAACAGCATGCGACAATGAGATGTAAATTTCAAAAAACCACGCGCACTTCATAATAAAAAAATAAAAAAATAAAAATCGTTTCATGGCCAATACAAACAGCATGCGACAATGACAGGTAAATTTCAAAAAACCACGCGCACTTCATAATAAAAAAATAAAAAAATAAAAATCGTTTCATGGTCAATACAAACAGCATGCGTCAATGAGATGTAAATTACAAAAAACCACGCGCACTTCATAATAAAAAAATAAAAATCGTTTCATGGTCAATACAAACAGCATGCGTCAATGAGATGTAAATTACAAAAAACCACGCGCACTTCATAATAAAAAAATAAAAAAATAAAAATCGTTTCATGGTCAATACAAACAGCATGCGACAATGAAATGTAAATTTCAAAAAACCACGCGCACTTCATAATAAAAAAATAAAAAAATACAAATCGTTTCATGGTCAATACAAACAGCATGTGACAATGAGATGTAAATTTAAAAAAAACCACGCGCACTTCATAGTAAAAAAATAAAAAAATAAAAATCGTTTCATGGTCAATACAAACAGCATGCGACAATGAGATGTAAATTTCAAAAAACCACGCGCACTTCATAATAAAAAAATTAAAAAATACAAATCGTTTCATGGTCAATACAAACAGCATGTGACAATGAGATGTAAATTTCAAAAAACCACGCGCACTTCATAATAAAAAAATAAAAAAATAAAAATCGTTTCATGGTCAATACAAACAGCATGCGACAATGAGATGTAAATTTCAAAAAACTACGCGCACTTCATAATAAAAAAATAAAAAAATACAAATCGTTTCATGGTCAATACAAACAGCATGCGACAATGAGATATAAATTTAAAAAAAAAACACGCGCACTTCATAATTAAAAAAAAATAATAATAAAAATCGTTTCACGGTCAATACAAACGGCTAGATTAAGCTAGAATAGATTTAAATAAATAAAAAAAAAACACGCGCACTTAATTTTTAATTTTCACTGGGTTTAACTTATTTTTTTTCAAAATATTAATATTAAATGTAGAAATAACTAAATCAATTATCATAATATCTGTCCCTTTTTGAGCTTAAATCGTGTATGAAATAAATTTTAGTTTTTTAATTTGTTCAGCAAATTATGTTTTTGTTTAATATCTCAAGTTTTTTAATAACTACTGCATGCAGATAAACTCATTTCAAAATTAACTGAGGGTACCATCATCAAGAATTCTTTTATGCGGTATCGTATCACCACAATTACCGATGTAATTTACCCAGGGCTGTACCAAATTGTATGCCTCATTTCCAAATCGTTAGTTTTTTTACTTATGGAACTGAAATCTTTACATGCTTCCTGTCTTGCTACCAAATATTTAAAAATCTCTGTTTCATTTTCAATATGACGTCATAAATGTGCGCCTTTTAATTCTTAAAATCAGTTTCACTTTTCACGATGTAAAAAGTCAGATGTCGCTTTTCTCCTCGGTGAATTCTTATCTTATGAATTATGAGGTCATACTCGACAAAAAAATCTATTCTGTATACAGGGATATAGTGGCGTGTATACGGGGGTATCCGCCGTATGCCTTCTGGAATTTTTTAAAGAACATCGTATACCTTCTGTTTCTTAAGAAAACTAATAGTATCTACACTCTAAGGTATTCCCTTTGCTCAGAGGACTCCGAAAATGTGGCATAAGAACCATAATCATAATAAAAAATACAAATCGTTTCATGGTCAATACAAACAGCATGCGACAATGAGATGTAAATTTCAAAAAACCACGCGAACTTTATAATAAAAAAATAAAAAAATAAAAATCGTTTCATGGTCAATACAAACAGCATGCGACAATGAGATGTAAATTTCAAAAAACCACGCGCACTTCATAATAAAAAAATAAAAAAATAAAAATCGTTTCATGGTCAATACAAACAGCATGCGACAATGAGATGTAAATTTCAAAAAACCACGCACACTTCATAATAAAAAAATAAAAAAATAAAAATCGTTTCATGGTCAATACAAACAGCATGCGACAATGAGATGTAAATTTCAAAAAACCACGCGCACTTCATAATAAAAAAATAAAAAAATACAAATCGTTTCATGGTCAATACAAACAGCATGTGACAATGAGATGTGAAATTCAAAAAACCACGCGCACTTCATAGTAAAAAAATAAAAAAATAAAAATCGTTTCATGGTCAATACAAACAGCATGCGACAATGAGATGTAAATTTCAAAAAACCACGCGCACTTCATAATAATAAAAAAAAATAAAAATCGTTTCATGGTGAATACAAACAGCATGCGACAATGAGATGTAAATTTCAAAAAACCACGCGCACTTCATAATAAAAAAATTAAAAAATACAAATCGTTTCATGGTCAATACAAACAGCATGCGACAATGAGATATAAATTTCAAAAAAACACGCGCACTTCATAATTAAAAAAAAAATAAATAAAAATCGTTTCACGGTCAATACAAACGGCTAGATTAAGCTAGAATAGATTTAAATAAATAAAAAAAAAACACGCGCACTTAATTTTTAATTTTCACTGGGTTTAACTTATTTTTTTTCAAAAAATTAATATTAAATGTAGAAATAACTAAATCAATTATCATAATATCTGTCCCTTTTTGGGCTTAAATCGTGTAGGAAATAAATTTTAGTTTTTTAATTTGTTCAGCAAATTATGTTTTTGTTTAATATCTCAAGTTTTTTAATAACTACTGCATTCAGATAAACTCATTTCAAAATTAACTGAGGGTACCATCATCAAGAATTCTTTTATGCGGTATCGTATCACCACAATTACCGATGTAATTTACCCAGGGCTGTACCAAATTGTATGCCTCATTTCCAAATCGTTAGTTTTTTTACTTATGGAACTGAAATCTTTACATGTTTCCTGTCTTGCTACCAAATATTTAAAAATCTCTGTTTCTTTCCAATATGACGTCATAAATGTGCGCCTTTTAATTCTTAAAATCAGTTTCACTTTTCACGATGTGAAAAGTCAGATGTCACTTTTCTCTTCGGTGAATTCTTTTCTTATGAATTATGAGGTCATACTCGACAAAAAAATCTATTCTGTATACAGGGATATAGTGGCGTGTATACGGGGGTATCCACCGTATGCCTTCTGGAATTTTTTAAAGAACATCGTATACCTTCTGTTTCTTAAGAAAACTAATAGTATCTACACTCTAAGGTATTCCCTTTGCTCAGAGGACTCCGAAAATGTGGCATAAGAACCATAATCATAATAAAAAATACAAATCGTTTCATGGTCAATACAAACAGCATGCGACAATGAGATGTAAATTTCAAAAAACCACGCGCACTTTATAATAAAAAAATAAAAAAATAAAAATCGTTTCATGGTCAATACAAACAGCATGCGACAATGAGATGTAAATTTCAAAAAACCACGCGCACTTCATAATAAAAAAATAAAAAAATACAAATCGTTTCATGGTCAATACAAACAGCATGTGACAATGAGATGTGAAATTCAAAAAACCACGCGCACTTCATAGTAAAAAAATAAAAAAATAAAAATCGTTTCATGGTCAATACAAACAGCATGCGACAATGAGATGTAAATTTCAAAAAACCACGCGCACTTCATAATAATAAAAAAAAATAAAAATCGTTTCATGGTGAATACAAACAGCATGCGACAATGAGATGTAAATTTCAAAAAACCACGCGCACTTCATAATAAAAAAATTAAAAAATACAAATCGTTTCATGGTCAATACAAACAGCATGCGACAATGAGATATAAATTTCAAAAAAACACGCGCACTTCATAATTAAAAAAAAAATAAATAAAAATCGTTTCACGGTCAATACAAACGGCTAGATTAAGCTAGAATAGATTTAAATAAATAAAAAAAAAACACGCGCACTTAATTTTTAATTTTCACTGGGTTTAACTTATTTTTTTTCAAAAAATTAATATTAAATGTAGAAATAACTAAATCAATTATCATAATATCTGTCCCTTTTTGGGCTTAAATCGTGTAGGAAATAAATTTTAGTTTTTTAATTTGTTCAGCAAATTATGTTTTTGTTTAATATCTCAAGTTTTTTAATAACTACTGCATTCAGATAAACTCATTTCAAAATTAACTGAGGGTACCATCATCAAGAATTCTTTTATGCGGTATCGTATCACCACAATTACCGATGTAATTTACCCAGGGCTGTACCAAATTGTATGCCTCATTTCCAAATCGTTAGTTTTTTTACTTATGGAACTGAAATCTTTACATGTTTCCTGTCTTGCTACCAAATATTTAAAAATCTCTGTTTCTTTCCAATATGACGTCATAAATGTGCGCCTTTTAATTCTTAAAATCAGTTTCACTTTTCACGATGTGAAAAGTCAGATGTCACTTTTCTCTTCGGTGAATTCTTTTCTTATGAATTATGAGGTCATACTCGACAAAAAAATCTATTCTGTATACAGGGATATAGTGGCGTGTATACGGGGGTATCCACCGTATGCCTTCTGGAATTTTTTAAAGAACATCGTATACCTTCTGTTTCTTAAGAAAACTAATAGTATCTACACTCTAAGGTATTCCCTTTGCTCAGAGGACTCCGAAAATGTGGCATAAGAACCATAATCATAATAAAAAATACAAATCGTTTCATGGTCAATACAAACAGCATGCGACAATGAGATGTAAATTTCAAAAAACCACGCGCACTTTATAATAAAAAAATAAAAAAATAAAAATCGTTTCATGGTCAATACAAACAGCATGCGACAATGAGATGTAAATTTCAAAAAACCACGCGCACTTCATAATAAAAAAATAAAAAAATAAAAATCGTTTCATGGTCAATACAAACAGCATGCGACAATGAGATGTAAATTTCAAAAAACCACGCACACTTCATAATAAAAAAAATAAAAAAATAAAAATCGTTTCATGGTCAATACAAACAGCATGCGACAATGAGATGTAAATTTCAAAAAACCACGCGCACTTCATAATAAAAAAATAAAAAAATACAAATCGTTTCATGGTCAATACAAACAGCATGTGACAATGAGATGTAAAATTCAAAAAACCACGCGCACTTCATAGTAAAAAAATAAAAAAATAAAAATCGTTTCATGGTCAATACAAACAGCATGCGACAATGAGATGTAAATTTCAAAAAACCACGCGCACTTCATAATAATAAAAAAAAAATAAAAATCGTTTCATGGTGAATACAAACAGCATGCGACAATGAGATGTAAATTTCAAAAAACCACGCGCACTTCATAATAAAAAAATTAAAAAATACAAATCGTTTCATGGTCAATACAAACAGCATGCGACAATGAGATGTAAATTTCAAAAAACCACGCGCACTTCATAATAAAAAAATAAAAAAATACAAATCGTTTAATGGTCAATACAAACAGCATGCGACAATGAGATATAAATTTCAAAAAAAAAAAAAAAAAAAAAAACACGCGCACTTCATAATTTAAAAAAAAATAAAAATAAAAATCGTTTCACGGTCAATACAAACGGCTAGATTAAGCTAGAATAGATTTAAATAAATAATAAAAAAAAAAATCACGCGCACTTAATTTTTAATTTTCACTGGGTTTAACTTATTTTTTTTCAAAATATTAATATTAAATGTAGAAATAACTAAATCAATTATCATAATATCTGTCCCTTTTTGGGCTTAAATCGTGTATGAAATAAATTTTAGTTTTTTAATTTGTTCAGCAAATTATGTTTTTGTTTAATATCTCAAGTTTTTTAATAACTACTGCATTCAGATAAACTCATTTCAAAATTAACTGAGGGTACCATCATCAAGAATTCTTTTATGCGGTATCGTATCACCACAATTACCGATGTAATTTACCCAGGGCTGTACCAAATTGTATGCCTCATTTCCAAATCGTTAGTTTTTTTACTTATGGAACTGAAATCTTTACATGCTTCCTGTCTTGCTACCAAATATTTAAAAATCTCTGTTTCATTTCCAATATGACGTCATAAATGTGCGCCTTTTAATTCTTAAAATCAGTTTCACTTTTCACGATGTAAAAAGTCAGATGTCACTTTTCTCCTCGGTGAATTCTTTTCTTATGAATTATGAGGTCATACTCGACAAAAAAATCTATTCTGTATACAGGGATATAGTGGCGTGTATACGGGGGTATCCGCCGTATGCCTTCTGGAATTTTTTAAAGAACATCGTATACCTTCTGTTTCTTAAGAAAACTAATAGTATCTACACTCTAAGGTATTCCCTTTGCTCAGAGGACTCCGAAAATGTGGCAAAGGTACAAAATCCCGGCACAGATTCTATACGCACTGGATTTGAGGCGATTTTTTCTGATGACAATGTGTCAGAAACCTCGCTTTCAAATATTAGTTTATATTTTCTATTATTTTAAAGAAACAATAAATAAGAAAAAGTTAATTTACTTATTTTCTAAATTCCTTCAACTAAAAATCTTCTTGATCCATTAATTAATGTTTGAAAATGTCTTTTGTTATAAAAATCATGCTTCATATTAATTATTTTTTGTAAATGATTCTTATCTTGGTACCAAATGTTTCAAAATCTCCGTTTCATTTCCAATATGGCGTCTAAAATATTCCGTTTAAAAAAAAAAAATCATTTTTATTTTTATTTTTAAATCATGCAAATATATTTAAATGCTGCAGGATCAATGTCCATTCATCTCTAGTTTTTTTTTTTTTTTTTTTTTTTTTTTTTTTTGATTGGACGAATTTTTTTTTTACTCAATTAGGTGCTTCGAAGAAAATTTGTGGCGGCGCGTACAAAATGTGGAAAAATGTCTAGTAAATAACTCGTTCAATGTTAAATTCTGTATTAAAGTAACATTAAGGAGTCGCACTGGAAATAAATAAAGCATAGCACTTTCGTGCTATGCTTTAATACTAAAAAAAAAAAAATTCCGTTATTCTAGGATACAAATTGACCGAGTAATAGCTGTTGAAAGTTGGAGCATATTTTTTATGCTCATCTGGTTCATTTTATGCTCATTTTGTGCTCATTTATAAGCAAATTTCATAGAAATATAATATCATCAGATTATTAAAAAATGGTTGAGAGTAAAATTAACATAGCAATCTAAATTTAAAATCTTTTATCATTCTGACATATGAATGCAAAATATGCAACTTAAAATATACATAAAGGAAACAGCAGAAGTTTTGTTAAATAAAATGATGAAAATAAACTGCCTACTAAATTATGCATATTTAAAAATTTTATTAGATAACAATAAAATGCAAAATTTGTGTTACGACATGTTTTTTAGCTTTTGATATTTGAATCTTATGTATTCTAGCCCTCTCACTGACAAGCCCGTCTATAGACGTTCCCTAAGCTCCAGGTGTCACTGCAATGCAAGCAATAATTAAAATGATATAACTCAGTTGATTTAATGGATTTTTAATACATTGTGCAATGATTAACACACTCAAGAATTACGTTAATATTCGTAAATAAGTTTTTTCTATAATTTTGAAAGAATCATATTTTTTTAACAATTAAAACAAAATGCTGAGAAAACAACATTACAATTTTGCCCTTTTGCAAGACTGTCAGGGGGCTAGACTGCTCAATCGGAAAATTCAACGTCAGTTTTTACTACCCCGTAAAGATGTGTTGTAAATCATCAATTTTAAAGTTAAAAAAATAAACAAATAGCTAAGATCTGATATTATAAAATAGATGCGTTTTTATCTTTTAACAATTTTTTTATGTTTTTTTTTTTTTTTTTTTTTTTTTTTTTTTTTTTTACCACTAAAACGAAAAAGACCTTTATTTTTAACTGTCGCGTCAGGATTTTTTTTTAATATTAAATTTTAATACACAAATTTACCCCTTCCCCTTTCATCCGACAAATTTGATGTTCATCTGTAAAAAACCCACGTTTCAGTTCTTCTCTTTTTTCCTATTCTATTTAGAGTCTAAGTCATACTGATCCTAAGTAAACACATTTGACATGCCTCTTGGCTGCTTGGCAGCGGCACTGTTTTGCGCAAGGGAGTCGAAGTGAGATGGGACATGTTAGAGTCATGGGCAAAAATGGCCGCTCACCGCGGCAGTTGACGCGCCTATCCCCATCTACCGTCCCAGACTAATATATTCGGGACGTGGCTTCGGGTGTTCGCTACTTTCATCGCCCCAGACCCACCCTTCCCGATTTTCAGTGTCTTTGTTTACTTTCTCTTTTAAATTTGTCCGGATTAAATTCCTCTCTTCTTTTTCCTTTTCTATTTAGAGTCTAAGGCATACGGGTCGTAAGTAAAAACGTTTTGTGGGGCTCTTGGCAGCTTGGCAACGGCAGTGCTCCGCGCATGGGAGTCAGAATGAGATGGGACGTATTAAAGTGTCGTGGACAAAGATGGCCGCTTACAACGGACATTTAACGCTATATTTTAACTTTGACATTTACGATTTACAAAGAAATTCTGACGCAATGTTTGAAAGCGAGTTAAAGTTCCGAGTACAATTTTGAACTGAAAAAATTACGATCGTTGAAGTTAAAAAAAAAATCTTACAAAAATAACATGTTTTCTGTTAAGAAAAACCATGAAAAGAAACAGTCTGAAAGCTTTACTAAATAAAATTTATGTTAAATACGATGATTTTGAACAATATGAAACTTAATAAAAGTTAATTCAATCGTAATATTTGTGTGATATTTTTTCAAATTACAGATACATATGAAATAAATTCTTGCAATACTGTAAGTACTTGATAAGTGTTCCCTCAAATCGTGGTAGAACTCATTTATTTTAAACGCAAGAAAATGGTATAAGTCAAGAATTTTTTATGTTTCGTAATTCGGTTAATTATAGTTTACATGGACGGGATATTTTATATCAGTAGTAGGAAAATAAGAGTACGGGGACAGCCGGAGGCGGGACTGCGGGACCGTCCCACCTCCGGCTGTCCCACCTCCGGCTGTCCCACCTCCGGCTGCCCCACCTCCGGCTGTCCCACCTCCGGCTGCCCCACCTGCTCCTCCAGCTGCCCCGCCTGCGGTCCCTCCTGCCCCCACCATACATCCCCCTCCACAAACCAGCATTCAGAAAGGTTGTTGCATTCGGTTAGATGAATATCAACTTGAGAATTTAAAACACCATCTAAGCTCCTTCAATGAAACAGTGCTTACATATCTGTATGAAAATCACTTACCAACTCTAATTGCTCATAACCTCTTACCTTCGGAAACATATGATGTAGAATTTACAACATTAGAACTACGCTTAGTAGCATTGATAGAAGTAGAACTGCAAAAAGTTTTTAAATCAGAGTATGAATGTCTTGGATGTGTCTACAATTCACCCGCACAACTTCGCCATGCTTGTATGACTTCCAGTGACTTAGAAAAATTTTTAAGCTTAGGAGAATTATCTCTCTGTACAATCGACTTTAAAGCATTATCAGAACTTTTTGTCAAGGAAACACGGACTGTTTCACATTATTTCCTTCAAAATGTAAATTACAAAGTGTTAGCTGGTGTTCTGTTTAAAACAGTTGATGATTTGTAAATTTTAGAAAAATAAACTGGTGTGTCTCAAAATGGTGTAATTAATGTGTTAAAATAATTTATACTTTTTCTTTCAGGAAAAAAAGAAGTTTCTTTTTCAGAAAAATCAACTCTACATTAAAATCTTTGAACAGATTTTGAATAAAAAATTTTTTCAAAGATTAACTTTCACTTTCCGAAGAAAAAATGTAAAATGAAAAAAAAAAATTTTCAAATGAAAAATTGTAAAGTGAAAAAAAATTTTTCAAATGAAAAAAAAAAAAAAAATTCCAAAGTGAAAAAAATTTCAAAGTGAAAAAAATTTCAAAGTGAGAAAAAAATTTCAAAATGAAAAAAAAAAAAAAAAAAAAAAAAAACTTTCAAAGTAAAAAAAAAAAAAAAAAAAAATATTTCAAATGAAAAAAAAAAAAAAAAAAAAAAAAGTTTTGTTTAAAAATATTAGATGAGGAAAAAATGTTTGTTTACGTATAAGAAAGATGACACATGATAAATTTAGTGAAAAAATATATTTATTTATATAATTTCTGCCAACGTATTACAGGAGACTTAAGAGTCTTTTTAGCTTTAACAATCGATTTAACATTTTTTATAGGTGAATACACATTATCATCTATAGTTAAATATTTGTTCTTGAAGAAGAGTTTGGGAGTATTCATAGAACTCAACGCTTTTAAAAATTCTTCTCTCCCAGATAAATGTTTATAAGATTTTCTCTGAGTGAGTATTAAACCAATCAAATCAGTTAGATTAGACTTAGGGATTAATTGGTTTTTATAAATAATCTCTCCTCGTTCATTCCAACGTAAAATATTTGGATACGTTTTCAAATATTGCAAGAGTTGTTCACCTTGTTTTTGAACACCTGTTGGAATCATTTTTAAAATGTTGTCTTCGGAATTTGCAGGATTTTGCATAGTTTCATCTTCAGCCGGTTTTGGAGGTTCATCCTTTTCTGTAACATCCATTTTGAATGGTGGGTTAAAATCTTCTAAATTCATTTTTCTTTTTAACAAGTCGTAGTATAATTGCAGTTTTTCAAAATCTTGTAATTTACTATTCAAAATTTTCTGCATTTCTTTATCAAACTCACTTAGTTGCTTTTGAGAAGGTGTATGTTTAGAAAAATCACTCTCAGGGACTAAAACAAACTTTTTGCTAAACTCCATTTATAAGCGCTGACAAAGCTGTAACAGCA
Organism: Maratus speculifer; assembly: GCA_964019185.1. NCBI lineage: Eukaryota > Metazoa > Arthropoda > Arachnida > Araneae > Salticidae > Maratus > Maratus speculifer. Next base: position 305,736,977 of record OZ025292.1, on the reverse strand, counting down.
GCTGGTATCAAAATATTTAAAAAACCTCCTTTTTGAATAATTAAACGTTTTTTCTGGTAAAGACTACCTTTTTTAGAGGCTAATTTTCTTAGAAGATATTTGTGTTTTCCAAGCTGCTTCTTCTGATAATGTGAAATTGGTATATTTCCTTTTAACACGTTTAAAGAACATTCACAGATGGTTTTAACCACTTTTGAAGGTAGCTTTTTCAGTAACTGCTTGCGCAATGCTTTTGGGCATGAGTGAATTAGCTGTAAATCCTTGACCTGTTTACGGGTCGGTGACATTTTATGGAATGATGAGTCTGTCGTTTTTCGCAATTATTTATATTTCAGAGTGTAATAATACTGATTTTGATTCGGTAAGATTTGTGTTCTTAACCGATGTTCTTCATCTGTTTCATTTTTCAAATCAATTAATAAGTAGGTAAAAGGTTTTCGGGTAGCATCTGCGTAAACTTCTTGGAAAAATTTATGATTTCGTGGGTATAATTGTCTTCCTAAACATGTGATTTGATTTAAATCACGTCTGTTTTTAAATAGGAAAAGATAGTCAGCATTCAATCGAAGATCTTTCGTTCCTTTATGAAAAAAATTTTGTGTGATAAAAAAAATACTTAAATTGTGGTGATGACTCCCCTTGGTAAATAAATTTGTAAGTCGACGATCACCGCCAACTTCACACATAAGATCATCTATAATGAACAGTGTATTGGTTCCTAAATATTCTTCATAATTAGTTGGGAAACCTTCAATGAACGTAACGTCAGATATTTCATCATATAAATTTTGGTAGATGCCGTAAAACCAAACAATTTTATCAGGTGTAGGTTTTATCATATATGTTTTAAAGTAGATGAAATCTTTTATAAAAAAAGATTTCCCACTTTTCGAAGGTCCTGCTAAAACAGCTGTGAAGGGGTGTTGAAGGCTTGGGAAATCCATAACAAATAAAAACAGACACAAAAGATATGGTATTTTATAAGACTTTTTATTGATAAAAATTCACATACACATGAAATCGTTTGGCAACAAAATTATACACTCTTTGGTCGTTACATAAGTTTTCAGATACAAACTGTGACAAAAACTTTTTCAGAGATTCACCTCTACATCTACAGAGGAGGAAAAAAATTGTATATTGACCACAAACAGCTGTAACATTTGTTTGTAATGTTAAAGGGTTAAAAATCATTTGAGAGAATTTTAAAGTAAAGTCTAAAATAGGTCCTTGATAAAAGTCTGGAGTATTTCCGTAAGAATCAAAGAATTCTACTCTTCTAGGTGAAGCTATGTAGAAAGCAAGCCAATGACTACCGGGTTGATCAGAAGAATCGACGTTGCATACGAAACAGCAGGGGTATTGCTTAATTGTGTTAGGGAGCATATCGCTGGGAAACACATCTAAAAAATATTTCTTAGTGTATTTGTTATGAGATAAAATGTCTTTAATCTGTTGAGAGTTCATCTTTGTCTAGTTTGGAAAGTCACACAACACATGCCTTGATTTAGAAATTTCGATAATGTTTTCAAATTCTGCATAGATCAGAACGGAAATAGTTGATGAAAGTGCTGAAGAAAACTTAATTTCAACTCTTAAATTTCCTTGATGTTGTAAATTCAAGTGTGGACCATCGCATAAATCCGGACTTAAATCGAATGCATATAGAGTGTGTCCTTTAGCATAATCTTCTCGAGATAGATAATTTCCATTATCTCGGTTAAAGCCGGGAAACAATCGATGGTAGGCTGCAATATAATTTCCTTCGTTAAAATTTAATTCTAATGGTTTAGATGGTATTGGTTGTCCGTCAATGTAAATACTTAAAAAGTTGACGTTGTAGTGGTTAAAGAAAAACGGGTTAAGGTCATACTGTCCGTTAATAGCTGAATTTTCTAATAATCCTATAATTACACGCTTAGGCATAGATCCTAAGAATACGTTATCTTGCATAAAAGACCAGCTTCCACTCGATATTGAGTATGTTTTACACAAAACTCTATCGATAGGATATTTAGCATTACTTTTCTCTAACGCTTTAGCGTGTCCGATAGAAACACCTGGACTAACTTTCACCTTTCGAATAAACAAAGAGGCGTGTTGTAACACCACTTTATATTCAGGTGTTTTATCTCCGACTTTATCAGCCATCAAACAAAAATTGGGTTTGCTACGTGTCATTTTAATTTTCAAATCTACCATATTCAATAAAAGTCTATTTTGTTGAAAAATATCACAATGTAGTGGGCCTATCATATCCAAAACTTTACTTTTTGAAGTTAATTCATATCTTTTATGAAGTCCTGGGTTATCGGTAAGTGTAGGATTGACTGTATCCAAACATTCATCTTTGAAAAAACATTCACAAGAAAGTAAACTTTTCTTTGCATCTTCTCCATAATTCAGTAAAGTCTCGATGTAAGCACGATACGGATAAGTATTACTAGAAGAGGAAATCACTCTTTCGTTCAAACTCACATCTACTTGAGAAAACAATGCTTGTAAAAATAAATTAACAGGTGCTACAGGTGTCTTGTCGGGTAAGGGGGTTCCATCAGCGTTAGTTAGTTTTACTTTCACGTAAAGGTAAGATGCTGATAAATCAATATAATCTTCACTATTGCCTGTAATGTTAAACTCAACTGGTCCACTCTCAGATATAGTAGCCAGTGGATGATATTCTACAAAGTGACCTTTTTCTATAGCTGTTTGCGTAGGTGGAATCATAAACAAGTCTAGTTCAGATTTGACGCAAACGGGAGAATCTTTATGAATAAGACCAGACATCTTTAAGCAAAAATATCGCGTGCTTTCACTTTCTTGGCTTTAGGGCGACTGAGAGAACTTTGAGGTCTCTTTCGTTTTTTATTCCTTTGACCTGATCCAATCATAGATTTCACTTTAATTGCTGCTTTGTTTGTCAGATTTTTCCCGGCTTCCTTAAATCGTCGTTTAGCCGCTGTTTTAATATTATCGCCTTGAGAAATATCATTTAGCACATCTACACCGGTATGAAATAACTGCTTTCCAACTGCTTTAGCACCTGATTTAAATAAAGGTACAGCTGCACGGAAAAGGGAACGGAAAAGTCCTCCGAAACCATAACCTTTCTGGAAAGTATTTCCTTGATAATAGTTCAATCCGCTACCTGTTTGATGTGTATAATAATCTTCAAAAGATTGATTACAGCATTGGTAAGGAACAAGCATTATGAAAGATATTTCTGACGGAAATGTAGTTTCACAATCAACTTCCCGCGATCAAATGACACTAAACGTCCTGTGTGTGTTCTTATAACAGTTTCAATCGTTTGAAAATTTTTTCGAGTCACTGGTATGTAATGAGGTCTGTCAAACACTTCATGAATCATATCTCCGTCTTCCCCTTTAACAGGAATCACTCGCAATAAGGGTGCCACTGTATCTCCAACAATCTGAGGTTCTACAATATCACTATACAAGTAGAGCAATTTAAAATCTGCGTGTGGGTCAGCTATAAAGGGACTTTCAAAAGATAATGAGGGAGTCGAAACATTTGAGATTACTTCACCTGGTAAGAATCCTAAACATTCGGCTAAACCAGATAAAAATTTCAATTGTGCATATCTCTTCAAAGAAACTTTCACTTTTTTAGTGTGTTTGTTGTAGCTAACCGAAATTCTATCACCAAATTTTTGATAATTTATCACTTTAATGATGTCGTTAGGAGATTCATAATATCCTGATGGGATTCGAATTTTTTTCGTGTCACTATCATCCTGTTCATATTCATTACCGTTTCTAGGTCTTCCATCTGGTAATTCTAAACTATTACCTAACACATATTCATACTCGTTACCATATTCAGTAATATTACGCCATGTATGAGGATAAATCAATTCAGTTAAACCGACTTCCCATTCACCTTTTAAATCTAAAGGCATAGGTAATCTTGTAAAATAATGTGAAATTTTGTTTTCTGGAAAATAGTTCATTGAACTGTCAGAAGGTAGCGTCACGTAGAATGACATGATTGTGAATGATCATTCGTTGTAAAAAATGGGTGTTTTATAGAGAAAATAAATCTGACGAAGGTATCCACTGATTAAATTTAGAAGGATAACCTTTAAACTTAACTTGATATTCAAGTTGCCCTTTTCTTTTACGTTTTTTCAGAATCTTTTCAACGTCAAAGCGGTTTTTCGGTTGTACTTTTTGTAATTCTTCTGCATAAAAAGTTCCTTCAATAGGTTCGTCTAATAAATCTTTGATTTTGTAAACTGGAGGAATTCTCGTGACACATTCTGTTACTAAAAATAATTCTTCCGTCCAATTTGTTTCATATCCTTTTTCGAAAGTCATTTTATGTTTAGAAACACGTACTAAATCCCCTGAATTAAAAACACAAGGTTTCCTTTTCAGTTTTGACATATTACCGTAAATAGAAAACCACACTTCACTTTCATTATCCTTATTCACTTCACTTGGGGGTCTCTTAATGGTGGTATGGTAGGTGTGATTATAACTATCTAAAAATTGATCCAATACATCAATATATCGATAAGTGTGATGCGTTGTAAAATATTTCCACATTTTAGTTTTCAGAGTGCGGTTAAATCTTTCCACTACACAAGCTTTCGTATTGTTAAAAGTTCTAAAAAATCGAACACCTTGTTGCTTCAGAAACTTCTGTAAACGAGAATTTAAAAATTCTTTACCTGCGTCAGTATTCAAATACTTTGGTTTCCTTGTTCGAAAAATGGATTCAAACACCGCTACTATATCTTCAGCACGTTTCGATTTCAAAGGGTAAGCCCATGCATACTTAGATAAAATATCAATGCATGTTAAAATGTAACGAAACCCGTCATTAAATTTCTGTAAAGAAGATAAATCTACCAAATCCGCTTGCCACTGCTGATCTATAGAATACACAATCACTCGATTTGTTTGAAATTTTCTGCGTACAGGTTTATGAAGAGTGTAAGCATCAACCCCTTCTAACCAAGATTTAATTTTTTTCTTAGATACCTTACCGTGAACTGCTCGATGAAGAGCGTCCACTCCTCCAAAACTAGCAATTTGACTTGGATCCTGATAACTTTTCTCCATAATATGATATTAATGGGAAAAATTCTCTGTATCGTTAAAATTTAATATAAAATCTACTGCTAGTCTATCAACTTTAGTAAAAATATAAACAAGTGAAAAAACGGCACACATCAATATGTAAACACATAAAGCACTAATCACTTCGATGTTTAACATCCTTTTAAAAATAATATCGAAAAACATAGATTTATATAGCTTTAGAAATGATTGTTTACAAGGTAATGACCGTTTCAGGGAGGGATTGGTCGTTTAGGAGAGGAAATGTCAGTTAAAGAGAGGTATTGTCTGAGTTGAGATGTGATTGATAATATTTTTAATTAGGGAAGGTTGTTCACCTCTCCTGTTATAATAGAATATTCCTTTTTTCCACTAGGGGGCGTTTGTGGAGGGGGATGTATGGTGGGGGCAGGAGGGACCGCAGGCGGGGCAGCTGGAGGAGCAGGTGGGGCAGCCGGAGGTGGGACAGCCGGAGGTGGGGCAGCCGGAGGTGGGACAGCCGGAGGTGGGACAGCCGGAGGTGGGACGGTCCCGCAGTCCCGCCTCCGGCTGTCCCCGTACTCTTATTTTCCTACTACTAATAGTGTTAAAATAAATATTTTTTATATTAGTGTTGTGCTTCAAAACACTTTGTCACGTAGTCGTAAACATCACACAATTTAAAACACTATGAAACAACACATGTAAAACGTTTTCAAAACAATTTTTACATGGTGCCTCTACAATTACACAATTTTCAAAAGGAAATAAAAGACAGTTTGCTTTACAGAAAAATAAAAAAATTCAGGAGATTACGGAGGGAGTTGACTAATTTTACTAGTAATTTTCAATAACTGTATTTCTGGAAAAATTATATAATTTTTAACAATACTTTTTGTATGTACTCATACAGCATATTTTAATTGTAGTTTTTTACATTAGGCAAAACATCTTTCAAATTAGATGATATCTGGCATTTAACGTATCGAGTATATGACAAAATTGTTTTGAAAACTTAATTTCATTTTAAAAGGGGAGGAAGGAAATTCATTTAAAATTTAAATGGGAACTTTATTTGATAGAGAATCGATATGATTGAGTCTAACACGTCAAGTTAATAGATATCTAATTTAATAAACTCGGAGACATTTGAAATTAAATTTAACGTTTATCATTTGTCCTTTTCTTCCATAGTTAGTTATTTCAGTACGTGTAATATGATACACCAAGAGCTTGAACAGTTTCTTATTGAGAATGAGCCATTTTTTTCGTTAATTATGTTTTCTTCATTTTTAAATGCTTTTGTCAATAAACTTTTGTTAAATTAAAATGATATTTCTCTATTACTTACCCATCACACGTAGTATAGGGTAAGTCTTGCAATCGTTTTGAAAATCGAAAAATTTTTTTGACGGATTTGCGCGTTTTAGATAGTGGAGATTCCGAAAAACATATTTTTAGAAAAAAAAAATTGCCGTCCGTCTGTCTGTCTGTCTGTAAACGCTCTACATCCCGAACAGATTGAGATAGAGACATGAAATTTTGTATGTAGTTAGTATGTAAGAATGGGACGAAGCCTATTAAATATCAGCAACCTCGATTATACGGAACTATTTTTTTCGGACTCTCAAAAAATTCGTTCTGATGAAAGGTATATAAAAATTTTCGAATGTTTTTATTCTAAGAAATGGACGTAAAAGGCAATAAAATAACACGCATTTTGCATATAGAAAGAAGTCGATCGGATTATTAGTTGCCGAGATATTTGTAATCCTGTTTTCCACATTCTTCAATTTTTCATGACCCTGTATTTCATTCAAATTTCAATTCAGAGGTATATTTTAATTGAAAATGAGACGCTTAATTCAACGCAGTAAACTGTTAGTTTATATTATAATTATTTTTGGAGTTATAAGGATGTTTCTTTTACGCAGTTCGGTATTATTTGAGTAGTTTGGCGTTTTATATAATTTGTCGAAATTGGTTCATCAGCAATTCATTAATAGAGCATTACTATGCATATTAACAATATTTAAATTTTGTTTTGGAATTGCAATGCATTGTATAAATAGTTTTCACATGTTTTATTTTCATATGCCTATCCATGATGGGTAAGTATTACGGTGGCCCCCAACGACTAGTTTTACATCATGTGTTAATAACATTGGTCGGAAAAATATTTAAAAAAAATTAACAATTTTGCAAACTAAATACGCAAAAAATACACATCTAATATTCCAAAATCTGTATATGTTATCCAAATTCCCTTCACGACAATTTTTCAGGAAAACAATTTTACAAGAATATCAAGTAATGGAGGTTTCTTATAAGAGTGTCCGCTCTCAACGTTGGCCAATGAAAATTTCTTAAACCGTCAGCCATAGATATATATTTCCATTTCAAAAATGTTTTAAATGGATTAACGAAATATTTAAAAATCGATTGGGGTCAAAAAATCATTTCCTAAAAAAAATTACGAAAGTTAAATTTTTATATGGTCTCCCGTTACCATAATTTATATTTAGTAAATTTTTCCTATTACACTAACGAGTAAGATATAAGTAGTAGGAAAATAAGAGTACGGGGACAGCCGGAGGCGGGACTGCGGGACCGTCCCACCTCCGGCTGTCCCACCTCCGGCTGTCCCACCTCCGGCTGCCCCACCTCCGGCTGTCCCACCTCCGGCTGCCCCACCTGCTCCTCCAGCTGCCCCGCCTGCGGTCCCTCCTGCCCCCACCATACATCCCCCTCCACAAACCAGCATTCAGAAAGGTTGTTGCATTCGGTTAGATGAATATCAACTTGAGAATTTAAAACACCATCTAAGCTCCTTCAATGAAACAGTGCTTACATATCTGTATGAAAATCACTTACCAACTCTAATTGCTCATAACCTCTTACCTTCGGAAACATATGATGTAGAATTTACAACATTAGAACTACGCTTAGTAGCATTGATAGAAGTAGAACTGCAAAAAGTTTTTAAATCAGAGTATGAATGTCTTGGATGTGTCTACAATTCACCCGCACAACTTCGCCATGCTTGTATGACTTCCAGTGACTTAGAAAAATTTTTAAGCTTAGGAGAATTATCTCTCTGTACAATCGACTTTAAAGCATTATCAGAACTTTTTGTCAAGGAAACACGGACTGTTTCACATTATTTCCTTCAAAATGTAAATTACAAAGTGTTAGCTGGTGTTCTGTTTAAAACAGTTGATGATTTGTAAATTTTAGAAAAATAAACTGGTGTGTCTCAAAATGGTGTAATTAATGTGTTAAAATAATTTATACTTTTTCTTTCAGGAAAAAAAGAAGTTTCTTTTTCAGAAAAATCAACTCTACATTAAAATCTTTGAACAGATTTTGAATAAAAAATTTTTTCAAAGATTAACTTTCACTTTCCGAAGAAAAAATGTAAAATGAAAAAAAAAAATTTTCAAATGAAAAATTGTAAAGTGAAAAAAAATTTTTCAAATGAAAAAAAAAAAAAAAATTCCAAAGTGAAAAAAATTTCAAAGTGAAAAAAATTTCAAAGTGAGAAAAAAATTTCAAAATGAAAAAAAAAAAAAAAAAAAAAAAAAACTTTCAAAGTAAAAAAAAAAAAAAAAAAAAATATTTCAAATGAAAAAAAAAAAAAAAAAAAAAAAGTTTTGTTTAAAAATATTAGATGAGGAAAAAATGTTTGTTTACGTATAAGAAAGATGACACATGATAAATTTAGTGAAAAAATATATTTATTTATATAATTTCTGCCAACGTATTACAGGAGACTTAAGAGTCTTTTTAGCTTTAACAATCGATTTAACATTTTTTATAGGTGAATACACATTATCATCTATAGTTAAATATTTGTTCTTGAAGAAGAGTTTGGGAGTATTCATAGAACTCAACGCTTTTAAAAATTCTTCTCTCCCAGATAAATGTTTATAAGATTTTCTCTGAGTGAGTATTAAACCAATCAAATCAGTTAGATTAGACTTAGGGATTAATTGGTTTTTATAAATAATCTCTCCTCGTTCATTCCAACGTAAAATATTTGGATACGTTTTCAAATATTGCAAGAGTTGTTCACCTTGTTTTTGAACACCTGTTGGAATCATTTTTAAAATGTTGTCTTCGGAATTTGCAGGATTTTGCATAGTTTCATCTTCAGCCGGTTTTGGAGGTTCATCCTTTTCTGTAACATCCATTTTGAATGGTGGGTTAAAATCTTCTAAATTCATTTTTCTTTTTAACAAGTCGTAGTATAATTGCAGTTTTTCAAAATCTTGTAATTTACTATTCAAAATTTTCTGCATTTCTTTATCAAACTCACTTAGTTGCTTTTGAGAAGGTGTATGTTTAGAAAAATCACTCTCAGGGACTAAAACAAACTTTTTGCTAAACTCCATTTATAAGCGCTGACAAAGCTGTAACAGCAGCTGGTATCAAAATATTTAAAAAACCTCCTTTTTGAATAATTAAACGTTTTTTCTGGTAAAGACTACCTTTTTTAGAGGCTAATTTTCTTAGAAGATATTTGTGTTTTCCAAGCTGCTTCTTCTGATAATGTGAAATTGGTATATTTCCTTTTAACACGTTTAAAGAACATTCACAGATGGTTTTAACCACTTTTGAAGGTAGCTTTTTCAGTAACTGCTTGCGCAATGCTTTTGGGCATGAGTGAATTAGCTGTAAATCCTTGACCTGTTTACGGGTCGGTGACATTTTATGGAATGATGAGTCTGTCGTTTTTCGCAATTATTTATATTTCAGAGTGTAATAATACTGATTTTGATTCGGTAAGATTTGTGTTCTTAACCGATGTTCTTCATCTGTTTCATTTTTCAAATCAATTAATAAGTAGGTAAAAGGTTTTCGGGTAGCATCTGCGTAAACTTCTTGGAAAAATTTATGATTTCGTGGGTATAATTGTCTTCCTAAACATGTGATTTGATTTAAATCACGTCTGTTTTTAAATAGGAAAAGATAGTCAGCATTCAATCGAAGATCTTTCGTTCCTTTATGAAAAAAATTTTGTGTGATAAAAAAAATACTTAAATTGTGGTGATGACTCCCCTTGGTAAATAAATTTGTAAGTCGACGATCACCGCCAACTTCACACATAAGATCATCTATAATGAACAGTGTATTGGTTCCTAAATATTCTTCATAATTAGTTGGGAAACCTTCAATGAACGTAACGTCAGATATTTCATCATATAAATTTTGGTAGATGCCGTAAAACCAAACAATTTTATCAGGTGTAGGTTTTATCATATATGTTTTAAAGTAGATGAAATCTTTTATAAAAAAAGATTTCCCACTTTTCGAAGGTCCTGCTAAAACAGCTGTGAAGGGGTGTTGAAGGCTTGGGAAATCCATAACAAATAAAAACAGACACAAAAGATATGGTATTTTATAAGACTTTTTATTGATAAAAATTCACATACACATGAAATCGTTTGGCAACAAAATTATACACTCTTTGGTCGTTACATAAGTTTTCAGATACAAACTGTGACAAAAACTTTTTCAGAGATTCACCTCTACATCTACAGAGGAGGAAAAAAATTGTATATTGACCACAAACAGCTGTAACATTTGTTTGTAATGTTAAAGGGTTAAAAATCATTTGAGAGAATTTTAAAGTAAAGTCTAAAATAGGTCCTTGATAAAAGTCTGGAGTATTTCCGTAAGAATCAAAGAATTCTACTCTTCTAGGTGAAGCTATGTAGAAAGCAAGCCAATGACTACCGGGTTGATCAGAAGAATCGACGTTGCATACGAAACAGCAGGGGTATTGCTTAATTGTGTTAGGGAGCATATCGCTGGGAAACACATCTAAAAAATATTTCTTAGTGTATTTGTTATGAGATAAAATGTCTTTAATCTGTTGAGAGTTCATCTTTGTCTAGTTTGGAAAGTCACACAACACATGCCTTGATTTAGAAATTTCGATAATGTTTTCAAATTCTGCATAGATCAGAACGGAAATAGTTGATGAAAGTGCTGAAGAAAACTTAATTTCAACTCTTAAATTTCCTTGATGTTGTAAATTCAAGTGTGGACCATCGCATAAATCCGGACTTAAATCGAATGCATATAGAGTGTGTCCTTTAGCATAATCTTCTCGAGATAGATAATTTCCATTATCTCGGTTAAAGCCGGGAAACAATCGATGGTAGGCTGCAATATAATTTCCTTCGTTAAAATTTAATTCTAATGGTTTAGATGGTATTGGTTGTCCGTCAATGTAAATACTTAAAAAGTTGACGTTGTAGTGGTTAAAGAAAAACGGGTTAAGGTCATACTGTCCGTTAATAGCTGAATTTTCTAATAATCCTATAATTACACGCTTAGGCATAGATCCTAAGAATACGTTATCTTGCATAAAAGACCAGCTTCCACTCGATATTGAGTATGTTTTACACAAAACTCTATCGATAGGATATTTAGCATTACTTTTCTCTAACGCTTTAGCGTGTCCGATAGAAACACCTGGACTAACTTTCACCTTTCGAATAAACAAAGAGGCGTGTTGTAACACCACTTTATATTCAGGTGTTTTATCTCCGACTTTATCAGCCATCAAACAAAAATTGGGTTTGCTACGTGTCATTTTAATTTTCAAATCTACCATATTCAATAAAAGTCTATTTTGTTGAAAAATATCACAATGTAGTGGGCCTATCATATCCAAAACTTTACTTTTTGAAGTTAATTCATATCTTTTATGAAGTCCTGGGTTATCGGTAAGTGTAGGATTGACTGTATCCAAACATTCATCTTTGAAAAAACATTCACAAGAAAGTAAACTTTTCTTTGCATCTTCTCCATAATTCAGTAAAGTCTCGATGTAAGCACGATACGGATAAGTATTACTAGAAGAGGAAATCACTCTTTCGTTCAAACTCACATCTACTTGAGAAAACAATGCTTGTAAAAATAAATTAACAGGTGCTACAGGTGTCTTGTCGGGTAAGGGGGTTCCATCAGCGTTAGTTAGTTTTACTTTCACGTAAAGGTAAGATGCTGATAAATCAATATAATCTTCACTATTGCCTGTAATGTTAAACTCAACTGGTCCACTCTCAGATATAGTAGCCAGTGGATGATATTCTACAAAGTGACCTTTTTCTATAGCTGTTTGCGTAGGTGGAATCATAAACAAGTCTAGTTCAGATTTGACGCAAACGGGAGAATCTTTATGAATAAGACCAGACATCTTTAAGCAAAAATATCGCGTGCTTTCACTTTCTTGGCTTTAGGGCGACTGAGAGAACTTTGAGGTCTCTTTCGTTTTTTATTCCTTTGACCTGATCCAATCATAGATTTCACTTTAATTGCTGCTTTGTTTGTCAGATTTTTCCCGGCTTCCTTAAATCGTCGTTTAGCCGCTGTTTTAATATTATCGCCTTGAGAAATATCATTTAGCACATCTACACCGGTATGAAATAACTGCTTTCCAACTGCTTTAGCACCTGATTTAAATAAAGGTACAGCTGCACGGAAAAGGGAACGGAAAAGTCCTCCGAAACCATAACCTTTCTGGAAAGTATTTCCTTGATAATAGTTCAATCCGCTACCTGTTTGATGTGTATAATAATCTTCAAAAGATTGATTACAGCATTGGTAAGGAACAAGCATTATGAAAGATATTTCTGACGGAAATGTAGTTTCACAATCAACTTCCCGCGATCAAATGACACTAAACGTCCTGTGTGTGTTCTTATAACAGTTTCAATCGTTTGAAAATTTTTTCGAGTCACTGGTATGTAATGAGGTCTGTCAAACACTTCATGAATCATATCTCCGTCTTCCCCTTTAACAGGAATCACTCGCAATAAGGGTGCCACTGTATCTCCAACAATCTGAGGTTCTACAATATCACTATACAAGTAGAGCAATTTAAAATCTGCGTGTGGGTCAGCTATAAAGGGACTTTCAAAAGATAATGAGGGAGTCGAAACATTTGAGATTACTTCACCTGGTAAGAATCCTAAACATTCGGCTAAACCAGATAAAAATTTCAATTGTGCATATCTCTTCAAAGAAACTTTCACTTTTTTAGTGTGTTTGTTGTAGCTAACCGAAATTCTATCACCAAATTTTTGATAATTTATCACTTTAATGATGTCGTTAGGAGATTCATAATATCCTGATGGGATTCGAATTTTTTTCGTGTCACTATCATCCTGTTCATATTCATTACCGTTTCTAGGTCTTCCATCTGGTAATTCTAAACTATTACCTAACACATATTCATACTCGTTACCATATTCAGTAATATTACGCCATGTATGAGGATAAATCAATTCAGTTAAACCGACTTCCCATTCACCTTTTAAATCTAAAGGCATAGGTAATCTTGTAAAATAATGTGAAATTTTGTTTTCTGGAAAATAGTTCATTGAACTGTCAGAAGGTAGCGTCACGTAGAATGACATGATTGTGAATGATCATTCGTTGTAAAAAATGGGTGTTTTATAGAGAAAATAAATCTGACGAAGGTATCCACTGATTAAATTTAGAAGGATAACCTTTAAACTTAACTTGATATTCAAGTTGCCCTTTTCTTTTACGTTTTTTCAGAATCTTTTCAACGTCAAAGCGGTTTTTCGGTTGTACTTTTTGTAATTCTTCTGCATAAAAAGTTCCTTCAATAGGTTCGTCTAATAAATCTTTGATTTTGTAAACTGGAGGAATTCTCGTGACACATTCTGTTACTAAAAATAATTCTTCCGTCCAATTTGTTTCATATCCTTTTTCGAAAGTCATTTTATGTTTAGAAACACGTACTAAATCCCCTGAATTAAAAACACAAGGTTTCCTTTTCAGTTTTGACATATTACCGTAAATAGAAAACCACACTTCACTTTCATTATCCTTATTCACTTCACTTGGGGGTCTCTTAATGGTGGTATGGTAGGTGTGATTATAACTATCTAAAAATTGATCCAATACATCAATATATCGATAAGTGTGATGCGTTGTAAAATATTTCCACATTTTAGTTTTCAGAGTGCGGTTAAATCTTTCCACTACACAAGCTTTCGTATTGTTAAAAGTTCTAAAAAATCGAACACCTTGTTGCTTCAGAAACTTCTGTAAACGAGAATTTAAAAATTCTTTACCTGCGTCAGTATTCAAATACTTTGGTTTCCTTGTTCGAAAAATGGATTCAAACACCGCTACTATATCTTCAGCACGTTTCGATTTCAAAGGGTAAGCCCATGCATACTTAGATAAAATATCAATGCATGTTAAAATGTAACGAAACCCGTCATTAAATTTCTGTAAAGAAGATAAATCTACCAAATCCGCTTGCCACTGCTGATCTATAGAATACACAATCACTCGATTTGTTTGAAATTTTCTGCGTACAGGTTTATGAAGAGTGTAAGCATCAACCCCTTCTAACCAAGATTTAATTTTTTTCTTAGATACCTTACCGTGAACTGCTCGATGAAGAGCGTCCACTCCTCCAAAACTAGCAATTTGACTTGGATCCTGATAACTTTTCTCCATAATATGATATTAATGGGAAAAATTCTCTGTATCGTTAAAATTTAATATAAAATCTACTGCTAGTCTATCAACTTTAGTAAAAATATAAACAAGTGAAAAAACGGCACACATCAATATGTAAACACATAAAGCACTAATCACTTCGATGTTTAACATCCTTTTAAAAATAATATCGAAAAACATAGATTTATATAGCTTTAGAAATGATTGTTTACAAGGTAATGACCGTTTCAGGGAGGGATTGGTCGTTTAGGAGAGGAAATGTCAGTTAAAGAGAGGTATTGTCTGAGTTGAGATGTGATTGATAATATTTTTAATTAGGGAAGGTTGTTCACCTCTCCTGTTATAATAGAATATTCCTTTTTTCCACTAGGGGGCGTTTGTGGAGGGGGATGTATGGTGGGGGCAGGAGGGACCGCAGGCGGGGCAGCTGGAGGAGCAGGTGGGGCAGCCGGAGGTGGGACAGCCGGAGGTGGGGCAGCCGGAGGTGGGACAGCCGGAGGTGGGACAGCCGGAGGTGGGACGGTCCCGCAGTCCCGCCTCCGGCTGTCCCCGTACTCTTATTTTCCTACTACTACTATTTATTTAACAACACTATTTCAACACATTTAATAATACTGTTTTTAGAGCACATTTCCAGATAGCAACACTTTTGCAGCATATTAAAAATGTATTTCTAGATAGTAACATTTTTATAACATATTAAGAACACAAACAGAACACAGAAAACATTTTGTATGTGAAGTTTTCTAGTTCACAATGCAAGAATGTGCTGTAAATTTGGTGACAAAATGTGTTCTAAAAAGTTCTTTTTGTGTGTTGATAATTTGCAGTGCACTCTAATGGAAAGTTTACACTTATTATACAAACAATGTATTTAAATGCATTAGGATCCTTTGTGTAAATGTTAAAGCTTTTGCACTGGAAAATATTTCATATAACCTTTTTTAGGTGTAATTAAGTAAACGCGTAGCCTAATTATGTAAATAAGCACCTATAGTCGTTACTCAATCCGTCTGGTTGTCTTTCCGAATGTAACACAGGAATAACTACCCAAACGAATTATTTGAAGTTTAAAATGCATAATTGTTGTATAATTTTGTCGAGTCATTTCAAAGTTTATGAAAATCGGATGTAAAGTTTAATTACAGAAACAATAAAAAAATTACATTAATAGTTTCAAGTGCATTTTAATGATGTCACACTCCTCTGAACGTAATAAAATTTATATGAATCTATGAAGTATGTACTAAAATATACATTCTTTACAATATATGGAGCAAAGAATGGTTGTTATTAATTTACAGGGCTAAACAAAATAAATCCAATACATTATGGTATAGGGAAAACAATGTTTGATGGGCGATTTAATTAAATTAAAATACTTCACATTTAATCAAATAAACATACGTTGCTGAGGTTTACTACAAGTTATCTCCTGTATAATAGAAAGCAGATATTTTATACAGGAACACACAAAATATTTTGGCTACTATACTGTATCCGAAGTATTGTATACTATTGCACCAAAATCTGAGTATTTTTGAAAATTAGTTGTAGCACAAACGCACCTCATTTGCTACATCTGACGTGCAATTTCCGACTTGCTTAAAATTAAGGAAAGCTACTCCTGAGAAAATCCTTAAGAAAATAACTATTTTTGAAAAATATTTAGCTTCGATTCTTTTCTGTATGCTTTCTAGATTTAATCTAGCAGAGTGTTGCGTAAGGGAAGAAAAACAAATTTTGAAAAATACTCAAAGTAAAGAAATTTTATATTAAATTTCTTCAATGGTATTTAAAAGTACCGCCAGTGCTTAAAGGGTTAAAAGGCTTAAGTACTTTCCTGTGGCTTAGAAATAAAAGGCTTCTTCTTATTTTCTTTCTTTTGACAATGTTAAATGCTTGCTGTCAATAAATATTTCTGAAGAGTTGTAAGATAAAATGCTATCATATTGAAATGTCTTTTTGTATTCAGGTTGATTTACTTATATAATAGAATACGAATGAAAAGAAAGAAACAGGTGGCATAATCAATTTTTTTAAGTTTTCGAGTTGAAAAGTTTTATTTTAAAAAAGCATGATGTCTGAATGAAGTATTGTGTTTAAAAAAAAGCGACTTTAATATGTTAAGAGAGTTGCATATATATATATATTCTTTGAAATATATATATATACAGGGTGAGTCATAAATATCGAAACAATAGTCTATCTCCTCAAATATTGCCCCTAGACCCATACTTACAGTTGCAAAAATTCTTAAAAAGACGTGAAATTTCTGATAAGATAAGTTACAACTCCATGGGTGGTCTATCTGAAAAAATACGAAAATTAAATTTTTATACGGCCCCCGTAGGGCAAAATTCCTAATTAGGATATTATTCCTTATCCATTCCTAAATTGAACAAAACAAATTTCATCTCCGTATCTAAAAATCCCACAGAGATATTAAATCCCAAAATCCTTAAAAATTCCTGACTTACACTACTTTTCCCTGCCTCTAAACTGTGATTTCTTATCTCAATTTCAATGCTTGTTAGGGAACATTCACAAATTGCAATTTAATAAAAATCGGTTTAAGATAGCGCTTTTTCTTTGAACATAAAATAGCAGCGTATAGTTTTTTACGCTAAATTGGTATACCAGACGTCTGCCCGGGTCAAAATATCTAGGTCAGGTCCCATACCGACCCATAGGGGTAAAAGTTCGGCGTGTTCTGAAAAAATGTCAACATCATAACCCGGACCGGCCTGGAAAATAGTTTAAATCACAGCCCGGTTCAGTCGCAAATTTCTACATGGATTTTAATTTGGCGTGGGAAAAAAAAAAATGTTTCATATGGAAGAGTTCTGACCAAAAAAATTCTTTTATAGCTTTTCGTTTTTTATATTTATACTTTTATTATTAAAGAAGCGCCACAGGCAGTAATATATTTATTTTATCAATGAATCTCTATTTAAATGTAAATGTTTCACTTATATTTTAATATCGTTAATCCATATTCCATGCGTTGGAGACTCTGAAAAATGTTATACACTAAAACTTTTTAAGACGGAATCACATAGGAAATAAAAAATACGTTATAGACAGATGCTCTCCCTGGAAGATGTAATTGGAACTTATTTTCTTTTCAGGTACTATTGCATTTATTTTGCATGGATCAACATATTTTCCGTTTGAGACAGAATTCCGTCATAGGCAGTTTTTTTTTTTCACTGGTTTTATTGTATTTAATTTTTTTAGCCTTTGAATAATCTATTTAAAAAAAATAAATTTTAAATTTTAATTTTTTTTTTTTTTTTTTTTTTTTTTTTGTAAAATAAAGATTTTAAAATCTATATGTTTTTTGTAAAAAATTCGATACAGCCGAATTTTATTTATTTTAAGTACGTATTAAGTCAGTCAGAGACAGTGATTTTAATACGGGTTTTGTCGAGGCAGGGTTTGAAAATTTCATCCAGAGTGCACCTAAGTTGAAGGAAGTGGTCCCCTCCTTTATGAAAAGTACGCTAGGCCTAGCCTGGCGGGTCTTCAGAAAAAGGTAACTTCTCGGCCCTGGCCCTACCTGGGCAAAGAATACAGATTTTTTAACATCCTCTGGAGGATGATAAAAAGCCTGAAGTTGTCAGGGGTAAATTTAAAAAGAAAAAAAAGAAAGACTTAATCTGCATCTTAGAAAAAGCATTTTTTAAAATAACTGACGGACATTTAAACAATACACTTAGTTTTTCTGCATAATGAATTTTTTATCCTCTATTTCTTGTCTTTAAATTATTAAATGTTAAGAATTTTTAAAAGAAAAAAGAACTTGAAACGCGTCCTTTTTGATTTTTTTTACATTAGTTTTGTTTCGGCAAATTTGAAAAAATGTTTACTTTTGAAAAATTGTTTGCTTTTGAAAATATTATTTTTTTTAAGTTATATTATTTTTTCAATAAACATTTTTACTAGTTTTAAATTTAATATAAAAAAAAAACCTTGGAACAAAACTAAAATCAGATTTTCATCTTTAATTAAATGGAAAGAAATTGAAATCCGATAAATAATGTTACGAGTTATAACGATTATTTGATTGTCCCATTTAAACCAGTACTAACCACATGAAACTTTTATAAATTGTATGAGAAATTTTCTTAGCAAATTATAAGACTAACCATCACCAAAAAAGAAAAAAATTAAAATTCTAACTCAAGAAATAGATTTTTTACGCGTTTTTTAGAACTGTTAAAGTAACATTGCTTTTTGAATTGCGCGCATTTCAATTTGTGTCTAATCCCTTAAAACCTGATGAATTTTTTAAACAGCTATAACTTTGCGAATTTTGGAGATATGAAGATGCAACTTTTTGTGTGTTATTTAGGACTGAATAAGGAAAGTTTTCCAAATTGGAATTTTTGTCCTACGGGGGCCGTATAAAAATTTAATTTTCGTAACTTTTCAACTAGACCCCCCAATGGAGTCGCAATTTATCTTATCAAAAATTTCACATTTTTTATGAATTTTTGCAATTGGAAGTATGGGTCTAAGGGATATATTTAAGGAGATAGCCTATTGTTTCGATATTTATAGCTCACCCTATACAGGGTGATTCCAAATTTTTTTTACAATAAAAGAGGGGTGATAGTACACATCAAGACAAACAATATTAAATAGGAGACCAAAGGTCCAAAACGTTTTCTTAAGGAGATAGCCGCCATTAAAGTTTAGGGACCAAAATTTCAAATAAACATAAAAAGCGGAAAAATCAGTCGATTGATTTGCGGTTTTCACTAAAATTATTCTTTATGTCGGCATTTTCTTAAAATTAAATTATAAAGATAAATTTCAAAAAATGCCGATAGAGGGCGCTTTAGACTTTGGAGTAACGAACAACTATTTTTTGCCGGTATGTTTTGCATCTCATTAAATGTTTTCGTAAGTTTACACTCCAAACTTAAATTTTGAGCTCAAAATCTGTAGTTGGGAGTGGTTAAGTAACACAAACTGAGCTGTGTTCAGAGGGTTCAAATTTCAAATGATTAAAAAGAACGGAAAAATTGGTCGATTGATTTGCGGTTTTCACTAAAACTATTCTTTATTTAGGTATTTTCGTGAAAATAAATTATAAAGATAAATTTCAAAAAATGCCGATATAGGGCGCTTTAGACTTTGGAGTAACGAACAACTATGTTTTGCCGGTATGTTTTGCATCTCTTTAAATGATTTCGGAAGCTTAAAATTAAACTTAAATTTTGAGCTCAAAATCTGAATAGTAGGGAGTAGTTAAGTAGCACAAACTGAATTGTGTTCAAGGGGGAGGGGGAGGTTCAAATTCAAAGTAATTATAGAAAAGGGAAATTTTGGTCGATTCGTTTGCGGTTTAAAATAAAACTATTCTTTAAGTCAATATCTTCTTGAAAATAATTTTTAAAGATAAATCTCGAAAAATTCCGTCAGAGGGCGCCTTAAACTTCAGAGTAACCAACAATTCATTTTAACCATTTTCTTTTGGTTCTAATTAAATGCTTGCAAAAGCATTTTAAATGTTCTCGGAAGCTTAGATTTAAACTTAAATTTTGAGCTCAAATCCTGAATCGTTATGAGGAGTTAAGAATCGCAAACTGAAGTGTGTTCAGGAGTTGAAATTTAACCCTCTTTCCTCATCGAACACAATTCAATTTTTCGCTACTTAAACACTCCAAACGATTCAGAATTTCAGCCCAAAATTTAAGTCTATGCATTTGAAAGCATTTAATGAGATTAAAAAAATGACAGTTAAAAATAGTTGTACGCTACTCCAAAGTCTAAGGCGCCCTCTAACGGCATTTTTTGAAATTTATCTTTAAAAATTATTTTCAAGAAAACACTGATTGATCAAGAAAACTGCTGATTTAAAAATTAGTTTTAGCAAAAACCGCAAACGAATCGACCAATTTTTTCCATTTTTTACAATTATTTGAAATTTGAACCCTCTGAACACAGCTAAGTTTGTCTACTTAACGACTCCCAGCTATTCAGATTTTGAGCTCAAAATTTAAGTTCAAGTCTAAGCTTACGAAAGCATTTAATAAGATGCAAAAAAAAAAACGCCAAAAAAGAATGTCTCGTTACTCCAAAGTCTAAAGCGTCCTCTATCTGCATTTTTTGAAATTTATCTTTATATTTTATTTTCACGAAAATACCTAAATAAAGAATAGTTTTAGTGAACGCCGCAAATCAATCGACCAATTTTTCCGTTTTTTATAACCAATTGAAATTTGAACCCTCTGAACACAGCTCAGTTTGTGTTACTTAACCACTCCCAACTACAGATTTTGAGCTCAAAATTTAAGTTTGAGTCTAAGCTTACGAAAACATTTAATGAGATGCAAAAAATACCGGCGAAAAATAGTTGTTCGTTACTCCAAAGTCTAAAGCGCCCTCTATCGGCATTTTTTGAAATTTATCTTTATAATTTAATTTCAAGAAAATGCCGACATAAAGAATAATTTTAGTGAAAACCGCAAATCAATCGACCGATTTTTCCGTTTTTTATGTTTATTTGAAATTTTGGTCCCTAAACTTTAATGGCGGCTATTTCCTTAGGAAAACATTTTGGACCCTTGGTCTCCTATTTAATATTGTTTGTCTTGATGTGTACTATCACCCCTCTTTTATTGTAAAAAAAATTTGGAATCACCCTGTATATATATATATATATATATATATATATATATTATTTGTTAATGTTCGATAACTTTTGGCACGTGAAAAACATGACAAGAAAACTTTTTTGATAAGAAAAAAATGGGATTCTTGCGCTAAAATGTGAAAACATTATTATTACCTTTTTAGCACTGTCCAACAAAGTTGAAAAGTGCTTATGCATTTGGTTTGTCTGTCCGTCTGTTCGTGTGGCCGTCTCGCCGCTCTCTAACTCTCGTAAATATACTCGAATTGCCATGAAATTTTTGGACGTTATTTAAGTTTACCCTAACACGAACCCTTATGAAAATAAATTTTCTACCATGATTAGTTTATTTACAGAGAGAGTCAAGAATTTTTCATTACATTGTGGCCTATAGGGGAAAATCGTTTCAAATGGATTTTAACCTTTATAACACATTCCAAAAGTTAGAAAAGTGCTTATGCATTGTTTGAAAAGTGCTTGTGCATTCGGTTTGTCTGTCCGTCTGTCTGCGCTCCAACTCCTGTAAATATAATCGAATTGCCCTGAACTTTTTGTATGTTATTGACGTTTACACTCTAGCACAAACCCTATTGAACATGAAGTTTCTACCATGATTAGTTTATTTACAGGGAGAGTCAAGAATTTTCCATTATATTATGGCTTATGGGGAAAAATCATTTCAAAGGCATTTTAAAGATGTTACACCCTGTCAAACATATGAAAATTTTCATGCATTTAAGAGGTGCACTAAAATATGCATTCTATAAAATAAGCGGTGAAAATATAGCTAATATTCATTTACAGGGCCAAACAAAAGAATTCTATTGGATAATGGTAAAGAAGAGGGGGATAGTGTGCGATATTTTGTAAATATATTAAGCTGTTTCATGTATAACAGATTTTATGCATGTCATTGGGGCTTATTATGAATTATACGATACTGTCTTGCATAATATGAAGTACATTGCATTTACAGGGACACACAAAAGATTTCAAATAGTATATTCCTTCCGACGGCCTGTATATGTTTCCGATGATGGCTGATGGGTGGATGTAATACATTTTAATTATGATATACGCATTTAAGTTTCCCTGAATCTTTGTACACTATAAGGGTGTGTATAAATGTTACAGTTGATATACAGGGCTACCTAAAAGAGCTCGCGGACGTTACTGAGTATGAGCGTAAATTACTTAATGGTGGTTCTTAAATAAGGTATACATTTTTTCGCTGAACTGCATTCAATTTACAAAGAATTGTTTGCAGAATATAGATAAAATGATATACAGGGCCACGCAAAGAATTGTGTACATGGACACCTATGAATGAGTTGAGAAATTCGGTTGTTTTAAGAGTGTTTTAGTTTAAAATGAATTTTAGCTTCTTACTGACGTGTAATAAAGTTACAAGGTAAACTACAGGGCTGAACAAAAGTTTTCCAGTTTGTTTCCCATTTATTAGTACAAACTGCTCGAAAAGAAATTTTAAGCTTTTTTCTTGCTAAACTAAATTTTCCCATTATATAATATGTACATCAACTGACAGATCAAATACAGGGCTGTTCAATTGCATTGGAATGTATATTTGGCTATATACTCTTATTCCCCTAATTAACGAAGTTTTGTTAAAGATTTCATGAAGTCTTGGAAAGTGCTTCATAATCTATGCTTAATGCATGATTTTTCTTACTTGTTAATTAATAAAATTTGAAGAACAAGAATTTGTTAGGAAGCTTTGGATGCCTGGAATATATTATGTAATTGCAACCCAGGTAGTAGTATTTTTAGCAAGATTACTATAATTTCAATAGATTCATTTATAAAGTTACAGACTTCTGTAGCTTTTCATATTTTTAATTTTTGAAGTCATTAATTCGAAGAATTTTCCTAAACTTTCAAAGAATGCTATATGGAAATGACAAGCGATAAGAGGAACAATATTTTCAAACACAAGCACTTTTTACTCATAATATGTAAAAATATGTTTTTTCTACTTGAATCAACTGATATAACTAAAATTATTAAAAATGTCATTTATACTACCTCTGACAATAAAGTTCGGTGAATAGTCCTGTAAAATTAATGTAGGTGAAATATTAACAAAATTTACCATACCATCCTTTGAAATAGTCATCTCTCATAACTATGCACCTTTGAAATCTGTTATACATGTCCTGGGAGATTCGCAAAAGGTGTTCTTTTGGGATGGAGTTCAAAAGCTTCGTCACGTTTCGTTCGATGTCAGCAATGTGGTCAAATCTCTTTCAAAGAGAGTTTGAGTCGTGAGAATAGGAAGAAGTCTGGAGAATTGAGATCTGGCGAGAATAGTGGATGTTCAGTTTGCACCACCCCTCATGAATTTCTTTTGGTGTCTTGCAAAGCTTAAAACCAAACTTTAAACTGATCTTTTGTTCGTTCATTTTCCTGTTCTCAGTTAAGAACCAACACACTGAACAAGCACTTAGTAAAGCACATCAGACACACAACATAAACGACGCTCCACTGAACAACGGTACGGGAAGATGGTCAACACTTGCCTCTTTGCAGGAGCAGCGTTTTGTTTCCCCAGTGTTGCCAGGTCGGCCGTTCTGAATTCATTCACCGAAATTTATTGTCAGAGGTAGTAGAACTTCATCCATTATAAAAATTATTTTTTTAAGCTCATCTTTTTTTCATTTTTAAATCTATCGTTTTTATATTAAGCGTATAACGTGCACCCGAACATTTAAATTTTATTTTTGGTATTAAAAGTGCACGTTATACTCTGGGTTTTATAGTACTTCTTATAAATATTGTTAATTTTCTAAAACAAAGTTGTAAATTACACTACTTTTTTTTTTGTTAAAAAAGCTACTTTTGGACTTCTCCAGCCTCTTTAATTGTGCAAATATTACGAAGTTCATTTTAGCAATAACAATCTGGAAATGCTCGAATGTTAAACAAAACTTTGGCATAAAATAAAAATCCGAATCGCTTTATATTCTGAATTCTATGAACAACTTATATTAACTACTGTATTTTACGACAACAGTAATAAACAAAATAAGCCTACCATATAAGTAACAAAACCCATAGTATAACTAACATTGAATTTTATATGTTACAAACTTACAACTCGATGATATAAAGCAATAAAAAAGCATTTATAAAAACAAAATTTCATTTCATGACGCAATTATTAAAAAACACTTCCGTGTAATTTTAATAATTTACCTCAAACCGGTAATATGATTTAAAGATGTTGCCATTTCTGAAGTAAACATATTCATATTCAAAGAACATATTTCACAGACATAAATATAACATTAACGTTAGCATTAACATTAAATTAATATTAATGTATTATCCTTGCTTAAAAATTCAAAACTGCATTCAAATTGAATTCAAACTGCATAATAAACTATTTAGATTATCGTCAACCGGGATAAATTTATGTCATTTTACGGAGCGTTCGTAATTACATAAATACGTAGCACTTACAATCATCGTTCAGTACGTTCGTGCAGGTATCTGACCGTCCGCATATAACAACGCACAAATCCACCCAATTGTGTGAAATTTAAAATTTATAATTGTTTTATAATTTTGTCATTTCAAATTTTATGCAAATCGGATGTATAGTTTAATTACAGGGACAATCATATTTTCCCCTTACATTACAGATAGTTCGAAAGAATAATTTCAAGTGCATTTTAATGATACTACACTCTTTCGAACATAATAAAATTGATATGCATCTATGAAGTATGTATTTCAGTATACATTCCGTACAATTTGTGGGGCGGAAAACAATTTTTATTAATTTACAGGACCACACAAAAATTTTCCATTGCATAAAAGTGTAGGAGAAACATTGTTTGGTGCGCATTTTAATTATAATAAATTATTTATCATTTTATGAAATTGACATACGTTGCTGAGATTTACCATAAGTTACTTCCTGTGTAATAGAAAGCAGATAGTATTTACAAGGACGCACAAAAGATTTCGGATACTTTACGGTATCTAAAGTATTGCACACTATCACACCAAGATCGAAATGATTTTAAAACTTCGCGTACCTCATTTGCACCTCAAACGAACGCACCTCAATCGCTATATATTTGATGTGCAATTTCCGTTTCGTTTTCCTTCTTGTGTTTTCGCATATATTAAAAAATTATTGAAATTTTTATTTAATTATTTTTTTTTCTTTTTCTCTAGTTTCAAGATAGCAATTGTAAGTCTGGTAATTAAAAATGCTGAACTAGAACAATATATATACATATATATATATATATATATATATATATATATATATTTGTAATAAAATAAAAAAAAATTTTGCGCCATTTTTTTTTTATTCTCTCTTAGCTTCAATTCTAAATTTGTGGAACATATTTCAATCTTAGTTTCGTCTTGTAACAGCTAAAATTCTTTTTCTTACTTTAGTTATTAATAAATTATTTCTTGCTTCTCAAAAAGGCGGGAAGTATTTCGTAAGCTTTTTACTTTCTGGCATATTCCTGCGATTTTAATTTTATTTTTTATTTTTTAACATCGCGTGACAAGTGTTACTACGCGTTGCTAAAGGGCTTAGTGTTCCGAGAAAAAAATATAGTTCTTGCCAGTAGACCGCCTATTACGGCCAATTAGAATTGATCATTTTGTCCGTTAGAGGCTCGAGTCCATCCTGATTGGATTTTTAAAATGATTGACGCGGAGTAGGAGGGCGCTAGTTTTGTCGTGAAAATGATTTTTTCATTTGGCTTTTCAGGAGAGTAGAATGCACCTTTTCTTTAAACTATCAAGACGCGCGTTTTATTTCTCCGCTGAATTAGAAATGTCATTTTTTCCGAGATTGTAGAACGCCGGAATGTTGCAGCTTAGTGAGCGAAGGCCGTAGTGATAGATGTGTGGAACGGTGATCTGTGGAGTAACTTAAGTTCGTGCTCTAAATAATAAAGAACTAAAACACTGATTTTCTTGCATTGTTATTGGAGAAACTCCTACGAGAACAAATCCATGGCTTATCCACTTACCAGAACGACTGCTCATCCCACTATTGAATCTTAGTGAATAGTAGTATTCTACAACCAACATGGTATTCTATTAGTGATTATACACTATTATAGAACATCGTCGAATTTTATTACATATTAGTCGACAGGATTCGAACCTGTGCGGGGAAACCCCAATGGATTTCGAGTCCATCCTGATTGGATTTTTAAAATGATTGACGCGGAGTAGGAGGGCGCTAGTTTTGTCGTGAAAATGATTTTTTCATTTGGCTTTTCAGGAGAGTAGAATGCACCTTTTCTTTAAACTATCAAGACGCGCGTTTTATTTCTCCGCTGAATTAGAAATGTCATTTTTTCCGAGATTGTAGAACGCCGGAATGTTGCAGCTTAGTGAGCGAAGGCCGTAGTGATAGATGTGTGGAACGGTGATCTGTGGAGTAACTTAAGTTCGTGCTCTAAATAATAAAGAACTAAAACACTGATTTTCTTGCATTGTTATTGGAGAAACTCCTACGAGAACAAATCCATGGCTTATCCACTTACCAGAACGACTGCTCATCCCACTATTGAATCTTAGTGAATAGTAGTATTCTACAACCAACATGGTATTCTATTAGTGATTATACACTATTATAGAACATCGTCGAATTTTATTACATATATATATATATATATATATATAATATTTAAATCAGGCATTGTCTTATAGCTAAAACTAAACGGATATGGCAATCCCAAAACTTTCTTCTATCTCAATCATGTTAATACTTCAAAATTCGTTTTTGACAAAAGTGTTTATGACTTCTATTTGTCCATTCTGTAATTCTTATAAAAATGACCGGATTGTGACGTATTTTTTTAATAAAATATTAAGGTTTAATAGAGAATGATCGCTATCGAAAACGATCATTCTATAATGAAAGCACGTGCGTAGCATTTATAGATCGTTGGCAGGAACTTACGGAAAATACCGTTACATTGCAGTCTATTTGGGGACGATTATTAGCTGCATATTTTAATAACGTTACACCATTTCAAACATAATGGGATTTATATGCACTACTGAAGTGCATTACATGTTGATTAAGGTAGTGCAAAATGTTCAGAAATTTCATCACTCATTTACAGGATAACATAAATCTATATATTTTACAAACAAAGTTGATATAATTTTCGTCGAATGTACAAAATAGCCGCAAACGGAAAAATGGATAAATAAATAAATAAATTATTATAAAAGCTAGGAGATTTTGCATTGTCAAAAATATTTATGCATAT
This sequence comes from Maratus speculifer, assembly GCA_964019185.1. Classification (NCBI taxonomy): domain Eukaryota; kingdom Metazoa; phylum Arthropoda; class Arachnida; order Araneae; family Salticidae; genus Maratus; species Maratus speculifer. The sequence continues at coordinate 305,709,471 of OZ025292.1, read as the reverse complement.
TAATTATGAAAGTAATGGTATTTTTCATACATTTTAGCATTTACATTACATATTATCCTTTAGCTATGGAATACACAATTTAAAAAAAAATTACATTTGTCCAGTATTGTTGCACACTTTGAGCCCCCAAAACATTATTGTGCAGTATTCATTTCAGGGAGTGGCTCGGGGGTATGATTCCCAGGAACACTGACATGTCCTTCTCGGAAATTTTCAGTTTTTATGATTTTTAAGGCTCTTGTCCCTTTCCGCGAACACATTCGTGAGCTAAAGCTAATCCTATGCAGAGGGATTTTTCTAGTATCTCATTTGCATTTCAACATTATTAGTTTTTTTTTTGTTTTTTTTTTTGCTTTTGATAGCCGCGGTTTGTCTCCACATCGCACTTTTTTTACTTTTTCAATTTTGGTTGCAGGTATTTTTTTAATGATATTGTTGGAACGTTTTTGAAAATGAAAGTAACTTTATAAAAGTATCTGAGACCAAAATCGAAGCAGTAAAAAAGATGCGACACAAAGACGGACTTGGTCTACTTGATGCAAAATATATATATATATATATATATATATATATATTCAGGAATGTCGAAATGCAAACGAGATATTATAAAAATCCTTTTCCATAAGATTAGCATTAGCTCGTGAGTGTCTTCCCGGGCTGGGACTTAATGGACATCCTTAATGGACAAAGGTGCGATCAGTGCGTAGCTAGGATGGGTGACATACGGGACGGATGTAAATTGTGTCACCCTCAGCCACTATGGTGTCACACCCCCTCTCAGCTGATCTGTCATATTTTTCAATCACAATTCTCCCTTATATAAAAAAAAACAACCTAAACCCCTAAAAAAAAAAAATGGCCAGCGAATTAAAGCTTTTAAAGGTGCGTTTAAAAAGTTTTTATCTGTTTATATTAATTCGCACTAGTTTCAACTTACTTTCTTTGACCATATCATTCGTTATTTACCTTTCGTCCTTCTACATTAAAAGAAAAAAAAACAGGAGCGATGTAGTGCATAGATGTAGAAGAAAATTCTTTTTTTTAAAGATTCTGTATAAAACTTTACATTATGAAAGAAAAGAAAATTAACTCTATTGTGTAGTGCGCTAGAAATTTCATTTTTTTTTTTTTTTTTTTTTTTTAATTTTTATTTATTTATTTATTTTTTTTTTTTTTGTCAGAATTCTTTTCCAAAATCTTATAAGACTATATATATATATTGAAATGAAGACTGGGTGTCACCCCTGAGAGGGTAACACCCGGGATGGACCGCCCCTTCAGCCCGCCGCTTGATACGCCACTGGGTGTGATTCCTTTCCTCCGGAACCCTAAAACATCCTCTCAGAGTCCCAGAAATCTCACCCTCCTGGGAAAAGTGCCAAAATTCAGCTTTGGCGTTTCTAGGGCCCCGTGTGATGTTGCATTTGATCCTGCTTTTATGCACAAAAGATAAAAGCAAATGCTGAAGACAAATGATTCATGTGAGAAAAAAAAAATCTTTGTAACAACCCATATATATATATATATGTATATGTATATATATATAAAGTTTTCATTTGAATGAAGGAGGTAGGAGCGTAGGAGCGCCACGGTCCACTGTCTACGCCTCTGGTTTAAAACATTAAATAATTCGCAAGATAACTGAAAAATCCTCATTAATTTAGTTATGTATATTTCTTTATTCTTACGCTTCATTTAAAAGATATCCGTGTAGATTCCATACTTAAATGTAACTTTGACTTTATATGCATAGCATTACGTTTAAAACATTTACGTTAATAAAGATTTCAATATTCTTTAACTGACTGTTGAAGATGAATAATTAACTTGCCTCACAATATACTATTAAGTATTACATATATACAAAATAACTCGTAAAAATCTTTCGAAAGGCAATGCGTTTTAAAAAAGTAATTATGCGTTTAAAAAAAGAATTCAATAAAGAAATAATTAATTGTATGAAACGATACTTGGAAGTCTTAAATTTTGTTTAATTTAACGGAAATGCATAAGAAAAAGAAAATGAATATTAAACGTTACTTTAATAAGATAAAATCATTTTCATTAGTAAAGTAATTTGAGCAATTATTGAATTAATGCATTCAAAATTCTATTTTTCTGTCATTTTTACAAACCTATTACAGTAAAACCTCCATAACGGACACTCCCGAATAGCGGACACCTCTATTTAACGGACAATTTTCTAATCCCGACTCCCAAAACTTACATTTTTCTATGCTTAACCTCTGAATAACGGACATTCCGAATAGCGGACACTATTTTCGGCGATAAAGAATGAAAAAGTATTTTTTAACGAGAAAAAGGGGAAAAAAAATTAAAAAACGTCTAAATTTATTGGGGAAATGTGTCACAAATTTTGTGATCACAGATAAATGTAGAGGATTGGCTGGGAAAAGCACTCCCCCCTCCCAATGTCTAGTGTTGAATTCAGGAGGTTGCCCGGGAGGGATACCTCCCAGAGCATTCGAAATGTTCCCCCGAATGATTTTGAGATTTTATGTTTTCAATGCTCAAAAAGTGCAACCAGCGCTTTAACGCCCGGAACTCTATAATGTCCACAATAACGTCACATAAAAAACAAATTACATGTAATCGCAAACAAAAGTAAACTTTTGTTGCAGTTTTTTTTTTTTTTTTTTTTTTTTTTTTTTTTTTTTTCATAAAAGTGTACTGGACAGTGAATGAAAGTGTACACAACTTATTTTTAAGTTTTATTGCTTAAAAAATAATTTTAATTTCTGATTAATCATATAATAGAAGATTTAAGACATATAAAAGTCAATTAACCTCCTCAGTCCTGAAACAAATTTTACGTGCCTCTACAAAAACCAGTTTAAAATTATTATAAGACATCTCCAAAAATGCATTAGTCTATATATCAATGCTTCTAATATGCACACATTTATTTAAAAAGTCTAGATATAATTTTAACAATTCTAGTGGCAATTAAATTAATTTAAAGGGTGATTTTCAGTGTCGCCTCTTGGCGACATCAGGACTGAGAAGGTTAATGAAACATTAAGTATTATTATTAAAGCATTAAACATAATTTTTTAGCGGTTGTTGAATCTCTGAGGTTTTCCCAATAGCGGACACCCCCGAATAGCGGACAATTTCTGCGTTCCCGAGGTGTCCGTTATTTAGAGGTTTTACTGTATTACCATTTAAACAAATAAATCGTCTTAACGTCAAATTGATAATTTTCGTACTTCCAGCAAAAGAGCTATTCATTTCGTTTCATAGAGTGTGCCTAGATGGCGCCACATGCCTAATTTAATTCATTTTTTTTTCAATGGTGGTAAATGATTTAAATATTAAATATTTCTGATTTATAAAATGAAGTGAAAGATTTATTATACATTTAAATTTAAGAAATAGATAAGAGAATGTGTGATATTATTTGATTCAAAATTCTGACCCACATTTTATATTTTAAGAAAATGTTTCATCGCTTGTTAATTTTAGAAAAGAATTTTTGGGACGTAGTTAGGAATGGGACGTATGTTTAAAAAATTATAATTTCATTCATTGACTTGTAACTTGGCAGTTAAATAAATAAATAAATAAATATCTTGCTTTTATGTAATAGTCATACTGTGATTTTTTTTTTCTGCGATATTTTATTTTTTGATGATAATAGATTTATAAATAATATACTTTTTAAACATATAATATATTAAATTAAAAAGGAGTAGGGATAGATTTAAAATAAAAATTTGGAATAGAAAATTTAAAACTAAAATATTAAAAGTATTAAATTAAGACATGTAATTAAAAAGAAACATATTTTATTTACAAATTGGCAATAATGAACAAATGTTTTCAATATTTAAAAAAATGCATCTAAGCTATGCTGTTACAAAAAACAGTTAATAAAGTGAGCAAGAAAGAAAATCATACGTTAACCATAGATTATGAAACACTTTCTAACACTTCCAGAAATCTTTAACAAAATTTAGTTATTCAATGAAATAAGGTAAATAAAGTAAACATTTAAAAAACAGATAAAACCTTTGAAAAGCCAATTTCAGCAGTTATATCCTATAGCCCATAGCCAAATATGTATTACAATACTTTTGAAAGGCCCTGTATTTCATCTGTAGTTCGATATAGATAAGATATAATGAGAAGATTTAGTTTAGAAAGAAAACACATGTTAAAATATCAGCAATTTATACTCATATAGGTCATTCCACGTAAAATCAGCAAAAATGTAAAAAAAGCCTTGGTTGCATTGGAGAGGATTTTAAGAGGATTTTTGATACACATGTTCAATTCCATATTCAAATATAGTGTGCAAAATATCTTGACGAAAAATAAATTATTTTAGCTGTTTTTGACATTTAAAAAACTTGTGAGATAGAATGGCATGCGTTCAGTCGCCCAAAGTTACAAGTTTGAAGTCCTGTATCTTAAAAACTATTTGATTTTTTTTTTTTTTTTTTTTTTTTTAACATTATTGCAACAAGTTGGAACCCGTCGAATTTCGACGAAAGTAAATGGTTAAATAGGAACTGTTTCATTGATTTGAAAGTATTTTTATGATATTTCATAACAGGATAACAGGATTTTATGATAACAGGATTTTATATATCATAACAGGATTTTATAACGGTAAAAACCTAAATACGCTATTCATTTCATCTATATTTCGGGTTTTGACTAAGATGCTTGGCCAGTTCGGGTATTAGCCGGCCAGTTTTAGAATTGACCAGGCTCCGGCTTTTGGCCGTAACATATATATACAGGGTGTCCCTAAACTCATGGTACATACGCTAGGGGGTGATAGAACACATCAAGACGAGTAAGAGTAAAACCAAGGGGAAACCAAGGGTCCTAAACGTTTTTCAAAGGAGATATCCTCCATTAAAGTTTGGGGCCCAAAATTTCAAATAAACATAAAAAACGGAAAAATCGGTCAATTGATTTGCGGTTTTCACTAAAACTATTCTTTATGACGGTATTTTCTTGAAAATAAAATATAAAGATAACTTTCGAAAAATGCCGATAGAGGATGCTTTAAACTTTGGATTAACAAACAACTATTTTTTGCAGTTATTTTCTGCATCTCATTAATGGTTTGGTAAGTTTAGACTTAAACTTAAATTTTGAGCTTTAAATATGAATAGTTAGGGATGGTTAAGTAGTACAAACTGAACTGTGTTCAGAGGGTTTAAATTTCAAATGATTATAAAAAATGGAAAAATTGGTCGATTGATTTGCGGTTTTCACTAAAATTATACTTTATGTCGGTATTTTATTGAAAGTAAATTATAAAGATAAATTTCAAAAAATGCCGATAGAGAGCGCTTTAGACTTTGGATTAACAAACAACTATTTTTTGCCGTTCTTTTTTGCGTCTCATTAAAAGGTTTGGTAGGCTTAGATTTAAACTTAAATTTTGAGTTCAACATCTGAATAGTTGAGAGTGGTTAAGTAGCACAAACTGAACTGTGTTCAGAGGGTTTAAATTTCAAACGATTATAAAAAGCGGAAAAATTAGTAGATTCGTTTGCGGTTTTTGCTAAAACTACGCTTAAAATCAGTGTTTTCTTGAAAAAAAATTTTAAAGATAAATTTCACAAAATGCCGATAAAGGGCACCTTAGACATTAGAGTAGCATACAACTATTTTTAACCGTTATTTTTTAAAATCTCATTAAATGCTTTCTAATGCTTAGATTTAAATTTTGAGATCAAATTCTAAATCGTTGCGAGTGTTTAAGTAGCGCAAAAGTGAACTGTGTTCAAGGGGGAGGGGGTTAAATTTCAACTCCTGAACACACTTCATTTTGTGCTTCTGAACCCCTCCCAACGATTCAGAATTTGAGTTCAAAATTTAAGTTTAAATCTAAGATTTCGAAAACATTTAATAAGTTTTGCAAAGCATTCAATTAGATACAAAAAATAACGGTTAAAATTAGTTGTTGGTTACTCTGAAGTTTAAAGCGCCCTCTTACGTATTTTTTTTAATTTATCTTTAAAATTTATTTTCAAGAAGATACTGAGTTAAAGAATAGTTTTATTTTAAACCGCAAACGAATCGACCAATTTTCTCGTTTTTTATAATCATTTGAAATTTGAATCCTCTGAACACAGATCAGTTTGTGCTACTTAATGACTCCCAACTATTCAGATTTTGAGCTCAAAATTTAAGTTTAAGTCTAAGTTTACGAAAACATTTAGTCAGATGCAAAAAATAACGTAAAAAATAGTTGTTCGTTAGTCCAAAGTTTAAAGCGCCCTCTATCGGCATTTTATAAATTTATCTTTATCCGATGGGCGTTAGGATAAACTAGTTTGGCCTACGCCAATCTAGTTTGGCCTGAAATCGGGTTTGGCCTGTAACCAGGGCCGTAGCTAAGGTGGCGCTATGAGCGGCTCATCCCCCCCTGGAAACGATTCCAAGGTCACTAAATGAATTTCTGTTCCAAAAATTCAAATCAAATTCTGTTCAAAAATCTAATTTAGTTTTGAGACCCTTTCACAGTTTTGCAGAATTATTAAATTGTATCTAAAATAAGTAATTCAACACTCCCTCATCCTATTTGTCTATATGAAGCTAACATGATGTTTAAATTTGCACCAGATATACGCTCAAAATTTTCATCATCCTATACTTTTGTTAGTATAAAAAGAAGGTATTACAACAGTTTAATAAGAAACATAGTACCTACAATGTGAATATGCACTAATTTATCTTTCTGCGTCAGAGAAAAAGAAAAAAAATTCTGAGCCCCCCCCCATACAATTTTTTGAGTCCCCCCCCTATTGACCACTTCTAGCTACGGCCCTGCCTGTAACATATATACTATCATTGTTTAAATTATAACGAAGCATTTGCCAAAGACCATTCACTAAAGAAGCAAAGAATCGCCATTGCCCTGCCCAAGATTTTTAAATTTGATTAATTAAATTTACGTTTACTCTTCTTCTGAGAAAAAAAATGAAATAAAATTTATTTTAACAATGAACTTAAAATATTTAAATGGATACAAAATAAATAAATAAATAAATTGTCAGAGATGCCCGCAGTCCATTATAATAAAGAAATAATCACATGAAATCAAATTTACCTTTTTTTTATCGTTTGTTAAGTTTGATAATAATTAATTTTTTACCAGTTCATTTAATTAATTTATGTATTTATATTTTTTTCTTCCATTAATATAAAGAGGAGGAATTATTCTGATATTCTGAATAGCATTATCGAAAGGTAATTATTGTTTTAACTTATGAAAATGATAATTTGTCGATCCAATATCAAAACATGTTTTTATAAATTTCATCACACTTCCATACCTAATTAAAAAATACATAATAACAGAATTTTCCACCATGAAAAAAGTTTGCTGCAGATATTTATGAAAATTTTTATGCTCTAAATTATTATATTTATTTTTAATATTTTGATTTTAATTTAGTTTTTAAAAGATCTTTAAGCTTATTTGCTTATTTGCATTTTTAAAAACTAACTTTAATTAAAGAAAGTTACGCAATTTATTGGGGGTTTTATTTTATGTCTGTCCACTTAGAAGTTTAGAAAAAAAGCTGCGATTTTAATTTTTTTAAGAGCACGTTTTTGAAGTGCTCATAATTCGGTTTTTATTAAGATCCAGAATTACGATGTTTGGGCATATTCAGCACAACTTACCGAAGTGTCGTATGTTACCAACATATTGTAGGGCAGTACAAAATGAAAATTAAGGTGAATTGTGATGTAAGCTACAATTCAACAAGTTAGTTTTCATTAGTGCCACATTTCGCTTACACTGTTAAAAATATCCTGTACCTTTACTTTCAAATATTATATATTTTCTGTCCAATAAGAACGCTCCATAACCGCCTAAGTCACAATCTCATTGGTCAGAAAATAGATAGTCTTTAAAAAGAGAGGCAATTTTTCATGATATATTTAACAGTCGGTAACAGTCAGTTTTTAACAACATTTCTTCGGTAAATAACTGGTAAGTTGTGCTGAACATGCCCTTTGCCTGTCTATCTGCACTCTCAGAAATAAAACTCGCATTTTTTACGTTTCTTTGACGATTTAACCGAGCTGTTTTTCATTGTTTTTGACGATCATTTAATATCAAAATCACATGACTTTTAACGAAATATAAACTCTCAAATATATGACGAAAGTGTTTCCTCAATCACGGCTAGTTTAAGTAGATATTGGGAGAAGAGCGCGATACTATACTTCCTCTTCAAATCTTGCGTTTTTAGCAAACAGATATTTTCTTGTTTATTTTAATGATTGATAATATACAGGGTTATTCGAAATGAATTATCTGGGTTTAATACGTTACTGCGTGCAAACTAGGAAAGGTATATGTTTCTATGACAACTCAAACGAGAGGGCTTTGATTATATTTTTGGGCTGCGTATGTGCCATGTGTGTCTGGTTGCCATGGTTGCCATGGTGGCTGCGCGAACGTCATATTCAAAATGGCGACTGGACAACAAAAAGCGTTTTGTGTACTAGTATTTTCAAAGTGACTTAGTACTTTTCACTTATAACCAGGGCCTGATTATCAACGGGGCACTCTCCCACCAGAAAAAGTAAATAGTAATTTTTTCCTTATTCATGATAGTAATTTTGGCTAAAAAGGGCGTTTAAACAAGGCGAAAATTTCTATGTAATTTTACTGGGGAGAGAGTGCCCCGTTAGTAATCAGGCTCTGCTTATAACCGTTCTGAAAGCATTCCGGAAAGCATACCAATGCAACCGAACAAAGCAATTCTGCGCTGGTATCGACAGTTCAAAGATATCGGTTGTTTATGTAAAGGCCAAAGTTCCTGCAGACCAAGCGTTACTGAAGAAACAGTTAACAGAGTTAGAGAGAGTTTCATCCGTAATCCCAAAAAATTGAACTGACGACGAATTAAAATTGAAAGACTGAAATCGCGACCATGTACGTCAATCTTGTATACTTTTTCTCTATTTTCATGTATAAAGCATTGTTGTAACTCAATTATGTTTCAAAATAAACGCTTTGGAAACCCGACGATTCTTTTGTATTAACCCTGTTTTTTAAAACAGCACATTTCATCGCTCATTAGAAAATACTGAAATATAGGTATCTATTATTTCTGCATTATTTATTTATTTTTAGCTATTGAAGATTTTAGAAATTTTATTATTATTTTTATCGATTTATTCTATTTGTTGTGTTCGTTATGATTTAGTTTGAAAAGAGAAAATTTCCTGTATTCAACAAAATCGTTCAAAAAGAAAAATTGGTCAATAAAATTTCAAAATTCCAAGATATATTTTTCTCTTAATAAAGATATTCTTCTTTTAAGCAAATTAAGAATATATATAATTGATCCCTCCCATCTCTATAAACAGTAAAGCGTTAAAATCTTAACCAACTACTCAAAGTGATAAATGCACTTCAAAATGCGTTATTTCAGATATCAAATTGACAAGGCCATGTTACAATCATTCATTAACTATATGAAAACTATAATAATAACTTAGCCTTATTAATTAAAACTTGCAAGAATTATAATAACATCGGTAAAATTACAATCCAATTTATAAAAAGACAAAAACACAATAGAATTCACTATATGAACCCCATGGCGTGAGAGTTATAGCAACGGACTCCCACATCGGAGGTCGTTAGTTCGTATTACCCCAAAGATATTATTTTTATTATTTTTACCTCAGTTTTGCTTTGTCTAGCTCGCTGAGTTTTCGCACTGAAGAAGAATCTCGATAGTAGATTCGAAACAGCTGTTTGCTCCCTTTTCATACTTTATTTGTGCATTTATAATCGTTGGTTTTATATCTTTTAACATTTTTGCACTAAGGCTTTATTTGCTATTTTAATTATTTTTATTCCCTCTATAAATAAATACAGGCTCTTCTAAACTGTTCAATAGATGGCACCAATAGACCCCTTTTGACGAAATTTGTATCTTCAAACAAGAAAAAAAATAGTATGCTTAATTTGATGAAACATTCGCTCGAAATCATTTGAAAAATTCGTAACCATTTCAAAAAGTATGCTTCGGTGTTTTTTTTTTTTTTTTTTAACTTTCTGCGCTCCATTCATGCCGATTCTTCATAACTTTCAAATATGCTCTTACGGTACATAATAACACTACATGTTTTTAGGACACCGTACAGTGAAAGTAGAAATAGAATCATTATACGATCATTCCTCTATGCTCTGTATGTGTCTGTCACAGCCATTTTACTCGTAAACTTTGGGACATGGAAAGTTCAAATTGGTGAAAGTAATAAATACTCTTGACCTACATATTTGCAGATTATTAAACATTCAAAAATATATTTAGGAAAAATGTAGAGGGACTAGTTTAATTACTTGATCACCATTTTAAAACGGTTAGAAAAAAATTTCGTAGCTGAGCCAATTTTTGATAGTGTATTTCTGGAGTTAGGCTGCAATCACTTTATCTTTTTTTTTTTTTTTTTTTTTTTTTTTTTTTTTTTGCTTTTGCTTTTCTCCAGTGTGTTAGATGTTACTTGAAATGTCTAAAAATTAAATTACTGCAAGTCGATTTTTGTTTTTGTTTTTTCCCGCTAGATTTGCAATATCGCACACTGTACACCTGTTGAATGATCAAAGTCAAAATTGAATCAGCATCTATTTATGTTAATGTCTAGCTGAAAATATATTTCGATGAAGTTGTGAGAATTTAGTCGGTAAAATATAGATTAAGACAAACATAATTAACACGAACTCATGTCAGGATCTAGCAGAAATTAAGTTTTGATTAAATTGCGTGCATTAAAGTTTGAGCTTACCCAGCAAACATTTTCCTATCACACGCTCATAAACAGATTAGACAGACATATTTCACAAAAATAATTAAAAAATATTCGGAACATCCAAAAAAGTGTAGATTTATCAAAAGCCTTCCCATTTAAAATACTTTCTTCTTACGCGTACAGACGCTGATACAAAAAATAACGCAGTTTTTAATGACATTCAATTATTTTCGTTACAAAAAAAAAAAAATAATAAAAAAATACCGCATATTCATTAAATTTTTTTATGCATCGAGATATTTAAAAAAAGCATGTCTTTAGAATTTTGTTTTAAATGTATTTATAAAAAAATATGAATACAGTTTTATCCTAGATGTAGTTAAGAACATATTTTGTTAAATATCAAATTTGTAATGCGTGGGTTTCTAATTAACTGTTTTAATTTGAATTTATTTTTTTATTTTTTTTATCACCGTTCTGCTAGGAATATTTTTATGATGAGTTTGAAAATTGTTATTCAAACATTGGATGAATGAAAAAAAATGCATTCTAAAAGGGAGTTAGGAGGGGAAGAAAAGGGATTCTTTAATTTTTAAAAAATGATTTGTAAAATTCGTGATTTAATTTATAGTTTCCCGTTATATATTCCGGTTTTTGTAAGTTAGTGTTCTGTTTAGCTACAAGTTCCCTTTACCATGCACTTAAAGAGACAATGTACAATTAAACCTCATACAACTTTATATAACAAACTGTTAATTCACAAATATTTTCTGTTTCTGTTTTGTCCATTTTCCATCAAAACACAATATTTTACCAATTTATACCGACTACTATGTAAAATCTTCTAATAACGCCTTATCCAACTATTTGCTACTCCAAATGAGTGCAACACTTTTTATTGTAAAATGTTCTAAAGCAGAAATCTATCTATTGTTTAATTGATGGCAGCAACAACTGAACAATAAGAATTGCTGCAATTTTTTAACCTTTAACTTCGTAAAATTTCATTTTTACTCTGCCGAATAAGTAAAATATATTCTTTAAAAAGTATTATGTTTGAAAACCGTATCTTAATTTACTGATTTCTGTATGTTTAAAAAACTAATTTTCAAGCATGATTCTATTTTTTTCTTAATCTATCTATATAGCACCCATTCCGATTACGAATAATACCTGCTATCTTTAAAACAACACAAAAAGTGAAAAAGTTAGAATTTTTTTATTAATGGGAAATTTATTGGCCGAATCGTTGTAACTTCAATATGGCGCCAGAATTACTCAAAATGTATTTTTGCTTCTTAATCTAAATTTTAGAAAACATAATGCTTTATAATGAATATATAAGAATTTTATAAAAAGAAAAATATAATACTGTTCTTTCCAATAAACTTCCTGGGTGAAATCTACGGAAGTTGTTTAATATGTTATGAACTCAGCAATTTAAGCATAATAAAAACAATTATCATTGAGAAGAAATAATAAAAAAGTAACAATGAAAAAATTACCAATTTATAATTTTTCTACTTGTACATAGGTAGAGATAAAAATTACATTATAATTCCTTATAAAAACATAGCGACAACTACATATATTGAAGAGAAAAATATTGATATATAAATTTTTCAATTTGCTCTATTACTCATTACAATTTTTAAATTACTATATATTTTTTGAAGAATTTTCATTAAATTCAATTTTCTAGCTAACACATGCTTGTAAATTCTTTCTGCAAATCTGAGCCTCATATCGTTTTTAAAGTTATATCAAATACCTTAACTTACCGGCATAACTTGCGAAATCACACATTTTTCGCATACCTTACATTTGAATGCAGTTTTAAGAAAAAAGGAATTTGATGTGTTTTATGCAGCAAGAATGTGAAAAATTGCGTGGGCAAAAACAGCATTTACGTGTGAACTTAAAAGCACCTAAAATTTATAAATTTTAACACCTGTATTATGATAAAGTTTAAGATTATATTTTGAACCATTTTTACTTTCCTAAGAAATGTGTAAAGAAGCAATTATGCTCATGATTTGTCTGCGTCAATGATTCTCCCACCCAAAATATTTTGAGATGCGTTTGAAATAGCAGGAGTCAGTCAAAGAGAAACATTTCTCTAATTGAATTATTCTGATTGTTTTAGTTTTTAAGTGCGTAGTTCTAACGCATATATGTTAAATTCGCCTTTTATTTATTTGTAACGTTAAAAATTCATTTGGCAGTTTCGTGTTTGAATAAGAATAGGAAATAAATAAATGCAGAATTATTTTATTGTTTTGTGTATAAATCTCTTTTTCTTTTGAAATTGGGTTGCCTACCTATTTAATGTAATTTTTGCTTGAGAAAGTTTAAAAAAAAAAAGAAAAGAAAAAAAAACCCGTAAATTGGGATTTTGCACAAGTTACCATTAAAAGTAGATTTTTTTGTTATTTGACAGATTAAGAATTAAAATTGCGAGTTATTTAGTATTTAGAAAAATTTTGTAAATGTGAAATTTATTAATCGGATCGTTGTCACCAAATTTACTCAGTCACCACTATATGCCACCAAATTTACTCAGAAAATATTTTTGCTGCATAATACCTATGCATAAGAAAACTTTTATGTATAATAATTAGAGATGTAAATTTTCAGGAAAAATTAAAGTGGTGGAAAAAAACCGGTTTTTTAAAAGTTTTTTTTGGAAAAAACGGAAAAGTTGGAAAAATTGATTTTTTATAATTGTTTCTCTCAAATAAATTGTATTTTCTTAGATAATATTAAATAATAAACATTTTTTTTCATTTATTTGTATTAAAATAAAGTTATTTTCACTTTATATCACTATATTACGAAATAAAAACAAAAAGGAGCAAAACCTACTCTTAAAAATTGAGTTTTTTTTCTCAGTCTCAGAATTTTCATGGTAACATTCAGGCTTTATTTAACGCTATTGTTTGTTACATCATGTCTGTGTTAAAATGATTCTTCAGTTACATGTTTAGTTACCAATTGACATAATGTGAAAACCTGAGCCAATATCGTTACAGTTTGAAATAAAATAAATTATAGATCCCTTTACATGAGTATTGTTTTCAAGTAAATGATACTAGTTTAAAGAAACAAATTATTGCACTTTTTCATTATTAACAATATCAGTATATAAATCTTCCATTGCTTAAAAAATGTATATTTTTACAATATTACATTTTTTTTCTTACAATAATAATTTTATTTCCTTTAAAAAATATGTTTCGTTTTGGTTAGCCTTCCATTATCAACTCAAAAAAGTTTTGATTTAGTTTTATAATCTGAATTAAAAAAGACTAAGTTTCAGTTTGGCTTACTCAGGTTTGCAACTAAAATACAGCATAGGATTTATTGTTAGATTTTTATTCACTGAAACCAGGAAAATATTTAAAAAAAAAGTTTTATTAAACATAAAATTTCTCTTTTTATCCTGTGATCTGGTAAATATCTGGTAAGAATGTGAATTCTTGAGTAAGAAACCATATTCAATGTTTCCATATGGTAATTTCATATTTCTAAGACTGGAACTCAAAAATTACGAAAACAAATCACTACAGATAGAAAATGCGAGGAATTTGAGGAATGAACAAAAGCAGTTACACACAGAGATAAACTTAACACTATGCTTCAGACAACTACTAAAATTGAAAGTTTAATCAAAAGAAAAGTACAATTTGGAACTTAGTTACTTGTTATAAAACATGGATTTTTTTTCATCGCAGTTGTACTTATCTAATGCAAACTGCCCATGTTTTGCAACATTACTGTATGTTACAGAGTTCAGTTTTAGATTCAACGCTCTGAAAAAACATTCAATTAATCAGCTGCGGTGAAATCATGAAAAATGTAGCTCAGTAGTCCACGTATAGCGCAATTTACATCAAAAACTAAACAACATTGATATATAACAGGAACTGACTGAATCTGCAGTTTAATGAAAAATCGTCCTTTAGTTCTTGAGATTGCTATTGAGATAATCATGAATAATGCAACATAGCAGCATCGTCTGTTGAGCGATTTGCACCAAATTACATCAAGGATTCACTTAATCCGAAGTTTTATGAAAATACATACATTAACTCTTGAAGTAGAGATATTGTGGAAGTCATGAATAATGCAGCATAGCAGCGACATCTGTTGGACGATATATACCAATAACTAAACATCTCGAGTTTGTATCAAAGTGTAACTAAATCTAAAGTTTTTTTTTTAATTAAGCGTATGAGTTCTTAAAATAGAGCGCCCATAAAATTTGTGTCACATATAAACTCACAGAGTGACAGATATTTTCTAAAAACTAACAAATCGTGTTCAGGACCCTTCTGAAACATAAATCCACCAAAAACTGGGAGTCAAATTTTCACGAATGTAATACTTACTTCTTGTAAAGATTGGAGAAAGTATTAAATGCATGCTTCAAATTTTATGTTAAATTTTTAATTTTACCATTTCTATTATAATCATCATGTTATTGAAATAATTTTGCATATGAATTCATTTTTAACAAAAGAAGTTGCATTTAAATATATATCTAGATTTTTTTCATGTAATCCTGCTTTTGTGACTTTTTGTATATAATTGTGCAAAATATATTCAGAATTTGTAAATTAGAAATTATTACTACCTTTAGATTCCTATTTAGATATTTTAATAAGGTTATTCATACATATATACAACTTGATAAGATTCAGCTGCTGTATGGCATGAAATTTTTTTCTTCAACCATTGCATTTGCGAAAGATTCAATTTGGAGATTAAGCTTTTTCTGAAATGTCTATTTTTAAGAGAAATTTTGTGAAAGGTCTTGTTTTAAAAAGCAGAAAAAATGTGAAGGATCCTTTCAAGTCTTCTCAAACAGATTTCTGCTGAGAGATCAGATTACCATATTAAAGTTTTCATGTGGGGCACTCAACATAAAAAATAAATAAAATAAAAAGTATGAGAATGTAGCTATTACAAAATTTCCAATATATTATTTTGCAAAAGAAATTTCAAATTTCCCGAAAAATAATAAAATAAGCCTTTGGGGAAAAAACCGAAAAAAAACCTGTTTTTTCCCCCAACTTTTTCGGGTTTTTTCCGAGCATTCCCATCTCTAATAAAAATATGCATAACTATTCTTTACAGCAAACTTCCTCTTAATACAGACTATGGAAATAAGTGTATTGAATTATTTTATAATTTCTAAATGTATTTCATTTTCTATATCCTCTTCCCTGTAAAAATCTACATATATAAAAGAGAAAAATATTGAAATATAAATGTTTCAATTTGTTTTATGTTACCCATTACTAAATTTAAATTACTAAATATTTTTCAAAGAATATTTATTGAATTCAACATTTTTAGATAATGCATATTTGTACATTCTCTCTTCAAATCTGGTCCTCATACCTTTTATCAATAATATCAAATATTCATAATATCATCAAGTATTCATTCATCAAATATTTATTCCTTTTATCACGTATTCATAAAATCTGCTGCAACTTTGTAACAAATGATTGTATGCAGCTCCGGATGATGTTATTGAATTCAGAATGAAAAAAATATCTGTTAAATTATACCACACTTGACCCTTTTAAATAATTGCCTTTTTCCCCTCTCGAAGTGAAACCCCCTTCCTCTTTAAAATAATAATAATTAAAATTTTAGGAACTCATCGAACCTTCATTTCTAGTGCCAAGATGAAATCCTTTCCCAATTTTTGAAAATTTCTGCTATTTGTCTCTGAAAAAGTCTATTTTATCTGTACCCTTCCTAGTGAACGCTCTCTATTTTGAACTCTCATGGGACCGGCCAGATTATGGGAGTGTTCATTATAGATGGAGATTGGAAATGGGTTACTATTAATACTATGTAGGCAGTGTTCTCGCTGACATTTGCCCAACGTTAGCAATTTGGCTAATTAAAAATAAAAAACATTCGCCAAATGAAAAAAGTATTAGCCAAATAGATTCGCCATGTAGCAAAAAAAAAAAAAAAAAAAAAAAAAAAAAAAAATCTTTAATCTTTTAATGTAACTCTTTTTTTCTATATGTTCTAAAATAACCTGAGTTTTTATAACTGTGACAGGAATTGATATTAATCTAATTTCAACTATCCGCTACAAATAAAAAAAATATGCAATATTAAATATATATATATATATGCATATATATGAAAAATGAAAAATAAAAAGCAAAAATTGAGCACTAGCAATTTGGCGAATCTAATCGCTTGTTTACTCGCCAAATGAAGAATTTAGTCGCAATTTGGCGCATTGGCGAGCGACAGCGAGAACACTGTATGTAGGATGACCGAGCCATTTAGTAGATCAAATAAGGTCAGTACTATGGAGTTTTTATTATATTTCCCCCCTTTTAAGTTTTAGTAGTAAGCAAACATGAGTGCTACAATCCTTAATGAATGTCCTATCACGGGCAAAATGAAATCTGCATTTAAACAGCAACAAAATTATACGCAAATAGTTTCTTTAATTGCCATTTTCCCAGTAGGTTATCAATCAAAGAAATCAATCAAATTTCAAAATTAATCTTTAAAATATCATGCTTAAGCTATGATTAAGGAGGCTCAGGGGTTAAAAACTTTTCAAAAAATCGATTTTTTTTAGATCTAGTTTTATTAATCAATTAATGCTGAACTCTATGCAAAAGACCCCATAAAAATATTTGCATTTGTAAAAGAGTTACAAGCATTTATGTATCAACATTTTCATAGCCGCACCCATATAATTTCAACTTTAAGACGCGTTTTCTGAAAACCTGATTTTTGACGACTAACACCAAGATTTAAAAAAAAAACTATTTGATGGAATGGCTTAATTTTTTTTGCATACATATAACATCATTATCTAGAGAATGAATTAATATAGTTTAGATAGTTTAATATTTTGACTATTTTTAATGAAAAAAAAGTTTTAGGAGTTTTTTAAATTTTCAGATTTGAGAGTTTTTTTAATAATGTTGTTTTTCAGTGATAGTTATATCCTTAAATCGTTCTCTAGAGTAAAGTTTCCTGATCATTTTAAAGTAAAAATTAAGTTCTTATGTAAATTCAACGTTAAGATATTTTGGTGTTGGTGATATAACACATAATTTTTTTTTTCAAAAATTGTGTTTGCTATATTTCTTATTATATTACAATGAAGTACTTCATTTTGTAATTTTATAAGACTACAACCATACCTTTAAAATATCAGAAAGTTAGAATTAAATACATTGAATACTTCTGATTTTATAAGGACTCCAAGCGAGAGCTCTGTTTACATGTTTTTTCGTATCGATCAACCCCTGAACCCCCTTAACAATAATTCATATAAAACTTTTTAGAAATAAGGACCATGGAAATGGATTATTTAACTTACCGTAATTGTCCCCAATTAATCAAAAACTAAATGTTTACACTTTCTAATAACAAAAATCAGAAAATGGCTTATCTTGCAGCAGGCAACTGACAGCAATGTGACAAAAAATGTTCCAAACTTTTAACTGGAGATTTTATCAAAACTATTTAAATAAATTTCATTTTCAAGCACATGCATAAAATCTACTACTGATTTTGTCTGTTTATTTTTTTTTAAGTGTTCATTAAAACTCTTTATTGATCTGTAACAGCTTCTCCGATTTTCCTTGATGGGGAAATTTGAATTCCGATTACAAACACATGTTTAGTTTACAAAGAGGTGGAGTAGAAATGAAAATCGAAAGCAGCGTTCATATCGGGAGCTCAGATTAGAAGGTGTTCAGTTCATCTTTTGTTATGTATATGGAGTTTCGCCGAGATCGTGGAAACATGTTAATTATACCTGGATGTTTACATTAGAGAGTGTTCAGGTAGAGAGAGTCCACTGTATATATTTAGTCCATTTTTAAATCAATTTGTGATCGTTTTTATAGAGAAAATAACCATGATATTGGGATAGAATTTAAGTGATGAGGATTGTGGTGCTATTAGGAGACATTTGTAGTTCAGAGTCCACGCGTCCAGTTTTAAATTCTGGGAGTTAAGCATTCTAAACTAGTTGATTCTATTGTATTGAATCTATTAAAAAAATCACCTAATGCTGTCATTTTGAGGCTGCCACGGGTGACTCTTTTATAATTTTAACTGGCACTACAGTCTCAAAACATAAATCCTTAATATACACTTAGATAATATTTGAAAGAGAAATATACTTCAAGATGTATGTTAGAGAAATACAGATGCGAACAGAATGTAACAAGTCAGAAACTGTACTTCAAATGTGTCAAATAATGTGTGATCGTACTATAAGGAAGATTTATATATTATATTCAGATCTTGATAAAAACGTTGTTGCACTCTTGTAGAAATTTTTGATTACAAAATTTATAACTATTATATATATAAATTTAGTAATGCAGAAATAATATGATTCCATCTTAAATAGACGTCATTATCATCGCAACTTACAATCATTACCTATCAAGAGATAACATTCAGTGAATTGCATTTGATGATTTCATAGAATGTATAAAAAATTATATAATGCATTTTTAATTTTTCATTTGGTTATCATATTGTGTGAAATGACTCACCAAAAAACTGCAATGATTATATATTAAACATCTAACTATTCGGATGGGTAATTTTTGCACTTTTATATGCTGAAGTCTGTCCGTCTCTCAGTCCGTCTAAATACTATTTGATGGCAATTATTGAAAATACTTCATAAAAACTACATTTACATGTGAATTTTAAAAGAGAAAGAAAATCTTAGAATAATAAAAATTAATACGCATTCAAAGCCGTAAATAGGGAAAACTAGGTCATACTTGAAATGGCCAAATAATGTTGACAAATAATTGAAATTAAAACACATGTTTACCAACACATATATTTCACATTTGAAGATGATCTGTTAAACTATTGATGGCAATTCTAAGGAAGCGCACATAAAGAGATTCCCTTTCTAGTAACAAAAGTATGCACACGTAAAATTTAAAAGAAATAGAACATTTTAAAATAGTAACTACTTTAATAGGAGTTAAAAGCCGTAAATAGAAGAATTAATGTCATATTTAAAATGGCCAAATAAAAATATTGTAAACAGATTAAATTAAAAAATATATTTGCACAAAACACTTCTTTCATATTTTGAAATGATATTTTTAACTATTATTGTGAATTATAAGAAAACGCAAATAATTTTACCTTTCTAAAAACAAACGCATTTTTACGTGAATGATTAAAAGAGAAGAAAAATAAATGGTCAAATGCGAGTATTACTCATGCAGAAAAGGTTCCGTACAATAAATATAATAATTATTAACTAAATTATGTTATTGAAAGAAATCTTTCAAAAAAAAACAATAAGATTTTGTTAAGAAAACTACGCAACATAGGGTTGGGTATAACATAGATGCTAACATCTCTTAATTATTCTGGAGTCTGATACAACACAAACAAGTTTAAAACCGGAAAGTGTTAATAAGAATATGTGTCCTATTTCAACATGGAACTATCTAGATTTCATTTTAAAACCGTTTATTAAATAAATTTTCCGGTGGAAACACGCTTGTCGACGATCAGACTACGGAATAATTAAGAGATGTTGGCACCTATGGGTATAGCTGCATATACTGGTGAAATATGAATGTCTATATAATGAAATTTAGAAGAAATAGGAAATCTAATTAATATCAGATACTGCTATTCTGCATAATTCTTTTTTAATTTTATTATTTTTTATGAACTTAATTGGGTACTGACAATAAAAGTAGTGCATATTTTAACTGTTTTTGGCATTTCAGAAAACTAAATGAAACGTAATAATAATCTTTTGTTATTACGTTGCATCTAAAATAAAACTCTTTTTTGAAGTTTACACCTGACATTGTACTAAGCGCGCTTAGAAAGTATGTCACAAATTTGAAACACTGTCAAGGTCCGTGCCTCGTTTTTCCCGGGAGGTTTTAGCACTAGAAAGGCCGAAGATTTTAGACAAGTTTTATAAAAAATATTTCACACTGGAACTTTGAATTGTAGTTTAATTTTTTTATTTAGCGTTTTTCCTCTTTATTTAGCGTTTTTATAATGCAATTTCTCGTTTGAACCGAAATATACTTACATAGTAGCATTCAAAATGACCAATCACAGCCATTCTACACTTAATTAAACACCTGAGGACGAGCAACCAGTATATGAATGTCTCATAATCATATCGCATAAGATGCTCAGAATCCTTGAATACTAGATAATTTTTATGTAAATTTTGCCTTATTTAATCCGAGCATTTACTGGATCCCATTAGGCAAAATTTTTTGTTTTCAAAAACCAGTGATAAAAGACTAAAAAGTCTCTATAAAAAGCTTTCCCCGTAGAAGTTAAGTCTTAAAAGCACAAGAGGTGTATTATACAAGATCCACTTAATACAAACTAGTCGTAAATCTAATGGTATTTATCATATTAACCTATTAACACTCAGTGGAATATTTTTAGATCATTTGACTTATTGACAAGAAAGCATCTTTCACACTAATAAACATAAAGGTCATTATATAGTCTCTTTTAAAAAACAATTTCATTGATAAATTAAGATAAAAATACTCTTCTTTTAAAATTATTAGTGAATCTGAAATTTAAATTTTAACGAAGAAAATATGGACATTAAAGGGTTAATTCAAATTAAATTATTTAGTCTTTAACAATTTGAAATTTATTGCTTTTGTATTGCTACTGGGCATTGCATTACTCAAATATACAGGGTGATTCAAAATTATATGGACAAACTGATATGACAAATTAGGCATACGACAAGGATAAAAAATCACATAGACACATAGGGCCGCAATCGACTTATTGAGTCACAAATACAGGGTGTTTCCTCCTAACTCAATTTGGGTTGACGGTAATAAGTTTCAGAAAACTGGATTATAGTTTAATAAAACATTTTAGAGACATTCTCACATTTGTTTTAAATGTGATAACACCAAACAAAAGTGGTAGAAGTGTGCATTATGCGCACCAGCAATATGCGCTTGACACCTCACATTATGGACTGTGGTGATCGGTTTATACGGTATCATCGATTGCTTGAGCAATATGTTTTTTCAGATCTTTTCGTAACATTATCACATTTCACACAAAATAAGGAACATATCGTTGATTTTCATTACAATATTTTTAATTTCTCCGAAATTATTACTTTCAAACCGGGTGTAGTTAGAATGAAACACCCTGTATTTGTGACTCAATAAGTGTTTTGCGGCCTTATGTTGCTATGTGATTTTTTATCCTTGTCGTATGCCTGATTTTTCATATGAGTTTGTCCAGATAATTTTGAATCACCCCGTATAATTAAAAATTGTTACCTGACCTTTAAAATCGATGGTACACAGAGCACGCTGCCGTTGTCGTTATTTATTTCCAAACGATCCGGATCTTTAAGGGTTAATATCGCGACTTATTTTGGCGACTTTTTTTTAAGTTATTATCAAAAAGGCTTTTCTAAGTATGTAACGATAGGTACCTCCAGTGCTGATTAACACACTTAATGAATGACCATAAATCCAAATTTGTGTGTAACGGAAAAATGCTTTTTTCTCAAAAACGACGTGGCCTTGGATAATCCCTATAGTTTCCTGTAAGGTTTAAATTAATG
This sequence comes from Maratus speculifer, assembly GCA_964019185.1. Classification (NCBI taxonomy): domain Eukaryota; kingdom Metazoa; phylum Arthropoda; class Arachnida; order Araneae; family Salticidae; genus Maratus; species Maratus speculifer. Next base: position 305,687,069 of record OZ025292.1, on the reverse strand, counting down.
TCTACGATCTCTAATTTTTTCATATTTTTAGTTTTGGTAGATTCGAAAATAGATAGGGGTGAACATATTTTGACACTATATTTTCGATGATATCTCTGAAAACATATTAGCTACAATTAAAAGAAATGTATTTTTGAGTTCAGTGTAACAAAAGCTTTATTACCATACCCCACATGACGCACAAAGAAAATATTCTTTTCCGTCAACTAACTTAATTAGCTCCGTACCCCTCTCCTAAATAAATTTGTAAATGTTTAATAATTTGTAAATATGTCGGTCAACAGTTTTTGCTACTTCTCCCAAATTGAACTTTCCATGTTTTATAGCTTACGAGTTAAATGGCTGTAACATACGGACAGATAGACACAGGAGTGATCTGATAATGGTTCCGTTTTCACTTTTTAAGTACAGAACCCTGAAAAGAAAAACTTTAGTGAAAATTGTGTGCAAAAGATACATTTAAAACAATACATTTAAAATGTCTTATTTGAAACAACTTTCTTATAGCATTGTTATAAAAATACCTGGAGACAAATACTATTTATTTAATTTTTTTAATATTGTAATAATAAATTCTATATAGTGTAGCTTATTTTGAAATGTTAAACTAAATTTCTTTATTTAAAGATAGAGACAGCCATTGGATCTCAACAGCAGCTAATTCTGCTTTAAAATTAATTGAAACTCGTTTATTGGGAGATCGCCACTGTTTTTACAATAATAGTTCAATTTTCGTCATCTCTTTACAGATCATCTAATTATCGTATTTTTAGAGTGTGTGGTGTTTGAGCGAGGGTTGACTAGCGTAGGTCGTAGGGGGTAGAGCCCCCTAGTTTTATAAAAGAGAAATTCTATTTATTATTATTATTATTTCTGGACAGAATTGTAAAAATGCGTTCATATAGTGGAATAACTCACGTAAATTGTTTCATCTTGTTCTGCGTTTGCAAACTTTTCAACACATAAGGGTGAGAAGTGCTAAGATTGAATCATCCAAGTAGCTTTGTTTCAAAAGCATTGACACGTATAGACACAATTTCTTCTGCCAGTTACCAGTGTGCTAAATTGCGCCAAAAAATTTCATTTGGAAATAAATAAGCAATCAGAATTTCCAAATTGCGAGTGCTCAATTTCTGTCCTTTTTTGTATGTGATTACAGTTGAGTTTCTTATCCACGTTATTGTCACTTTTGACCTTCAATCGCACCGTGTCATTTACAGAGATACTGACTCCGCACGAATTTGGTTTAGCATCAACCAAAGTTACAGAAAGAATCACATGACAAGTATTCATCTATTGTCAGTTTATCACTATCTATGCGCTAGTAAAATCACAAAAAAATTACTTATATCAACTGTCAAATCGAGAAAAGTTATGCTTAAAGGCGCTGGGTGTGCTATTTACCGTAGTGTTTAATAGTTGTATGCTAAGTATCATTGACAATCATCAGTTTTTCCGTTGGTTATAGTCGAAATCTCATAGCAATTTTCTGCTAAAGAATATTTGAAACATTAACAAATTTAGGAGACATTTAAAATTTACTTATTTTTAACATATTATTATTATTAATATTTGGAACATAAGTAGAATTTCTATTTTCTAAGCAGTGACAAAAAATTATGTTACATTAAAAAACATAAAAAAAGAGTTTATACAATAAGGGATTAAAGGTAAATTTTTTAGTGTATCACAGCGAATCTCTTTTGTAATTTTTTTTCATTAGGTTACTGTTTTCCATATATTCTTCGCCAAATCGCTAATGCTTGTCAAAAGCCAGAGAGAACCCTGCGTATACTCATTGATCCTGATTCGATTGTAGGCTAGGATACTTTTTTTATCTTTATAGGTTGTACGCCTTTTAAGCAATTAAAAAGAGAAATATTGTTTGAATTAAAAGCACGAGAAGTTCTCTACAAAAATTTCAAAGATTTATGTCAGTAGGTTTATTTAATTACAAGATTTCTACGCATCAAGGACGACTTTCAAACAGCTTTTATGAGAAATTTTGTCAAGAGATATTTGCCTTATTTAATGAAAAAAGAAAATCTGTCTCTAGATATAACGACTAGCACTTTATGAAATTTTTCGTAAACTACAACACGTAAAATCTCTCTAATAAATTGATTCTTGCGAACCTTGAATTAGCTTTATTTTCATTATTTTATTTTCAAGGAAATGAAACTGCTTTTAGTAAAGTCAAAAGAAAAAGACATATATACGAGTATATAAATGTCAAAACAATTAAATATATCACTTCAATTTCGTGCCGAATATTGAAATTGCAACTATACCACAGATAAAATATTAATAGTTCTGAATAAACGGTACTTCAATACGAGATGTTCTTCATAGTATTTGCAAGTATTTTTCTTCCTTAAAAATCGAGAAGGAGGGCATATATTTGTGTAATAAATAAATACGATAAAATACGATAGATAGCCAGAAGTTCGCAACAGCTAAAAATATTCTTTTCGATAAAATAAGATAAACGATCAGAAGTCCAAAATAGTTTAAAATAATCTATTACTTTACTGTGGCAAGTGTTCCTCCTAATCTTGTTTAGAAAACTAAACCAATAATTTGAGTAAACATTTATTGGAATTCTCAGTACTGGTCTGTTCAATGTATGTTGAAAACTTTTGTCAATTAAATTAGTTAAAGCTCTTGTGTCACCGCACAGTTAAAAGGAAAACTTTTAATGCTTTTGTTAATCAATTAATTTAACGGATTTAACTGAAAGAAATATGATTTTAAATAGAAAAAACAACTCAAAGAATAAGAAAAATAAACTAGCAAAAAATTCCATATTCAAAAATGTGTCAGTGATTAAAATGGGGAATTTTTTGCTTCGATTTATAAAATTCTTTTTTCTATTTAACAGAGAAAATTATCATTCTTTATGACATTTTATCAAAGATATTCATTTCAAAGATAAATAAAAATAAATGTGTCCAGTTAAAGTAAATTGAGCTCACAGGTTATTCACTTAATTGTATATTATACTCATATTACTTCAAAGAATAATGCCGCTCAAAAAATAAATTAGAGCGGATTAGACCCTATTCCTACCTTCATAATAGTTAACCGATGAACCTCAAAATCGAATCAGGGCACATTTTCTCAAAATAAATCTGTAAACCAAATTGAAGCAAATCGGATCATTCTGCATGAAAAAAACATTTTGTTAAATTAAGGATACAGTAGACTCTCAAAATTAATTTTTTTTTTTAATTTTTAATAAATTTTTTAAAAAATTTCTGGAAATAGTCATAGTATATATATCTCTTTTTTCACAATTTTTTTAAAAAATATATTCAATAGTTTCTGAAATACATATTTTTCTTTTTTTTAAATAACGAAAAATGACAATATTTCATAATACTCCATGCGAAATTCTTTATGCACAATTTTTCTAATTTTTTGTTTAAAATGCTCTCTATGTATCTGTTAACAAATGTTACTAAGCACTTTTAGCATATTACTTGTAAAACATTTAAAAAAATGATTTTAACTTAATTCTTTTGTATTTTTCGTTAAAAAATCATTAAGAATTCCATATAACTGAAAATTTAAAAATTTAAATGCGTGTAAAAAAGTTTATTTTTAGTAACATTTGTTTACACATACATAGAGAGCATTTTAAACAAAAAATCAGAAAAATTGGGCAAAAAGAATTTCGCATGGAACATTTTGAAATCATGAAAACGACGAAAATATTCATCCTGAGAAAAACAGGTTTTAGTAACTACAATGGTTATAATTGCTTAATATTTTCCTACTGACACAGTTTCAGCTATATATAAGGGATATAATATCATTTCTAGCTTATATATAAATGTTTTATGTTTTATGGTAAATTCACATAAAGTATGTGGCTTCGACAGTAATTCATGCAAAGGACATGAAGTATCTGAATTTTAAAAAATCTTCTCAAAAATAACTTTTTGTATTTTTTAATGAATTTTTTTTAATTTTTCTAGAAATATTCATGGTATAATTACCTCTTATTCTACAAATTTTCGTTAAACATATTAAATATTTTTAATACATTAAATATATTAATATTTTTTTTTCGATAAAAAGATTGGGGGCAAAAAGAAATTCCTCTAAACACATTATAAACAAACGCTAAAAGAAACAGTTAAAAGTTGCAGTTAAAGTATTGTTTTGCGGAATCACAAATTTAATAAGTATTCAGGGCAAAATAATAACATTTTTTAAGGTAAAACTAAAAACTATACGGAAATTTTACGGATGCGAATCCGCAAAAAAGTAAAGAAAGGGGCGTGGCAGAATCAGCTGATTGAACAAAAATGCTTGTAACTCCAGTAAAAATAGTCAAAATTGAAAAAATTCTTTTTGTGTTCAATAGCAGAGAGTCCATATAATGTTACTATTCTAAAAATGATAATTCGATAATTTGATGATTTTTTGCGATTTTGAAAGTCCACTGTATCCTTAAGGGGGGGGGGGGGTATATAGCTCCCCCATTCTCCTCTTTATGCTAAATCCTGAAACTCTAAATTTAATCTTGGAAGAACTTGGAATAAATACTTGTTAAAATACCTAGCGGGAACAACTCCACACCTCTAGTAGAGAAATGAAACGTACACCAATTCAAGTACTTGCCAAAGTTTGACAAACAGAATGTCAGATCCCTCCCCCCCTCAAAAAAGGCCTTTTAAAGGCTTTATTCAATAATAAATAAAATAGATAAAGTGATAAGTAAGATAAATGATATAAAAAAGGATAAGATGAAAGGATATAAAAATATAATAAAAGAGGAAAAAAAAGAAATATTTACGAATAATTACAAAAGTGTATACATATTAGAACTTAGGAGATAGTGACCGTCCAGGAAGGAAAACACCCTATCAAATAAATAAAATCTATGAAAGATTATCCTGTGTTGATGTTTTCAGACAAATGTAGTCTTGGTCGCGGTCGTCTACAACGAGCGTTTTCATCGCAATTAGAAATAGGATGCAAAGAAAGATTTGGGATGGAGGGAATATTGTCAAAAAATTTAAAGGCTTGATTACGGAACGAATGGAAAGTATATTAAAATTTTAATGGATAACAGTATTTCTGCGATACCAAGGAGAGGGAATAATACCACGGAGAGTTCTGTTCTAAATCATTTGAATTTTTTGAATTTTTATATATTTAATTCATTATTATGCGTTTAAAGTTGTAAAAGAAGAAAATTGTGTCATACTTAAAATGGTCAAATAATTAACAGTTGGCAAAGAGAGTTTAAATTTAAAAATATATTTTATTTCATATTTTGAAATAGTCTTTTCAACTAATATCGTGAATTCTAAGGCAGCGCAAGTAATATTTGCTGTCTAACAACAAGAGTATTTTTACATTCATATTATAAAGACGGAGAAAACTTTGTTGAAATTTGCCGACATAGCAGTTTAAAACTATATTTTCACGAAACATTTCACATTTATAGATGATCTTCTTAAAATATTGTTCCCAATCCTAAAACAGCGCAAAGCAGATATTTCCTATCAAGCAACAAAAATATTTTTACCTGAATATTATATAAAAAAATAAAACTTTAAAATAATAAATTCATTAATATGCGTTAAAAGAAGTAAATAGGAGAATTACGTCATATTTGAAATGCCAAACAATAATAATGCAAAGCAGTTTAAATTTTAAAATATGTTTTCCCGAGGCATTCGTTTCATATTTCGAGATAATCTTTTTAACATTGTTGTAAATTCAAAGAACGCACAAATAATATTTCCTTCCTAAAAACAAAAAGCATTTTCACACGAATATTAAAAAGAGAAAGATAGCTTTGGTAAAAAATGCGTCGGATTTAAAACGATATATTTAAAAGGACTTTCGTATAGTGTTGTTAAAAATTACAGAGAGACAAAGACTCTGTTTATTGAATTCATTTTACAATAGCTTATGTTCAAATTAAGTTTTTTTTTCATCAAAGACGAAAAGAGACATTGTCTTTCTTAACAGCGGATGATTTGGGCAGGAAAATCTTCAATCAAAAGAAAATGAATGGAAACTTGTTTATTGGAATATTGTCACTTTTGTTCAAATAATTCAATCTTTTTAAAATCAATGAAATTAGCATGCTTTTGGAATCTGGGGTGACAGATCGGAGAAGGTTGGCGAGGGTAGCTCGTTAGGGTCAGAGCCCCTTAATGTTTAGAAAACTGTGTACTGGTGAAGTAATGCCTTGAAATGTTATTTCAATTCATAAATCTAAGGTAAACAATTATTATCATGGTGTCAATGTGACGTACTTTTCACTGACTTTTCATTTCTTAATTCTAAGTATTAAAATAGAAGCTTATATTCATCGTTTAACGATTCCGAAAAATGAATATTGGGTAAAAAAATATCTTCATAATTTTTATGAGTAAAAATCATTTGTAATTTTTATAATTTTCTTTTCTACCATAGAAACCTTTCTGTAGCAAGATCTTCATGCTGTTTGTTTGTATGAATTCTTATGAAAATGAAGCGCAAATTAAAATTCTGTCATTTTTGACAGGAGGCACTCTACAAAAGCGTACCGCAAACCTATAATGCCACCTTGGTCCACACTGTATTTTTTCAGATAGGAAAGCATTGAAAAAGCCACTCGCTGCAATCTATCTGCAATACCAAAGCAATTACGTGCTTATTTGTAACTTAATTACTTTGTTATTAATAATTAGACATTTATTGTTTTTATAGTTTCATTCGTAAAATATATCATTAAAAGTTATTATCGAGGTTTTAAATGACAATTAACGCATAGAGTACGGTACCCGTGTCTTTATATATGTTTAAACAGTCCGTGTCTTTAATGTTTAGTATCTCGGCTAATTACCAAAATCTTTTTATAAAATCATTATCTACAATTATTTTATACATCGAAGACAACATGCACACTATTGTTTTTAAGCAGAAATTAGATGAAAATGGAAATGTTTAAATAATACAATTTTAATAATAAACGTCGTGTGATCTTATAATTCAAATGACTCAAGAATAGTTTTGATAAGTGCACTTTAATAATGTACACTCGATTCGCTTACTGTTTACATTTATTTCCAATTGCCTAAACTACTATAACTAGTAACTTGAATGAAAGTTTATTGCCCTTCTCGGCACTCATTTATTGATCATATATCAGAAACTTTTGTCAGTAAAATCAATAAAGGCTCTTATATCAACTTGCTGTTTGTTGCAAGCAAACATTTAATGCCTTCGTCTGGCAGATAATTGAAAGAATGTAACATGAAAAAATAAATTAACTACACTTTTACGAATATAAACTACAGTGAAGCAAATGTGCGTAGGAGTTAAAAGGACAAAATTCTCGAATTCTTTAAAGAAGCTTTTGAACTTTAAAAGAGATTGAACATTAAACCTTTTGCAATTAAACGTTTAAACATAGAAAGGAGTTTCAAATTCCCCTTTTCCTACTTAAAAGAAAATGTTAAGAATTTATTTACGGTACTTTATTAACGAATGATATTTGAGAGCTAAACAGCTTAAATAGTTTTAAAAAAAATTTCCCAAATTATTTTCGTACGTTAGAGGGAGAAATGTATTAAAAAATCTTTTTATTCAGATTAAAATAGAATTTTTACACCATTAATAGTAAATCAATCTTTATATTTTTGAAAAAAAAATTATGTTTTTGTACCAGCATTTAATTCATCATGAAATACCAGTATTAGTTAAATATTGGGATTTCTCACATTGGAAATATTTTTAATAGAATGGCAAAATATTTATAATTCGTATTTGTCAAATATCGATGAAAAAACGCAACTCAGTGTTGGGATAACATTGAAGCAAGATAAACCTATATAGATATGATCAATACTGGTTTAAGATTTAGGAAATAGAAAGAATATTGGATTAATATTATTTTGTTATTTGGCCATATTTTAATCATTTTTTTAAATCACATTGGGTCCGATTTTTTTACAGTTTTAACCCCCCCCCCAAAAAAAAAAAACTTTTTACGTTATAATTTTAATAGTAGTTATCCAAAAAGATTTATGGAAGTTTAACACATATTTCTCTACCTGAATTTGAACGATTTTATTTACTTTACGTAATATTCATATTCATATGAGAAGGGGTTAGGAAAGAGTTTTCGAAACATTTGGAAAATATTGTATTACAACAGGATTTTACTTGATATTAAAACTTTCTAATAATTTTTTAGGTCTTACTCCACACTATTCATTCAGAAAAATAACTTATATTTTTAATTAAAAGAGTGGAAAATAGGTTTGAAATAAAAGAATCTCCGAAGGAGCAAACATAATTAAGAAAATTATTATTATTATTGTTATTACTAAATGTCAAAACATAAGTGATGTTCTCATAAGAAATGTATAAACATACAACTATCATTACTACATGTAGATAGTAACAAAAGTAATTTTTAAGCCAACATACTTGATAAAGAAAAATCGTGAACTATTATTAGTATACCAGGTCTGAATAAATTTATGTTTTTTCTCTAAAGATACGCTTGCTAGAAATTAAAAAATATATTTAAGGAGAAACAAAAGCTTTAAACGTTCAAAAAATCACATTTCGGTTATGGTTTTATTCTGATTTTTTTAGCATTCCTCAACAATATGTAAAAAACCGCATTCAAAAATCTGCATCAATTTTTGAATTGTAATTATTTATAGACGGTGTGTATAACTGAAAATGATTGAATATTGAAGCTTTAAGGATAAGTTTCCTTAGATTATTAAATTTGTGTTTGCGCGTACAATTGTTTTCAAATTATATGTATTACAGTTACAGTAGGACCAGCTTTAAAATAATATTGGATGGGCTCAAGCATTTTTTTCGTTAAAATAACACATACATCTCTTTTCTAAATGCAGGTGCAAAGAAAGGGTCGGGAGAAAAACAAATGACTAGATATGATTTAAAGTGAAATTAAAATTTTTCTAAATAAAATATAAAATTATTTACAATTTATTCATACCTTAATAAATTTATTAAATTATAATCTTATAAATTCTTGCTTAAAAATACATTCATATTTCTTATGAATATCGAAAAGAAGGTAATTATTAAAAATTAAAACTTTCGAAATAAAACAAACAATCATACCAGAAAAACTAAATGTCATTTTACTTACATTTATAAATTCATGATGACAAAATATTGAGGAAATTTGTTTTGGAGAGAAATTTGTTTTTACATCCTCCGAAGGAGCTTTAAGTACAACTGTACATCTACATGACATCCATTTTTTTAAACAAAATTATTTTAGGAATTGTTGAGATTTTAGACTGCATAAAACATAGACTTGATTTTATTATAGTCAAAAAGAGATTTATTACCTGAGCAATTCTTCTTGTCGGCGACTTGTATAAGCAATTGTATGTTTCATAACTTGAATTCCAGTCTTCGAATTTACGATTTCTTCATATCTTGAAAATAGTCATTTATGAATTTTGCCTACTGGCAATATTATACCTTTTACGTATGGTTCTTTACACACACACAAAAAAAAATTATGATTTTAATGGGATTTTTAAAGCGATTTAATAGACTTAGCAAAACGTAAACATTCTTTTTGACTCAGAACATTCTAAAGCAGTCCCGCAGTCAACTGCAGAATAAAGAATACAATCTAAAAAGATGGATTAGAGATGAATAAATACAAATTATATCTATGAAAAAACATATTATGAATTTTAAAGTACAAATGGACAAGAAATAATGAGAAAAAATTGATGAATAAAGTCATTACAGCTTCGTTCTGTCAACATCAAAGTTTTGGTGGTGCCATCTACAGTCATTTTTTGCGAGTTAGTGTCTTAATTAGTGTCTTTTTACTGAATATTTCCTTTTAGGATTCAACATCCTCCGCCCCCGGCAGTAGAGGGGATACCTTTGTAATAGGACGCTTGATGTCACCGTCCGCTGTTTTAATCAAGACTACTCGAACTCGATTGTCCTGTCCTGGGAAAGTTTGTAGAATGCGGCCCATTTTCCATCTCATGGGCATGGATCGTTCATGAATTATTACCAAGTCTCCTTCTCGTAGATTAACACTTGGAGTAGTCCATTTAGGACGCTGTTGGAGATGTTGGAGATATTCTCTTGACCATCTATACCTAAATTGGTTCTTGGCCCTTTCAATAAGGCGCCAACGAGCATTTAATGATAGAACTCGCGAATTAGAAGCTTCTGGAATATCAAGGAGCGGAGCTCCGATTAGAAAATGACCTGGAGTTAATGCGCGCGGATCTGATGGATCTGATGACATCGGCGTTAGAGGTCTGGAATTTATGCAACTTTCTATTTGACACAGTAAAGTGGATAATTCTTCAAAATTTAAAATACTGGATTTACATGCCTTTAACAGATGATTTTTTGTAAGCTTTACAGCTGCCTCCCATAGCCCGCCAAAGTGCGGCGCATATGGAGGAATGAAATGCCAATTGATTTTTTGGCTCGAAAGAAAATCTTGAATTTCTCTGTCCCGCAAATATTGGAATAACTGCTTTAGTTGATTTGCTAGACCTACGAAATTTTTCCCATTATCTGAATAAATATCAGACGGCAGGCCTCTACGTGCAATAAATCTCTTTAGGGCAGCGAGCAAGGCTTGCACAGACAAGTCTGATTCCACTTCCAGATGCACTGCCTTAGTGCACATGCAGACGAATACACATATGTAAGTTTTTATTTTTATCTTACTTCTATGCAAATTCGGCTTGGTTATGCAGGGGCCGGCAAAATCTATGCCAACCTTGGAAAATGGACGGATTGGGGTGATTCTGTCAACGGGAAGATCTCCCATCATTTGTTGACAAGCTTGTGTTTTTAGGCGTTTGCAAAGTACACATTTGTTGAGCTCTTGTCGCACAGTAGAACGACCATTAACAAACCAAAATTGTTGACGTATAATAGAAAGTACTAGCTGTGTACCTGCGTGCATATGTTTCTCATGTACATGCTTTATTAATAGTTTAGTGACAAAGTTATTTTTTGGGAGTAGCATAGGATATTTTTTATCAAAGGTTAAAGACTAATGTTGGGACAAACGACCTCCTACTCGAATGATTACACTTGAATCTAAAAATACATTTAGTGGTAATAGTTTACTATTGCTTGGTAAGGGTTTTCTTTTTTTTAACAACTTAAGCTCTGTGTTGAATTCAGAACTTTGAATTAATTTTACAATGCATTGAATTGAATTAGAGATTTCTTCTGAACTTAGATTTCCAAATTTTTTCGATGTATTATGACTAGCATTATGAATGAATCTAAGACAATAGGCTGTGACTCTTGACAGCTTAGAGAATTTCGAAAACTTAAGAAGAAAGTCAGGAGGTGCACTTACTTGTGTTACATTACTGACAGAGTCAATTACTTGATTTGACTCATCTATTGGAGCAGTGAATTTAGGTATTGGGATTTGCTCATTTGACAGTAGCCAAGGAGGTCCATGCCACCACAGAGAATGATTAAGAAGCTTTCGAGGAGGAATTCCCCTAGAAGCTACATCTGCAGGATTTAAAGCACCTGGAATATGATTCCATTCATGGGAAGGCATTAATGCCTGTATTTGGCATACTCTGTTAAGTACGAATTGATTTCCCTTTAAAGGTGGTGTTTTTAGCCAACTGAGAACAATTTTGGAATCCGCCCACAAATAAATATTGTCAAATTTTACTCTTAATGTGTCAATAATTACAGAACATAACTTAGCTAGCAAAAGAGCTGAACAAAGCTCGATTCTAGGCAATGTTTGAGGTTTAATAGGATTCACCTTAGTTTTTGCAGCAATCAAATTAACAAATACCCTTTCAGGTGTAATCACACGTAAATATGTAACAGCAGCATACGCTTTATTCGAACCGTCGCAAAAACCATGCAGTTGAATTTGAACAACTGCTTCATTGAATAAATTTATGTATCGAGGAATTTCTACAGACTTCAATAAATGCATTTCAGATGAAAATTCATTCAAAACAGGTTGGATGGCAGGTGGGATTTTCTCATCCCAAGAAATCTTATCCTTCCAAAGATCTTGCATCATAATTTTTAACTTTATTGTTGTAGGAGCTAGGAAACCCAGAGGGTCAAAGATTGTAGCCACTACAGATAACAAATCTCGTTTTGTTTGTACATCCTTTAAATCAGCGAACCTAATTTGTAAAATATCTTTGGAAGAGTCCCAAAGTAAACCAAGCACTTTAACAGTATCATCTTCCTGAATGACCTTTTTTGAGGAAGCCTTCATTTCATCAGGTAAGTGAGCAATTACATCAGGATCGTTACAGGCCCACTTTCGTAGATTAAAACCTCCACTTTTCATAATTTTAATTAGCTCTGTCACTAAATTCTGAGCGTTTTCTCTTGTGTCGGATCCAGAAAGGAGATCATCAACGTAAATTTCCTCTTGAATAATTTGGCAGGCTTTTTGATTATATTGTTCATGATCAATGGCCAACTGGCGTAATGTCCCAATGGCCAAAAAAGGTGCACAGGAAAAACCGTATGTAACGGTCAACAGCCTGTATGATTTGATAGTGTCTTCTGAATTAAATCTCCAAAGAATGCGTTGATAATCAATATGATTCTGATTAACGAGTATTTGACGAAACATTTTTTCGATATCAGCACTAAAAGCAATTGGATTCATTCTAAACTTTAATAATAAAGGAAATATTTCCGGCTGCAATTTCGGACCTATCTCTAGATAATCACTTAAAGAGCGGCCTGATGAACCAACTGCAAATGCGTCAAATACTACTCTAAGTCGTGTAGTTGAACTATCTTCCTTTAGTACCCCGTGATGCGGAAGATAAAAATGATCCGGATTTTAGATTTCTGAATTTGGTACAAGTTCCATGTGCCCCAAATCGATATATTCTTGCATGAATGCTAAATATTGCTCTCTAAGCAAAGGGTTTTGGTGGAGTTTCTTCTCCAGTAAATAAAACCGCTTTAGAGCTTGAGATTTTGAATCACCGAAGATTGACTTAGATTTAAACGGCAAGTTTACAACATATCGTCCTGATTCTGTGCGTAAAACGGTTTTAGAATAATTATCTTCAACAAGAGAAATTGGATCAGAACTGGGAATCGACTCAAGTTCCCAGAACTTTTGCAGTTGAGAAGTAATCTGCGTCGTAACATGACAACTAACAGATGAATTTTGGTTTGATTCACTCGAATAAATAATTCCCGATAATATCCAACCCAGTTTAGAATTAATAGCACTCGGCGATCCTTTAGGTCCTAAAATAGACTGTCCTATTATGATATTGGCAAACAAATCTGCACCTATAAGAAGATCAATGGGACTGGACACATGGAAATTTGGATCCGCAAGATTCAAGCCTTCAATATGTGGCCAAAACGTAGTCGTAATCAGAAAATTTGGTAAATTTGTTGTTATCTGGTTAACAACTAACGCGTCTAACTGAAAGATTTCATCATTAAAATGGGGAGAAAATGTCAAAGAAACTTCCTGAAGAGCTGTTTCTGCAACTAAATTTTTTATACCTGAGATTTTATGATTTGTAGGCCTTTATGGAAGACCTAATTTTTCACAACAAGTTTTAGAAAATAGGCTCTTTTGAGAACCACTATCGATCATCGTCCTGCAAGGAATGAATTTGCCTGATTTGGATTTTACACGTATAATGGCAGTAGCCAATAATGTTTGAGAATTTCTGCTAAACGACTGATTAGTAAAACAATTTGATTCATTTAAATTACCTACAGCATTTGGGGTCGTTACATGATCTTGTTGTCCAATAATTTGTTGTTGTGCAGGGGCAGATTGATCACGATGAAGGAGTGTATGATGTTTCGAATTGCAATGTTTACATGTGGTATTTATCAAACAATTAGCAACAAAATGGTTAGAACGCAAACAGTTCGTACATAACTTTTTAGATTTTACTAAATGCCAGCGTTGCTCAACAGATAAATTCTGCATTAATGGGCATCTATGAAGTTGGTGGGGTTCATTACATTTTGGACAAGTAATTTTTTGTGATTTATTCACATTATCCGTTACGACAGTATTCGATACCGATCTTTTTGGAAAATGTTGAGATTTAGGATCAAATTTATTATTAAACTTAGATTCAGTTTTAATAAATTCAACATTACAATTCTGCAGACTACGTGCTTGCTTTTCAAGAAAACTAATTACCATTTCATAAGTTGGAAAACAATCATTATTTAATGATAACTCCCACTGTTTTCTTAAATTATCATCAAATTTTGTTTGAATTAAATAAACTAAAATTAAATCAACAAATTCATTAAATTCAAATTTTAAAGATTTCAAATTCCGAATAACTTCATTACAAGTGAACAATAGCTCTAGAATTGATTTTTGCGTAGGTGATTTTAATGATTTAGCATTAATGAATTTTGACAGTAATGAATATGCCAAATTCTTACGATTATCATAGCGATTAACCAGATTTTCCCACGCTTGTTTATAATTATCACCGGAAATCGAAAATCCCGAAATTAATTTAGCAGGATAATTTTTTACACTCGCTATTAAATAAGAAAATTTCAACTGATCTGATAAATTTTCATTATCATGAATTGCAGTCAGAAATGTTTCCTTAAAGGTAATCCAATTGTTGATATCTCCATAAAATATCGGCAACTCAAATTTAGGTAACTTTACTGCGTTATCCTTAACAGAAATTGAATTATTACTGGTTTCATTCCTAATTTCTTCTATTTTTACAACCAAAAATTCCTCGATTTTCACTAAATCGTCAACAACTATGTCCTTCGCTTTTGTAAATGAATCGTATAAAGTATTAATACTTTCTTCGGCGATTCCAAAATAAGATTTCTTTAAATCAGCTTCTAAGCTAATTAATTCTTCTTTAAGCTTCTCAGTTAATTTAACATTTTTATTTTCTATTGCTTCAGCTACTTGAATGTTATATCTGTTAATTTCTTTTATAGTGAAATTAAATTTCTGTTCATTTTGTATTTCTACTTTCGTTTTCATTCTGAAGTAATTAACTTTTATAATTAAACTTTAAAAATACGCTAGACGCTGCGGCTAAGGACGGACCAGAAAATTTATTTATGTTGAGATTTTAGACTGCATAAAACATAGACTTGATTTTATTATAGTCAAAAAGAGATTTATTACCTGAGCAATTCTTCTTGTCGGCGACTTGTATAAGCAATTGTATGTTTCATAACTTGAATTCCACTCTTCGAATTTACGATTTCTTCATATCTTGAAAATAGTCATTTATGAATTTTGCCTACTGGCAATATTATACCTTTTACGTATGGTTCTTCACACACACACAAAAAAAAATTATGATTTTAATGGGATTTTTAAAGCGATTTAATAGACTTAGCAAAACGTAAACATTCTTTTTGACTCAGAACATTCTAAAGCAGTCCCGCAGTCAACTGCAGAATAAAGAATACAATCTAAAAAGATGGATTAGAGATGAATAAATACAAATTATATCTATGAAAAAATATATTATGAATTTTAAAGTACAAATGGACAAGAAATAATGAGAAAAAATTGATGAATAAAGTCATTACAGCTTCGTTCTGTCAACATCAAAGTTTTGGTGCTGCCATCTACAGTCATTTTTTGCGAGTTAGTGTCTTAATTAGTGTCTTTTTACTGAATATTTCCTTTTAGGATTCAACAGGAATTTCAACAAAACTAAGTTATATTTCACTAATTAATAAAATAAATACAGGGTGTTTTGCAATTAAGAACCCGATTTCAAAATTAAATTTCTCAAAAACAAACATACATAGAATTATGCGGCAAGCGGTTTGTTTATTAGGTAAGCTGTAAAAATCTAATATAGAATTGTCAAACGCTGAACATTTTGAAACGATTGTGTTCTAATTGCAAACAGTGATTGATTTGACATTTTTCTTGTTTCAGGTTGCTATTACAGAGAACGAGTTTTTCGGCATGCAGTGCTTATTTTAACGATTTTTGGAATTTTAATTTCTGAAATTTCGAAATTCCAAAAATTTTGTTCGAAAAATCGTTTAATTTAAGCCGAAAAACTCGTTTTCTGCAATAGCAACCTGAAACAAGAAAAATGTCAAATCAATGACTGTTTGCAGTCAAAACATAATCGTTTCAAAATGCTCATCGTTCGAAACTTCTGTATGAGATGTTTACAGCATTCCTAATAAACAAACCGTTTACCGCATAATTCGATCGATTTTTGTTTTTGAGAAATTTAATTTTGAAATCGGGGTCTTATTTGCAGGACACCCTGTAAATAAAAAACGAATTAAATCAATTCAAATTCGGGTGGCTGTTGATATCAAATTATTGAGTATCTCCGTACACAGGCCTATATAAGTTTGCGTCATTGTACCAGTTAAAATAATGCAACGAAACGTATGTTTCTTTGCAGTTTACATGTTAAAAAAATTCAACGAAATGTGTGTTTCTTTGTGGTTTACACATTAAAATTGTCACTTTTTGTTTATTTTTTCTTAAACACTTGAAAAATGTGAAAATTGTTTCGAAATTGTTGATTTTGTTAAATTTTGGGTTAAAATTAAATTTTAAACATATTGTTCCGGTATATTTTGATATTAAGTTAAGAATAGGTATTTTATGGTTCTCTTTTGTTGAAAGCTTGAATTGTGCATGCATAATTAGAGTTTTGTTAAGTTCGTAGCAGGTGTCTTTTCATCCACGCATTAGTATGATGAGTTTTGAAAATTAAAATTTCAATACTAATTTTGTGTGTACAACATTTATTTTTATGTTTAAATTAGTTAAGAATATATATTTTAGGTAAATAGGAAAAAACTTTAATGTATATTATATAAGTTTTGATATTTTTTATCTTTTAAACTAATTCAAAGCATCTTGCGTGCCTCTGGATAATAAACACGTTCGCTGCCGCTTACGTGAAGATGTGATAATAGTTAATGCCGCACTGTAGAAGTGGGTTTTTCCAGAAGCCGATGTACTTTTTATAACAAAGAATCAGTGAAACGTTTTCCCGTGCCAACGCGTGACTGGCTATTGGACATCACCCCACATCATGCGCTGGCCCGTAAATGGCCCCTTAATGTTGGCGCGTGAGTGGCATCGAATGTGTAAAGAAAAATATATAAACATTTACAAATAACATGAATCTTTTCACTTCATTATTGAAACATTTCCTTTTAATCTGTTCTCTTCTACGAAATAATCATTAAGCTAGATAAACGTTTAAAACATTTCTGTCATTTGTTAACTCTATGTTGGAAAGTTTTGTCAGTGAAATCAATTATAGCTCTTTTGTCATCGTGCTTTTGAAAGATAACTTTTAATGCTTTCATTTACCTGCTAATGACTGAAAGAAACCATAACTTTAAATAAAAAAACTATCTTAAGTACATTTCTATTAGCACAAAACATCCGGAAGTAAAAGTGCGTCGGCGATTATGGAGCAAAATTCCTGTAGTCTGTGAAGCCTTTGAACTGTAAAAGTCACTTTACATGAAAATATAATTAGTCTTTGAAATGGGATTTATTTTTTATTTTTTTTATTATTAGGAAAAAATACCATAAGAATTTATTTGTGGTATCTGAGATTTAAAGAGCCCATATTAAAAAAAATTGGTTGAAAGAATTATTTATAAGAAATAAGGAAATCTTTTCAAAAATATTGGTCCTCTTATTTCATACATTGCATATAGCTTTAACAATAAATATATATTTTTTTTGGAGTAGATGTCAAATATACTTATTACAAAGCCTTAATAGACACGTGAGTAAAGTTGACGTCATATAGTGGTAATGCCTGATCCATATTTTTCTTTTCTTTTTTTATTGCAAGTTTAATAATTTCTAAACATTACTCAATTTAAATTTTTACACAGTCGAATGGAAAAGAAATTTCCTACAGATAAAACTGCATGTAGGAAAATACCGATGCAAAAAGTTCTAAATATAGTGTGCAATACAGATGCCAAAAATTCCACACATTTACAAACAGCATGATTATTATTGAAACATTTCCTTTTAATTTATTCTCTTCTACTAAATAATTATTAGTATAGATAATTGTTTAAAGCATTTCTCACAACTCATTTGTTAACTGTATGTTCGTAAGTTTTGTCAGTGAAATAAATTGAAATTTTGTGTCATAGTGCCGCTGAAAGCCAACTTTTAATGCTTTCATTTAACTGCTAATGACTAAAAGGAACGCAGCTTAAAATAAAAAATAGCATAAGTACATTTCTATTAGCACAAAACATCCGGAAGCAAAATTGCGTCGAGGATTGCGGGAAAAAATTATTGTAGTCTGAGAAGCCTTTGAACTGTAAAAGTCACTTTACATGGAAATATAATTAATCTTTGAACTAGGATATATTCTTATTATTAGGAGAAAAAATATCATAAAAATTTATTTGTAGTAAATGAGATTTAACGAGCTCAAATTAAAAAAAAAATAATTGAAAGAATCATTTACATGCAATAGGCAAATCTTTTCAAAAATATTGGTCCTCCAATTTCATACATTGTATATTGATTCAACAGTAAGTATTTTTTTTCTCTGAGTAGATGTTAGATATATTTATTACAAACCTTAACATACACGTAGGTAAAGCTGTGACGTCATAATGATGGTGGTAATGCTTGATCCATAATTTTTGTTGCTGTTGTTGTTCGTACAGCAATTTTAATAACTTTTAAGATTCATACAGTTTTAATTTTTACATAGTCGAATGGAAAAGAAATTTTGTACATATACAATTGCATCTGTAGGAAAACACAGATGCAAAATTTCTAAATATATTTTACAGATACTAAAATCTCTATATATATTCTGCAATACAAATGCAAAAAATTCTAAATATATTCTGCAACACAGATGACAAGTATTCTAAACATTTACAAACAACATGCATCTTTTCACCTTATTATTGAAACATTTCCTTTTAACATATTTTCTTCTACATAATAATCATTAAGTTAGATAAACGTTTAATACATTTCTCGCAACTCATTTGTCATCTGTGCGTTGGAAACTTTTGTCAGTGAATCGAATTAAAGCTCCTGTGTCATCGTGCTGTTGAAAGCTAACTTTTAATGTTTTGGTTTAACTTCTAATGACTAAAGGGAAACGCAAATTAAAATAAAAGATAACATAAGTACATTTCTATTAGCACAAAACATCCGGAAGTAAAAGTGCGTCGGCGATTGCGGAGCAAAACACTTGTAGTCTAAGAAGCCTTTGAACTGTAAAAGTTACTTTACATGGAAACGTAATTAGTCTGTGAACTAAGAATTTTTTTTAAAAATATTTTCTTATTGTTAGGAGAAGAATATCATAAAAATTTATTTGTGGTATATGAGATTTAAAGAGCCCAAATTAATGAAATTTTGTTGAAAGAATTATTTATATGGAATAGTCAAATCTTTTCAAAAATATTGGTCTTCTTATTTCATACATTGTACTTAGATTCAACAATAAATATTTTTTTTCGGAGTAGATGTTGGATATATTTATTACAAAACCCTAACATAGACGCGAGTAAAGCTAACGTCATAATGATAGTGCCAATGCCAAATCCATATATATATGTATATATATATATATATATATATATATGTATATACCGGGTGATCCAAAAGTCAGGACGAACTTTAAAAATGAATAATTCGAAAACGAATCAAGATACAAAGATACTGTTTGGTTGGTTTAGTTTATTTTTGTCGGCCGATTATCTACGCTAGGGATATAGGCCCAGGGGAGGGGGGGCTTCGTGGGTGGTCTTTCTAAGGGAACTTAACCCGTATTCACGCAAGGTTCGAAGAAAACCACGAAAACTCCAAACAGTTAGGTCGACAGCCGCGATTGGGTTCGAACCCAGCACCTGCTGTCTAGCAGTTGAGAGGTCAGAGCCTCTCAACCCAGCCTGGTGGGGCCAATACAAAGATACGATTTGCACCAAACGGATGTAGAAGAAACCGGGTTTTATGTAACAAGGAAAAAATATAGTTTTATTGGCGACCAACAAATGGCGTTATAGTGCTTTATTGCACCAAAAGATGATTTACAAATGAAAAAATATTGGCAACTTACAAGTCAGATTAATTGCAGTTAATTAGTACTACAGTAAATGTTCAATGTACTGTCCATCATTCATAGGTGCAGCTGTGAGACTAGGCACCAGACGATTCACAGGATTTACACAGGATTTGCATTATGGCAGACACATTTTGTTGGATAGCATCTTTCAGTGCTGCTAGTGACGCAGTTGGTCGCCAACAGAGCTATATTTTTTCGTTGCCACACAAAACCCGGTTTCATTTCCATCCGTTTAGTACAAACCGTATCTTTGCATTTTGATTAATTTTCGAATTATTCATTTTTTAAATTCGTCCTGACATTTGGATCATCCGGTATATATTTTATTGCGATTTTAATAAATTCTAAACATCACACAATTTAAATTTTTACACAGTCGAATGGAAAAGGAATTTCTTACAGATGCAATTGCATCTGTAGGAAAATACAAAAGCAAAAAATTCTAAATATTGTCTGCAATACAGATGCAAAAATTTCCAAACATTTACGAATAGCATGAATCTTTTCATCTCATTATTAAAACATTTCCTTTTAATCTATTCTCTTCTACGAAATAATCATTAAGTTATATAAACATTTCAAGCATTTCTCGCAATTCATTTGTTAACTGTATGTTGGAAAGTTTTGTCAGAGAAATCATTTAAAGCTCTCGTGTCATCGTGCTGTTGAAAGCTAACTTTTAATGCTTTCATTTAACTGCAAATGACTATAAGGTACCGTAAATTAAAATAAAAAAACATTAACATAACTAAATTTCTATTGGCAGAAAACATCCGGAAGCAAAAGTGCGTCGGCCATTGCGAGGCAAAATTCTTGTAGTCTGTAAAGCCTTTGAACTGTTAAAGTCACTTTACTTGGAAATATAATTAGTCTTTGAAATGGGAATTTTTTTTAAATATTTTTTTTATTATGAGAAAAATATCATAAAAATTTATTTTTGGAATATGAGATTTAAAGAGCCCAAATTAATAAAATTTTGTTGAAAGAATTATTTACATGGAATAGTCAAATCTTTTCAAAAATATTGGTCCTCCTATTTTATACATTATACACAGATTCAGTAATAATTTTTTTTTCGGAGTAGATGTTAGATATATTTATTACAAAGCCTTAACATACACGTGAGTAAATCTGACGTCATAACGAAAGTGGCATTTCTAAATCCATATATATATATATATTATTTTTTTACAGTAATTTTAATAAATTATAAACATCACACAATTTAAATTTTTACACAGTCGAGTGGAAAAGAAATTTCCTACAGATACAATTGCATCTATAGGAAAAAACAAATGCCAAAAATTCTAAATATAGCCTTCAATACAGATGCAAAAAATTCCAAACATTTACAAATAACAAGAGTTTTTTCATCTCATTATTGAAACTTTCCTTTTAATCTATTTTCTTCTACGAAATAATCATTAAGTTAGATAAACGTTTAAAGCATTTCTCGCAATTCATTTGTTAACTGTATTTTGGAAAGTTGTCAGTGAAATCAATTAAAGCTCTTCTGTCATCGTGCTGTTGAAAGCTAACTTTTAATGCTTTCATTTAACAGCTAATGACTTAAAGGAACCGTATCTTAAAATAAAAAAATAACATTACTACATTCCTATTAGCACAAAGCATCCGGAAGTAAAAGTGCGTCGGCGATTGTGGGACAAAATACTTGTAGTCTGAGAAGCTTTTGAACTGTAAAAGTCACTTTACCTGGAAATATAAATAATCTTTAAAATAACAGAAGTTATTTACAACTTTTTTTTTTTAAATTAAACTAAAGAATTTTTTTCTACGGTATACACGGTAAAAAAAAAAAAAAATTCAAGAGGTTACTAAAAATTTTTTAGTAAATTTGTATTCCACAGAATTTTTTAGCCACCATTACAAACTTTTGCAAGTAAAACAAGCATTTCTTTTGTATACTGAACAAAAGAATTTTTTGTATAACTATCTTAAAAATGTTTAGTATGAACCATCAAGCAAAATTTAGTAATAGCTCCAAAATGATTTTTAATGACCTTTACGTACGCCCAAGGGCAAGAGCTTCCTTCGAGCTGCATCCAGACTTCTGAAACGATAGATTTTCTGCAAAACCGCAGTAGATGGCAACACCAAACATTGCTACCTGCTCCGACAGGATTTTCATAATTCCTTTATTAACGAGTACTTACACTACATACATTCGGGGCGTATTTGGCTGTGTCCAGCATCGAACCCGGGACCTTTGAGCCTGGAGTCCGTTACTATAACCACTATGCTATCAAGGCCACACCAAGTGAGTTTTAGTAATAGCTATTAAAAATATAAAACTATTAACTCTTATTCATTGCTAACTTTTTTCTAGTAATTCTTACAGATTTTCTAGTAACCGACTAAGATTACTAAAAATTTTTTAGTAATTACAAGGATCACTAAAGTTTTTTTAGTAGATCGACACTTTTTTTTTTTACAGTGTATGAGATTTATGGGGGTCCGAGACACATTTTATAATAATTTTTATTAATTTAGTTAAAATTTTGAACTTTTTGTGATGGTTAACCATATTATTTATAAATAAAATCACGTGATAAGACTTTTCATATTTTTTTAGTTTAAATTTAAAATTTATTAAAAAATTGGGATAACTTAAAATCGTTAAAAATCAAAATATTATTTGTAGAATTTCAATTTTTAACATTCAAATAAATAGAAATACCAAAATTTTAATTGCGAATCATCATTGTTTACAATTTTGAACTATTAAAAAATAAAAAAAATATTTAAAAAATAATAATGTAACTTTTATTTACAAAATTACATTTTCAAAACTAAATATTTTTTTTCAAACTTGCTAATTCAAAATTAAAGTAAACACTCCAAAAAGACCAAGTCTTAATCATTTATCTTTAACGGTTTCTGAATTATAACAGTTTAAATCCGAGAAATTGTGAAAAAAGGCCATCATGAAGAAGAATGCATTTTCACAAGAAGTCATTTCATGACAACCATTGTGTGAAAGCTAGATTTTGAAAAAAAGCCAAAAAGAGAAAATAAGCATTTCTCCTTCTGATTAATATAGAAATATGATTTGAACGTCTCTTTCAGCATAAAAAGAAAGAGAATGTTTTAATGCAATAAAACCTTTTTTTCGGAAGTTTTAAGATTTTCATATTCCGGGTCCCCATAAAGAGCCGATAATAATAATAAAAAAAAATGGTTGAAAGAATCATTCATAATGGAGTGGGCAAATCTATTTGTTCGCCTATTTCATACACTATGTATAGATTCAATCAAAATCTGACAAAATATTTATTTCCACGAGCTGATTTGAGAGATATTCAATATAAAGTATTAACATACACGTGAATAAAGCTGATGTCATGCTGAGAATGACAACGTCTGATCTATAAATTTTGTTATACTGAAATTTTAATAACTTCTAAGCATAACACATTTTATTTTTTTATGCAGTCGAATGGGAAAAAATCGTACAAATACAATTGTCAGAAAGCTATGTCTCCATTTATTAATTTTTCATAGATTTTAAAATAAATATTTTTTCAGGCTTAGTTTTTATAATTCCATCTCTATCGCGTGCAGCCGGATTACAAAGAATTAAAATCATTAATACTTAATTGCTTTTATTTTCGGCTATTTTTTCGTAGGAAAATAAATTCCATCAAACAATAAATTAAACCATATAAATAAAATGCAAATTTAATAGACATGTATCAAAATACTTGCTTGAACCAAAAAGATTAACAGAATGAAAAAGGCTAATGTATTTAGAAAAAGTATTTAGATTTTTATGACTATTAAATGCCAACACCTAGCTAATTGTCAGAGCGAAACGAAGACGCACACAGCACAGTATTACTTTCTGGACCTAAATAGCTACGAAACAGTATTAAAAATGAAGCATGATTCTTTCTTAAAGCAAAACTAAAAAAAATATATTTGTCGAATTTCGATTCTGGTTGTACCAAATGATACCTCTGAGGGTAACCTACTGAATGCACATTCTGACAAAAATAAGTTCCAAATCGTTAAAAAACTGATAAAAATAGAGAATAGATATATCGGAGATATATCTGAATTCTTGTGATGTACACATTTTCGGAATACTTCTGTCGCCACAATGACAAAACGTATAAAAAACTACAAAATTATAATAACTGAAAAATAAATTAAGATACAGCTTTCAAACAAATTTCATTTAAAAATACATATTTTTCCTTATACGACAGTCTAAAAATTGAAAACATGCGATGTTTAGAACTTTATAAATTTGCAGTACTGAAAATTGTAAAACTGAAATCTCATTTAAAGTTTGCTTATGATTGGTCCAGGAATATTAATGTTTAATCTAAAGCGTACGTAATATATGACTTTGTTATTACGTAGACTACGTTTTGCTAATCATAGTAAGGGTATTTTGTATTATTATTTAATTTATATATGTATAAATAACACTGGCACCAGGCTAAGAAAAAAGTATCTAAAATGTTTACATTTATATGTAAAAATGAACATAAACGTTCATTAGGATTGTATATATAGCTGTTTATATCTATTTGCATCGAACCTCATTTTTTGAAGCTCAATCTGGACCAAGATTTATCAAATCGTCAAGATAAAGGAATATTGTAAAAGTATTGTGAAATTAGGGCGCAGATGTAATATACGAACTGGGTTTGACAAAAACAATCTTTGAATATCAGTTACACACACACACGCACGCGCGCGGGCGCACACACATACACATTCACACACTCACACACACACACACACACACACATATATATATATATATATATATATATACATAAATTATTTTTTAAGGAATTATTTTTTTGCAAAAATGAATTTAAAAATGAGTCAGAATGTAAGCAGTTTGGATTTGAGATTTTTTTCTCCAACTCTTATTTCAGTTTAATTTATTTTTGCTATAAGAATTGGTCCTATGAAAAACCTGTTAGTATAAAAGTTGTAGATATTATTGAGAAGATGTAAAATAAATTTAATTAGATTTGATAGTTTAAGAATTGGCAAAGTTATGGATTTTTTTTTCTTTTGTCACCCCCCTTTTTGTTTTCGTTTTTATTTTTTTTATCGGTAAGAAATAGTCCTATCAAAAACTTGTAAACGCAAAAGTTTTAGATAAGTTTGAGAACATTTATAAAAAATTTAGTTAGATTTGATATTTTGAGAATTGATGAAGTCATGATTTTTTTTTCTCTCAAAACCCCTGTTTTTTTCCCTTCTTGAGCCCATTTATCTTTATCAAAAATCTGTCATGCAAAAACTTTTGGCCCATTTTTTAGAAGTAATATAAACTTTAAACTGATTCGATATCTATTTCAATTAAGAAGTTATGGCGTTTATTCGGTTTTCACAAATCCCTCCCTATTTCCACCCATTGGTCCGATTTTGCTCTTTATCAAACTTGATCGAGATTTTATACCCCTTAATTTTATGTATCAGTTTGTAGGAGATAGAAGCAGAATTATAGAAGTTATCGTGTCCAGAAAAAAGTTGTATATATATATATGTATATAATATATATGTATATATATATATATATATATATATTAATCCTTTTTATTTTATTTTATTCTAATAAACATTCATTTTTCAAAAAAATTCTTTTCTTTAAAAGAAAATTTCATTATTTAATTCATTGTATCTGTTGCTTTATATTCCTTTAGTTATTCTCTCAAATGTTCGATATCCCACAACTCCATTCGGTCGTTTTTGTTTGAATGAGAGATTCCAGTTGCATAATATGCGGCCGTCTGTGAGAACTAACTTGAGGTTTGTGTCAGTCATTTAAAATTCATTGGTTAAAAGTAAATTCTCAAAATTTAATTGTTATATTAGGAGTTTGTCGGGAAATCCTTTTTTTCCACGCTGATAACTATGTAAAGGATTACGTTGGCTTTGCAGTAAGAGTAAGTTCAATTTTAGTTTCGTTTGTGTGTTTCTTCATACTTTTTGTCACCTGGTGAAAGATCACGTAATGGGCGGGTGTCTACGGCACTCACATAAATCTATTTTTTTATCAGTACCATATAGTAATACAATTTTTAAAATCATCATTAGGGCAATTGTTTTCCTGTGATATGAAATTTTATTAAAGGTGCTTAAAAATGTACGGTACTTCTGTCTAATTTCAGAGAGAGATATCGCTAAATGAATTAACTTGCTGCTTTATTACTTTGTGCTACATGATTGCTAATTCTTCGATGGAGTACTTTTGCCAAAATGTATGGTTTCGAGCAGAATTTTACAAACACACACACACACATATATAAGTAAACTTTTTATTGGTGGTATTTCTGGGGTCTAGAGGTCATAATCAATGTAGATCTGTAAAAAAAAAAAAAAAAATTCCAATAGAGGAGCGACCGCAATAAGTAGTATTTCATATGAAATCTACCTAAAAGAAACAATTTATATAATTTGAAAAAAACTAAATAAACAATTTATTAATAGATAAGCAATAATAGTCGTATTACCATGCCATGAAAAATATTGATATTTTGCTACCAATTAAATCTTTTGTTTATGTATTTAATCAAAGAAACTTTTTATTACAATGCATTAGTGCCAGTTGAACAATTTAATGCCAAATTAGCCAATTTAATTTCGCTCAGATAAGAAGTGCCCGCCGCACAGTGGGGCAAAAAGCCTTCAAAACAGGCAAAAAATCGAAAAAATGAAATTTTATTTTGAGCTACCGACATACATCACTTTAATAGAGCAGATGTCAGTATACATCTTCCTAGTATGAAAATTTGCGCAAAGTTATTTTTATCGTCACTAGAGAAAGAAGTTAAACTGCATATTGTGCTTTGATTATAAGTGAAAAAAAAATCAATAATTTTGTTTCAACATTCGTTTGTTAATTTAGCTATAATAATAAAAAAATAATTTTTTTTAATAATTTTTTTTTGTAATTAATTTACAGACGCTTAGAATACATAGTGGTGAAATTTATAAAAAAAATTAACACTGTCTACAAACATTGTAGGTTTTAGTTATGAGTTAAGGCGAGTTAAGTGTTAATTATAATTTTTTCTACTAAATATGAGTTTTAAAAGGACAAATATGCCAGAAAATCTTGCTCCTTTTTGCCACTTTTTTAATTGTATGATCATTTTTATAGCTAATCATCCTTAAATTTTTGTTAGTGTACGTGTGTGCCAAACATGATTATAAATATTTTCTTTGTTAAATACAAATTTTATTGCATTGTTTATCACAAAACAATGTATTTAAATGAAACTGACTATCATGGAACGTTTTAACAAAAAACTTTTGAAAAGTAATGTGATTTTATGGTATAAGAGCTCCATAATCGGAGTAACTACGAACAAGTAGTTTAAATGATAAGGAGATTAAATGTTTTAATGTTCAATATAAATTTCGATGAGCAAAAGCCTTTCGAAACAAGGGAAATGCTTTAGAATTAACAAAGAGTGGCTTGGCAAATCGCTTTCATTTCCTCGATTTGAAAAACAAACAGAAGCGTCAATGAAAAGCAAACGTGCCCATCTTCATATTCCGTCTGAATTTGTTCTGGACGATCAAAAATATCAAGAGTAAAACGGTTATACAATTCTAGTTCTACATATTCGTTAGTGTACGTGACATGTATGAGTTTAAGATCTGAAAAACAGGAAAACAAAAAGTGTGTGTTAGCGCTAAAACAACAAAAACAGTTTTTCTTCTGCTGTCTTTATAGTAATACGCACATTTTGCCTGAGAAAGGTTGATCCAATCCTTCAAAACGAGTCGCTAATATTCATTATAAGGTTTGCTTGAAAATAATTAAAATTACTAATGATGTTTACATTCTTAATGCGATATTATGGATGATTTATAAATATCTAATTAGTATAAAACTATCTTAAATTCTTGTTTTTAACTCATTTTTCTACAAAAAATATTGAAAAAGGTTTGTAAATTAATTAATAAATTTCTATTTACCTTATGTAAAAGTTTAAAATTTTACTACTTTTCTTTTACAAAAGAATTCGTGATGTGCTTTTTTTGTTCAGAGTAAATTTTATTTTTTGCCAACTTTGGAGGCTTCCTGCCCCACTATGCGCCGGTTAGGTCAAACGGCGAAGTATTGGTCTTGTAAGCCAAAGATCTGGATTCGATTCTGCGCCTGGACAATTTTTCGCTTAGTTGGAAATATTTAATTCGTATAATAAATTTACCAACCACTTTCAATGAATTAAAATAATACAATTCAATTATGTAAGTTTGGACTTTTAAAAAAAGTTCTACTGGGCAGGTTTGTATCAGATTTGTTTCATCAGATTGTTTTTCAGGGGTGGTCTTTCTATATTTCATATTGGTCTATTGTTTTTTTTAAATTCTAACATAAATGATTAACTAAAAGCTTTAGTCCTTAAATCCCAAATTTTGTTTGATTCATTACAAAATAAAAAACACAATTAACGCTTGTACCGCTTCTATCAATGTGGGAGGACAGAACCGATTAAGATCCCTTTGATTTTAAAAACACCAATTCAGATGTGTTTTCATTTGATTCAAGATTTTCTTGAGAAAATTAACTAGAGTAGTGGACAAAACGTGCTAGCATTTCATATACAGAAGCAATATTTTGTTTGCAAGTGTTGCTCTATTTAAAAAAAATAAATAAATAAATTTTGTAATCAATGATCGCATCCGAATTATAAACTTGATAATGTTATCATTTTGATTTTGTTAAAAACATTTTTTAGTTCATATATTTTTTATTTACAGCTTTTTATACTATTGGCATTGTTTTGTTAAAAGTGGATGCAATAATATATAATGAAAGCTAATTGATATTATTTTAAATCAAGGAAGTTAAGTTAAAATGAATATTGTAAATCTATTGAAGAAAAGTTCGAGCGAATTACTCATTTCCTTAGAATTGAAATCATACCCATTTCGTTCTTTTCAAATTACTGTCGAAAATTACTGCCCTTAAAATTTTACTACTGAAACGTTTTAAACTTTGTAACAATATTTTTGTGTTTAAACGCATCCTTCATAGTAATTAAAACTCTGAATATATTTAACATGATTCCTCATGTTCTATTACCGTTGTTCAAGGGAAAATGTATGAACAATGCACGTTTCCATTTATTGAAACATGTGAGTTTATTTTTAATCAAAAGGGTAAGTGTGATTGAATATCGCACACAAGATATCGTTTAATGATTATCTCAAAATCTTTATCATTTTATTAATAAATCGAAACCTTTAACTTACAATTAATACACTCATGTCCAAAATTAGGGTCACAAACATAAAATCTGTGAAAACACATGAACTATCCATTGTGTTACCTGTATTACCATTGCACATACATATATTATAATAGGAGAAAAGATATAGCAACATAACAATATGGAAAATATTTGATTGTGAATTAAGATACAGGGTATATCAAAAAAAGTTTAACCCTGAATCAGGGATAAAACATTTATCTCGGAAAAAGTTTATGTAATATGGAGTATGGCTGCCGTGCACTATTATAAAAGTCTCAGTAGAAGCTTTCATATTTTTTATTAAGAAGTCAATAAATGTTTTTGGTAACAAAGCTCATTTGTCCAAAAGTGAGGCCTTTAAATTATGCGGAGGGGGGGAGGGGTCCTGAGAGGGGGATACGCAGCCCAGTGGCTCTGCTTAGACTAGCCCAAGCATGCTCAATAGTTTGGATGTCTGGAACCTCGACAGTCAATTCATACGGAGTATATTTTATTCTTTAACCTCCTGACTGCCGCCGGCTGATTTTTTCACACACTAAGCTGCAGGTTTCACTGCAACATAAGCAATATTTAAATTAGTATAATTCCACAAATAAAACCCAGTTCTAAAAAATTAAGTTAGGATTGATGCTATCAAAGATTATTCACCGATACTAAAAACGTATTTTGCATTAGGTTGGAAAAAAATCTTTTTTTTTTTATATTTTTAATAAATTACAGAGAAAACAACATTACAATAATACCCTTTGGCTGGGCAGTCAGAGGGTTAATAAAATCATCAACAATGTGATATCTGTCAGGCTTTGCTTTATAGTCCATGAACATGAAGTCCGGGTCTAAAGCAATCCCAGAACAACCTCGTGTAGGCATCAACGGCCGCATTCTTAATGCCTGGCATCCAGTGATGCGTTTCCTTTTCATTGTAACCAACACGAAAACCCGGTTATTGTGGAAATGAAGTCATTGGTCTTGAACACCAGAAGAATGTGCATGTTCTTTTCAGCGATGATTCGAGATTCTCTACGTAGAATGATTTTCATCGAATCTTCATATCCCGTAAGACATGGTGACGTCACTGCAACGTCGTTGTGAAGTCACATTGTGACTTTGTGACCATCGATTGTCAATGTGACGTCACGTGACGTCGATGTGAAGTCCCAGTGACTAAAATGTGAAGTCGTTATGGCTGATTTAGAGCTTTTTTGTGACGTCACATTGTGACCTATTTGCGACGTCACAATGTGACCAATTTGTGAAAAGTGTGTCATTTGTGACTACTTTGACATTAACATTGTGACGAACTGTGAAAAGTTTTTTAGAAAGTCACATCTTAGTCACATTGTGACGTCACTGAGTGGTGGCATTTTTGTCACAGATGTGATGTGACCAAAGTGACTCACAGTGACGTCATTGTGACGTCACTGTGAACATGCATGCTATGAGGGATGGAGAGAATGTAGAGCTCGCTATTATCCCAGTTATGTAAAAAAAAATGTGAGATATGTCAAATGAATCTTTGTCTGACATGGCATAATATTGGGCAGCTGTAAACTACTGCACGTCTTCGATGCGGAAGTTATCATTGCACATCGCTATTGGGATAAGGTCGTTGAATTCTATTTCAGGTTGTTCTGTGGTGCTCTAGACGCAGATTTCATGTTTGTGGACGATAATTCGATGTCACAAAGAGCTCACATTGTTGAGGATTTTCTTGGAGAAGGGAATATTCGCTTTATGTATTACCCTAAAGATCTGACTTCAGTCCAAATGAATGCGTTTCGGATGGTCTAGGAAAAGCCATCGCACAGCATAACTTCCCTTCCCACGACACACAAGGAGTTAAAAACCGCGGTTTTGAAAGAATAAGCTTTCTTGCCACAAAAAATTACTGACACCCTCATAGCAGTATGAGAGCTCGTAGTGAGGCTTGTGTAGTAGCGCACAATGGTCCCATTCCATATTAGACAAACTTTTCCGGAGGTAAATGTTTTATCCGTTATACATGATTTAACACTTTTTTGATATACCCTTAGTTAAAAATTAAGATCTTTTTCATATTGTTATGTTTCCATATTCTTTTTCCTACTGTAATGTATCTCTGTGAAAAATTTCGTGACATCACAGTGAATAATTCCTCAGTTTTCGCATATTTTATGTTTGTGACCTTAATTTTGGGCATGAGTGTACATAACTTTCCTTATAATAACATACGTGACAATACCAATAAATAAAATTTAAAAATTATTGGAATTGGATTTTTCTAAAATCAAATTAAGAATATTCAAGAACTTCTTTTTAATTAATTGTATACAAGTGTTTGTATATCTGAAAACCATAAGGTAATTACATATAATTTTTGCATTAAAAAATAATTGATAAAATGTTTTAGAACAATTTTTGATCTTAAAATGGGAAAAAAAAATATACAAAAATGCTGTAAATTTGCATCTATTAGATAATGAAATCTGTTCCGAGAAGAAAATTCCAAGCTCTATTCGGGGTTTGATCAGGGAGACCTTAGATTTTTAAACAGATTCTTTCCCATGAAACCATTTATCTCACGAGTTAATTAAATTC
This sequence comes from Maratus speculifer, assembly GCA_964019185.1. Classification (NCBI taxonomy): domain Eukaryota; kingdom Metazoa; phylum Arthropoda; class Arachnida; order Araneae; family Salticidae; genus Maratus; species Maratus speculifer. Next base: position 305,655,130 of record OZ025292.1, on the reverse strand, counting down.
TCTTTCATAATACAAATCTGAGAAACGATATGATTTCATTTCATTGACTCATAATTAAAATACAAAAATACTTGTCAAAAATTTATTATTTATCGTATGGTGGCTGGTATTCAGATGTAAGTATAGAAAATTTCAAGTCTCTTAACTTACACAATTCCTAGAAATAACTCAGTGAAGGAAAGACAAACAGAGAAGGGTAAACAGAGAAGGAAAACAGTTAATAGGGTTTCGTCACATGAATAAAATCATAAAAAGGTGAAAAAAAATATCTAAAATATGTGATAAGGAAATAAGCTTCAATTATGCAATCAATTATCGATTATATTATATTTTATACAAGGCTAATATTATTTCTGGAAAAATTTACAAGCATTAAAGCTGCAATTATTTTATGATAACTAAACGAACATAAAGAACTTATTTACATTTAAGTAAGACTTAATGCTTTTTGTTATGGAGAAATAAACTCTTTTTGCAATTATTAGTTGTATTTCGAAGATCATAATTTAAAATTCATATAGAGCTATTCCATCTCAATTCAGGCAGACAGTACTGATATGCGTCAAGTCACCATCACAGATTTTTTTCAAAAAAATTCAGTAGTTAGAACTAAGTGATTTATAAAATTTCCTAAAAGGATTTTTCCCTAAAAAATTTTTTTCTCTGATTACAGCACTTTAAAGTTCATGATAAAATTGGCAGTTTTCAGAAAAACTGAAAAACGCTTCATTTTGAAATGAACACAATACCAAACATATTCAACATATTCAGTCAATATATTTTTTATAAACAGTTATTAAACTGAATTTTACTTTGGGATAGTTTTAAAAAATATAGTGACATTTTTACTTAATTAAAAAAATTAGTTTTTAAGTACAAAAAATATGATTATTAGTGAATTTAAGATTTTTTTTCAGAATGAAAAAAAAATATTTTAAAGCTAAACATTGATGGCAATCTAAAGACCTTTAATGGGAGTTTTACAGCAAATTTTATTTTAACTCTAAGGTGCTTACAACTTTTGTAATTCAATTTTAAATTTTGCAAAATTTTGTAAAATCACTACTTTTGAAATGCAATTTCTCAAAAACACCATTTTTTAAAAATCTGATAATATGCTCAATTCATACCTTATTAGTCTCTAATAAATACCTTACAAGCAAATCGTGTGTTTTTGCTTAGAAAATTTTATATGATTTTTTGAAAATAACATGTTGTGTGTATTTTTCAACAGACCACAAAGTCAAGCTCTTCCTTATTTAATCGAACTTGTAATGTAATTAATATTTCAAACTAAAAAATACATCACTAGTACATAATTATTACTGTTAAATTATAGCTAATCATTTGCTTAAATTTAAAATTGCGTAAAATACAGCCAATAATAAAATTAGTATTGATCATATGTCATTTCATTCCATACTCATGAATGTGTTAAATCCATCTACAGTGTGTAAAAATTTTGTTATATAGTATGGGTATAATATATTAATGTGCAAATACATACATAACAGAAGAATTAGGTAGTGAAGGTTTCTTAAATTAACTTCAACTCCTTATCGTTGAAGGTATGAAGTCGCTCAGATTGTCCTATTGTAAGTGATTTTTCTGTTTCTAGAAGCACATTTTCCAATGGTAATGCACATTCATATTTTTTCTTTCCAGATTCTTTTGGCCACTGGAATGCTTTATCTATGGACCATGTTGGGTACATGAATGATACTTTAATGTCATTTAGTTCTTGTGATTGATATACCATTGAGTTGTCCTATCCACCAATTATTTTCATAAATGCATCCAATGAAATCACCGATTTGGAAACTATGTATTGAATATTGACTTTTAATTTGGCTGAAGGTTTCAACTTTTGTCAATTCATTTTTACTTGCTGGTTCCATATAATTTTCATTATTTACAATCACCCTATAATGTTTATATCTAATACCAACAATAGATTTTGCATTAGCATATTCTTTCTCACTATTAGTTCTATAGGATTGAATAATATTTCTGTCTGGATGGACTAGAATGTTATTTTTTAGCAGAGAAGATAGTTCAGCAACAAATGAGACAGAATTTTGGATAGCTTTTATTGGCTCCTTTTGGAGATTAAATTTTGTTGCATAGTGCTTGTCTCAGTCCCCAATAGCATCACATGTACTTTTAACATGGCCAGTACCTGAAAATATCCTCTACTTCAGTACAATTTTATTTTTGTGCAATTCATAAAACTGATACTTGTTTTTAAAATGTGCTCCAGCTCCATCTGATATATACACAGGTGATTCCAGTGTTTGTAATTGGTACAACTTAAATAATTCTTTTTTTACTTTTTCTATGTCACAAACAGCATGAGCTGTATCATGAGTTAATCATCAGAAATTATGGTAAAACTCTTTATTTCTTCTCTAAAGTATGCTGTGCAGGTAACTAACGATATCTGAGTATTCTGCCAGGGGTAGCTTTGTACTTCATTTGGCAGTATTAGTGAGCAATTTTCAGCAAAGTCAAAATGCATCACAAGCGCAGATTTTTTTTAAGGGGTTTGGCTTATTTAATTTTATGAATAGGAATTTTTGAAGATTAGCTTATATTTATCTGCCATAGTAATGTGCATATTATTATTTTTTCATTAAAAAATATTATTATAAATACAGAGAAATAAGAAAAAGCTTAATCTTCTGGTTTTCTGAGAAAAAAAAAAAAAAAAAAAAAAAAAAAAACTAATTGGAAAAAAACTAAACTTGAAAAAAATTCTAATTCAGTTGTAATGTATGTATTTGCATTTTAATATATTATATCCATACTATATAACAAAATATTTAACACACTGTAGATGAATTTAGCACATTTATGAGTATGGAATGAAATGACATGATCAATACTAATTTTATTATTGACTGTATTTTACGCAATTTTAAATTTAAGCAAATGATTAGCTATAATTTAACAGTAATAATTATGTACTAGTGATGTATTTTTTAGTTTGAAATATTAATTACATTACAAGTTCGGTTAAACAAGGAAGAGCTTGCCTTTGTGGTCTGTTGAAAAATACACACAACATGTTATTTTCAAAAAATCATATAAATTTTTCTAAGCAAAAACACACGATTTGCTTGTAAGGTATTTATTAGAGACTAATAAGGTATGAATTGAGCATATTATCAGATTTTTAAAAAATGGTGTTTTTGAGAAATTGTATTTCAAAAGTAGTGATTTTACAAAATTTTGCATAATTTAAAATTGAATTACAAAAGTTGTAAGCACCTTAGAGTTAAAATAAAATTTGCTGTAAAACTCCCATTAAAGGTCTTTGGATTGCCATCAATGTTTAGCTTTAAAATATTTTTTTTCATTCTGAAAAAAAATCTTAAATTCACTAATAATTATATTTTTTGTACTTAAAAACTATTTTTTTTAATTAAGTAAAAATGTCACTATATTTTTTAAAACTATGCCAAAGTAAAATTCAGTTTAATAACTGTTTATAAAAAATAAATTGACTGAATATGTTGAATATGTTTGGTATTGTGTTCATTTCAAAATGAAGCGTTTTTCAGTTTTTCTGAAAACTGCCAATTTTATCATGAACTTTAAAGTGTTATAATCAGAGAAATAAATTTTTTAGGGAAAAATCCTTTTAGGAAATTTTATAAATCACTTAATTCTAACTACTGAATTTTTTTGAAAAAAATCTGTGATGGTGATTTGACATGCCCTGCCTGAGCTGAGATGGAATTGCTCTTTATTTAATTTTATTTTATTAAATAAGTTCGTTTCAACATATCATTAAAATGGCAACTCTCTGATTATGATTATTTAACAAGTACATTTACAATTTCATGTTTATAGTCCGCGGTATTTAAAAATTTTAAGTTTTAATTTCCAGTTGCTAATGATGTCCGGAAGTTTGGTGACCTGTGCATTAAAATAGGAATCTTGTTCAAGAAAAACTTAACAAAAAAAGTTGAATAATTGTTTATGGTGATTCAATAAATATAGGGTTTTTTTCTCTTTCCTTTTTCCATTTAATCGATTTAAAATATTTAATTATGAAATTATTTTTCTAATATTAATGGAAGAAATAAATTAATTTTCCCTGTTTTTTAAGAAATAAATTATATCGAATGTGTAGAAAATTAATATTTCTGATAAATAACATTTTTAAAAGATATTTGATTATGATAAGTTATTTTCTTTCTCCTTGAAATATTTATCGGTTTAAAACTTTTAGTCAATAAATTGTTCTTGTAAGGCGAATAATTTATATTTAAGAAATAAGTTTACTCTTCGAAATACTTACAGTATAAAATGTAATACATGATTAAGGAAATGTCATTTCAAAAAGAAATAAAATTAAACTTTTAGCAAGTAATACTTTCGAAACTCATTAAGTTGTTTATGAGTTGTTTTTACTCCTCTTGAATTATTTTATTGATTTAAAATGTTTAATCAATTATATGTATCTAATTCTCAATAGTCTTTAATTTCTTGTTTTAAAACAGGTTACATAAAATAGCGCACTAATGAATTATTTTTGTAAAAGTAAAAAAGGCTTTAAAAAATAATAATAAAGAACACTTTTAACGATGCAGTTCAAAATAATTTTATCCGATTTCGATTCTATCTTTCGATAAGGCCTTATAAAAAATGAGATAGTAAATCATTATAGGATTTCCGCAAACATTTCAGAGGAATATTTGATTAAAATTTTGGCAAATTTGTTTTTTCAATTTTAATACTTTCCAACATAGTTAAAGCATGATTATGAATTTGGTTTGTATGATCGTATTCCTGCCTGTGCCTTTGTCCTTCCTTGCTCTAACTCGAGAAAATATTCTTGAATTAAATAAAGTTATTGAGATTCCTCACGACATGTTTGTTTTTAATGAAGCGGGTAATACATAAGTTCATTTGCACGGACATTCAAAATAATTTGTTACAGTAAGGCTTGTAAAAAAATATTTTTCAGATATTTTACTGATGACACATCATTTAAAACATATTGCAATCGATATACATAATTGAAGTGCACTACAAGATGAGTATTATCTCACTTTTACTACAAAATTGTCATAATTCAAACACTGGACATTTTTGAGGTATGGCGGCCATTCTAAGTAGTTATCATTTCTCTACAAATTATCCAAAGTAGAAGATAGTGCCCTTAAAACCTAGCCACCAGGTAGCAATTGTGTTTAAAACATGGCCATTGTGCCTACTACAGACTGAAACATTTTTCGCATTACCTAAAAAAAATATTTTTTTGAGTTATTGCACTTTTCCATCAAGGGTGCGTGTAAAAACTGTAAGGATAGCAAAAAATATTAATTTCTTTTATAACTAAAAACAAGTAAGAAAAAGCATGCGTTAATCATAGATTATGAAGCACTTTTCAACACTTCATGAAATCTTTAAAAAAAAACTTCTTTAATTAGGAAAATAAGGGTATATAGCCAAATATGTAGTCCAATACTTTTGAACAGCCTTGTATTTGATCTGTCAGTTGATATAGATATTACACAATGGGAAAATTTAGTTTAGCAAGTAAAAAGCTTAAAATTTCTTTTTGAGCAATTTGTACTAATAAATGGGAAACATACTCGAAAACTTTTGTTCAGCCCTGTAATTTACTTTGTACTTTTATTACACGTTAGTAAAAAGCTAAAATTCATTTTAAACTAAAACACTCTTAAAACAACTGAAATCACACTGTTATAAATTATCATACATAGTTGTCCATGTACGCAATTCTTTGCGTGGCCCTGTATATCATTTTATCTATATTCTGCAAACATTTCTATGTAAGATGAATACAGTTCTGCATAAAAATGTATACCTTAATTAAGAACCACCTTTAAGTAATTTACGCTCATACTCAGTAACGTTGGCGAGTTCTTTTGGGTAGCCCTCTATATCAACTATAACATTTATACACACGCTTATAATGTACAAAGATTTTGTGAAACTTAAATGCTTATATCATAATTAAATGTATTACATTCATCCATCAGCTATCATCAGAAACATATGTAGTCCATCGGGAGGAATAAACTAATTGAAATCTTTTGTGTGTCCCTGTAAATGCACTGTATTTCATATCATGCAAGACAGTATCGTGTAGCTTATATTAAGCCATAGTGACACATATCAATTTTGTTATACATGAAACAGTTTATTATATTTTTAAAAAATTTCGCACACTGTCCCCCCCCCCTCCACCTTTACCATTATCCAACGGAATTCTTTTGTGTTGCCCTGTTAAGGAATAATAGCTATATTTTCACCACATATTTTAAAGAATGCATATTTTAGTGCACCTCTTAAATGCATGTAAAATTTAATATGTTTGACAGGGTGTAACATCTTTAAAATGCCTTTGAGACGATTTTCCCCATAGGCCATAATGTAATGGAAAATTTTTGACTCTCCCTGTAAATAAACTAATCATGGTAAAAACTTCATTTTCAATAGGGTTCGTGCTAGGGTAAACGTCAGTAACATACAAAAATTTCAGGGCAATGCGAGTATATATACAGGAGTTAAAGCGCGGACAGACGGACAGACAAACCGAATGCATAAGCACTTTTCGAACAATGCACAAACACTTTTTAAACTTTTGGAATGTGTTATAAACGTTAAAATTCAGCTGAAACGATTTTTCCCCGTAGGACGTAATATAATGGAAAACTTTCGACTGTTCCTGTAAATAAATTAATCATGGTAGAAACTTAATTTTCAATATGATTCTTGGTAGGGTAAACTAAATAACGTCCAAAATTTTCATGGCAATCCGAGTATATTTACGAGAGTTAGAGCGTGTGTCATGTCTTTAGACATTTTGTTTGTGTATGGTTATATGTAATTTGTTATTCATGGCATCTACACCTGCGCGCTGTAACTCTAACTCAATGTAAATATTAAGCAAAAGTTTTGTTTTTGTATTTTGGCAATTTCGGTTTTTTTTAGTTAAATGTTTTTGAGAGTTCTTGTTTGTGTGGAATAAATTTGTTTTTGATTTTTTAAGCGGCTGGATGTTTTTCGTTTGCAGACACCAGAATTATTTTAATGTTATGATTTCTTAAATCTATTTTAAGCCTTATTCCATTACTGCTGTTCCAGATACGCTGCTAGCGTAATAGAGTTATCGTTGCATATAGGATAACGTAATAGCGTTGACAGCCAGCCAGACGGCCAGACAAACCGAATGCATAAGCACTTTTCAACATTGTTGGAAAGTGCTAATAATAAAAATGAAACTTTTTTCCTTAAAATATGTATCATCAAGCTGAAAAGCTAATAACGAAGTGAATAAAATTCAACGGTATTTATTACGAAAATAAAGTAGTTGCATAAAAAATCACTGTTTTTGCCAGTGTAAAAATTTTTAAGGATGTAAAATTAATTCAATATAGTAACCTAAAAAACAAAAATTTAATCTATTATTCACCCACCTTTGATTTTCATGTTTGCGAATGTTCCATCATTACTTGACATCATTAATTTGTTGCACAGTCCAGGATTGCTTTTGTAGATCAAAGTTCCGATGCTGAAGAAAATGCGTTCTGTTTTCGTAAACTTGACTCGCGAGTTCACATCAAAAGTTATCGATAAGATTTAATTCAGGATTTTTGATCGGCCATTGCATAACTTCAAAATTTTTCTAGCAAGACGAGTTTTAAAAGATGGAGCGTATTTTTCGACAACATCGGAATTCAGATCTACAATTGAAGATGAATAGTACAAAAACAATTCCAAACTGTGCAAAAATTAATGATGTCGAGGCATGATGATATACACTATATGGCCAAAGGTGACCGGCCACTTGCTATTTTACACATTTTGTTTATATCTAGAAAGAATAAACAAGGAATTATCCAGAAACTCTAAGTGTGTAAACATAATGCATGTTAAGATTTTTTTCCCGAAATTCCGTAGGGAGCCGTCAGCAACTTGAAAACGATTGAATATCTTTAGGATAACCCTTTTAAAACTAATGTAGCAAAAGCTGTTAAACTATAGAATGTAATTAAGTGGCTTATTGTAATAAACTATGCTTATTTTTATGTGGATCGCATGCATATTCGTGGAGAAATTAAGGTATTTATAAAAACAGTCCCCAAATTTTTCATTTTTTTTTGCTTATAATTTGCAGAGTTCTTAATATAAAACAATGTTCTTTACTGAAAATATGACGAACAACTTTGTACACAATACTCTGCATCGGAATAAAAAAATAAAAAAAATTGTATGTAAAACGAGCAGGTTTAATAAATAATTTTTCATTGCGCATGCGTGAACTCTATGAAAATCTCACTTGTATATTGTGTTAAATAAATGTATAGAGCAGTATTGGGAAAGTCTCAAAAACATAGCTTGAAAATTCTAAAAGGGATAGAAATAAGCTCAAATTCCGTTATACACAAAATGAAGTAAAAATATAAGCGATTATATCAATTTATCCATTGGTTAGTGTCAATATAGAATACACATATTTTGATATAGCCCCGCATTTTTTTTTTTTTTTTTTTTTTTTTTTTTTTTTTTTTGCTTTATCTTGAGAACAACGGCTTATTTTATTGATGATTACGTAAAAAAATTTCGTTTCTTATCAAAAATTGTAAATGAGATTTTATATAGAAATAAATAACAAGCACATTTGCCACTTAAAATGTATATAGATATAGAATAAATTATTGATGCAAGACTCAGTCCCTAGGTACTTTTGTTATTAAACTGAAATGACAGAATTCGTAAACTATATAATTCATAGAGGAAATGAATTAAAATTTGCATTGTTATTGATTTCTTTTCAAAATCTGCGAGTGGCAAAATTTTTTCATCGCTGTATTCTTTTTTCTGGATTCTATCGTAAAAGAAAAGTATAATTCACTTCGAGAAAAAAGTTACCTAGTCAAGCAATGTAAATCATTTGTGAAAATTGCGTTTTTTTTTTTAATCTCATTTATATGATGGTATTCTAACAAAAGTTTTCATCGAAATAATATAAGTGTCGCATTTTTTCCCTATTATTATTTTTTAATAATGACGTTTTATATGTATATTATAAAGTTTTACAATATTAAAAAAATATTAAATTCATTAGATTTTTAAATTAATAGATTTTAAGAACGTCACATTTTATATAAACATTTTAATAAACAATTTATTATATTACTTGAGAGATGTGTTTAAAAAATATATATATTAAAAACAAATCACGTTGACATGTTTCTCTTCCAGTCTGATAAGAACCATAATCTTAATAAAAAGAATTTTTTTATTTTTATTATTATTGTCGTTCTTATCATATTGGAGCCAAAACAAATGACTACATTGATGCTTGCTTTGATTTTACGATTTTATATTTTATAACTTTTCTTTGCAAGTACTTTAGAGGGTCAGTAAATAAATGCAAATTTTTTTGTGGCGAGAATAGGTAATGACAATTTCATTACTTTATTTATTTCTTTGTAAGTTTAATGACAGAATTTGGCAAAAGTGTTTATTGAACGTCATCCATAATTTGTCATCAGAGGGAAATTCATTATTTAAAAGGGCACAAAAGATATGAAACACGTAAAAGTTACCAGAATATATATGTATATAAAAAAAAATCTAAACATACAAGGAGAGTGCCAACTTTGATAACACTGGTCAACAGCTGTTTTGGTGCCGGGGTATTTTTAGCTGATTTTATATGAATTTGATGTCCTGAATTCAAGTATGGCATTAGTTTTTCTCTATCAGCTCAGTTTTTTAAGATAAAAAATTTTTTGTAAAATATATGTTTCATTATTTTAAGGTAAATCCATGTATTAAAAAATGTATGTAAAAATAAAATAAATACAGGATTTTTATTTTTTATAATACACAAATGTTAGCTTTTATCATTATGATATACACATATTGAAATAATAATTTTTTAATTATATTGTACAAATATTTTTACTCACAAAAATAGAGAAAAACGTCACTGATGAAACTGATACTCATTGAATGCTTCGGAAGCTTCTTTTCCGTGACATTCTGGAATATATTTTAGAACAGTGTCTTTTTAAACTCAAACTGTAATCTGAAACCCTTTGCATATCTCATCTTTTTTGGTAGCGGTCCTCCATAGTCTTAATATTGTGGTGAAATCTTTCGGGATGTTTATCACTTGTGCCTTCTTTATTTTCAAGAAAATGCTCTAAGTGAAGTGGCAATGTAAATAGTGCACTTTAATGCTTCTAGTACACCCAAGAGATTTAAAACTATTATGCTTTTCCTTTACCAGTTCTACATTAGATTTCTCCTTTGCATTTGCCCGGAATGTTTTTGTGAACTGCCACAAAAAAGTCCAGGCTTTTTATTCAGCCTCATTCGTTGAATTTATGAAAGCAGGATCCTTAATCAGTTGTCTTATTTGTTGTCCGTTGAACATTCCTGCTTTAATATCTTCATAACTCAATTCGGGTGTTTTTACCTTATATATGCAAATCATGACCCGCTCTCATGGAGAATTTACATAAACTGCTTCATAGGACAGAGCTTGATATGCAGTGCAGAAAGTATGATTTTCTTTCGCCCAACTAAAGTGTTATTAATGACATTCCTTTCTCCAACATCCATATTTTCTTTCTTAGGCCTCTCTTTTCTAATCTAGTTGTGTGTTTTATCCCTGCTATCCCAAAAATAGAAAAACAATAGTACTTTGTGTAACTTCTTTGCTGTCCAAGGACAATCATCTGGAGAATATTTAGGAAGAACCAATTTTTCTAACAGTCCTCTAAATTCATGACAAAATACAAGATTGTTTTTTTAAGAGAAGTAGGGTAGTAGACAATTTTGTCTTGTGTGATAAAATGTAAGTTTGGCTCTTTGTTCTAATAAATTTTTGTCTTTTAATCTTGAAACCAACCAGTAATTCAGAAGCTTCCTTTAAAACATTGAAATCTCTTTTGAAATCATTTAAATCAACCTGGTTGAAAAATTTAGGCATTGATGACGTCTCCTCATAATCACTGTTACCTTCACAACTATCTAAAAGATGATCAGAAGGACAATATTCATCCTCACTAAGCTCTGGTAGCTGATGAAACGTTGGGATCGGTAGTTCCTCTGAGTGAGGAAGTGGGGGTCTTGAAGACACTAAATCAGGATAAGTTTTCTTATTACAATTGTTTCGATTAATTCAAATAGTATTCCAGTGTAAGGTAGAAATAATAGTCATAGAAATGGTTTTGGAGTTCTCTCCAAACCAATGGTAAACCGAATTTGAGATTTATTCTCTTCCGTCAGCTCACTGTCATAAATGCTCTGTAACAAGTTTTACAGACTTGTTACGGTGCGCAGATTTTATCCTGATCACCAAGTCTAACCCCAAAGTATCCAAGATAAGCTCTCTTTACAAAGTCAGTAACATATTTTCTGTGTTCTTTCAACTTTTATTCTCCGCATATGAAGCAAAACTTATCTGGATGATTTATACAACTTTTTCTACTTGAGCTCATTTAAATTCCATTCTGCAACGCAAACACAACAATCTGCAACACTACGAGTTTTACGTTAAATTGATACGAATTCTACCTTAAACACAAATATCATGGAAGTTCAAAAACTTTAGAAAGTCAAAGAAAGCCAGTTTTGTTTCCATGCAGCGAACTCTACTAACCTTATCTCTTGGAAGCTTTTGCATTTGGCTTTATGGATGAGCTGCGCGAAATCATAAGGATGCGCAGATCTTCAGTTTTGCTTGCACATTTCTTTTTTTCAAGATCTTGTGGTATTTCAACGTCCTTCTAATCGCCTTGAGCGTCGTTACAGGGCTATGTATCATAAGGTCAGTTTAAGTGTTCAAGGTCACTTTAGTTCTAAAAAATCTTTAGTTCGCTTTGCATATCTAAAAAAGTAGAGCTGATAGAGAAAAACTGATTGCATATTTGGAATCAGCGTCCCAAAAATATCCAAAATCAGTTGTAAAATCTCAGGCACCAAAAAAAAAATTTTTTTTTTTTGTAGGCCTGAGTAATCATAGGTTTTAATTATTTTTATAAATGTTATAGGACAGAGGTCACTTAGTCTCAGAATCAGTGGATTTTATACAACACTCCTTAGTCCTTGGGAAACAGGGGGATCTAATATTATAATATAATTTAAATTTTAACTTAGTGAGAACGGTAATACGTTTTCATAGCTCAATCAATATTGCATCAGCTTGCTTACCCGTGAACCCGGGGTCAATATTGAGCCGTGCTTTCTTTGATTCTTGCGTTTTTTCCTTCTTACAAATATAATTTTAATTTAATTATTATGATCACAATTAAAAATTTTAATGTTGTGCATTAATTATAATGTTAACGTATTTAAATTTTATTTATCGTTTTTTATTTTTAAACTACTATTAAAAATCTCTCATCATTTAAACAGATATTTATAAAATGATTGATTATTGAATAGGCGTTCAAACCACCATCTTCTGCAATTTTTTCTTTTATCCAGCATATTTTATATCAAACTGTAGAATTCTTCTTCCATCGCAATAAAAACAGATGATGTTTCAGATGCCACATTATTTGTTTTAAAAAAAAAAACAGAATTTTGTAATAAAATATACAATAATTTATTGTATTTTTGAGATCACTTTTCCGATTTTCATGGAAAGCCAACACTTCAGATTGATCTTGTGAACAACAGTTTTTTTCTTTCAATTTCACACGTTTATAAATAGTTATAGAATGATACGTAATTTTTCTGTAAAGATTTCAAACAGAAATCCCTTACCGGCATTAAACCAAGCAAAAAATAAAATAATTAATGTATCCTGTGGCGCCACCTAGTTCTAATAAAATAATCCGTTTTCAATAAATAAATAAACAAATAAATAAATAAATAAATAAATAAATAATAAAAATTAAAAGAGAAATGAGAAAGAGAAAAATAATTCATTGCGTAAACAAATGTAATACAGATTTAGAAACCTTTAATTAAAAAAAAACCTTTTTACAGCAAAAATATGTTGTAATTTAATTTTTATGCTAAAGTTTAGCATAATTATGCTTCTTACTTAAAAACAGCGCTGCATTATTTACCTTTTTACTTCCCTTAATAAGCTAATGCCTAAATGTATCTTTAAAATCAGGAATTGACTCAATGTATCAATATCATTGCACTTATAAAGAATGTATAATTTGCATTTTAAAATAATTAACAGTTTTAGGATGATTTATACAACAATGTATTTATGAAAAAAAAAACACCCATTTTTAAAAAAAATTGTAAATTATTTGTTTTCAAAGATTTTAAAAAATGGCAATTGATGCGCAATGTACAACTGACAAGGATGTTATTAAATTAACAATACAAGTATTTTATACATACATGTAAACATGCTGCACATTCCGGCATCGATCCCGAGCTATCGGAATAAGAATCAGACGTCCTACTGATCGAGATATGACTCTGTAGCAAATTTGTTACAAAGTAAGTACTTAACTTACATTACAATAACAGACCACCCCTGTTGCTTGAGATTTACGGAGCGTTGTATAAAATCCGTTGAACCTGAGACTAAGGGGGATTATATCCTACAATATAAATAAAAAAATAATCAAAATCTATGACTATCAAAATTGGTTCTCTCGTTGTTAGTTTAGAAGTTTAATGAATAATACCTTCTTTAAGCGACCTAGAAAAAACGGAATATTGCTTCATTTTCTTCCAAAAAAATGGTCGCGTATGGATGTAATTCAACTGTGATGGTCTCTAAATGGAGATAAAATTAGTATTGATTCTATTCGAATAAATTTAGCTCTATTAAAAAAAGGTCGTTCAGGGAGGTGTCGCCTAATGGAGGTTCTTGCAGAGGGAGGCTATGCTGTATCTTTATAAGAAAGTAACTACTAACTGTGCAAAATATTAAAAGTATTATAAAGATTATTATATCATTACATAGTCATTATTGTGCAATGTAAACACTTTAAAATAAGTGTGTTATTTGAAATTATTATTTTATAAACAATTTGTGTTATGTAACTCGGGAGTGACAATATGACATTATTTACTTTAGAAACATCGATAAATTTTTTCATTATATTTTAGATGGATAATTTAACGAAAAAATATAATTTTGTTAATGCTCAAATATAATTTTAATAATATTGTTAATACTCAAATATATATATTTTTTCCAAACAAAATAAAACATCATGTATTCAAGGGTTAAATATACATTATTTTGAACTTAAATGGCATCGTTTCTAAGAAAGTATCAAGTTTTCACCAAAGGGATAGACAAAATTTTAAACATAATTTAAAATGTATCCTTACTTTTAAAACTGAATTTTAGATTGCAGTTCATTTAGAGTACTTTTCAAATTTTAGAAAAATACTAACATCAAGTAATTCAAAATTGTTACAGCCATTTCGTGGGTAATAGGTTTCTTAGAAGATATTTTAACTTTCCAAAACATTTTCGCGAAAACAAGCAAATTCAATGTTTTTTAGAAATAAAAAAGCTCGAAAAAGTTAATTTATTTTAGTTAAACTTTTGGTTAAACTGGAAATATCGAAACTTCATATATTCCAAGTAAATTAAATGTTTAACTTCTTAGACACTTAACACAAACATAATACGCCATAAACAAGATTGACTTTCCAAGAAATATACATTAATTTTAAAGATTTCTTGTACATTTTTAATTTTATTTTGAAAGTTTTCGAGTAAGAAAACTTCCAAACTTTTTTTTATAATTTACTTTGTCATTATCGAAGGAAAATGTCATTACTTATCAAGAAATGAAAATCAATTAAAGAAGAAAAAACGATTGGATGAGAAATACACAAACTTAAAAAAATGTCGATTCCACTCTTCGTGTGAAATCAGAAAATAAGTTGTAATTGTGATTTTCTAATTTTATGTGGCATTAAAAAGAAAGTATGTTTTATAGAAATAATTTATGACACATTTGTGGACCCTTATTTTGTTGTTGCATAGATATATTTTTTTACTTTTCTGGAAATAAACAATTATTGTATAACATTTTTAGAGGGAATTAGTTCCCAAATTTGAGAAAATATCTTATGTACTCTTCCCTTTTTTAATTTATAATGATTTTACTTATGTATTTTCAAACAGTAAGCTAAAGTTTTTTTTAATCATATTTTCTTTACACTCCCTTAATATAAAACTTGCTAACAAAAATATTTCATAGGTACATTTTGGCCCCCGAAAATAAAAACTAGTGACTCAGAAGTGAAAACTAAAGCGAACAGTTCAAACTATTTTTCAAAAAGTGAAAAAAATAGTTAGATCGAGGATTACTGCTCTCAGTCGTCAGCATGCTAATATTAAGGAGCAAATTACTCAAATTTCGAATTTTACAGAAGATGAGGCATTCTATGTAACAGAGTATAAAGCCCATGTAGAGTTCCTTGCAAAGGCTGAAGAAAAATTTCAAGTATTAAACAAGAATACCATAAAATTGAGGATAAAGCATAACATGATTAAACAGAATAACAACATTCCCAATTTTGTTGGTATATTTAAAAGTTAGAGGTATGCTTAAAATCCCCTATTAAAAATATTTGTCAGTAACTTTGAATCAATATCATATTTTAAGCCCTTCGAGACCGGCGAGTTTTATACAAATTTTATTCAGTTGGAACGGTTTAAAAATGCCATTACTTAATTTACAAAAATGTTTTAATTAAAGACATCAAATATTGCATTTATTTTTTACAGGTGAAAAGAACAACTTCTGTATGACATTTTTAAAGGTGTATATATGCACCCATTGTCCCGAATGGATTAATTATCAGGCCTGTTGTATTGTCTTCATCGCGATATTACCCGGAACATAATCTACTAAAGTTCGGAGATGCTTTCTATCTGTGCATGTCAAATCCGTGGTACTGGATGGTTTCACGGTGCTTCTTCTAAAAAAATTACATGTATGGAAACTTTGCCTAGCTCCAATGAAACTGCTAGACACCTTTATTGCAGCAAATCGAGAGTTGTCCCTACAAAAGTGATAAGAGTGACGGTATTGGAATTGCCAGCTTGTATTCTTTTTGCAAAGCTAATTTGCACAATTTTAGAGGCATTAAAAGAACCGGTAGATACTGTTCAACTGTGATCCGATATGACAATAGCGTTAGTTTGGGTTGGAACTCCTCCAAACCTATTGAAAACCTTTGTGAGAAACCGAATAACTCAAATTAATGAAATATTGAAATATTTTCTATGGTTTTAGATCTCAATTCAATCTAGCAGACATGATATCTAGACGACATGACGTGAGAGAAATTTCCAAGAGTGAGTTTTGATGGAATGACCATTCTCTTTCAAAATTTAATGTGCAATCTATTGAGATTACACAAATTCCAATAACCTGAATTATGAACAATGTTTAGATAAACTAAAAGGTCCATCTAAATTAACCTTAATATTTTAAAAAGCCGTATTTTTTTTAATTACATAATAATCTTACAAATAATTTTCAAAACCTAATTAGAATTCTAGAGTATATTTTAAGATTTAACAAAAGCTGTAGACATAAAAACACAACAGGACCTTTAGCACCTTTGGATTAAAAAATGAAAAACTTTAACATTCCTGCGCAAATGTATTTTAATTCCGAAATTAATGCCTTGAAAAAAAAGGATCCTTCGTTTTTAGCTTAATTAATTTAAAACTTTTGAATCCTTTTTTTAAGGAGATAAGTTGATTAGAGTGGGGGTAAACTGGATAAATCTAATTTGAATTTTGATCAAAAATATCCCACAGTTTTACCAGAAAGTAATGAAATGATCGAATCTATTTTTAATTATTAATAATAAATAGTCTGCGAGATTTTCTGGTCAGATCACAGGCTCCTTTGAACACTGAACATGTAAAATATTCCCCAGTTAGCGGCAAAAATACTGCTCGTAAGGTTGTACATGAATATGCACAATACTTTAAATTTAATCCTATACTGGCTTAACCAAATGACGGGGGATCTCCATCCTGAAAGAATACTGCCCAATTCTTCATTTTCAGTTTTCAATTGTAGGATTAGATTTATGTGGGTCGTCCAAAATAAAGTATAAGGGTAAGAGAAAAGGTACTTTTCAAAAACTCTGCGTTGCTATAATCGTATATATGGCCACTAAAGCTGTACACTGTGATTTTGTCTCCAAATTGACATCCGAGTCTATAATGGACACTTTAAAATGATTCTTTACTTTTCGTGAAAAAAGCTCTGTAATTTTTAGCGATAGGGGTACAAATTTGTTGAGCTTCGGCAGAATAAAAGCAAACTTGTAAAAGAGATGAGGTTTCCAATTTTTGAGTTTTAGAACACTTTAACTGGAAATTTTTATCTCTTAATACATCCCACTTTAGTGAGTTTTGGGAGTCAGGAATTAAGGTCTTAAAATAACATTTAAATATTGCCATGCAAGAAATTAGATGTTAGAATAATTTCTAACTGCACTTATAAAAATCGAAACTATCTTAAATTAGCAGCCAGTTTGTATTTGTCAACAGTTGCTGACGATCTTCGGGTTTTGAATCCTGGCCACTTTCACGCAGGAAAGTCCCTTAATTTAATTTCAGAACCTAGCTTGATTGAGATTCTTGCTTAATAAAGCGGCAAAAATCTCAAAAAAAGGCCCAAGTAAATTGAAAACGTTGGCAAAAAAATTATCTCCATCATTTACAAGAAAGTAATAAATGGCTGGTAAAAAATTGAAATATTCTGCTAGTCATGTTTGTCTTATTAAAGAACTCCCAACTCACATTTTGCCCTAGGTCATTATCGAGATAATTCGAAGTGCTGACGGGCATGTCACAGCAGTAGAATTAATTACACACCAGAATGGTAGTTTTAGACAACCTATTATTAAAATCAATATATTGCTCATTAAAGATAATTTTAGAACGTCTAGTAATTATGTGATATATTATATATGTTATTATTCTTAATTTTGCAGCAATCGTGATTATTTTTCTTGCTTATAATTTGTATTATGTTGTGTTTTGTTTATTATTTTTGTTGTATTTCATGCATATTGAAATATAAATATTTCAACGTCAAATGTAATGCTACCTATCTGTAACTACATTTGTAACTTCGTTTTTGGCGATGAGACATAACCCCGCATCAATACCAACTAGAAACTCTTTGAATGTAGACCTGTTGCCGAGACTAATATGTCAAGCGAATAAAAAAGCTCAGTAAGAACAATCCGTCCGCAAATTACAGCCTTTAATAAATTAATTTGTGATGCAGTTTATTAATTTCTTTTGGATCCCCATACAAAAAAATGGCTGTACTTTTAATAAACAAAACAAACAAAACAACAACAACAAAAAATACAACAGAAAGCAATAAGATTTTTTTTACTCCTTTTGTTAAGATAAAAATTTGAAAATATACCACTGATAAATAATGAATGAAATATAAAATTACTTAGGGGAGAGGGGGTTAGTGTGTACAATGGGTTAGTGTAGACATTCAAAATAACAATGTAAGTAATGTAGAAAAAATTACCAAAAAATTTACATAAAATGACAACACTGTACTCCTTACTAAGCAAAAATTTAGTTGCAAAGGGTTAAAAAGTTTTTGAATAGTTGCAGGAAGTTTAATTTCATACATGAAAAGTAAAAATACGATTTCTTTTTCATTTTTGCAGCACAAAGAATTTAAATTTAGAATCCAATAAACAAGTTGCTATAAGACAAGTGTAAATTGTCTTCTTTATTTCTATAACTTTCATTAAGGTAATAAATTGGTTAAATGAGTATAACTGAAGAATAACTTCACAATGTTAGCATGGGGTTAGTGTAGACACTCTACTAGGGGTTAGTGTAGACAGCTTATTGTACTGCATAATTTGTATTTTAAGTACTAAATTTATTATAATGTAAAGATTTACAGAAAGTATGTTTACTTACAAATGTAATTACTATATTAAACATCAAATAAGACTATTTTACATATAAATAAGAATATGTATTGAAATATTCATCAAACCATTTCAAGCAGAAATTTAAAATTTTTTCTTTTGCTATTTTTTTGTTTAAATTCACCAACTTTGCATTTTTAGAGGATTAATTTAACCTTAATTTTACATTAACTCAATAAAATGGAATATACGTTATTTTATGTTGGTTAGAAGCATGAGAAATATCAACTGTTCCATTATTATAAACGAATTCCATCGTCACCAACTCTTAGATGTTGAAATATTGTATATTTTGTAGGCAGAGTGGAAAGTGTAAACGATTTTAGTGTCTATGATGTTGTATTTCTGCAGAAAAAAAAATCCGGCACATCATTTTACTTTTCTTGATATGAAAAATAATTCCCTGATTTAAAAATGGAGGAATAATAGAAAAAAAATCACACAGCATGTGATTGTTTGTGTTGCTTCTTTCTCCATAAATCCTTTAGACTGTAATTTAAACTTAAAATTTTAGATAATAAGGAATATTTGTGAAAAAATTACCTGTCCACACTAGCTCCCAACATATTTTGGTTTTGTCCACATTAACCCTAACCCCTACAAGGGGTTAGTGTGGACACATGGATCAATGTTAAAAACTGCCAATTATCTTATTGTTTAACTGTATTTATCATCTTCTTTCCTTTATATTAATAAACAGAAAATATCATTCTACAATTTGAAAGGGTTGCGAAATTTTAAAAATGCTCCTAGAATTTTATCAAATTAAATTAAAATTTTCTGTCCACACTAACCCCCCTTCTCCCCTACAAATAAATAAAACACTTTAAATGAACTTGTTATGCAAAATAAATATAATACTTGCTCCCTGTTATACGCTACATTTGATTCCCTAGCTTTCTCTACCTTAGAATAACTTGATTCAGTATAATTTCATTCACAACTCTTCAGACCACCATAAGTTTTTGCGGGTGAAAGTAATAATTTTACTTCCGATCATTGATTCTCAATACAATGTAGCGCAGTAAACAAGCTTGCTACATAAAAGTGCCTCAGGTGTGTAACAAATTTTTAGAATAAACTATGTTAAAATTTCACTTGCCCTTTTTTTTTTTTTTTTTTTTTTTTTTTTAGTGCTGAAAATTTAATATCTCAGACCCTTTTTAGCTTTAGTTAATTTTAAACATGAAATATTTAAATAGAGTTTATTTAACGCAAAATAAAATTTTGAAGAATGGAAAATTGTGTTATAAATTTTACAAATGTCGGAATTTCCGTTTTTACAAAGTATTTAATGATTATTAGTTTTGGAATTCACCAAACTAAGATTAATAATTACTTATTTACAAAAACTCAAATATGTTTTCATTATCTAGTCCCTATGTTTAAAAAATATGCATGACCTTTTTTAAAATTTAAATAGTATCTTACATCTACAGGGTGTCAAGTGAATAAGACACCGATTTCAATATTAAATTTCTCAAAAACAAAGATCGATATATGGTAAACGATTTGTTTATTAAGTAAGCTGTAAAAATTTTATACAGAAGTTTCGATTAGTGAATATTTTGTTCTGATTGCAAAGAGTAATTGACTTGACATTTTTCTTGTTTTTCTTGTTCTTGTTTTTTTCAGCGTACTTATTTTAACGATTTTTCGGATTGAACTTTAGGAATTTTGAAATTTCAAGAATTAAATTCCAAAAGTCATTAAAATATAGCGTTGGAAGCCAAAAAATGCGTTCTGTGCAAGCAATCCAAAATAAAGAAAATGTCAGTTCAAGTATTTTTTATAATCAGAACACACTTTTAAATAAATATAAACCATTCGAAAGTTCTGTATAAGATTTTTACAGCTCATCTAATAAACAACAGATCATTTACCGCATAATTCTTTCAATCTTTGTTTTTGAGAAATTTAATTGTTTTCAAACGGGGGTCGTATTTGCTGGACATCCTGTAGAAGGTGATTTAAAAAGAGACTGAAGAAATTTTAATCGGTGGTAGTGCTCATCAAGCAAACTATTTTGTACAGTAAACTAGTGCTGCAATCCATTTTTTTTCCATTACACTAAGGGGTTCTGCCTCTTACGAGATATGCTCTTCAACCGCTTTTCTGACACGGGGGTACTAAAAAGAGATAATTTGATAGACTTTAAAAGTGTGCAGATGGTTGAATTATAATTACAGCAGTGTCACGATTTCGCTTTACGAGAGTTTCCTTTTATGCCCCTTTTATTGTGGAGTTTTAAAGCCGAATCACCAGCTGTTTAATTCTTTACTGCACGGATTTTTCTACTTTTATGAAATATATATATATATAGAATTTGATATTTTATTGAACGTGCCATATATACTCAATTAGAATTTTAAAATGTGGCATTGCTATATTTTGCAATAAATAAGCTTAAATTCATTAATTAGCATTCATTAACAGGCTATCAAAGCCTGAGAGCTTATGTGCCCGCTCGTTCTGTTTGTATGTATGTACGTGTGTACGTAAGTGCGTAAAACAATAACTCATGATTAAAATATCCGATATACTTGAAATTTTGAATATAGGTATAATCTGATAAGGCGCTTCCCTGATTAATTTTGGGAGTTCAATCCATAAATATAAGAGGGGGGGTCGGGGGCTAATGCCCCTCCCCCCACTTTATATAAATGGGTTATTCATACAGAATCATCAGTTTTTGCTCAAAATTTAGATATAGGATCATTCTGATGAGGCACCTCCGTTGTTTGTATTATGTGTTCATTGAATAAGTATAAAAAGTGGGAACGGAGGGCTAATGAAACTTCCCTTAATTTGTATAAATTTGCTTTTTCATGCAGAATTATCAGTTTTCCTTCAAAATTTAGATACAGGATTATTCTGATGAGGCACCTCCATGATTAGTATTAGGCGTTCTGTGGATAAGTATAAAGAGGGTGAACGGTGAGCTAATGCTCCTCCCCTTAATTTATATAAATGCGTTTTTCAAGCAGATTTATTAGATTTCATTCAAATTTTAGACACAGGATCATTCTGATGAGGGCACCTTCACGATAAGTTTTGCGAGTTCACTGTATAACTCTAAAAGGGGGGAAATGGGTGGTAACTCTCCCCCCTTAATTTATGTTACTGGGTTTTTCACGCAGAATTTACTGATTTGCTTCACATTTTAGGTATATGTTCATTCTGATAAGACGCTTCCCTGATTTATTTTGAGAATTCATTGGCTAAGTACAAATGGGGGATCGGTGGGACTACCTCTTAATTTAGGTAATTTTTTTAATTGCAGAATTAACCGATTAGCTTCAATTTTTGGATACTGGTTCATAGTGATAAGATGTTCCCTAATTTGCTGTAGAGTTCTTTTGTTAAGTATAAAGAGGGTACGGGCGACAACTCCCCCCTTAAATTTAATGAATTGGTTTTTTTGCAGAATTATCCAATGTGCTTTAAATTTTGAATATAGGTTCTTTCGGATAAGGCGAATCTCTGAATAGTTGTGGAAGTTTAATAGTTAAGTATAAAGGAGGGTGATAACTCCTCTTAAATTATATAAATGGGTTTTTACTAAGAATTATCCGATTTGCTCTGAAATTTCAATTGGCAACAATTTAAAATAATAATCTATCTTAAAATATAAAAAATAACAAAAAACTGTTCAAATGCTGAAAATTGAAAGAAAAACCTCATTAAATTAATGAAATAAAGAATAAATAAAGCCTACACCTACAAGTTTGTAATGTATATCCTCTGAAAAAATGATTTACTTCCTATGTGTAATTTTTGCTCCTATAAAAATTTTCTAATTAAACATTTTTGCCCAACATTCACAATTAATAATATTTCATAAAATTCTTCGATTTAAGAACTGTTAATATGCATCGTATTTTTTAAACATTTCAATGTAATATTACCCATTTACTGTATTTTTGTATGCAATAGTTTTAGTGTAACAGTAACATAATAATTTAATAGTTTTAGAATTTCAGTCTCACAAAATTAATTTACTGCAGTGTTGACAGCGTTTGTTACATTTTTTTTTTTTTTTTTTTTTTTTTTTTTTTTTTTTTTGAAGAGGAAGAAAATACAGGATGATTCAAATTAATATAAATATAACTATTGTTCATATCTTGTACTAAAAGGAAGAGATTTGGAAACAATTTTCAACAATACTTTTCTTAGTATGAGATGCAATGATATCATGACAAGCTTTGAAAGAGTACGACATTTTGGTAGTCAAAAGCGCTTTAACTGTCAAATATATTCGGAAATATGGAGGACCTAATAGTACTTAAATGTGTTATGAGCATTGGTCGCGATAACCTTACATCTTACTGGGAGAAACATCGATGTATTTCGAGTTTCGGGAAAATTCCTTTATTGTATTAAAAATCATGAACAGATATTTAAATTCGTATTCGAATGTAACTCTGCGTATTTTTAGCTGAATAAACACATTGTGATCCTGGTTTTATACATAATATTGATAGTTATAAACTGCAAAGCGTGGAGAACAAAAAGCAAGTGGTTAAGTGCGATTGCAGATCGCACAGAAGGTTTCGTTTAACATTTTTTTCAAACGATTTTATACTTTAATTAATAAATTGTTAAATTATAATTATTAAATTCCTACATAGATGGCAGTGCCAACAAATTTAATTTAAAAATAATTATAAAAAAAAGATATTTATTTTAATCAAATTAAAAATGTTTAAATTAATTAAAACAAATCCAAAATGCTACGTTTTTTGAAATTCCGAACTTAAAAAAAATTGCGTAGGTATAAATAAAACTTTACATTTCTAAAAGCGGAAAAAGTTGTCGAAAATTAAATTTTAAATACTTAATCATGAATAAATCTCAAAAGTTTTTAAAAAAGAAAGATAATTGAATTCAAAAAAAATATTATGAATGTCAGATGAACAAAACCTTAATAGAATAAATTCTTAAATGGGCCAAAAAGGCGAAATTTCTTCTTATTAAATCCATCTTAAAGTAAGAATTTTAAATTTCAGCATCGGGGTTCGAACTAAGAGCATTCTGTTTACTAACGAGATGCTTATGAAATCCAAGCTATGATGTCTACATGAAAGACGTTGAAATTAAGGCCCTGTTCTAAAATTTAAATCAGAAAAATTAACGGAAGGCATTGATAAAAATGCTTTGTTTAAAATTAGAGACTTTTTAAAAATTTTATGATTTCTTGTGAGACACGAGATATTCAGGTGTAACTGCACAAAATTTGAATCTGACTTATGCTGCTTTTGTGTACGGACAAAATATGTGCATACTGTACAATATATCTAAAATCTACATATTAATAAACAATAGCACATATTCATGGTCTCAATTTAGGAAATATAGGAATTTTTTTTGAAAAGTCAAAATATTCTGTCAAGTTACAGACTTTTTAAAAATTTTATGATTTCTTGTGAGATACGAGGTATTCAGTTGTAAGTACACAAAATTTGAATCTGACTTATGCTGCTTTTGTATACGGACTTTCTGACTTACGGACAGACGGAGGGCATAGAATAATAAATAATATAATATAATATAATATTTATAACATGATACAGTAATAAAATAATATTAAAAATAAAATAAGTAATAATAGGGGATATAATATACTTTAAAGTGTGCGAAATATCTATCACTTCAGAATATAAATATGTGGATACTGTACAATATATCTAATATATACAGTTTTTTGTAACAATAACACATCTTCATGGTCACATTTAAAGAAGTATAGGGATTTTTTTTAAGTCAAAATATTCTGGCATATTCTTAGCTTATATCATGCATGGTTTTCAACCAGATTTAAGGACGGTTTCAGAAAAATTGGCAAATGTAATAAAAAATAATATACTGTAACTGAAATATAAATTTATAGAATATTTTATGAAATATGAATAGTTGTATGAAACAGTTTTTAATCTGCGCATGCACAAACAATAACAGCAATATTTTTTTCATAATTTAACTGTCAACTCTATAAAGCAACTCCTAACAAAATAGAAAATAAAATTCAGTCAAATATCGTGAAAATTCAGAAAGATATAGGCGACAGAAGTGAGCTGATTTTTAGTACGTTCTCTGTAAAAAAAAACTGAATGAAAAGGGATTTTCCACAAATTGTCAATTTTTATTAACTAAGTTTTATGGAAAAGTTAGTATTAAATAAATATCAGTTAGAAGATTTGAAACAAATGCTTTGATTTATATACTATATATATATAAATATATATTTTATCATACAATAGATTCGTTCTAGTAGTAATCCAGGAAAAACTAAAGCATTAGTAAAAAAAAAAAAAAAATAAACTGACAATTTCTAGAAAATACTTTTCATTCAGTTGCTTTAAAAAAAAAAAAACTAAAAATCAGCTCACTCCTATCGCCGATTTCTTTTTCGATTTTTCAGGATATTTGACTGGATTTTTTTTTCATGACTTGCTCCTGTAGAGTTGGATATTAAATAATCTATAAAGAGCATTGTTACCATTCGCACATGCGTAGATAAAAATTATTTCATATAACTAATCATCTTTCATAATATATTTAATATATTTATATTCCAGCAGCACTACATTGTCATTACCGTCATTAATGGACTTGTAGTGTGCATTTTAAATTATTAACGTAAAACATAAAATTTTATACATATCTACAAGATAGAAACTTGGATTTATCTGTAATATTAACCTATAATTCTCTTCTAAAGCTGTAATTTTTACAGCTTCATTCTTACTAAATGAATAAAGTGAATATTGGACCCACAGAATCTTTTATAACAGATTAGAATTTCGAGCAACTTTCGTTACGAGAATTTCGTGCCCTCCCCCCCCCATACGCATCTAGACACAGCTATCTCAGAAACAGTAAAAAATACCGCATACCTGCGCCGTCTGCTGTTAAATACATATCCACAAAAACTTGAAGCATTATTTAAAAATGTTGGTTACTTTTAATGCTTTCATTTATAAAGCCGCTAAAATAATTCTTATTAAAATTCCTTTTACGCAGCTATTTGCATTTATTCAAAATATAAAAGTACAAAGAAAAAACAGTACATATGAGGAACTTTGTATAGAATATTATATAGTAAATCTAATATCCTATGCTATTAAATGTTGCACAAAATAAAACTGCGGTCGTAACCTCTACATATGTATTCTAGAAATATCTATCAGTAAAACGTTGAATCAATAACTTTTTTCAATACTGAAAGATATCACTTGTTACTAGAAAGTAATCTATTCAATATAATAAAAACAGAGGTAGAGCAGTGACTCAAATTTTCCAATAGGTTATGTAAAAAGAGCTATAGGTTTTCATGAAAAATAATTTAAGGAAGCTCAAGCCCTTCCTAATATTTTTTTCCGATTTTGAAGCATTAAAAATTAACCCGAAATTGGGAATTGAAGTTTATGAGTTTTTTTAAATGTAATTAGGAAATATAACCGATGTTTTGCCTAGTGTTCAGAACAAAAATGAAATTCATGTATAGTTTCTGCTCTTATAACACTTTTTTATTGGAACGCTTTTGACTAAATAAATATCACTCAAAATAATTATTCTATTTAATAAGTGTCTGCATCAGCATGTTTATCCAGCCTTTCTCAAGCATACGTTTCATTCATGGCTTTTATCAAGCCATGTTTATCAAGCCTTCTAATATACCGGGTGTCCTAAAAATGACTCATGGACTTTAACCCTCTAACGATCATAGCATTTTCATTGCTAAGATGTCGAAATAAATGAATGACACCGGTAATTAAGAACAAATATATTTCTAAATAAGAAAACGTGATTTTTTACATACAAAATAAAAGGGATATTTTTAGATAAAAATACCGGTGTTAGTGTTGCGTATCGGAATTAAAATTTTGTGGTTTCGTGGCGAAACCAATGAACGTTAAAGGGTTAAAATTCAATAACTTGCAAACGGTGACAGCTATTTAAAATTTTTTTGCAAGGTGTGGGGTATGTATAATGTCAGAAGTTTTAACCGTAATTTTTTATTTTAGTTCGAATTTCAAACAATAGGTGGCGCTGACGGCGATTGAAGGTCAGGTGATCAATGCTGAGTGAAGCGTCGACCTGGCCTTCAATCGCCGTCAGCGCCACCTATTGTTTGAAATTCGAAATGAAATAAAAAATTACGGTAAAATTACTCCTGATATTATACATAAACCTCCTGCTAAAATTTTTTAAGTAGCTGTCACCGTTTGCAAGTTATTGGATTTTAAAATCCTTCAGTCATTTTTGGGACACCCGGTATATACATTGTTATATTTTTGTACATAGTAGTTTTCTTAACGAAGAAAAATTCCCGATTACAAAAAAATACTTTACAACAGCTTTGCCTGCATTAGTTACATTTTTTTAAATATAAAAATGGGTAGATAATGAATGAATATATATATGCTTATATTCAAACACTATGTAACATTAAATATGATTAAACTTTAAGAGCATTCAGATAACATTTATTGACAAACGTCTATTTATTGAATAATATAGATATATTTATAAAAGATACCTAAATTAAACATATATTACTTTAAGGTTATGAATTAATTATCTTTTCCTAGAAAATATTAGATTTTTACCAGAAAGTTAAACAAGTTTTAAATTATTTTTGAAATTTATACTTACTTTTAAAATGGAATTTTGAATCACAGCTCATTTAGAATGCTTCTCGAATTTTAGAATTAAAAAAAACTTACGCCATGTGATTTAAATTTTTTACAGCCATTCTTCTATAATGGGTTTCTTAGAAGTTATTTTAAACTTTCTAAAATATTTTCGAGAACCGAAGTATATACAACTTTTTTAACGAGAAATCGGTTCAAATTTTTTTTTTATTTTAGTTAAAGTTTATGCTAAATTACAAATTTCGTCACTACTGCAGTTCAAGCAAATTACATATTTAAGTGTTTGAATGCTTAACATAAAGATAATCTGCGATAAACAAGGTTGACTTTCTAAGAAATGTTAAGGATTTAATATACATATTTTATTTTGCATTGGAACTTTTAAAACTAGTTTCTAGTTTTTTTTTTTCTTTTTCGACGTTATGCAAGGTAAATTTCATTACTTATCAAGGAATGAAAACAAATTAAATGGGAAAAAGCAACTAATTTAATCAGAAAATACATGAAGTTTTAAAATAAATGCAGTTTGACAGTTCACGAGAATTTCAAAAGTTAATGATTTAAGTCTTCGTGTCAAATCAGAAAATAAGTTAGAATTGCTTTTAAGTATTTATATTTATTTAAAAAGGAAATATATTTCGCAAGAAAAAACATTTGTGGGTTCTAATTTTGTTTGTGCCTAATATGCATGCTATTTTTTTATTTTTTTTATTATTTTGTTATGAAAATAAATAAGTATAGCATAAACAGGGGAAATCAGAGGCCCAGTAATTGAAGTACCTTGATTAGATTTTCTCTTTTTTTAAATAATTAATTTTTAAAAGTACCTCAGTTGTAAATTTTTTCATAATATTTTCAAAACACTTTGCGTGCTACTTCTTTGACTCTACAACAGTACTAAAACATTTTGCCGAGTCATTTCTAATTTTATGAAAACTTAATCAAACCTTAAAGAGATATTAATATAGAATATGCGAATCATCACATGCTAACTAAGCACAGAACCAACATGGTGAAAAACTTCCAAGTCGAGGACCGAACCCGGAACCCTTGGAATAGCCCTTCAAGTGCTCTACTATTTAAGCTACGAGGAGGATGCCCAGCTTAGATTTTTCGCTCTTATACATTGGTAAGGCAAGATTGAAGTGTTCATGAGGCACACAATCTTGAGGCATAACATGAAGACTTCCATCTTGTACTGTAGCTTAGTCTTATCAACATATGAGAGTGAAAAATGTTAAGCTGGGCATCGTCCTCGTAGCGTAAATGGAGAGCACTTGGAACGCTATTCCAAGGGTTCCGGGTTCGATCCTCGACTTGGACGTTTTTCACCATGTTGGTTCTGTGCTTAGTTAGCAAGTGATGTATTAAATATTCAATAATTTCAAGCGTAATTTCACAGCTGGAAGATATTAATATAGTTTTATTCATTATATTAAGACCTTTTACAGGTAATTTATACAATATTATCGCATAACAGGTAATGATTCTACGTTGTCATGTTGATTCAACCTAATTAAGATACAGTCATATTATTTCCGTTATACTGAATTTGATATTAAACAAAAATATAATTTTCAGAATAAATTAAGATAAAAAAGATATTTCCTATATTGTTTAAGCTTGAAAATTGACAATTATTAAGGTATTTCATTCAGTTAGTTCTAAATTTATTGTTCAATTTTTGTTACAAATAGGTTAAATGAAGTGAACTTTAAAAAAAAAGCGATACTTAAACACCTAAAAACTTAGATTCCGTTCCAATGAAATAGAAATAAATCTTAGACTTTTTAAAAGATTATGTTTTAGATGTGCCTCATCATTTTGTTTACAACCACTGAAAAAATAATACAAAAGCAACAATAAAAACATTTGCAACTTTAATTCGGAAAAAAGTCAAAGATTTATTTCGATTTCGTTTGAAGGGAATCTTACTTTTTAGTATGTTTAAGTTTCACATTCTTTTTATTTTATTTTTGGTTTTTAATGTTTATAACCAAAATTGAACATTAAATATGGAACTAACTGAATGAAATATTTTAGTATTTGTCCTTTCTTAAGCTTAAACAATGTAGGAAATATCTTTTTTTCTTAATTTATTCTGCAAATTATGTTTTTGTTTAATATTAAATTCAGTATAACGGAAATAATATGACTGTATCTTAAATAAGATGAATCAACATGGCAACGTAGAATCATTACCTGTCATGCGATAACATCGTATAAATAACCTGGAAAAGGTCTTAATATAATGAAGAACAATATATTTGTCCTTTCTTAAGCTTAAACAATGTAGGAAATGTTTTATTATTATTATTATTATTATAGTTGTCCTTTCTTAAGCTTAAACACTGTAAGAAATGTTTTATTATTATTATTATCATTTGTTCTGTATATTATGTTTGTGCTTAATATGTCAAGTTTTTAAGAACTACTGCATTTGGATGAACGTACTTTAAAATTAGTTAAATGTACCATCATCAGGGTTTGATTTACGATTCATCGCATGACAAGTTATGACATAATTTTTAAATATTTAATGGCAAAATATTTCATCCTATGTGTTTAAGACTTCACGTCAAAAGTCACTATCGTTTTAAAATTTACATATATTTTTTTTATTTAGAAATAAAAAGCACGGGTGATGTCAAAAAACTTGGTCCCTGTTCTACATCTTTTTCTTTTCTTTTTTTTTTTTTTTTCTTTTTCTTTGCCGAATTTGGGCATTTAAATCTGAGCGATAACGCGCATCTCTATCCCCCGTAGTTAGATCCACTGGACTGGGATAGAGATTTTTTTTGACTATTTGGAAAATAGTTTTGCCCTTGGTAGAGAATTGGGAAATCTGAAGTATAGCTGAATGTTTTCATTGGTTGAATTCCGCAACTTATTTCATTTTATTTCAATCTATTCGTTTTCTCATTGGTCTATGTTTAATGTCCATAACTGGAATATTTATTTATTTTTTATTTTATTCGTTTTCTCATTGGTCCATGCTTAATGTCTAGAAATGAAATACTTCTGTTGCCACGACGACAAAAAAGTATTAAAAACTAACAAAAAATTAATAACTCAGTGACAAATTTAGATATAAGTTTCAAATAAGTTGCATTTAAAAGTACATTTTTTCTGTATATGACGTAAAAATTAAAAATGTGCAATGTTTAGAAATTTAAAAATTTACATTACCGAAAACTGTTAATCTGAAATTTCATTTAATACTTGTTTACAATTGCAGCGACTAATTTTTTTAAGTAATCTTCAACTTATTTCATCGCAAAATTTGTAAGAATTGTTTCCGTTTAAATAAAGCGGCTGTTTTAATTTGATTTTAATGGTGACAAAGTTAAAACCATTCATACCCTGGGTAAGCGCGCGTTCTCCCAGGTTAAAAAAAATGTATTAATGTGAATTTTTCAACATTTCGGGAAAAGTACTGCGCATGCGCGACCAAAAAATATAAAAAAATTTTATTTCTTTTTTTACCCAATTTTTAGTACCTCAAATTCGCAATTTTTCGGCAATATTGAGCAATCAATTTTTGCATTCTTTTTCAGCCCATCCTATTCGATATTCAAATTGAAGATTATATCAGCATATATATTTGCATTATTATTGCAGCATACATATATAACATTAAATTTAATGCATGTACCTGAAAGAAATTGAGATTTAGTTGCATAATATTCGCCTAACAATGCACCCTCCCTTTCTGTCTTGAGTAATTAAAGCGAAAATTGAATCAGTCCAGTTTTTTTTTATAACAGGATCTAACATATTAAATTTCGTGCAATTTTCATCCCATAGTCATGGAGATACAGCTGTGACAGAAAGTTTAAAAAATATCACATATTTGCGCCACCTGATGTTGCGCCACGACACCAAAGCGTGAAATATTATTACGAAATATTTTTACTTATCTTAAATACTTTCATTTATAAGAACGACAATAGAATTCGTATTAAAATTCTCTATATGCAGATATTTGCATTTATTCAACATATACATAATATATTTTATCAAACAAACACACTATATCTTAGGAATTTTCATGGAAAATTACATAGAAAATCTGATATCCAACACTATTTAATGTAGCATAAAATGAAATTGCGGTCTTAACTCCTACACACGTATTCTGGAAATATCTGTCCGCAGAACGCGAAATCAATAACTTCTTTCAATATGGAAAGATATGCCTTTTTTGCGCGAACGTAATCTTTGCAACATTTAAATAACAGAGGTAGAACGGTGGCTCACATTTTTGCATACGTTATATTATTTTGCATATTTTGATTATATCACATTCAAGCAATTCTAACTTTACAAATGTCGTAGGTATTTTAATTTTATCGTATTAAAATCTTTGGAAAATTGAAGTGTTAAAAATTGCACTTAAAAAAAGGAGAAATTAAATCTACCCGTTTAATAGATGCAATTTATTTTTGACCTACGTCTGACTTGTGTACTCGTCATGACAGCTTGCTTATAAGTTATCATCAATATACAGGGACGATATAGCACAAGGAAATTTTATAACACGAGCTAAATACAACCGGGAGTTCCACACAAAGAGTGTGTGCTATGGAGCCAACGGGATTCGAACCCACGACCTCGTACGTTCTCAATTGATTGGCCGGAGGCCCAAAAATTGCAAACAAGAGATACAGCCGATGCTTTTTCCGATGTCAACAAAACATAACTAAAAATGGTCTTTTCAAAGACTAAAACCTATTTCTTATATTTAATACCCGTATATGTATATTTAAATTATATTAGGTTCTATTCTTTATGCTAACCCCGACCAAATCTTACAAACTAATTTCCTCTGTTTAAAAAATAATTATCGATTATTGTAGATTGGATGATACTGTGATCAGGGATAATCGTCTGTAACCGAATTGCTATATATTTTCCTTTGACAGAGTTTTTTTTTCGGTTTTTAATTCTTCTTTTATGCTATCACGACAGCTTATAGGTGTTTTCGTGATTGCATAAAGAATCAAGAAAGGTAATTATAGATAAACATCGAAAGATAATTATAGATGTTATTTAAGATCAATATATAGATCTTAAGTAACATTAATTCATAAATTTTAAGTAAGATTAAATCGTAGACCTGAAATGATACTATTATACTGATATAATAAGATCAGTATTTTAAAATCAACTTCTATGAAATTATTTAGAAAAAAATTGCTTTTTTTCATATAGTATCGTCATATACACTATCATTTCGATTTTTGACATTTTCTCAAATATTTAAAAATATACTTGTCGGATTCTTCTGTAACTTCAGGAGTATGAAGATTATGTATGACCTCATATTTAACAACATCCATTTGATAAGCAGGGCAATTAGGGGGCCGACAAAAAATTAAAGAATAACAGAAATATTTGGGATCACCCTGTACATGAAAATGCACGAAACGATTTATCGCTGCAGAATACAAAAATGTGGATACTGCAAACCATGTACATTGATTTTTGTAAGAATAGCATGTATATTCATGGAAAAAGAGTGATTTTTTTTTTTAAATTCAAAAATTCTGGTATGTTTTTTGTTTATATAATGCAGGGTTTTTGATCAAATTTAACGCAAATTTCGGAAATATTGGCAAAATTTATTGGAAAAAATATAGCGCAATTAGAGTATAAATATATTAAATATTTTATGAAATATGAGTCGTTTTATGAAACAATTTTTATCTGTGCATGCGCGAACAATAAAAACGATTCTTTTACATCATTTAATAGTGAATTCTATGGAGTAACTTATAAAAAAAATCCAATCAAATATCGTGAAAATTCAAAAAGATATCATTATTATAAGTAAGCTGTTTTTACATTGCTCTCTAAAAACGGCTGAATGATAAGGGATTCTCCACAAATTGACATTTTTTATTAACTGACTTTTAGGAAAAAATTAGTATTTAATGTCTACCATATCTAATACAATATTTCTGTTAATAAGTATCTTGACACCTGTGATAGAAAAGGAAAAGAGCTTTTATTCTTTTCTATCACTGATGTCAAGATACTTATTAGCAGCAATATTGTATTAGTTATTGTATTCATTAAATAGTACCAATTTTTTCCTAAAAGTCAGTTAATAAAAAATGTCAATTTGTGGAGAATCCCTTATAATTCAGCCGTTTTTAGAGAGCAATGTAAAAACAACTTACTTATAATAATGATATCTTTTTTAATTTTCCTGATATTTGATTGGATTTTTTTTATTAATTACTTTATAGAATTCACTATTAAATGATGTAAAAAATCGTTTTTATTGTTCGCGCATGCGCAGATAAAAATTATTTCATAAAACTACTCATATTTCATAAAATATTTAATATATTTATATTCGAATTTCGCTGTATTTTTTCTCATAGATTTTGCCAATATTTCTGAAATTTGCGTTAAATTTGGTCAAAAACCCTGCATGATATAAACAAAAAACATACCAGAATTTTTGAATTAAAAAAAACCCCTCTTTCTTCATGAATATACATGCTATTCTTACAAAAATCAGTGTACATGTTGTGCAGTATCCACATATTTGTATTCTGCAGCGATAAATTGTTTCGCGCATTTTCATCTACAGGGTGATCCCAAATATTTCTGTTATTCTTTAATTTTTTGTCGGCCCCCTAATTGCCCTGTTTATCAAATGGATGTTGATAAATAATAGGTCAGACATAATCTTCATAATCCTGAAGTTTCAGAAGAATCCGACAAGTACATTTTTAAATATTTGAGAAAATGTCAAAAATCGAAATTTTTCAAACACTTATTGGTAGATAGTTTAATATAGCATGAAGTTGCAAAAATTTATAATGTATCAGAAATCTCATCAGAAAACACTTATGCTTCTAAAAATAAAAAAAAAATGCTCAAACTATAGTTAATCAAATGAGAGATTGCAAATATATCGGTCTTCTAAAATAATTCACTTCTTTGGTAAATTATGGGAGTATTGTACCAGAGTGTTATCATGCATAAAACGCAATGGAATGTTGTTAACTATACATGTGTTTGGTATATTATCTCGGATGGATTTTGTAAATTTACTTTTTGATTTACTTCTATTCTTTTACAGAGATATATTTATCTTTAATAGTATTTTTATGTGTTTATTTTACTTTATAATGCTTTCTCAAAGTTGGTTGAAAATCTGAGACTAATCAAATTGTTTTCAATCGTTTCCTTATTTCTTATGGCATTTGTGCATAATTAACTCCATTGTTTTAACTTACATAAAATTGTAACCTTAGTATTGCCTCTGATAGGGACATGCACTGAAAACTGTGATTCTATGCATATCTCCAATATGTGGCCGACATTTAAGGAAACAGTTACTCTATTATTTCTCTATGAGAAACAGATAAAGATAATATAGTACATCTAAAAAATGTTTTTTTTTTATCATAAAATAAGATGAACTTACATAGATATGACGAACTTTTTTGGTGTTGGTTGCATCTAGCTCGAGACCTGGTGTTAACATAATACCAGGTGACCAATATATAAAAGTTAGAGAATCGCTAAAATTTCTCTGTTAAAATTACATCTCACATACTTTGTACTCTTTTAATTTTTATCATTGGATTTTTATTTGTTAATTTTACGTTAAAAGGGATTTAAATCGCCAGATATGGTGCTACAAATTCTTTGCTTAATTTATATATGGAGTAGATGTATCTATTAGAATTAAACCCCCTTAGAATTATGGCCTGCAACACGACAATTAGCTATGACATTAGGCTAGGGATACAGAAATAATATACAGGAGGAAAAGGACGTCAACCATTTCCCGCCAATTATGTAACTATAATATTGGAATTTTTAAAAATCAAATTCGTTGGTTTCAGAAGGAATTTTTAAATTTTGCTTACTATCTTATATTTATTATTGACTAGTTTGTATTTTTAACAACTTTTGTTTTCAAACAACACCTATGCAAATAAGTGGCCTGCAATATTGCATTTGTAGAAAGTTAAACTATTGTAAAATCCGAAAATATTATTTTAAGGGTGTTCGGGCATACATTAAAAATTTTTTTATTTATTGAGTTAAAATTTTGAATTTTTTTGTGAGTGATATGCATATATTGAGTAAACAAAATCACATGATAAAACGCATGAGATTTTTATACTTAAATTTTTATTTTTAATTTCAGAAATTTCAATATCTACATTGTGTAAGGACAAAGCTTTTTCAACTGCTTTCTCAAAAGTTAAATCTTCTATTTGCGTAATCAATTTATTTTGAATGCTTTCGCTTTTCAAACCGCGTAAAAATTGTTCCAATAAATTTTCATTTAATGTATCACCCGTAAAACAACAAAAAGTTGTATTTTTCTTTAATCTAGCAGCAAAATCTTGAACTGATTCCGACTCATTTTGATAACACTTTCGGAATTTAATTCGTTCTATAAATTTGTTGGGGGCGGGGCTTAAATGCTTTATCAAAATGTCAACAATCTCCGAATATTTTAATGTTTCACATTCTTTAGGGAAACATAAATTACTCAGCAAATTATAAAGCTTAGGGCCCATGCAAGATAAAAAGGTCGCAACCTATTTTTCCTCTTTTAATTCATTCAGAATAAAATTCTGCTCCAAGCGTTTAATATAAGCCTGAAATGTTTCTACTCTATCATCATATTCTTTGAATATAAACATTGTAATCTCACTTAATAAGACAGAAAAAAAGTAAGTTAAAATTCAATGCACTTACCACCCCCTTGTTTTGTAGTTGCTGATATATTCTGGAAGGCCGTTGTTACATTTCTGAAATGTTCAAATCAAAACTGAAATGAGCCATTTCAATTTGGCTCGCCGTTATTCTTTTAATATTTTTACGGTAGAAAGTTTTTTACATCGTCGCCATTATAATATCTTTAAACATATTAATTTAAGGCATAAAACAGTACTAAAATAATCGAGGTGGGCGAACTTTTACACATAACATATTTAATACACATAATTCACTACACACGACATACACACATTGTAAACATAGAACAATTAATCTGGAACTCAGATACATTATGTTCCTTACATAATTCCATGGAATGGACAAGGGGCGCCATCTACAGTTTTACCTGAAAAGTAAAAGTATAAAATACCACAAGATTTTTTTTATTTTAAATTAAAAATTTATTAAGAAAGTGGAGTAAATTAAAATCGTTATAACTTGAAATATTCTTTGTATATATTTTTTTTCATATAAATAAACAAAAATATATAAGCTTTAATTTTCATACAGTATTTTTAAATGTGTATTTATTTAAATAAAAATTTTAAACATTTAAATAAAAAAATTAAACAAAAAATCTGTAACACATATTTATAAAATCATATGTTTAACAGTAAATATCTTTTTCAAATTTTCTAAATCAAATTTAAAGTAAAGCAATTGAAAAAGACATGTTTCAAATTTGAACCATTTATCTTAAGCGGCTCTAGAGTTATAACAATTTAAAAAGCAGAAATAGTAATAAAAACGTATACTAAAGGAAAAATGCATTTTCGAAAAAAATCGTTTCCATATCAACCATTGGTTGAAAACTACATTTTGAAAACAAACCCACACATAAAAATTAATATTTCCT
This sequence comes from Maratus speculifer, assembly GCA_964019185.1. NCBI lineage: Eukaryota > Metazoa > Arthropoda > Arachnida > Araneae > Salticidae > Maratus > Maratus speculifer. The sequence continues at coordinate 305,617,918 of OZ025292.1, read as the reverse complement.
GTAGTAATTAAAATAGAAACATTATTTAAACGACATTTCAACCAGTAAAAAAAGCATAAATGTTTTTAATGCAATATTTTTTAAATTAAAATATTTGTGTCCCAGACCCCCTTAACAGACAAAAAAATTTATTTTTTAATTTCATAATATAGGGCTTTAAAATGCAGCAGGTCTGAATGTTAGGTAGAAGCAGCACCAAAACAGATTAGCTTGTTAGGCACCACTGTTAGATTCCACTGTTGATGTATTATCTTCAGAGTGAGTGTAAAACATATTGATATTAATCCATCTTTTTTTTATGAAGAACTTTACCTAGAAGGAAATTTTTAAGCATCTCTTAATTTCATATTATGTGGTACAGCAATCTATTATAAATATGTTAAATTGCTTTCGAACATTTATATCTTTTAATTGGAATAAATGAAATCTAATTTCATTATACATTTCGCAACAATTATACTATTATTTTAATGAATGTGGAATTTCAAGTAATTAATCAGATTTACAATACACATTAAACTTTTATTTAATTAAAGTGTACATTGCAAGTACTTTATTTGTAAAACCATTGCACTCTGTTCAGATTTGACTTCTAATTTAAGAGATGGTTAAATTAAAATTAAATCATTTTGACAAAAGCATGCAAACATAATGCAATTAGAACAACTTACATAACAATATTTTGGATTAATTAATTAAAACAAGAAAAATACAAAAACGATGTTTTTCTCGCTCAATTAATTCGCTTTTAGTGTTTTTTTTTTAAGTTTTAAACATCATTAAAAAAAAAAAATCAATTAAAAACCAGTGTTTTTTATTTAAATCTATTTCTTCTAAATAAATATAAACAATATTTATCCAGTTGTATACAAGGAAATTAAATTTACATTTGTTTAATTATTTTAAATGATTTAAGAATTAAAAAAATAATAATATGTAATAATTTTCAGGTGACAATTTGTTGATAGACGAATTTTAACTTTAGAATGAATTAATTTGTGAAGCTTGAGTATGGAAAGTATTTTTTGTACATGTATTTATAAGTTGTTGGTTGTGTTCATGATGGCCAATTATCAACTCGAGGGATACAAGAAAGACCTAACGGGGGGGGGGGGGTCTTTCTTAGGGAACTCACCCTATATTTACGCAGAGAAATCCAAGGCTTGAAGAAAAACACGGAAAACTCCTTACGATGAAAACGAAGGGTGTGATTGGGTTCGAAACCAAAACCTCCATTCGACCAACTTCAGGAAGAAATTAAAAAATGTGTACTTTATTTTTTTCTAAAAAATTATATCGATAAAAATGAATCCATCTTGTTTTACCTTCTTTTCCATATTAAAATGGAATAATTTAGTTGGAGGAATTAAGCCATTACAAAAACAGCATTAAAGTTAAAAAATAATAATAATTTACCGGAAATTAGTTCAAACTTTAAAATATTTTAATAGTTTATATTACATTATTGGTTTCATACGAATATATGGTTATAGCTCAAACTTTTCAGTATTTTAGGTTGAAAAGCTATGAAATACAAACTGACAGTCTAATTTTAATACAAAAGATTATGACAAAATAAAATTGATTACAGTTATTTTCTTAAAATGAGATAAGTAAATATTGCTCAAAATCACACTGTACATTGAATTAAATAAAGTCTTCGTATTCTTTCCCATCACGCATTTCTTCTATAGGAACGGAAGCAAGATGCATTTCTATTTGATGTCCCTAAACCCTTTACATTGTCTCTTGAGAAATAGAAAAAAAATATATTATCTTTTTTCTGATTTTCATTTAACCTGAATGAAAGAAAATAAGAAGGTTAACATTTTACGTATCAGATTTTTATGCACTAATAGTTTAGTTTTGTAGTTCAGAAATATTCAATATTTGTTTTCGCAAAAACAAAATATGATTCTCTAAAATAAAATTTATTTCGTCGTAGGTATAACTCAAAATTAAAAAAGCACCAGTGATTAATTTAGATATCTTTTCTAAATTTCTACATCTCCCCAAGATTTTACTCCTAATATTTATTGTTAAGTGGAAAATATTTTCCTTTTAATTTTTTTTTCCGTGTCACGCATTTTGTCGACACGTTTCATTAATTTGATAAAGGATTGGACTCATTTTTCCTTTTGAAATGATCTTCGTTCCATTGTTGTCAACATAATTGTATTGCAAGAAGTCATTAGCTATAACATAATTGACGATCTTTTAAAGAAGGAAATTTAGAAAGCTATCTTGAACAATAAAATACAAAAATCCAGTTCTAACAGTAATTGTTATTTTTGTTTCCATTACAGACTAATTTAATTCAACATATGACTATTTTTGTTTTCTTCAAATTCAATAAAATAGAAAGCTATGGATTCGATATATTTTTTTATTTCTGGTTTTAGATGTAAATACACATTTCCTGGTATCCTGAATTTCTGAAAAAAAAATTTCTAGTTAGTGATCTAATTATTAGAGATTGAATACTAATATTTTTTAATACTTTATATTAAAAAAATTTATTGAGATCTAAATCAAGAGAGGATACATAGAACTCCTTAAAATTCCACATGTAATAAACGTTCACATATTTTGATACTGGTTATCTATAGATTTCTATCTAAAATATAGTTTTATTGTGTTGTTATTTATGACGTGCGTACTAGTTCACACCTATCTTTTAAAAGACAGAGTTGTACGTCAAACGTAATACGTCGTTGTCTGTATTAATAAACCCTGCAAACAACTAGTTTCAGTGAGCTAATTGTTCATTGCTGTCTCGTAGATGATTGCATGCATGCCTTAGTTAATAAAAAATAAACTTTAAATGTTGTTAATTCTAAATAAATATAAAATATATGACAGAATGAAATTTTCGCCTTGCTTTTAACGTAAAATATATAATATGAACTTTAAAATATTTAGATTTACTTAAATATTTACTTTGATCATACGAAAATCCATTTTTTCAACATCCAATTATTATTTATCCATTACAGGAGAATCCATATAAATACTATGCAAAAACAATAAATTAAGTAATGATACCCTATCGTATAATATAACGAGTTTACGATTTAACATCCTAAGAATAAAATTTTGACTATTGGAGAAAATGTTACTAAGTTGCTACCACCAATGTTACTAAAAAGCGTTCTTTATGGTCAGAAGCTTCAGAAATCAATACAATGTCGTGATTTTAAGATGAATTTATAAAAAGAATATTTTATTCACTGCCATTGATTTTCAAAAACCTTTCAGGGTAGTTTTTATAGCGTATAATTAGATTTTCTAAAACTGAATAATTTGTTTATAGGAATCGAAAATTAAACATTTTTACCTGCGAATGAATTTTTATGTGCAAAACTAATAATTAATTTTAATTTTAATGTCGATTCCTTTAATACATTATGTTTGTCTGCAAAGCATTTTTTTTTAACATTACAAGGGGATGCTGAAAACATCCAGGCTTAGAGTAGAAAGTAAATAGCTAGAGATAAGAAATTAAATATTTATTCAACATGTTATCCCATGAGACTGATGATCTTCTTACACCTTTGTTACAGCTTTTCTAGTCGTGTCAAATAAAAAATCTTTGATTGGTTCCAAAATTAGCTGTAAGAAGCCTGTTTGACATCTTCAATGTCCTCAAAATGACGAACTTAAAGGTGTTTCTTCAAAATTGGAGATGAAAATAGTCTGGTGAGTGCGAAGGTTGATTGACCAAATAAAATCCTACGATCTTCTATTTGGAAGCTTCGAAATTAGACATGTGTATGTGATGCATTTTCATACAATAAAAAAGATCCTTTTCGTCAGTTTCCCTCTGCGTTTGTCCTTGGTGAACTTTTTAAACTGGCCCAATAGGCTAGTATAATATTGTACAATTATACTGGATCCCTGAGGTAAAAAGTCCACCTACAGAATACCATTTTTGTCCTAGAAAACTACCACTATGACTATTCGGTCGATTTCTTTGGCGAAATTTCTTCTACTGCTAAAGTCGTACCTTCGTAATGAGTGCAATAGGTAGCATTTCTTATGATATCTACCTAAAAGTTTTATAATAATGTATTCTCAAAGAAACGGATACATAAATCTAATTTATGCTGAAAATAAAATCATTTCAACTACAAACAATCTAAAAAAAATACGCGTTTAAGTTTGTGTACTAATATAGAAATAAGTGACTATATTCTTAAAGATAAAAGTAGTATCATATCTCAACTATTTCTTCATTTATTCCCACCACATCTATGAACAGTAATGAACACTACGTGCTCATCATTCAAAATTCCACTTACATTTTCTAAAATAGAAAAGAGTTTTTTGAATTTTCTTGAGACGAATTGTGAAATAAAATATTTTTTGAACTTGCAGTAAGAATTGGCTCACACCCGATGTAGACAGATATGTTATTAAATATAGACTTGGAAAAATTTAAACAAATTACAATTAAATCTTTTGTGTAAATAAGAATTTGAGATATTTCAGTGTAAAAATACGCATAATTCGTGTTTCATTAAGGGTTTATCCATGATTTTTCCCTAAAAAATTGATTCACATATTTAGAGATCCGGATGACTGGAATCCATATAATTGTAGTGTTACTGAACGTGATGTTTGAAGTTTTGAGCTATCTGAATTCAAATGTACATTTAAAAACTTCCTCCTCAGTGGAATACTTTATCAGTTCGGGCAACCCAATTTTACCCGAACTCGATGTGGTTCGGGTAGGGTCACCAATTTTTTTTTTAAAATTACGAATAGGATTGATATTATATGTTTTGTGTTCGGGTATAATTTTGGTTATTTTGTATCAGTTTCGCTTGTCTAAATTTTCCAAAAACAGCTTGAATATTTTTTTAATTGAAAGAACCTAAACATTGTAGTAATAAAATGTTCGTTTGTATTAAAAATCTCAAAATTGACGTCAAGAGCAGACTACTGTAATTAACTACTATTGTACTAACTAAATTATTGACTACTGTAACATATTTGCATTAAAATGAGGATTAACATTTTTTTTCAAGTTTGGATCGAGCTTTGGATTAACTCTTTGAAAGGCTGAGATGTTTTGTTTTAAAAATAATCAAAAAATTGATTGACACCAGACTTTACGAATGAATGTTTAAGAAAGAATTAATAGCTATTTTCGTACATTTATTGATTGCCTAAGAGGGACCGCTCAGACAAGGAAACCAAGTCTGTAGAGCTCAATGTCTCTCCCGGTCGTATTTATTAAGATCATAAAAAATACAGAAGTCAGCCAGAGTTGAAATAGCCAGAATCGCGAAAGTAGGTGGTATATATGTTACATTCTTAACTTTCCTTCGCGTTTCTCCCGTTTATTTTCTTTTTATTATGCTAAATTACCGGCATATTCTCTAATTTGATATTCTTTATTTATATCTATCCTTAATCCTATTAAATTCTCTTTAAATTATTTACGATCTTACACAATTTACTTAAATATAAAGCTTTTTGTTTATTCCTAAAATGCATCATCAATTTTGATCAAATTCGATTATTTAGTGTGAATTCAAATTTCTTTAGATACATTTTTACTCCTAAAGTTCTTATGCTTTTTTTTGGCAGAATTATTTGCTGAATTATTCTCATTGGAGCTTGACGCGTAATGTTACAGTTCCTCTTTGATCAGAGGCGCGCGATGTCATGATATGTGTTACTGCGAGGTTGATCAAAAAGCAACTGCATTCGGTGAAGACAGCGAATTTGTCCGATTTTCTACCTGCAAACATCCTATGTTGTCTGGTAGTTTTCTTTTGAGGATAGCTTTTTCATTCTAATTTTTCTAATACCAACTTTGGTTCGTAACATCAAAACCTGAGCGTTATATAATGAATGGTAGATACAGTTTTAGATAGTGTGTTGCTATTAAAATATAAAAGCTAAAGACGACGCTTTATTTTTCATGGAGAAATTCCTAGTTAAATTTATTCCACTACCTTAATGTTACACTTCACGATTCGCGCTAATGTCGGTTGTTGTTCGAAGTAAATGAGTTCAAGCTTGACTGATAGGATTTACAAAGCATTTGGTTAAAGGATTATACTATTATGTGCTATAATACACTAGCCTCCAAAAGTTAAGGTATAAAAAGTTTTTCGAAGCTTACCAGAAAAAAATGGCAGTCATATTGAAATTCATAGTCTATATGAATGACAATAATAAGCTTTAAAAAACTTAGGCAAAAATTTCAGCTACCACTTTTATTTTGTAAAAAAGTATAGATGTTTGTGAATAAGACAAAAATATGAGATTACGAAGCTTTCGTAAATTCGCGTGTAAGTTTTCTTGCATTTGTACTATTAATATAAATTTTGTTCACAACAACCAAAAGAGTCTAGAAATGTTTAGAAGAAGTCGTTTGCCCGATTCATTAAGGTGGCGGGCGGTAAAATGGATGGAAAAAGAATTATCACAGTCCGATACTGCTAGACGGCGCAATGTGTCTCGCAGTGTAATCCAACGATTCTGGGATCAGAACGAATCCGAATATTCTGTGTCCAGAAAACATGTTTCAGGCCGTAAACTTGTTACAATACCTGCAGAAGGCCGGTTTCTAGCTCTTTCGGCCTGAAGGAAAAGACGTACTATTGTGTCGCAATTCTTTACATACCACTTTGCAGCATCAGGGAGAAGAGTCTCCACTACTACGGTGCGACGACGTCTTCACAATTCAGGTCTCTATGCAAAGCGACTAGTTGTTTGTGTCTCCCTCAACAGACGACAGAGAAAGACCCCCTTATGTTGAGCAAAAGAACATGTTTCCTGGACCAGACAACAGTGTGCTTCTGTACTCTTCACAGACGAGTCCAGATTTACACTGAACAGCGACTCAGGACGTTTTCTGATCTGGAGAGAACAGTGCACTCGATACGGTCAATCAAACACTGTCGAAATACACAGGCACAGAAACGGTGGAACATGGTTTGGGCAGGGATCTGACTCGGAGACCACATTGACCTGCATGTGGTCCATGGAGGAACTCTGATTGGTACGATATATCGGGATGAGATCCTTGATTCATATGTGCGCCCATATGCTGGTGCTATTGGCAATGAATTCATTTTATGGATGATAATGCAAGACCACACCGAGCTGTGGTTATTGAGGATTATCTTGAGGATCACACGGTTTGGAGAGAAAGGAATGGCCAGCTCACTCTCTAGACTTGAATCAGATAGAACATCTTTGGGACTATCTTGGAATATTAGGTTGTGGCTTTACGTCCTCCTCCGAGGTCATTAAATGAGCTGTAGCAAGGCTTACTCGATTTCTGTTCAGCGCTATCTATTTCCGGGCCCAACAATTTAATTGAGATCATGGAAAGTCGATGGCGCCAATGCATTCAAGTCCGGGGTGGGCATAATCCGTAATTGATCCAGATTTTAATGTTTCTGTCGTATTTTATTGCATAATAATGCAATGTACTGATTTCTCCAAGAATTTTCCACCATGAGTGCTTTTTTGTTGTAATTTCATTTTTACTTTTAACTTAAGTAAATTTCTATGTCATATTTAATAAATAATAGTTTAATGCACATTTTCTCCAAATTTGTTGTTTCTATATTCATTAATTTGCAAATTAGATGCAAAAACCGGTTGTACCTTATCTTTTGGAGGCCAATGTAAAACATACAAATAAAATCCCGTATCAGTACTGAAAACCAAAATTTTATAAATATACTTGTGCGTATTGTCGATTTCGGAATTAAATTTAGGTGGTCACGGCTGTGTGATCAATGTGTTTCAAGGGATGAATTGCAAACAGAATTTTAAAGATCGCATCCGATACAAACAAGCCTTCACATAACTCTAGAATTCCATTTCGTGAAAAACAAATTTAAGCATAAAAACTTATTAAAAGACAGCAATATCCTGTTAAATGGTCAGCTCGCACAAACGTATCCCGTGACGATTTCGATCATAAAATAGGCTTACGAAACATATTAGTTTAAATTAATATATGTACAATCCAACATCAAAGGAGAACAATATTCACGCTAAATAAAATTTTATTCCGTATGAAAAGGAGACATCGTAAGTAACATGTATTCAAAAGGTATTGCAACTTTTCTGAAATAAATCAATTATTTTCTCGATAGATCCTCTCAACATATCTGAAATTATTTTCTTTGAACTTCTTTTTAAAGATTAAATAATCCTAAAATGAAGTTCTTCAAAACCTTGTCGCTTTTCTATAAGTTCGAAATTAATTTATGTAAACTATTTAAGATTTAAAAAAATCGACTTTGAAACATAAAATAATACAAATGACAAATATAACTAATTGCAGACTAAACTGTTATAAATTTCTTTAAAAACACAGACAAAATAGCAAAATTCTCTGTAAATTTACACTATTTCTCGGTTAATGTATTCAATTGAGTGTCTCGGTCATCATTTTAAACACATTTTCCTTATCTTATATCTAATTCCTTGTAGGAATTTCCATGTCTTTATTTAAATATATTTTTAGCTTTGTTAAATTTTCTAACTTAAAATACACACTTTAAAATTCTTTTGTATTTTTTTAGAAATATTAAAGAAGACAAATCAGTTTAAGGATTGTTTTTTTTAAACGCAAACAAGTTAGAAAGGGAAAAAGCATCTCATAAGATTTAGTGAGGATATTTTTCCCACTGAAAGACATACATAAAAGACATACTTTGTACTCAACAGCGATATCTCCTGTAGCTCAATCGGTAAGGTGCTTTTCCACTGTCAAGAGGTCTTGGGATCAAATCTCAGGACGGCTAGAAACACAATGGAATTAAAGTTTAATGATACAATAGTTCCAATTTAATCGAAAGTTCTAGGTCTTTGGAACTCACTAAATATTAAATGATTCGCTAATTTAAAAATAAATAAATTAAATTAATATCATTAAAAGAAAATTTACAGAGTCGGTTGTAACATGCCAAATAATGTCCCTGCTATTTAACAGAATCTGAAGTTTCCTAATCTCTGTATTTTTACATAAATCTTAAGATAATGGATTGCTCATAGATTCTCTGTAATTTCAAAGAAAATTTCTTAACAATGCAGTATTTCTTTTACCTTTATTTCATTAATTTAAATTGCGATAATCAAAGAATAAAATGGATTTACAAAGTAGAAAGAAATAGAATCAAACAACATTCATTGAATAGTCGCAAATTTTATTCCTCTGACTCTCGATTCTACGATCCATTTGTGCTTCGTTTCTAAAACAAGCTAAAATTCCGAAACAATTATTATATATATGGGGCTGTGCAAATATAATGTTATAATTTTAGGAGGGGGGAGAGGAATCTGACATATGATATTGTAAGATATCTCTAGGGCGAGGGGGGGGGGTGCTTTTTGATATCAATATCATTTTTGATCCAATCAAAATTTTCTCTTTTCATTTGTAACAAGGTCATTGGTACAAAATAGCATGTTATCTTTTTTTAGGCTGGTATCTATTTTTATGAAAATACAAAGTTCTTATTAAAGTCGCTAAATTATTGTAAAATATTTAATTCTAAAGTATGAAATACCTCAGCGTTTAACATTTTTATTCTTCTTCATGTGTGTATGCATATATAATCGCGGTTCGAGAAACTATATGTAAAATGTATTTAAAATGAAGCTTGTGTTTACTATTAAATAAGAGAGAAAGGGAAGGAATGTTATGCACTTATTTTGTTGATAAGAATTTGTATCTCACCTTCCGTCCTCTCCTCCGAGCAAGGTAAGTACAACAAGACATTATTACTATTAAATGCATTATGTAACAAAAAGCTACTAGCATAATACTTTTAAATAGTAACTATTTCTTTTTAAGTGTTATTTGATATAAAGTTTTTTTTTTATATGCAAAGCGATATTATAGTGATTTCTCTTCATTTGAAGTATAAAAGTATGCAAAAAAATGTAACCAGTTTTGTATATAACTTTGAACAAAAGAGATAAATTCCAGAAAAAAATACACTTTGATAATGATATCATTATTGAGGAGGGGAGGGTATACGATGGATGATAATGTTTGAAATCGTAAAAAGGGAAGAAGCTACGAAATTACCAAAAAAGTTGATAACGTAACATTTGCACAACCCCTGTCCAAATACACTATAAAAACAAAAATTTTTAAACTGAGCAAAGAATACTCAAATCTGAGCATGCCTCTTAGTCGAAATGGCTCCAAATCAAAATTACTGAAATTTGAAAATCGTATATACCCATTTCTGAAAACACGGACATGCTCATATCAGCACATCATGTTTTATTCTTGAATGAGTGCATGGTTTCAGAAATGAGTGCATGCATGTTTATGCAGTATTTTTGATTCAGACCATTTTTACTACACAATATTTTCATATTTGGGTATTTTTGTTCAGTTTTGAAAATACCACTTATAGCGTGCCACAACTTCATTGATATCTAATCTTAATCCTAAAATACCATATAGAAATTAAATGTGCGTACAAAAAAGGATAAATATTTTGAAACAATGGGAAACAAAATACGAAATTACTTGAAAATATTCAGTGAAATCTTGTAAGTACAAGACGAACAAATTACTGTAGAATACATTATATAAAAATAAGCTGTGATTAAATACTTATAAATATTAACTATCTCTTTCAGAATTATTTTTTAGATAAATTTATTTCATGGGTGATATTAATAGTATTTAATACATAATGCAAGGGACTAATGTATATAAACCATACCTCTATATAATATCAAACGTATAAACGTAAAAAAAATGATATAATAAAGAATAAGATTTAACCTATTATACCGATGTCACCTGTTAGTGGGTTAGTAATGGAAGAGGAGGAGTCATTGAAAGACAACATTTTATATCGCATAGAAGATAAACTGGGGATCAATAATCAGCAAAATGCTAAAAATGTTATATATGTACAACCCCCAAGCAAAAGTTTAGTTTAATGTGCATACCATAAACAAAATCGCATTTCTAGTACTGATAGGTATTAGGCAGTGTATTTCAGAATTCAATACTCTATCGTAATATTTTACGTTTCCATTCAACAATAAATGTCATCATGCTATACAGCAATGATATTGTATTAAGCCGCAGTAATGTGTATAATTTTCATTATATTTGAAATTATGCAACAGAAATGAAATACACAGCAAACAGTTTTCTGTAGACCATTAGCAACAAATTCGATTGTGTGGCCCTATAAATGAATAGTTAATGCCTTGTTACTGATATTCTTTAGAATGCATGATTCAGAAAATTACATAAAAGCTTGTCAATTTCATCATGTTTGAAATAAATATGAATTTGAAGTGATTTTGTCCATAGACTGTAATGTAATGAAAATCTTTTGACCGTCCCTCTAAATAAAGTAAAAAATGCTACATATTTTAATTTTAAATATAATTTCAACACTAGTCACAATACTAAAGGATTAAACTCATAAATATACACACAGCAAACAAACTGTATGTGTATGTAGTGCTATTATATTAACACAATATAAGCAAGCATAGGTAATTTGCCGGCGATACCGGGTTCGCTGGTTTAATGCAACTGTAATCTCCTCAGTTTCTCAGACTTATAGATATTTATGAAAACGTTATAGATATCGATATTATAAAATACAACATATTTGTGATTAACGCTGGTGTCATTTTGCGAATCGAAACATTTTACCATGAAATTTCTGTTTCGCAATTTTTTAATCTTCTAAAAATCGTACATTTAAAATTTTACACCATTGTATAAGGAAAGAATTCTACTTTCAAATACTCTTACAACATGGTTTGAAAACAGTATCTTAATTTATTTATTGATTATTATTTTTTAAATAATTTTTTAGCATGATTTTTTATATAATTTATCCTTTTCAAGTGCCGATTCCATTATATTATAATGATTAATATTATGCTATAAAAAATATCAAAATTTATTTCTGATTAATTTTCTATAAAGAAATGAAAAACCTCTCCACAAATAAAAAAATAATGATGTTTAAAAAATCATAAATTTAACACGTAATCAATTTTTTTAGACCGCCAAGTAGAAAAGAAATTTGTTTGCAAACTACATCCCAGAATAATGACTGACTATGTTTTTAAAAACAATTTCAAGAATGAAATATTTTTAAATTTATCACAATAAGCTGGATTACGAAAAAATAAATAGTTTTCTTTCAACAAATGTAAAGAGTTGAATACTTTCTTATGACATATATCCCGTAAATAAATAAATAAAATAACACAAATAAAACACAAATTTAACATTCATATAATACAGGCTTTGCACTCTAAAAAATAAAAGTGTAAATTTGCACACAAAAATGTGTAAATCGATGATACAAAAACGATTTGTTTACATGTGTAAATTTGTGTGTAAATTGCCAAAATACACACCTAATGTGTAAACTGCAAAATACACATTTCAGTGTGTAATTTGATGATAACACTAAGTGGGTAAAAGTTATAATAATCACTCATGAAATACCCACATTAACGTGTAAATTGCGCAAGAATATACATATATCTGTGCAATATTCTCACTCATTTATCTGTGTAATCTTCTGTGATTACACTGTTAAATATGTATTACGCAAAAAACACACATTATTGTGTTATTGCAATTTACACACTTCTTTGCGTAATATGCAAAATACGCATATTCGATGGAGGTTCAATAACTATTGTGTCTAGTGTATAAGAAATATCTGTACTGCAATGGGTTGATGTAGAATATCGATATATTTATGCTTAGTTTCAGAACCGTAGCTGCAATATTCATACAGTTTTGTAAGGAGGAGTAAAATGGAGGGGGAGGTGTAGTTGAAAATTTGATTTTTAGCTTATGGGGCTAGATTTGTGACAGTGGATTCGATAAAAGTACTGTTGTTTGGACTCGGGATCATAGTGATGTACACACTTCTCATCCACTATCACAAGTGTAGCATCATAAGCTCCAAATCAGCCTATCACACTCACTCCCCTCCTCTTAAAAACTCCCTATAAATAGGTTTTTAGAACTTTACCCTCCCTTTAAAACTATGCTACTATAGTAGCTACGGATCTAAAATTCAGCATATAGCCATTTAAGACATTAGTTTTTGATATTCCTCATCAACCATCATGGTACAAATATTACTTCTCTGTTAGTGGGGAAGTATGGGACACATTGTAAAATTTTCAATTTCTTTAATTATAAAATTGATTCTTCAAATTATGTTTCTATATTGCTCAAGGACATTAGAAAGTGTTTCATTTTGTATTCTATAAATCAAAGTTTTTGTATTGGTGTCAAGTAAAGTTGATTTTATTATTTTTGTAAAAAGTGTCCCATTCCTCCCCACTCTCCTCTAAATGTACACATAAAAACTGCTATTTTATTTTCTAAATTCTTCCTTGCTTTTTAATTTTATATTTTCCCCTCATTTTTATATTATTCAGAACATGCAATTAAAAATTAAGATAAAAAAAAATAAATAATTAATTAATGATAGATTTTAGACTAATCAGATGGAATAATCATAGTTGGTAAACTTGCAATCTCCACCCTTTTTACTTTAATTTTTCATTTTTTATTTTTCAGACTCAAGATGCAAAGTCAATTATATTGAAGGTACTGTGTTACATACAGTTATAAAAGTAAAATTTAAAATACTATAAAAAAATAGAAAAAAGGTATGTAAACTTCATCTCACATACACACACACATATTACCTGCAAATATTTTAGCTGATTTGTTTATGTATACATAAATCACCTATATTACATGTTGAATTGTTTTCTTTTCATAAATATTCATCATTACAAAGAATTTGCCATTTAAAATTTTATCAGGGCTATCAAAAAAGCTGTTGAATCATTAAAGTAATATATTTAGAAATTTGTGTCTTAAAAAAAGAAAAAAAAAATACAAATATATTTTAACATTAATGAAATTAATCCTATCTTCATAAATGAAATTTTCAGATATTCCAATTAAAATTTTAGATATCAAACTAATGTGTATTTTTATTTATCAGCTATAGTAAAAAAAAAAACGAGAAATACTGTGTCTATATCCAATTATCAATTGACTCTTATAAATTTTCGAAATTAAAGCTAATAGAATTTATTTGATAATTACATTTGTGTCTTAAGTGTATAAAACTCACCAGGCGGGGGATATTTATGTAGAGGGTTAGGGAGAGAATGATAAGTTCGATTTTGAATATTCATTATGACACAACTGTAAAATTTCTTTTAATACATACAATCATATGTTTTATGTCATATAAGTTCTGTAATAATAGGCAAAATTTGAATGGAAAAATGCATATTTGAAGAAAAAGCCATTACTTTAATCTAAATTTTCTTCAGAATTTTTGATCTGGAATTATTTTAAATCAACGTATTTGCGCCCTTTTGCAATTTACTTCTGTGTATTTTTATTAAATCTATAATTAACAAAAAAAAAAAAAAAAAAAATATGTGTTCTTTACTATGACTATTTTAGTGGAACATAGTTCTTCCGATGTAATATTTTCAAATTAAAACACAGCTGAAAATTTAATGTAATTAAGATAAAAAATTTAAAAAATTAATTTCTCAAAATTAGGAAATATAACGTAGAAACTCAAAAGCAACGCTATAGTTTTAATCGATGATAAACTTAGTTAACATTATAAGTTTCATAATTAAAAAAAAATTCAATAAATAAATAAAACTCAGATGAATTGTTTAACTTATAAATCAGAATATATAATTTATAAATATGGTATACATTTGTATAATAGTTTATAAATAAACTATAATATCTTCCACACAACCGAACTAAAATTTAACACCTCCCCCCCCTCGAAAAAAAAGGATGTTAATGTTTATTTTGCTACTGTTAACATACATTCATAAATTCTTTCCACTTAACCGGCTGCCCCGAGATAAGTCGGGGGTAAAAGCACTGTTTCCCCATATCCTTCGCCGGTGAAGTGGTTAAGATGAAAATTTTTCAAGAAATAAATGACTTTAGATACAACAGTTGTTATTTTAATAGACATTTATCAGGAGTTATGTAATGTTGGCATTTTTTAAGGCAAGTAAATTATACGTGTAAAAAATTCTTATACGTAAAAAACAATCCAACATGTATCATATACATTTATACATAAATATAAACAAATCAGATAAAAAGAATTGGAGGTAATACGGACGTATGACATTAGATACCTTATATTTTATAAGAGAATAACTTATTATATACTATATTTTTCTGAACGAGAGCGCTTGCAGTCAGCTGGTTCCACCATTAATTTTCAACTTAAACATGATGAAGCCAAGTCAACGAAGATTACGATTTTTGTTTTATATGCTAGATTCGCGTCTAACTCGGGGTTGAAGTAGTTCCTGAATACAACCATCAATAGCACTGCGAACTGAAGTTAAACTAAAATTACAAGTTAAACTTTAAAATGGATAAAAGTTTACAAGCTACCAGACGGCTCAAATAATTTAGGGTAAAATCAAGCATACTTATATTTGATGTGCAAAATGTATAAATAACTCAGGATACGAATTTAGAATTATCTTAATTACATGAATTATATTTTATATTACATATTAAATGAATTCGAAATAGTTTTTAGATTTTAGTGAAGATTAAACTACTATCCTTTTAATTAAGGGGGGGGGGGAAGCAAAAAAGAATACCAACAGTACAAAAAATATAATTTAATTTTATGAATAAGTATAAAGTAGGATTATATCTCTAGTATAATGCCTCGTTATGAAGTCTTCCTAATGTCGCTTTAAGAATGAAATCTAGCACTATTACTGAAAATTACAAGTAAAATTGTGAAAAAGAGCAGTCTGTGCGATGGCTGAAAGAAATTACGATTTAATCAAAACCTAGAATTATACAATGAAGCATTCTTATATTTGATGTACAAATTTTAAAAGGGAATTCGGAAAACGAAATTAAAATTACTAATTAAATTAATAAAATTTTACATTACATGTAACAAAATATTTGTTTCATTTGTTACATGTGTCGAGATTAAATTTTTTAAACTTTTTTTAAATGTTCACCTGCTGCTGAAACGGGGGGAATGAGAAAGGTGGTCAGAGTATCTTATAAAAATAAATAAATATATTAATTTATTACTTAAAAATAATGTTACAGCAATGCAATGACACCATGTTATTTATGGAATGGGTTTACTAAAATAAAAAGTGTAGCTCTGAATAATATGTAAGCTTCCTTTCCCTTTCGTAACGTCTACTTTAAAATTCACGCATTTATAATTTTTTCACCACAATAATTAGTGTAATTTCCGGAGTAATCTACATTTACACATTTTTATGAGTTTATGTACTGATAACAAACTTACAAACATAATGCCATAAACTAAACACACATTAAAATAGGTATTTTTTATGACAAGTGGGTGACTTTAGAAATTTACACTCTTACCTATGTGTATATCATTTTGTGTAAATTACAATAACGTACCAATTTGTGAAAATTCAGACATTTTTCAGCATTTACCATTTATTTATGTTTTTCAAGTAATAACAAAATACACACTTAGTTTGTTAAGCTAAAATGCGCATAAAAACAGGTAAAACTTTGCAAAAAGTGGGTAATTTTCATGTCAGGTGTGTAATTTTAGGAATTTACACACATATATATGTAAATTTGTCTAATTTACACTTTTATCTTTTAGAGTGTAAGCACCGAAATGATCAGAATCAAAAAGCTGCCGCAAGTCACAAAATCTTGGACTAATAACTCTTAGCATTCGGCTACTACGAAAATATTACTTAAAATAATTCGTAAAACTTTATTTGATTACATAATTGATATTTTTCATAAAACAATGCTTTTTTGTGTTAGTGGGGGAATGTAAAACTTCTTTAATTTTGCAGCTAAAAAATTCATTGGAATTTTCCCATTAAAAAAATGGGTTTTTTCCTACAGTCTGTAACCTGAGAATCTTGGGTTTAATCCCCTAGTTACATTTTTGTGAATATTTATTGTTTAGATAAGTTAAAATACATACATACATTTGAAAACAGTTTTTTATAATCATAAAAAAATCAGCAAATTGACACGCAGTTTTAACACAACTTTATTTTAAAGCACATTTTTTTTGTTTATTTGTTTTACTCTGTAGCGGAAAAATTTAAATTATGCGACAGATGCAGATACATAACAATAAATGCGATAATCTCAGTTCAGGTATTTGCATTGTTGCTGTTACGTCAGTGTTAGCGACAGACATATTTTTCTTTATGATATAGGTGCGATTTTAAGTGATATTTTCTAGATCTTTTCTCCATTCTTTTTTTAAAATTATTATTTACTTAATGATTATTATTTATTTAATATCGAAGGTGCAATTATGTATAAGTAGAAATATTTGGAAGATTAACTAAAATTGTGCTATTGCATAACGAAAATTTATTATTATTATTAATTTAAATTAAGCACACGATTGAATGACAAACATTTTCCTTTAGATAAACATTTAAGATTTATTAGAGGCAATTTCTTTTTTTCATTAACTAAAAGCTTTCATTTCATATATTTTTCCATAAATAATCACAATGCAATTTAAAATCTCATACAGTGGAGAATTCATAATTGAAAATGGCATTTTGTTCTAACAAGAAAAAATATAATTTAAAATATTTAAAAGCAAATTATTCATCTTATTTTCAAGTGCTATCAACGTGATAAATTTATTACAGTAATGTTGTTACATATACTAAAATACACATTGGAAACATTTAATAAGATTTGCTTATGCTTACAAGACATTGACATTTTGAAACTATTTTGATAATTATTAAAATCAATTCTGCAAAATGCAAACTTATTAAAAGTGCTGTTTAAGTACAAACAATACACAGTAATCTCTCACTTATACGTCCATGCAAGGGAATGATGAAAAACGACACATAAATGAGAGAGACGTAATTGAAATTCAAGTACAAATTAAATTTGAAATAAATGTTAAGACAATATTAATCTTATAAAGTTTAAATAACATGAAGAAGAATGACACAGTACACTGTAAAAAAAAAATTCTGTAAAGGTACTAAACATTTTCTAGGAAACTGGGATTCCAAGATCTTTTCATGTAACGGTAACAGGAAAAACGGATGTAATCGATTCTAAAACTTGAATTTTTGCTGTTACCGTTACAGGAAAAGTTCTTCGAATCCCAGTTTCCTAGAAAATGTTTAGTACCTTCACAGAATTTTTTTGACAGTGTACATTCACTTGGATTCTTGTAAATCTAAAATATTGATATATCAAAATTTTAATTTCCTAACCTTATTTTTCTAAATACTCTAATTTCGAAGTTTGCTTATGAGTTTGATATCTGTCTTTAAAAGTCGCTTTTTTAAGTTCTTTGAATCAAGAATATGTAGAATTAGATGCATCAGTTTGTTGAACGCACACTGTAAAAAAAATCTGTAAAGGTACAAAACTTTTTCTAGGAAACTAGGATTCCTAGAACTTTTCCTGTAACAGTAACAGCAAAAATTCAAGTTTCAGAGTCGATTACATGAATTTTTCCTGTTACCGTTACATGAAATTTTTTTGGAATCCCAGTTTCCTAGAAAATGTTTCGTACCTTTGCAGATTTTCTTTTTACAGTGTACGGTGTTGAAAATCTTGTACTAGTTAGCACCAAATTTTGGTGCTCAATAGCTGCCACTGTAAGATGGTGAAATGGTGAACCAATATTTGGAGCCCCTGTTGAAGAATAGTTATACAGGGTGTATCAAACTCTTGGGAAAAACTTTAAGAAGTGATAGTACACATCAAGAAAAACAATATTAAATAGGAAACTAAGAGTCTCAATCGTCTTCCGAAGGAGATAGGTGCCATCAAAGTTTAGGGTCCAAAATTTCAAATAAATATAAAAAACGGAAAAATTCGTCGATTGATTTGCGATTTTTACTAAAACTATTCTTTATGTCAGTATTTTCTTGAAAATAAATTATAAAGGTAAATTTCAAAAAATGCCGATAGAGGGCGTTTTAGACTTTGGAGTAACGAACAATTTTTTTGCCGTTATTTTTTGCATCTCATTAAATGTTTTCGAAAGCTTAGACTTAAACTTAAATTTTGAGCTCAAAATCTGAATAGTTGGGTGTGGCTAAGTAAAGCATATTGAACTGTGTTTAGAGGTTAAAATTTCAAATGATTACAAAAAACGGAATAATTGGTCGATTCGTTTGCGGTTTTCGCTAAAACTACTTTTTAAATCAGCATTTTCTTGAAAATAAATTATAAAGATAAATTGCAAAAAATGACGATTGAGGGCGCTTTAGACTTTGGAGTAACGAACAACTATTTTTCGCGGTTATTTTTTCCACTTCATTAAATAATTTCAGAAGCTGTAAGACATAGACTTAAATTTTGAGCTCAAATTCTGAATCACTGGAAGTGGTTAAGTAGCGCAAACTGAACTATGTTCAAGGAGGGGGAGGGGAGGTTCAAATTTCAAATGATTATATAAAAAAAAGGAAAAATTGGTCGATTCATTTGCGGTTTTGGCTAAAACTATTCTTCATGTTAGTATTTTCTTTAAAATAAATTTTAAAATAAATTTCAAAAATTTTGTTAGAGGGCGCTTTATACTTAAGAGTAACCAACAGCTATTTTAATCGTTATTTTTTGTATCTAATTAAATACTTGCAAAAGCTCAGACTTAAATTTTGAGCTCAAATTCTGAATCGTTGGGAGGGGTTAAGAAGCGCAAATTGAACTGTGCTCAAGAGTTGAAATTTAACCCCCCTCCCCTCGAACACAGTTCAATTTTGCGCCACTTAATTACTCCCAACGATCCAGATTTTGAGCTCAAAATTTAAGTTTAAGCTTTTGCAATCATTTAATGAGATTAAAAAAAATAACGGTTAAAAATATTTGTATGTTACTCCAAATTCTAAGGCGCCCTCTATCGGTATTTTTTAAAATTTATCTTTAAAATTTATTTTCAAGAAAATACTTATTTAAAGAGTAGTTTTAGCGTTAACCGTAAACAAATCGACCATTTTTCCGTTTTTCATAATAATTTCAAATTTGTACCTCCTCCCTCCTCCCCTCTGAACACAGTTCAGTTTGCGCTACTTAACCACTCCAAACTATTCAGATTTTAAGCACAAAATTTAAGTATAAGCTTTTACAAGCATTTAATCAGATAAAAAAAAAAATAACAGCTAAAATAGTTGTACGTTCCTCCAATGTCTAAGTCACCCTCTGTCGGCGTTTATTGAAATTTGTCCTTAAAATTTATTTTTAAGAAAATACTCATTTAAAGAGTAGTTTTCAAAAATCTCAAACGACCATTTTTTCCATTTTTTATAATCATTTGAAATTTGTACCTCTAAACACAATTCAGTTTGCTCTACTTAACCACTCCCAGCTATTCAGATTTTGAGCTCAAAATTTCAGTTTAAATCTAAGCTTCCGAAAACTTTTAATGAAATAGACAAAAAACCGGCAAAAAATGGTTGTTCATTGTTCCAAAGTCTAAAGCACCCTTTATCGGCATTTTTTGAAATCCATCTTTATAATTTATTTTTAAGAAAATACTGTCATAAAGAATAGTTTTAGTGAAAACCGTAAATCGATCGACCAATTTTTCCGTTTTTATTCAAAATTTATGATCCTAAACTTTAATGGCGGCTATCTCCTTCGGAAAACGTTTGGGACACTTAATTTCTTATTTAATATTGCTTGTCTTGATGTTTACTATAACCCCTTAAAGTTTTGCCCAAGAGTTTAGGTACACCCTGTATAATTTATACATAGATTTAACGGTAAAACAACTGAAAAACACGCAGAATAATAATAACACAATATGATTCCCTAGGATTGTTAATGATTTATTAATTCAAATCTATAATATGCATATTCCAAAATTTTTATTTCAAAATCTTATTTTTTTAAAGAGTCTAAAATCGAAGTTTGTCTATGAGTTTGATTTTTGCCCTTATAAGTCGCTTTTTCAAGTTCCTTCAAACAAGAATATGTAGAACCAGATGCATCAGTTTGTTGAACGTACACTGTTAAAAATCTTGTACTAATTTGAACTAAACTTTGGGGCTCAATATTTGCTACTGTAAGATTTTAAAATGTTGAAACAATATTTTATGGCTAATGTTAAAGCATAGTTCCACTAGTTGGAACGAATTTGAAATGGGAAACTCTAAATATTGGTACGAGATTTCACCATTTTCTGGTTCAAACTACAGCAAAAAATTTAACTGTGTAATAACGAAAGGTTTCCAGAGCATCATTTGCCTTTTCAAAAGTCGGTGAATGTTCGTCGATATTTCATGTGTTATTCGATTAATCTGCATTAAAGTCGTCTTAATCTATTTTTGCTGCCACCTCTCGTTCCATTAGAATTAATTATTCGTACCGATATTCATTCCATTTTTTCACCAAATACTGACAAATATTTTCAAGGAGATGAATCATCTTCAAAATCTTTCAGAACAAACACTGTAAAAAATATCCGTTAATATACATAATTTTTTCCGTTAAATTCTACGGAATAGTTTCATTTCTTTTTTTCGAAAAAACAGAAGAATTTCCGTTATTGACATTTTGAGATTATAATTACAGTAAGATTTCCGTAAATTATCTGGAAGCAGAGAAGTTCCGTATTAAAACAGCATAAATTCCGTAAATAACTCTAGTGTGGTCATCTATATCTCGAATAGAAAAACATTTTAGAGATGTTTTAAGAACAACTTTCTATAATAATTTTCTTTATTTCTTTCTGTTTTAATAATATAAAGCTAACATATTTTTACAATATTAAAAAAATTATAAAAATTATAAAATTTTATTAATCCTTTTTAAGTTTGAGATTGGTTAGTTTATTTTCAGTTAGTTTATTTCCATTAGGTTTTTTAAATGGAAAAAAAATTCTACTTTTAATTTTAATATATTTTTTTAATCTATCCACTTTAAGAAATTTGCACATAAAATTTAAAACATCTGATATATATTAAAGGAATTATTATAATGTTGACGATTATCTAATTTATAAAAAAAACAATAAAGGAAATTTATTTTAATAACCCGTAATAACTATTTTTATTGAGATTAAAATCGATCGTCATACAAATATCTTGTTAAAATAGATGTTTAAAAAAATCATGTTAGTGGCCTTTCAAAAACAAATACGTAAATAAATATGAATAATATTACAATAAAGTTTTAAATATCTCCTTAAAATGAAGAAAACCAAAATTTTAATGCATTCAACTCTTAATACATGTAATATTTTAAAGTCTAAAATTTATTTTTTATAGAACTGAAATTAAAAACTGAATATTCGAAATTATGGAAATAAAATCTGTTAAGCATTTAGAACTGTACACTCAATAACAAATAAGTAAATAATTAATAAATTAATAAGTAAGTAATAATAATAAGTAAGTAATAAATAATTCTCTACAAAAATTAATGCCGAGTTCAAAATAAAGCCTTTGCTTCATAAAATCATTCGAAATAAGTAAAGATATTTGCAAGTTCTCTGTGTATAACTATGGCGTATTGATATTACACTACATCAAGCTGCAATAGGACAGGTACTTGGTTCGATCCCCATCGAGGGTAAGTAACATTTCTCCACTGTTGTTTAAATTAAATGTATGTGACCTAATGTGTCTTTGTCTAAAGAATAAAAATTATAAATCTGCAAGTTTGTCCTTGAAAATTCTTTTTTGGCTTTCAAGCGAAAATTTTTATATAAAAAAAATATATAAAAAAACGGAAAAATTTCTCGAAAAAACGGAATTTTTTTTCCGTTAAAAAACGGAAATAGTACTGGCGTCTAGATTACCAGTACTATTTCCGTTATTTAACGGAAATTTTTTTTACAGTGAATCCTTCTATTTTTATACAATATTATATGCATGTTTCATTGATATTTTTCCATGATGAACAGAATTTATTTATTGCATCAAGTTAAGACAATTTTTTTAGATTATTTACTGTATTTTTAAATTCAAATGAAGCAAGAATTCTTCGAATCAAAGCTTATCGTAATTTATTTTTGTACAACGAAACATTCACACCTTTACCTTACTCTAAAGGTAGGGGAAGGAAAGTTGCAAAGGAATGACACTTCCAAAAATTGCTCAGAAAAAAAAGCAAAAGACAAACAATTGGCTTCATTTTTATTACAAAATGAGTTCTTTTTTTTAAAGACACGTGTAGAATAGGAAAAGATTTTAATGGAAGTTTGAAATTTCTCCGACTCATAAGTGAGAGATGCATTTAACGTTTGGTGCATAAACGAAAAAATAAAAACAGTCCGTCGCTATATGTTTATCCGAGACTATCGAAAGTCCATGTATATAACTGAGGAAAACGAATAAAAGAAGCAATATATAAGTTAGAGATTAGTGTATATAAATGTAAAATACAACTAATAATCAACGCCGCTGAAAACCATACAATTCATGATAGACAATGTGATTTTTGGCGGTTAAATTTGAAAATTATTTATCCAACAGAGTACTTAAAAGGAATACATGCATATTTGTGAGAAACGAATCGTGTGAATGACTAATTAGTTTATTCACTGATTAATAAAAATATAAATGATTTCTTGAAAGGTAACATGTTAGGGAAAAATGTGCGATTTGAGGAAGAACCCCCAGTAAAAAAACTGTAGAAAATCTATAGCTTTTTGGCCCAAAATCTGTGGGAAATCCGAAGGCATTTGGCCCATTCGGCAGATATTTTTAAGAATATCTTAAAAAATTCTGCAGATATTTTAAAGATAAAACTAAGTTTGCAAATTTTCTTCAAATTTCTGTAGAATTTCTGTAGAAAGTGGCGATTTCTACAGATAATCTTAAGATTATTTTTAGTGGGGACAGCGCGGAAAAAGAGAAAACTTCACAAAATCTTCAAAGGTTACCCACATTTTCTTTTTAATCGAAATTGTTATGTAAAATCATTATAGGGTTTTAAAGCATATTTTTTACCTTTATTATAATTCTAAATTTCTAGATTCATTGAATTATTTATTTTACATTTTATTCAAACTCTGTGTTTTCCCAATCTATTAAAAAATAACTAAACTGTTACCAACACTTGCATACAAATTTTAATTATTAATCATAAGGCAAGACGAATAACATTTTCAACGAACAAAAGAGGACCAACCTGATAATTAGAGATTTTGATTATGTTTAGATATGTTGTTGGGTAAATGCATCTTATTCTCAGGTTCAAAGGATTTTGTACAACGCTCTTTATTACCCAAGAAATCAGGGTGTCTAATATTACAACATAACCTGAATACTTACTCAGTAGCATAATTGCTGCTGTGGTCATAGCATGGTTGGTACGGCGTCTGTTTCGTGTTCAAGGGACTTTAGCTCGATACCGAAAGGGAAGGCGCTGAGTTTGATATACTCTTATATATTATATTTGATATAACACATTTTTTGTTTTATAAATGTACTTATAACTGTAATTTAATAATCTCAATAAAAAAATAATATCGTACATTAAAAATAATGTAATATATTTTAATTTTTGTTTGAGTATTTTTGATTTGTACACAATTATTAAAGATTTCTCATCATTTAAAGATATATTTTTTAATGTATCTATTATTGACTAACAAAAGTTTGAAAATCCTTACAATCATACCGTACTTACTATCGAATTAGAATTCTTGTAAAATCGCAACAGAAAGGGACGATATGCAGACACATGCAGACATAGAAAGATATAGGCAGATGCAGCTTTATTTATTTTTTAAACATTTTTGTAGCATAATTTTACAATATTTTAACGCATTGACAACATCATTTTTCTTATTATTCTGGAATTCCGACACTTCTTGAGTTCAGCAGCTTGCTTCGTCCATTTTTATACGAGTATAAATTGTTATAGATCATGCACACCCGTTTGATAAAGATTTCAAACAGAAAGAACTTACTACATCAAACTAAAACAGAAACAAAAAAAGGCTATTGTGGCAACATTTATTAATAATAATAAATAACTATTGCAAACAAATAAACATTAAAGCAAAAGGAAGATAAACAGAAAGAAAATAATTCAGATCTCAAGAAAGCGGTTTTACAAATAAAAAATCTTTACTGTAATAAAAAAAATATGTTGTAATTTGATTCACATGCTAAGTTTCAATATAATTATACTTTTTACTTTAAAACAGAATAGCATTAACATTCTTTTTTGACTTTCCTTATTAAGAGCATACTTATCATTTTTATTGCGAATTGACATAATTGTTCAATATTATTGAATCGATAAAGAATGTATGAAATTCATTTTGCAAGTCATTAAAAAAAATCAATAATTTTATGATGTTTTGTACAAGGATATATTTAAATAACCCCCCCCCCCAAAAAAAAAAAAAAAAAATCACCTCTTTGTACTTTTATTTGTAACTAAATCTTTTTAAAAGTTTTTTCAAAATTATAATTAATACACTATTTTTTATTGACAATAAGGTCATTAACTTGAAATACAAATATATTTATAAAATAAAAAGTGAGAAAATCAAACGAATGACATCTTAGTATCAACTCGTAGTCCCAAAACTCCTAACAGGCGCTTTACCGATAATGCTATGACAGCACCGTATATTCCATACAAGGCACGTTTTTTAGTTGTGTTATAATATTAGACCCCTCGTCCCTCCCCCTTGTTTCTCGATAACCAAGAAGTGTTGTGTGAAATCTGTTGATTTGGAGACTATGTTCGCTTCTACCCTATAACATTTATGAAAATAATCAAAATTTATTATTATCAGGGTTGGCCCTCTCTTTGTAAGAATAATAAAAGAAATATTTTGGGAACAGTATTACAACTACTTCTCTTTTTTAAGTTCGTAATAATTTGTCATTTAAGCAATTATTTTATATTCTTTTGTCTATCTGTTCTCACTGAGTCTCTAAAATTATTGTAGCATAGTATTAATATGTTTTCAGTTTCGCTGACTTAAAGGATAAACTTAATTTTATTCGCATAAATTAAAAAATCTTTGTATGTTAATAAGTAATTACGTGAGAACCCCACTAATACGAACCACACCAATACAAAAATTCGGTTAATCCGAAACATTTTCGTTCGAAAAATACACTTGAACAGATTAACATAGGAGATTAAATTACAAAATTTTCCGGATTACTCGATGAATGCGGAGAAAACGTATAGAAGTTAGAATTGAACAAAAAATGGCAGTAAAGTATGTTTTTGTATTGTTTTGTTTTAAATAGTTTGAATAGAATAAAAAAATACTCAATAATGTAAAAGTAATAAATAAAATAAATATAAGGTAATATGTAAAAGTAATATAAAGTGAAAACGTCCACTATTGGCCTACTTAAGGGGGTAGTAAGGTTAATTCGAGGAAAAAAAAGCATATTTTCTATCATTATTTGTAAGGATACAAATAATATTTATTTATTTGTATAGTTATAGTATAATTATATGTCATTTAAAGAGTATTCTGTGAAATTTTCATTAAGAAATATTAAAAAATGAGCCGATGACAGCGAATCTTCGAAGACGTCCCAAAAAAAAGTTGATTCGCGGTGAACCGCATAACTCATGACTGGATCAACTGAAATTAAAAAACCAAATTGATTTAATTAGTTGATAAGTTTCCTCGGGGAACGCTGTCGAGTTTTTTTTTTATTATTGATTTTTCAATTTTTTACAAGGCTCGGAAGTCAAAATACTGATTTTTCATCAAAAAAATCTGATATTTTGTTTTTTAAAAGTAAGTTAAAATTAAAAAAAAAAAAAAAAAAAAAAACTCGACAGCGTTACCTCGTAATTTATATAAAGAAAGAGTGAGTAAAATTTTAAAAAGATCGGTTCAGTAGATTTTGAGCTACGGAGTTCACCGGCTTCGAAAAAGCGAAGTGTTAGAAAAACACATTTAAAGTTTCACAGACGTTTTTGTCGAAATAGATATTTGTAAATTACTGCTTTGTTCATATACTTACACAGAATCATCAATGCACCGTGTACACACGTGTACGTGTACCTTCGGAAAGGTCCATTTTTTTGGCAGTATGCCAGGACAGGCCTTTGAAACCTGGTCAAGCAGTAGCAGCTACTTGGTAGCTGATTGTTGCGGCCACATTCCTCAGTGTGAAATCGGAGGGCGGAGACTTACAAGTGTATATCTCCGTCAGTTTTACTTCAATTGCTTTCAAATTTTCACAGAATAATCTTAAGATGTTGTGCATTAATATAAAATAAAAATTAAAAAATGCAAAAAAAGAAAAAAAAATACCTTACTACCCCCTTAAGGAAGCAATCTTAAAACAATCTCGAATATCAGTTTGTTTGCCAGTCACTATAAAATTCTTTTCTAAAATGCAAAATTATTTAATTGAAATTATAAAAATTTATTTTTCCTTTCAACAAATTGGTTTCGGAAATATCTACAAAAATGTTTTTTCTTCACCCTTCGTCAATGGATTGTCTGAGCTATTTATAGATTCGGGTTATTTGAACCGTTTGTAATGGGGTGTTGCATAATTTCTCCTTCTGTAGCTCCATTTGATTATTATAAACATCAGGAGTTATTAAATAAGGATTAGTATTATTTTTCCAAAAGTCGTGCCGAATCATTCAACATGCCGGATTAGAAGATTTTTACTGTACTACTGATAACTTATAATTTACATTTTTTTAGCACGCATCTTTTACGTTTAGTCTATTTTCATTTGAATTTTGGGTAATCCGATTTTTTGTAATCCGAACAAGCACCGGTATTAATTAATTTGGATTAGCGGGGTATACTGTAGCATCTTATTTTTAATATGCTCTGGAAGTTAAGATGTTACTTTGAAAGAATTTAATCACCAATATCTCTGTCAAGATTGCCTCAGATGCCACTGCCATTGGTAGAAGTTAGCCATGAAGCTTATATATATATTCTTATTTGATCCTCAAATATTAATGTATTTTCCATTTATTTTCAACATACTCTCTTCTAACCACAATGTTTTTGCGTACTTAAAGTTTGTGGCGTATTGAATTGTGCAACCGTTATATAACAACGTCCAACACACAAAAAAGACTCTAATTGAAATACTCTATAAGTGCACCAAAAAAGTATCATTTCTTATCTAATCATGACAATCAGAGTTGAGATTCCACTCCTCATCGCTTGCTGGCCACGAAATGAGAAGCTTGGAAGATAGTCGCAGACTAGAGAAGACTGGCAGCTATGATTATTCAATACTTTTTGTATTTTTCAATACTCTCCTTGTATAAGAATGATTATTTGGGTCGCTTTTCTGGAAAAAAAATCACCTTTCAAGTCATTTCTCACAATAAGAATTTAGTCCAAATTGACTGTTGTTGACCAAAATCCACTCATCATTTTAAACGCAATACCTTTTGAGTACGTTGAATTCAATTGTCTCATCTGATTTACTTGAAAGTGTTAAATTGCAACATATAATAAACATGTATGTATTATGTTTTTCTAGACATTTTACTCATTTATCTCTAAAATATTTTTTCAATCCTTTTAATTCAAACAATCCTTGGGAAATCCAATTAAATTTCAATGAAAAATAAGGTCAAACATAATTTCTTAACGTCCTTGATAAATTTTAGTACGCATAATCAATTCCCGTAACATTACTTATAAAACTGTTAATATGCATATATATATATATTAGTAAAAACTGTTAAGGAAATCATGTTAAAAAAAACAGAAAAGAAACATGCTGCGTTGCATTGTAAAAACATAAATGATTTAATATTCGTGAATCTTTATAGCTTTATTTGAAACCCTAAAAGGGATGTTTATGTTATGTTTACAACCATAACTAGTAATTAAGAAATTTTGCACTCAATCCATGGCGTGAGCGTGTCTGATACTTTAGTACATAAATTTGTACTGAAAAACATTAAGTATAAAGTTTCATATTAATTTTCTTTTAATTTTCCATCATGTATTTATTTTATTAAACTAGAGCTGATTTTCTAAGACATACTTAAAAATTTAGTTTTTATTTGCTAGTTTACTTTTTTACACTTTCCAACGTAGTTGAAAAGGTTTTATGGTTTCAGTTTGTTTGGTCGTCTGTCCGTCTATCTATCTGTACAAGCTCTAACTTGAGAAAATATATTAAGTTTTCATTCAATTAATACATGTAAATAATAATTACCGTGATTTGTTTGATTTTGAATATGGAATGTGTAGATCAATTAAAGGGATACTCAAAAGAATTCCATTACATTATGGACAATGGGGAAAATCATATCCAGTCTACTTTAATGGCATAGCGGTATTTGAAATGAGTTAAAGCTGATATAAATTACTATAAGATTTTACTATAGAATAGAACATTTACAGTATTTTCATTTATAAAGACATACAAAATAATTCGGTTACAATACTGTCCTTGTGTTTTTAGCTTATAATTTAAATAATTGTTGACATGTTATTCATTGAATTTAAATTCTATACCTCGTATACAGGGTAGCACAAAAAGAATTCACGTACCATTCTAATTATTAGTGAAAACTGCTGAAGGAGAATTTTCAACTGTTGTACGTATTTCTTAACTGAACAAAGTTATTGAGACCATTCAGTTTATAGATACCAATTTAACTATCATGTACAAAATTATGAAAAGTACACGGGAATTTCTGAAATTGTGTTTTCAAATGTGCATGTGTTCAAGGGTTCAACTGGATATCTAATTTTTAACTTATTAAACTGTTAAGTTTTGTTACGTTAGTTTGAATGTGCTCAAAACAAGTTTCGTACTCTATGCTTGACGGATATTATTTTTTTCTTTCTTGTTTATGAAGCGTGATAATATAAAATGATGAAAAACATTATTCTAGAAATTCCATGCTGCTGTAATAATTAAAAAAAAAATGTTGGTTTCCTAATGTATATATATATATAACGATTTGGAAAAGGACCAATGAAAATCTGCGTAGATAACCGATGGACGAACGGCAAAATGCGTAGATACTGCAGAGGGCGGTGCCCGGTTCTGATATATCGTGAATTTTGGCAACCAAAATTAGTCACCAAAAGTGACACCAACTTGTCAATATCTCTAATAAAGTGAGTTCCAATCTTGATAATAACAGATTTTGAATATTTTAATATATATTGTTGGGCAGATACCCCTTTGCCTGAGGTTCAATGGATTTTATACAACACACCTTAGTTCTTTAGATACAAGGAGGGACTCTAATATTATGAAATAAATGCTTACTTTGAAATGAAAAGGCAAGGTTGATCGCATATCAGGTGATATAGCATTTGCTCGTTGATCAGCGGACCCATGCTCGATACCCATCGCACTACATTTGTTTATCTTATTATTTGTTTTTTGTTTTATAACTATAATTATAATTATAATTTAATAGTATCAGTTAAAAATCTTAATATCATATAATATTGTTGGGCAGATACCCCTTTGCCTGAGGTTCAATGGATTTTATACAACACACCTTAGTTCTTTAGATACAAGGAGGGACTCTAATATTATGAAATAAATGCTTACTTTGAAATGAAAAGGCAAAGTTGATCGCATATCAGGTGATATAGCATTCGCTCGTTGATCAGCGGACCTATGCTCGATACCCGTCGCACTACATTTGTTTATCTTATTATTTGTTTTTTGTTTTATAACTATAAGTATAGTTATAATTTAATAGTATCAGTTAAAAATCTTAATATCATACCCCAACTATATTATTAGCACATTTCAACATTAATTTAGCATTTTTGATTTTTAAATCTTTATTTCTCCTCACTTAAACAGATTTTTTTAAAAATCGATCTATTCTTGAATAATAAAATTCCCAAACTTGTTAAGAAATTTGCTGTAGTGTCATCTATTTATGGTGAACTAAAATATATTAAAATAAAAGCAGGAAGAAGATAAATCTGAAGTAAAAAAATTCAAAAAGCAAGCATATGTATTACAAAATGCAAAAATCCTTAATATGCAAAAACACATTGTAATTTTATTTTTATGCTGATTTTTAATACAATAATATTTATTTCTTTAAAAACAGAGTAATATTATTATCGTATTAACTTCCCATTTTAAAGCAATACACAATGATGTTTCTTTAAAATCACGATTGACACAATTGTTCAATACCATTGAGTCATATCATTGCATAGACAAAGACTGTAAGAAATCTATATATTAAAACGAAAGGCAGAAAAAGTAATCGTGGTTTAATTGCATCTCTACGCATCGATACTTGCGCCGGTCTCTGAGAGTCTCCTCCTATTGGTTAATCGGAGGAGAGTAGTTACTGTCTGTAAGAGCATTTGCAAAGCGCGTTTGTAAATATGGGATAAGAACGCTGACACTGTTTAATGCAATGCTATAATAATTAACTTTACTCATCTTATAATGATTGGAATACATTGTTTTTTTCACTTTACGTAAGTTAATTAATTTATTTCCATCTGTATTCTTTTTTTGCAATGTTATTGCCGGCAATCTTAGGCTTAATTGTAGAGATGTTTCATATGAAATTGAAACATTCAATAAGTTAATGATTAAAGTGTTTATTTACGTTCTTGGCCGATAAATCATTTTCTATATTGTAATTTTCAAATTTATTTATTAGTATGTGTAAAAAAAAAGGCTGGAAATCACATTGTTTTTTGTTTCGTGTTTTGATGGTGCGATTTTCGACGGATAGTTTGACTTCATGGATGTAAACAGATTCGCAAATCACTATTTATTTTTTGCTTCAGTTTCTTATTATACTCATGTCAAAAAACGGTGATTTTTTTCCCACTTATAATTTCATTTTTGAGCAAAATTCATAACGTTTAGGAAGTATTTACATTACATCTCATAGTCTCGCCGAATAATAGAAAATTGCATATGAAATAAAAATAATCCCAGTTATAAACAGCTTTGTAAATCATTAATATTTCTTTAATGTTTCACTTTTTTTTGAGTACACTTTTTTTAAAAAGTGTTCCCGTGACAAAATTTGCTGAGTTTTTTTGGGGAGAAGGAGGAGGGAATGTTTTGATGAAATTTGCTATTTTTTTTTTTTTTTTAATCGCTTGATCTTGATCTCTCAACAATGTTTTTTCAGAAATATGAAGATCATTATAATCAACAAAGAAAAATAAAATTATCAGAAGAGATCCCTCTTTTTGCATAGCTTTCAATCATGATAAAGCAGTCTTTATATACATTATTCATTGCTTGCTGGGTTTTTTTATGATTATTTGGCAAAATTTGCATTTTTTGTGGTACCTAGATGATTTGAAAATTACAATATAGAAAATGCTTTATCGGCCAAGAACGTAAATAAACACTTGGAAATAAAATAACTTATGTAAAGTGAAAAAACCAATGTATTTCAATCATTATAAGATAAGTAAAGAAAAAAAATATAATTATCATAGCATTGCATTAAACAGTGATAGCAAAAATGCAGTCTCTCTGTGTTGTTTTCTCATAATCTGTTTACCAATATTTGCGTTTTTTGAAGTACCTAGACAAATTTAAAGTATTTTTTCAAGATCTTTTGACGAAATTCACATCTTTTCTGGTACCAGGAAAGAATTATTTGTTTTCTTAGGGATTTTAGGTGAAATTTGTCATTTTTTTCTCACTATCTTTCGATGTAATTTGCCGTTTTATCAAATTTATGCTTTTTTCATGATTTTTTTTTTTAATTTGTCGTTTTTTTCGTTATTTTCAGAAATTTGTCATTTTCGCTTTTTTTTCTTTGCAAAAATTACCTGTTTTGCGATCTTTTGATGAAATGTGCCTCTTTTTTTCATCTTTTGACAAAATGTGTTGTTTTCTCACAATCTGTTTACCAATATTTGCGTTTTTTAAAGTACCTAGACAAATTTAAAGTATTTTCAAGATCTTTTGACGAAATTCACATCTTTTATGGTACCAGGACAAATTTATTTGTTTTCTCAGGGATTTTCGGTGAAATTTGTCGTTTTTTTCTTGCTATCTTTCGATATAATTTGCCGTTTTATCGAATTTATGCTTTTTTTGTTAAATTTGTCCTTTTTTTTTGTTATTTTCAGAAATTTATCATATTTTCGCTTTTTTTTCTTTGAAAAAAATTACCTGTTTTGCAATTTTTTCTTGAAATGTGCCTCTTTTTCATCTTTTGACAAAATGTGTTGTTTTCTCACAATCTGTTTACCAATATTTGCGTTTTTTGAAGTACCTAGACAAATTTAAAGTATTTTCAAGATCTTTTGACGAAATTCACATCTTTTATGGTACCAGGATAAAATTATTTGTTTTCTCGGGGATTTTCGGTGAAATTTGTCATTTTTTTCTCACTATCTTTCGATGTAATTTGCTGTTTTATCGAATTTATCCTTTTTTCGTGATTTTTATTTGTGTAATTGTTCTTTGTTATTTTTTTTTAGAAATTTGTCGTTTTTTTCCACTATTTTTAGCTAAATTTACCATTTTTTGCGATTACCTGGATAAATTTTATGTGCTTTTTGAGATCTTTGGGCGAAATTCACATCTTTTATGATAACTGGATGAAATTCGTCATCTTGAGGTCTTTCGGCAAAGTTTATCGTTTTTCTCGATTTCTTTCGATGACAGTTGTCGTGTTGTCATGATTTTTCAATGTAATTTGCCGTTTATTGAAGATCTTTTTGCAAAGTTTATCTTTTTTGTGATTATTTGATAAAATTTGCTTTTTTTTCAATCCTTTGACGAGAATTGTTGTTTACTCACAATCATTTGTCGAAATTTGTTGATTTCTCACAATATTTTGAATTTTTTTTCATATGTTTACAAATTTGTCATTTTTTAAGGATTTTTTTGTCAAAATTTACCTTTTTTTTTCGAAATGTTTTCATGAAAATTGCCATTTTTTTAGACGAAAGAAAGATTTACAATATAGAAAATGCTTTATCAGCCAAGAATGTAAATAAACACTTGGAAATAAAATAACTTACGTAAAGTGAAAAAACCAACGTATTTCGATCTTTATAAGATAAGTAAAGAAAAAAAATATAATTATCACAGCATTGCATTAAACAGTGATAGCAAAAATGCAGTCTCTCTGTGTTGTTTTCTCACAATCTGTTTACCAATATTTTCGTTTTTTGAAGTACCTAGACAAATTTTAAGTATTTTCAAGATCTTTTGACGAAATTCCCATCTTTTATTGTACCAGGACAAAATTATTTGTTTTCTCGGGGATTTTCGATGAAATTTGTCATTTTTTTCTCACAATCTTTCGATGTAATTTGCTGTTTTATCGAATTTATCCTTTTTTCGTGATTTTTGTTTGCGAAATTGTTGTTCTTTGTTATTTTTTTTTAGAAATTTGTCATTTTTTTCCACTATTTTTAGCTAAATTTACCTTTTTTTGCGATTACCTGGATAAATTGTATGTGCTTTTTGAGATCTTTGGGCGAAATTCACGTCTTTTATGATAACTGGACGAAATTCGTCATCTTGAGGTCTTTCGGTTAAGTTTATTGTTTTTCTCGAATTCTTTCGATGAAAGTTGTCGTGTTGTCATGATTTTTCAATGTAAATTGCCGTTTATTGAAGATCTTTTTGCAAAATTTATCTTTTTTGTGATTATTTGATAAAATTTGCTTTTTTTTTTCAATTCTTTGACGAAAATTGTTGTTTACTCACAATCATTTGTCGAAATTTGTTGTTTTCTCACAATATTTTGAATTTTTTTTCATAATATGTTTACAAATTTGCCATTTTTTAGGGATTTTTTTTGTCAAAATTTGCCTTTTTAAAAAAAAAATTTCATGAAAATTGCCATTTTTTTAGACGTTTTGGCAAAATTTTTATTTTTGTGCAATATTTTTGCGAAATTTGTTTTATTTGGGATATCTAGACAATTTTTTTTTTTGCAGTTTTTTGACAAATTTTTTAGAGATCTTTTGAAGAAATTTGTTGTTTTTTGCAATCTGTTGACGAAATTTGCTGTTTTATTTTCCCACATCTATTTATAAAATTTCCGGGCAATGTTTTTTTTTTTTTTTTTTGGGGGGGGGGGAGTATTTTGATGAAATTTTCTAATTTTTGTGATTATTAACCAGAATTTGTGTTTTTTATGGTACCTAGACAAACTTTGGTACATAGCAAATGATTTCTAGCATTTTTTTTTTTTTAACTTAAACAGTTGAAAAATAATCTGCAAGCATTTTCAAGTCTGTGACGTGTGTCGCAGCGTTGCACCAATTCTGCACCCGGGATCATGTCATGTTGGTGTTACGTTGGTAAATGGAAAAGCATATTGAAATTTTTAATAAATATTAATCTTTAAAAAAAAATTTTCTTTGAAAATTTTTTTATAGTGGCAAAATACTTTTTTTTCTTTGATTCTTTCATATTGTTGCTGTCAAGTTTTGACGGGCTTCACCTAGCCAGAATAAATATTATCATTAATTTTTTTAAAATGTGAAATTTACATGTATTTTTGATTTATGAAAAGGTAATAGAAAAGTAGTTGAAAATGCAAATGTTTATTTGTTGAATGGGGTGGGTAATGTAACAACAAATTAACCACGGAGAGGATCATTGTTATAGTTGTTGCTAAATGGCAAACTATAAATTCAGTCTTATTTTGCTGCGAAGTAAGTGAAGTATGTATATTTTGTATGAAATGAGGGATGACAGTACTTTATGATTTATTCATGTTATGTACAATTTATTGGTGTTGTATTTGTAAATGAAAAATTATCAAATGAGAGAGATTCTAATTCTATGACAGCATGTTTGAATGTAACTCGGCTAATTGCGGGTCATTTGCCTGGATGTAAAATGCAGGTTGTTCTTTTATTTATTGAAATTTTTGCTGAAGATTAGTCGTTAAAAAATCCTTTAATAGCTGGAAAATACCTTTTTCTTTCTTCGGTGCCGTCAAGTTTTGACGGGTTCCATCTAGTACAATTTAAAAGTAAATTTTTATTAAAAAAAATATTAGTTTTGGATCTATTTATAATGTTTTATCATCTGAATCAATTAAATTACAAATAAAATGCAAATAGGTTAATATAGAAATGATGTACAATATTATATATTTTTTAAATTGGCAACGAGACTATTTAATTACAATTACAAGCATTTTAGAAATAAAACAATAATTGTGATAAACAATTGTCGCGTGTCCCAGTATCGAAGCTGGAGCCGTCGGTCAATTAGCAAACGGTATATAAACTCAGTTACGATCAACTTTTCGTTTTCGTTTAAAAGTAAGTATTTATTTCATAATATTAGACTCCCCCTCCCTGTTTTTAAAGACCCCTTGTATAAGATCCACTGAACCTGAGACTAATGGGTCTTTGCCCTACAACAGTATTAAAATAATTAAAATGTGCAATTATCAAGGTTGGCCTTCTTCTTGTTAGAGAAAGCTTCAAGGTCATACATTACTTGGAACTTGGTTGAAATACACATAATTAAACCAAATAAATTAGATACACATAATTTAACAAAAAAATTAGCTTGAGTTAGCTAAATTCATTCATACATTTTTTCATATAAAAACTATAAATTTTTAATATTATACATATTTACAGATTTTTATTCATTCTGCCTTTGTTAAAATTAAGTTGAAATATTGCAAAACACT
The DNA here is from genome assembly GCA_964019185.1 of Maratus speculifer. Taxonomy (NCBI): domain Eukaryota; kingdom Metazoa; phylum Arthropoda; class Arachnida; order Araneae; family Salticidae; genus Maratus; species Maratus speculifer. The sequence continues at coordinate 305,581,284 of OZ025292.1, read as the reverse complement.
TTTATACTGTATGAAAATTATCTTTTTTAATTGAATAGATGATAAAAGTAAAGTATTAATGTGTTAAAGGAGACAAAATATCACTTTATAACATTATAAATTTAGTTAAAAAATAACAGCTGGTTTTCCTGCATAATTTTAGTTGCTGTAATTACTAGTAGCACGTAAAGGGATAGAAGTCTTAGTAATGATGGAAATTAGGAAAATTTTTCTGCTATTTATCTTGGCAGTTAAAACATACACGTTAGAACCAGTCGAATTTCGACGAAAGAGAATGTTTAAAAAGGAACTGTTTCATTGATTCATAATAACCTACCAAATTAGTTACAGTAAAAAATGCACCTAATACTGGTCTAACTTTTCAAACAACTTAAAAGTCTAACTTTTAAGAAAACGATATTTAACCTAAAGTTAACAAAATACTATTTCTATAAAATTCAGATGTAGAAATTGCTAAAATTAAACTTTAATCGCATATGTAAGCAGTAAAAGAGTAAAGATCTGTTATTATGATAAAGTTATCCAATATAAACTTTTCTACCAAAAATTGAATCGACTTCAAAAACTACTGCAAAGTGAAAAATAATTTTTTTACATAATAGTAATAAGAAATTAAATTAAGAGCGTAGTATTTACCATGCTTATTATTATATTTATGTACATTAATTTGATTTTTTGGAGTCGGTGCCAGCCAAGCCAAGTTACATGTAATTTTCCAATAGGCACATATCCAAGTATCTACGAGCTTTTTTACGGTTTAATATTTAGTTAAAATATTTTAACTTTATACGTTTACGATTTGCATTGGATAATTCATTTTAATTTTGAACTTGGCTTGGCTGGCACCGACTCCAAAAAATCAAATTAATGTACATAAATATAATAATACGCATGGTAAATACTACGCTGTTAATTTAATTTCTTATTACTATTATGTAAAAAAAATATTTTTCACTTTGCAGTAGTTTTTGAAGTCGGTTCAGTTTTTGGTAGAAAAGTTTATTTTTCTCTTTTTAGTGAAAAGTTAACGATTTTTTGAAGTCGGTTAGCAAAAATTATAATACGGAAAAAATTATAGTAAATTATACACGCATGTCAAGACTGGGGTTCGAACCCACGCTCTCGTTCGAGAACCAGAGTTTAAATCTGGCGGCTCAGACAGCTCGGCCATCTTGACTCTTCTCCATTCGGTGAGCTTATTCTACGTCCATGTTACTTTTAATTTGCGAGAAATCACAAATTTTATTAGTTTTTGCCTAATTAATTTACTAAAAAATACTGTACCAATTCCGATGAAATGGAAGAGGTACCAATTCGAGAGTAACCTCTTTCATTTAACATAAAAACCAATTTAATCGGTTGGATAGTTTCGGAGTAATCGGTGAACATACATAAAAAATGCACACGCGTCGAACTGATAACTTTCTCTTCCTTTTGTGAAGTTGGTTAATAATAAAAATTATAACACGGAAAAAATATTGTAAAATATATATGTATGTAAATTATGTCTGAAATGGGGTTCGAGCCCACGCTCTCTTTCGAGAACCAGAACTTAAATCTGGCGCCTTAGACCGCTCGGTCATCCTGACTACACTCCATTCTGCGAGATTATTCATAATCCATGTTAATTTTAATTTGCGAGAAATCACTAATTTTATTAGTTTTTTTAATTAGCCTAATTACTAAAAAATTACTGTACCAATTTCGATGAAATGAAAGTTGTACCAATTCGAATGCAGCCTCTTTTATTTAACGCAAAAACCAAATTAATCGGTTGGATAATTTGGGATTAATCGTTGAACATACAATTAAAAAAATGCACGTCAATTTGATAACCTCCTGCTCCTTTTTTGAAGTCGGTTTAAAATTATAAGACAGAAAAAATTATTCTACACACGTATGTCAGGAGTGGGTTTGAATCCTCGATTTCTTTCGAAAACCAGAGTTTAAATCAGGGACGTACCGCTCGGCCATCCTGTCTGCATTCCTCTCGGAGAACTTATTCAACGTTCATGTTACTTTTAATTTGCGAGTAATCACTAATTTTATTAGTTTTTGCTTCATTACGAAAAAAATACTTAACTAATTTCGATGAAATGGAAGTGGTACCAATTCGAGTGTAGCCTCTTTCATTTAACACAAATACTAGTTTAATCGGTTGGACAGTTTCGGTGTAATCGGTGAACATACATAAAAAAATACATATGCGTCGAATTGATGATAACCTCCTCTTCTTTTTTTAAATCGGTTAAAAAAATTATAATACGGAAAAAATACCTTATATTATACACGTATGTTAGAAGTGGGGTTCGAACCCACGCTCGCTTTCGAGAATCAGAGATTAAATTAGGTGCCTTTGACCGCTCGGCTATCCTGACTGTAATTCACTTGTAGAACTTATTCAACTTGATGTTACTTTTCGCAAGTCTATTATTTTAGTACTCTTTCACTGATAAAGTATTGAGTTGATAAAAGATCTCTGATACTCTGTGCTAACGGTTAAATAAAAAATATTCTTAATTGCAGAATTAGTATTTAATTTGTAAAATGTACATGTAAAAATTATAATACGAAAAAAGGTTGTTGTATAAATGTATGTCAGGAGTGGGGCGCGAACCCACGCTCTCTTTCAAGAACTAGAGCTTAAATCTGACGCTTTAGACCGCTCGGTCATCCTGACTGCACTCCATTTAAGGAACTTATTCAACACTTTTAATTAGCGAAAAATCACTAATTTTATTAGTTTTTGCTTAATTACTAAAAAATACTGAACCAATTTCTATAAAACGGAAGTGGGACCAATTCGCGAACAAGCTCTTTCATTTAACACCAAAACCAAATTAATCGGTTGGATAGTTTCGGAGTAATCGGGGAACATACATAAAAAAAAATACATACGCGTCCAATTTATGATAACCTCCTCTTCTTTTTTTAAATCGGTTAAAAATATTATAACACGGAAAATATACTGTATATTATACAAGTATGTCAGGAGTGGGGTTCGAACCCATGCTCGCTTTCGAGAACCAGAGATTAAATCAGGTGCCTTAGACCGCTCGGCTATCCTGACTGTAATTTATTTGTAGAACTTATTCAATGTGATGTTACCTTTCGCACTCTATTATTTTAGTACTCTTTCACTGATAAAGTATTGAGTTGATAAAAGATCTCTGATACTCTGGGCTAACGGTTAAATACAAAATATTTTTAATTGCATAATTAGTATTTAATTTGTAAAAAGTACATGTAAAAATTATAATACGAAAAAAGGTTGTTGTTTACATGTATGTCAAGTGTGGGGTTCGAACTCACGCTCTCTTTCAAGAACCAGAGCTTAAGTCTGGCGCTTTAGACTGCTCGGCCATTCGGATTGCAGTCCATTTAAGGAACTTATTCAACACTTTTAATTAGCGAAAAATCACTAATTTTAATTAGTTTTTGCCTAATTACTAAAAAAATACTAAACCAATTTCTATGAAACGGAAGTGGGACCAATTCGCGAGCAAGGTCTTTCATTTAACACCAAAACCAAATTAATCGGTTGGATAATTTCGGAGTAATCGGTGAACATACATAAAAAAAATACATACGCATCGAATTGATAACCTCCTCTCCTTTTTGGAAGTTGGTTAAAAACTCTTATGTTAGTTTTCAAAAAGGAAAAAAAAGTGAAATATATTCTACGACGACTCAGCCACAGAATTTTGCCCCGTGAAATCGAAACCTGACAAAATTTTCACAGTATAACAATTTAAATATGCACCTTTCATGTCTGTATTCATCTTTTTTTTAAATTTTCATCTTTTTTAATATCTGTATTCATCTTCTTTTAATTTGATCATTTTAAAATCATTTTAATTCAAAACTGGAAGTCTAGAAACTATTGACTGAAACAGATACTGAAATATATATGTTTTCTTAAGTATAAATTGAATTTTGTAATTGAAATCATGAGTCAGCGGGCTTTATAACAGACGATATTCTTGATACAGCACGTAATTTATTTATTTTTTTCTTTTAATGTGAAAATGGCAACATAAAGATAGTGTAATTTGCCTTTTTCTGTTTGTTTCCTGTGCTTTTAATAGACATGGAGACTTCTATTACCACGTTTAGAAAAACGATATTAAAACTGCAAAAAAAGATAATATTTAAAAAAAAAACCTAAGATACAGTTTTCAAATAAATTTCATTTAAAAGTACAATTTATTCCCAATACGGCGGTGTAAAACTTTAAAATGTGCGGTGTATAGAAATTTAAAATTTGCAGTAGCAAAAATTGCAAAACCGAAATTGCATTTCAAATTTCAAAGTGTTGTCATTTGCAAAATGACGTCTGCATTACGTACAGATACGTTTGGCCTTTATAATATAAATATTGAAATATAGAAATATTGATAAATATTTATACTTCGTTTTTTCCCTATTAAAATATCTTATAAAAATTTAAGGAAAAAAACCTTATAACTTTTAATTTTTAAATAAATTTCCTTATCAGGTGTGATATTTGATGCAATTTTACAATGTATAACTGTAACTGAACTGAATTTAATGAAGTAGAACACTATTTATAAAAGTTTCTTAGTTATTCATATTTACCTCATTCAACTAATAATATGATTGTATTAATATCACCATTTTATTTTTAAAATGCCGCAACTTCACATTGTAGTTTTCGATGCTGCGTGACAATTTTTATTACAGTGCTTGTAAATAAGGAAATTGCATTTGACAGTCCAGTTCCTATGGTTTTCGGAAAACATTTCCCCGACGAAAATAAGTGCGAAAGTATGTCATGAAGCATTATTATTGATGTTGGAATATTTTTGAGAGATTACTGTGCTTAAACACAGGTAAAAGTGTCATTTTCAAAAAGGCTGTATAATTGTATTTTATTTTTATAATGAAAAATGTTTTATGCTTCGTTTGTGTTTATATAAAAAACCCCTCCACTTAAAGCTTTTAAAAAAAGCAAGTTTTGAGAACTACAAGCATTTTTATCTCTTGATGAAAGCCTTTTCAATATACATATTAAGAACTTCCTGGCATTTTTCACAAAATCCCTTTAATTTCTTTTTATTTTCAAGCGGATTATTTTTTACGGTGAAATGCCAACCCATTTAATCCAAGATTACGCCCATTGACACATCGTCACGTGAGAAAAAGAAGGTTCTATCTGGCCAAAAATCAATTTCGAATTAGAAGATTTTGAAAATCAGCATGCTGTGTACGTGCAGCTATTAAAAAATGTAAAAAAAAAATAACTTTTGGCATTAATAGTTTCATATGTGGGTGATTCTCAAAATAGGGGACAATTTATGTCTTTCGGCATACAAAAAAAATTGAGAGGTTTTCTGTCATGTTTTTACATTTAGATATGTTTGTCTAAATATTATTCATTATTTGCACTCAAAAATTACTCACTTTTTAGTTAAAAACACCTTAAAATAACAGAATAAAGGTTCAAAATGTCATTAGCATGGATGTCCACAGCAGCTGTGCCTTGTGTATACTAGCATTTTTCAAGAGTTAATATCATGTTTATAAAATAAAACAAATGCTATTCTTTCTTTAAATTAATCAAGGAGAGGATTTATCCAATAAATTTCATTTTAAAAATAAAATTATAGTACATAAAAAAAGAATTAAAGTTTGTCCTCCATATTCTATTTTCAAAACAAGGTTATACTATAACAGCTGGTTATTAATCAAAATTTCCTTTTCCATATGAAAATAGTTTGAAAATATAAAGTTTCTCCATAGCAACAAGTATCCATTTTTTCCCAGCCAGAAAATAGAAGCATGTATTGTATTTTAAGAAAAGAAGTTGAATATTAGAGGCGTACATCAATTGTATGTCATTAGAATGGATGATAATTTTCATGTTTATTTTATAGTTAAAATTTTTATTTTACTTATTTGCATAGAACTTTTGTGTTTTAAAAAGCCCCAGAAAGGACTATTGTATTGTGATTATATTATGGCTCATAATCTTATTTAAATTAAAATTTGTCATTAGCATGGGCAAATATCTGTGTCATTAGCATGGTTTTTCTGTCCATGCTAAAGACTCCTATGTGCATAGATGTAACCAGTGCTTATATTGTATCCTTTATAAAGTTTAATTTTACATATAAATTTAGGTATTACATTTATTATCTCTAAAATATGCATTAAATGTGTAGGAAAATAACTAAGACAGCTTCTTATATTGTTAGTGTCAGAATGTTGCTCATGTAAACAAAGTTTGCTCTTTGGTAATGTTTTTATTCTCTTTATATGTATATATGTAAAAATGGAAGCCATTTGCTGAAAAGGAAGGCTAATAAATATAGAAAAAATATTTAAACAGGAAGAAAATAAAAATTTCTTAATATATTTATTCCATGCAATTTGTTTTGTCATTAGCATGGCTGAAAAAATACTAATTATTTTTTTTAAAGTTAATTTTTAAATATTTAGCTCTGCTGACTACATGTAAAGTATACCTAATACTATATTAACAAAACCTATTTTTTTCAGAAATTTTGCTAACAGTAATTTTTTTAAGATTTTTCTTTTGAAATAGTCTCCTATTTTGAGAATCACCCATGTAGGTAAAGACAGTAATTCTACAAAATCAAAGTTTTAAGTAAAATTTTCATGGATTTTTTTACATTTAAAATATTTGATAGAACCACATTATTCTCAAACGTCGTGTTATCCTTAGAATAAGATGGTTCTATCATAAAAAAACCATATTTTTTTAATTTGTGTAATTTTTATAGTTTAACAAGGTTAAATTACGTTGATTAATTCGAATAAACTTTAGTGGATAGTAAAATATTTATTACTATCTATATTTTAGCACAATAACAACAAGTTGTCGCCTCCACTTTTTCATACTAATTAAACCATCTTCACAAAACTAATGAATATATGTAAGTTAAATATATTATTTAACCGAACATAAATTAGCTTAAATATTTAATTTTATTAAATAGGAACCGAACAGTTTTTTTAGCGTGCTATATCGGAGGGAGAGTACGAAAATTAATACAAAAAATTCTAATGGAAGATGGGAATACTTAAGACATTTTTTTAAATTTTAATTTTTTAAAATTTTTTATAATTTCTTAGAACAAAATAAAATATTGAAAAAGAAAATTTGTTATGTTTTCTTCAATTGAAAACCACATTCAATTAATTTTGAACTATTTTTCTATGTCTAATAAATTTTTACTTCTTCTTTTACATCGTGGCTCAAGTATCCCCCTGCACTTAAATATTTACTTCTGCACTTAAAAAATGCACTTAAATATTTACTTCTGATAAGGAAAAACAACTATTAATCATCATACTTTCAAAATGGTACCAAGGTATGTGATTTCTTTTTTACATGTTCAGAACTATAAATATGTTACCATATTGCCAGTTTTAGAAAGAAAAATTAACCAACTGTAGAGATAATAGGGGAGGCTCAAGTACCCCCTAATTATATTGATAAATGAAATTGAAATGAATTATAAATGAAATTTTTCGTATTACAATCCGGTATACTCTTCAAAATAAAAGACTTTATATCTCTAAGGAAAAAAACTTTCTTGTTCTTTTTAAAACAACAAAATAACATTGATATTTTTTGTTAGTCGAAATTTTGTAATGTTAAATAAACCATGCTTTATTTTATATTACAGTTAGGCTAATTTCTCTTAAACATATTTTGAAAATAGGACCTTTCATCTCTCGGAAACTACTTTATCATGATTCGCTGGTCTTTTATTTTATCTTTATTAATGCAATCTTTCTTTTCCTGTTGTGCTACTTTAGGATTTGGTAAAGTCTTTTGTGGAAATTATGTTTATATTTCTCGTTGTTTGAAGGGGCTCTTTTGCAAATTCACCACTGTCAAATTCTGGTCACAACAGTTGCTTGTCTTAAACTCAGTATTATAAAGATGTTGTGTTAATCAAATTTGTATCACCTTGGTCTACGGAATGAGATTACAGTAGAACTCCGCTAATTCGGACCCCGTTAATCCGGATCTCCAGATAATTCGGATCGGTTTTTAACCTTGTTTTACTTTGTTTTTCTTAAGAATTCATTTGGAAAAAAAATCATTTTGTATGATGTATTTACCATATTATTAGTGTACCTAGTAGAAAGTATTAGTGTATCTAAATCTATATGGTGTTCCATTACCTTCGGATCCGGGTATGTAATCGATAAAGCACGCCAAATTTCCTGGTTCGAATCTTAGCCGGGGCATTTTTTCACGCAAGTGGAAAAAAATTTAATTCATATAAAAATTTTTTTTTATTTCTTCCTTTTAGATTAATGTAGCACAAAAAAAGTCAAATAATTAAGTAATTAAGTCACAGACGGTAAATCACAGATGACAGTAAATAATTCGTAACAGGCAGTATCTTAATTGAAGTAAAATAATATACTTCTATTCTTGTAAACATAAAATTTCAGAGGGTATAAGGCGCAGTTATAGTTTATTAAACGCCCTCCTCCTCTTACAACATGATTTTTTTCCATACACATTGGAAGGGTATTTGTGCAATACATTCTGATTTAATAAAATCAAAATATGTTATTTTAAAATAAAATAGCGTATTTTTACTTGTTCAAAATAGCCAATCTACAAGAACAAAAACCGATTTTTTCTGAATCAGTCCATTTCGGAACGAATCCGAGGAATAGGTCCTTTTCGGAGTCGTTTCATTTCGGAACGAGTCCGAGGATTCGGTCCTTTTTGGAGTCATTTCATTTCGGAATGAGTCCTAGGATTCGGTCCTTTTCAGAATCGTTTCTTTTTGGAACGAGTCCGAGGAATCGGTCCTTTTCGGAGTCGTTTCATTTCGGAACGAGTCCGAGGATTCGGTCCTTTTCGGAGTCGTTTAATTTCGAAACGAATCCGAGGATTCGATTCTTTTCGGAATCGTTCCGAAAAAAATTCCGATTTTGATTGCAGATATTTTTTTAAAAAGCACTTTCAATTTTGAAACCGGTTTTGAAAGTGAAACTAACGTTGTAAAAAATATCTGCAACCAAAATCGAAAAAGTAAAAAAGGTGCGCTGTTGGCATGCACCTCAGCTATCCAATGCAAAAAAAAAAAAAAAAAAAAAAAAAAAAAAAAAATTCAAAAATTTCAAAATGCGAAAGAGTTATTAAAAAAATGCTTCCACATAGCAATAGCTTTAGCTCGCGAGCGTTACCTCGAGCGAGGACATGGGCCTTAAACCAGTCTTCCATGTTCGGAAATAATAGATGCATTTTTTAAATCATTAATGTCAGCTGATTAAAATGAACACATAATAGAAATTTTAAAATTGAAACAAATATACTCATATGATTGTCGTCAGTTTAATTGAAATACAAAGGCAGAATTTTCTAAATTATATCATAAATATCTCAATTTAAAAAGCTCTACTACATGACCATAACTATAGACTATCTACATAATTTATGTTTCTAATACAAAGAATTTCCTGTATATATTGTTCATAATATTTGTTCTTATCCTAACTGTATATTTCATTTATTACTAGAATTGGCAGCTGAACTAATTTAGTTAAGATAAATCTATCATAAATACTAGGAATCTCCGAAGAGAAATTTCTATAGTTAAGACAAACAACTTTCTCCATTAAATTTGAATCATTATTTGAAACTCATTATTTATTCCAATATGCATCAATCAGTCTATAATGCTGCATTTTCAATAACCAATTTTCAATTAGTAGAAGTATAGTCATATTATTCGTTTCACACATCACATAATACTTCAATTACGCACATGTATAATATAAACAGCCTATTTTATTCTCTATCTTAAGAAAACATACTATGTGTGGATAATTTAAAATCTTGATGTAGAAAATTGATTATCGATCGGTTGTTAAATTCAACGATAGATTTGTACGTAAACTTATAAGAGAATAGATTGTGGCTTGCGTTTCACGAGTAAAATATTACACTTTGAAGGCTAGTGGTGAAGTTATTACAGAATATAACATACATAGCCACAAAATACACCAAACTAGTTTGTAGCTACGGGTGCACACTGTAAAAAAAAAAAAAAAAAAAAAAAAAAAAAAAAAAAAAAAAAAAGATGATTTTACGAAGATTGTACTGGTAATCGGGATTCCAGTACAATTTATTGTTTTTTTTTAAGAAAAAAATTCCGTAAATTCCCGAAAATTTTGCATTTTACCTAAAAGTTTCCGGAGTTTTCTGGAATTTATTAGAATTTTTCTTTTAAAAACCAGAAAATTTTACTGGTGTCTCGGATGGCAGTACAATTTCCGTAAAATCGTAAAATCGTCCGTCTTTTTTACACGATGAAACGTATTGAATTCAAAATATCAAGACGCGTATTTAGAGATTGAAGCTGAATTAAAATCGTTCATAATGATTAAATGCAATGAGCAATAAATATTTTAAGTTATATACTTAACATATTAACATTTTGTTTCTGGGTAATTTATAAATGTTTAATATAAATATTAGAAATTATATAAAGATTAGCGAAAATGCAAGGCACAGTTAAATTGCAAAGGAAAATACTTTAATTTAAATAAAGATTTGATTTAGACAGAAGATAAATAGTATTATGATTACATCTGCATTGTCATTAACTGTCAATTGTTGAAAGATATATTTACTTTTGCTTAAATAGGAATCCTTTTAAGTGAGATAAAAATCACATTATATTCGAAAGTAAATCATTGGATTTTAATATGTATGATAACTTAATCAAAATACAGTAAAATAATTTAATGACAAAACTAATTTTCAGTAATTTAAAATACAAATATGTGATTCTATATCATATATAGATAAATATGTAATTTTCCAAAAGTTAGACTCTTCGAAATACACACACATATATATCAAAAAGTATTGCTATTCGGACATTTTAAACCAACTACGCAAAATATTTCTGTAATTCTGCCCTTTTCCGACTAAAATGTGTCTAGGTACAGGTCTGTACCTATGACCGGTATTCGTAATATAATTAGTGTTTAAAAGAGTATTTTAAAGTGATTTATCTAAAAATATTAACAATGACGGAATACAGTATCTCACATGGGTAAATTTTGAAACTCTAGAGAGATTATGCGGTGGCAGTTGTGCGTCTTTCACTGATTATGGAAATATATATATATGTTTTTAATCTATAACTTTTTTCTTTTCGCGCAAATTTTTCAAAGATAAAAGACATGGAAATCAATTGATAAAATTCCATTAAGATTTTTTTGGAAAGAGGAACAAATGCAGTCGAACGTATGTAAACGAGAAAACTGAAACGCTATTTTATAAACAATTCACAAATCTTACAGAAAAAAAATATTAGCATACATTTTTAAATAGTTATGGCCTTTTAAATCATTAATCGATTTTTCCTGTCTTTTATTTCATTGCAAGCTATCATTTTCTGCAAGAAAAATGTATAAATTATTTTACTAATGCAAGATTTTCTCAAAAAAAAAAAAAAAAAAAAAAAAAAAAAATCCATTAACTACATTTACTACGCATTATTGGAATTCTGAATTTAAAATAGATTTTTCGAAATAAATAGTATTTTTTGTAACATCTGAATACCTGTTTTTTAATCAATAACATTTGTTATGGATTTATTAAGTGTGTTAAATGGAAGTATGCAGTAATCTCCTTCAAGGAATAGATATGCATCAAAAAGTTTGAAAAAGGGTGTACAAGATGTGTTATCTTTTATTTCGGTAGTAAATATATATTTTACATTTAATGAACTGTGCGTGTTTTGAAGAATGGTATTGAATTTCGCAACACTGTTTTAAGTCGCAATCAATTTGACAGTTGACAAATGATTTGTCATTTCACCATGAATAGATTTAGACCAGAACAATGCTCGCAAATTATGCAAAACACCATCAGTTTATTGTGTGAGACATTTGAGGAGCACATTATTTCGCGTAATGGATCTGAAACTGGCCTCCACGTTCACCTGATCGCACTCCAATAGATTATTATGTGTGAGGATATGTGATGTCGCTGATATACTCAATAAACCACAGACTTTGAAGCACTTGAAAATCAACAGTCGTCCATTTAATGTTGTTATACAAAACTCCCAAATGGTTGGCCAACTGATCTCCAATATTTTCTTAGAAAAAGTTTCTTTTTAGATTTTGCTTTCAAATTGTACAGAAAACACCTTCGAAGGTTAATTCTAGCGCAAATGCTGCGGAAATCCACCATGTAAGTTTCTGTTAAAAAATATTGGTGTTCAGTTACCGGACCATTTGGGAGCCCTGTATTATACAGCCTTATAGTTTTGATAAACTGGTCGAAAATTAGACTTCAGATTACGATTCATTCGAGCGTGCCACAACTCTTGTACATCTTAAGTCATTTTTAAGCTCTAATAGCATAAAATTATTTAGTTAATCAAACCAATAATGTAGCCATTAAAATTATTTTTATGTGTTTCATTTCGGTTTAAATTAGTATACTTAAAAAAACTCCCTTTACATAAAATAACACAAAAATGTACATTTACAAGAAATAGATATTTCATTGACACAATAATTTCGTTACACTTCTTAAACTCGTATTCACCATTCACCTCAGTTGCATGTTAAAAGAGCAACCTGGATCAAACGCTCAATTGAAATTCATGGTTACTCCTCTATTGGATTTGATACCAACTGGAGTTCAATTAAATGAATGACGAAAACCATTTAAACATTTTGACGACGTTTTCTCGCTTAACATGCTTTTGATGAATATAATCAATAGCAGCATTAAATTATTAGGGGATACCGTATGTTAATGTGAATGCAATTGAATGTAAACTTTACAAAAAAGTATATCAACAGAAACCGATTTCTTATGAGTATAGGTTATTGACCTGTAATTCAGAAAGAAACTGTCAATTGTTGTGGAAATTCAAGCTCAGTGATTTCCAATTTGAATTAACTCATTTCTCACTATCCAGTAGGAATGGTATATCGAGCTCTGGCGTTGAAATGTCTGTTGTCTTTGTTAAATTTTTAAATTAGATGTAGTTACTGTTAAATAAAAACCAAATTTGGAGGGATTTTGATAGTCCTCTACAAAAATATTGCTCCATTGAATGGTTTATTATTATTATTATTATTTCACGGCAATGCACATATATTCATTATAGTGTTCGCAATATCACAAAATTTAATGTGTTTTTGATATTTCAATATAACGAAGTTGCTACTCCGGGTAATTATTTTGTGTATTCTATGAATCTGTTCATAAATGCGCTGTAGTCATTACACTCTAAAAAGTAAAAGTGTAAATTAGACGAATTCACATATATATGTGTGTAAATTCCTAAAATTACACTCCTGACATGAAAATTACCCACTTTTTGCAAAGTTTTACTTGTTTTTATGTGCATTTTAGCTTAACAACTAAGTGTGTATTTTGTTATCACTTGAAAAACATAAATAAATGTGTAAATGCTGAAAAATGTCTGAATTTACACAAATTGGTACGTTATTGTAATTTACACATAATGATATACACATAGGTAAGAGTGTAAATTTCTAAAGTCACCCACTTGTCATAAAAAATACCTATTTTAATGTGTGTTTAGTTTGTGGCATTAAGTTTGTAAGTTTGTTATCAGTACATAAACTCATAAAAATTTGTAAATGTAGATTACTCCTAAAATTACACTACTTATTTTGTTGAAAAAATTATAAATGCGTGAATTTTAAAGTAGACGTTACGAAAGGGATAGGAGGCTTACATATTATTCAGAGCTACACTTTTTATTTTAGTAAACCCATTCCATAAATAACATGGTGTCATTGCTTTGCTGTAACAGTATTTTTAAGTAATTAATTAATATATTTATATATTTTTATAAGATACTCTGACCACCTCTCTCACCCTCCCCGTTTCAGCAGCACGTGAACATTTAAAAGAAGTTAAAAAATTTTAATCTCGACAATGTAACAAATGTAACAAATATTTTGTTACATGTAACGTAAAATTTTATTCATTTAATTAGTAAATTTTAATTTCGTTTTCCGAATTCCCTTTCAAAATTTTTACATCAAATATAAGAATGCTTGATTGTATAATTATAGGTTTTGATTATATCGTAATTTCTTTCAGCCATCGCACAGACTGCTCTTTTTCACAATTTTACTTGTAATTTTCAGTAATAGTGCTAGATTTCATTCTTAAAGCGACATTAGTAAGACTTCATAACGAGGCATTTTTATATAGATATAATCCCACTTTATGCTTATTCATAAAATTAAATTATATTTTTGTACTGTTGGTATTCTTTTTTGCTGCCCCCCCCCCTTCCTTAATTAAAGGGATAGTAGTTTAATCGTCAGTAAAATCTAAAAACTATTTCGAATTCATTTAATATGGTATATAAAATGTAATTCATGTAATTAAGATAATTCTAAATTCGTATCCTGAGTTATTTATACATTTTGCACATCAAATGTAAGTATGCTTGATTTTACCCTAAATTATTTGAGCCGTCTGGTAGCTTGTAAATTTTTATCCATTTCAAAGTTTAACTTGTAATTTTAGTTTAACTTCAGTTCGCAGTGCAATTGATGTTTGTATTCAGGAACTACTTCAACCCCGAGTTAGACGCGAATCTAGAAAGCTAAAATCGTAATCTTCGTTGACTTGGCTTCATCATGTTTAAGTTGAAAACTAATGGTGTGTCCAGCTGATTGCAGGCGCTCTCGTTCAGAAAAATATAGTATATAATAAGTTATTCTCTTATAAAATATAAGGTATGTAATGTCATACGTCCGTATTACCTCCAATTCTTTTTATCTGGTTTGTTTATATTTATGTATAAATGTATATGATACATGTTGGATTGTTTTTTACGTATAAGAATTTATTACACGCATAATTTACTTGCCTTAAAAAATGTCAACATTACATAACTCCAGATAAATGTCTTTTAAAATAACAACTGTTGTGTCTAAAGTCATTTATTTCTTGAAAAATTTTCATCTTAAAAAGAATTTATGAATGTATGTTAACAGTAGCAAAATAAACATTAACATCATTTTTTTAGGGGGGGGGGGGTGAGGTGTTAAATTTTGGTTCGGTTGTGTGAAAGATATTATAGTTTATTTATAAACTATTATACAAATGTATACCATATCTATAAATTATATATTCTGATTTATAAGTTAAACAATTCATCTGAGTTTCATTTATTTATTGAATTTTTTTAAATTACGAAACTTATAATGTTAACTAAGTTTATCCTCGATTAAAACTATAGCGTTGCTTTTGAGTTTCAACGTTACATTTCCTGATTTTCAGAAATTAATTTTTTAAATTTTTTATCTTAATTACATTAAATTTTCAGCTGTGTTTTAATTTAAAAATATTACATCGGAAGTACTGTGTTCCACTAAAATAGTCATAGTAAAGAACACATATTTTTTTCTTGTAAATTATAGAATTAATAAAAATACACAGAAGTAAATTGCAAAAGGGCGCAAATACGTTGATTTAAAATAACTCCAGATCAAAAATTCTGAAGAAAAGGTATATTAAAGTAATGGCTTTTTCTTCAAATATGCATTTTTCCATTCCAATTTTGCATATTATTACAGAACTTATATGACATAAAACATATGATTGTATGTATATAAAAAATTATAACAGTTGTGTCATAATGAATATTCAAAATCGAACTTATCATTCTCTCCCTCCCTCTCTACATAAATATCCCCCGGGTGAGTTTTATACATTTAAGACACAAATGTAATTATCAAATAAATTCTACGAGCATTAATTTCGAAAATTTATAAGAATCAATTGATATTTGGATATAGACACATTATTTCTCGTTTTATTTTTTACTATAGCTGATAAATAAAAATACACTTAGTTTGATGTCTAAAATTTTAATTAGAATATCTGAAATTTTCATTTATGAAGATTGGATTAATTTCATTAATGTTAAAATTATTTGTATATATTTTTCCTTTTTTTAAGACACAAATTTCTAAATATAAATTTAATGCAAAAGATGTTACTTTAATGATTCAACAGCTTTTTTGATAGTCCTGATAATATTTTATATGGCAAATTCTTTGTAATGATGAAAATTTATGAAAAGAAAACAATTCAACATGTAATGTAATATAGGTAATTTATGTATATATAAACAAATCAGCTAAAATATTTGCAGGTAATATGTGTGTGTGTGTGTGAGATGAAGTTTACATACATTTTTTCTATTTTTTTATAGTATTTTAAGTTTTACTTTTATAACTGTATCTAACACAGTACCTTCAATATAATTGACTTTGTATCTTGAGTCTGAAAAATAAAAAATGAAAAATTGAGTCTGAACTCTGAAAATAAAAAGTGTGGAGATTGCAAGTTTACCAACTATGATTATTCCATCTGATTAGTCTAAAATCTATCATTAATTAATTATTTATTTTTCTTTATCTTAATTTTTAATTGCATGTTCTGAATAATATATAAATGAGGTGAAAATATAAAATTAAAAAACAAGGAAGAATATAGAAAATAAAATAGCAGTTTTTATGCGTATATTTAGAGGAGAGTAGGGAGGAATGGGACACTTTTTACAAAAATAATAAAATCAACTTTACTTGGCACAAATACAAAAACTTTGATTTATAGAATACAAAATGAAACACTTTCTAATGTCCTTGAGCAATATAGAAATATAATTTGAAGAATCAATTTTATAATTAAAGAAATATTGAAAATATCACAATGTGTCCCATACTTCCCCACTAACAGAGAAGTAATATTTGTGCTATGATGGTTGATGAGGAATATCAATAAAAATAAAAAGAATATTGCCCAGTTAAACTGATGGCATTGAGCTCACAGGCTACGCATACTAATTGTACATAACTCCTTGTATTTTCGTTAATTCCGTTCGAAAAAAAAAATAAGAAGGGGAAGCAGCTCTCCCCTTTCTCCTTTTTTATACTTAATCATTGAACTTCCTAAACTATCAAGTACATGCTTTATCATATTAAAAAATCTATATCCAAAATTCAGAGCAAATCGGATAATTCTTAATAAAAACCCATTTAGCATTTATATAATTTAAGAGGAGTTATTCCCCTTTTTTATTTATACTTAACCATTAAACTTCCAAAACTATTCAGAGATTTGAACGAAATCTGACAATTCTGATTGAAAAATCCATTTATGCAAGTTAAGGGGAGGGCATTAGAACACCCGTTCCCCCTGTTTATACTTATTCAATGAACATTTAATAACAGCCACGGACTCGCCTCATCAGAATGATCCTATATCTAAATTTTGAACGAAAACTGTTAATTCTGCATGAAAATCCCGTTTATATCAATTAAGGGGGGGGGGGCATGAGCCCCCGTTCCCCCTGTTTATACTTATTCAATGAACACCTAATAACAGCCATGGACTCACCTCATCCGAATTATCTTTATCTAAATTTTGAACGAAAACTGTTAATTCTGCATGAAAATCCCGTTTATATCAATTAAGGGGGGGGGCATGAGCCCCTCGTTCCCCCTGTTTATACTTATTCAATGAACACATAATAACAGTCACGGACTCGCCTCATCAGAATGATCCTATATCTAAATTTTGAACGAAAACTGTTAATTCTGCATGAAAATCCCGTTTATATCAATTAAGGGGGGGGCATGAGCCCCCCGTTCCCCCTATTTATACTTATTCAATGAACACATAATAACAGTCACGGAATCGCCTCATCAGAATGATCCTATATCTAAATTTTGGACAAAAACTGTTAATTCTGCATGAAAAACCCATTTACATCCATTAAAGGGGCGCATGAGCCCCCATTCCCCCTCTTATACATATCGAATGAACTTCAAAAACTAATCAGGGAAGCGCCTTGTCAGGATATACCTACATACAAAATTTTAAGCGGATCGGATATTTTTATCATAAGTTATCGCGTTACGCACATACATACAGAACGGACGGGCACATAAGCTCTCAGGCTATGATAGCCTGTGAGCTAAAAACTAATGTCTTAAATGACTATATGCTGAATTTTAGATCCGTAGCTGCTATAGTAGCATAGTTTTAAAGGGAGGGGTAAAGTTCTAAAAACCTATTTATAGGGAGTTCTTAAGAGGAGGGGAGTGAGTGTGATAGGCTGATTTGGAGCTTATGATGCTACACTTGTGATAGTGGATGAGAAGTGTGTACATCACTATGATCCCGAGTGCAAACAACACTATTTTATCGCATCCACTGTCACAAATCTAGCCCCATAAGCTAATAATCAGACTTTCAACTACAACCCCTTCCCCCATTTTACTCCTCCATACAAAACTATTATTGCAGCTGCGGTTCTGAAACTAAGCATAAATATATCGATATTCTACATTAACCCGTTGCAGTACAGATATTTCATATACACTAGACACAATAGTTATTGAACCTCCATCGAATATGCGTATTTTGCATATTACGCAAAGAACTGTGTAAATTACAATAACACAATAATATGGGTTTTTTGCTTAATACATATTTATCAGTGTAATCACAGAAGATTACACAGATAAATGAGTAAGAATATAGCACAGATATATGTGTATTCTTGCGCAATTTACACATTAATGTGGGTATTTCATGAGTGATCACCATAACTTTTACACACTTAGTGTTATCATCAAATTACACACTGAAATGTGTATTTTGAAATTTACACATTAGGCGTGTATTTTGGCAATTTACACATAAATTTACACATATAAACAAATCTTTTTTGTATCATCGATTTAGACATTTTTGTGGGTAAATTTACACTTTTATTTTTTAGAGTGTACAACATTATATAATATCAAGTATTTTTGATGTTCGCATGCAAAGTAGTTGCTGCATCAGTAACTTTTACATGAATGTTAACAATACTTACAGAGATTGCGATTTACCGAATTTACATTGTATTTTCAAGATTTCAAGACAACAAATTTGCTCCATACAGTGATTTCTTTTGTACTTCATTTGGTCTTCATGACACGATATTTTTGTATGTACATCATTACTATGGTCACAGAGTTACTTAATGCTAATGTATTTTTAAGATCTTATTACAATGAGGTTTGTTTCGAAAGTTTCCCCAGTATCTCTTGTTAAAATTCGTATATTCATTTGCTAGCGCAGCTGACTTGTTTTAAAATGAGAGTAACTGGGCAATTTTCAAACATAGAAAGAAACCACAGCCCTGGAAACTAAACCTCTCCCTTCTAAACGAACTAAGAAAAAAAAGTTAGCAGCAAAAAATGCTATATATTTCTAATAGGACTTAACTGTACTGTGCACACAACACCAATCCTTCAGTCGTACAATAAACGAATATGGATGAAAGCTAAGTATCATCCAGGATATAAGTAAAATAGCTTAAAATTTTCAGTTATTGTAACTTGTTTTTTGAAAAGGGTAATATTTTAAATTCAAAAATTCACTTTTTCTGTAGTTTCGTTTGCAATAACATAAATTAACAGTGGTATTGTGGCAATGTGTGCAAGAGCAAAGAATTGTTTACCATCCGGAAAGTGTTAACATTTCCTTTATTATTATTATTATTATTATTTTGAGAAGCTTATTTTTGTTTTTATACTGTTGTGATTCATTTATAAGTCTATCGTTTCAAAGTTGTAAAAGCCTTTTTGATAATGGTTTCAGAAAAAAAGAAATCGTCGGGAATTAGGCGAGATATTAACCGCAAAAAGGTGGACGATTTCGACATAAGTAATGACAAGTGCGGCATGCCACCGGCTTTTAAAGGCTAGATAACAACTTTAAATGATATACTTGTGTAATGCAATGCGCAGTATAATTACATTATCAATAAACGCCAAATTATTAAAAGAAAAAAAAACTAATTCAACTAGAATTAATCCATTAATGTCCAAATTATTTTTTAGTTAAAATTCAAATTTTAGATTTCCTATCACTTTTAAGAGAAGAGATTTTTTATGGTTTTTTATCAAGGAAACTGTCTTTTGAAAGAGAGTTTATATTTATATTCATATTTAAGGGTGTGAAAAATGCTTTCTTGGCACAAAGTTGAGTGATCTAAAAATATGCCACTGGATCTTAATTGGTTAATCAGATAAATACAATGACTAGTTTGCATTGAGTGGATCGCACAATATACATCTGGTATTTTTAAGAATTAACTAACACTAAAATACCCACGAGTAGTCATTTTATCTGCTATCATATAAATATATTATAGGTCAAAACAAAAATTCATTATAGAATATATGTTATTGTAACGTTCTGAATATCCTCATTAGCACACTGTCAATAAAGGCAGATGTTAGCACGTGTAAATACCCTGTGACAAGTACGAAACATTTGTGTATAATAAAACTTCAACTTTCCAATTATCTAAGCAATAAATTCCACTTGAACCCTCTCCAACTGACGTTATAAAAATCGTATTTCAGACCAAGAATTTAACGTTAGACAGTTTGAATATAATAAATCTACACTACTTGAGCTGTCTGATTTACCCTCTTAATGATCGGCGATTATCAAAGAAAACTGCTTTATATATATGCAATTTCAAAGAGGTTCAAGAGAGGATTTTTGGTTTTGATTCTGAAGTGAGTCGACCTAGCTCGCCAGCCGGGGCGCATTTTTGCCCCGTAAAAAGTGAAGTCCGTCACGGCCATCGTCTGATTGTCATAACTGTGAAAGGGCCAAAAACCCACGCGCAACTGTGAAACAGCTGCGGACAGAGTATATAATGTACTCTTATTTAAATCTTACTTCTACATATTTTTTCCAATTCTAATTTTCTTCTGTTTTGCTGTGCTGTGTGTTGCTGTAAATAAAGCTTTGCCAAAAGTCATCCTGGATTTATTTCAATACGTCACAGCAAGTTGAATTGGTGTCAGCAGTTGGATAAAATTTTAATCAGAAGAAATATTGATTGGATATTCGAAGGAATTTCTTTAGCGGAAGAAGATAAATGGAATTTCCATCTTTCCGAAAACGGATGGCCCGCTGATTCTACTGTTGAAAGAAGTTGTGAAGAATCTTCTCCGGGGCTTGATAGATACGGACGACTGGAATTTCCTGGGATACGTCGTTCCTCGGAGGCGGAGGTGAAATGGTTTTCTGACCCTCGACCCTTGTCAGCTGATAAAAAAGAAGAAGAAGAGCGATTTTGTTGTGACCTACTTTCGGGGAAGAAAATAGTGAAATAGTGTTTGTTTTTAGTGCCGTGTTTGGTGATTGCGCGCAATTCTGTGTGAGTGCTTACAGATTGTGATTTTCCGGTTTCTTTTTGGATTAAAAATTTGGAGAGGTATAAAAGCTTCAATGGGGTAAGTCATTCCATTTCAAAAAGTTCTTGAGTAAATAATTTATATATATATATATAAAGTAAAAAAATATTTATCGAAGAATTTTTTTGTTGTAAATGTTAAACTCAAAAATTGTACAAGTACACATAAGGGAAGCATTTTTTTTATATGTGTATGTGTATAAGAGATCATGTTTTTTTTCTCCTCATGTATGTAAAATTTAAAATTTGTTTTTAGTTATTTTAATAGTTAAAATTTGTCTATATGTAAAAGAAAAATTTCTATAGATATAAATATTCAAAAAAATATAGAAAGATATAAAAAAAAAATTTTTTTGATATCCTTTGGAAGTTTTGATAAAAGAATCAGCATTAAATGTGTACATTTTGATTTTTATATGTAAATTTCTGTTAAAAATTATAAGTAGAATAAGGTAAAAATTTTATTAAAATGGCGTACTTAGGCAAAGGTAAGAAAGTTGATGTAATTAAATTAATCGATGAACTGGAAATACCTAGACTGGGCACCGAAACTAGGACTCAATTAAAGAATTTAATTGTGAATTCAGATGATTACGATGAAGATTTTGTATCCGAGATATATGATAATATTTTAAGAGAAAGTCAGGAAGCGGCTGAGAGAGAGGAACATGAAATAGCTAGACAAAGAAATTTAGAGCGCGAAGAAAAGAAAAGAAAATGCTGAACGTGAGTGTAAAAAAATGGAACAAGAACGAGAGTTGAGACAGAAAGAGTAGAATTAAATTTTGAATTAGAAAAATTAAAATTAGAGAAAGGAATCCCCGCATCGGGATCAAATTCAAATGACATTAATTCGCGTTTTTCAGAATTAAATTTGAAAAAACTAATACCCGAATTCGACCCCGAAAAAACAGATATCAGTTTGTATTTGGTTTTGTTTGAACGACAAGTTAAAAGAGCTAAAATTAATAAAGAAAACTGGGTGTCCCACTTAATTAGTTTATTGCCAATTGATATTGTAACGATTATAGCAAGAGAAGCCGAAGATTTAGCGAAGAATTATGATCACATTAAATCAGTTCTTTTAAAACGTTATAAATTAAATGCAGAATCATTTAAAGTTAAGTTCTTATAGCACGTCAAACGTCCGAGCGATACATGGAAGGATTTCGGTTTCGAGTTACGAAATTATTTGCAGGAATGGCTTGCAGGTTTGGAAATAAATTCGTTTGAGCAACTCACAGATCTTTTAATCGCAGACCAAATCAAAAAACGCGCTAAGCCAGAGATGAGAGAACACTTCTTAGATAAGTGGCCGTTAATTAAAAGTGAGGCCGAAATTACCGAACTACTTGATGGTTTTGATAGCATTCGAGCGTCGACGCCGAAGAATAGAGATAATAAGCATCAAAAAGCTCGTATGCAAATTGATTATAAATTTAGAGGAAGTAAACCCCGATATACTCCCTCCTTTGGCGTTACTAACACACAAGCGGATATAAATAGAGACAAGGCATTCGAAAGGAGAGTTAAATTAAAATGTTTTATTTGCAATTCGGAAAACCATCTAAAACGTTCGTGCCCAAAATTGCAGAAAAAACCACCTTCAGGGTCAGTAAACAACCTCCAGGAAAAAAAAGGAGAAGATTTGTTAGAAACATATACTTTTCAGGGAATTGTAAATGGACATAAAATAGAAATTTTAAGAGATTCCGGAGACACGTTGGATTTAGTTTGTCGGAAATACATAAATCCAAATGATCTTTGCGGTGAGCAAATATGGATTAAGCAACCCTTAAGCTTGGATTTAGTTTGTCTACCGTTAGCAGTTGTAGAAATATCGGGAGATTTTGGTAAATTACGGACAAAGGCGGCCGTGTGTGGAAACCACTTGAACCAAAATCGATATTTGCTAGGGAATAAAACAGCAGAATTGATTAAGAAAAAAACGGGGTATGAGTTTTTTTCGGTGGGTCAGGTGAATGCCGTACAAACGAGAGCGCGTGCAAAGCGCATGGAGAAAGTTGCCGAAAGGGATCGGCAGGAAAAACTTGAAACGGAAGTTTCAGAAGGGTTGAATCGAGAATCGAAGGATGAAGCAGGGATTTTAGTTCCGACGGTAGAAGAAGAACCGATAGAAATTCCCGCTTTAGAGGCCGGAGCGCCAGAGTTAGGATTATTGACGATAGATAAACAAGGTTTTATCGATGCACAACGAAAGTACGCGGAAGTAAAGGAATTGCGGAGCCGTTTGGATAAACCAAACGGGGAAAATGCAAATCGTGTATATTCGATTAAAGATGATTTGCTAGTGAAAAATCGCGAGGATCGATTTGGAAATGTGACGAGATTACTGGTAATTCCAAAGCCGTTAAGGGAAGCGGTAAAATCGTTGTGTCACGAAAGGACGTCGGCGCTTTTGGGTTGTACTAAATCCAAGGATAAGTTAAATAGATATTTTTTCTGGCCAAATTGCAATAAGGAGATGGAAGATTTTGTACGTTCTTGCGATTTCTGTCAGAAAGCAGGGCGGCCAAATGAAAAAAAGAAAGCCCCCTTAAAATTAGTACCAGTGATTCAGGAGGTGTTTTCCAAGTTAAACATTGACGCTTGCGGTCCGTTACCTCTGACCACAAATGAGAACCGTTACATTTTAACAGCGATGTGTATGGCATCGAAATATCCTGAGGCAATACCCTTAACAGATTTAAGTTCCGTGAAAGTAACTGAGGCATTATTAGACATTTTTTGTCGCACAGATTTTCCTTCTGAGTTACAGTGTGATCAGGGAAAATCGTTTACCTCAGCATTAACTACAGAATTTCTAGAGAAATTCGGCATAAAGGTAAACCATAGTTCTGTTCACCACCCACAAAGTAATCCTGTCGAACGATTTCATAGAACTATGAAACGGCTTATGAGGGCGTTATGTTTAGAGTCCGGAGCGGACTGGGATAAGCATTTGCCAGCGATACTGTTAGCACTCAGAACTGTAACACATGAGAGTACGGGATACACTCCATCAGAATTAGTGTACGGAAAAAATTTACGCACACCAGAAACATTAATTGCGGAAAAATGGCTGGAGCCATCTTTAGAAAACGATTTAGTTACGGAACATGTGTTCAATTTAATTAACAGATTAAAGCGATGTCGTGAGATAGCAGTTACGCGAATGGAAGATTTACAAGTCAAACGAAAGAATTGGTACGACAAAAATGCTATCAAACGAGAATTTAAAGAGGGTGACTTAGTTTTAGTCTTGGCGACATCAAGACCAAATAAATTATCAGTTCAATGGATTGATCCTGGGACAGTAAAAAGTAAAATTTCGGAAACGAACTATGTTGTCGAAATACCGGGAGAAAAGAAAAGACCCAAATATATCACGTAAATATGTTAAAACCATATTATACGCGACCGGAGCATGTGAATCTACTAGACTTCGAGATTTATCCTAAATCATTGGAAGACCAAGACTTAGAGATTCCGTATCTAGAGAATGGTCCTATGGTATATGATTTTGAGGAAGTAATTCGTAGCAGTGATTTAGAAAATCTATTGAGCAAAAGTCAGCTAAATCAATTGCATGAAGTGTTAAATAGATTTTCAAAGTGCTTTTCTAACAACCCTGGTCTTACAGACTTAGTTGAGCACGATATCATTCTTGATAGCGATACTCCGATTAGGTCAAAACCGTATAGATTTTCTCAAATACAGACTGATATTTTAAAAGATGAAATCCAGAAAATGTTAAAGTTAGGTATTATAGAGGTAGGAGAGTCAGACTACACTTCTCCGATGATATTGGTAGAAACTCCCGGAAAAGATCCCCGGCCATGCGTTGATTATCGTTGCTTAAATAGGATCATTAGAACCGAATATTTTCCTCTTCCGAATATCGAAGAAAGAGTTGAGAAAGTATCATCTGCTAAATTTATAACGGTCTTAGATCTAGCTAAGGGGTACTGGCAAATCCCTTTAAGTCCAAGAGCCCAACGGTACGCTGCTTTCTGTACAACCTTTGGTACTTTTAAATGTATAAGAATGAGTTTCGGTTTAAAAAATGCTCCCTATTTCTTTAGCAAACTCATGTCCGAGTTACTGAGAGAATTCGAGGAATTTGCTGTTCCATACTTAGACGATGTTGCTATATTTTCAAATACTTGGGTAGATCATTTACAACATATAAGTTTGGTTTTGGAGAGAATTGAAAAGGCAAATTTGAAAATAAAACTTTCAAAGTGCAAGTTTGCGCAAAACCATGTCAAGTATTTGGGGCATATTGTAGGAACCGGTACAAGATCACCCGCGGAAGCAAAAGTAGAAAGTGTTAAAAACTTTCCGACCCCTAAAACGAAAACGCAGATACGCGCTTTCTTAGGTTTAGCCGCATATTATAGCAGGTACATCCAAAACTATTCGGTAATAGCTGCGCCTTTAACGGACGCGCTAAAAGGGAAAACAAAAAAGGGCGAAATCACTTGGACAGCTGAATGCGAAGAAGCATTCCGCAGGTTAAAAAAGAGTTTATCAGATACGCCGGTTTTGCATGCACCGAACTTTAAAAAAGAATTTTTAGTTCAATCGGACGCTTCCAACCGAGGCATGGGGTATTAAGTCAAGAGGATGATTGAACAGGTGAAGAACATCTAGTTCTTTATTTAAGCAAAAAGTTCTCAGAAGCGGAAAAACGGTACAGTACTACCGAACGCGAATGTCTGAGTATAATCTTTGCAATAAAGAAATTGCATTACTATTTGGACGGTAGGAAGTTCAAAGTATTTACAGATCACAATCTCTTACGCTGGTTGAGATCAAATGCTAGTTCTAATCCTAGGCTTATGAGATGGGCTTTAGCCTTACAACCCTACGAGTTTGAAATAATTCATAGAGCAGGCAAAAACAACAAAAATGCGGATGATTTGAGAAGAGCAGAAATGCTAGAGAAAAAAGAGTAAAAATCTTTTTATATTGAAAATTTTTATATTGATATTCTATTATTTTGTACAGTATTGTTTAAGAAATTATGCAACTATAATATGTGTTTGTGTTTTTATATTTGAAGTAGCAAAGTTAGAAATGTTTGCAATTGCATAAAATATTTCCATAAGAAAGTTCTGGTTGTTTATATTGAAATATAATTGTAAAACATGTGTATATTGTACTTAATTGTGAACTTTCCTTATGAGTACTTGTGTTCATTATGTTTAAGGTTTTTTTTTTTCTCAAAATTTAAAGTTAAATTTTAAATTGGGTTAAGGCTGTTTGCCAGCAAATGCAGATTAACTCAAGATCTTTTTGTTTGTTGACTAACCCTTTATATATGAATTTTTCCCTTAAGAAAAATTCTTGCTAAGAGGGGAGGACTGTAACGTTCTGAATATCCTCATTAGCACACTGTCAATAAAGGCAGATGTTAGCACGTGTAAATACCCTCTGACAAGTACGAAACATTTGTGTATAATAAAACTTCAACTTTCCAATTATCTAAGCAATAAATTTCACTTGAAACCTCTCCAACTGACGTTATAAAAATCGTATTTCAGACCAAGAATTTAACGTTAGACAGTTTGAATATAATAAATCTACACTACTTGAGCTGTCTGATTTACCCTCTTAATGATCGGCGATTATCAAAGAAAACTGCTTTATATATATGCAATTTCAAAGAGGTTCAAGAGAGGATTTTTGGTTTTGACTCTGAAGTGAGTCGACCTAGCTCGCCAGCCGGGGCGCATTTTTGCCCCGTAAAAAGTGAAGTCCGTCACGGCCATCGTCTGATTGTCATAACTGTGAAAGGGCACAAAACCCACGCGCAACTGTGAACCAGCTGCGGACAGAGTATATAATGTACTCTTATTTAAATCTTACTTCTACATATTTTTTCCAATTCTAATTTTCTTCTGTTTTGCTGTGCTGTGTGTTGCTGTAAATAAAGCTTTGCCAAAAGTCATCCTGGATTTATTTCAATACGTCACATTATAATATTTTTTTCAATAATACAATACAGTTAATAATTTTTATATTTACTGTACGATACCCCCTGAACGCGATTAATACTCACAATTGATCTTTTTTTTATATCATACGAGTGTATGAATCATTACTCTTCTGGTATGTGTATGATTATTTAAAAAAATAATTAATGTTTTGTTCACGTTTTTTTTAGTTGAGTATTTAAATATCATTCACTATTTCAATAAATAATAATATCAATTTATAATATTTAACAACAATGAATCAATATAAAAGTACAGATCCCTTTTCATTATTTATTTTCTTTTCCAAAATATTCAAAAACTAATTTCCAATTTTCAGTTTTCAAGATATTAATATATTTTAAATTTCTATACTGAGTATTTTTAAAATATCTTAAGTTTTCTAACTATAAAAATTAATTTAGGAAAAACAGTACAATATCGATAAAAATAAATAATGTATTGCATGATGTATGTCATACATGAAAATACAGCATAACTATTTATTTGCGCTCCTCAGATTAAAGATAACGGAATGCTATCTTTTTTCTGTGCTGAACGGAAATCAGAAAAAGATAAAAGAGTCAATTCATATCGTAAGAAGAATAGACCGGAAATTATCCAATAAACATAGTCAGAACATTTTTCAATTTAACCTTATTGAGGACGGAAAAATTCATTACTTAGAATGTCATATTAAATTTTCTGCGTTACTTTCTTGTAAAAGTCTCATAATAAAATATATACTAAAAACACCTTATTTCTATTTTATTTTATAAGCTTCATATTTTTTTTTTGTTTATGCATGTAAAATTAATTTTTTAAAAAAAGGATTCGTGGTGTTGATATTGTTTATGATGGCCATTTATTCACACAAAGAACATTGGCCCAATGAGCGGTGACTTCTGTGGGGTTCTTTCTAAGGGTATTTAACCCCTATTTTCGAAAAAAAATCCAAAGCTCGAAGACATCTATGGAAATCTCCGAACGATTGGACTAACGGGCGCGATTGATTTCAAACCCAGCACCTCCCATCTACCAACATTGAGAGCAGAACCTCTCTGCCTCGGCCAGTGCGAAGGATTTTCGAAAAGTAAAGATACAATGCCGCTTACTCATTCTAAAACTTTGATAGCAAAACTTTCAAAACAAATTGATAAAATGTCTATTATAAATTATTTTCTGTCAATATACCTAATTTTTCCGCATACATCCCTTCATTATCACAAGCATTTATTATTAAAGCTCGCTTTTGTCTCTCACAATCATAGAAGTTTATTGCCTGTTGTCGAAAGTCCATTTCAACTTAGATTTTCATTTCATAGTTGTCGTAGAAATTTTGTCATGCAAGATGTTTATTCCGATATTGGAACAAATGGTAATCGCTAAGTGGAAGGTCCGTATTCTGTATATCTCTAGAATGAATTAAGGATATAACTATCACTTAAAAAAACATTATTAAAAAATCTCTCAAATTTGAAAATTTAAAACCCCCCTAGAAAATACAACTTTTTTTTTCATTAAAAATACTAAAAATATTAAACGATCTAAAATACATTAATTCATTCTGTAGATAATGACTATGAAATGTTCTGATGAAAATGAATATGTTTTATGCATGCAAAAAAATTTAAGCCATTCCTTTATATATATTTTTTAATCTTGGTGTTAGTCGTCAAAAATCAAGTTTTGAGAAAACGCGGCTTAAAGTTGAAATTATATGGGTGCGGCTCTGAAAGTGTTGATACATAAATGCTTATAACTCCGCTAAAAATGCAAATATTTTTATGCGTTTTTTTTGCATTGAATTTAGAATTAATTGAATAATCAAACTAGATCATAAAAATAAATCGATTTTTTGAAAAGTTTTCAACCCCTGAGCCCTTTTATCAACCTTTGAATCTTTTACGGGCAAGATGCTAAATTTTCGCACAAAGATCTTAAGTCCAGAAAGAAAAAAAAATCAATGTTTTTTCTATTTTCAAATTGGGAAATGCATAGGAAATGTAATGGAATACGAGCCTTAATAAATGCTTGGGAAAATGAAGGCATGTATGCTGAAAAATAAGGCAGATTAACTGTAAATAATTTGTACTAGACATTTTATCAATTTTGTTTTGAAAGTTTTGACTTTCAATTTTTTTGAATGAGTAAGCGGCATTATATCTTACTTTCCGAAAACCTCCCACAGTGGCCGAGATGTTCTGCTCCGAAATTTCGAAGGTGGGAGGTGCTGGGTTTGAACCCAATCGGGCCCGTCAGCCTAGTTTTTTGGAGTTTTATATGTGTTTCTAAGAACCTTGAATTTTCTTAAGTTAGGTTCCCTTAGAAACACCCTGACAGGGGTTACCCTCTTCCTGAACTACATCCCTCGTGATGATAATTGGTCATTATTAACATGAACACTACCAAACTGCACAACGGATTATTTCTATATAACTCACTTTCACCCGTATAAGCAGAAAAATATGAACCTTATAAAGTCAAAATAAGATGGTTTTCGTATATGTTTCTTTAATGAGAATTTTATTAGAGAGTAACGCATAGAATTTAATATGACATTCTAAATAATTAATTTTATTATTAATATTAATATTATTATTATTAATTAAGACAGGAATCAGAAACTAAAATCCACATTTTTTACCGCTTCTGCTCTTTTCAAAGTCATTTGTTTCATCAAGACTAAAATCTTTAAACATGTCGTTGTGTTTTATACTTTCCGTCGAAGTTGAAAAGTTTTTATGAATTTGTTTGTCTGTCTGTTCATGTCTTAACTAGTTTAAATATAATCCGACTGTCATTAAATGGATATATGTTTTTGGGGTTTACTATGACATGTTCGGTATTGAAGTACGTAACATTTTCGATTCATTTACCGGACCGCTCAAAATGTTTCCGGTACCTTACAGTCTGTGGGGAAAAATAGTTTACCGTGTATTTTGATGATATTTACAGTATTTTAAACATATTGAAATTCATATACATCAGTGAGGTATAGTATAAGGTTCTTAGGATAGAATATGGTGTGCATACAACTTATCGTTTATTTACAGGAACACACAAAATAATTTAGTATATAGATTATGGAAGAAAATGACCAATGAACTGCTTAAGCCGACAAACAGTAAATGCCGAATATCTGAATCTCTAGAAGAATGAGGAAGGGGGGGATTGAGAAATTGATATCGGAGAAATTTAAAAGGAAAATTACACAAATTAAAGACACTAAAAAGGAAGAAGGATCGGGTTTGTGGCGACGAAACTACCCAAACATCCTTCTGGATTCGAGCTTATTTTTAGTCTCGGAGGTGGTTGGAGGAGAGCTGGTAGGTCAACGAGTCCATAGTATTTTATAGATCTTATACAGGGTCGCACAAAATTTCTCAACAACATCTTGGTTAAAATTCCTAGCTAAAAAATATCCATTGTGTTATGTGTTTAACTGAGCTAAATACAACTTACTATATAGTATACATACATATCTGTCGATCATACATATGGTGCAAAAGCGAATCGAATATTTATCGACTATTCATGATGATAACAGAAGTTGGATTTTCAAATGCATTATGCATTTTTCAAACTGTTCATTTAGTCGCCCGGAGTGGTTACCTCTTGTTTATTTATTCGTCATGTTTCACTTACGTAAACTGTGAAATTTTGTTACAGTATTCTGAAAGTGTGTTAAAAAAATTTCATAAATTATACTGGACGCAACTTTTTATATTCTTGTTTTGTTATAAAGCCATTATCATCGGAAATCGAAATTTTACAGTTTATTGACATTTTCGTCGAATTTTCCTTGTCAATCACTACATTAATGTATTGTTATTATGTTTAAAAAATAATTTGAACTAGTTAATAACGCAAAAATTAAAATTCATATATTCGACCGTTTCCGCTCATTTTCAAGCCAATCGTTACCTTTAAATATTTTTTTGGAAATGTGCATGTAAATTATTATTCTAGTACAGAAAGTATTTTTTATAATGGATGAGTTAAAGCTTTATAGATTAAAGCTGTATGGAGGTAATTAATAAACAGATATTGTAGCTTACGCATCATTAAGTAATTAAATTATTTAAAAAAATCGTTTTTACATCTAAAACTACTTTAGTATTAATGAGCAAAAACAACGAATTGAGTAATACATCTTTTCTTTTAATTAGACGCTTTTTAATGCACTCATAAATGTTTACGTTGTTCTACGTTTGATTTTAGAAGTGATTAGAAATGCATTTGAAATAAAAGATGTTTTTATTATTTAGTTAGGTAAGTGGTTGCTTATTCAAAGACATTAAATTGATTCAAACAAAAAATGGTATGACAGCTGAAAAAAAAAAGATGTCAGAATTTGCATATCAGAAGCGGGAACATTTAGAGAAATTCCAGATAATAGGTACATTAAAGTTCAAAATAGATTCGAAATTTCAACACATTAGAATTTTTTTCATGAATAATTTACATTCTTCTTAATCGATAGATAGGGGAGTTCCTTCTATAGGCTTGGCTTTAAAAAACGATTATTTCTTAGAATGAAACCGCTCTTTGCTTTCATTTTCCTAAATAACTCTAAACTGTTAAAATGTCCCCATAAGAAGAATTGTATGGCAAAAATGCGTCAAATACTTATATATGTGATAACAGTACCATTATATTCAGTTATTTTATATTTATATTATTTAGAGGCACATACAATGATGTTTATATTATTTTGTTAATCCTTTACTTGCAATGAAGTTCTAAAAAGATACCATTTTTTAACTATAAAAATTAAGAGCTCATAAATTAAAATGTCTCTCTCTCTCTATATATATATATTGTGAGGAATTGTCTCAGGCCGTAATTAAAGAAGTTGGTAGCAAGGGACACAAGAATTCCTCGTTAGATTTTCTATTAAATTTTAATTGAACTTCTATACAATATATATATTTTTTTATATTTAAAAGGTTCGTTGTGTATGATTTGTAAAACTCCCAGTTAAACTCCTGTACTATAAAGTCTTTTCGCATGTGACCACGGGTAACCCCACTTTTTTACTCAATCATCACTGGTGGATCCAGGGATTCAGTGGATCCACTCAACTGGGAGGTGTTGTTAGCTCCCAGCTGTGCATTTTTGGGAGTGCATTTTTGGATAATAGTAGCAGATTTAATAATTTGCTTGTCATAATTTTAATTTTACCTCTGCTACTATTATCCAAAAATGCACTACTCCGCTAGACTTAGACTTTTTCGAAGCATTCCATATACATAAAGCAAAAAACTCCTTAGTTAATGATCTTTTAAGTGTACCGTAAATCCCAACTTTCTGGTTAGATTTATTATGTCATAACACCTCATTTCCGGTTTAATCTTATTGGTTGCTGAAGCTTGTGGGTATTTTGGTATTATGTTTGCGATCATTTGGGTCTCTGACTTGCTGTTAGTTGGGGGGGGTTTTCTGTTTTTAACATTTTAACTATTATACACTGAGGAAGCAAGCCCTGGTGTTCGCGAAACGTATACGTATGTTGTGTGTGTTTGTGTATTGTGTGTTAAACGTTGATTTTAATTATTGTAATCTTCCACACAAGGTTTTAGCTATTATCTTAGGTAAGTTTTGCAATGTGAACTGGCATCCAATTCCGGGAGGGTCCACTTCAAACACGGTGATCTTAAGATATCTTATGTTTGTGGTGTGAACAGGCTATAAGAGTTTCTTAGGAAATTGCAATCAAGTTGTTGACTTTAAAATCTATATAAATCTTAAAGAGTTTAGCATGATTTTGCCAATACGACATCATGTTCACTGTAATTTATTTGTGTACGTAAAATGAATAAACTCAGTACTAGTAATTTAAACATCGTGATTGAATATGCATAAACAAAGCATTTATGAAAATTACTTGACTTCGAGTAATCATAATATCTATATCGTATTTCTCTTACGTGACGCTAAAACAAGGCTGAATATGTATTTTGCTTTTTAACAGCGTTTTTTTCAAAAGGTTATATAATTTATCGTATTATAAATTAAAATTCAAAGCGGGAGCTCTTTTTTTAAATATAATACATTCTTTTGGTTAATGTGTAAATAGCAGTTGTCATTACTTTATTTAACGTTCATGTAATGCATTCACCAAAATTTAGCTTTTTTTATTTGAACAGATTATTTTAGACTCACCAAAAAACATTTTAAAGTTTTGTTAGCTTACTAAATAGTAGGGTTTGAAATGTCGTAAAATGTGGCTCCAGCTGGATTGACGTGCTAAGTTTGATATTTTTATTTTATTCTGCAGATTTTGACATGTAGATTCCAAATATCTTAGATGCTATTTTTTTACACATTTTAAAAGTGATTTTCAAGATGGCGTTTAAGATTGCTGCTATTTACTAACTTCTTTAATATTTGTGGCGTATTATTGACCTGTCTGTCAAATTATATGTTTTCGGGATCCAGAAACAAATATATAATGAAATTATGAATAAATTGAGTTTTTCAAGTGTTTTAAGTGATTAGACGCAAATAAAGCAAAAAATATGGAAGCCATCAGATATACTAGCGTTTTTTTTATTCAGTAATACACAACCAAAATTTTTAAATAAAATAACACCAGTTAATTGAAGATATTGAACAGAATTATTAAAAACAGCATTTATATATAAATACAATACTGGGATGTCACGCGTCCTCTTTTGAATCATTACTATGGATGTGATGACATTAATAGTTCTTTATATTCTTGCAGTCACTGCATTCGCAGAGGTCAGTACAAACCAGAAAATTCTTTAAACAAGAACATTTTGCAACTGTACACCTTCTCTTACACTCACATTTCACAAGTCCAATAACTCCTTTGAGCATAGGTAACTCCAGGCAATTGACTGGAGAAAATATTGCTTTTCCATTTATTTCCCAACCATTGCTAATAAGTAGAGGTATTGCAGGTTGAGGAATTTTCTAGCCTTTTCCACTAGAGCAAATTAAATTGGATCATAGAATATGGCTTCAGTGCTCCAAGTGTTGGTGGTAACTTCTTCCCCTTTGAAACTTTGAATTCGGAAAAACTGTTATTTTAAGTTTGAAAGTTTGAAAAATTACTATTTTTTTAATATGTCAAGTTGGTGAATTTTTCAAACAACAACAGATTGGATAATAGATAAACAATAAGTTCCCCAGGTTCTTGAAAAGCTGTTATAATATTGTCATCACACTGAAAATTTGCATACATTTTTATCCTCTAGAAACGCCTAGAAATTTTCCTCCACAGTCTCCACCGGTATATGAATGCAAACCTAGTAAACATATGCTTTTATGAGCACCTACTGCTCGACATCTTTCATTAATATTAATTTTTCTGTGTTTATTGCCTCAACAAGTGATAAACTTGATTTCACTGTCTATTAATTGACTTGAAACCAAGACAATAAGCAGTATGAATATGTCAGTATCTTGCGAAAATACACCGATCTCATTATTATCATGATGGTTTTTGATATTAAATACATGAAGAGATATGTAATGGTGTCTGCTTTTTCATGAGTATAATCACTTAATTCTGAATCGAAAACATTCTCGTGGTCACTGTATGTCTTACTGTCAAAAACGACAAATTTCTTCTCATTAGCAGCAAAAACCTGTAGTATTTTATTCCCAAGATGCTCAGTTAGCTGTGATTTTGAATCATTTTGTGAAAGAATTTTCTTTAATAGCATCAACATTATATTGGTAGAATTTTAATAGTAAATCTAATAGGCTCTGTTACCCCTAATGTTTTCTTACGAGTTTACTCCTTCAGTGAATGCACAAGGTATTGGTCAAACATGATTCTTCCCTCAGTGAATGCTCAAGGTATTGGTCAAATATGATTCTCCCCTTAATGTATCCATTTGTAATTTTCATAATGATCACGGTAAAAGCATTTGCAAAGTCTTCACATGTTTTCACGGCAAGTATCTTTATTAATGATAGCACATTTGCCATTCCATCTATAATACACGTTTTTCAATTGGAGAAGTAATTGAGTATTCTAATGTTTGAAGTATGGGAGAATGATAATAATGCTTTGTTTTTACAATAAATGAACTTTGGGCAGATGGAATATGAATATATTTATAAGTAGAAAATAATGAATTTGGTGTTAACGATAACTCGTAGTTTCTGATTACATCTTTTAGGTTTGTAGATATTTAATGTCTGGATTCCATAACAATAAAAAAATGAGCAAAAAGTTGCCTAGCTTCTCGAATTTTAACCAATTTATCACCAATCTTAAATGCAGTTACAAGTACTAAATGTCTTTAATTTATTTTCATTCATTAGACGCTAATGTGACAATTTAGCGTATTTACTCTGTAGTCTGTTTCTTGTAAATTCATTAGATTCCAATTGGCTTTTTTGATCACGATTCAGAATCATCCTTTGCAGATACAGGAACTTTCATAGATGATGCAAAATCATGCAATATTCATTAATGTGGTGCTATTTTGGAAAGGGTTTCCTCCAAAATGATTCCATAACAATAAGAAAATGAGCAAAAAGTTGCCTATCTTCTCGAATTTTAACCAATTTATCATCCATCTTACATGCAGTTACAAGTACTAAATGTCTTTCATTTATTTTTATTCATTAGAAGCTAAAGTGATAATTTAGCGCATGACTCTGCAGCCTGACTCTTGTAAATTCATTAAATTCCAATTGGCTATTTTGGTCACGATTCAGAATATTATCCTTCGCAGATACTGGAACTTTCATAAATGATGCAAAATAATGCAACATTCATTAATGTGGTGTTACTTTGGAAAGAGTTTCCTTCAAAATGATTCCAAATACTCTCCTTGACGATGGCTGCATTATGAAAAATTCTTAGTGATATGGAAGGTCTAAAGTTGATGGTGTTTCCTGGCCTGCTTAGAGACTTCATTTCGACAATATTTTTTAAAGAAATTAGAAACAATACTTAATATATCTGGTGAAGACAAGAAATACTTTTTGGGGGCGATTTTATTCTGAGTTAAACCAATAACTCCATCAGTGTTCTTCAGTTCTTTGATATATTCTGTTCCAAATTTTGATCTGAAAATAATTTCGTAAACGACACATTAGATTTGGATACTGCAAAACAACCAGATTCAAGACCATTCCATACTTTTGGATATGTTTTTTTAAAGTCCTTCATCTATGCTATGTATACTGTAATATGTCTAGCATAAGAAAAAAGTCCTGAGCAAAATGATATTTGATATTTTTCCTCTAATGGCGCGAGATGCAATGCCCAATTACCTTGACGAGTGGCATGGATGAAATGTAGCGAAGACTCAATACTGTAGTAGAAACTTTGCCATGCCACCACTGCTTTGCGAAATATGTGGAAGACAATCTTTCCCAACTACTGCTTTGATCTTTTCAAACAAAATTGTAGCTTCAATTTCACAATTGGTCAATTTTTCATATAGTTAATTGCATTTTTCTTGCAGATGTATAATCTCTATAGAATGCGGTAAGTGTTTCACGTAAAAGTGTGTGCTCGTAACATGTCAAAACGATTATCATGTGAAACTCTAAGCCTCTAGTGTATTTGTTACCTCTAAAAATCTAAAGAATTGTTGCAGGAAAGTACAAAAAAAATTTCCGTACATACGAAATCAAGGCCATCCCCATCAATGTATTTTCCCAGTGCATGGGGATATCGAACACAAACATGAAACTCTGCCAGTCGGAGCAGCTATTTTTGATTGCCGGTAGATAATTTAATTTACAACGTAGACAGAGTGGAGGTAACTTTGAGTCACCGAATTTTGATTCTTTTGCAGCGTGTTCTTTCAGTTTTTCGAGATTGTCTATCTCAAGTCTTTGACATAATTATCCAGCTTTCAAGCGCACTCAATTCATAATATATTCACAACACAGTCACTGTTCTCTTATTCGTAAGTATCTTCCAGGGAACATATTTTTTTCACATTTGCAGCAATAGAGAAAACAAGCAATATTAGTATATATAAATAAATAGAGTAATTAGTATATATAAATAAATAATTTCATATATAAATATACATATAATTAGTATTTTTAAATAAAGTAGTAAGTAAGTAGTAGTAAATA
This sequence comes from Maratus speculifer, assembly GCA_964019185.1. Lineage (NCBI taxonomy): Eukaryota > Metazoa > Arthropoda > Arachnida > Araneae > Salticidae > Maratus > Maratus speculifer. Next base: position 305,543,900 of record OZ025292.1, on the reverse strand, counting down.
GATTAATTAGTATATGTAAATAACTAATTTTATATATGTTACAGGCCAAACCCGATTTTAGGCCAAACTAGATTGGCCTAGGCCAAACCGGGCTATCCTAACTCCCATCGGATAAACTAGTTTTTCCTAGGCCAAACCGGTCTATCCTAACGCCCATCGGACAAACTAGTTTTTCCTAGGCCAAACCGGTTTATCCTAACGTCCATCGGATAAACTAGTTTTTCCTAGGCCAAACTAGTCTATCCTAAGCCCCATAGGACAAACTAGTTTTTCCTAGGCCAAACTAGTCTATCCTAAGCCCCATAGGACAAACTAGTTTTTCCTAGGCCAAACTAGTTTGGCCTAACTTTTATAGGATAAACTAGTTTGGACTGCTGTTTGTTGGTCTGAACTAGTTTATCCTAGGCCAATTCAATTTGGCGTGATTTTGTTGAATTCAACGACCGCCTTAACGCCAACATTCTTGTTTGTCCTAGGCTGATCTAGTTCATCCTAGGCCAATGTAGTTTTACGTGTTTTTAGGCCACAGGCGTGAAAGCCAGAGAAATAATGGGCTCACAGGTTCTGTATATGCATGTACACATGTATGTACGTATGTTCATACGTATGTGCGTAAGTATGTACGTAACGGGATAACTTTTGATAGAGATATCAGACTTACTTCAAATTTTGGATGTAGGTTCATTCTGATAAGGTACTTTTCTGATTAATTTTGGGAATTCATCGGATAAGAATAAAAGGGGGCGAACGGGAGGCTAATCTCCCACCATTAATTTAGAATAATTTGAATGTATTTCTCGGTCATTCCTTAAGGCTTTTCTCAAATCCTAAAGAGCTACATCATGACACATTTAGGAACTACTTCCTTTTCGGAAATGCATAAGGTTAACAGATTCAGATAATATGAATTTGAATGGCGTAAACCATTTTTTCTTAAAAGCGATGTATCTTTGAGAAAATACTAAAGATGAATCGAATTTCCGGTTACAAATTCACAAAAAAGAAAAAAAATTGACGCCGTAACAAAAATAGCTTATATGTCGACAGGTAATTAATTTCTCAAAAATGGAAAACGCTGTTCGATTCCAATAATAATAATAATAATAATAATAATAATAATAATAATAATAATAATAATAATAATAATAATAATAATAATAACAATAAATGCAAGTCTGATCTCTGTTGGCACCAGAGTGCGGAAAAAAATAAGCAAACACCATGTCCAATGCATTATGTCTCTACGGTGGTCATGTTAAATTTCTGTATTGATGTTATAAGCAATAACTCTTAACACATATTTATATTTATTCTAGTGATAGATATGTTTTTTACCGGCCAAACCCGATTTCAAGCCAAATTAGATTAGCCTATGCCAAACTATTTTATCCTAACGCCAACTGGATAAACTAGTTTGTCCTATGCCAAACTAGTTTATCTAAAGGCCCATAGGATAAACTAGTTTTTTCTAGGTAAGAAGGTAATCCTTCATTTTTCCTTTCATACTTAACCATTAAAACTTCAAAACTATTTAGGGAATCCCCTTATGAGAAAGAACCTATATACAAGTTTGAAGCAAATCCGTAAATTCTGCGTCAAAAATCATTTATCTAAATTATGGTGGGGGGGGTAACCTACATTGCCCTTTTTTTACACTTAAAAATAAACATGCACAACTAATCATGGAAGCGCCTTGTCAGAATGATTCTAAATCTAAAATTTTAAATCAAAACTGATAATTCTGCATGAAAAATCCATTTCTTTAAATTAACGGTGGGGGATTAGCCTCCCGTTCGCTCCCCTTTATTCTTATCCAATGAATTCCCAAAATTAATCAGAAAAGTACCTTATATCAATAAACGTACATCCAAAATTTGAAGCAAATCGGATATTTCTATCACGAGTTATCGCATTACGTACATACGCATTACGTAAATTCGTACATACATACGTACATACATACATACAGAACATGCCAGTTCCATTATTTCTCAGACTTTGACTCCTATGAGCTAAAACACGTAAAATTACATTGGCCTAGTATAAACTAGATCAGCCTAGAACAAACTAGAATGTTGGCGCTGTGGCGGTCATTGAATTCAATAAAATCAAGCCAAATTGAATTGGCCTAGGATAAACTAGATCGGCCTAGGAGAAACTAGTTCAGACCACTAAACAGCAGGCTAAACTAATTTATCCTATAAGAATTAGGCCAAACTAGTTTGGCCTAGGAAAAACTAGATTGTCCTACGGGCCTTAGGATAGACCGGTTTGGCCTAGGAAAAACTAGTTTATCCGATGGGCGTTAGGATAAACCGGTTTGGCCTAGGAAAAACTAGTCTATCCGATGGGCGATAGGATAAACTAGTTTGGCCTAGGCCAATCTAGTTTGGCCTAAAATCGGGTTTGGCCTGCAACATATATAAATATATATAAAATTAGTATTTATAAATAAATAATAAATAACGTAGTTTACGCTTATTTTGATTGTAGATTTGTTCTTTTTTTACTCCCAAAACGTATAATTTTATATACTGGTCAATAATATCACACAAATATTAAAGGAGTAAGTAAATAAGAGCCATCTTGGATGCCATCTTGAAAATCAACTCAAAAATGTGCAGAAAAAAATGGCACCTAAGATATTTGAAATCTACTTGTTAAAAGCTACAAAATAAACTAAAAATATTAAACTTAGCATAAAAATCTACTGGAAAACATTTCGGACCCTACTAAAAGGTTTGAGAGACATTTCATGTCGCGTTGGACCAGCTTAAGATGATGATCGTCGATTTATGTAATACTATCTTGCTATTACTAAGTGTTTCATAAATATTTCGAAAATAATTTAAGACGGACCGTACAATATTATAGTTGCAGGGAGTTTTAAATTAATTGTTTTTAAAAGGTAGCATTTTCAATTAATTATTATACATATCAAAAAATTGTAAATCCCAGTACGTCCAGTCCCAATTAAATGCATTTTTAATGTGTTTTCAACGAAGTTTTAAATTACTTTTTTTACATAAAAAATTGTAAACTTCATATATTTAAATAATTTATGATATCACTTCCAGCTTCTAGCTAGAGCTGCTGCAAAAACTGGCGAGCAATTGAAATCTGCTGGGACCGCAAAGTTGTCCCAGTGTGAATTGTGACGTAATTTACACTGGTTGTCGAGAATTAGCAAGAAGTTTCCGGCACCCCATTGAAACTCTTTCTAATGTTATTTTTTTTCTTGTGATATTAACCCATTAACTGCCAGATTTTTTTTTAAAATCTTTTTTCATATAAAGTAACTTTTTTGCATGTAAACAAACACAAACAAGTAAATTTTACAATATTATAGAAAAATTCATGAAATTTATTAAATTGAAAATCAATCCCCATTTGGGGATCACGGTAGATCGCATGTGAAAGAAATGCGTAATTTTTTTATGAGTGCCATTGTATTACACATTCAACATGCAACCCTACATCACATTTTACACATTGTTTTCTAACATTTTTTTTACAAACAGCACACTTTCTTTGTTTACCTTCTAAAGTTCTTTCTAAATAATGTCCTTTAGAATTTTTTCTTACCTCATCTGGTACTCTTCTCTGGGAACTTATACTATATGATGGTCTTCCACTATTTTTTGGATCCGATAGAGAATGTAAACTCAAGTAAAATCTTGCAACTTCTCTCCTGAAGTTTAGTAGTGGCATTTTTTTGTTAGCAATGTTGTATATTGTATGAGCATTAACTAGAGTCATATCCACAGCATTGGTAAAAATTGGAAAGTACCACTTCTTGCCTCTAATTTTCGTCCTATATTTTTGAATATTCCAGTCAACTTTGTCGACACCACCCATGTTCTTATTGTAATTTGCAATAGCATTAGGTTGCGGAATCAGCACTTGTTTTTTCTCAGTTCTAGACCATCTTTGCACACGTCCCAAAGGTAAAACTTCCTGATGATTTGATAACATTTTCACAATGCTATTATCTTTCCATACAAGGCAAAATATTTCATTTATTTCATCATATCTGTAATCAAAAGCCCCAAGAAATTCTTTCTTCATTTCCTTATCTGTTTTTATAGGGCATTTATTCATCCTATTACATCTGACCGTTCCTGTTGCAGGTATATTCCTCTCTTTTAAATTTTTCATCAAATCAAAACTAGTGAAAAAATTATCAAAATAAAAGCTGTGTTCTTCCGGTTTGTGTATGGTGGCAATTTTATTCAATATAACCGACATCCCTAATCCATGCGTATCTTTTTCTAAATTATTCGTTTGCTGCCCTTCATATATTTCAGCATTATAGCAATATCCTGTCACACCGCAACACATTGCCCATTGTTTGAAGCCGAAGCGAATGGGCTTGCCTCTAATAAATTGCTTCAGATAATGATGACCATAATAACGCACCATTTGTTCATCAATACACAAATTATATGAGAATACTCCAAATTGCATAAATCTTTTATTTAGTTCATCAAGAATTGGTCGTATTTTGAACAGTCTGTCCTTGTTTCCATTTATGTTTGGAATACTTGCATTGTTACAGAAGTGTAGGTTTCTTTTTATATCTATATAACGATTTTTTGTCATGCATTTTCTCACAATTTCAAGATTTATATCTTCATCTTCAGACCAGTACATCTGTTCTTGGGGTAAAGAGTGATATCCAGTTAAGAGTAAAAATCCCAAAAATTTTTTTATACAGTCTGCTGAAAGTGTAAACTGGTGACGATTATTTTGAGCAGCATAAGATACACTCTGTTGTACGATATAGTTTACTAATTCATCTGTAAAGAACATCTCAAAAACTTCTACTGGCGTTTTATCTTTAATTGCATTTATCATATTCATTTCACGTTGCTTGCATTCTTCTTCTCCATGGGTAGAAATGTTATATGATGCACTTTTTCTGTTCCACTTTGATATGGGTTTTTCTTTTTTAGGTTTCTTTTTTTTCGGAACTATAAATTCTTCATTACACTTACCACCATGTATTTCTAAAGAACCTGGAACATCATTTGGAATGGTATCTTCTAGTATATTATCATCTATATCTTCCAAATCAGAAACTTCATCCGCTTTGTCTGGGGGCAGTTCAACTATATCTATTGTACCATCAGGTTCTTCCTCATCTATATCAATATCATTGTCCCAATATTCTTCAAGTTCTCTGAGTGTTTTAAATTTTTTTTCGACTCATAATTATCCACTTAAAAAATTCAAAATCATTCACAAAAATACTAGCAGAACAATAATTTCGTTAAAAATCAAAATCCAACCAAGTTAGTTTTCACTAGTTCAAAGCTGATAACATTATCTCTAAGTGAAGCAACTTCTCGAGTCAAAGTTCATAGCTATCTGCTCTAAAAAAGTCTAAACTTTTGCTGCCCAAAGAAAAGTAAAGAAAAGAAAAAAAAGGATTGAAGATGTCATTAGAATAGTAAAAAGAATTTGTTTATCAAAGCACCTGCTCCTAACACCTGGTATTTCTTCCCAACCTTCCCTCCCCCCCCCACGTGACCCATTGTATATATTTTCTTCTGTTATCAGAGGGTACATTCCACACTTACTGATAATGAACCTTTAAAAAAAATTCCAGGAAAGTATTGCATTAGTGGAAAAACATATCCTGCTTGCAGTGTGAATAGTAAGTCCTTTTACATTGCAACAACCGTGAGCCCCAAATGGGGATCAGTGTATTTTGGATATAAAAAATCAAAAAAGAAAAAAAAATTACTCCGTTTTGATATTATGCTATTTAGGACACATGTACAAATAAATCCTATGGTAAAAAATATTTCATTTCAAATTTGCATATTAGATATTCATAAGGTAAATCCATAAAAATGAAAAAGAGTTACTTTCGAGCAAACTTTGAAAGAAAAAGTTAAATATACTAATAAATATTTTAATCACACCTAACATTTTGACCATACATTAAGAAACAACTATTCTGTAAACATATACCATGAAAAATAAACAAAAACTTTGAAATTAGGGGAGAGCAAGATCAAAATATTAATGATCCCCAAATGGGGATCACGGCAGGGAATGGGTTAACTTTTTATTTTCTTCTATCTTTACAAGATAAAGTATTCGATTCGGGAAAATTTTCGAATTCCAGTCGTTGAGAGTTTTAAACGTTTTAAGGATTAGAGACTCTAAAAAGCATTATTTTACAAAATGTCTATTTGTGAGTTTGTGATTGTGTCTATCTGTATATACAGGGTGTTTCTAAATTCATGGTACAAACTTTAAGGTATGGTAGTACACATCAAGACAAACAATATTAAATAGGAAACTTAGGGTCCCAAACGTCTTCCGAAGAAGATAGGCGCCATTAAAGTTTAGGGTCCAAAAATTCAAATGATTATAAAAAACAGAAAAATTGGTCGATTCGTTTGCGGTTTTCACTAAAACTATTCTTTATGTCAGTATTGTCTTGAAAATAAATTATAAAGATAATTTTCAAAAAATGCCAATAGAGGGCACTTTAGACTTTGGAGTAACGAACAACTGTTTTTTATTGTTATTTTTTGCATCTCATTAAATTTTTTTAGAAGCTTAGAAATAAACTTAAATTTTGAGCTCAAAATCTAAATCGTTGGGAGTGGTTAAGTAGCGCAAGAACTGTGGGGGGAGGTTCAAATTTCAAATGATTATAAAAAACGGAAAAATTGGTCAATTGATTTGCGATTTTCACTAAAGTTATTCTTTATGTCAGTATTATCGTGAAAATAAATTATAAAGATAAAATTCAAAAAATGCCGATAGAGGGTGCTTTAGACTTTGGAGTAACGTACAACTATTTTTTAGCGTTATTTTTTGCATCTCATAAAGTTTTTTTAGAAGCTTAGACATAAACTTAAATTTTGAGATGAAAATGTGAATCGTTGGGAGTGGTTAAATAATGCAATAAATAAATAATAAGCATTTAATTAAATAAATTAAATGCTTAGATTTAAATTTTGAGCTTAAATTCTAAATCGATGGGAGGTTTTAAGAAGCGCAAACTGAACTGTTTTCAGGAGTTAAAATGTTACCCTTCCCACCCCTTGAACACATTTAAATTTTCCACTGCTTAATTACTCACAACGATGCAAATTTTGAGTTCAAAATTTAAGTTAGAACTTTTACAAGCATTTAACTAGATACAAAAAATAACGGTTAAAAATAGTTGTTGGTTACTCCAAAGTATAAGGCGGCCTTTAACGGTATTGTTTAAAATTAATCTTTAAAATTTATTTTCAAGGAAATATTGATATAAAGAATAGTTTTAGCGAAAACGGCAAACGAATCGACCAATTTTTCCGTTTTTTATAATCATTTGAAATTTGAACCTCCCCACCCCCATTTGACACAGTTCAGTTTGCGCTATTTAACCACTCCCAACGATTCAGATTTTCATCTCAAAATTTAAATTTATGTCTAAGCTTCTAAAAAAATTTTATCAGATGCAAAAAATAACGGTAAAAAATAGTTGTACGTTACTCTAAAGTCTAAAGCGCCCTCTATCGGCATTTTTTGAATTTTATCTTTATAATTTATTTCCAAGATAATACTGACATAAAGAATAATTTTAGTGAAAATCGCAAATCAATTGACCAATTTTTCTGTTTTTTATAATCATTTGGAATTTGAACCTCCCCCCACAGTTTAGTTAGGGCTGCTTAACCACTCCCAACGACTTAGATTTTGAGCTCTAAATTTATGTTTATGTCTAAGCTTCTAAAATAAATTAATGAGATGCAAAAAATAACGGTGAAAAATAGTTGTTCGTTACTCCAAAGTCTAATGCGCCCTCTATCGGCATTTTTTGAAATTTATTTTTGTAATTTATTTTCAAGACAATACTGACATAAAGAATAGTTTTAGAGAAGACCGCAAACGAATCGACCAATATTTCTGTTTTTTATAATCATTTGAATTTTTGGAACCTAAAATTTAACGGCGCCTATCTCCTTTGGAAGACGTTTGCGACCCTTAGTTTCCTATTTAATATTGTTTGTCATGATTTGTACTATCACCCCTTAAAGTTTGTACCATGAATTTAGAAACACCCTGTATGTGACATAAAAGCTCTCTCTCAAGAGCTTATACACGGAATTTAATAAAAATTTATTTTCAGTTTGACTATGATATAAATCGATGCTGAATAATTTGTTGTGCACCTCGTTCAACAGGTGGTGTTACTATGGCGTATCACGATTTCTGCAACATCTAAAGAAATAGAGCACAGATTTTCATCCATTCAGCTTGTCCTTTAGATGAATTGATTCTGTTAAATTTTTGTGTAAATCGCGCAACAGGTGGCCCTACTATGCTATGTTTTGTTATGATTTCCTCAATAGCTTTATCTCAAAAATTAATGCACATATTTTTATCAAACTTCATATTCAGTTAATATTTTATATGATTTGGTTGTATTTGCGTTTTAATATCAGTCGTCCGATAGGTGGCGTTGCTTTGCTGAATGTTCGTCCATTACGTCAACGGTTCTATCTCAGATAACGCATGAACTAATCCATGAATTTTCATCAAACTTCTGTCTCAAATGTACCCTGAATAAATGTTATAGCTGATTATATCGTAGTATAAATCGTTAAAAGGGTGGTGCTGTTATATGGTATTTTTCAAGGTTTCCAAAATTGTCCTATTTCAAGAACAAATACAAGGAATTTCATACCTTAAGAATCATACGATGGTCATAGAATGGCATTTAATTTTTTGCAATTATGATTGAGAATTTTAAAGTATTAACATGTATGAGATAAAAGGAAATTTTGAGATTGCCACATCCGACTGGTTATTATTTCGTGAAAAGTGTTGATTTTTTTAATGTATACTTACGTCGAATAATAAACAAAGTTTATATATTTTACATCTACACGTAAAAAATAAAATTAATTTACAAAAGAGCAAGAAAAAAAGTATCACGATTAAATTAAAAAACTACCCACTTTTTAAAAAAATTTTCAGATCTCTTTTGTATTCAAAATGAATTTTTAACTCGTATCATTCAAGCAACATTTAGAACTTCTTTAACTTCCCACATGTGCCTTTTCTTTGAGTATTTTTGTATATTCTCAGTAAAATTTATTCGGGAAGCCTTACAACTGCCATAGTATTATTATAAGTTCTGCGAAAACATGATGAATAGAAAAATGTTGGTTTATTATTATTATTTTTCTTCTTACGGAGTTAAATAAAAGTGAAATTTTTAGTGATTTAAAAATTGAATTCCGATATTTTAAATCACACTTACAGAATTTTTGCTAACACATCGAAAAGAAGAATATATATATGCTAGCCGCTCTTGGCGACCACTTTGATTTTCCTTAAATGTATGCTAAGCAATAAATCATGTTACTTCTATTCATAATTCAATTTATTTGCTCAATCTTTCGACAAGTTGAAATATTCTGATAGAGAAATTAAGAGCTCTTTTGTTTTTGCGTTAGCAGGACGCAGGTGATAAATCGCCAAACATTTTTCCCATAACAGTTTTTTGTATTACATTAAAAATATAGCCCTTTCACTCATTTCATTTAAAAATGATACTTTCATTTAATACTAAAACCTCTAAAATTCCCTGCTTTCACATCTTTTTTAATGAAAATGAAACAGAATATTAAATAATGCCACTGACCATGATATTTAATTTCAACGGCAGGCATTACTTTAATTTACTACGAGAAAAAAAAATATAACTGGCGAGTTACAAAATATTATTGGCAAGAACTGCACCAGGTTAACACCAAAATATCAAGAATTCTTTGTGATAATGGCCTCTTATATGTAATTTTAGGAAAAATATTTTTTTTTAATATAAAAATGGAAATTTTGCAAACGAAAAGTGACGGAATTCGCTAGCAGTTATTTATGGCATCACATCACATGCTTATTATAATATAGACGAAAATACGGTGATAGAACTACCTTTGGTGACTTATCACCTGCGCCTGGCTAATATAAAAATAGCAAAATGGTCGCTTGGCACATAAAAAGTGAAGTGCACAACCCGGAACTGTTGATGACAGTCACATGACTTAGGCTTTTATTATATATATATATATATATATATGTAATAAAAAAAAAACTTTTCGCTTTACTTTTCGCAAAAGAAAAATTAAAATAACTAGAACAATATTATTTTCTCTTTAATAATAGAAAAAACAAATATATTTATTGAATAATATCTAAATTTACAATAAACCTTGGAATATAGGACCACAAATCACGTATTTAATCAAGAATACATTGTGTTGTTCTTTAACTCAATTGGCCCCATCAGTGACCGTGAGGTTCCACTCAGGAAACTGGTAGACGACAGGTCTTCGAACCCAATCGCGGTCGTCGGCCTAACCGTTCGGAGTTTTCCGTGGTTTTCTTCGATCCTTGGTTTTTCTTGCGTAAATGCAGGTTAGGATCCCTTAGAAAGACCCTCACGGAGGGCATCCTCCCCTTGTCGGGCCTATATCCCACGTGTTGATAATCGGCCGTCAATAAATAAACCAAACCAAAATCTTTAAATCAATTTGGTTTGCCGGTAATAAATTTCCGAAGTCTGAAGTATAGTATGATAAATCTTTTAATAGACATTCTTTCTTTTGTTGTAAATGTCATAATATAAAAAAGTGGTAGGAGTTTGCATCAAACGCGCCAGCAGTATGCATTTGTTGCTCCATATTTTGGACCACAATTACCAGTTTATATGGTATCATCTATTGCTTAAGCATCAGTGCAAAGTTAAAAAGAAAATAAATAAAAAAGACTTTTTGCAAATTTACACTTGTTTTCGGTTAAATGAGCTCGATCGAGTTTATTTCCCTCATATTATGTCGAATTACTAGTAGGAATTTAGTCTTTAGTTAAAGATATTTTAAGCTTTGCTAAAAATTATAAATCAAAATACACACTTATAAAATCATTTTGCAATTTTATTAGAAATATTAGAAAAGAAAACTTAGTTTATTTTTTTGAATCATTAATTATTTTTTTAAGTTAGAATAATTAAAATTTTTCCTTTTATTTCTTGCTACAAAAATCTTTTAAAAAATTAGCGCATTAAAAATTTAATAGTATGCAATAGTTAGAAAAAACTTTTTCAATTATTATTGTATAAAAATGAATTAGATTCAAACTTTTTCATTCATTCAAAAAAAATATATATCCATTGAGTTTTTATATTCATTACTTAAACTAGTTAAAAAATTAAAATTGATAAAAAAAAAAAAAAAACAGTCATTACGTATCGGTTCAAAATGAATTTTAAAAACTTTTTTATGGACTTTTTAACGAATATTTTGAGTTGAAATTTTTGAAAACCCCCAATAGATTTTTCTTACGTCATAACAGAAAAATAATGTTCATGTACATGTTGAAAATAATAATACATAGTCATGTACATAACATGTTCGAAATAATAAAAGATCCTATAGCTCAGTTAGTAAGGAGTACTTCGATTGCTAAGAGGTCTCGGGTTTAAACCCCAGGTCGGCTGGAAACAGATTGTGTAAAAATTAAATGATACAACAGCTTAAATTTACTCCAAAAATCCAAATTTTATTAGATTCATTGATAATTAAGTGGTTTCTTAATTTTGAAAACTAAATTAAATTATTATTAAAAATAAGTTAACAGAGTATTGTGTATTTTTAATTAAGTTAATTTACGGAATCTATTGTAAATTTACCGAATAAAGTCTCTGTTATTTAACAGAATCTCAACTTTTCTAATCTCTGTAATTTTACATAAAACAAAAGATAATGGATTATTCATAGATTCTCTGTAATTTCACAGCAATTTTTATTCTAAATTTACCGAATAAATTTCTTAATTTCTTCCACTTGTAGACCGTATTGCTGTAAGAAGCACGTAAGAGTCAATTAACAAAATCACAGTTTTTCTAATCTCTGTAATTTCATACAAAACTAAAGATAATGGATTACTGGTAGATTCTCTGAAATTTCACAACATTTTTTTTTTGTAAATTTACCCAATAAAGTCTGTGTTATTTAAGAGAATAACAGTTTTTCTAATCTCAGTAATTTTACATAAAGCACTCGCATGTGGTTGATCGTGGATCGATAATGGACTACTCGCAGATTCTCTGTAATTTCACAGCAATTTTTTCAACAATGCAGTTAAATAAAAATTAATTAAAAAAACATAACGGCAAATCAACTCAAATATTATAATGCAAAAACTTCAAACGTGGGCACCGATAATATTTTATTTTATTAAGAAATGATTTAAATGACTAGACGTCTAAACTTTATGTCAAATATAAATTTATAAAACTATACTTTAAACTATTTACCTCAACTTCAATATACGAGACTTCATTATAAACAAAAAAATAACATTTATTAAAAAAATATGTGATAAAAATTTCTATTTTTTACATTAAATATAAACAAATTTATAATTAGATTTTTACTAAGTAACGAGCGTTAATTGCATAATGAAATTTTTTCCTTTATAATAATAACTAGCAGCCTTCGCCCGCTACGCTAATCAGTTTTTTTTTTTTTTTTTTTTTTTTTTTTTTTTTTTTTTTTTTTTTAAGAAACTTTGAATCAGACGAAATTTTTATATCATAGTGATTTTTAGTTTTATATCGTACTTTAGACTGTCTGTCATCGGTGAAAAATCAGTCATCTAAACGGAAAGTTCAATGTTAGTCACCAATGAATGACGTAGCGCACCACATGTTAGCAATTTTAACCACATAAAAATTCATTCAGCGGAACTTTTAAAATAAAGCCAAACTTTTGTAATTGGATTACTCTGATAAAAACATTTCCTAAGTATTCAATTAAACAACGTAGAATGCTATATTTCATTTGTTACAAAATTTCTGAAAAATTATACAACTAACAATGTAAAATCCATTAAAATCTATCTTGTAGAACTTAAGTTATAAGCGGCCGCAATGAAATTTCGCTTTGCGTTATATATACAGGGTGATTCAGCTCGTCGGTGACAAACTTTAAGGATCGATAGAGCACACCTAGACGAACATTTTTGAATAGGGAATGTAGGGTCCCTGACGCGATGGTAAGGCGCTAGGCGCTTTCGAAAATTTGGGTGCCGAAATTCGAAACGTCATAAAAACTAGGGAAATGGTTAGATTTTCTTGCTTGTTGCGTCGAAATGATTCTGTTTGTTTAGACTTTCTTCAGTACCAATTTGATAAGCGTATCTCTTAAAACATGGATAGGGGGCGCTGCAGACTTTGGAGAGCTAGAAAACAACTTTAAGCCCGTTATTTTGATAATTTAACACATGCTCGCCAAAGTTTATACTCTAACTTAAAGTTTGAACCCAAAAGTAGAGCCCTGCAAAAAGCGTAAGAGCCGGAATAAAATGTCAAAGTACAGGGTGGTCGAAACTCGAAGGCTCCTAAGAGATAAACAAACAGATTTCTTGACTTATGGCATGCATTTTCATGATTCTGTTTGCTGGGGCTCTCTGAAACTCAGTTGAACGGTACAAAAAGAAACATCGATAGGGGGCGCTTTGGGCAAAAAACATAATTCGTTGACATTTCGGACGCTAACTGGAAACGGGGCGCTACGATCAGTTAGTAATAATGAAAACACATTTTCTACCTCTGCTCAACACTTCTGAATAAATTTAGACCAAAAACATCAATGATACTGGAAATTTATTTACAAAAAATAACACTACAGAAGATGCTCGAAATTTCGACCTTGGGCCATGATGCAGGCTTCGCACCTCCGTCGCATTGAGGAGTGTGTGTTTCCATCAATGCCAGGAGTATCTCTGATCTGCCCTGCAGCTGCCACAATGCGCGCCACAAGTTCTTCAGCACTGCTGACAGGTGTATGGTATACCTCGGCCTTCAGGTAACCCCAAAGGAAGAAATCCAAGCAGGTGAGGTCGGGTGATCGGGCAGGCCAGTGAACTGGACCCCCACGCCCGATCCACCGCTGGCCATACCTTGCGTTTAGATGGAGACGCACGTCGTTCGTGTAATGGGCCGGAGCTCCATCGTGCTGGAACCACATCTGGCGACGCGAACCTTCGGGTACGTGCGCCTCCTCCAGAAGCTGCGGCAGCACTTGATCCAGGAAAATCAGGTAATTTCCACCTGTCAGCCGTTCAGGTAACAAATAAGGGCCAATGAGGCAATCCCCCAGAATGCCGGCCCACACATTTACTGAGAAACGCTCCTGGGCTGCTCGGCTTCTGGTTTCATGTGGATTTTCATCACACCACACATGACTGTTGTGGGCGTTCCACATTCCCTCCCGGCTGAAGGTGGACTCGTCCGTAAACAAAATGCTGTTTACAAAACGGGGATCCCTGGATCTCATCGCCAAGTACCATCTTGAGAATTCCACTCGAGGGCCAAAATCCTGCTCTCTGAGCAACTGCACCCGCTGGATGTGGTAGGGGTGCAGATTCCGGGAACGTAAGATGCGCCACGCAGTTGCTTGCGAAATGCCAACATGTCTGGCGATATCTCTCGTGCTAAGACCTGGGTTGTCCTCAACCAGGTTAAGCACAGCCTCTTCGTTGTCGGGGGTGCTCACTGATCGCTCCCGTTCAGGCCTGCCTCCGTCGAAAGATCCCGTTGTGGACAACCTCTGGTGTACTCGAGCGAAGAAGGCATGGCAGGGGATTTGCCTGTTGGGGTAACGCTCCGCGTACAACCGCTGAGCGGCTCGTCCATTACAACCAGCAGCGCCATACGCCAAATGCATGTCAGCCAATTCAGAGTTTGTGTACCGTTCCATCCTACTACCGATCTGCAGACAAGTAACCCGAAGCTTAAGTAGGTACCGCACGTTCAAAAGACGTGTCTGCGCATACAACTACGTCATCTCGCGTTGTCGTCTACGCATTACGTATCTTTTGCATATCGATATGGTACGATATCTTTTGCATAAATCAGCAAAAAGCGCCTTATGTAAATTTTATTGCGCGCATTGTGCATGATTGAAACCAGCTATGTTTGTTAAAAAAACAAACAAACTGCAGTTTTAATAGCTTCTTATGATAAGTAAATTACTCTCTTGTTTTGTTTCTAACTGATCGTAGCGCCCCGTTTCCAGTTAGCGTCCGAAATGTCAACGAATTATGTTTTTTGCCCAAAGCGCCCCCTATCGATGTTTCTTTTTGTACCGTTCAACTGAGTTTCAGAGAGCCCCAGCAAACAGAATCATGAAAATGCATGCCATAAGTCAAGAAATCTGTTTGTTTATCTCTTAGGAGCCTTCGAGTTTCGACCACCCTGTACTTTGACATTTTATTCCGGCTCTTACGCTTTTTGCAGGGCTCTACTTTTGGGTTCAAACTTTAAGTTAGAGTATAAACTTTGGCGAGCATGTGTTAAATTATCAAAATAACGGGCTTAAAGTTGTTGTCTAGCTCTCCAAAGTCTGCAGCGCCCCCTATCCATGTTTTAAGAGATACGCTTATCAAATTGGTACTGAAGAAAGTCTAAACAAACAGAATCATTTCGACGCAACAAGCAAGAAAATCTAACCATTTCCCTAGTTTTTATGACGTTTCGAATTTCGGCACCCAAATTTTCGAAAGCGCCTAGCGCCTTACCATCGCGTCAGGGACCCTACATTCCCTATTCAAAAATGTTCGTCTAGGTGTGCTCTATCGATCCTTAAAGTTTGTCACCGACGAGCTGAATCACCCTGTATATTGAGATAATTAAATATAGCTTACATAATCATGTTAGCCTGATTATAGAACTCTCTTTCAAAGTTGTAGGTTCAATAGATATTTTTGTGCTGTGATTAATACGAAATCCAGACTTTCTTTTATATATATAGATAAGGATTGAAAATTTCAGGTTTTTGCGCCGAAGACACCGCCAAATCAGGAAAATGTGAAGTATCTCGTGAACTACTAAACTTAAAGGAATTTGCTTGGTACCATTCGATTCAGCATGAAAAAATACACTAAAATATGTTATCAGTTGAAAAATAACTACAAAAGCCGATTTTTAAGGAATTTTTTAAAAGTTCGTTCCTTTATTTAACCCCCTTAAGGGTGGAATTTTCGAAAATCCCTTCTTAGCGGCACTCGATGTTATCAGAAGTATTTTTACCCCAATTTTCAAGATTATAGGTTCGGCAGATTTTTTTTATGCTGTGATTAATACGAAATACAGACTTTCTTTTATATATATAGATAAGGATTGAAAATTTCAGGTTTTTGCGCCAAAGACACCGCCAAATCAGGAAAATGTGAAGTATCTGGCAAAATACTGAACTTAAAGGAATTTGCTTGGTACCATTCGATTCAGCATGAAAAAATACACCAAAATATGTTAACAGTTGAAAAATAACTACAAAAGCCGTTTTTTAAAAGTTCGTTCCTTTATTTAACCCCCCTTTGGGGTGGAATTTTCGAAAATCCCTTCTTAGCGGCACTCGATGTTATCAGAAGTATTTTTACCCCAATTTTCAAGATTAAAGGTTCGGCAGATTTTTTTTATGCAGTGATTAATACGAAATCATGACTTTCTTTTATATATATAGATTATTTAAATAGTAATAAAACTTTATGAAAAAAGTTTAATTAATAAGTATAACAAAACAATTTATACAATTTATAAAGTAAATTAGCATTTTATTTATAAATAAATATTAATAGTCGGGTTAATATATCTCAGACAAAATAATGCCAATTTAAAGACTATTAGTTACCTCGGTGATATATAATATCTGTGCCAATAAAACTTTCAATAATATAGTAAATATGCTATTTCGTGGTGCTCAATTATTGAAGATTAGTCCAATATCATTTTAAATATTATCTAACACAGGAAAAATATGAAGAAAATTGAAGAAATGGCTAATTAAAACAAACTTGTAAAATATTTTGTCACAAATGCCTTATGTGCACCACATTTGTGCATTTTTTTCCATTTTTTACGCCAATTTGGCGAAAACTTTCTTTTAAAATATCAGTTACATATATATTTTTTAATTGTTTTCTATTATTTTAAAAAGGAAATAAAAATAGATAATGTTTTGTTAATAATTATAAAATAAAACAATTTACATCATTTAAAAAAATAAATAGGAGTAAATAGTTTATTAATAAATGTACAATAGCCGAGCTACCATATGAACATAAAATCGACGTTTTGTTGCAATCGCGCCAATGTGGTGCATATATGACATCTGTGCCATTTTTTTTCAGCAGGCAATTTTTATTTCAAAATATTGAATTTATCGATAGTAATAACGCGAAATTGCATAAATTTCATTTAAATTGCATAGATTTCCTTGTTCAGTTTGTAAATTTTAAAACTAATTTTCCCTGGAAGAGAATTTGACAAAATGGCGCAAAAGAGTATGTTTGTTGATTACAATTTTCAAAATTGCGGTGAAAAACTTTTGAAAAAGAATGACATTATTTTACAATATATATGTGTGTGGCAGAATTTCACACTAAAGCTAAAATTTAAATATTTGATTACAATTTTTAAAATATTAACTTATGTTTATTGAATTTACAATTGAATACTAAAATATACTCCAAAAATTATCTTCTTTTGGAAAAAACAATATTATTGCGACCTAATGTTAGACATATGCATTTTTGGCTTAATTCTTTGCCGACAAAAGTAAAAAAAAATCTCAAAGAAACAAATATATAACTCACAATTACTTTTATAATTAGATCTGCCTTTTTCTGGAGTAAGTTGTATACTAACGAAATTTGATAAAAAAGAGAAAGAAAATAATAGAAACGAAAATAAATATCGTTCAAAATTCATTTAATCAAATTTTCAAAAAAGAGAAAGAAAATAATAGAAACGAAAATAAATATCGTTCAAAATTCATTTAATCAAATTTTCAAGTTATTATTATTTTTTTTTATTCTAACGCAAGGATAAGTCGCCAAATGTTGCATCAAATGTAATATTTCACGTTAAGTTATTTTTTTAAGCGTTGCAAATATTTCTTTTATTTTTAAGATAAATATTTTTTTTATAATATCATGCCTCATTAAATGGTTTTTCTTTATTATTATTATTATTATTATTATTATTATTATTATTATTATTATTATTATTATTATTATTATTATTATCAATAGTTATTTTCTGCTTTTGTTTGCAAGATGTTTGTAATATTTCTAACAGATATATCATTTTTAATTTGTTTAGTAATGATAATTTTCGCCAAAAAATAACTACTGGCAACCCTTTTGTCAAAAATAACCGAAAAATACGAAATTTACTACGAAAAATCAGAGTTATCCCTGTAAATTTGAATCATAAACCTGCAGAAAAATATTTCCTATCGAATGATACAATCGGCAAAAAAATCCATCGGGTAGTTTTTGAAAACACCCGTTTGGAAGTTTCAGAACTTCTGCTTTATAATATATATGATATGATATGATAATTATTAACACTTTCTTCCACCTTATTTTGACGCTCGTAATTAAAAAGATGGACACAAAAGTTTAAAAAAACTGACGTTAATAAAATTTATTGTGTAATTAAGCAAGACATTAAGAATGTAAGACATAAAAAAGAGAGTGTTGAAATTAGAATACTGGATATAAATGCTATTTAAGTAAAAAAAAAATAATAATAATCGGAAAAGAGAAGAAATCTTATATTGGTTATTAATTAAATGCATGTGTAGTAAATTCTACTTATAATAAATACTTTTACTTAACGATTTCTGATTTTTTGTGAATAAATATTTATTTTTTCTTTTTACAAATAACTATGTTTATATATAATAAGTGACACTAGTTCCAAACAAATAAACTTCAGATTGGAATTTCTAAAATTTGATTACTGATTGTTAAATCTGTACATTTATGCTGAATTTGTTTAAAATAATACATAAATATTACTAAAAAAAGATGCATAAAACTTATAATAGTATATTACATGATAATGTACCTCATTGAAAATAGTGAATGTAACTTTCATTTTACACCAGTTTTTGCATTTTTGAAAACCATTAAAAATATTTGATAGTCATATATAAGAGGGATAAGTATTTAAAATACATGTTTATAAAGATATGTTTCTTTAAATTAAGAAAAACTCATATGAGGTGTCCTTGGATAACAGCGCTCGAGTGGGTAATAAAGCCAAGTACAGTAGAACCTCAAATAATCGAGATTTTTTAACTAAGCCGATAGCAAAATTTCATTTTTTTCTATTTTTATTTATTTATTTATTTATTATTTTTTGTGTGCACGAGCTTTGAAAATGATCACACATTTTAGTTCCCTCATTGTGCAACAGACTTTAGAGGCGGTTCATAATCCTCGCGGCAGAATAAGAAAATATTTTTCAACGGCCTCCGGCCCGATCAATAAAACATTAAGTGACCTACCGTCCCGATATAAAAATTTAAATGAAGTTGATAAAATATGAGCTTTTTCACTGAATATGACTATCGCAGAAACAAGTACAAATTTGCATCACGAATCGATACTAGTTTGACAACATAGATACAAAAATATAACATGTCCAGCATAGACATTGGCATCGCTCAGTTACATAAGATCTGGCGAAGTTATAATTTTTTTCGGCAGACTAGAATCAGGTCGAGATCTGGCTTGTACTGTTCCCCTACACTGTCGAGCTGGACCAGAACTGGATTTAATAGTTCTCAGGATATGTAGTTCAGGCAATATATTTTGTTAAACTATTAATAGCATAATGATCTTCTGTTAACGGATTCAATGGAAATGGTTTTCATTTGTTGAGATGTGAAACAAAACTTTAAATATGTTTTTTTTCAATCATTTAAATAATGTTCTGTTGTTTTTTTATTCTAAGAGATGTTAAATTTGCGATTTTTTATACATAATTTCTATTAACCGAGATTCCTCATATCCGAGATACTGGCGGTACCAATTAGCTCGGATAATCAAGATTGCACTGCTCTAATATTATGCATAGTTATGAAGGAATCCGAGACATGTCACTGCGGTTGCTGTGTAGAAAGGGCTCTGTGTCATCTGAATTGCAGACAACCGCTAAAAATTAATTTCTTAATTTCTTCCACTTGTAGACCGTATTGCAGAATAAAGCACGTAAGAGTCAATGCCCGATATGATATTTGCGCGGTAAGTTCTATAATCTGAAGAATGTATATTAATTCAAAAATTCTTCGTTTATTTCATAAATTTGTAGTATATTTCACGTATTTTCAAAATGTTTCGGGAGATTTTGAGTGTGCTCGCGAGGTAGCTTGTAGATTAAAAAGTACAGCGCAATAAGTATACCGGGGTAAAATAACCATCCAATGATATTATTACCAGTTGATTCATTTCATTCGCTTTTCATATTTTTTATTTTTTTTGTTTGCATGGTGCCAAATAGCATTGATCAAGAAATTACGAGACTACATTTAATGAACACATATCTGCTAAAATACTTTTCTTGTATGTGTATTCAATAAGTTGCCGCATCGAATGATGTATTTGTTTGAAAAAAAGAAAAAAGAACACCGAATACTAAATCGTGTAAATTAGTAGAGCTTATATGGCGTTGTAACCCCAAATTTGATTGATCTAGCTCTTATTAAAGGTTTTATATGTTGAGCTGAGAAGCATACCTTTATATGCATTTATTTTTATAGTGACATATGTAATATAATGTACATAGTAACAAAAGTGATAAAATAAATAGTTATGCAGACAAAACGAGCAAGGTGTTATTGATATTGAACGTGGTTATTGAGTGAATATCCCACTCTTTTTTTCTACGATTTTCGACAACGTACAAAAAATATTCAGGCAACACAATTAATAGCAATTTAAAACCGGTCAACAAAATAAAAAAGGTATAAAATAAATAGTTATGTACATATAATTGCTAGGGTGAAGCTTCTTAAGATAAATTCGGATCCCACTACAAGAGCCCGAGTCCGGTCGAGTTCGAAATATTTTGTGGGATTACAGATCAATTCGATACCGAAAATATGAAAAAGAAAATGTTAATTGAATTTAAAAATTGTGGCAATATTACATTTTTCCATTTTGATCCACATGAGTTACGCTCCTGGTGATAGGGGAAAAACACAAATTCTATTTTTTTACTAATTCTACAAGATCTTTTATGAAAATTAGTTCAGGAAAATGATGTTATGTGGATTCTTCATGTCACGAAAAAAAAATTTAATAAATAAAAATGCGAATTCTACCTCTTGAGATAAGACATCTCTAAGAAGAATAGATGAACTAAAGGCCAAACAGCAGCTTCACCCTTTGGTCCATCTAGAAAACAACAGCAAATGAGTAGTATATGTAAAACATCTAGTGAAAATTATAATTACACTGTATTGTAGCAAAACTTTCTTGGATATGTGACACCAACTACTTTGGTTTTTTGAAAATAATACGCAAATCAACGCACGAAAGTATTAACTAAATCAGATTGAGACCACGGGTGAAAACACCAATGAAACGATATATGTCAATGCAACAAGATTTGTGATTAACCATGAAGAGATAAAAAATTTCAAGGGAAAACCTTTAATGAGAGCGAACCAAAAACCGAACAATGACAAACGTTGACAACAAGAGAAATCAACAACGACAAAAGAAAAAATACGTACATGTTTTATAAATGTAATACATAACAACGATACAAATATATGAATTTTTCGTAGGCTATATTGGCAAACATAATGTATATTACCAATAAGCAATGTTGATAAATGTACTGTAGCGTATATTGGGTTCTTTTGATCTTATGGTTAGACAACTTCAAACTCTTGCTCTTAGAAAAGTAGAAAAAAATTTATTTACAGACTTCAGAACAACAGAGTCTTCGAAACTCACAAATATTACTGGATATTCAAAAATAACTGCTCAAATCTATCGTACAATTACAGCTTTAGACCCCAAAGACTCTTTATACAACGTCTATAATAACATTCAAAACAACATAGATGAAACTCAAGCAAACTTGCTTACGCCTTGTTCACTCAATGACTGACTGGTAAATAATAACCACCAGCTCGCATCCGGCTCTCCTATATATAGTCTCGCCGCATGCGGTAGAAATTTCTACGACCTTCTAGAAAAACCTGGAAAACCACGGAACAACAAACAATGTATCAGTAGACCTAAGGGGGGGTTACCATAAATAGGGAAGGGTTACCATCGCCAACAATCGCCAAGTTTGTCGCCAACTTGGCGATATATCGCCAAATTTGGCGACCAAAATTAGTCGCCAAAAGTGATGCCAACTTGGCGATATCTCAAATATTTCGCAAAGCTGCCATAGACATTCACTGAAAATAATAGACAAGTTTGCTTGATAACAGAGACAATGTAACAAAAACTAATATTAGTAAAGAAATGGAACTTAATAAGATTATTTACATTATTTTACAGTACAAACACTAACTATTTACAAAATTCGTAACACTACCCCCTCCTCAAAGACTGCACGTCCCGGGCAGTGCAATCCTTGAGTTAGAGGAAAACACTTAAAATAAATAAACAAATAAATAAATAAATAAATAATAACAATAACAATAAAATTTACATAAATAAGAACTAATTACTATTTACATATTTACAAAAAGTGACTTTCATGACCATGGTCTGAAATTCAAGTTTCGAATTTCTATTCACTTTGGCCAAAATAAGGGGCTAGCAGGTTATAATGTACGATCTTGGGTTTGGTGTTTGGCGATTTTCGTATGCGTACGACGACGTCATTCAGCCTGGTGACGACTGTGTAAGGACCATCCCAGTTCCTTTGTAGTTTTGGCGACAGTCCCTTACAACGTATCGGATTCCACAACCAAACTTTGTCACCTTCGTTGAACTCATGTCCAGTTGCCTTTGTGTCGTACCGTGTCTTCATCTTTTCTGATGCCAGTCCAATTCGGTGCCTCGCTAGACAATGAATCTCCTCAATCCGTGCCTGGAGTTCATCGACATATTCCTCAGGCGATGAAGGAGCATCAGGAGGACGGCCAAACAAAAGATCAGCAGGCAGACGAAGATCACGACCAAAGAGCATTTGAGAAGGGGAGTAACCAGTGGCCTCATGAGTGGCACTCCTGTAGGCAAGCAGGAAAAGAGGCAATTTCTTGTCCCAGTCCTTTTGGTCTCTAGACACCAGGAGAGAGAGGCTATTTAGGATGGTACGATTGAACCGCTCCACCATGCCGTCCGATTGAGGATGTAGAGGTGTAGTTCGAGTTTTGTCCATGCCAAGTAGTTCACACATTTCCTTGAACACAGCCGAATCAAAATTTCTTCCTTGATCGGAATGGATTTGAAGAGGAACTCCGTATCTGGAAACCCAGTGTTGAACTAGTATGTCTCCTACGGTTACCGCCTCTTGATTAGGAATGGCATAGGCTTCAGGCCACTTGGTGAAGTAACCCATGACAACGAGGATGTACTTGTTGCCATCAGATGTTCTAGGAAGAGGACCCAGGATATCTAAAGCAATTCGTTTGAAAGGAGCTCCTACATTATAACGCTGCAATCGTCCACGGGTGCGCCTCTTTGGACCTTTACGTGCTACACAGGTGTCACAAGTTCGACACCACTTCTCCATGTCACTGCGAACATTATTCCAGTAAAAACGCTCTCGAACCTTTTGCAGGGTCTTCATTACACCAAAATGACCTCCTGTGGGACTACCATGCAGTTCTTGAAGGACCATAGAAATTCTCGACTTAGGGAGTAGTAGTTGCCATCTACATGTCTTTCCATCGTCAGACTCCCATTTTCGGTACAAGATGCCGTTCTTCAAATGTAAGGAATCCCAGAGAGCCCAATAACGTTTAGTCATAGGATGGTAATGGGCCATGTCTTGCCAGCTGGGCTTCCTGTTGGACTCCTCTTTCAGCTCTAGAATTGGCTTAAATTCAGAATCAGCAATTTGATCTTTACGCAGGCTCTCGTCACTCCACGGATCTTGCGATGATGTAGACCCAGTTGTAACTTGTCTTACTATAGGACCTTTGACATTAAATTTCTTCTCAACCCGGTCGCAGTATCTACAATTCTCTGAGCAGGGTCTTCTTGAGAGAGCATCTGCATTTCCATGTGATGAGCCTTTTCGATGGCGTATCTCCATATCGTACTCTGGAAGCTTTTGTATCCACTTGGCTATCTGGCCTTCAGGGTTCTTAAAATTCAATAGCCAAGTTAGAGAAGCATGATCAGATCGGATCAGGAACTTTCGACCGTAAAGATAGTGATGAAAGTGGTCTATGGCTTTCACTACAGCAAGAAGCTCTTTTCTTGTTACGCAGTAGTTTCGCTCGGCCTTTGACAAGCACTTGTTGAAATAGGCGATAACACGCTCCTGGCCGTCGATTTCCTGGGACAGTACAGCGCCAATGCTTTCGTTGCTTGCATCCGTATCAAGTATAAACTGTTTATCGATTTGAGGATACGACAGAATTGGAGTGGATGTCAAGGCCTCCTTAAGCTTTTCGAAAGCAGCGTCACATTCCTGTGTCCACATAAATTTTTGATTGGCTTCTGTTAATTTATGAAGTGGTCTTGCAATCATCGAGAAGCCTTTGACGAATTTTCTGTAATAGGTGCATAATCCTAGAAAACTTCGAAGCTGGTGAACATCTGCTGGACGATTCCAATTTTTCACGGCCGATATCTTCTCCGGATCGGTCCTAACTCCTTCCGCCGAAATGATGTGTCCAAGGTAGGCGACTTCATTACGAAACAAACTGCGCTTCGAAGGGCTTAACTTCAAATTAGCTTCCATTAATTTTTGTAGCACCCGCCTGAGGTTGTTCAGATGTTCATCAAAAGATTTTCCTATGATTATGATATCGTCTAAATAAACAAGACATGCCTCATATGACAGTCCCCGAAGAACCGTTTCCATAAGGCGTTCAAAAGTTGCAGGTGCGTTACATAGACCAAAAGGCATTACCTTGAACTGCCATAATCCTTGTCCCGTTGTAAAGGCAGTCTTCTCGCGGTCGTCGGGATGGATCTCTACCTGCCAGTAACCACTCTTCAGGTCTAAAGTCGAGAACCAAGTGTTGCCCGCAAGTGTGTCAAGAGTGTCGTCAATCCTTGGCAGAGGGTAACTATCCTTTTTGGTGACGTCATTCAGTCGGCGGTAGTCTACACAAAATCTTGTAGAACCATCCTTCTTTCTTACTAATACAATGGGAGACGCCCATGGACTTGTTGATGGTTCGATGACGTCATTTTCTTCAATATATTTAATTAAATTCTGCACCTCTTCTTGCTTGGCAAAAGGTAATCGTCTAGGGTGCTGTTTAATAGGAGAGTGATCTCCCGTGTCAATTCGGTGTTATGCCATTTTAGTTCGTCCAAAGTCTTCAGATGTTTGGGAAAATAAACTTTGGAATTCTCTAATTAAATTTTCCGCAGCTTCCATTTGTTTTGGATTTAAGTCTGTATTTTGTAACAAATCCTTGAGTAAATTATCTGAAGATTTCTCAGAGTGACTGGAATTTTGACTTATGCACGTCACAGGAGCACATGACGCTATCACCTCTCCTTTCTTGATAGTCCTCGTCTTATCACTGATGTTAGCAATTCTGACTGGAATAGTCTTCTTCGAGAGGTCCACTACGGATGAAGCCACCAATACTCCTGCTTGTTTGCTATTGTCTTCGGGATAATCTATATGGCCAAATCGATAATTAGCTTCATTTTTGATTACAGCAGGAACTAAAAATTCTGTTCTTGTATCTAGATGGATGTTTTCATTGGCTATTACTATTTGTTTGCATTCAATTTCGTTATTTAATCCAAAAAGACTTATTTCTTCAAATTTTGAGAGCATTTTGTTATTTTTGAAATCAAGTTTGAAGCCAAACTTCTTCAGAAAATCTAGCCCGATTAAGCAAGGATCTGTTATGTCAGCCACATATGCCGTATGGTGATATTTCGTTCCTCCAAAGTCGATGGTTAAATTTGCCTTACCATAAATGCTTATCTTGTCGCCCGTCACAGTTTGCAGAGTAACGCATGGTGGAGTACAGATGAGTTTAGATTTCAATTTTCGAGCCAACCCTTCTCTTATTATTGTCACATTGGCTCTTGTATCGACAATCATACGGCACTGAATTCCGTTAATAAAGCCTATCACATATAATTCATTATCACCGCCACTCATTTTTGATATCTGGAGGATCTTCAGGTGGGGCTTTTCATTCTCTGGCAACCTCCGCCCCGCGAGATGGCCAAAATTTAGTTTCCCTGCTGACTGTTTGAATTTATTTCACGTTCGTGGATTTTGGGGCAATTTCTTCGGAGATGTCCTGTATCACCGCATCCCCAGCACGTGAGATTCTGTCTTCTTGCGCTTGTTCTTCCATAATTTAAAGCTTCAATCTCTTGATTTAATTTCCTAATTTCTTTCAAGAAGTCGATCTCAGTGTCTGAGCTTTTGTTCACCGTTGCCCCTCGGACTGAATGACGATCTCTTCGGCTGGCTTGTGTAGCTGCTTCCAACTTTAAGGCATATAGTAGTGCAGCCTTTAAATCCTGTACATCTGCCATTCGTACCGCTCTCTGCACTTCTGGATCTTTTATTCCGTCTACAAAATATTGCAGTGAGATCATTTCCCGTACATTTGTTGGACAGTCAATGAATGCTAAATTTGCAAGCCGTTCAATTTCCGAGGCAAACTCTTGAAGGGTTTCACTCGATTTTTGATGGCGGCTCTTCATTTGTATTCTCGTATAATCTTTGAAGAATTTTTCGCCGAATCTCATTTCAAGTGCACAACTTAGAGTCTCAAAATTGAGTTGCGTCATATCGGGCAATGTTTGCAGCACGTCGGCGGCTTCTCCTCTTAAAGATGCTGCCAGTTGACAAGCTTTCACCTCGTCACTCCATTTGTTCGCTTCAGCTACAATGGTGAATTGGGTCTTGTAAACTTGCCAGGAACTCTTTCCATCGTATGTCGACAGCTTAATGTGCACGGGAGAAGCAGGCGGATTCCTAAATTCTTCATAATTACCACTAGACGCTGAAAGTTTATTCTCAAGATCTTGTACTTTTTTATTTAGCTTTTCATCTACTTCACCTAGTATTTTCTCTTCAACGTTACTGATTTTCTCTTCAACGTTACAAACTTCATTCTGAATTTTCTCTTCTACTTCCACCATTTTCCTTTCCATTTTCTGTTCAACATTACTAACTTCATTCTGAATTTTCTCTTCTACCGAATATATTCTTCTCTCTACCGATGAGAACTTTTCTTCCAAAGTTTTCTTCATTTCTTCTTGGCTTTTATTAACTTCCTCCTTTAATTCTTCCATTCTCTCTTGGCTTCTTTTCATTTCTTCAGTCACATCTTCTTGGTCTTTGTCGATTTTATTCGATAACTCATCTTGGCCTTTGTCAATTTTATTTGTCAACTCTTCCATTCTTTCTTCGTTTTTATTCATTTTATCCGCCAACTCTTCTTGGCCTTTATTCATCCTTTCCTCCAACTCTTCTTGGCCTTTATCAATTTTATTTGTCAACTGTTCCATTCTTTCTTCGTTTTTATTCATTTTGTCCGCCAACTCTTCTTGGTCTTTATTCATTTTATCCGCCAACTCTTCTTGGCCTTTATCAATTTTATTGGTCAGCTCTGTTCTTAATCCGTTAATAGCTTCTAACAGTTCTTTCAGTTGTCCGTCCATTGTTCGTGTTTTCGCCATAAGATCCCGACTCCTGACACCAAAAATTGTAGCGTATATTGGGTTCTTTTGATCTTATGGTTAGACAACTTCAAACTCTTGCTCTTAGAAAAGTAGAAAATAATTTATTTACAGACTTCAGAACAACAGAGTCTTCGAACTCACAAATATTACTGGATATTCAAAAATAACTGCTCAAATCTATCGTACAATTACAGCTTTAGACCCCAAAGACTCTTTATACAACGTCTATAATAACATTCAAAACAACATAGATGAAACTCAAGCAAACTTGCTTACGCCTTGTTCATTCAATGACTGACTGGTAAATAATAACCACCAGCTCGCATCCGGCTCTCCTATATATAGTCTCGCCGCATGCGGTAGAAATTTCTACGACCTTCTAGAAAAACCTGGAAAACCACGGAACAACAAACAATGTATCAGTAGACCTAAGGGGGGGTTACCATCGCCAACAATCGCCAAGTTTGTCGCCAACTTGGCGATATATCGCCAAATTTGGCGACCAAAATTAGTCGCCAAAAGTGACGCCAACTTGGCGATATCTCAAATATTTCGCAAAGCTGCCATAGACATTCACTGAAAATAATAGACAAGTTTGCTTGATAACAGAGACAATGTAACAAAAACTAATATTAGTAAAGAAATGGAGCTTAATAAGATTATTTACATTATTTTACAGTACAAACACTAACTATTTTTCAAAATTCGTAACAGTACTACACTCACGTTTTCCAATGCGAATGTATACCAGATATAATGGGCGTCTCATATGAGTTCTGTGCAAGATTGAAAATCCTACTCCTTTTTTTCCTTTTCAGACAACGAACCAACAAATCGAGACAACATATATAATAGTTATTAAAAAACCGTCCAACTTACTAACAAAAGTGTAAAACAAATAAGTATGCAGACGTGACGGCCTAGGTCCTATTCAGTTAGATCTCCGCCATAAGGTGATAAGGGAAATTTTGCGTTACTGTAAGCTAAAAATTTCGTATTTCATTAAGCAAGGAATATTGTTCGGCAGGTGGGGTCATGATTAATGGTGTAACAATAATAAAAAAATTCTAAATTTATGAAAAAATAAAATTTTTAGTTTGAGTCCAAGTACACCCTTGTCAAATGACCAGTGTAAAAATGGAGCCCTCACTTATTTAATACGGGAGTATATCGCATTGCTCACTAAGCGTAGAATCAGTAGTGTGAAAAATTTCCAAGCCGAAATCGAGCCCGAAACTTATGGAATGGTGTTCCAAGCTACTATTTAAGCTACGAGGACGATACCCAACTTAGCATCTCAGACTCACATATGTCGATAAGGCTACAACTGCAATATAAGATGGAATAGTGTTCATAGACACACAATCCTGCGACGAAACGTAAGACACAAATAAACCCAATATCGGTGAACAGATATATAATTTTAATAAAACCTTCAATCTATTTTCAGCAGTGAAATTACAGTCTAAATTATTATGTGATTTATCACATTGCTAACTAAGCACAGAATCCACCGAGTGAAAAATGTCCAAGTCGGGAATCGAACCTGTAATCCTTTGAATAGCACTCCAAGTGCTTTACCATTTAAGCTACAAGGATGATATCCAGCCAAGGATGATATCCAGCAAGGATGATATCCACTCACATATGTTGGTAAGGCTGCAAATGCAGCATAAGATAAAATAGTCTTCATGAGCTTCTACACTTAGTTAGCAATCTGATAAATGACGTATTAAATATTCAATAATATCGAGCGTTATTTCATTGCTGAAAATTGATTGAAGGGTTTATTAAAATTATATAATAGTCCAGTCATTTAAGCTTAAATTAGGTAAGAATCTCGGAATTCGAGATACCCAGCTGTAAGTCTGTAAATACTTGTATATTGACACCCTAAAAGTTGTCTCAAAACCTACATATGGTAGGGTGTACGCAACTATTAAATTCCAAGGTCAAAGGTCACAAAAATCGGTTTTTTGCGCTTTTTTTGTAAATATCTCATTTCCTATAGGTTTTTTGCTATTCGTATTTATTATCAATATTCTAGAATACAAAATTCTCTACAAATTTTGTTTAAAAACATTTTTCATACGTCGAACCGTTTTCGAGATAGAGGGCGGAGAGCGCGCGGTCACAGCATCACTTGAGGTCAAACGGTGCCTCCGGTCGAAAACGCTCCATATATCATTTTTTTCCTAACCTAGCCACTTTTTATTCAGTATTAATTTATTTAACAACATTTACCTGTCCATGTAATTGCAGAATTGTTAATGAAAATATAGGAATTATATTTGAATTTTAACCTAGTTAATATAATATTAATAACTTCTTATCATTTAATGAAATAAAGTTGAAACGTTCCGAAAAAGTAATGCCGCTTTCCTGTGTTAACAAATCTGTAAAAATAAATGATTGTAAAGTTGCAGTGGCTCCATTATTACTCTTCCAAAGAATTACTGTCAGCAAACAATTTGAAAGTAATCTTGAGGAATATCTTCAATATGAATTGAGTCCGTATCCAACAGCTCTATTTGATAATGATGGCATGAGAAAAACAACAAAATCGTCATTGTATGACAACATGAGCCCAACTGATTTTTTTCTCAATGAAAATAATGTGACGTTCATTATTGAAGGCGGATTTCTTCTTCATCATGTTGTATGGAGCAGAGAAGATATTTTATCTATTATTTTTGATAAATACATTAATTATTTAAAAAGGCATTACAGTTCCAAAATAATTGTTGTATTTGACGGATATTCAGACTACAGTAAGAACGTAAAAGCCATGGAGCAGCAGAGAAGAACTGCTGTACTTTCAAAAACGTATAAAGTCTGTTTAGATGAAACAATGGTTGAACCAGTTACTCAAGAAAAATTCTTATCAAATCGAAATAACAAAGATATGCTCATTAATACCTTAACTGAAAAATTACAAGCTGCAAATATTACTACTAAACAGAGATGATGCGGATGTTCTTATTGTTGAAACTGCAATTGAAGAATCAAAGTCTGAAAAAACTGCAGTTATAATAGGACAAGATATTGATTTACTTGTCATTTTAATTGGGCGTACACTGTCTTACGAACAAGAAATTTTCTTTAAAAAAGTTGAGAAAAGAAATGTAAAAACGGAGATATACTCGACTAAAAGTTTTGATAATTATCCTCATTGCAAAACACATATTTTATTTCTGCATGCATTAAGTGGCTGTGACATAACTTCTGCGCTTTTTAAAAAAAGAAAAAAAATCATTTTTAAAAGTTTTTGAGAAACTGACGAATTTGGATGAACTAGCTGCAGCATTTGAAGAAGAAAATAGTTCCGCCCAGAGATTATTAGAGAGTGGAACTCAAATCTTATTGGCAGTCTATAATGCTCCGAAATCTGTGAAAAGTCTCGATCATCTTCGTTATATGCATTACGTCAAGTCTACAAAACTTAATAAACCTGTGCAGCTTTCAATTCTTCCACCAACAAGTGCAGCTTGTCATCAACATTTCAAACGTGTATATTATCAAGTTCAAACTTGGTTCGGGCATGATTTGGAACCCGGTATGGGGTTGGGCAATGCAAAACGATTTTCTGGAGCATATCATGACAATTTTACCACCTGCTCCAGAAGATTTGCTAAATACAATTTTCTGCAACTGCAAGAGTGGTTGTGGTTCGCGATGCGGATGCAGGAAAGTGGGCTTGCAATGCTCTTTAGCTTGTGGCCAATGTAATGCGCAAGCTTGTCTCAATGCAGAACCATATCAGAGCGACATTAACGAAGATGAAACCTTTGACCCTGAAATCATGGAACAACTTGAGACAAATGTCGTTGAAGACGATAATGAAGACCAGTTTGAAATTTACCAGCAGCCGAAAGACGACGATGAAGAGGAAGAAGAAGATTAAAAACATAAATTTTAGTTTTTGTACCCTTTATTCCATTTTTTTACTTTTAATAAAAATAAATGTATTGAATAGTATTTTTTAATAAAACGATTAATTCATAATTTTTTTTTTCATCATGTAAGAAGTTATTAATATTATATTAATTAGGTTAAAATTCAAATATAATTCCTAGATTTTCATTAACAATTCTGCAATTACATGGACAGGTAAGTGTTGTTAAATAAATTAATACTGAATAAAAAGTGGATAGGTTAGGAAAAAAAAGATATATGGCGCGTTTTCGACCGGAGGCACCGTTTGACCTGAAGTGATGCTGTGACCGCGCGCTCTCCGCCCTCTATCTCGAAAACGGTTCGACGTATGAAAAATGTTTTCAAACAAAATTTGTAGAGAATTTTGTATTCTACAATATTGATAATAAATACAAATAGCAAAAAACCTATAGAAAATGAGATATTTGCAAAAAAAGCGCAAAAAACCGATTTTTGTGACCTTTGACCTTGGAATTAAATAGTTGCGTACACCCTACCATATGTAGGTTTTGAGACAACTTTTAGGGTGTCAATATACAAGTATTTACAGACTTACAGCTTGGTATCTCGAATTCCGAGGTGAACTTACTATAATGACTGGACTATAACTATTTATGTCCTGTAACATTAGTTTCGGCTTGAAATAATCCATCTCTAAATGCTAGTAGCGTAGTTTAACTCCTTGAAGGGAAGTAATGAATTACATACCCCACTTCAATTTGAGTCCCAAATGCCACAGTGGATTTTGGAATTTTTTTTCCTAATATAAGATTTCTTTAATATTATAACTGTGTAAAAATTTTTAATGTTGTGCACCAACATGTTAAAACTTACTTAGATAGTAATTTTCGAGTTTTTCATGAAGTAATACAAGAATGTGACGTTTAGAAATATTTTTTAGTATGTTTATCACACATTTGATGTCTCGTTTTCTTTTAATTACTTATTTCCTCTTTTATAGAGCATCTAAAACTAAGATGTTACTTTCGTATCAAATATTGAACTTATAACTCTATAAACCTATTACATTTGCAAAAATATTAGATTAATCTATATAACGGTCTTATTCAGTTAAAATGTAGAAAAGTGGAGAAAGAGAGGCTCCAATACTTGCTTTTATCAACTATAAAAATTCATATTCTCTTTTTTCCTTTTCTTTGTATATATATATATATATATATACCGGGTGGCCAGAAATAAAACACCCCTACTCTGACCTCCCTGGATATCGAACTACTCAGTGTAAAGGCTTGAAAATTTGTGGACATACTATTCAAAAAATGGGGAAACGGATTTCACGAAAAAAAAATTTAGTTCCAGAAATCACCGATAGGTGGCGCTGTACCACTGGACGTATGCTGAAAAGACACAAAAACACGTTTTAAACACATTTTATTTGAAAGTACCAAGCATACATGAAACAAGGACGTTATCGATGCAGGGAATGCTGCTCAACATGGTTCCCTTCCTGAAGATGTAAAATGTGAAGTCTGTGGACAGCTTGTTCAACTGCGGATCGTAACTGGTCATCTGAGATGCTTCTCACATGCAGACTGATACTCTCTTTCAAATCTGCCAAGGTTACCAGACCTTCTCGATAAACAAGGTTTTTTAAGTGTCCCCAAAGCCAAAAATCACACGGATTAAGATCCGGTGAACGAGATGGCCAAGTTGTCGGAAACGCGCGACTGATTATTCTGTCATTGGTGAAATGTTGGCGAAGAAACTGTTGCACAGGGAGTCCAATGTGTGGAGGTGCTCATCTTGCATAAAAGTAATGGTGTCAAGGCATTGGCGCTGCTGCAAATGGGGTACAACAAATGTTTCGAGCATCCTTTTGTACCTGTTGGCCGTCACGGTACATGTCTCAAGGCCATTGGGAGTAACCTCTTCGAAAAAGAACGGTCCAAGGATGAATGTGGCTGTGAATCCACACCAGACTGTAACTTTCGGTGAGTGGAGTGGAATCTCTTGGAAGGTACGGGGGTTTGTCGTGTCGCATATGCGACAGTTATGGGTGTTCACTGTTCCACTGAGGTGGAAATAGGCCTCATCGCTCCACAGAATCTGCCACGGCCACGATGCATCCACTTCAACTCTAGCAAGAAATGTCAATGCAAAGGTCAGTCGCATCTCCCTGTCTGTGGCCAGCAATTGTTGATTAGGGCGGATTTTGTACGGGAAACAATGCACCATTTTTCTGAGTATGTTCCACACTGTGCTATAGGGAACATCCAAGTGTCGTGACACTGCACGTGCACTACTGCAGCCTAAAACATTATCCATTGACTGTTCAACAATACCGGTGGCAACATCTTCAACGACATCTGAACGAACCGGTTTGCGTCCTCGACCAGGCTGAACTCCAAGATGTCCAGTTTCCTCGAATCGAGCGATCATTCTCCTGAGAGCTTGTGGAAGCAATGGTCCCTTACGCAAATCCTTAAGTCGGCAAAACTCTCGAAGTGCTGCTGGAGCATTTCCTTTATTCTCGTAAAACAACTTCACAAGAAAAGCGCGTTCTGGCAGCGTGACAGCCATCACTAATAAGAATGACATTCCCCACCTTTTAACTTCTTTTATACCCAGAACATGGCTTCTACCCATGCTTTACGCAAATTTTTCTGGTTACAGTATGAAATTGCAGTTACAACGGGAGTTCTAGCTTCTTTACTATTTTTATTTTCCATAAGGGGCAGAAAAATTAAAAAGGAAGCATGGAAGCATTCCATTCCGCATAAACATTTTAATTTTTATTATTATTTGTGTCTTTTGATCATAGTTCCAGTTGTGCAGCGCCACCTATCGGTGATTTCAGGAACTAATTTTTTTTCGTGAAATCCGTTTCCCCATATTTTGAATAGTATGTGTACAAAATTTTGAGCCTTTACACTGAGTAGTTCGATATCCATGGAGGTCAGAGTAGGGGTGTTTTATTTCTGGCCACCTTGTATATACAGGGTGTCCCCTCTCATCGGTGGCCAATGGCTAATTTCTAAACCGTTGGTCTTAGACATATAGTTCCAATTGCAAAAATGCTTTAAAAAAGGTAAAGAATTATTTTTTAAGCGATTTAGGTCAAAAAAATGTTTTACTAAAAAATTACGAAAATTAAATTTTTATACGGTCCCCCGGTCAAATAAGTGATATTTTGGAAAATTTTTACCACTACTCTAACAAGTAAGACAAAAAAAGTCCCATTCCTCTGCGATCAAAATTGACCGAGTTATAGCTGTTCAAAGTTGAAGCATATTTTTTGCTGCAAAATAGGGGTCAGTCACAAATTTACTGGAAATAAAAATAAACATCAGATGGAAAACTTAACTTTAAACATTGAGAGTAGAAAAAAATTTTACAATGTTGTTTCTGAATTTATGTTGACATTTACATGTAAAAGTAAAATATGCAATTTGTGCTAAAAATAGAAGTAAAAAAATAACAGAAATTTTGTTAAATTAAACTACGAAAAGCAACAGTCACAAATCGTTACAATACATATTTAAAGCTCTATTAGATTACTCAACCTAATAGAATTTGATGTAGTCCTATAAAATAAATAAATGGAACGCACCTAAAATCGTATTAATATTACATTGTCATCGGGTTTAAATAAGTATGGGAATTTAACCTCAATCAGATATTTGGAAGTGAGTTAAAATTTGAATATAAGTTTTGAACTAGGAAAATTTACAAGCAAAAACTATGAATAAAATAAAAGCTTATCAAAATAACATACCTTTTTAAAATAAAATCACGAAAAGAATCAGCTTCATTTGCTTACAAAATAAAACATACGTAAAAATACAAATGAGGATATGAATTTCAAAACTCGACTTATCGCTTTTTGATTTCTCAATCAGTCTATACAAACCTCCACTATTGTAACAATGCAATCTCAAAATTTATAATGAAAACCAATAGATGCATTTAAATTTTTTCGCTATTTCTAAAATTTGATTTTTTTGATAAAGAGAATTTTGAAATTGATGTCTTCAGTTATTTTAATAACCAATCTAGAAGTTTATTAATTATAATTAACACTACCGTAAAACTTATACGGTGATAGCGCCTTCAGTTAAATCGCTCATTTAAAACATTTTGTAATTGGAACTATATGTATGTGACAAATAGTTTAGGAAGCAGCCTTTGAACAGCGTTGGAAATCAACTCCCTTTATAATACTTTAAGCACTTAATGTACGTTCCCTTAAAGCTCAGTCGGACTCATCCGTTTTCAGCTATAGAAAAGTGGTTTAAGTCATGAAATTTAAAGTTTCACAACTCGGTCAATTTTAATGTTACAAGAATGGGACCTTTTCTGTATTACTTGCTAGAGTGTTGAAAAAATTTTACTAAATATCACTTATAGGACCGGGGGACCGTATAAAAATTTAATTTTCGTAATTTTTTAGTAAAACATTTTTTTGACCAAAATCGCTTAAAAAACAATTCTTTGCCTTTTTTAAAGCATTTTTGCAATTGGAACTATATGTCTATGACCAACGGTTTAGAAATTAGCCATTGGCCACCGTTGAGAGGGGACACCCTGTATATATATATATATATATATATATATATATATATTTAGTATATAAAGTACACATTAAGGCAAACATTTTCTGCTACAATAAATAACTAAACTGAACATAAACTGTCAATTTCTATGTAAAATGAAAACTGTTTTGGCGAGGCCTTTTTTATGTGATTTTTTGTGTGTCTGTATGTGCGATTTTTCAAGTGATCTTTTTTACGTGATACATACAAACCCTTTAAAAATACATGGTATGAGTAGTCCTCTACTTAATGGGAAAATATTGTAAATCAGGCTACGGGGTTATGTGACTAAAGTAATTTATTATTTTTAGTAACAGCAAACTTTTTAAAAAGTCAACTCCAGTATCTCCATCTAACGAAAGCAGTTCTTTACATGTATATAAATAAATACTTATTTGAAATTTTTTACATGGCTAAAGAAAATAAATGAAGTGGAAAAAAATGTTCCTATGTGTAGATCAATTTTTAATCTTTTTACGGAAAACGATTTTTAGTTATGGTGAGGCCTTCTTACATTTTGTAGATGAGATTCATTTTATGCTGTTTCTACCTACGCATAAAAAAAGTAAAAGTACTGAGAAAAAATATTTACATTATTTATTATTAAAACAATTTACAGAGCTTGTTGTAAATTTTCGAAATATGTCTTTAACTTTTTATTTCTTGTTTTATTTTATTATTTACCGCACAAAAACATGTGTCTATACTTATAATTATTTATTTTTTTCATAACTCTGTAATCCTAAAAAAATTCTAAGCATTAAAGCTGATGACATTTAGAATAATTTGAATTTCTGAGATTTATTGAATAATATATTGAACTTAAAATCTTAGAAATATTTTGACTAAGTTCACCATTTTTAAGTGGCAACATGTCTCAGCAAATTTCAAGTAATTGAAAAGCGATGTAAAGTTTATTTTTTTAACCTTTTCATAGTCAAAATAAATTATATATTAAATGGCAAAATAAATTGGAATAATATGTACCAATCTATGAATTTCCTTGAAAACTTTGTCTTTTTTCTTAGAATTGGGAATAGATTAATGTTGAATCATAATGTTAAAGTTACACAATTCATGTAATTTGTTTTGACGTCATTTCGCAGAAAATTTGACCGGTTTCACGAATTTACAAAAACAAATTTAATAGGTATAAATAATTTTTTATATGAGTTATGTTAAGTAGTTTTCAAGTTTTTAACATAAATAAAGTCTGGCATCTCTCAAATACTTAAAAATTTTAACATAACTGTCAATTCTGGACTGTATGGTGTAATAACATTAAATGTTTAAAATTAAATTTTGATGTAATAATTTTTATAAAGATCATTTTTTTAAATATTCCTAGTGAATATTTTGTACTATTCATCTGTATGCAGACCGACTCTTAACGATAGAAATCTGAGTAATGTCTAAAGTCAAGGTCGACGAATTTATGGCTCGCGTCCGTTAAGTGGCACGCAGTGAATTATTTTTGGCACGATATAGATTTAATTCCTTAAAACAAAAGTTATTAAAGTGTCTCGGATAAAATAATATTGAAATTGAACGAAATGTATAAATTCTGGTAGCCGTTGTCCTACAGATTGAAAAGAATTTATAATCTAAATATTCAATATTGGAATAAAAAAGTTTCAGTTTTACTGTTGAAAAGGAAAAGAAGACATTCATTATAAGGAATTACAGGCAAAAATTACGATGATAGATGGTAAATTGTTTAATTATTAATCATCTAACAGAGAATAACAGAAACAATGCTTTTAATTTACTTTATAAAACATACCATAAATATTACACTTATTTTTAATTTTAAAAGTAAAACATTTTTATTAATTAACTTTTTGTCTCTTCTCACGTCAAGATCACGTAAAGTATATTTTGGAAAAAAGTTGGCACGCGAATACCAAAAGGTTCGCCATCCCTGTCCTAGGTCATCAAGAGTATCAAAGCAGCTCTTAGAATCATTCATACTAATCACTCAAAAAGACGAATGATAATGTTAAGTCTATGAAAGCGTTATTTTAAATTGTCTCGCTTAAAATTTTGATATTTTTACAGGATTGTTTTTGCATAAGATAGTTGACGATGATCTACAAGCACGCTAGTTTTTAGTTTTTTGATTTTCATTTCAGAGTTTTCTTTAAAAAATTACTTTAAATTTCGGAGCCGGTCCTGAAATTGCAACTATCATAATATTAAAAAATGTCTAAAAAACCCGAAAAGGAAAAAAATAGCCCGGATGTAAATCGTCCTCAGATATCCTATGCAAAAGAATCTTGTAAAAGTATTAAAATTTTAACGCAATATTTGAAAGTAACGCCCCCATAAACTTTACATTATCATTTGGGTCTTTTTTAGTGAGCTGAGTGGCATCTTAAGATATTTACGGAAGTTTAAAGGAATGTTATAGAAGATATATTAACTAACAAGCCATAATAATAAAAAAAGTTTTGTCTGTCCGTGTGTCATGAATATCATAGTTAAGAAATTTTCCTGAATTTGAGTATTCCGATGAGGGAAGACGAAGGCATATTCGAATGCAACTCAAACTCAGATTTTTCGCATTTTGATAATTCACCCAGATATAAATTAAAAATTTTAATGGATATCTCAAATGGCGTGTCACCGCCGTTTTTTGTGGCCAAAGGGGAGTTACCATTGAACGCGTCACAGAAAGAAATGTAATTGTGTAAAATTTTTCGTGCTTTTCTTTCTTTCGTTTTAGATCTTTCAACTGTCATATTTCCTTTTCAGATAAACATACAAAATAAAAAAAGAGAAAAGAACTACTTTTTTGTTTCGAGTATTTTTCTAATATTAAATTTAAAACATTAAAACAACATTAACAATACCCATTCTGTAATATTTTTTCTTAGGTTATTTTGTGAATTCGCACAATATATTTTTCTCTTTGCAGCTTTATTGATATTCTTTCCCGATATAATTGTGCTGTAACACATTACATTAATCAGAAGGTTTTTCAATTTTTCGAATTTGAGAAACTTCTACATTTAATGAGTGATGTCTCTGCCCATTTTAAAATAAGACTGCGACTTAGGGGATATATCACTAAATTTTCTCTAGAATTTTGGGCCCCACCAGTGGCCGCGAGATTCTGACCTCCAAACTGGTAGACGGTAGGTGCTGGGTTCGAACCCAATCGCGACCGTCGACCTAACCGTTCGAAGTTTTCCGTGGTTTTCTTCGAACCCTGCGTAAATACGGGTTAGGTTCCCTTAGAAAGACCCCCACGGAGGGCAACCCACCCCATAGGGCCTATATCCCATTGCGTAGATAATCGGCCGACAAAATACAACAACAACAACAACTCTAGAATTTCGGGTGAAAATTGAAAGTTCAATGTATTTTAAGATCAGAAATTAAAGAAATAATTACTATAACAGGTGCGCCTAAGAATATTTTCATAAATGTTAGTTTAAAAAGAAAAAAATCATACAAATTAGAGAGTTTTTTTGTAAAAAAAAAAAAAAAAAAAAAAAAAAAAAAAAAAAAAAAAAAAAGATTGTATTTAGCAAACTGAGTGCACGTTGATAAAGGCAGTTTCTCACAACCCCAAAATTCTAAGTTCGTTTGAATAGACTTTTGTTTAAAAGTATAAAATCTAATCGCATCGGAGCGTGTATAGCTTTGACTGGGTAATGTGTGTATAGCACCCTACTGAAAAATGGAAATGGTGAGGCTTCTTAATATAGTTTCTTTTACATTGATTTTCATTTAAAATAGGAAATCATACAAGTTCCAAAGTGCATGCTGGCGCAATTCGTGAAGACTACCGATGTTAGACTCGTTTGAAAACAATTTCTTTTAAAATTATAAAAACGGTCGACAATGATTTTGATTTATTTAAGGTTATTGTCATGGGCGTAAGGTTATATGCTCAGAAAGTTATATCCTATGAAATTATATTCTGCCGATGACAGAAGGTCCACGAACTTTGGACTAGTTTAGAAGATTTTCAGTTAAAACCTTCTAAACACTAATAAAATTTAATACTAATAAAAGAAAATAAAGTTTTGTTTTGTCTATATATTTATGTGTGTAATTGTCTGTGTGTCTAAGATAGCTAGTGAAACCCATTTACAAGCCTGAAAGCTTGAGATAAGTCCAAGACAAATTTGAAAAAATTAATAAATAATCCAAGACTTTTTAATAATCATCTAAGTTTTTTATTAAAAACTCATCAAAGGGCCCAAATAAAAAAGCATTTTTTTAAATGATAATAAATTGAATAGATACTGTTCACTACAAAATACTAACGCGACGGTCCCAATGAAAACACTCCTTACTTTGGAAATTTAGAATTTTTAGTCAAGGTAAACAAGGTTTAGTTAGGTTAATTTTATACGCTTGAATTAAGGCTTCGAATGGTTAGAAATGTGTGCGTAGCACGCCAGTTTTAAGATACCCAAGGCAGCTGCGTTCAATCAAAAGATTCATTTTCAGAGATTCTTTTTTTAAAAATTTTAATATGAATCGAGATTTTAATTAGTCTCTCTACATTCGAAAAAATCAATGGAAACGCCGGTCGGGCAGTCAGCTGTCTCATAAAATTAAATTGGGGCATTCTACTTGCCTGTTGTACGTTTCCGAAGGCCCCATTAGTAGGGCGCCATTTTTAAGGCACGTTTCAAAAGATACCACTTTACAAATTCAAAAAATCAAAACCGACTAATGCGTGCGTAGCACTCAAGCTGTATACTTCCAATCTTTTCGTTAGATTTTAATTTAAAAATATAAAACACTAAAAAATCGAGTGAGTACCCTGCCAAATTGTTCATTTAGAAAAATTTGCATCTTAAAATTTAAAATTATGAAACGTCCACTTTAAGTATACAAAAAATGCATTGCCACATGTCTCGGGAAAGCGAAATCCATGAGCTAATATAAATAAAAAAACCTACTGAAGAGATGCTAAGAAAAGTATGCGTGAAGAATACTAAAATTGACTTAAGAAATGCTAATTCTACTTTAAATAAATTTATTTTCACTGTATCAATTTTATTTATTTTAGCAGATAAACATATTGAATATATTTATATGTATGTGAGTGTTTATGCGTAAAAAAATTAATGATTATATAATAATAAAATAAAATTGTTTTCGTCGCAAGAAGAAAGTATTGAATTCATGAAAATTTTCTAATTCTAGGTTTCGTCAGATTTACAGTTTTAGGGATCAGTAATATTGAAAAATGTGTCTTTACGAAATGACTGTTTAAGTGTCTGTCACCTGTTTGCATGTAAGTGACACAAATAGTGTGGACACTCTATCTGAAGAAATACTACACAGAATTTAATAAAACTTTCAATTGACTCAGTCCTTGTTACATTGTTACGTAGTTTTCGGCGGCCAGTCTACGTTTTCCACGGTTTTCCACATAACTCTATCTCAATAACTAATTTACTTAATTTAGTCAAATTTTATATGTCAAACATTCACATAAATAAATCCTTTAGAATTTTCATGGTGGACTTAGATTGTCATTTAATTTTGGCACTCTGATGGCGAATTTTGAATTAATAATATATAGAATGTTTTAAGATTAGCACAGCCGATTAGATTATCTAATAGATGGACAATTTATTTTTTCACGAATGAGTTGTTATAGCTATCAATTTTATTTCAATACTTTATTTATATGCCTAATATATTTATATGCCTAATATTAAAAAAATATTAAAACTATAGCAACTACGTGCATTAAAATATAATAACATGTTAATACATAGATGAGGATAAAAATCTGTTATAAACATATTTTCTCTTAGAGGCACATCGTATGTTATAACTACATTATATTCTTTTTGCACAGATCAAATACGGTACGTTCGTTCATAGACGAGTTTCTTCTCTCAGACTTAGAGTACATTGATTTTGCTGCTTAGAAATGTGTGTACTATTTTTTAAACGAATTTTAATCAGAAAATATAAGGAATTAATATATATATATATATATATATATATATATATATATATATGTGTGTGTGTGTGTGTGTGTGTGTGTGTATTATTTTAC
The DNA here is from genome assembly GCA_964019185.1 of Maratus speculifer. Lineage (NCBI taxonomy): Eukaryota > Metazoa > Arthropoda > Arachnida > Araneae > Salticidae > Maratus > Maratus speculifer. Next base: position 305,501,684 of record OZ025292.1, on the reverse strand, counting down.
TTACTTACTTATTTATTTATTTATTTATTTATTTATTGCGAAAATTGTTGGGTAGGACCCCAATTTTCTGATTTTGGCACATACAGGATTGGCCTAGAAAATGATGATTTTATACCGGTTGAATCAGGCTCAAGCCAAAATTTTAGCTAATATACCGGGTTGGTTCATTCTCTGCTCCGCTTTTAAAATTACATATAGCTCAACACTGAAAATGTCTTGCGAAAAAAGTGTGGCATGAGACTGACATGAACCAGGAATTATGAAAGCCAGGCAAGGGCTATTCCAAATCTCGTGAAAGAAAATTGGACCGTTTTCGGTATGGTAGAAGTGAATTTCGAACTACTTGTTTCATTACCTGATCGCTTAACCTTTTATCTACCCTACGGTAATTATAATTACCATTAAAATTATTTATTATAAAATTCTTTTAATACGTCAATTAGTTGTAATACTGTTTAGAATGAATTACAGATACATTGCTTTATTTTGTTCCAAAAGCCTTATTGTTTATACAAAACAAAAATATTTTTTAAAGGATGATTTCTTTTACCTTTGTATCTTTTCAGCTTTCTTGACGCGAAGGGCATGGGGTTTTTTCAATTAGGAAATATTTCTATATTCATACTGTAAGAACATCATATTTGTGCACTTTATAATTCTACAATATACTAAGAAAAAAATTTAAAATAAAAGATTTGAGCAGGGTTATAAATATTGCACAATATCCCTATAAATTCAATTTTAATTAATTATTCTAAATCCTTCAATCCTTCTAAAACCCTTTAAACGTTTATTAAATAATTATGTAAATCTTTTAATTTAGTTTAACCAATTTAAGTAAAGTGCTTTACAATGTAAAATTTTCACGAGTTCATGATTTGGTAGATAAAGGGTTAATTCTGTTAGAAAATATTCTACTCCACAGCAGCACCTAAAATAGTTAAAACAGAGTCACTAATTACGATTCTTTAGCTAGAGTTAGTAAAAGACGTTTAGTGAATACAAAAACTAAATAGTTACTGCTGATATAGCTTCTTGCTGAAAGCAATAAAAGAGATTTGATCTTCACTAAAAGTCAAATACATTGAACTCAATAGTGTCATGGTTTATTTTCCAACGAGCTAGAATTTTTTAATTCGTATTTTCGACCGTCTTTCTCAATTAAGTACCTTTATGTAGTTGGAGAAAAAAAAATATGTGTGGCACTCGGGGACTGCCGCGGTAAAGCTATTGCATAGCATTTTTTATTAACTTATGCAATTATAATTATCTATTTATTTTTTATTTATGCAGTTTTTTTTGTCTTTGATATTAATTCAAGTTAAACATTTTGAGCGTGATGACCGATAACAATTTTTTTTTCTTGTATTGAACAAATGAGAAGTTAATATCGTTTAAAATATTTTTATTATCTTACAATACATGTAGGTTAATCAGGAATTTTTATCATTGAAACTATACGTTTATGGTAGCTGAAATAAAAAACATAAGTTTAAAACTTGATATTCTCAAAATATCTGAAAAATACCGCGTTAATGTCTGCCGAAGTCTACAGATGGATACCGTGCCGAAGTCTGCCAAACTGAAGCGACGTTAGCCGGAGTGTTAGTTTTTTTTCTCGTTGCAGAATTTTTAGATTCTTTCGCCGCGCTCAAAGCCCGCGATAAAAGCTATCCAATACCTTAATAAATTACAAACAAAATTTGGCCGCGCTACGAAAATTAGATCGCGAGTGATAAGCATTTTAAATTTTCCGAACCTCACCGTGGGGGTCTCCTGTCACCAAAAATTAACACTGCCTCATAATAAATTACCAAACAAAAATTGGCCGCACTACGAAAATTAGATCGCGAGTTATAAGCATTTTAACTTTTTCGACCCTCACCGTGATCGATCTCCTGTTACCAAAAATGAACACTCTCTCATAATAAATTACCAAACAAAATTTGGCCGCGCTACGAAAATTAGATCGTGAGTTATAAGCATTTTAAATTTTTCCACCCTCACCGTGGGGGGTCTCCTGTCACCAAAAGTAACACTGTCTCATAATAAATTACCAAACAAAATTTGGCCGCACTACGAAAATTAGATCGCGAGTTATAAGCATTTAAAACTTTTCGACCCTCACCTTGATGGGTCTCCTGTCACCAAAAATTAACACTGTCTCACAATAAATTACCAAACAAAATTTGGCCGCGCTACGAAAATTAGATCGCGAGTTATAAGCATTTTAAATTTTTCCACCCTCACCGTGGGGGGTCTCCTGTCACCAAAAGTAACACTGTCTCATAATAAATTACTAAACAAAATTTGGCCGCACTACGAAAATTAGATCGCGAGTTATAAGCATTTTAAAACTTTCGACCCTCTCTATGGGGGATCTCCTGTCGCTAAATATTAACACTGTCTCATAATAAATTACCAAACAAAATTTGGCCTTGATACGAAAATTAGACCGCGAGTTATAAGCATTTTAACTTTTTCGATCCTCACCATTGGGCGGGTCTCCACTCACCAAAAGCTACATTATCCTACCTTGTTTTATTTTAAGACGATTCTTTTCTATACACATTCTATCAGGAATTTTTATTATTGAACTTCCTTCGTCTACTAGTATTATTTGGATGCCTTACGTTTTTGCTATGTATTGGCAAACAACGTAAAAACACTTTAAATACAAACAAAAAAAACATTATAGTTTTCTCTATTTTATTTGTAAGAATTTTCTTTACCATACCATTTTTATGAATATTTTAGTTGTAGGAATACAGAAATCTGGTACATCACCTAATTTGTCATTCTTTTTCCTCACAGAATGTAGTAAATCTGAACCAATTATTATTATTACTGTTTTTTCCATAGATCACGTCCATTAATTGGACAAAATTAAACATAGTTTGTTTTGCTTATCGAAGTACTAAAAAACATACTTAAAACAATTTTTATAAGTAAATATTTCTTGTATATTTTGCCGAAAGTGGATTTATTTACCTAATTAATTTAATTTTTCAAATAAGGAATAAAAAATTGCATATTTACATAATAAAAATAATAATATAATATATGATATGCTGTCTGCGATTGCTTTGCACATAGAACTGTATTATTCTGTGGAATTTCTGATAGAATTATTTTATTCTCCATCGCAAGCGGAACTAAATTATGTGTAACAAAATAGAATAAAAAATGCAGAAATGCATTCATATATTATGCACGAATGCATTTATTATTATGCACAAATGCAACAGTTCTATGCCGAAATGTCGATTTTTTAAAAATGGGCAGTTAGAACCTTACTATTCTCAGGTGACGTATTTTTATCTGAGGATAAGTATCTTCCGTACAAAATTCACCTTTTTCATAGTATTGGATAGCGGATTGCTTATAAAGATCTTGCAACAATTTATATGCTGATATACCCCTAATATTAAGTGGCTCTTTTTTTATTATTAGCACTTTCCAACAATGTTGAAAAGTACTTATGCATTCGGTTTGTCTGTCCGTCTGTCCGCGGTCTAACTCTCGTAAATATACACGGATCGCCATGAAATTTTTAGATATTATTTACATTAACCCTAACACAAACCCTATTGTAAATGAAGTTTCTACCACGATTATTTTATTTACAAGGGTATTCAAAAGTTTACCCTTACATTATGGCCTATGGGAAAAAATCGTTTCAAATGAATTTTAAAGATTTTACATCCTGTCAAACATATTAAAATTTATATGCCTTTACGAGCTGTACTAAAATATGCATTCTGTAAAAAATGGATTGAAAAAACAGCTCTACATTTACAGGGCCACACAAAAGAATTTCGTTACATAATGGTCAAAAGGGAAATTGTGTGCGACACATTTTAATTATATTAAACCATTTCATATATAATAAAACTGATATATATAGCTGAGGGTTAGTATAAATACAAATTATACGATACAGTCATGCATTATATGAAGTACATAGCATTTACAGGGAGACACAAAAGATTTCAAATATCGTATTTTTTCCGAATTATTGTAAATGTATCCGATTATGGCTGATGGATGAATGAACTGCATTTTAATTATGATATTCGCGTTTAAGTTTCACTAAATCTATGCATATTATAGTGTGTGTATAAATACTATAGTTATATATAAATATGTGTATAAATAATATACAGGGCTACCCCAAAAGAGGTCGCAAACATTGCTGAATATGAGCTTAAATTACTTAAAGGTGGTTTTTAAATAAGTTACGCATTTTTTTACGAAGAACTGCGTTCAATTTACTAAGAAATATTTGCAGAATACAGATAAAAGGAAATACAGGGACACGTAAAGAATTGAATTAAGGGAAGCCAATAAATAATAGTTTCTGAGAATGTGATTTTAGCAGTTTTAACCCTTTCCGGCACATTGTGCCCGGTCTGGGATACCTAATTTACATTCCAAACTTGCAAACGGCACCAGTAATATTTTACTAAAGTTTTGCTTATACAATAAAAGCTTAAATTACGGATTTCAAAATATATAAAAAATTCGCTTGTGAATTCCGGTGCCAGTCGATAATTTCTCATTTTACTACAGATTTTGCCCGTGCCGGAAAGGGTTAAGAATGTTTTAGCTTAAAATAAGTTTTAGCTTAATACTGACGTGTAATAAAGCTTCAAAATAAACTACAGGGAAGAACAAAAAGCATTCAAGTATGTTTCCATCGATTAGTATAAATTGCTGAAAGAGAAATTTCAATATGCTAGACTTTTTCTTACTAAACTAAATTTTCTCATTATATAGTATATAGTATATCAACCGTCAGATCAAATACAGGGCTGTTTAAAAATATTGGTTAACATATTTGACAACATACAGTAAATTTATTTTTCTAGATGACAAAGTTTTGTTGAAGAGTTCATGAAATGTTGGAAAGTGCGTCATAATCTATGCTTAACGCATGTTTTTTTAACTTGTTTTATTTCATTTAAAGGTGGGCTTTATATCAATAAAGGTCGGAAACGCGTTTTTAAAATATGAATGATGTCATTAAAATCTGATTTATTTTAGACAGAGAGAGATTGTTTAAAATTCGTAATATGAAATTATTTTTTAAATATTTAAATCATTTCAAAATGAAAAGAATAAAATGATGTTTTTATTGCTTTGACATTACCATCGATTTATTTCGCAATGGAGCAACTAATAGTTTGCTGATAAAACTTTTGTGTAAGCCTCTATAATAAGAAAAATGTCTATTAACAAACTTCAAATTGTTTCATTATTCAATCTTACGAAAATAAACAGATATATTTATAGTTTTAAAAATGCAAGTCTTTTGTAAGATTATAATTATTTCTCGGACTTTTCTATTATAAAAAAGTCTTTTGACAACAAAAATATTTTTTTTTTCTAAAACAACAGAAACTAAAGGTCGGATTAAAATTATAACAAAAAAAAAAGTTAATCCACCTTGTAACACTTTTTAATTTTCAGTCCCAAAGTTTTTTCTAGATTTTGAAAACATGCATAATCTTAACAAAAATACTAATCAGGTTTGTTAAACCTTTATAAAGAAATAATATGAATGAAAAATAGGAATTAAAATATAATCACGAAAGGTGTTAAATTGTTTAGTTTAAAATAAATAAACATTAACTAGGAATTAGAGAATTTGCATGGGTGGTATTTTTTTTCTCTTATCCAAATATAATAACTTAGTTCTTTGTTATTAATTTTAATTAGAGATAATTTTGCTTCAACGTTAGAAATACAAAGAAAGCGTTAGTATATCTACCAAAGTTTTTTTTTAAAAAAGCAAAAGATTAAATATTGTGTCGAAAGTTTACTTAAAACCTAATCTTTTCCTGAAAAGGATAATGTCACTAATATGACAATTAACAGTCTACATTTTTATTTGACTGTCTTGTTTTATCCGTTTGTATATTTTTCATGAAGAAATATTCAAATTAATGCTAAAAACTTACTGAAAGAGAATAGAAAAAAAGAGGCAAATAAAATACAGGATGTAGAAAATGTTTTCTTGCATCTAGTTTGTCAGGGGTAATGCATATATAACGTTATCATTTTAGGAGGTAGACGGGGGGGGGGGGGGGTCTGGCACATGGTTTCGTAAGATATCTCTAGCCCATATAGCACACTTGCCTCCCCAGGATGTCCTGGGGAGGATACATATCCCAGGACCGTCATCCCCCAGGCATCCCTGAGGATGCAGAAAATTGTCACCAGGAGGTTCTCAGGAACCGAAAATGTCCGCTTTACAGCATACTGGCACGCTCCCCAGGACCTCCTTCAGGGTCCTCCCCGGGAGGTTCTGGGGAAGTTTTGAGGAAGTGATATAGGAGGACTTTGGGAAACTTCACGGTCACTAATATGTTAAAAAAAATTTAAATTAAAGCTATGATTTAATTTAAATTTTTTTAGAAGAAAACACGAATGTTTTTTTATTTATTATTATTCAGACGGATTTACATATACAGAGATTATTCAGTAACAAACTTCTTACCTTCATTTTTCCTGCTGGATTTGAACCCGAGTACCGTGGTTTTCTGGACGCGCACTCTGCCGTTATGCTGTAGGGCCGGTAAGGAAAAAAGATTTCTAAGGTATACATGCATTTTTACTCCGCTTTTGAAACTTAAAACTAGGAAATGTCCTAATTTTTTGCGCCTTTTTCATACATTCGACATAAATTTAAATTAATAACTCATAATAAATTATCAATAATTATTTGTTTTAACATAAATGTCTTCGAATTAAAATTTTTTAAAATGAAATTGTATTTTTAAATGATAAAAATATCCTTTTAGCTTTTAATACTTAAAATCCATTAAGATCGTTCTGTAGTTAGAAAATTGATTTTGAACTATATATTTTGACACAATGAATGATGCAAAACGTTTCTGATGATATCCCCTATAAAATTTAATTTTAGTTAGTAAAAATATTATTTCCAGAGATTAAAATAGCAAGAGATTAAAACACATAGTTTCCTTAAAATTATGAATTTTTTTTAAATGATTGACAAATAAAGACTAAGTGAATCCTTTCAAAAATAAAACTTTTTTGCTCTTTCTCTCTCTTACTTTTTTCTACAGAAATTTTAATCGATTTTTTTTTCTTTTTTTCTCTTGGTGCTCTTATTAAATGAATTTATGAAAAAATATATAAATTTGCCTAGACTTTTCTTTCCTAATTTTTACTCTTTGAAATATTTCATTGTTTGAGTTTCGTAAAGAACCCCAACAGTGGCCAAGAGATTCTGCTCTCGAAGCTAGTAGATGTAAGGTGCTGAGTTTGTACCCAATCGCACCCGTCGGCCTAATCGTTCGGAGTTTTCCACGGTTTTCTTCGAATCTTAAACTTCCTTGCTTAAATACGGGTTAGGTTCCTTTAGAAAGACCCTCTGGAAGACAGCAACCCTCTTCCTTAATGTGTCCCTTGATTTTTATTTTTTATTTATTTTTTTTAATTATTTTTTTAATTGACAAATAAAATCTAAGTAAATCCTTTTCAAAAATGAAACTTTTTTGCTCTCTCTCTCGCTCTTACTTTTTTTACAGAAATTTTTATCTTTTTTTTTTTTCTTTTTTACGTTTGGTAAAAGGTACTCTTATTATATGAATTTATGAAAAAATATATATAAATTTGCTTAGTCTTTTCTTTCTTATTGGGCTAGTTCCTAGTTCGTTTCATAGTTAGCAGTCAAGAGATTCTGCTCTCGAAACTGGTAGATAGGAGGTGCTGAATCGCACCCATCGGCCTAATCGTTCGAAGTTTCCCGGGGTTTTCTTCGAATCTTGGATTTCCTTGCGCAAATACGGGTTAGGTTCTTTTAGAAAGACCTTCACTGAGGGAACCCCCCCCCTCCCTTGATATGTCCCTCATGTTGATAATTGGCCGTCATAAATACAACCAATCAACAAACACGTTTTAAAGTGGTTAGTTATGTTTTGGAGAGTATTTATTAACGAATAATTAAATCCGTTACTTATGAAATTCTTACACGGCGTTACGAGTTGCAGATGTTCGGATATTTATCACTTGTCGCGGGATTAAAAATTACGGTAAAAGCACTGTATTATTTTATAACATAGTAAAAATATTAAAATTCAGCATTGTCATTGAAAACACACCATTGTAAAAAAATTTATAATTTAATTGTAACAGGATTTTGTGTGAAAATCAATTGTAAAATTTCATCATTACACTGAAACACTGCTTGAATTTGAATGACATAAAATAAAAACTATTATAAAATTTGAATCTGTTACAAAAACTTTTTATTTTCTTATTGTTATAAATAATATTAATTTAAAGTTAAATCTCCGTTTAGCAGTCTTTAAAATTGTACGAAATTTTTATGATCATAAAAAACACAATATGCACCATTTTTCATTTTATTAACGACGGGAAATATTTTTGTTGCTTACTTGAAATGTAATTTTAGTAACTAAGATTTTAGACAATTTAAAAAGCCTGGAAAAACTGATATCTTTATTTAAAATATAAGATGTTTTTATCAACTAATTATTTTTTAAAATTCCCAAACTAATATATGTATACATATACTTTCTTTTACACCTACAAACAAATTTGTTTTACTAACAACCAAATAGTTTCACTTCTATTCTTGGAATAACACCCTTTTTTTTCTTCCTCTCATTCAGTGATTTTCCGGGAAAATTGCTTAGACATTCTCCGCTGTCAAAATTGATTGGAGGGGCGTGATTAGCTATTGAGTGTCTAAGTGCTGGAACGGTGACTGTCTATGCCGAGTATTGCATGCTATGCAGTTGCTTATATTAATACATTCATTGTCACCTAACTAAGGATATCCGAAGAAATAGAATAGAAAATCGATATGTTAAATGAAAGTTTTAAGTGATGGCAAAATACTCTTCAATTAAAAATTCTGTTAAACTATTTGTTATTTATGAAATACAGATAAATATTTATCTGTAATTTCAAAATCTATAATGTTATTTATATTTCAGAAGTTTTCTTAATGAAAACTTCATTTTACCTTTCAGAATTTAAATAACAATAATAATATTATGTTTGGTAATCTATAAAAGAAATTAGAAAAATAAATTGTTAATCAGTCCAATTTACATTTAAAAAAATTACTTAATGATAAATAAAACAAAATAGCTAAACCTTCAGAAATTTCATTTAAATTGATGCTTCTATTTAGCTAACATTTTCTTATCCTCAACATTAAGTAGGTAATTGATATTAACCTGAATTAAACTTTTAAGTTGCGTGAATTTATCTTTTCAAATAAACCACGTATTAGCATATATTTGGGAAATGGGGGGGGGGGTGCAGCTCAATATTTATATATTTTAAATCCAAATATACCATTTTAAAATTAATTGCAGCACTATCTCTGAGTTGATATTATGTGCTAGGATAAAAATATCTAGTTTCGTCGCGACAATTTTGTTTGTTTCTTTATCTATTTTTTAAAATAGGGTTTAGTAAGTGTGTTAGTGAATTATATATATATATATATATAAACATTTAATATCTGATTTTAAGATGCATCAGAACTCGATTTAGATAATTTTCATAACAAAGTTTTAAACAGGTACTTATGAACAAACTTACGTTAAGAATCTCTTTTTTTTTCTTTCCATAAATACCTTTACCTCTGAATATCAGAAAAAATATATGAACTAGAACTGTCTTCTAAATAAAGATTTTAGAGTATTAATTTAGAAACTTACTATTTAGTTTATTTAAACAAGTTAAATTAATTTCTAAATTAATAAAAAAGGAATAATAATAAAAAACCAAAACGCAATAGGTTATTTAATAATAATTAATAAAATATTGATAAATGAACCAAATTTGGTTTAGAAGATACATAATAGTAATTAGTATATAAAAAAGGAATTAATTGAAATAATAAATTAAAATTTTTAATTTAACTAAAAAAGATTAAAATTTATAGCAGTAATTAAAAATTATAAAAATTTAATAACAATTATCTAATTTGCTTAAAACTATGCAATCGAATAATTAATAAAATAAAATTAACTCATTAAAATCGATACCGATTAAACTGAATTCACTAATTTAATTAAAAAAAACAATTCAGTATTGCACTGCAGAATCATTCATAAGATGGCGCCAGCACTGTGACTTCCTGGGCACTTCCCCAAGAATGAATAACCGGGTACTTCCCCAGCTGTGATTTCCCAGGTACTTCCTCAGGAGAGCGTCCCTGGGAAGTTGATCCGTGGGACGTTACTGGGAGCTCATTCCTGAGGACACTGTAAAATACTCTTCCCCAGGACGTCCTGATCTTGTCATTTTAGTTTTAGGAGGAATATGGGATGACTTGGAGCTCCTGGGGAGGTATTGAGGAGCTTTTGTGCTATATGGGAGGTGTAGGGAAGAGTTTGTCTTTTGATTCAATCAAAAATTTTTCTTTCTATTTGTAACACGGTTTTTGTTTCAAAATAGTATTTTATATTTTTTCTGTCTGTTACCTATTTTTCTAAAAATACATTGTAATATAGGATACCCCAATGTTTGACATTCCTATTCTTTTTCATATGTGTATGCCTATACATTCACGGTTCGAGAAACCATATGTGAAATATATTTAAATGAAGCACGTGTTTAATAATAAATAAAAGAGAAAGAACTTTGTCAACTTGTTTTGTCGATGAGAATTTCTATCTGCACTTCATCCCTCCTCCGTTCGAGGTAAGTGCAGCAACACTTCACTGCTGAATGTATTATGTAACAAAAAATTATTATAAAATACTTTTAAATAGTATATATTTATTTTGTGTGCTATCTGCGCGATATTTTATTGACTTTTCTTAAGAAGTAAAGTATGTGAAAAATAAATGTAACCAGTTTTTTATATGTCATTGCAAAAAATAAATAAATAAATTCTAAATATCGAAAAAAATTACACTTTGATAATGATATCATTACGGGGGGATGGGGGGGTCGAAAGATGATAACATATGATATCAAAAGGAGAGAGAAGGTCCAAAATTACAAAAAAAAAAAAAAAAAAAAAAAAAAAAATGATAACGTTATACATGCACAGTTCCTCAGTCAATGGGCTTATGCTGAAGGTGATCACATATACAACTAACAATTTTATTTTATTTGACCCCTTCGAGATGAGTGCCTTTGCACAGTTTTTAGCTCACGGGCTATCATAGCCTGAGAGCTTATGTGCCCGTCCGTTCTGTATGTATGTTCGTACGTTCGTGCGTAACGCGATAACTCATGATAAAAATATCGGATCCACTTGAAATTTTGTATATAGGTATATCCTGATAAGGCGCTTCCCTGATTAGTTTTTGGAGTTCATTCGATATGTATAAGAAGGGGAACGGGGGGCTCATGCTCCTCCCCTTAATTGATAGAAGCGGGATTTTCATGCAGAATTAACAGTTTTCGTTTAAAATTTAGGTATAGGATCATTCTGGTGAGGCGATTCCGTGACTCTTATTAGGTGTTCATTGAATAAGTATAAACAGGGGGAACGGGGGGGCTCATGCCCCTCCCCTTAATTGATAGAAACGGGATTTTCATGCAGAATTAACAGTTTTCCTTCAAAATTTAGATATAGGATCATTCTGATGAGGCGATACCGTGGCTGTTATTAGGTGTTCATTGAATAAGTATAAACAGGGGGAACGGGGAGCTCATGCCCCTCCCCTTAATTGATATAAACGGGATTTTCATGCAGAATTAACAGTTTTCGTTCAAAATTTAGATATAGGATCATTCTGATGAGGCGAATCCGTGGCTGTTATTAGGTGTTCATTGAATAAGTATAAACAGGGGGAACGGGGGCTCTAGTGCCCCTCCCCTTAACTTGTATAAATGGATTTTTCAAGCAGAATTGTCAGATTTCGTTCAAATCTCTGAATAGTTTTGGAAGTTTAATGGTTAAGAATAAAAGAGGGGAATAACTCCTTTTAAATTATATAAATACTAAATGGGTTTTTATTAAGAATTATCCGATTTGCTCTGAATTTTGGATATAGATTTTTATAAGATAAAGGATGTCCTTGATAATTTAGGAGGTTCAATGATTTAGTATAAAAAAGCAGAAAGGGGAGAGCCGTTTCCCTTTCTTAATGTTTTTTTCGAACGGAATTAACGAAAATACAAGGCTGTAATGTACAATTAGTATGCGTAGCCTGTGAGCTCAATGCCATCAGTTTAACTGGGCAATATTCTTTTTATTTATCTTTTATTACCGGTTTCTTAAAACAGATTTTTGTGACTAATTGAATTGAGAAATTGCTCAGATTAAAAAAGGCCAAATTTAAAGTAAAAATTTTCGGATGAGAATAATCAAGTATTCTGAGCACCATATGGGGCACGGATACCTGTCACTTGTTCGCAAGAGGGTCATGGATTTTTGGACAGGTGACGTTACATTTTGTTCAATTAATGTGTTCTTTAAAATAATTTTGGTTATTTTTATTATGAATTTTCATAAACATAAATAAGATTTTTGCATCTAATTTTCCCAACTCCAGAACTACTTATGATGCAAATCTAATACATATAAGGAAATAAGTTTCAAAATTTATCTTATCCAAAAAATAGAATCTAGGGAAATCGTAGAAAACCTCTCAACTGTATCCATTGGTTTTCGTTGTAAACCAAGATTTTTCAGCCGTAAAAAGGAAGATTATAACTTTTTTTTTCTTTACATTTTTGCGTTATTTGGTGCATGTGTGAATGTTTAGAAATAAAATAGAGTGATTAAAAAAAGGATTTTTTTTTTTGGTCAATCCCCTTCGTGGCCTATATCCCTCGTGTAAATAATTGGCTTTTATAAACACAACCAATCATATATATGACGACATCAGAAGCTAAGGAATACAAGTGACAAAAATTCATTTTGCAGTAAAATGAGTTTAAAGATAATTGACGTTAAATTTGAACATGAATAACAATTGACAGAATTAAACAGGGCCTGTTTAAACTGTTTCATTGTGGGCTTTAAACTCTTATTTCATTAACTATAAAAATAGTAGAGTTTCTTTAATTTTATAATTAATCAATATAGATTACTATGCTGCAAATGTGGTTTATCTCTTGAATGCAGCACATAATTAGAAAATCAATTATATTTCTTTACTTGAAAAGAAAGAAAGCCTATTTCCAGTTATCTGTGCAATGAATTCATTTTTTTTTAAATTTTGTCTCTTATATTCTTTGGCTTTTGGGGTCTTGATATATTATTTCTTTAATTAGATTTGAAAACTTTTCTGCAGATAAATAAGATAAAAATATTCAGTTTTTTCCTGAAACAATTTAAGTTTTACTGTTTTCTCAATTGCCAGTGTATAAAAATAAAAATTAGAGATGAACAAACAGTTTTTTTCCTGTTAAAAAATTCTGTCGTTGGGCTACTTGTTTTATAGCAAGTGCAATAACCGAAGAATTTTGAAACTCATTACTAGAGATTATAAATTTGCTGGAATTTGCATTTTTAGCGTTTTTCTTCTTATTTTTACGCCTATTTGTAAAGTACAGTTTTTTTTTATAAATTTAGCATAAATATTCGTGGTTTAATCTCATTTTTTTAGCTAAGATCGAAAACTTAGTGTTAATATTTTCAAATGATCAAAACAAGCTTTCGAACTTTAATAGTTGAGAAGAGGAAACAATAAAATTTTTATCAAAAAAGATGAAAATATTAGATTATATATTCAACATGATTCTTCTTTTGGTAGTTTTTAAACTTGTCGTAATCTTAAAATTCTCCCTGATTTAAATATAACAAAGCGAAATAATAGGCTAGCGAGTAATGAATGAAAAACACATCTAACAAAAATAAAAAAGAGGAAACTACCAGTATTTTCTTATAGAAAATACTTAAAATAATATAAAGGGATTGTAAAGGGGAATTTTTTTAAAAACAAAATACTGGTATTTAGCGCCTTTTTTGACTGTGATATTCCCTGAACCACTCATCACCCTCTATAAACAATCCTTTTAAAGCGAAATACCTTTGTTACAATACATAGTCGATATTCCCTTTAACGAAGTCCCTATTTATTCGAATTTTCTATTAAATGAAAATTTCTGATAAACCTTCACTTTAAACACTATTAACATGGAAATTAATCTCCATGTTATGAAAAATATGTTCTGTACGGCGAAGTTAATTGCCTGTAGAACATTCAAGCAGAAAGTTTATTGTTTCTATGTATGTTTGAATTTATTTTAGCCGATTGTATGCCAAATGTAATATGTAATTATGTATTTATTTAATCATTTCTATTCGAAAGCGAAAATGCTAAAAGCTTTCGATACAACAATAATTGGAGTCCATTTTCAAAATATTGCAGACATATTGTTTGGATAAAATTACGAAACTCGACTAAATTATTTAAAAAAAATGAGTAGTTTATATCTATCTATCAATATATGTACGTATATATACGAAACTTACAAAGTTAAATTACAGACTTTTTTAAAGTTAAAAATCTGGGATGTTCAGAAAAAAAAGAAAGTGTATGGTAGCTTCAAATTTTATTTACCTCTCTGCATTACGTGATTTTTAGCCACTATTCGAATTATTTTTTCTCATATGTGTAGGTTGCATAAAAAATTATTGACCGAATTAAAATACATTTTCCAATATTTCTATTAGCATTGTTTGATTTAATGCATGTGTATTTTCTTATACGAATTTCATAAATTTGAATTAATTTCTACTCAACAATTTTTTTTCATAACGAAGTATTTAAGCATAATGATGAAGCTTCGCTAAATTGAAGTTCCATTGTATAAGTTATTCACATTTTTCTAATGTACGTAAAAGAAAACTTTTAGGAGGCTATTATTATTATTATTATTATTATTATTATTATTATTATTATTATTATTATTATTATTATTATTATTATTATTATTATTATTATTATTATTTTGCTCTTAAAAACTGAATGAACTTCAAATCTCATGTCAGAAAAACATTGCATTAAACGACTGACACTCTACGGAAATTAATAATCTCAAACACACAATCCATCTATGACTTAATTTTAATACCAAAAGAAAAGTAACACCATATAAAAGTTTTCTATTGGCAGATAGCATTTTATTTTCAAACCGCGATTTGCCACTTAATCTGTATATCATAATCTGATTGGTTCGATAAATCATGAATTTAATCTTCCTTGACGGAAATTGTACTTGGTGAAAAACACTTCTTTGCTTTAATTTCCTGTTTCTTGTAGGGTAACATTTTTTTGTTTCGTTTCCAAATTCTTTTTAATTAATTAATAATTAGTTAATTATTCATATAAAGTTAACAAAGAACATTCCTTATCCGGGCAATGTCCGAAAATACTCCTTCAGAAGGAATCTCCTAAGTCATCTTTATATTTTAAAATTAAAGTCGTAAGGCTGTTCGCAGATACTTTTCTGAATTAATTTTTGCTTGGAAGCACGTGAAATTGGCGGGTGTTCTTATTAATAAATGATGTAATCGAATGATGCATACAATTTTTTGAGCAAATCGTGATGAGGGAGAAAAATGTTTACAGATGTTTGGGATGTTATGACATGGAGACTTCATGGATTTATTCATGTTTGCGTGTGTGTAGGTAGGTACCGTTGGGTAAATGCGCAATGAAATGATAATAAATGATGGTGCATTTTTTTTTTTTTTAGACTTGAACTAGTTTCCATTTTATGTTTTGTGCTAAAACAGGATTTTGTTCTTGCTTCTGTAAAATCGGAATTATATTTTTCTCTATAAGCCTGAAAGAAAAGAAAAAGATTTTGCTAATTTGTTTTTATCGCAATATAAAGTTTATGCTTTTAAAATATTTCTTTTTTTTTTTCTTTTTTTACACTCTTTGAAAATAAAATGAAAAAGATTTTAGATATGAATAGGAAATGATCAATAATTTCAAACTGCAAAACATTAACGCTGCTTTTTTTTTTAAGTTAAGTAATGCCCAACTGTAATAAAAATATGTAATTTTTCTTTTCCTTTAAAACGAAGATATTTTTATATACAATTGTTTATACCCATTAATGATACGAAAAACTAAATACCTAGTAAAAAGTGTCACATTTTTAACATTTACACTTAGTAGGGAAGGTCCCTTAATATGAAATCTGGAATCTGTCGAAAGTGGTGTCGTTAAAAAACGCTTCCTTGGGAATCATGGAAAACTACAATTGCACTTCCGAATATTATGGTGAAGAATTATAGATTGATGTATTTGTGTCATTTATTCATTACTCCAAATCGCTAACTATGCAGGAAAAAGATTATGTGTGGTAGAAAAGGGAATTGGTGGATTACAGAGAAGACACGTTATACTTAGTGGAAGAAGTAATTTCATGAATGGTAGTGCGCTTCTGAATTGAAACGGGTGAAGCACAAGTATTTCCAACACCAGATACACACATTGAAGGCTGTATTTTGTTGTTGCCATAAGTGTGATTAGTTAAGTTAAAGTGCGTTTGTTTAACTGATCAAAAAACGAGATTTTTGTCCCTGCTTAAAGCCTTTTGAAGTGCATGCAGACGCATGTTATCAAAGGTAGGACAGGAGATAGTTCCTGGTATTCGTTAAAGTATACAACAAGTCAGTGCAGGCCATCCATATGATTGTAAAAATGCGGCCATAGTCTTCTGTTTCTTACTAGAGGAAAGACAGATCTTTCACCAATTTTACACTGGAAACAACAATTTACATATTTGTTCTGTAAGCTGTCATTTCTACCACACAGAACATTTCCTGCAAAGCTAGTGACCTGGAGAAATCAATAAATGACGGAAATACACCGGCCTATAATTCTTCACTACTTGCATTAAGAAGGGCAATAGTATACGTTTCTTTTATTCCGATTATAAGGGCTTTCTAACGACACCACTATCAATTAAATCAGAAATCTGGCAGTTGGGTACCTTGCCTTGTTAGAACAACATTAAAAATCAGAGGCTATATATTTTTTAGAGAAAATCATTATAGAACTTTTCGTAACATTCACATTGACAGCCATCGTTTGAGCTAAATAGAAAGCAAGTGGGGTTTGAATGTATAGTAAAATTTCGCTTTTTGATTGAGCCGTTTCATTTCTATATAATACTAACAGGATACTATGAAACTTAATTTCTTTCCATTCGTTAATGATACAAAAAATTAAATCACTTGAACTCTCTGTAGCATGTCGAACTTTTTTTTAAAAGAAAGAAAGTCAAAGATGAGAGATAGCTTAGTGTTGAAGAGCTAGACTCTTAATAGGTTTTATTGGGGAACGTTAGCCACGATATTGCGAAAAGGAAAGATATAATTATTAGATCTTACAGAAAAAAATAGATATAGAGAATGATTTCGCACGTTGTTGATAAGTTTATTTCGCACATTACGCATAACACATTTATAGATAATAGCTTAAAGCCATATTATACCCAAGGCTTTTTCACTATATTAAAAATCATATATTCACCAACTATTCAAAGTAATAGAAGAAATCGGGATTTAAAATACATTATGCTGCGTTTTCCTATTTGTTGATTTAATAATAATCTTTCACGTTAGTAAACTGAGAAGTTTTGTTATAGTATTCTAAATGTGATGGAAAGAGTCTTGTAATCTATGTCGTACGCCTGTTTTCTCGTTCTTCTTGCACATAATAATGAAATATTAATATCTATTTTTAACTCCCTTCTTGATATGCTAGAATTATAAAAAGTATCTTCACAGATGAATTTCTGAATACAATAAAATATTTTAATATTTTTAGAGCTTAGTTATTAATTTATTAGATTAATTTTAACGCATTTTTCCATTATCCTGCTAAAGGAGATGAATTGTCAAATGTTGTATGTGATTCGTTCTATTGTATACAAATTTTAACAACAATAGATTTAATTTTACACAAATAAACACCTGCAAAAATAGGCAAATGGTAATAAAACTGCCATCATGAAAATTTTTTAAAGTGAAAAAGTAGAAAATAAATGTAATTAAAAAATGACAAGCGTAATATTTAATGCAACATGAAAAAAAACCCTGGAAAATATAGTCATATACATATATAATGCAATCTCCTTTTATAATTTAAACAACACAAGACTGATGTAATAATGGCATTTCATAAAAGCCAACCAAACAAAAGATAAGAAACTGTGCAATCTGATTAAATCGATCAAAATTCCTGAACTAACAACTGTAGGCGTGGAAAGAATTGAGAAAATGATCCGGTAACAACATTCATTTATCGCCTCGCCAAATTGAACGATGCCAAGTGTCTCCGCTGTTCTAGGATTATACCGCTGTTTTTTTACATTAAGGGAAAACGCAATGGGACATCACGCAATCTCACATTAATTTTATTCTAACATTTTATATTCATTTATTATATGTATCTGAGTTTTATACAAGTGTTTATATACACTTTACTGTATGCGTTTGCTAACTTTGTGCAAAAAATTTACAGACGTGTCTAAGTTTTTTTTTTTTTTTTTTTTTTTTCTTTTTTAAAGTCTATTTTTTTTTTATTCTCCAAAAAAAAAATCTACTTTTTAATTAAAAACTGCATAGAATCCTAAAATACTCGAGCAATTTCGATAAAAAATTCTTTTTGGTAGAACATAAATAAAAGAACATGTGAGAGAGACAGTGTTAAAAAATTTTAATCAGTTTCAGAAAATTATTTCTGAAATACGGAAAATTTCTGAAAAATTGTCTTTGTTCGAAAATTTTTTTGCCGCAAAAAAAGACTGTTTGACTTAAGTCTTGAGCGAATACGGATTCACGATATCATCGAAAACAGTCAGGTAGTTTCCGAGTAACGGATCTTAAAGCACGCATATTTTTCATAGAATTGAATACAGCCTTATCTTCCTTTAAGAAATCAGTGTAGAGTCCTTAAAAAAGATAAAATAAATTCATTTGCCTGCGCTTTTTTTATCAGGCATAACAAAAGAAGAATGGTGTTTGGCTCTTAGCCCAAACTAATGCTTTATAGCGAACATTATTGGTAAAAAACGTGAATTGAAACTTAAAAGTTGGCGCGTTTCTGAACATAAATATCGAATGCTTATAAAACAGAGCTTAAAAATATTTTTTTATTTGTGTACTTATTTTCTCTTTTATATAAGTACTAGCCGCCTTTTTTTTTTTTTTTTTTTTTTTTTTTTTTTTTTTTTTTTTGCTTCACATCTCTTTTTACATTAAAAATAATTGGCATACTAATCGATAGCATTTGCAATAATACTACAAAATCTTTTTTTAAATTATACTAATAGAAAAATAGTCTCCTGTGGCAGCCCTCATGCTAAAAATTACAGTATATTACATCTATTTTAAATTTTTTGCTTAATCTTTCCTCAAATCGGAAAATTCTGACAAAGAAATCAAGTAATTTAAGATCATGGCTGTATTTCATACATTGTTTCTGGTTATGCATTTTATCTTTTTTGAAAAAAAAAACCGTTCACTTAGCCATTTATGACTTATATCCATTTGTGATATTTACTATTATCTGGGCCATGAGATACATTGCCCCCCCTTCCCCCCAAAAAATAAAAATTGTGAATTTCCAATCTTTTTTATTGTTGCCAATCATATTCAAAGCAGTAATTTGAAATTTTTTTTCAATATACATAATATTATTTAAAAAGGCAACCTATATCAAATAAATTAATAAATTAATAAATAAAATATAATAAATAAATAGAAAAAAAGCTGCAAATTATCATAGCAAAAACTATAAAACAAACTCTAATGCTTGAATATCCTATCGACCAATTTCGCCTAATTGTATAAATCGTCAACTTATACATATTGACATATTTTTTTTTAATAACAAAAGAACAAATAGTAAATTAACAATAGTATAAAAGTACAATAGTACAGTAGTAATAGAACAATTAGTAAAACATTAACAAAAATAAATCCCGTCAAACAACTTTTGCACAATAACTAATACGATGTTTTTCATTAGGCCGTTGCAATTAAACAATTAACAAATAATCGGGATTTCTAAGTCACGTACGATAGTGTAATATGTATAAAGATTTTCATATTTTGTTATCGTTCATTCCCGTTTCCTTTATAATAGTTCTCTTTTCCTTTATAACTTCTCTTTCATTTATTATACATCTGTTTTACCAGTATAATCTTTTACATTCAAAATATAATATTATAGCAAACTTAGCCTTTTATTCCGCTAAGGAAACTATTGTGGGTCATTATTTTTTATAACTTTAAAGACATTTTGTAAGACGATTGAAATATAGATGTGCGCTATGCATACAATTTCCACTGGTTGTTATCGGAATCATACAACGGTAGATTAAACGTACCGTAAACGGTAGATTTCATATCTAAATGTGCATACAGTGTCAAAAAATTGACATTTTTTATCGTTAGCTGTAAATCTGAATGCAAATGGCATTCACCGTTAAATATGCATTTCTTGGAGTGTTAAATGTTTAAGTAGAAAAAACTAGTTGGACGTGTCAATCCCAAAACTTTCTTCTATCCCATAAGTACATTTTAATATTAAAAAAAAAAAAAAAAAAAAAAACTTGGTGACCCAAAAGTTACCCACTATCGAATTTTCTCGAACATTTGACCTAGCCTAATGAGATTCTGGTATTCGAAAAGCCTAAAACGCAAAAATTTAATTACATAATGAATTATATAATAATTATATTAAATAATAAATTATATTCTGAGAAAATGAGCTTAGTAGTGCCTCATGTTGGGTAATTTATACTAAAACCTAATAAGCATCTATTTATGTCAAGACCTAACAGAATCTGAAATTTGATGGAATTTTGCCCATTAGTTCAAATTTTGTGTACTTACAGCTGAATACCTCTTGTCACACAACAAATCATAAAATTTTGAAAAAGACTATTATTTTAATTTAAATATATTTTTTAATATCACCAGTTCATTTTTTGGCATTTTTTTCTTCTAATTGTTGCACGTAAATTTAAATAGATACACAAATTATTATATATGTATCATATATTAATGGATTAAATAAATCACGCAGAAAACGCGCTTATTTATTTTTCTTTAATCATATTATATCGTATTTATTATCTATTTTGACACACAAAGTGAAGTATATTTATTTATTTATTAAATTCCTATTCATTTAAATTACTAACCATCTCCGGAGACCAGTTTGGTATCCCTTAAATTTATGCTAAGCTTAGCAATATTTTACTTTTATTCCTTATTTTATTTACTTGCGTACCTTCACTAAATCTGCAGATTCTGATAGATAAATCAACAAATCTAAGCGATCAAGGCAGCATTTAAAGGAAGGATTAAGTATTCTGTTTTTGTTGGTACGATTGGCGAAGATACCCAAAATAGCGCTTAAAAACCATTAGCAAACTCTTTCAGAAATTCGAAATGAGAATGTGTCAACATTTTTTGAAAGTTGCATGATTCTAGGTCAATTATTACTAATGATATGAATGTTTGATTAATAAACATTCTTCGTTAAAGCTCGGTGCAATTCTGGCTTCAAAAAGGGAGGATATGTTGCCAAAATATATAACAACTCTGAAAACAAACCTGATGAACTTTTATTTTTGTTTATGTAGAAATTACTTCTTTTTCTATGTAAAAATGCGGCACAAACATCATACACTAACCACATTGGCGTCAATTTTCTATTGGCAGTTTTCGTTTTTTTTATTTAATGATAAAGTGTTTTGAAGGAGATATTAAACTAAACCCTTCGTGAGATCTGCGATCACGCTTAACCACTTGTTTAGATGGAGTTCCAGAACTGAAAAGAACCAATTATCTCATTATCGGGCGTTATTATTGTGGTGGTTACTCCATAACCCCCCCATATGTTTAGTTTAATTCAATTTTATTAGCCATTTTATTTCATATCACCTTCCTTTTTATTAATGTTCTCAATTTAAATTTAATTTCGGTTTCGCTTATTTTCATTTCGTCGCCTGTAGTGTTTTCTTTCTTACTTAGCTTTCGAATGTTCCAAGCCGGTAAAGTCCTGTTTGAAATCATTCCTTCCGGTTTTAAATTTGTTCGAGAACATTCTCGCTAGTTCTTTTGGGTGGAACTTCCGTTTATTCGGACACACCCCTAACCTATCAAATTAAATTTCACAGGTGACGTATTTCAAGCCGTTAAGTACATGGCCACCGGCTTTGGCCTCCCCTCTTAAGATGGTTATCAATTTTATTCTTATTAGTTACATATCTTTTCATACTGTATATTGTAATTTGGCTTAGTTTTTCCTCACCCCCTCTGTTGCTCACTGCCAAATTGGCGTGTTTTGCATTTACAATAACCCTTTCTCTTTTTCCCCTGGGCTCGCGGCCACCTGCGTGAGTTGCGCTGCTAGACACCTGCCGTAATGGATGCAGTCGTATGATTGAAAGTTTTTAGTGTAATTTCGGGGCAGAGGTGCTCCCCCGTTAACGAAGGATGGAATGGTTTTTTTTTGTTATGTTGATATTATTGCGATGCTGATTTTTAAGTGCGGCAAAGAAAAAGTGCTGCCCTCAAAATGCATCTAGGAAAGTGATGTTGATTTCTGTTAAGCAACGAGGAGCAAACCTTTTGTTTCAAAGGATCCTGAAAGTATTTTTGTTGTGCACTCTGTTTGGATATGCGTATTAAATGAGGTGACGTCGTGAAGCCTTTTATGTGTTGCTCTATTGATGCCACTTTTAACTAAAGAAGGTTGTCGACATGTTTATTCTAAATAGTTTTATTCTTCATCTTTTCGTCCAAAATTTTCGTCAAATATTTATATGATCAATTCTTCAATTGTGCTTTTATATGTTCACAATCCTCTGAAAAAACAAGCAGAGGTGAAGAACGTGTGCTTTAAGAGGTGAACATTTTTTCTTTCATCAAATGAAGATATTTGATTTTCATAAAGTTTTTACTTCATTATTTTGCCCATTTTATATATATAATTTTTGATTACTCACGGGGCGTTATGAAGAAAATATTGGTTTGTATCTATGCAATATGAAGTATAATACATTTTGTTTTTTTTGAAAGTTCATATTATGAAAGTTGCTCTTTTTCAAGAAGAAATAATATTATATTCTCCTTTTATGTCATGAGAAGATTTATAATTTACATCCTGTTGAGATATCTAAAATATATTATTGACAAAGAATTTTTATTGCTTGGAGATAGCAATTGTTGTGATTAGCATATATTATGATATGGTTTTTCTTATGAAGAGAGAGATTAATATGTACGAGTCAAAATAATATAAATATGTGAAGAAATATTTATTCATAAAAAAAGTAAAAACAGGTTCTTCATGAAATAAAAATAGTTTTCTTCAAATTTTGTGTGCATAATAATTTTTTTGTGCCTATTGTCTGGATTTATTTGTCATCAACATCCAAGGACTTGACAGGTAACTTTTTTTACCTTTCAATTTTGTTTTTTTTAACTTTAAGTTTGACATTTTATGTCATCATGGATAAAGAATATTTTTATTGTTTTTTAAGTGAAGTAGGGATGGTCACGTGGGTCGTTTGCAGGCCACCATTCTCCGCGATGTGCTGTCATTATCACGATCACTTTGGCCTAATTGTGGGTAGAGGCAAATAAAAAGTGCTTTTTCCACTTTCAAATAAACATAACATTATATTTCCTTTGATGCCATGACCAAAGCGTCAGCTCATACATAACAATTATATCGGTATATTTACTGCGCAGCACATTTTAAACTACAAAATACCTAGCGAAAACATCTAAAATCTTGCACAATATTTTGAAAGTACTGAAATATACTACCCATATATAAGCATTTATCTATGTACTTCCTAATAAATATATTGTCTCCGATCACTGAACTAATCTTTTGAATTGTAGATAGGACGTTTATTCTTATGTGCTTCTTTCAGCGCAAAGTCTACAAATGGAACAAATTAACTTTTAGGGTTCGTTTTTCATTCAGATGTATTTTCCCTTTTGTGCGAAACACAAATATCTAGTTTCCCATTTTTTTCATAATTACGTATAATATTAGCACTTGGTGTTATTACCCAGCCTGGCGTTATTACTCTCAGGACACCTTAAGAAACTACAGGGTGACTCATAATAATCAAAACAATAGGCTACTTCCTAAAATGTATTCTCTAGTACATACTTTCAATTGCAAAGTTACATTAGAAAGGTGCAAAATTTTATGAAATTAGATGGAACTTCAGTGGAATCAATTTGGGAAAATATGAAAATTAAATTTTTATATAGCACCCGTAGGATGTAATTTCCAATTGGGAAAAATTTCCTTATCCATTCCTGAATTAAACTTCATCTTTATATCTGGAAAACTCGCAGAGATATGCCCTTTTCAATAATTTGTAGAATTTTAAATGATTAGACATAAATAGAAATGCATGTTATTCAAGAAACAATGTTACTTTAAGAATTTTGGGAAACATGTAAAAAATATATTAATTGAGATATAATTTTTATTTTCTTTTTCTTTTTTGTAATGATTAACTAATAATTAAAAAATATCTGAAAATAAATCTACTTATTATTTTTTAAATATCATGGTTTAAACTACTCGATAATTAATTGTACAACAAAATATTTTCTGTCGATTTTTTTTTCATTTAATTATAGAGGAAAATATAATTTTAAATTTTGTATCAGATTTTTTTTAATATTCATTTTAAAAATTCTATAAATATAAATTAATTAATATATGCAAATTATTTTTTTAATCATATTTTTAAAAGTATACATTTTTTTTAAAGACATAAAATTAATTTAAAATAATCAAAACAAAACATATTTAAACTTTGAACTTTTTTGCCTTTAACTATTATAGACATATAATAAATTAAATACGAAAAATAGAGAAAATAACCGACAAACATATTTAAAGTTAAACCATTATTGGCTTCTAATAAAAAGTCTAAATGCTTTTTAAAAGAATTGCAGGTGAATAAAAAACTCTATTCTATAACTTAAACTTCCAATTCATCTTAACTTTTGGCTTTTCTATCTTTGTTCCCTACAATTTAAATGCCAGTCATTTGATTTAAAGCAAGGCCTTTTCTTACATCATGATATAGAATTTTATCACAGTTTTAGTTCTCGCTAGTTCACCTTTTATATTGTTCCAACGAGGACGTTAAATAATATCTGGATTCTGGGGATAGAACTGGCTTCCCCTTTCCTAGATCTGCACGGACCAAAATTTTCAGTTCCGATCTCGAACCAACACCTATAAAATTATTCTCTCTGACTGACCTAATCCGGACGAAAATCAATAAAATTTCATTCAGACCAAAATTTTTTACAAAAAAATTAATAAAAAAAGCATATATTTCTAAATCGCTATTAAATTTAAGGCAAAAAATTTAAATTCAGAAAAACCATTGAAAAAGAACCTTCCTGTGACGGAATTCTGCCTTAAACAAAACAAAAATGTATTGATTCACGCAAAATGAATATTATAAAACCTGAAAAAATATCCTTCATTTACACATGTTAAGATGAGGGCTTCTCTATAGTGCATTTTTTTTTTTTCTTTGCTTTCCTGTGTGATTCAGTCTTAGGAGAATTTACTGTATAGCATTTTTCAAATTCTCCAATGCACGGAACATGGATAAGTGATATTATTAAATGATAAGTGAAACATTTACATACGAATAGACATTCATTAAATACAATATCTAAAACTTTGGCATTTCTTTAAAAATAAAGATAATGAATATAAAAAAAGCAATTTTGTATTCTTTTTCCCAGAAGTTCGCTATACGAAACAATTTTTAAACGTAATTGACGTAAAAATCTATGTTTTCTAACAATTCAGTCAGGCTGAGCCAGTTTCGGATTAAGATTTTAACTATTTTCAAGGAGAGCCAAACTTTTTTCCTGGGGGTTGGCTTGGGTGTAAGAACTGATATTTCAACCCATGCAGACTTTTAGTGTAGACTCCAGCATATTTTTAATGCCAGGTTTACTTTAAAATCTTAAAGCTTCTATTTTGTGTACGAAAGAGAGACACCGTCATAAATCGACTTTTAATAACATAATATTTGTGTATGATTTCTTCTTTGCATTCAAAATGCTTCAATAACTCGTCACTCAAAGACATGAATAAATGGCGTAAGACACGAAATTTGAATTTTAATATCTCCGTGAGATTTGTAGATATCGAATTTTTTTTTTATTTTTGCGTGTCTAATTCGGTAAGGGATAAGAAAAAGTTCCCTAATTGGAAATTTTAATCTACGGGGACTTTATAATAATTATTTTTTTTACATTTTTTGAAATAACCTCTCATGAAATTGCAACTTATGGCGTTAAATTTTGCGCCTTTAAAGCTATTGCATAGCTTTTATCGCAGGCTTTGAGCGCGGCGAACGAATCCAAAAATTCCGTAACGCGAAAAATCCTAACACATCCGTAACGAAAAAACCTAACACTCGGCTAACGTCGTTTCAATTCGGCAGACTTCGGCATGGTATCCTTCGGTAGACTTCGGCAGACATTGACGCGGTATTTTTCAGATATTTAGAGGATATCAAGTCTAAAACTTATATTTCTTATTTCAGTTACTATAAATCTATAGTTTCAATAATAAAAATTCCTGATAGAATGTGTATAGAAAAGAATCGTCTTAAGATAAAATAAGGTAGGATAATGTAGCTTTTGGTTATTGGAGACCCGCCGAATGGTGAGGATGAAAAAATTTAAAATGCTTATAACTCGCGATCTAATTTTCGTAGTGCGGCCAAATTTTGTTTGGTAATTTATTATGAGACAGTGTTAATTTTTTGTGACAGGAGACCCCCCCCCCCCACGGTGAGGGTCGAAAAATTTAAAATGCTTATAACTCGCAATGTAATTTTCGTAGCGCGGCCAAATTTTGTTTGGTAATTTATTATGAGAGAGTGTTAATTTTTGGTGACAGAAGCCCTTCCCCTTCATGGAAAGGGTCGAAAAATTTAAAATGCTTATAACTCGCGATCTAATTTTCGTAATGCGGCCAAATTTTGTTTGGTAATTTATTATGAGACAGCGTTAATTTTTGGTGACAGGAGATCCCCCATGGGGACGGTCGAAAAATTTAAAATGCTTATAACTCGCGATCTAATTTTCGTAGCGCGGTCAAATTTTGTTTGGTAGTTTATTACGAAACAGTGTTACTTTTGAGTGACAGGTGACCCCCACGTTTAGGGTCAAAAAATTTAAAATGCTTATAACTCGCGATCTAATTTTCGAAGCGCAGCCATATTTTGTTATGTAATTTATTATGAGACAGTGTTAATTTTTGGTGACAGGAGATCCCCATGCGTTAGGATCGAAAAATTGAAAATGCTTATAACTCGCGATCTAATTTTCGTAGCGCGGCCAAATTTTGTTTGGTAATTTTTTATGAGACAGTGTTACTTTTGGTGACAGGTGACCCCCACGTTGAGGGTCGAAAAATTTAAAATGCTTATAACTCGCGATCTAATTTTCGTAGCGCGGCCAAATTTTGTTTGATGATTTATTATGAAACAGTGTTAATTTTTGGTGACAGAAGACCCCCCCCCCCCACGGTGAGAGTCGAAAAATTTAAAATGCTTAATACTCGCGATCTACTTTTCGTATCGCGGCCAAATTTTGTTTGGTAATTTATTATGAGAGAGTGTTAATTTTTGGTGACAGGAGACCCCCCCCCCCACGGTGAGGGTCGAAAAATTTAAAATGCTTATAACTTGCGATCTAATTTTCGTAGTGCGGCCAAATTTTGTTTGATAATTTATTATGAGACAGTGTTACTTTTTGTGACAGGAGACCCCCCACGGTGAGGGTCGAAAAATTTAAAAAGTTTATAATTCGCGATCTAATTTTCGTAGCGCGGCCAAATTTCCCATGGTGGGGGTCGAAAAATTTAAAATGCTTATAACTCGCGATCCAATTTTCGTAGCGCGGCCAAATTTTGTTTGGTAATTTATTATGAGACAGTGTTACTTTTGGTGACAGGTGACCCCCACGTTGAGGGTCGAAAAATTTAAAATGCTTATAACTCCCGATGTAATTTTCGTAGCGCGGCCAAATTTTGTTTGGTAATTTATTATGAGACAGTGTTAATTTTTGGTGACAGGAGATTCCCCCCCCCCCACGGTGAGGGTCGAGAAATTTAAAATGCTTATAACTCGTAATCTAATTTTCGTATCGAGGCCACATTTGGTTTGGTAAATTTTTATGAGACAGTGTTAGTTTTTGGTGACAGGAGACCCCCACGGTCAGGTTCGGAAAATTTAAAATGCTTATAACTCGCGATCTAATTTTCGTAGTGCGGCCAAATTTTGTTTTTTAATTTATTATGAGACAGTGTTACTTTTGGTGACAGGAGACCCCCCCCCCACGGTGAGGGTCGAAAAATTTAAAAAGCTTATAATTCGCGATCTAATTTTCGTAGCGCGGCCAAATTTTGTTTGGTAATTTATTATGCGACAGTGTTGATTTTTGGTGACAGCAGACCCCCCCCCCATGGTGAGGGTCGAAAAATTTAAAATGCTTATAACTCGCGATCTAATTTTCGTAGCGCGGCCAAATTTTGTTTGGTAATTTATTATGAGACAGTGTTACTTTTGGTGACAGGTGACCCCCACGTTGAGGGTCGAAAAATTTAAAATGCTTATAACTCGCGATGTAATTTTCGTAGCGCGGCGAAATTTTGTTTGGTAATTTATTATGAGACAGTGTTAATTTTTGGTGACAGGAGTCCCCCCCACGGTGAAGGTCGAAAAATTTAAAATACTTATAACTCGCGATCTAATTTTCGTAGCGCTGCCATATTTTGTTATGTAATTTATTATGAGACAGTTTTAATTTTTGGTGGCAGGAGATCCCCCCCCCCCACGGTGAGGGTCGAGAAATTTAAAATGCTTATAACTCGTAATCTAATTTTCGTATCGAGGCCACATTTTGTTTGGTAATTTATTATGAGACAGTGTTAATTTTTGGTGACAGGAGACCCCCACGGTGAGGTTCGGAAAAATTAAAATTCTTATAACTCGCGATCTAATTTTCGTAGCGCGGCCAAATTTTGTTTGGTAATTTATTATGGTATTGCATAGCTTTTATAGCGGGCTTTGAGCGCGGCGAAAGAATGTAGAAATTCCGTAACGAGAAAAATCCTAACTCTCCGGCTAACGTCGCTTCAGTTTTGCAGACTTCGGCACGGTATCCTTCGGTAGACTTCGGCAGACATTGACGCGGTATTTTTCAGATATTTTGAGATTATCAAGTCTCAAACTTATGTTTTTTATTTCAGCTACCATAAACGTATAGTTTCAATGATAAAAATTCCTGATTAACCTACATGTATTGTAAGATGATAAAAATATTTTAAACGATATTAACTTCTCATTTATTCAATAAAAGAAAAAAAATTGTTATCGGTCATCACGCTCAAAAAGTGTAACTTGAATTAATATCAAAGACAAAAAAACTGCATAAATAAAAAATAAATAAATAATTATAATTGCATAAGTTGATAAAAAATGCTATGCAATAGCTTTACCGCGGCAGTCCCCGAGTGCCACATGTATTTTTTTTTTATGGAACATTTTAATTTAAAGCATATGTTTAGGGGCAATATTTAAGGATACTATTGTTTCTATCTTTATGAATCACCTTGTATATAAAAAAAGCAAATTAGAATTTCATTCCAATCACTTATTTACTTGTGTTTCATTTATTTTGATGAAAATTGTACTGTTAGCTACATAACTTTTCTTGGAAGGTGTTAATACCTAATATAGCTTTCTTCGTAACTTAGTTAAAGATATGTAGGAGAAAACTATATAACCAGATGGGTCCGATTATCAAATAGCAATCTTAATTTTTTCTTTTTAAAATCTGCTGATTGGCGTAAATTTGCGGTGTTAATTAAATAATTTTTCAAGGTAGGTTTTAGAATGTTAGCAACATAACTTTCTGGAAAAATGTTAGTATCTAAGATATCGTCTTCTTTACTTAATTAGAGAAATGTAGGGGAAAACTCTGTAATCAGATGAGCCCGATTATCAAATAGTATTCTTTATTTAAAAAATCTGCTGAATGGTTGAAATTTTGGGTGATAATTACAGAATTTTTCAAGAAGGCTTTAGTATGTAACAAATCGTTCTACGTTGTTGAGTTATGGAATTACATAATAAAAATAGTTTCTTTTTGAAATATTCACCAAAGTAATCTAATATTTGTTCCCCCTTTTTTTTAACAGTCACTTGAACGTAAAGCCTAAATTAGGAGATAATTTGAAAAAATTATGTATCAGTCTGAATTAATTTTCTGTTGATACTTCATAGAATTAAATGAGATAAAAAGTGTTCCACATCATGAAGAAATGGCTTAGAAATGTATACTGTATAAAAATATTTCTATAGTAAAGTTTTATATAAGGAATGAAAAGCCTCCTTTATTGAAGACTACGCGTTGAGGTCTTTGTATATCTTTATAATAATATAATGCCTTGCACTGGGTCAAAGAGAAACTTTTTTATTTTTATAATTTCTCTTGACACAAAACTCCTGCTCTATTTGTAGTGAAAATTGAATTTCGTAATGTAACAGTTAAAATATATTTTTTGCTAATTTGTTTGTTGGCATAATTTTACTTAAACTGTTATGTCAATATGTATAATACATTCAGTTCCTTAACACATTCGCTCCCGGTCACGCGCTAATGCGTGAAATTCTGAATCATTTATCACAGAGGGCGGAGTTATCGACAGCGAACGTGTTCAGGCTGACAATGTCTTGAGAAAAAATATCAATTATTACTGCCCATTATAACTAAAATAAACACTTGTTTCTGCAATTGATTATATTTTTAGGAGAAGCTCTAATGTTTTTTGTTTTTTTAGCCATTGTCTTGCGCAATCATCTCGTACGCATAACCGCCTGTATATATTTACTTCAATGCCGAATATCAAAGATATTTTAATTTAATAGATAGTAATATCTTAGAGCGAAGCATGTAACGGCAATTTTCTGTATGATCAGTAGATCTGTACTAAAGCATAAAGGGATCACTTTTACATTATAAGCCGTTCGTGCTCCATCATTTGACCCAGAATATCTCTTTTATATCACCAATTTCGTCACATACATGTACGCCCGTTTATAATTATTTAAAATATAAATTCAGTTTAAAATAAGGAATTTTTTCAAACACGTTTTTAATTTTAAAAGAACGAAAAAAGTTTCCTTTATACTAAAAAGTGTATCACCAAGAACCGTCGTATGAAATCCTTTAAATGCAGAATAGGCAAAATTTGACGCATAATTTCATACTTAATAATTAAAATGATTACACCAGAAGTTAATAAAATGTATTATTGCATACATTTATGATATTAAAAGACAAACATTTAATTTAATCCATGAAACTTGAATAAGTGGTATTATAGTTGTAGTAATATATTAGAAATAATAATAAAATTACATAGCTATCAGTGGTAAAAGAACCTTCTTTGTTTGCCTTCTCTTTACATTCATAGCCACAACACTTTGCTACTATTATATTTTAGAGCTAAATCAAACGTAAATATGAAGAAATTTAATATCGTCCACAGAAAAGCATAGTGCTATCACGCTGAGTAAAAAGCATTTTTCCTCAATTGTGATTTTATCTTAGCTTAAAAATAGGCAGTGGGATTCTCCTCTAATACTGATAGATCGGGGGGCGTTAGCACAGGTAATCACCACTTCGAATTCACAGCTGAAATTCCAGAACTTGTTAAAAACTTGATTCGCATATTAAAATGCATTCGGTCTGGTAAGTCATATTGGTTAAAACACCTGAAAAACCAATTATCACGGTTGACTCGTAGGTTTACCATTGTATTTTCCTGCAACCAAAAGTTTGAAAATATGGAAGTCTGGTATTAGGAAAACACAGTGGTAAACTAGACTTTTCAGTTTTCACATGTTTTAAACTAAGATATGACTACAAGATATGACAGACTGATTGTGTTATAATATGTAAATCTAGTATTAAATAATTCTAGAATTTCAGTCGTAAACTCGATCAGCTGATTGCCTGAGCTGTCTCCTCCCAGTTTAAGAGGCCGTCAGTCAGTGATCACCGTCTCACCAGAGCTCTCCAAAAAATTGTATCCCGCTAGATGCAGTTTGTCATCCTACCCTTATAATCATACTATATCGTATTTGTTCGATGTATTATCCCAAACCTTTCTTCTATCTCATAATTGTTAATGTCTCTACTTCTAAAAAAATGTAACTAACTCTGTCACCAGAATTCTAAAAGAATTCTTTCTTTTTCACCTTTTATTTCTTTCACCAGAATTCTTTCTTTTTGTTAACGGGGGTCATTCTTCGTTATTATTAAGAAAACCGTTGCATACAAAAATATGGATATTAGAGATATTATAGAGAAATATTTGATAACCATTCTAATGCAGACAAAAATCATTCCATTAGAAAGTTTTATAGGATATGAAAAACTGTATGGAGGAATTTATTCAATTTTTGAGGATTTATTTCTAGTTTAAATTCAAAGTTCCAGAATTTTACTTTGAATTTAGACTAGAAATCAATATAAGATACAAAGACCTCAACGCATAGTCGTCAATAAAGGAGGCTTTTCATTCCTTATATAAAACTTTACTAAAGAAATATTTTTATACAGTGTACATTTCCAAGTCATTTCTTCATAATGTGGAACACTTTTTATTTCATTTAATTCTATGAAGTTTCAACAGAAAATTAATTCAGATTGATACATATTTTTTTTTTTTAATTATCTCCAAATTTAGGCTTTACTGTCAACTGACTGTTAAAAAGGGAGACAAATATTAGATTACTATGTTGAATATTTAAAAAAAAATATGGTAAAGAAAATATTTTTATTATGTAATTCTATAATGCAGCAACGTAGAATGATTTGTTACAGACTAAAGCCTTCTAAAAAAATTATCTAATTATCAGCCCAAATTTCAACCATTCTCCAGAATTTCAAACGATATTTTTTACATGTTTTAGAAAATTTTATTACTTTAAATTGCTTCCAATTTAAAAAATTGCGCAAGTAATAATATTTGCTTCATCTTAAAAAAAAAAATATTTACAAGTTGCGATTATAAGCAGAAAAAAATATAAATTTCAAATTAGAAAAATAATAACGTGTTAAACACAGAAATATAAAACAAAATGAATCATAAAAGTTATATTTATGCTTGAATTTTAAAAGAGAAAGAAAATTATAAAATAAAAATCTCAATATTATGCGTTAAATGTCATAAATGGGAGAAATTAAGTTATAATTAAAAATGGTAAATAATAGTATTGCAAAACAGTTTACATTTAACAATATATTTACACAAGACACTTCAAATTTCTTAATGACCTTTTAAACCACTGTTGTCAATTCAAAGGCAACGCAAATAAAATTGTATCTTTTATTGGAACAAAAGCATTTTCACGTGACTATTAAAAAGAGAAAGAAAACTTTAAAATAGTAAACTCTTTAATATGTATTAAAAGCAGTAAATAGGAAAAATATGTCACATTTGAAATGACCAATTAATAATAATAACGCAAAACAATTTTAATTTAAAAATATACTTGCGTGAGAACTTTACTTTGAATTTGGAGATGATATTTTGAACAATTACGAATTCTAAGGCAGTGCAAATAATATTTACTTTTCAACAATAAAAATATTTTAACGTGAATATTACAACAGAAAAAAAACTGTGTTAAAAATTGCATCAGATTTAAAACGATACATTTGAAATGTATTATTTAAAAGAACTTTTTTATAGCTTTGTTAAAAAATATCGGGAGACAAGACTTTGTTTACTTTATTCAATTTGCATTAGTTTATTATCAAATATTTGACCAATTTTTTTTCAGACAAGAACAAACATTGTATTTTTTAACAATAGTTCATTAAGTCTTAAAAATTCCCAATCATATGAAAAATGAATGAAAATATGCTTACAGGGAGACTGTCACTGTTTTTTAATTTTTAGAAATATTTTTATAACCGATAAAGTTTGTGTACTTTTAGTGTCTGTGGTATATAAGTGGAGTTTGGCAATAGCAACTCGTAGAAAACAGAGACTTTACTATTTTAAAACATTGTTGCACATGTTAATACTTAATTTTTATAAATTTATACTGCACCAACATTGATTTCCTGTTACATTTCATTAAATAGAGTAAAAACATATAAATCTAGATCATAAAATTTAATAATATAAATATTTCCGTTACTTTTTTTGCATGTCATTTGCTTGCAAATCGCAGTGTGAGCCGAATTCGAAGTGTCTGTTGCTGCATGAGCAATTGATGCGCAACAAAACTGCGAAAAATACAGAAAATAACTGAAAAGTTGCTGTTACTGGTCCCAAGACTGGATGAATATCGATATCTTCAATTATGACCTCACGGTGATATTCATTAACATATATATATAAAGTTTCTATAAATAACTTCCTAAATTTTCCGATAATACAAATAATGAAAGCTATTAAAAAATCGCTGTTAAAGCAACCCCTCCGATGGAAATTACCCAAAATCAATTATAACCAGCAGCAAGAAAAGGGAGTTAAACTTTTTTTTTTTCGTACAATCAAACGCTTTTATTTTCTGTAAAAATTCATGAAGGTACTTTAATATGCAACTACAGTTGTATATTGAAGTAAATAAAAATCTTAAATACCAAAATCAATCTCATTAGTATAAACGACTTCTCAGAAGTTTATATGATTTCATTCATGAGAGAAAGGAGAATAAAAAAATATTATATAGGTATGATTCAATGGAAATTTAATATGAGAACATATAACGGATAGAAATTATAACAGAGTGAAAACTTTTTCATCCAGACCGAATGAAAAAGGGAAAACATAACTTTTAACGAGAGTAGATTAATTTACAGATCTAATGTTTATTTAAAGTTATTAGGATGAGCGAAGCGAATCCTCTACTAGGCCACTCAAATTACATTTTGTCGTACGCTTTACAAAAAAACTATTCAATATTTTAACTTCATATTAAACACAAAAATAAATTATGATCTGTAGATTTGCACAATATAATTTTTTTTTACAGTAAAACGTTAAAAAATTTATTATTTTAATTAATTTATTTTATATGCATTTCCAATACGGACGCATTTTAGCAAATAAATAAAAAATGAAACGCGTACATTTTCAGAAAAAAATATAAATCATGGAGTAAGTAATTATAGATAGAATCATGATTAATTTAATAAATAAAATATGTTTTCATTATTCATCAAAATCGTTTGCACAGATGACACTTATTAAAAGAATTGAAGCGTGAAGTTGTAGCCTCGATTCAAGCTCTTTATAAATGTACTAAAGCAAAGTTGGTCGATTCAGAAACGACAAATTGACTTTAACCATTTCTTACTTTATCATTTGGATCTAAAGTAATGTTACGTTCTTATTTGTGGACCGAAAAAGGTTTAGTGAACGGGACTTTAGACTTTGTTCCACGTAATAAAGAAAATCACAAGCCACCAGACCAGATATCGCGAATAATCAAGGATAAATTTGAATACTACAATAATTTAACTTTTAAGAATTGGTGCGTACCAATTCCCCCAATAATTAAATTCTGGAAAAATGGAAGCATAAATTGCTCAAGAAAGAATTTCTTCTGAAGTTAGCTTTTGCTGTTATAATTCATAAATTCCAAGGTTTAACATTAGATGAAGCAGTTGTAGATATTGGGGATATATAGACACCAGTTGGCTTAAAAACGTACGTAATGTTGTCGAGAGTGAAAATCCTTCAAAATTAATCATTCAATAGAAATTTTCCTTACGAAAAATTCTACACTATCAAAAATTCTCATACGCTAACATTTATAAAAACGAAGAAATTAGAATAAAAAGTTTTACAGTTAAAAATTCATAGTATCAACGAGAGCAGATTTCAAATGTTTTTCCAGAAAATAGGATTTTGACGAAGTAACTTTCTTCAAGATCTCTTCGAATATATTATTCTAAAATAGCTATCAAAAATTATTTGATGTTAATTACAAAGATTGGAAACATGCATATTTCAAATAACTTTAAAAAACACCAGTGGTTACTGGAAATTGTAAAAACGTCTTTAAAAGAGCTTTTAGTTGAAAATTTAAAAATATTTTGTAAAAGTTTGCTTCGAAAATATTTTATTATGCCAGTCTTACATCATAAATAAAAAATTAAAATGCGCCAAAACCTAAAATAACGTTTTTGTTTAATAAAGATGCAAAAATAATATTAAAAAATATTTTTACTTTCAAATATCTGTTTTATATAAAATAATGCTTCGCGAATCCAAACAAAGCATGGCTTTTGCTAGTAATAATAACAATACAATGATAGCAATAGCAGTGAATGAATTGCGTAAATATGTTATTGCCGTTCATCAGATGGCGTGAAACATCATTCATAGATTTGAATATTTATATTTGCTGAACCCATATTCGTGACGGAAGTCTTTTATACAAAATTTTTAACGTTTCGCCACGGTTTTTAAAAACAGAAATTTGTGCCTTATTAAATCTAGAAAATGCTCCGATTAAATAAGGTAAATTTTACAGTAAAATTTTACTGGTGGGTATAAACAAGGATTCTTAATTCTTTTTGCGGCATGTATACTTGTCGCTCATCCCCAAGGGGTTAATATGTTGTAAACAGATTTGAAAGTAAAGAAACTGTTTAAAGTAAATCGTGGAAATCTTTCTTTGTAAAACAACAACATTAACAACAAAAAGGAAATAATACCAGGATAATTCAACTGCATCATTATATTCGCAGTGGAATTTGTTGTGGAATATTTTATATGTTTTCATTGTTAAATGTGCATCATTAAATGGTGTATTTGTGTGAGCATGTGTTATATATTTTGTATTTTATATACCAGATGTCCCCCAAAAAAACTGATGGATTTTAAAATTTAATAACTTGCAAACGGTGACTGCTATTTAAAAAATTTTTGCAGGAGGGTTATGTATAATGTCAGTTTTCTTACCGTAATTTTTTATTTTAGTTCGCATCTCAAACAGTAGGTTGCGCTGATGGCCATTGAAGGCCAGGTCGACGCTTCACTCAGCACTGATCACCTGGCCTTCAATCGCCGTCAGCGCCACCTATTGTTTGAGATGCGAACTAAAATAAAAAATTACGGTAGAAAAACTCCTGACATTATGTATAACCCTCCTGCAAAATTTTTTTTAAATAGCTGTCACCGTTTGCAAGTTATTGAATTTTAAAATCCATCAGTCATTTTTGGGACACCCGGTATATACCTTATTAATTTATATATTAAATAAACTTCTTCGGTACAATTTTAATAGTACAAATATTATTAATTATTTCATAAAGATGTTAGAAACCGATGTGATTTTAAAATAGAAACAATCGTTGCCTCAAAGTACTTTATTTTAATTTTTATCTCAAATTCAACACGCCTTTTATTCTATTACGTCAACGTCTCGATAACAAAGAAGTTCCAATATTCGTGTTAATCAACAAAATATTACCAGAAAAATGAAAGAAAAATAATTATTTTGTGAGAGAAAAAGCAATAGCTTTATTCGGAAGTACGAGACGTGCTTCATAGTACCCTCGGGTATTGTATTTTTCGAAAAAGGACACGTATTGCGTCCATCTTAATTTCACTGACCACGATCTTGATAATTACATTTATTTCGCCTTTTCGAATTACTCTTGGGTTTTTCATCATCACTCGTAATAGAATGTTAAAGCTTGTATACGTAAGAAAAAGAATCCTTGTTCTGAGAATGATGCGATCAAATATTGTGTGTCTGTTAAAATTTTATCTGAAAACGGTTCCGACGATTTTGAATAAGTTTTGTATTTTACAGTTTTAAAGTACGAGAAGATCAATGATCTATGTCTAATGCTAGAAGAAATTCGTTTAGTGGATCTTTTTGGGATCACTACGGAACAATGCATTTGAAGATTGAAGCAATTATAAAGTTGTTGCATATCTGATAATAATTAAAGTCGTAAATTATGAATATTTCGCGAAATTTGGTCACATTGGGAAATATTGGCAACATTAGCGAAGTGTGGTGGGAAAATTGAATTCCAAGATAATAAGTGCCAAAACATATGTTTGTCGTAAAATAAAGATAAAAGTCTCTAAATTCGACTAAAGAATTAGCTTTTTAATTTAAAGTAATTTTCAAGAAATCCCGTAAAAGAATCGCCATATATGACATAACTCAAAAAAAAAAAAAAAAAAAAAAAAAAAAAAAAAAAGGAAAACAAACTCTGAACACCATTTTTAATATTAAATGAATCTTGGTTATAATAAAACATGTTCTTTTCAATTAAAAAAATGATTGTTTGCACAATTTTTATACATTCTATACGCCTACTTTCTTCACACTTGAAGGCTAAGATTTCGTTTCGCGGCAAAAGTCACAAATGAATTTCGCATCCTATTATTGGGAAATACTACATGATTCATGCATTTTGTGGCCTTTAAAACTTTGTATACAGTTTCTTCGGATTTAGAATTGGAGATTCGTGCAATTTTGGATTAATGTTTAACAAGCTTGTTCATTGCAAAACATGCCGACTTCATTATCTTCACCTTCTGAGCATGTCTTTTCAACATTTTATGATTTTTTTAACGGTTGATTCTTAATAATTTCTTTTTATTTTTTAAGAATAATCTTTTTTCGTTTTGCAGACTGTTAATTATCTTCTTCCTTAATAGCTGTTTCAACGAACATATCAAAGTAGCATATTTTTTTATCAGCTATATTCTCAATCCTAAAGCTTTCTTGGCGATATACCGGCAGGCGGCAACACAGAAAATCACCTCATCAGGTTAACGGATGAAGTTCTAGGATTGGTTAAATCTCGATTCGCAAATTAAAATGCAATCGCTCTGTCAAGCCAAATCTTTGTGTAAAACACCTGAAAATCCAATTTTAGTAGTTGACTCATAAGTTTACCATTGTGTTTTCCTGCAACCAAAGGAATGAAAACATGTAGGGCTGGGAACAGGAAAACAGAATGGTAAACCTACAATTTAGAATCTAAAATCGGATTTTCATGTGTTTCCTCGACGATTTGACTTGACAGACCGATTGCGTTTTCACTAATGAAATTCTAGGATTAGTTAAATCTCGATGCGCATATTAAAACGCAATCAGTCTGTGAAGTCAAATCTAGGAGGAAACACATGAAAATCCGATTTAAGATTCTAACTTCTAGTTTTAGCATTGCGTTATCCTGCTCCCAGTCCTGCATATTTTCATTCCTTTGGTTGCAGGAAAACACAATGGTAAACTTATGAGTCAACCACTAAAATTGGATTTTCAGGTGTTTTACACAAAGATATGATTTGGCAGACCGAATGTGTTTTAATATGCAAATCGAGATTTAATTAATTGTAGAATTTCATCTGTCAACTCGATGAGGCGATTGTCTGTACTGCCGTCTCCCGGATTTCGGGGGAATAATAACATTAAGCTGTTCTTTAGCTATATTGGAAATACAGATTATTGGTATACATAATTTAAAAACATCTATGGAATATCGTAATTACTCGTGTATAACGCACACTTTTTTTTCAAAAAAATAGGGCAAAACTCCAAGGTGCGCGTTATACACGGAATAATTTTTTAATGCTGGAAGTAATCACACGATATACATATTAAATAAGAAATGTATTCAAAGAAGACATAATCACTCGGAAAATGTTATTTAATTGAAGTATCACTGCATCTTTATTTCACTCCTTGCACTTTTTTATACATTAGCATTATATAAACGCTATTTAGAAATTCTCACTGCCATCATTCACTCCCTACCCGGATGTCCAAAAATATATTTTCTCTTTGTTTTTAGCATAATGTAATGTTTATTTAAACTTTCTTTACTGAAATTCATTTAGTCGTTCATTCATTTACATATCAAATTTACGGTGCTCGTTATATACGAGATTTTAAAAAATCGCCAATTTTTTTTCTTGTTAATTACGGGGTGCGCATTATACACGTGTGCGCGGTATACACGAGTAAATACGATAAGTTTAGTAATGTAATCTGTAGAGGTAACATTTTGAATCACAGATGACGTCTGTGATTCCGATGTCAACTGCTGCATGTGAAAGCATTTGGTAGCAGTTTGGCATGAAGGAAGTTGGATGTTATCAACTGCTGGATGTGTGATATCAACCCTTTTAAATATGGAAGGTTCAGATCCATTATACTGTCATATTTCAGAAATATTTATTGCTGCAGCTATGTCAACTTTTGGCTATGCAGACCTAGGTGTGCTATTAGTGACATTGGGTTTCTCTGTTGTTTCCGAACGCGCAAAACACATCTTCTTGAAGGGGAAAATTCTTGTTTTCTCAAATCCGTGTATTTTCAGTATTTTCAACGTTTGCTCTTGAAATAGCTTTAAATAATTTTCCAATTTTGTAAATTGTTGCTAATTATCATGGATTCAAACTATGAATATAGCACTGAAAATAAATGTATGATTTAAAATGAAAGCGATTCGAAGCGTCGCATGCGAACAGTTTGTAATATGATTATGAATTGGACAATTGCACCATAAATTATACTAAACAATAAAGGAAAAAAAAACATATTTTTTATTAATAAATGAAACTAAATAAGTAACCACAGAGAAACGAGTTACTTTATATTAATAATTTTCTGGGGACTTAACTGATTTAAAATCAACTAGCGGAAGATGGTAGCTATTAAGTATTCAAATATGTGTTATGGAAATATTTAGTTAAACAATAATAATGATTACAGACAACATATTACTAAGCATGTGATATGAAGATAAAAGTAAAAAAATATCAAGCCAATCCCAAATCTTACTTCTGCCTCATATATCTTAATCTTTCAAAAAGTAAGTATACCAGTTATGACTGCAATATAATTAGTTCAGTACTATATCAACTTTTATTTTTTATCTTAAATTTCTATTTCAGGAAAGGAATCGAAAAAAGAAACCGATTTTATCTTAATCATGAGATTTATTGAAATACATAGTTTTTCGTTAATGTGAATTACATTAAGCTGCTTGAGAAAAATAGGCTTCATTGAACGCAAGTTGCGATCACTGCATGAGCCGACTATGCACACTAGAACTCCAAAAATCGAGAAAATTATACAAAAATCGCAATTACAGTGCCAATTTCCAACAGAATATTCCGAAATTCAAGGGCAACTCTCTAATCATATGCAAAACATATGCAAAAAATTTGTTTTATTTCTATTCATACACTTTTCAATGGTATAACAATGAAAATGACTTAAAAACTGCTATTTCAGCAACCCCATCCGGCAGAATATTTTCAAATTCAACAAGAAACTGCTTACCACAACCAAATCCAAACACATTACATTTGGGTCAATTCTATGCATGACTTCTCACACTTATTGACTATACAGTAATGAAAATAGCACAGACATAGCTATTACAGCGCCCATTTTCTTCAGAATATTTCCAAAACAAAGGAGGACCTGCTGGCTATAGACAAAAACATATACCAAAAATTTGCTGCAATTCTATGTATAATATCATACATTATTTCAAGTTTGAGGACGATGTGATGTCATGAAAAAATATGTAATAAATATTTGATTCATATCTAACTAAATCATCATAGATGTTTCTTTGATAAATTAACGAAAATAGAACAGATGCCGCTATTATAGCGCTTCCTTCCTGCGGAATTGTTTCAAATTCAGGAAGAACTTACTGGCTTGAGGTAAAAGTAACAAAAAGTATGATATAATTCTTTGCATATCTTCATAGACTTTTAGATGATACAATAATGAAAATGGGACAAAAATTGCTCTTACAACACCTCTTTTTGCAAAACATTTCTAAATTGAATAAGTACCTTCTTGCCACAGCAAAATGCATACACAAAAAATTTGGTTCAATTATCTACATAACCTCATATACATTTTATGGTATAATGTTAACACTCGAACACACGGACAGACATACAGGGATTTTGTATAAACATATTTTAGGGATTTCTGACCCCTAAAACGTGCAAATCCGTTGAATACCGGAAGTCGAAAAAAAAATTCGATTACAATACATTCTTTCATTGAAGATAGAAGTAAGTAAAAATACTTCATCTATTTTTGGTTAAATGCATTCTAACGATTACTTCGCCTTTCTTCTGATTAAAGATAACCGAAACAAAATCATTTATCATTCGAAATAAGGAAATAAGAAAAAGCAGAAAAGTCAATCCATATCATTTTATGAATACACCGGAAATTATAAGATAACTCTAAATGCTATTTTTTTTCTATTTAGTTTTATGGGACAAATATTATTGAGACTTGTAGCTCAAACAATTATAATCAGATTTAAAATGTCGAATTTTGAAATATTGACGTAGCAATACATGTCTAGTAAAATACTTTTTTTGATACAAAATATATAATATTGTTTCTCTTCACTTTCACTGGTGAATTTTGAGTTTACAAGCCTTTTTAAAATATTATTTAAATTTTAAATTTAAATATAAAGTCTTTATGTAACATTCTAAAATTTACCAAAAAAAAAATTATGCTTATAGTATTTAAACTTTGTTGGCAAGAAGCAAGTTGGAAAATTCTTTGTGTGTGAATAACAGATGTCCATGATTCTACATGAAATATTTGCTATATGCGTGAAGTATGTGATTTGTTATAATTTTTTTATTACTTTACGCTTGCTGGCCGAACGACGTGTTATACTGCTTCCCGATACCTGGTGATGAATTTTTTCGAAATCTTGGTTAATGATTGAATTATGGTCTATTGTCTTGAGTGTTTTAAAAAGCAATGTAGTAGTCAGAATGGAAAATTACGTTAATGAGTAACTACAGCTTTATATTTTGTGGAATGAACAGTTCACGTGGAGTTTTATCTATTTATCAAAAAAATTCATTCATTTCGTGTTTTTTTTTTCAAGTAACAAGAAATAGCACTAGTCATTTTGTAAAGGTAAAATTAAAAACTGTTCCTTCTTATTCGATTGAGTTTAATATTTTTTCATAAAGGAATATGAAAAAAATAAAGTTGTTTGATAATTTTTTATTCGCATATATGTATATATATCTGTGTGTGTGGGGAGGAATATTCGTAACGTCAATTGTTTTCCGACTAAATATTCTCGATGATACAGTGTGCGTAGAAATAAAAGAAACTCTGTTTCGATAGTAAAAGCAATGAAGTTGGGTGAAGAAAAAAAAAGAGAAGAAGTAAATAAAATGTTTTTAAAGAATACGGAGGCTGGTATTGTCTGCTCAGAATCTTCTTTTGACGAATTAAAATAGAAAACTTGAAAAGAAAACTGTGTCGACGTAGTGTTATAAGCTAAATATTGCCGTGCCTGAGCAAAATGTATACTATGGAACGAGAAATTACTTGTATATTCGTTTGTATCTGTAAAATAGCAATAGCATTTGTGTTTGCACTTTAACACCAAAAAATTAAAAATCTACAAAAGAGCCGTTTGAAAAAAGGTCTATTTCTGAGATCTCATTTCTCATTCCAAGGTCTTTTTTTTTAGCTCTTTAGCATGATTCTAAAAATATTTATTTTATTTTTTTATAAAAATGCCTGAAAATTGTCCAAGCTCCAATAAATTATCATATGTTTGATTTAAAAGAGTAGCAAA
Source organism: Maratus speculifer (assembly GCA_964019185.1). NCBI lineage: Eukaryota > Metazoa > Arthropoda > Arachnida > Araneae > Salticidae > Maratus > Maratus speculifer. The sequence goes on along the minus strand of OZ025292.1, from coordinate 305,457,991 downwards.
ACCGGTTGAATCATTATTAAGTTCTAATCCAATCCTGTTTGAAAATAGTGATTTTTCATAAACTGTGTTCCTAGTGCTGCAAAACTGTGTACACCTATAGACTGAAAGTTAGAATCACAGTTGAACACAACTTAACGAACAGCAATACATAATATGCAAGATTATGAAGGTAAAACACAATTTATTAATTTTCATTTAAATTTTACATATATGTAACTCAATAATGTTTTAATTTCATGCAAAAAGAATATTGTATCTTTTAAAGTATTTGCTCAAACCAATTAACAAGCTGCTATAGGCAGCCTTTATTTTTTTCTGTTTGAACACACAGAATAATTTTTAGTCTTTACAACTTATATCTTAATTTAACGTGATACTTCCTTCGATAACATTCTTTTTGAAATTTTAGAGTATTTCTTAAAAATAATTTTATGAAGCAAAAATGCTTAATTACACTTAAACACAATTTGTAATATATTGTTTCAAGCTCTACGTATCCCCGAAGTTTGTTGAGATAGTATAATAGAAGATCAGGTTATTAGCTATGGAGAGAAAGAGCAGACAAATGACAGAAACGGTAAAGGAGCAGTGTTGACTCAGTGCAGATATACGACCGTAAAGGGATATTAATCTTATAAGACTTATTTTCAAAATCTATATTAACGGTAATAAGATTTGATCTCACCTCGTCACTTCAACAACATATATCCAAACAGATCTCATCATAGTGTATCATTTGTATACTAGGAAGTAGTCTGGAACTGTAAAAATCAGTGGTATCTGAGTGTAAACATACGACCTTAAAGAGACATGAATATATAAGATTATTTGCAAAAAGCTACAATAACTGAGTATAGGATTTGATCTCACCTCTTCACTTCGTCAACAAATATTCAAACAGATCTCATCAGATTGTATCACGAGTACACTAGGAATTCAACTGGAATTTTAAAAAAGCAGTGGTGACTGAGTGTAGACATACAACCCTAGTGGGATATGAATTTATAAGATTATTTGCGAAACTCTACAATAACTAAGAATAAAATTTAATCTCATCTCGTCACTTTAACAACAATATATATCCAAACAGATCTCAATGTAATATATCATGGATATACTAGGAAGTCGTCTGAAACGGTAAAAAAACAGTGGTGGCTGAGTGTAAATATATGACTTTAAAGGAATGTGCATTTTATTAGACTTTTTCGCAAAAATCTACAACAACTGAGAATAAGGTTTGATCTCTCCTCGACATTTGTAAAAACAGACATCAAAACAGATCTCATCGTAGTGTATCATGGGTATACTCGGAAGTCATTTGATATTTTTATGCTTGGTTACTGTTCGATACGAACCAGATATTGAAGTATTCAATTTTGATTGGAATGACAAATTTTAAGCAAAAATTTATTGAATTAAAAAAACTATTTGTTCCGTCCAACCACAATTCGGTCATTCCATCCAAATATTTGCTTGAAATTTGGATTGATCAAAATTTAGTTGTTTCAACAAAACATTTTTTTTCGTGTAGTACCCGAACTTCTTCTCCATTTATAATTCATGTGTATATCTTTGAAAAAAGCTGTCTTTAAAGATTCTACATCAGAGATGCAGATTAGAAATAAATTCCCTATTTCGAAGGAATGGAATATCTCGAATGAATAATTTATGTTATTCAATCAATACTTCAGAAGGTTCCGTCAAATGCGCGCTGCAGTTTCATTCCAGTTTGTTTACACTTTCTCGACTTTTATTCCATGTTAAAATATATTTCAACAGATACTATTTTTTTCCATCTAAATAAAAGTTGGCAGGAAAACTAAAACACTAAAATATTTCTTTTTCTTGTACGCAAATTGTTTACATGTTTTTTCCAAAGCAGATTCTTCATCGGCAATAAAATTAGATTAGGAAAGGGAAAATAATGCTTAGGATTTACATTAAATACATTTTGAAAGCTTTTTTTTTCAATATATAAATAAAGAATAGTGTAACAAATATTTTTGATACAAGTGCAGGAGAAATTCCATGGCAATTGAAAATTTTAATATAAAATAGTTTAATGATAAATAAATATATTTATGGCTATTCAGAGAAAATGTATTTCCCTATTAAATAACCCGAGACTTTCTGAAAATATTATGGTATGATTTTTAAGCATAGAAATATGCAGTTAACAGGCATGACTTGTGAAGTTATTTGGATTCGAATTGAGATTTTCAATATTTGAAAACTATAATACATTTTAAGTGATTTTGGTTTCAATTTCAACTTTCTCTGTGTGTCGCGTATTAAAATTCAGTTCAAAATGCCAGTTTTGATAGCCTTTTCAGATAGATTTTGTATTTGATCGAACAAAAAAATAATATCTAAATAGTTTTTCAGTAAAAGCATCTAAAATGTTCTCGTGTCTAATTCAAAATTACTCTGTGAATCTATCAGGATTGCTTGTTTTTTGTCCTGAGCTCAAACGTAAAAAAATTATTTTAACTGGAGCAAAATTTATAAAAATATAGATAAATTTCATATAAAATATAACTGGCAACCAGTTGCCAAATAATTTGCTTTTCTGAAAATTACTCTGAAATGAAATTTTTTGAATGAACAGAGCGAAAATGATTGCGTGAATGTTGAAGAACATAATAGTATATATGAATTTCAGCCTATCCCTAGATAACATTACTAAAAGTTCATTTATATATTCCTTTTTATTATACACTGCACAGACTAGGGCCTGAATAATGCAAGGCAGAAGAAGCTCCTCATACCATGTATTAGGGTAGGTAGCCCAATGAGATTATTCAGGATGTTGGTTAAGAGACTGACATTTTTTTAATTGACCTATAGTAACCAAACATATTAAATTTAAATAAATTAGGAAGAGAGTGCGGTCTTTCTCTTCCCCTCTCTGATTCCATATCTTTTTTCCCTGCAAAAATAAAACAAATTATATCCATAGAAAACTAATGATTACAAGTTTATTATAGCAACTTATTTGTTTCGTTGTTTTCAGGTGGAACTCATTACTAACGTTATTGTCATAACGAAAAAAAAAAAAAAACCAATCATGATGACAAATTGGAGGAATATCTAGATTCCCCGTAGAAAACATCAGTCTGGGGACCCTTTTTCAGAAAATGTTTGTAAGTTATGCTGAAGGGACTACTAGTAAACTTGACACCTACACTTATTGTTTGCATTCATAATTTTCATATCAGGCATAACTCACACTCGTATACAGGGTATAACAAGAGAGATGATCGCAATTTAAAAGAAAATTAAAATGATAATTTGGTTTACGGGGGGTATTTGATTACAATCTTTTTATTTACTTATTTATGCAATTTGTAAGATAGGGTAACATCCCCAGTAATTGGCACATTAAGAATTTTTCTTTAAACTTACTTCAATTTTCATTACCAATAAATAAAATATTTACTTTCAAATATTTTTACATCAAAGAATGCATATTTGAGCATCTATTTTGCCCACTAAAAGCAAAAATTTTCGAAAAAGTATTTTTTTAAAAATACATTTATAAAAAGTAGCTGTAATCACCAGTAATTGGCACCTAGAGCACCAATGTATGACACCTTGTGATCCAATAATTGACACATGTTTATATAAAAAAAACCTTTATAGTTTGCATTGGGTTTAATTGCTTTAAATGAATTTACTGTAGATGAAGATGCCATATTTCAGGTTTTTGAGAGAAAAAAATCAGCATATTAGTCTGAAATATAACATTTAAAAAAAATACAATATATTTATATTAATCCCCAGTAATTGTCATGCTGTCCCCAGTGATTGACATACAAATCTTTAATGGATTCCAATTACTGATAATATTTCATATTTTCAAATAATAACAACTGATAAATAAATTTAATCTAAAACTTTAAAAGTACTGCCAAAATAAGTCGTTTAATCTCAAACCTTGCGATTTCATAGAAATTGGATTAGGTGCCAATTACTTGGAGCTAGCAAAATTGAAGCACCATTAATTGGCATCTACCGTTAATTCAGAAATCCAAATATTTGTGTCAAAAATACATTTATACAGTTAAAGTAACCTTTTTCATCTAAACAAAACTGTTGTTGATTAAAATTTAAAATACATTATAAATCAGATAATAATGAATTGAAAAGCATGCCTTTCTTAGGCCAGAAAAGAAGCATTTGCAACAAGAATGGCTAATTTGAGCAAACCATAATTGTTTTTCTTTCCTAGGCATTATCATCATCTAGTAGCATAAATCAAAGTTATAATCTTTAAAGTAAATGAGTATATTACTGGTATATAGTCTTACAATTTTTAAAGACTGGATATAAATCTTATTTTGGGACATGTTTTTAGGATGTGCCAATCATTGGTGCATGCCAATTACCGGGGATGTTACCCTATCAAAATTTAAATATTTATGAAAAACATAATTCAATCATAATATTGTCTTAACTATTGATTGAAATAACAGTTATTTTCGATTTCAATATGAAAATGACAAAAAGAAAACTAATAATCCCTATCATTATTCATTTTTTTACCTTTTTCATAAAAATAAAGTAATTTGGTTGCCATCATAAGAGAAATTTAATTCAAATTGGGAGAAAATTAGTGTTACGAAAACTAATTTAAAATTAAAAAATATGCTATTAGTTTTGAGATCTGGGGATCAATATAGATGTTTGGTGTTAACTTTACCACATGATATTCAATATTGTTGGAGAAATCGCCGCAAAACAAAATCTATCTTTTATTCAGTCTTTCTTAAAATTGTTTCACTGTCATTTGATATATATGGGATATATATAAGGTGGTCTGGTGTAATAACGTTAGGCGGGGTAATAACGCCAAGTGCTAATATTATGCATAATTATGAAATAATCTGGTAAATGACATCCATGTGTTCTGCGCAGAAGGGTTTTGAGTCATATAAATCCCAAAACACAGCTTCAAGTTAATTTGTTTCATTTTTAAGTCTTATTGTTTTTACAAGCAACTAAAATGAACGCTTGATCTAAAATTTGCGAGATACGTTTTGTGATGCGAAGACTATTTTTTTATCCGGAAATACTTTGTTAATTACATAAATTTGTAGTACACTTCATGTACTTTCAGAATGTTGGTGAAGATTTTGGATATCTTCTCGAGATAATTTGTAATTTAAAATGTACAGCGTAATAACTATAACGGGGTAATAACGCCAATCCTTGGCATTAATACCCTGGTTGATTCCCTACAGTGGCCCACCTACATCCTAAATACTGATTCAAATAAACACAGTTAAAACTGTGCAATGTTTCTAATAATTCTATTTTAGCGGTCCTTTTTAAGCAAAAAGAAGCTCACGGTCTGATATTCTTTTGCCTCATCCTCCCCCCCCCCACACACACACACATCATACCTTTATTTTTCTTACACCTTTTACAAAAAATTGAACATTTTCAATAGCTTAGAATGCAATTTGTCAATTTCTAAGTTTGTGGAGTTTGTATTTTTAGAATTGGGCAATCTACATGCAATTATTCCATTTTATTTCATAGTTTTGTTTGCATGGCGTTATTACCCATATAGGTGGGTAATAACGCCAAATAGCATTGGTCAAGAAATCAGGCCATTACATTTTATAAATACATATATGTTAAATTATTTTTTATATAGATAGTCAATGAGTTGCTGTATCAAATCATATATTTGTTTGAAAAATACAATCTAAAACCTTATATAGTATCTTAAACTTGTTTATTTATTTTTATATTGTCGATATAAAGTGTAAAATAGAATAAGGGTGAAAAAAATATTTTATATGAAGTATTTTTTCTTAATTTTTCTTTTATAAATTTACTTATCTAAAGTAATACATTTCTTAAGAAAAATACACACTGCTGCGTTTGTAGCATTGGAGTAAGTTACATGATACAATTCTAAGATACAAAAAAAGAAATGCATTGTAATTTCTAAAGGGAAAATAATACCATTCTATTTACGATCGTCTGATTAGTGTAACTTGAGCTAATTACTCTTTTAGTTTCTCCCATTTTCTTGGGATAAATAAGTTAAATGTGAACTTGTACGAGAAATTTTCCGTATAAACTGTTTTGGGATCAGTAATCGTGTCGTTCGAAGAATAGCTTTTGTGCACAACTTTCTATTACAGATTGAAGAACAGAAATAAGAAAATGATGAATTAAAACAAAATTTTTTACAAAAATATCCTAAATTTTAAAAGTAATTATTCTTTTCCTCTCTCATGGATAATGTTTAACAATCAGTTACATAAAGATATTAAAAGGTTTAGCATTAAAGTTATTAAATCTCTTAGCTTCCGATTGCCGTTATATCCATAGCAGTCAATTTTTATCGCCCACATGTTTTGTTTATAATTATTATTGTTTTTGTAGCAGATTTTCTCATAATTATTTTCAAAATATTTAATTGCTGGAATAGTGAAATTAAAGAATTAGATTTTTCTTTGGTTAAATATAGTAAAACTTAACAACAACAACAACAACAACAACAACAACAACAAAAACATACGTCAAGAATAGATTATGAAACGCTTTCCAATATATTCAGAGTAATGGGACAAAAGTGCACATTTTAATAAGTTAAAATGTTATTTATAAATCCACCGAATGGAAACGCATAACACATTTGAAAACCCAATTTCAGCTGTTCCCATCTACAATAGAAAATTTATCCGAATTCAATGAGCAGTTTTCTGTATGTTATGTAGATTTGTATCCATTAACTACATGCATGCTAACATTTAGTTCAGTAAGAAATACATATGTACAGTGATGAAAAAAAAAATAAACACCCCCTAATAACTATGCAAAAAATTATCGTAGAAGACACTTACTGGTATTAACCGATTGGGGAAAAAAAATCTATCTTTAAAGGATGTACATAAAATTTCTTTAGGTAAACTTCTGCACATTAAAACGAAATCTAACTTTGTTTTTTCAATAGCAGTACCCAATTTTGACAACATAAATGAACTTTACATCCTTTCAATTATCCTAAAAATTAATATTCATTCAATTCGTACGATAAGTGTCTGAAAAATTTAATATTTTAAAATGAGCATATTTTAGGAGCTGCATCCAAACTGAAGTTTGGTACTGGAATGTAAGCCGAGAGAGCCCCCTTTTTGATCAAGGCATCTTATGTGTCACTGAAGTTCTCATTGAAAATTGCGAGATTACAGGGTAGCATAAGAAGATGCAAAATATCTAGTCAGTTCTGTGATAAAAAACCATTTAACCCCTTGGGGAAGAGCGACATGTATGCAGCCGCAAAAAGGTTTAAGAATCTTTGTTTATCCCCACCAGTAAAATTTTACAGTGAAATTTCCTTTATTTAATCGGAGCATTTTCTCAATTCAATGAGACACAAATTTCTGTTTTTTAAAACCGGTAACAAAACATTAAAAAATTCGTAAAAGGTTTCCATCGCAAAGGTATTAAACTATGATTTTGCCATTTTCAAGCATAACTTGAAAACTATTTAGAAGAAAAATATGATTTTTTGATTTGCACAAAGCACGAATTAATTAATCTAAATCCACCAAAAAAATTTGTAGAATGCAATTCATTTTTTTAATATTAATTTCATAATTCATATTTCATATGATCAAATTATAAAAATTGCAAAATAAATGCATTTATGTTTGGGCATTTTGGAATTATTGCTATGTAAAAAATCAACATATTAGGAGTACAATTTCAAGAGACATTAATAAAAATATGAAAATTAAATTTAATATTAGAAGCACAAAATTTTGATCGTTAATAATTCAAAACTTAATCATTCAACTGTCTTGAAATTTTTTATTTAGGTATAGTTGGAACAAAAGATTTGGTATATCGTGTTAAAGGATTGTTTCTTAAAAAATGAATCTTAAGTTCGTTTTAATAAGTAGAAGATACCCTAAATAAATTTTATATACATTATTCGATAGTAGATTTTATTTCCAATCGTTCGGTAGCAGTAATTTTCTTCTACAGCGTGTCCTACTGAAATAGAGCTACTGAGATTTTGTGCCATAATTGGACAGGAAACAAATATAATAAGAAAGTTTATATACAAATACATATTTACTAGAAGTAACTCCTTCCCTGTACCACCTGAGCAGGAAAAAAAATGAATGTGCAATAGAAGAGAGAATGGGGGGAGTTCCACCGAAATGAAGCCACTGCTGTTAATAACCGATATATCCGTTATATATATATATAAGACTTGGATTATACCATGAGGCATATCATTACCAATCCCTGAAAGACAGTGGCATTAATATTATCCCAAGCCTCAAAGATGGTGGCTTGCAGTTCTGCCACAGAGTTGAACTGTCTGAAATTGATATTTAATCTCTACTGAGGGTACACCATAAGTTTTCTTGGGGATTCATATGAAGGTATTTGAGAAATCTTTCCATAACATATCCTCAATTATCTAAAAAAAATCTCAGAAGGATTTTGTAAAAGTCATAAGGGGCTATTTTGTTAGAAAATCCAACTTAGACCACCAATTCTCCCTGAAATTAGCAATAAATGACTTTCTAGCAATTCTTGGTAATTAGCAACATACATACGTTGTGGGGAAAAATCCGGTTGGAGTTTACCACCATTTCCGAAGCCTCCCGACATTATTAATGCTAGTCCATGTGGAAATAAGCTATCCGCAAGCAAAGCAGAATTAAAGGAGTCTAATATCATCAACCCTGGAAGCACCAGTGGCATCTTTTTATATTCTCAGATGCGAAAGAAAAATATTTTGGATGGCTCAGACAGATTTGATTTCTATTGACATGACATTAGAAAAGGAGAGGAAATTCTCTCCAAAAGACATCATGATGGAGGCTTATTAATAAGGTTGGTAGGCTTCGAATGTGGTGGTAAACTTAACCTGGATTTTCTTTCAGACCACATGCATGCTACCGATTATCAAGAATCCCTAGAATCCCCACTATAAACCCATTTATTGCCAATTGCAAGGGGAATTAGTGGCCCAAGTTCGATTTTCTTGTAAAAAAAGGGTCCTATAACTTTTACAAAATCCTTCTAGTAGGGGAAGATGGGGATACTTAAGCCACACTTTTTGAATTTTAATTTTTTTTAAATTTTTTATAATTTCTTAGAACAAAATAAAATATTGAAAATGAAAATTTGATAATTTTTCTTCAACTGAAAACCACTTTCAATTAATTTTGAACTATTGTTCTATGTCTAATTAATTTTTACTTTTTTTACATCGAGGCTCAAGTATCTCCTCCACGGGAATAGATTACCAGAATGATAAATTATGATACATAAAGTCCTTCGAAACTAATTGAGAAAACAAAGCTAGTAATACGATAATTTTTTGTCGTTATAGCTGGCGATCGATTGATCATTGCAAAATATTTTTACTTTTAGCTACATGGTATCTCAGTAGGGCCCTCTGTTGGTGACAATAGTCATTTCTTTGATTAAAAAAACTTACCGTAACAGATGATGTTACAATTTCACTATAAAATATAATCTTAATATATTATATTAAAAAATATATATTTTAATATGTTGGACCTAACTAATTGAAGTATTAGAGATTATGATTTTTAAAATAGTTTTAATTTTTTAATGTAATGAAAATTAAATTGAAAACTATGTTTACGTTTATCTAAACAGGCTATTTTTTTTAGTCAAAATGAAAAATAAATGGATATTGTAATTAAAAAATATACATTTTTAAACATTTTTTTTCTAAGTCATTTTTTAAAGAAAAAAAATCAATTAGTGAATATAAAAACGCAATTTTATTTTTTATTTGTTTCACCCATGTCTAATTTCATAGTAGGGATGGTTGAGCCATGGAAGTTTTTTACGGCACTGCAGATGGAGGAAAACGAGCAATAGCTGACTAAAACTTGCCAAAATTATATTTTACAGGGCTTGCAAGGCCTACTATTTTTTTACTACTACCTAGAACTAATTATTCCCAAAAAAATCTTTTGACAAACATTGAAAATATTTAGAAGAGATATGTAATACAAAATATTTTAAAATAGTGATAAGTATAGAATGGAAAAATTATCACCAGTGGCAGCTTTTATTTTGAAGGTGCAAGAAATTCGGCATAATGTGGTTTCGTTAAAGAAAGTGCGCTAACGATTTGTAGAGTAAAATAAATGGTGCAAACAGGTTTAACGTTAGGTTTAACAGGCAAAAACTTTAATGGAATTCACAACGGTATTTCAGAGGAATAAAAAAACTTGAAAGTAAGTAATGATTACGGAAAATCTTTTTGATAATGGCTTTTGAAAGAAAATAAACTAATGAAATGAGCATTTTAAATAAAAATGAATTTATATAAACAGAACGAATGGTATATCATTTACGAAAGGGTTTACAAACTAGAGTCGCGGAACCTTTTTAGAAAGAAAATATGGAATAAGTATAATACAGCGTGGAAAATTAATTTTTGTAATAAATATACGGGGTGATTAAAAAACACGTGAACAAATTGACACTATAGATGTGTCATACAATAAGGATAAAAAATTGCATAGGAACAGAGGGTCACAAACGTATGTAAAGGGCACTAGAACCACGAGAGGGTGTTGCGATATAAATACGAGTTGAGCAAATAGTGATTATCTTCATTCGACGTGGATGCGCGGGAGTAACATGGTTAGTTGCATGCACCGCGAAATGACTGACATACATTTAATTTACGGCATGGCCAGGTGCAATGGACGAGAAGCCTTGCGAATGTATCGTGAGACATATTCTGGTAAAAGGTGCCCAGCCGATCACTCTTTACCGCTCTGTATCGAAAATTGTGTGAAACGGGCTCGTTTGACGTGCACAAGCCGGATGCTGGTCACCAACGAATAAATCGAACAGTCGATGCTGAAGAAAGAGTTGTCCAAGAACTCCAGGGTAGTCCTTCAACAAGTATACGAGTTATATTTCGAGCCACCCATATCCTCCAAGCTACCGTCTAGTGCATTGCACAGGACGAAGTACTGCATCCTTATCATTTACAACGAGTCCAAGCACTAGAACCGAGGGACTACAGCAATCTTATGGATTTTGCAAGAAACTGCTGCAGACCGAAACTTCGCAGCAAGTGTTCTCTTCACGGATGAGGCTGCGTTCTAACTAGAGGGAGTAATGAACTTTCACAATTCGCATAAGTAGGCGGATGAAAACTTGCATGCTACACGTCCGCACGGTGCTCAGGGAACTTTTTCGGTTAACGTGTGGGCTGGCATTGAAGGAAACTGTTTACTTGGTGCATATATTCTCTCAGAAAGACTTAACGGTTCCATTTACCCAAAATTCTTGCTAGAGGTTCTGCCAGAAATGCTCAATGATGTTTGATGCCAATTTGTCGGCGCAATCGGTTTCAACATGACGGAGCTCCTGCACATTTCAGCGCAGAAGTCAGAGCACATCTGTAGGCTACTTTTCCTTGTGACTGAATTGGTCGGGGTGGACCAGTCGCATGGCCATCAGATCACCAGACCTGTCACCCTTAGATTTTTTCTTGTGGGGATTTTTAAAAGTACTCGTGCATAAAACATCGTAATACTTTCTAAGAAGAATCGTTGCGAAAGTCGGATGTGTTCGAGATATACCTGGTACCTTTGAGAAGATTGCGCCGTTCCATGCAACGTTGATTCCGGGCTTTTCTCGATGAATCTGGCAAAAACTTTGAGCATCTGCTGTAAGCTTAACATTTGGCTTGCATTAGTTGCATGTGAAGTGAGTCATTGTTAATAAAATGATCAGTAATGATTTTGTTTCTTTACTTTCTTTCAGTATTATTTTAGGTGCCCTGTAGCGGCTTCGGATCGCAGTTGCGACCCTTTGTTAATATGCAGTTGTTGATCCTTATTGTACGACAGATCTACTATGTCATTTTGTCCATGTTATTTTCAATCACCCTGTATATACATGTGTGTGTATGTGTGTGTGTGAGAGAGAGAGAGAGAAAGAGAAAGAGAGTGTGTGTATTTATAAATACAGGCTGATTATAAACCAGTTAGAATTATCATTGTCTACATTCAGGTTTTTTCAAAATTATAAGTCAGAAATGTAAAAGGAGGCAGACGTGGCATTAATAAGAGGACTTTGTATAAAAGGTGGGTGAATGTGGAAATCTACCGTTGAAGCAGTACAAGGTGATGTGGTGTTTGGCGGATGAAAGTGCTCCGCCTGATTGAATTGCAATTATTTCAAGTAACATGCATCGTTTCACCAATCCGGAGCTAGCTGACATGTATTTCACGTATGGGGCTGCGGAAGGAAGCTAAATGGCTGACCAAAGTATGTCCATAGAATGGTACCGGAGTAAAAATCCACCGAACGCTTGAATGTCCTTGGTGTCCACCTCTGGAACTTAGCTTTAGTTTTAGGTGTAGATGCAATCTCGAGGGAAGACAAGAACAATAGAGCATCTTTGTCAAAAGATGTGCGCAAGTGATACGTTTTATGCTCCCAGGCATAATGCGGACACAGGAAATATTGCAGAATTTCTGCATTGATATAGTATTATGCATAGTTGAGAATAATTCTTCAATAAGCACGAAAGCTGATGGACGTGCATTGGGTGTAAGCCATTCCCTTACGTAGCCCCATGCATGAAATGCATGTCAATAATTTTCACTTTTGTAATGACGGTGAATATTGCTCAAATCTTATTTAGGTCCCTCTATTCTTGCCCAACATTTCTGTGACATACTGTTTTTAAAATACGGTGTCTCACATAAGTGATGGGACACTTGTGCTTTACAAAAGGAAACTAATCAAATAAATTAAAAAAAAAAACGTGTACACATATTTGTGGGCGTGTTTCATACTTAAATTTAGTAAAGATTATTACATAACATACATTTTGTCAAGATATTAAAATATTAATTTAATAAAAATACAAATGTTTAGAAAGGAGCAAAAAATAGCTCACATAAGTGATGGGACACCATTATATATGCAACAAAAATCGTCTGAAATAAGCAATAAAAATATTTTTGGAGTTTTATTTTTACTAAAAAACGATTGGCAATAATTTATAAAATCGTCTGCAGTATTTCTCTCCAGTTTGTTTTGGAATTTTTGTGTTTTTTAGCTCTGTGTAGCCATGAATGCTAAACGAAAAGAAACTTCGCCTGAAATTCGAAAATTAGTTATTAATTTGCATATTGAACGTGGAAAATGTATTAGAAAAACTGCTGAAACAGTTAACTTAAGTCGTTCAACAGTTTTCAATATCATTAAACGATATAAAAAGAATCATATGATTCAGGATAAAAGAAGACCTGGCCGACCATCAAAGCTATCCAATGGAATAAAGCGAATTATCGTTCGAAATATTAAAAAAAATCCAAGAAATAGTGCTTCAAAAGTTGCTGCTGATTTACAAGCATTATATGGAATAATTGTTAATCCTGAGACTATTAGAAGGGTAATTCGATCTGCTGGATATCACGGTAGAGTAGCCAGGAACAAATTCTTCGTAAATGAAAAGAATAGAAAACTCAGACTAGCTTTCGCAAAATCCAACATAAATAAGAATTCTGGTTACTGGAATAAAGTTATATTTGCTGATGAGAGTAAACTTAATATATTTGGTTCTGACGGTAGAATCTTGGTGTGGAGAAAACCCAGGGAAGAATTTCGCAAACAGAACTTGGCACCAACAGTAAAACATGGTGGAGGAGGAGTTATGGTATGGGGATGTATGTCGTCCACTGGAGTTGGTAGTCTTGTTTTTATTGACAGTATAATGGATCAGTACAAATATATTGATATTTTAAAGCAAAATTTGAAATCTTCAGCACGAAAATTGAACCTTCATAATGATTTTAAATTCTACCAGGACAATGACCCCAAGCACACTGCTCTGAACGTTAGACTCTGGCTGCTATATAACTGTCCTGAAATAATAAAAACACCACCACAATCTCCAGACTTAAATCCCATAGAGAATATTTGGCAAGAATTGGAATCAAGAATTCGCAAACACACCATTCCTTCAAAACAACAACTAAAATAGGTGCTTCAAGAAGAATGGGGTAAAATCACAAAAAAAAATCACAAAAAAAATTAGTCGAATCCATCCCAAAAAGATTAAATCATGTTTTAAAAGTAAAAGGAAATACAACAAATTATTAAAACCTTTTAAAAAGTAAAATTTTTGGATAAATATTTGATGGAAAAGTAAGTGTCCCATCACTTATGTGAGCCATTTTTTGCTCCGTTCTGAACAATTGTATTTTTACTAAATTAATATTTTAATATTTTGACAAAATGTATGTTATGTAATAATTGTTACTAACTTTAAATATGAAACACACCCAAAAAATTTTTGCACATGTTTGTTTATTTATTTTATTGCAGTTTCTTTTTATAAAGCACAAGTGTCCCATCACTTTTGTGAGACACTGTATATACTAGACCGTAATTACCTCCAATCCACAATTTCTCAGCGTTTACACGACAATATAACATAGTAATAGACTGCCTAGTTTTTTGTACTCTAGCAAATATATGTTACATACACTTGCTAAATAAAAATTTCTCTACTGCATTTTAACTACACTGACAATGGAAAAGCAATAAATTAATAATAAAGAATGCTATTTTCATTATCCTAGTAATAGAAAAGACATATGATTTTAATTATATACAAATCTGATAGATTTCTGTTAAAAACAATCGTTTAAAAGACTAAAATAAGCATATTGTCTCACTATATAAAGAAAATTAAATAATAAGGGGTAGTCGGATAAAATCCCGACCCTAGTGCTTTTCTTTTTGTTATTGTGCACTATGTGAAAAAACGTCAAAATTTCTATTAAAACGATAAATTTATTTGAGAAGAAAAAAGTATTCATTCAGTCACGAACTGAAGGGCATTCGCGCATAACAACACTTTTTTTAGAAGTGTGCAAGGTACCGGTTTTGTCCAACCTGGTTGGACAAAACCGGGAACTGGAAAAAATAATTAAAAGCGCATTGTAACTTTGCAGTAACACTATGTATTAAAAGAAAATTGATATATGTTGTATTTATAGAATGTGAAACTACATCAAATCGACATAAAATAACAATAAGTTAAGTTATACTTTAAGAGATGAAATTGTTAGGCACAAAAATCACAAATGAAAGTTCGATTTTATTCATTTGCATTACTGCATGTTTCATGTGCACATCTTCTGCAGTGAAGACACTCTATCTAACTCTGCTTAGATTTAAATCATTCATATAAGCCGTTGCAAAAGATGCATACTTCACTTTCATTTTACAACTTGTTTGATGTCAAGGGTTTATTATTTATGTTTTTTGGAATATGTTTTATGTTTTTTGGACTCTTCTTTTTTCACATCAGTTTTTCTACTTTTCTTCTTTGTGATAATGGAAAGATTTCCTTCAGTGTTAAATTCTTCTTGTCTTGTTTTTCCATCCTTTCTTTTTCTTTTGTTTGAGTTCTAATTTGTAAGGGGTTGAAATAAGGATAGCTGATTTCCCTCGCTGCTTGTCAGATTTTTTGACGTCCTTAGGATACGATTGTACTGGAATAGGCTTAATATCACGTGGTGAACAAAATAACGCTTGATATCTATGCCCAGACCTTGAAAAGAAGTAGAAAAACCGGAAACTTTCCGGTTATGCCCGACCATCTGCATCCCGGTTTTGTCCGACCATGCCATTTTGATGAAATGTTAGTCCAGCGTTCTCCGGATAACTCGCAAACACTAATACAAAACGTTAAAATAACAAGTAAATAATACTAAGTCTATTATAAATTATTCTTACCTAAATTACATCCTTAGGTATCTAGGATTTTAATGTAATATTTCAAACGTCGAATTTTTAACTTTTTCACGTGAAATCTTTAAAAAATCACCACTGCGAAATGAGTTTGTTTATACGACTTCTGCTTCCTGTGAGCTGTCATGACGCTGTCTTAGAAGTAATACTAGAATTTTCCGCTAGATACCACTAGAAATAAAACCATAAAGTCTGGCTTCCGGTTTTATCCACCAACCCGGTTTTTCCAACTTTCTCCTACCTGCTGAAATATAACATTGATCAGAAACAAATTTCTTTTAAAAATTTTTTTATCCTAACAAGTGAAACTGTTTATTAGTCCATGAAAATGTCCATCTAATAAAGTATTCGGTTATGGATTAGTTTTATTTTAACAGGCGTCACAACTCACTTTTGTTTCTTCCTATAAGTATTCAAGATTTTTACAAAGAGAGACATAGAGAAAATATAAAAGTTTCTAGCGATTTAAAAAGTTATAATTAGGTTTTAATTAGGGTAAACAGATTCTAAAAAGTGCTTTTTAGCTAACTAGTGGAAAAAAATTATACATAAAAACTTATTCGTTCGTATAAATCGTAAAATGTTATCGAACATTTTTATGTGAGAATAATTCAAGTGATAATACATCAAAACATACAAATTCTTCTCCAATTTTTTTATGCATATTCTATTTACTTTTCATTTTATTTTATATCTAATAAATTACATGAGTATTTAAAAAATTGCTAATACCATCAAAAATAAATATTAATTAATTTTGTAAATTAAGTTATTAAGTAGAATTTTTGACAAAAGTTTTATCTGTATACATAAAAAATAAGGAAAATTAATTTAAAGTGGGAACTATTTTACAATCTTAGTAAAAAAAAGCACAAAGTTTACTTTACTGTTTTACTGCTTGTAATTATCTAAATCTAATATTTGCGTTAAAATGTTGTAGATTAGATATGTAAAAATATCTAAAAAAAAAAAATTGTAACAATGCATTGAAAAATTTTATTTTCTTCTATAGTATTAATAATTTGTAGTAAAACACGATTCTGAATAATTTACAATTACTTATATAATTGCCATTTTTCGTTGGGATTCACATTTATACAATTCAAAAAATGCTTTAAAGTTAATCAGAGAAAAGTAAATCCCGACAGAATTACTGCAATAAAAAAGCGTCATTTTTTTGCATTATTTTTGATAAAAAGCACTGATATCTAAAGTTGTTAAAGCTTAAATTTAAATAGCTCAAGTTTTAATTGAAATTGTATTTCTTCGAATTTACGCTAATGCATTGCAAATCTTTTTTAATTCTAATGTACAATGGAAAGTTCAACAAATTCAAAAGACCATTCGAAGAATTCAATGCAAAGTTATAAAAAAAGTTAGAAGGAATATTACACCCTGATTAGTGTCAATACTAAATCTTACATTTAAAATGCATCAATAATTAGTCTTCAAATGATTACAGTCAATGATTACATTCAAATGATTACAGTTCAAATGATTACTGTCAGACTTCAAATGATTGGTCATGATGCATTTGTAAACCCAGCAGCGTAGTAGTCAGTACACCTGTCTGCCACGCTACACATAGCGAATTCGGCTGCCAACTGGGCAAAGTTGACTTAGCCTTTCATCTCTGTGGGACCGATAAAATGAGTATTAATCTTGCTTGGGAACTAAACGCTAAGAATGTCGCATTGGGCTTATCACCCTGTCTGAATACATGTTACATAGCACCTCCGAAGCAAGAGTCTAGTAAGCAGAGATGGGCACTATAGGCCCATATGAATCATAAATAATAAAGACACAGGCTTAATATTGAATTTTTTCACTATGCATTTATGAAATCTTTAATAATCAAAAGTAATATTAGAATGCAAAAAAGTCGAATTCTACACATGAAGATACATTAAGTAAGAAGTTTTATGATGAATACCTCCAAGTATCTACAAACATTAGTTTTTACCAAGTCTATTTAAATACCTTACGGTTAACCATTCTATGGCTATTTTTTATGATTTATTTTCATAGAATTCTGCATTGAATAATATACTGTTACGAATTTTGTAAATAGTTAGTGTTTGTACTGTAAAATAATGTAAATAATCTTATTAAGCTCCATTCCTTTACTAATATTAGTTTTTGTTACATTGTCTCTGTTATCAAGCAAACTTGTCCATTATTTTCAGTGTATGTCTACGGCAGATTGGCGAAATAATAAAGGTATCGCCAAGTTGGCGTCACTTTTGGCGACTAAATTTGGTCGCCAAATTTGGCGATATATCGCCAAGTTGGCGACAAACTTGGCGATTGTTGGCGATGGTAACCCTTCCCTCTCAATGGTAACCCCCCTTTAGGTATACTGATACATTCTTTGTTGTTCCGTGGATTTTTCGAGTAGGTTCTAGAAATTTCCAGCACATGCTGCGAGCCTATATAAGAAGAGAAGCGATGCGAGCTGTTGTTATTATTTACCAGTCAGTCATTGAGTGAACAAGGCGTTTGTTAGCAAGTTTGCTTGAGTTTTCATTTATGTTGTTTTGAATGTTATTAAGTGTTGAGACGTTGTACAAAGAGTCTCTGAGATCTAAAGCTATTCTTGTACGATAGATTTGAGCAGTTATTTTTGAATATCTAGCAATATTTGTGAGTTTCGAAGACTCTGTTGTTCTGAAGATCTGTAAATAAATTATTTTCTAATTTTCTAAGAGACAAGAGTTTGAAGTTCTCTAACCATAAGATCAAAAGAACCCCATATACGCTGCAACATTTGGTGTCAGAATTTGGAATCTTATGGCGAAAACGAGAGCAACGGAAGAGCAACTGAATGAGTTGTTGAAAGCTTTTAATCGATTATCAAATAAAATGGATAAAGGCCAAGAGGAGTTGGCGGAAAAGATGAATAAAGGCCAAGAAGATGTGACTGAAGAAATGAAAAGAAGCCAAGAGAGAATGGAAGAATTAAAGGAGGAAGTTAATAAAAGCCAAGAAGAAATGAAGAAAACTTTGGAAGAAAAGTTCTCATCGGTAGAGAGAAGAATATGCTCGGTAGAAGAGAAAATAGAGGAAGTAGAAGAGAAAATTCAGAATGAAGTTAATAATGTTGAACAGAAAATGGAAAGGAAAATGGCGGAAGTGGAAGAGAAAATTCAGAATGAAGTTTGTAACGTTGAAGAGAAAATACTAGGTGAAGTAGATGAAAAGCTAAATAAAAAAGTACAAGATCTTGAGAAGAAACTTTCAGCCTGCAGTGGTAATTATGAAGAATTTAGGAATCCGCCTGCTTCTCCCGTGCATATCAAGCTGCCGACATACGACGGAAAGAGTTCCTGGCAAGTTTACAAGATCCAATTCACCATTGTAGCCGAAGCGAACAAATGGAGTGACGAGGTGAAAGCTTGTCAACTGGCAGCATCTTTAAGAGGAGAAGCCGCCGACGTGCTGCAAACATTGCCCGATATGACGCAACTCAATTTTGAGACTCTAAGTTGTGCACTTGAAATGAGATTCGGCGAAAAATTCTTCAAAGATTATACGAGAATACAAATGAAGAGCCGCCATCAAAAATCGAGTGAAACCCTTCAAGAGTTTGCCTCAGAAATAGAACTGCTGGCAAATTTAGCCTTCATCGATTGCCCAAAGAATATACGGGAAATGCTTTCACTGCAGTACTTTGTTGACGGAATAAAAGATCCAGAAGTGCAGAGAGCGGTACGAATGGCAGATGTACAGGATTAAAGGCTGCATTACTATATGCCTTAAAGTTGGAAGCAGCTACACAAGCCAGCCGAAGAGATCGCCATTCAGTCCGAGGGGCAACGGTGAACAAAAGCTCAGACACTGAGAGCGACGTCTTGAAAGAAATTAGGAAATTAAATCAAGAGATTGAAGCTTTAAAATATGGAAGAAAAGCTCAAAAAGACAGAATCTCACGTGCTGGGGATGCGGTGATACAGGACATCTCCGAAGAAATTGCCCAAAAATTCACGAACGTGAGATAAATTCAAACAGTCAGCAGGGAAACTAAATTTTGGTCATCTCGCGGGGCGGAGGTTGCCAGAAAATGAAAAGCCCCACCTGAAGATCCTCCAGATATCAAAAATGAGCGGCGGTGATAACGAATTATATGTGATAGGCTTTATTAACGGAATTCAGTGCCGTATGATTGTCGATACAAGAGCCAATGTGACAATAATAAGAGAAGATTTGGCTCGAAAATTAAAATGTAAACTCATCTGGACTCCACCATGCGTTACCCTGCAAACTGTGACGGACGACAAGATAGGCATATATGGAAAGGCCAATTTAACAATCAACTTTGGAGGAAGCAAATATTATCATACGGCATATGTGGCTGACATAACAGATCCTTGCATAATCGGGCTAGATTTTCTGAAGAAATTTGGCTTCAAACTTGACTTCAAAAATAACAAAATGCTCTCAAAATTTGAAGAAATAAGTCTTTTTGGATTAAATAACGAAATTGAATGTAAACAAACAGTAATAGCCAAAGAAGACATCAATCTAGATCCAAGAACAGAATTTTTAGTTCCAGCTGTAATTAAAAATGAAACTAATTACCGATTTGGCCATATAGATTATCCAGAAGACAATAGTACACAAGCAGGAGTATTGGTGGCTTCTTCTGTAGTAGACCTCTCGAAAAAGATCATTCCAGTCAGAATTGCTAACATCAGTGATAAGACGAGGACTATCAAGAAAGGAGAGGTGATAGCATCATGTGCTCCTGTGACGTGCATAAGTCAAAATTCCAGTCACTCTAAGAAATATTCAGATAATTTAGTCAAGGATTTGTTACAAAATACGAACTTAGATCCAAACCAGAGAGATGCTGCTGAAAATTTAATTAGAGAATTCCAAAGTTTATTTTCCCAAACATCTGAAGACTTTGGACGAACTAAAATGGCGCAACACCGAATTGATACTGGAGATCACTCACCTATTAAACAACACCCTAGACGATTACCTTTTGCCAAGCAAGAAGAGGTACAAAATTTAATTAAGGATATGGAAGAAAATGACGTCATCGAACCATCGACAAGTCCATGGGCGTCTCCCATTGTATTAGTAAGAAAGAAGGATGGTTCTACAAGATTTTGTGTAGACTACCGCCGACTGAATGACGTCACTAAAAAGGATAGTTACCCTCTACCAAGGATCAACGACACTCTCGACACACTTGCGGGCAACACTTGGTTCTCGACTCTGGATCTGAAGAGTGGTTACTGGCAGGTAGAGATCCATCCGGACGACCGCGAGAAGACTGCCTTTACAACGGGACAAGGATTATGGCAGTTCAAGGTAATGCCTTTTGGTCTATGTAACGCACCTGCAACTTTCGAACGCCTTATGGAAACGGTTCTCCGGGGGCTGTCATATGAAGCATGTCTTGTTTATTTAGATGATATCATAATCATAGGAAAATCTTTTGATGAACATCTGGACAACCTCAGGCGGGTGCTGCAAAAGTTAAAGGAAGCTAATTTGAAGTTAAGCCGCGGAAGGTGTTAGGACGGCTCCAGGGAAGATATCGGCTGTGAAAAATTGGAATCGTCCAGCAGATGTTCACCAGCTTCGGAGTTTTCTAGGATTATGCACTTATTACAGGAAATTCGTCAAAGGCTTCTCGATGATTGCAAGACCACTTCATAAATTAACAGAAGCCAATCAAAAATTTATGTGGACACAGGAATGCGACGCTGCTTTCGAAAAGCTTAAGGAGGCATTAACATCCACTCCAATTCTGTCATATCCTCAAATCGATAAACAGTTTATACTTGATACGGATGCATTGGCGCTGCACTGTCCCAGGAAATCGACGGCCAGGAGCGTGTTATCGCCTATTTCAGCAAGTGCTTGTCAAAGGCCGAGCGAAACTACTGCGTAACAAGAAAAGAGCTTCTTGCTGTAGTGAAAGCCATAGACCATTTTCATCACTATCTTTACGGTCGAAAATTCCTGATCCGAACTGATCATGCTTCTCTAACTTGGCTATTGAATTTTAAGAACCCTGAAGGCCAGATAGCCAGGTGGATACAAAAGCTTCAAGAGTATGATATGGAGATACGCCATCGAAAAGGCTCATCACATGGAAATGCAGATGCTCTCTCAAGAAGACCCTGCTCAGAGAATTGTAGATACTGCGACCGAGTTGAGAAGAAATTTAATGCCAAACGTCCTATAATAAAACAAGTTACAACTGGGTCTACATCATCGCAAGATCCGTGGCGTGACGAGAGCCTGCGTAAAGATCAACTTGCTGATCCTGAAATTAAGCCAATTCTAGAGCTGAAAGAGGAATCCAACAGGAAGCCCAGCTGGCAAGACATGTCCTATTACCATCCTACGACTAAACGTTATTGGGCTCTCTGGGATTCCTTACATTTGAAGAACGGCATCTTGTACCGAAAATGGGAGTCTGACGATGGAAAGACATGTAGTAGATGGCAACTACTACTCCCTAAGTCGAGAATTTCTATGGTCGTTCAAGAACTGCATCGTAGTCCCACAGGAGGTCATTTTGGTGTAATGAAGACGCTGCAAAAGGTTCGAGAGCGTTTCTACTGGAATAATGTTCGCAGTGACGTGGAAAAGTGGTGTCGAATTTGTGACACCTGTGTAGCACGTAAAGGTCCTAAGAGGCGCACCCGTGAACGATTGCAACGTTATAATGTAGGAGCTCCTTTCGAACGAATTGCTCTAGACATCCTGGGTCCACTTCCTAGAACATCTGATGGCAATAAGTACATCCTCGTTGTCATGGACTACTTCACTAAGTGGCCTGAAGCCTACGCCATTCCTAATCAAGAGGCGGTAACCGTAGCAGACATACTGATTCAACACTGGGTTTCCAGATACAGAGTTCCTCTTCAAATCCATTCTGATCAAGGAAGAAACTTTGATTCGGCTGTGTTTAAGGAAATGTGTGGACTACTCGGCATGGACAAAACTCGAACAACACACCTCTACATCCTGAATCGGACGGCATGGTGGAGCGTTTCAATTGTACCATCCTAAATAGCCTCTCTCTCCTGGTGTCTAGAGACCAACAGGATTGGGACAAGAAATTGCCTCCTTTCCTGCTTGCCTACAGGAGTGCCACTCATGAGGCCACTGGTTACTCCCCTTCTCAAATGCTCTTCGGTCGTGATCTTCGTCTGCCTGCGGATCTTTTGTTTGGCCGTCCCCCTGACGCTCCTTTGTCGCCTGAAGAATACGTGGATGGACTCCAGGCACGGATTGAGGAGATTCATCGTCTAGCGAGGAACCGAATCGGACTGGCATCGGAAAAGATGAAGACACGGTACGACACAAAGGCAACTGGACATGAGTTCAACGAAGGCGACAAAGTTTGGTTGTGGAATCCCATACGTCGTAAGGGGCTGTCGCCAAAACTACAAAGAAACTGGGACGGTCCTTACACAGTCGTCAACAGGCTGAATGACGTCGTCGTTCGCATACGAAAATCGCCACACACCAAGCCCAAGGTCGTACATTATAACCGGCTAGCCCCTTATTTTGGCCAAAGTGATTAGAAATTCAAAACTATAATTTCAGACCATGGTCATGAAAGTCACTTTTTGTAAACATGTAAGTAGTAATTAGTTCTTATTTATGTAAATTTTATTATTATTGTTATTATTATTTATTTATTTATTTATTTGTTTATTTATTTTAAGTGTTTTCCTCTAACTCAGGGATTGCACTGCCCGGGACGTGCAGTCTTTGAGGAGGGGGTAGTGTTTCGAATTTTGTAAATAGTTAGTGTTTGTACTGTAAAATAATGTAAATAATCTTATTAAGCTCCATTCCTTTACTAATATTAGTTTTTGTTACATTGTCTCTGTTATCAAGCAAACTTGTCCATTATTTTCAGTGTATGTCTACGGCAGATTGGCGAAATAATAAAGATATCGCCAAGTTGGCGTCACTTTTGGCAACTAATTTTGGTCGCCAAATTTGGCGATATATCGCCAAGTTGGCGACAAACTTGGCAATTGTTGGCGATTGTAACCCTTCCCTCTCAATGGCAACCCCCCTTTAGATATACTGATACATTGTTTGTTGTTCCGTGGATTTTTCGAGTAGGTTCTAGAAATTTCCAGCACATGCTGCGAGCCTATATAAGAAGAGAAGCGATGCGAGCTGTTGTTATTATTTACCAGTCAGTCATTGAGTGAACAAGGCGTTTGTTAGCAAGTTTGCTTGAGTTTTCATTTATGTTGTTTTGAATGTTATTAAGTGTTGAGACGTTGTATAAAAAGTCTCTGGGATCTAAAGCTATTCTTGTACGATAGATTTGAGCAGTTATTTTTGAATATCTAGCAATATTTGTGAGTTTCGAAGACTCTGTTGTTCTGAAGATCTGTAAATAAATTATTTTCTACTTTTCTAAGAGACAAGAGTTTGAAGTTCTCTAACCATAAGATCAAAAGAACCGCATATACGCTGCAACAATACCATTACATTGATTTGAAATTTTCTACATTGACTACAGGGATCTAGACACACGGCAGTGTGTCAGCCAAGTTCACAAAGTAAAAGGCGACACATCGGCCGTGGGTTATATTACCCGAACCATTTCGAACCACTTTTGACCCCTCAATAACTTAAATTCTATTTGACCTACACACTTGCAATTTTTTGTGTCGTGTAAGACCATCTTCTAATTTCCGAATCTAAAATTTAAAAAAAAAAATCTTTTACCGATGACGAGAAATTGACGCCTGAAAACCACTGTTTTTACCACTGACTCACTCACTCACTCATAGAAATGTTTGACTACTTCCACGTGACTTAGGAAGTTGAAATTTGGTGTGAAGGTAGGTTATTGGATCAATAAATAGGAAAAAATCAGAAATCACCATTAATTAAACATTAATGGTTGGTTAGAGGATAAATTATTGGATTACAATGGAAGCTTATGAGAATTTCACAAAATATCAGTAATAGTGCCAAGTTGGCGTCACTTTTGGCGAGTATCAGGGTTAATCTCTGAAACTACCGAACCGATTTCAAAAGTAATGGTACCAAAATGATGGTACTCGCCCCGGTTCAAACATAGACTATATCTTATGTCTGTGCCACTAACCAAAAGAGGGTTCAGAAGCGAAAAACATTCTAAAAATGTGATTTTTGTTTTACTGAAGGGCCTAGAAGCACAAAATTTGGCATGTTAATTATTTATAAGATGTAAATGATCACTAATGACATTTGCTAAAAAAATATCAAATTTAAATGGGTGAAAATCCGCGAAGAGCGTTCTAAAAAAGTTCGAAATACCAATTTTAAAACAATCTCAGCAAACAACAAACCGATCTTAAAAGTAATGATATCAAAATGATGATGACAGTCTTTGCACCAACATAAGCTATATCTTATGTCGATTACACTAATCCAAAGGAGGTAAAAGAGCATAAAAACATTCTAAAAATGCGATGTCTGTATATTAAGGGACTAGACTGGAAACATAAAGTTTGGCATTTTAGAGTTATTTCGCGAAATATCAGAAATAGTGCCAAGTTGGCGACACTTTTGGCAAGTATCGGGGCTAATCTCTGAAACCACCGAACCGATTTCAAAATTAATGATACCAAAATGATGGTATTCGCCCCGGTTCAAACATAGGCTATATTTTATGCGTATACAATTAACCAAAAGAGGGTGAAGAAGCAAAAAAATTCTAAAAATGCAACTTTTGTGTTACTGAAGGACCTAGAACTATAAGATTTGGCATGTTAATTATTTATAAGATATAAATGATCTCTAAGGGCATTTGATAAAAAATACGGAATTAAAAAGGGGTGAAAATGTGCGAAAATGTGCGAAAAGCGTTCTAAAAGTGTTCTAAATTGGGATTTTTAAGCAATTTCAGCAAACAACAAACGATCTTAAAAGTAATGATATCAAAATGATGGTGATAGTCCTTGCTCCAATATAGGCTATATCTTATGTCGATTCCACTAACCCAAAGGGGGTAAAATAGAAAACTAGTCGTTGGGGGCCACCGTAATACTTACCCATCATGGATATGTATATGAAAATAAAACATGTGAAAACTATTTATACAATGCATTGCAATTCCAAAACAAAATTTAAATATTGTTAATATACATGGTAATGCTCTATTAAAGAACTGATGATTACCGATTTCGACAAATTATATAAAACGCCAAACTACTCAAGTAGTACCGAACTGCGTAAAAGAAACATCCTTATAACTCCAAAAATAATAACTCTATTAACTAAAAATTAACTGCGTCTTATGTCCAATTAAAATATACCTCTGAATTGAAATTTGAATCAAATACAGGGCCATGAAAAATCGAAGAATGTGGAAAACAGGATTAAAAATATCTCAGCAATTAATAATCCGATCGACTTCGTTCTATATGCAAAATGTGTGATATTTTATTGCCTTTTACGTCCATTCCTTAGAACAAAAAAATTTGAAAATTTTTATGTACCTTTCATCAGAACGAAATTTTCGAGAATCCGAAAAAAATAGTTCCGGATAATCGAGGTTGCTGATATTAAATAGGTTTCGTCCCATTCTTACATACTAACTACATACAAAATTTCAAGTCTCTATCTCAATTCGTTCGGGAGATAGAGCGTTTACAGACAGACAGACAGACGGACGGCAAAATTTTGTTTCTAAAAATATGTTTTTCGGAATCTCCACTATCTAAAACGTGTAAATCCGTCAAAATTTTTTTTTCGATTTTCAAAACGATTGCAAGACCTACCCTATACTAGGTATGATGGGTAAGTAAAAGCATTTTAAAAATGCGATGTCTGTATGTTAAGGGCCTAAAAACATAAAATTTGGCATGTTCATTAATTATAAGATATAAATGATCATTAAGAACATTTGTTAACAAATACAAAATTTAAAAGGGGTAAAAATGCGCGAAAAGCGTTCTAAAAACTTTCTAAATAGCAATATTTAAGCAATCTTGGGTAGTTAGAGAACCGATTTAAAGAAAAAAAAAAAGATGCCAAAATGATGGCGACAGTCCTTGCTCTAACAAAATTATTGGATAAATTACCAGATTACAATGGGAATCTATGGGAATTTGGCAAAATACCAGAAATAGAGCCATGTTAGTATGACTTTTGGTGCGTAATTTTTGTCGTCAATATAGCGATATTTCGCCAAGTTGGCTACAAACATTTTTGGTCGACGAAATAATCAAGTAGTACCCAATCACGTAAAAGAAACATCCTTATTAGTGGAATTTAAAGGAACATAAGCAGTCCTAATGTTAAATTTTTTAATTTGACTGAAAAAAACAGTGAATAAATGCAGGGAAAAGCTGAAATTAATATTAAATAAAACTAATTTAACCTACTTATTTCAAAAAGGAAACAAATACCTTCTTATTTGACAAAAAATAATGATATCCTATCAAAAACATGAATGTGAAAAAATGCCAAGTTCGTTAAAGGTTTCGCTCATAAAAGAAGTGATTTGACAAAAAATAATGATATCTTGTCAAAAACATGAATGTGAAAGAATGCCAAGTTCGTTAAAGGTTTCGCTAATAAAAGAAGTGAGATGTAACTGCAAACTAAGTTCCTTCGGAGCTCCTTAAATCATAACTCCTGTCATGCATAATATTATTCAATTGCTTAAAATGATTTGTTAAGTTACATGTTATTCAATAGAGCGACTTGGCAAGTTTTCAGTTACCAACTTTAATCTTTAAGTCGGAGTACAATTTAATCTAGAATCTGATTAACAAAGATCTAGTCAATCGAGTGTTCGAATAAGTATATTGAAGTTAAGGTACTGATAAATTAAGGAAGGGATCAACTTTAATTTCTGATCAACTAAATAGAAAAAATTGAATAAGAGAAAACTTGCTAAGTCGCTCTATTGAATAACAAGTAACTTAACAAATCATTTTAAGCAATTGAATAATATTATGCATGACAGGAGTTATGATTTAAGGAGCTCCGAAAGAACTTGGTTTGCAGTTACATCTCACTTCTTTTATTAGCGAAACCTTTAACGAACTTGGCATTCTTTCACATTCATGTTTTTGACAAGATTTATTTAATAGAAAACAGTGTTTTATATTAAATGTCATTGCAACAGAAATATTTTAACTTTATTTGTTCTTAATACAGTAAAACCTCTAAATAACGGACACCTCGGGAACGCAGAAATTGTCCGCTATTCGGAGGTATCCGCAAGTGTGAAAACCTCAGATATTCAAAAATTGCTAATAAATGCTTAATGTTTCATTAAATGACTTTTATATTCCTAAAACCTATGTTATATGATTAATCAGAAATTAAAATTATTTTTTAAGTAATAAAACTGATATAAAATTGTGCACATCTTTACAAACTTCGTTACAAATTTTGCAAAACTTTACACCATTTGCAAACTTCATTTCTTCTAAAATCTGCTACAAAAATTTACTTTTGCTTGCTATTACAAATAATTTGTTCTTCAATGTGACGTTATTGGACTGTATAGATTTCCGGGTGGGGAGGAGAAATTGCACTTTTTGTCTATTAAAAGTGTAAAATCTTAAAATCTTCCGGGAGGACATTGCAATGCTGAAGAAGATGTCCCTCCCGGACAACCCTGAATTCAATTTAAATGTAGTGGGGAGGGGGGATTTTCCCTAATTCACCCTCTACATTTATCTGTGATTATAAAATTTGCGACACATTGCTCTGACAAATTTAGAAGCTTTTTTGCTCGTTTTTCGTTTTTTTCTTGATAAAAATTTCTTTTTCATCCTTTATCGCCGAAAATAGTGTCCGCTATTCGGAATGTCCGTTATTAAGAGGATAAACATACAAAAATGAAGGTTTTAGGGGTGGGGATTGGAAAACTTTTCGTTAAATAGAGGTGTCCGCTATTCGGGAGTGTCCGTTATGGAGGTTTTACTGGTAAAACCTCTAAATAACGGACACCTCGGGAACGCAGAAATTGTCCGCTATTCGGAGGTGTCCGCTATTGGGAAAACCCCAGAGATATAAAAATCGATAAGAAATGCTCAATATTTCATTAATTGACATTTATATGTTCTAAAACCTCTATTATATGATTAATGATAAATTAAAATTATTTTTTGAGCAATAAAACTTAAATAAAATTGTGCACACTTTTAACTGCTGTTAACATTCTTATTAAAAAAAAAAAAAAAAAAAAAAAAAAAAAAGTTTACTTTTGCTTGCGAATATGTGCAATTTGTTTTTCAATGTGATGTTATTGGTCATAAGAGAGTTCCGAGCGGGGATAGGGATTAATTACACTTTTTGATCATTAAGGGTGTATTCGAAAAAATGATTTTTCCCCTTCAACAGCTCAAAATTTTCTGTCACATTTTCAGACTCATTTTTAAAAGTAGAAACATGAAACTTGTTGAAGTGATTGTTGAAATGATGTATAAGAGGCCGTGTGAAGTAATTTTTCGCTGAATCAATAAGAATTTTGATTTATAAACAATTATTCTCTCAGTTCGATCATTTTTTCGTTCCCAAATCTCCAGGTTCGAAAATTTCTATTCAAATTGGCAAATTTGACAGCATTTTTTACAATATTTTCTACATTTACCAAAAAATTGACAAACACGGCACATTATGTAGTTTCTAAATAAGAGATTTTGAAAGTTTGGTGCATTTGAGTTCAAAAATGAATTTAAAGATAAATCTGAAAATAAGGGGTTTTGATCGGAATACACCCTTAAAAACATTAAATCATAAAATGTTCTAGAGGGGACATAGACATATGAATGCTCCGGGAGCTGTATCTCCCTGACAACTCCTTGAATTCAACAAATGAACGTGAAGGAGAAATTTTCTCAGCCTACCCTCTACATTTATCTGTGATCACGAAAATTTTGACACACTGCCCTGATAAATTTAGAGACTTTTTCATTTTTTTTCCTTGTTAAAAAATACTTTTTCATCCTTTATCGCCGAAAATAGTGTCCGCTATTTGGAATGTCCGTTATTCAGAGGTTAAACATACAAAAAATTAGGTTTTGGGAGTGGGGATTGGAAAACTGTCCGGTAAATAGAGGTGTCCGCTATTCGGGAGTGTCCGTTATGGAGGTTTCACTGTATTTTAATCTGTACACACATATTATTAGTATTCTCTGACGACGGCTGTGTTTACAGTTGAATGTAATAATGATTAAAATAGCTTAATAACTTTTTAAATATTTTTTGTCATCTTTTTTAGTAATTTACACATAGTGTACTTTTAAGTTTATCTGATAGAGCAGTAATTCAGAAAAAAAGTGCCCATTACGAGATTAATCCGTATTCACTACTCAAAGATTTTAGGCAGAAGTCCTAAAAACAGTTGTACTTCTACAAGATAAAATCTACAATATTCCGCCATCATGAGTCTTGGACATGACAAATAAAAACAAGATAAAAATACGTTGCATGAAAATTCTATGAGGGCGTTTAAAATTACATGGCATAGAAGTAAGGGTGCTAACTCAACAAATTAATCGACAATATAACAGCGTAACCTTGTATACTAGACAGTGTATAGCATGTCTCGTGGCAGATGGTATAATGAAGATGTCCATATTATCTAAGAAAATTCGTCTGGGTTTTATGCTTATCGTTAGAATTCAAGTCACCATATATAACACAAATATATAAATGCTCGTTACATTAGATTCTCTCCAGGATGTCTTCAAGAGAAGCTGTGAATAAATTAACTGTGAAGTAGAGCTGAAAATTATTTTTAAATACATACCAAACTTTATTTATTTCTTATTTCTGTTGCTGCATCTGGCTAATATAAAGTAACAATTGTATTGTATTTTTTAAGATAAAAGAGAAAGAATTTAGATTTAAATATTAAGTTTGGGAAAAGAATTAAAAAAAGACAATGAAAGTTTTTAAAAGGTACAGTATTTCAGATACAGTACAGTATCCGAAATTTTTTTCTGTCCCCTGTAAATACTATGTGCTTTCTATTATACGAGAATTAACTTGTAATAATCTTCAGCAACATATATGAATTTCATAAAATTTGAAATAGTTTAATATAATTAAAACGCGCCCCAAACAATGTTTCAACCTACACCATTATGTAAGAGAATACTTTTGTGTGTTCCCTGTAAATTAATAAAAAAATTTCTTTGCACCACAGATTGTACAGAATGTATGCTATAGTATATATTTAATAGATGTTTGGAAATTTTATTATGTTTGAAAGAGTGTAACATCATTAAATGCATTTGAAACTTTTTTTCCCCTTTGACCGTAATGTAATGGAATACTTTTGATTAATCCTGTAATTGAACTATGCTCCCTATTTTCATAAAATTTAAAAGGAATCGATAAAATTATGTAATATTTATATATTTAGAATTTTAAAAAATCGGTTGGGTAGTTTTTGTGTTGTCATTTTCGAACAAATGGACGGCCGATAGACAGACGGATATACGGACGGATTGAACGATGACTACTGGTGCTACGTATTTACTTAATTATGAATGTATTTAATAAAAATAATTTAGCATTCCGACCGTTTGCACTAAGCGAAAATTGAACACTAAAAAAATGAACAACTCAATGCAATTAGTCTATAGTTGAGTAACTATAGAGTTGAATGTTATTTTCAAAGTTTAAATATTTGTGAATATGGCATTACATTTAAATAAATGAAATAAATATTAATAATAGCATACCTAAAAAAGAAAATGGCCTTTAATTGTTTCTAACAAATCTAAATATGAAAATATATATGTACATACATAGTTCAAATCATAATGTTTGCATTAAAATTAAAATGAAGTCAGTCGAGCGATTCACCATCAAATTATTCGCATAGATAAAAAAATAAAGATTAAAATATTCTTTGGAAAAAACGCTTAAAGGTTAGATTTTGTTTTATTGGCAATTAGTTTCAGCGGTAGCTAATATTATTATAAGAAAATATTAATTAATGGGATGTAATAATTACCAAAAATAGTTAGGAGCTGTATTTTAAACACTATAAATTATCTTGGGGAAAAATGTTTTATAATTTTTTTAGTTTGTCACCCCACTTAAGGTAAAAATCAGTCGTTATTTTTCGATTATTTCCGAAAAGAAGAAAAAAAAAATTATATATATATATATATATATATATATATATATATATATATATATATATATATATAAATCTTAGTAAAAGATATATGCATGGATTGATTTATTTCTAATTGCATGCTTGTTAGCATGTGTGGTGATTCATTATGCATTTGCGTGTAAAACCTTATAGTTTAAAAAATTTAGAAAAAAAAATACAAAAAACTTTCACAGTGTTACTATACAAAATCTTTAAAAAAAATTCTACTAAGAAAGCCTAATAGAAATATTTGTTAACCAATTAAAAATGCAATGATCAATTTGAATTTTAGTAACAGTAAATACAAGATAAAAAAAATGCTTTTCCTTTAATCATAGTAATTTAAATCAAATCGCTTCTTTTGTGTAAATAAAATTATACTAAAATATTCGTGTATTTTTTATACGAACATAAGTAAGTTAATATTCTCACGAAACGAATTACTCATAAATTTACATTGTATTTAAAGAAAATAAACGAAAATTGTTAAGGGGCACCGGAAGCAGATGCAAAAATATCGCACTGCAATATTTGAGATTATTTGCTAAGAAGTTTTTCACGCTATTTTAATTAACTTCAATTTGTAATCAAACAAACGAAATGAAATGTGAATGTTCATTCTCAAAAGCGTATTCAAAAACCTTACGTATCTCATGTATTTTTTACGATCACAGAAATATTGATATTTGTATAAGTAAAAATATATTTCATTAGATTATCTTACAATATTCCTTTTATAATTGAAGCTAAGAATTAATAAATTGTGTAACTATCTAAAGTATTATTTTTCAATAATGAGTTTCTTAATTGCACAACAAATAATTTGAATTTCAATTAACTTGGCAATTACAAAAATTTGCTGTAGCTGCGTTAGTAAAATGATTAGTACAATGGTAGATTAACGGGAAGTCCAACAGTCTAAATACTCAGAAAAAAAACAATAATAAATAAATAAATAAAAATAAAAATAGAAATAAAAACATTTTTTATTGTATAATACTGAAGAGTTAAACAAATTGAATAAAAAGATAAAGTACTATTTCACAAATGATTAAACTATAACAGCTATAACATTCGTTGCATTATACAGTAAATCTTCCATAACGGACACTCCCGAATAGCGGACACCTCTATTTAACGGACAGTTTTCCAATCCCCACACCCAAAACCTTAATTTTTATATGTTTAACCTCTGAATAACGGACATTCCGAATAGCGGACACTAATTTGACGATGAAGGCTGAGAATTTTATTTTTAAGGTGAAAAAAAAGTGAAAAAAAAATGAAAAAAATATCTCTAAATTTATTGGGACAGTGTGTCATATTTTTTCTGACCACTGAAAAATTTAGGGTTAGGCTGGGGAAAATCTCCTTCCCGTGCCCTGTATTGAATTCAGGGGGTGAGTTGGGAGAAAATCTACTGTCCAGAGCAATGGTATGGCTCCTCCCTCGTCGAGAATTTGAGATTTTATGCTTTTAAAAAGCGGCAGAATATAGTGAACAGTTATACAATTTTTTATAAGGAAAAAAAAGATGAATCAAAAGTATTAAAACTACCACCTTGACTAGAACTTGACACCGAAAAGCAAGTTACGTGTAATCGCAAGCAAAAGCAAAAAGTGTTCAAAATTTCGTTTCAGTTTTATTGCTTATAAAATTTAATTTCTGATTATTTATATAATAGACGGTGGTATATTTTTACGGTCATATATTTAGGAGGTACTTACGTATTAACGCTAAAGCAGCAGAAGTTGCGCTAATGCGCTTAAAAAGATCAATCTTGTTGTTTGCACACTCACGCAGATATATTTCGGATTCCTTGCTGTTTGCTGATTTTCGGCACCATTTTTAGTACTTTTTTAGTGTTTTTTGTTTAAAAAAAGCACTAAGCTTTTTTTTTCTCATTTATTGATTTTGAAGATTTTTTGTTTAATGGCGGATAAGCGCAACTTCTGCTGCGGTGGCGTAAGTACCATTTAGGATATATATGAGTCAAATAAGGAAACATACGCATTTCTTATCAATTTTTGAATCGCCGAGGTTTTCCCAATAGCGGACACCTCCGAATAGCGGACATTTTCAGCCCTCCCGAGCTGTCCGTTATTTAGAGGTTTTACTGTACTATCTACCCTTTCCCGCCATAACTAAAAGCTTAAGTCCATTTAACTCAAAGTGTTTTTTGTCCTTATTTTCAATGTTTTTAAAGACATTTCTAAACTTCCTTCCAAGATAAATGCATAAAATTTTGCACAGAGTTTTTTTTATTGTTATGTTTGTAATAAATAACTTTAGAATTTTAAATTTTACTAGTAAATTTCGAAAAAAATTCTTCGATGTAAAAGTCACTCTAGAAAACTCTCTTTTTTAAAAATTAAAAATTAATGAAAAATTTTCTATAAATCCTGAATATAAATTAGCAAAAAAGTATCTTCTAAACACAAAATTAAAAAATAAAGAAATCGAAAAAGCTATTAATGAGTTATATGAAAAATTACATTAGTTCAAAATTTTAAATTTTAAGATTTTTTTGAGAAATTTTGATTAAAAAAACAGTTTTATCTGAAAAGTAATTTTTATGTAAAACAAAAATTGCATTGTAGGGAAAGAAATTCATTAAAAATTGCCTATAAACTAAAAAAATAATTATTGATACTAGGAATTAAAAAAATAGAGTTTAGTTTATTTTATGTCGACCGATTATCTACACGGGGGATATAGGCCCTAAAGGGGTGGGATGCCCTCCGTGGGGGTTTTTCTTAGGGAACCTAACCCGTATTTACTTAAGGAAATTCAGGGTTCGATGAAAATCACGGAAAACTCTGAACGGTTAGACCGACGGCCGCGATTGGATTCGAACCCAGCACCTGCCGTCTTTCAGTTGAGAGATCAGAACCTTTCGGCCGCTGGTGGGGCTTTTAAAAATAGAAAATACCAGGAAAGCAAAAAATTGCCATAGTATATTTAGAAATTATCATTTTTATTTCTAGTAACTAATTATTTTCCTATGAAAAAGGGAAAAAATAATCGTTGGACAATTCAGAATTCTATATTCGTTTTGTGGTTGGATTCGGAGAAATATAATCTCAAAAAAACGTTTGAGCTAATCTAAGAAAAATAAATCGGACAAAAAGTAATTTCTTTTTTTCACATGTAAAAGTCAATGTACAAATTTCTTGAACCATTTCATGCGAGAAAAATTAGTTGAAAGATTCTTAAGAACGGAAATCCCGAGTGTCTTTTACTCGTATTTGATTTATGTTTCGTTTTATTTTATTTTTATAGATGTACATATAGCTATCGTACTTCAAAAATTCTTTTAATCAGGTTTTTTTTTAATCATAGAGAGGCATTAATTAGACAGATTACTGGAAACAAATATGAATTTTTTTTCTTGCTGTTAAAATGAATGATTTTTACAAAAGAAATTTCGTACAAGTACTTGTTAGACATTAAAGAAAACTACACGTATCTTCTTATTGAATTAGAGTAAGCGGAGTAATCTCAAAAAAAAAAAAAAAAAAAAAAAAAAAGTTCTTTCATAGGTATAAGACATAACGAATTATACACGAAATTATTTCTTCTTTAAAAATATAATTTACTTTTTCAATAATTTTGTTTATTTTTTAAAAATATGAGCACTTTTGAGCATTTTTGAAAGAAATTTTCAAATGCATATTACACATGACTATGTATAGGTTTGATGATACTCACATTACATTTAATAAAATTATCATTAGTAGTAGTAGTAGCATCATTATTAGTGCTGATACCTATTGTGTAAAATAATAAAATCTAACACAGCTTCATATACTTTTTTTAATAACAAATATCCCAAAAGCTAATTCCTTTCGCAGCAAAAGAAAAAGGTCATTTAGCATATTTAGTGTCACGTCTGTCATCGGTGACTGACACTGAAATTTCCGTTAATGTTCCGGCAGTTTCCGGTAACTAAAAGTACAAAATACGATTTAAAATTTAAAAAGTTGTATGTAAATAAATATTTAGTTAATTTTTCATTTAATTATGAGCATTGAAATTTGCTAGAAAATGATTTTTAAAAAGGGAATTACTACGATTCATATAACCAATTGAGTGAAAATCACTCTCTTCACTCTACATACTCTATACACTCTATAACACTTTATAACTTCCTGATATTTCGTAGAAATTGCCATTTAGAAGTTTTTTTAGAATACTTTTGAACGCATTTTCACCACTTTTTAAATTTCGTATTTTTTAGGAAATGTTCTTAAAAATCATTCATATGTTATAAGTAATTAACATGTTACATTTTATGTTTCTGGGCAGTTCAGTAACACACACCTGGCATTTTTAGAACATTTTTTCGTTCCTGCACCCCATTTGGGTTAGTGACACTGGCTTAATATATAGCCTGTGTTGGAGCAAGGACTGTCACCATCATTTTAGCATCATTAGTTTTTAAATCAGCTCTTTACTTAACGAGATTGTATAAAAATCGCAATTTAGAATATTTTTAGAACGCTTTTCGTACATTTGCACCCCTTTTAAATTTCTCATTTTTTTTCGCAATTGTACTTAGCGATCATTTATATCTTATAAGTAATTAACATCCCAAATTTTGTTTTTCTAGGCCCTCCAGTTACACAAAATTCGCAAATTTTATAATTTTTTTCACCTTTACCCTCCTTTGGTGCACTGGGATTGATATAAGATATAGCTTATGTTTGTTTCCGGTTGAACACCATCATTTTGGTACCGTTACTTTTGACATCGGTTCGGTAGGTCCTGAGATTACACTCTACAAATAAACAAAACTTTACCACTTTATATTATAGGTAGAGATTAATTGTAAATATTTCGGTGCTTATCTGTAAATAAAAAATACACATTACAAAACTTTACAATATACTTATACTAGCTGTTACCCGTGAAGTCGTTCACTTAGCATAAAAAAAGATAAACACTTTAATTAAACAAAACGTTTCATTAACAATAATTTAAAAAATATATAACACATATCTTATACCAGGCTATGCAGTAGTTTTTTTTTTTTTTTTTATATAGGGGATTATTATTTAAGGGGATTATTATTGTGTTAGATAATATTAACGAACGCGAAAATGAAATTGCAACCAATTATACTGTAGAACATCTGTAACGCACCCCAATGGTACAGAAATCATGTTGTAGTGCATTTCAGAATTCCATATGAAAGAAAGAAAAATCATGTATTAAACCTAGGTAATAATTAATCGCCGGCCCATTCTTTGTTGCATCTGTGTATGTGATCTATGTGCTTGTAAATATTCTAAATACAATATTAAAATTTTGCTTAGTTAGAAAAAGTATAACGAAGATTAAAATTCACCTTTAGCAATTTCTAATAATAGACAGAAACGTACTTGAATTCTTTTGTACAGTCCTGTATATTACGTGCAAATAATTACACGACCGAATATTTTGCTTAAATTATTCAAGCAAAAAAGCCGATTCAAATTATTGAATTCATATTTCCGGGACTCGCTATTGCACAGGTGACCATATATTCAGTTTATTGTATAGTCCGATACACGATTTATTTAAATTCTACAAACATCTCTTATTATACCAAATGTAGCTGAACTTCAGGATGCATTAGTTTTCCTTAAAATACATACTATAATTGAAAAAGCTCTTCAGCAATCTTTTCTAATAGACCATACTTTGGATACAATATCTGAGATCTGGACACAGGTCCAAAATCTTTAAGCGTCTCTGTAAATGAACAACAAATGTGATGCAAATCATACTTTAATGCAAGCGTATTAGTAAATTTCAGTATTTATCATTGTATTGATTATCTCAGTATATTAATTTCATCATGTTTGAAATAGTGCAACGCAATTAAAATACGCTGAAAATATTTTCCCCCCCGTAGACTATTATATTACTGAACATTTTTCTGTTATCTTGTAAAAGAATGTTAAACTTTTTCACCCCATTTTCTACAGAAATCCTGTTTTATTGCACTTCAGAAACTGATATCAATTTCAATATTATTAAAATAACCTTAATAAAATAACATTATTAAAATATGCTGCAAATGGTTTTTCTTCACAGAGTATGATATATTGAAATACTTTTGAGCTCACTGTACGCACACTATAAGTACTATACTTAACAAATTCGATATTAACCATGTTCTTGTGACCCTTAAAAATGCATGTAAATTTCATTACATTTAAAATTATGTAACATTATCAAAATACACCACAAATATTTTTTCGCCGTATATCATAATGTAAAGTCTCCTTTTGAGTGCTCCTGTGATTCAGCTATAATTGCTACCTGGTTCATTTTCAATGCCGCACATGCTATAGCAAATCAAAATAACGTATGTTATTTTCGTATGAATCCCACTATATTTACTCAAGTTGAAATACGGACAAACAGACGGCAGACCGCAGGCACTCGACATCCGGTATACAGACAGGTTGAAGTCGTAAACACTTTTAGACCATGTTAGAAAGTGTCAAAAAGGGGGGTAGTTTCCGTAAAACGATAAAAAAAACAGAATTTTTGAAAAATTAAAAGCTTATACTTTGTTTCAGATATGACGTTACATTGATATTTTTAAAATTCTTAATAGAAAGTATTCCTGTGACGTCACAATTGGTAAAAAGTTGAATTTTATAGCCTCGAACCGAAAGAAAGAAAAAGGTTCATTTTTATTACGGATTAATATCTAAAAAAACTACTAAAATATTCATATTCTTGTAAAGTGTGAAATTATATTCTTGCGAAGTCTTCTAAGTGCAAAAGAAATTTTATATAATCGTCTGCGTGATATAAGAAGAAAAACAGTATTCCTCTGACGTCACAATTGGTAAAATCGCGGTTTTTAACCTCGAACCGAAAAACAGAATAGGGTCCATTTATTTATTTCATTTTCTTTTATCACGTGAAAATCTTTCAGTTGACAGAATTAATTACAGAAGAGAAATAATTATTCCGGTTTTTTATTTTTTTGGCAACGAAAACAGAAAGATGATTAAATATTATGGAAAATTTTTCAATTTATTCTGTATGAAAAATAGTGAAATGTTGAATTATTAAGAAAAATATTTGAATAAAGTAAATAAAAATTAGCATATGTTCATTTCAGACCAATAATCTATATATATACAAAAATTCAAAGACATTAATCCATCCGTTTTGAAGCCAAGTTCATTCCAATTTTCGGACACACTTTCACATTTATAATATATATAAGGATTACTAAAAAAAGAACATAAATAAATTTCTGAAAAAACATTCATTTTTTAAAATAGTTATCTGCGGAATTTTTTCACGATAATGAGACATAGTACAGACGAAAAAAAAAAAATACATGAAAGTTAAAATCTTCTGTTATTAATAAATGGGTTAAATAAACTTTAATGAAAGATTATTTAATGGGATATTAAAATCCCGTACAGGCATAAAAGATTATCGAACCTTAAAAAAAGAAGATTTAAGTTTACTTTAGCTAAAAATAAAGCTTATGCTGAGAGTATAAAAAAATATTATGTTTAAATTTTTTTTTCACAATATTTGCTAACTTTCATCGATTTTTAGATAATGAGGTACCTCAAATATTGACCTCATTTAGAGATTGTCAATCATAAGCCAGAGGGTGCACATATACCATCGACCTAATTTCCCTTGTTTGCAAATTCCTTCAATAATTATGCATAAATTAAGATATGTTTAGTAATCCGGTCTTACCGCGTTAAATATTGCCATTTAGAAGGGAAAACGTTCCGCAGTTTGTAAAATATTTTCTCTCTAAGTAAAACCTGCTTAAAAGAAAAAAAATGAAATTTTTGCATTAATAATAATTGCGAAATACGTTAGACTATTTGTTAAACGGGATGATTGGAAAACAACTCTCCCGAATAAGCAAGTTTGTGCCATTTTTGATGAAACATTTTGAAAAAAAAAGGATGGAAACTTCCAAAACATTATACAATAGGATGATAATAATTTAATTAACTCTTTCGGGACTGGTTATTCATATATGCATCATCAAAAGGTGTATGTGAATTTTATTTTGGCCACCTTTGATAATTAAATATAATATTTGTCTTTTTTTAATAAGGATTATTTTTTGGTAATTTAATAATAAGGAAAACTGTTAAAAAAAGACGGTGTGAATCAAATAAAATTTCTGCAAGAAATTGCAAGCACCATCAAGCACATGCAAGCACCATCTCAAAAAATTTAATTGAAAGGAAAGATAACATACATTTAGAAATAGATATTTATTTAGAAATAGTAAAACAAATAAAAAAGAAATATAGTTTACCTCACTGTTAACTCACTAAAAATGTACCCCTTTATCTTATGGACTACTTATTTTTTATTATTTATCATTCTTTAGATTTCTAATTAATCATGTTTTAATGTTTCTTCCGATATAAATCTGGAGAGCGAATTAGACAAAATTAAATGTATTGCGAATGATAATGGATATCAAGTTAAGTTAATTAAAAGATTAACAATGCGCGCAGTTGAATGTATATGAATGCCTTAAAAATAAAAAAAATATATATATATATTTTTTTTTAATCAATATGAAAAGTGTGGTGATAAATTATCACCCAGACTTCTTTGAGTATGTAAAAATGTCCTTTAACACGTTCGCTGCCGCTTACATGAAGATGCGATTATAGTTAATTCCGCAGTGTAGAAGTGGGTTTTTCCCAGAAGCCGATTTACTTTTTATAACAAAGAATAAGTAAAAGATTTTTCCGCGGCAGCGCGTGACCGGCTATTGGACATCACCCCACATCACGCGCTGGCGCGTGACTGGCGTCTTAGCGTTGGCGCCACATCATTAGCTATCGCGTGAGCGGCAGCGAACGTGTTAAAAAGTTTTGATTTATGTTTGATCGCCAAGCCTTCCCCTCAAAGGTAAAGATGTCCTAAATACCAAAATCAATCTCATTAGTATAGACGACCTCTCAGAAGTTTATATGATTCCATTCATGAGAAAAAGGGGAATCAAAAATTATTGATCCAATGGAAATTTAATATGAGAACATATATCGGAGAGAAGCTATAACAGAGGGAAAACGGTTTCATCCAGACCGAATGAAAAAGGGAACATTAACATAACGTTTAACGAGAGTAGATTAATTTACAGATGTAATGTTTATTTAAAGTTATTAATAATTGAGTCTTTTGAAATTTATTTATTAAGTTTACATGTTTGTAACGATACTCTATCTTTTCGCCTCCCGAGTATATGGACTGAATGGTTGGACTGTTTTCAGGATAACTACCACAGTAAGGACAGTGTCGAAAATGAAGAGGGCATTACATTTAATTTGGATTCAATAATTATTTGTTCCAGTTTTTCACGTTCATATTGTTTTCTAATTTTCTATTAACATTCTGAAGATAACTCCATGAAAATAAGTTGAAAAATACCAATTTTTAATATATTTTAAACGTTGTATTATTAAAGTAACATTTTATAAGCAAAATAATTATTTATAATATAAGTTCTTATCCTTTCGTTGTAGAATACATTATTATTATTATTATTATGACATTTTTATGCAAAGCTTTTCGCTTATTTTACTTTTTAAATCTTTTTTAAAACAGAAATTTTTTTAGAGAGCATTTATTTCATGTATATATCTGCCACGCCAAATTCCAAGTTTCTATTGCTAAACATTGCATAGATTTAATAAATAAAACGTATTTAGAATGCTTTTCGTCTAATTTCATTACTTTTAAGATTTTGTTTTCAATCTTTCCCATATAGGAATTAAATCCTATAAGTAACTACTATACCATATTTTAAGCTGTCAGCACATTCAGAGTAAAAAAAAAAAAAAATCGCAGTTCGGTGTTCCTTTTGCAACCCTTAGGTGATAGTAGCACCGACATAAAATACAGCTTGAATAGAAGCAGAGACTGTCAAAATTGGTTTATCACGTTTCTTTTGTAATTGGTTTTATATTTCCTGAGATTGCAAAGAAATTGTAATTTAGAACGTTTTTAGCACTGTTTTTGCGCATTTACGACCCTTTGAAATTTTGATATATGTATTCGATTGTCTTTATAGGGCATATATCTTGTAAACATCAAGGTTCTAGCATCTTCAGTATCACAGAAACCATAATGTAGAATGTTTTTTACTCTCAAACTCTATAAGAATTGTATCACCGATATAAATAATAGCCAATGTTTGTTCATGGACTGTTACCACAAATTTGCAAATTTGAGGAAATTCATTTTCCCTTCTATAAACTTTGCTAGCGTTGTATCGCAAAAACCGATAGCATGTAGGAAAAGGATGTTTTCTGCAACAGTTTAATTCACAGCATTTGTTGGATAAAAGTCTTTAAAAAACGTTTTCATCCCTCCAGAGATGTTTCAAAATGACCAAAAGATCTTTTGCTCGTTTTGAAAAAGATTTACCTGCCCTCTCCAACCACAATTACTGTCTCATTTGATGGAGCCGAAGATAAAGCAGTGTTTATAATCAAGTTCGTCTTTTGCTTGCTTGCATTAATATTTTCTGAGGAGAACTTTTCAATCATGATAGATATTAACTGACCTTTGTTTTTTGGGTTAAGAAAAAACTTTTCTTTGGAAATGGTTCGTATCACTGTTTCGTCAATTGAACATGTCAATTGAAGCATATTTTCTTGGTCGTCTCATAAGCATAGCATTTTTGTATCCAAAGAAGCCATGAAAGACAGCTATTGTCTTCCATATTGAATTCCATGTTATTGATATTTTGACTGTACGTGTACATACTGAATATATTTGTCACAGATTGTAGTAAAAGACTGGTTCTTAAGCCAAACAACTCTATGAAATACCTCAACCACGTAAACGGAGTATTAAACTTTGCCAATGAGCCGCTTTTTTTCTAAAGATTTGAACGTCTTGTAGAAAGTACATTTGTTTCCTTTTCTTAAGCCATTGTCATAAACGAGAAATGAATAAGGTCCTAGATTGCATCAAAAAGTATTTAAGGTTTCTTTCGAATGCTTTTCAACCGAAATTCATTGGAATAAAGTTATAAGATTAATTGGAACAAGTAGACAAATCGTTATCTACATGTATTATACTGGACATTTTAACAAGAGGTTTTACTCTGAAGGCCCGTTTAAATTTAATACTTATAAGTTAACAACTTATTTATAATCTTTAATGCCTGATTTCCATGACTTATGGTAGTCGATTCGTCCATCAACCTAAACATCAGTGCTTATTGATTATAAATTAGTATTTTCAGAGAAAAAGAAATGCTGCAGTAATCATTCGTACGGCTTAGTACCATCCATGCTGTTCCGTAGAAATATAGAATTTTTCAGGTGAGATCTGAAAAGTGAAACTGAACACCACAGCAATTTTCGATCTGTTCAGAAACAGGAAGATAATAATAAACCAAAGATTTACAAATTCACATAATCTTTAATATCATTTATATTCAATATTCTATTAAAGTAATTAGTTTTCATGTTCCGTCGACTTGTAATGCCATAATTCCCGTTTTTTCAAAGTTTTTTTTTGCTGTTAACCCTAATTTTCGTGGCACTTTTTCGGCTGAACCGCTAAACCATTTTAATCAGAGAAATAAACTTTTAATACATAAAATGTAGGAAATTTATCATCTTTAGTTTATATATTACCGACTTTTACGTAATGTTAATAGTTTTGGAGTTATTTTTAAAAACAAATAAAGAAAAATACCTTTTTTGCAAAAAAAAAGAGTATTTCTCGGAAATATTTTTGTTGGATAATCTCAGATTCGTGTTTAGCTACCCAAAAATCATAAAAGAGCCAAATGTCAACATTACACCAAAACTTTCTTTTATTTTCTATCAAATGACTAAACTAACATGTCTTAGGCAGTAAGTGAAAAATGAGAACTTAAGAAAAAACAAAATAAGTCCGATATTGTCGCAATTACACTAAAGTGAATGAGGTGGACGCTGGTTTACGCTGGACCGGTTTAAACCGGTTCTGAAAGCTAAATTTTTATTATTATTTCAATCTGAAACTAAAATCGAAAAAGTAAACACGAGCCCGGTTTTAGATCATCCTTAGCTATCCTATGCAAATTTTTGCATGGTATTTGAAAAGAACGCCCCCATAGACTTAACATTATCATTCGGGTCGTTTTCTGTGACTAATGTGGTCCCTTAAAAGCCCACAGTAATCACTTAAAAAGATCCGAATCATAATTTTAAATCTATGGGGAGCTCTTTTAAAATATCTCGCGCAAATTTTACTTTATTTTTTTAATTGCATATTGAGGACGATGTACAACCGGGCTGGTTTTTACTTTTTAAATTTTGATTTCAGAGTTTTCTAAAAAAATACTTTAAATTTCGAAACCGGTTGGAACATGTTCTGATACTGAAACTATCATAATATAAAAAGTATGTTACGAAAATCGAAGAGGTAAAAACTAACGCAGTTGTAGATCTTCTTTAGATATTCTATAAAAAATATTATGTAAAAATATTACAATTCATATTTGAAAATAACACCCCCTTACACTCCCAAAAAAACTTCCGTCTTTATACAGAAAAATTACTGGCAGCACTGCTGCAAGTAATTGTCTGTAGATTGACGATTATCCGTTTATTTTTTTCTCCGTCAAAAGAGGTAAAATATCCGTCATTTGAAAGAAATTCTTGAAAAGATCAATCCGGAACG
This sequence comes from Maratus speculifer, assembly GCA_964019185.1. NCBI lineage: Eukaryota > Metazoa > Arthropoda > Arachnida > Araneae > Salticidae > Maratus > Maratus speculifer. Next base: position 305,413,362 of record OZ025292.1, on the reverse strand, counting down.
CCTGAGGATCTAACTCACGATCATAGCATTGGAAGCCAAACGCGCTACCGCGACGCCACCGCCGTACGTTCATGAAGTGCTTTAAAGTAAAATCATTCATTTCATATGGGTGTGATTGGTGTATTTCGTTACAGATCTTTTAATTTTGAAGTTAATTTCGGAAAGATTTCATCTTTAATGAAACAGTGGCTGGGGTATTTTTATGTTTAGTATTAATATGCTACAAAAATGTAAATTTTAAATATATTACGTAGATTGCTAAAGGAAAAGTATGGGTACTATATTTTTTTTCGATAAGATGTTTTTTAATACATAATATTAATTTTTTTTCATTTTATTTTTTAATTAAAATACCTTTTAAATGTGTTCTCTTAAAGTATATTTTAAATGCGAATATTTATTATATAAATAACTTAGTATATTCAACTTTATTCAACTTATCCAACTTTGAATAACAAATTGTGAGAATTTTTGATTGAATAAAGAAAGTAATTGTTATTTATTTTTAAATTCGAAAACATTTTTGTCTTTTTAAAACTAAATTAGACATTATAATCTATAGAATATTTTGTTTTTCATTTTAAAAACAAATTCGAATTTATTACTAACAGACCCAATAGGCATGCGTGCTAGAAATAAACGAAATCTCTTCCTCATTTTTCGACGTTCGGAATGAATTCAAAGCTCAAATACATTTTCTGGAAGTACGGAAATTATTTGTGAAAAAAATGAGGATAACTTAGTGTATATTGAAAAATTTTTCTGACAGTGTAGACTTAACATTATCATCCGTGTCCTTTTGAGTGGCTCGAATGGCAATATAACCTGCGAATATTGTTACTATTTCTGACTATAAAGTTCGGTGAATAGTCCTGTAACATTAATGTTGATGAAATATTAACGAACGTTACTATACCACCCTTCGAAATATTCATCTCCCATAACTATGCACCGCTCAGATCTGCTATACATGTCCTGGGAAATTCGCAAGAAGTCTTCTTTTGGGATGGGGTTCAAAAGCTTCATCCCGTTTCGTTGGATGTCAGCAATATGGTCAAATCTCTTTCAAAGACAGTTTGAATCGTGAAAATAGAAAGAAGTCTGGAAGATTAAGATCTTGCGAGTATGGTGGATGTTCAGTTTGCACCACCCCTCATGATTTTCTTTCGGTGTCTTGCAAAGCTTAAAACCAAACTTTTAACTGATCTTTTCTTCTTTCGTTTTTCTGTTCTGAGTAAAGAACCAACACACTGAACAAGCACTTAGTAAAGCACGTCTTACACAGAACATAAACGACGCTCAAATGAACAACGGTGGGAGAAGATGGTCGACACTTGCCTCTATGCTGGTGCAGCGTTTTGTTTCCCCAGAGTTGCCAGATCGGTAGTTCTGAATTCATTCACCGAACTTTATTGTCAGAGATACTATATTGACCAACAATGCAACATGCTACGATATATTCAATGCATTCACACAGAGAAAAAAAAATAGAAAATGATATTTTTTTGCAATAAATTCTAAACTTTAATCATTAATATACCGCTGGGGATCTAAGGGGTGTACTTTTTTATTTTACATTGATATCAGAAGTCACTTTGTCATAAATCGCTTATTGCGAGCATTTTATGCATATTTCTAGTTAGATGACAAATTTATCCCATATCTGAGATAAATAATTTATACTGTTTAGATTTGATTAACGATTTACGTTTAAACTTTCAAAATAAAATGGCAGCAATAAAATTTATAATTCAGATTACTTCCGTTTTTATTGCCTTTTGCTTATTTATTTACAATAATTAAGTAACTTTGTTGCCTACATTACAAAAATGTCTTTAAAGATTTAAAAAATGTTATGACTGAAAACTTGTCCAACTTACAAAATTTATTTAAAATGTCCTTGAACCCTTAGAAATAATTGGAATTTCTTTCATTCTGCAATTATTCTTATGCAATAGAAAATTAATATAATATATATTTGATTTATAAAAAATTCATATTACACATGCTTTTTCACAAAAAAATTGTATTGAAATACAATTTTATTTTTATCATAAGATGTTTTTACTTAAATTGGAAGTTAACGAAAAAATATGTGGATTATTTTTCCCATTATTTCTATTCTTTAAATACATCTGCAAAAGAAAAAATAACACCGGAGAATTCGTTCAATAATTCATGTCAGATATAATATTTTAAAATAATCATAACAAAGGAACACGAATCTATGTTTATTTTCTTTATTCGTTTCTTTATCGCTTTAAAGTAAACTTAAAATCACTTTTGTTTTCGAAGCATCATAATCCAATATTTGATAACTCAATTGTAAAATATTTATCTGCCTGTGCGAAAAATGAAAATCTGAATATTTAATTTTTTAGAACTTATTATAACGATTCTTTCGAAAATTAAATATTTTGTAAACATTTAAGCAGATTAAGAAATATCCTTGGGCATTGAAATAAACATTTGAAAATATAATTAAAAAATATCATTAATTTATACTTACTGCTAAAGCTGTATTTATAACTAATTTTTAAATTTCTTCAACATATAAGCTACATAAAAGTAATTTAAGAAAAGTAATATTGTATACCATATATTCACCAATCCTATTATTAAGCTCCTTTTCCATAATATTTTTGTTTATTCTTTTTGGAAACTAATCATTGAAAACTTAATTAAAAATGTATGACCATAATTTTATGGAAATATCCATGAATTGATATTGTTAGTTTGTAATTATTTTTGTTTCATTTTCACACTCGTAAAATGAAAGAGTGGATTTAGCTTCTCAGGAAAGAGCTATAATTTATTAGATCAATAATTTTTTTTTTCTTTTAGTCACGACTAAATAAGTCTTTTGTTTGTGGAAATCTGCTTTGGATCGTAACAGATGAAGAGAGATTCAATGAATCTGAAGTGCTCAGATTTTTTAAATTTGGATCTTTTTTCTTCTTATTAAAGTTTTTATGCAATTTTCATTCTTTTTCAAGTTTTCCGACAATTTTTTGAAATTGGTAAATGGACGGCAGTTTTAATCAGTTAACCTAATTTAATAAGTTTTGTCTCCTTTTCAATAAACTTAATTCAGGCATTCTAATAAACGGAATTCGGTATACAGCGCGGCGACAGATTTCACTTGACACAGTTTTTAAGTCACCTTTATTGGCAACTTGTCTTTATTAAATGGTGTAGTCTGAAGAGGAGAGGGGTCCAAAATTACCAAAAAGTTGATAACAGAATATTTGTACGGAATATATAAACCTAAAATTACCTTATCGTTACTCGGGATTATTTTAAATAAATCTCACTGCACTCTTTCACATCTTTCGATTTTCTTCTCTATCTCCACATTAAGTAACGAAAAGAATATTTCTTTAAAGCAAGGTATCGTGCTTTGACTTAAGAATGGATCTCCGTGAGGCAGGGCTTCAAAGAAATTTTGTTTCTTCATTCAACAAACAAAGATAGGCATTTACCGTCATTCGATTTACATTATTTTAAAAACTGGCGGGAAAAAATCTATTTCATGTATTTTAATTTTTTTTCTTTTACATATTATTGAAAAATTTTTCTAGTCCCATCGATATAAAATTTATCATTATATAAAAAAGATCAGAACACAACTTTCATTTCAAATAAACTTCACATGTGGTTTTTCGTATCGTTTACACGTATGAAGATGAATAGGAATATCAAACGTTGGGGTATTCCATATTTTACAATTATTAATTTTATGATAATTTAATAAGTTTAATAATAACTTAATAATTTTAAATAGTTTAATAATAAAATTTTCACAAAAATATAACATGCTAAAAAAGGGTAACATGCTATTTTGTACGAAAGACCATGTTAAAAGGAAAATGAGAAAATTTGGATTGGATCAAAAATGATATCGATAACAAAAGACAACACCCTCCCCTCTAGAGATACCTTACGATATCATAGGCCAGGAACACCCCCCCCCCCTAGAAGGATAACGTTATATTTGTCCTGCCCCTTATTATAATTGTCTGAACAATGGCGTAGGATCTGTTAGTTAAGCCAGTATTTTATAAACCTGTTTTGAATTTTCATCTACGCAGGTCGTATATAAAATGTGAGTATTACAATATATATGCATTTTTTCTTTTGTTTAAAATTAAGTTGAACTTAATTCTGCCAAAATTTAATTTTATATTATCGAAAATGTTTTCATTGTAGTGCCGACATAATTATACGATTCATATTATTACGAATTAATTCTTAAAACATCATTATTTTTTTTCTTCTAAAAAGTAAAAAGAGTTTTATTTTTTTAGTAATTAAACATATGCAATTAATTAATTTATATATACCTACATTTTAAATCACTTTGAAGATATAGTCCTTTTATTCTTTGTTTTGCAGTAATAATCACACACATTCTCTGAAAAACCTCAGCCACAAAATAACTCAAGTTGAGCCGAAATCCACTCATCTCATGATTTGACTGTAGTTTCTCGATAAAGTGTTGAAACAACTCAAGTGAACGAGTTGTTTTTAAGCAATTTAAATCAAAATTGAGTAAAATAAATGAGCAATTTAAATCAAAATTGAGTAATTTAAATAAGCAATTTAAATCAAGATGAGTGGAACATTTAAAAAACAACACATTCACGCTCCAATAAATTACAGATTCTTTCCAGAGAAGCCTAATCCACTCTACAGTTTTAAGAAAGTACAAATCTTGTTTCTCAGAGCAACTATGAACATACATGGAATTTTCAATTCATATCAGAACATCTTGATATTTAAATAACAAATTTCACTAAAACAGCTTTTTAATTTACGTATTCAGATTTTTTTCCTATAAATAATTTTTATTTTACCAAGAAAAATTCACTATTGAAGAGTTTAAAAAATATATATGCAAAAATGTTTTTGAAAATAATTTCGGAATTAAAAGACGATGATTTTCCATTATTTTAAAAATATATATTTATTTATTACTTTAAAAGAAAAGTCAAACAAATATAGTTTTACAAGTATAATAATCATTATTCGATATGCCAACTATAAAATTATCATCAACTTAAGATGGAAATGAAAATCTTAGTTTTTTTTTTTTTTTAATAATTACTAGTTATATATCCTGAGTTGTAATTCCTTTTCAGAGCTTTCATCAAATTAACAAATATTTTAAGCCAAAACAAAATATTTGTTAACGATATACTAAAAATAAATAAATAAAATAAATAAATAAAATAAAATAAATAAAAGTTTTATTTATAAATAGTAGTTTTTCCGAAGTCGTCTGGAGCTGAAAAAAAAATAATTACATAATAATAATAATAATAATAATAATAATAATAAATTGCAGAGGAAAAAATTAATATAGTTTTTTTTTAGGTGGCTTTAAATTTAAAAAGAAAGGCCCATCGGTGGCTTTTATTGCTTTAAACGAGTTTGTTTTGGCGAAAACTGGAATTTTTGGAAAAAAAAAACTTTATAAAATGTAATTGGTTTTTATCAATGAAGCATTTTAATTATAAACTAAATATTTTAAAATGTTTTTTAACTGTTGGAATTTAATTTAAAAAACAGTCTTTCAATAATCAACGCGTTAATATTTGAATAGCAAACAGATGAAGCTGCAAAAGATTTGCTGTCAGAATTGCAAATATGTTGGTTAAATTTAAAATAGATTTGGTATTAATTAACTAAGAAATATATGTAATAATTATTTTTAAAAAAATTCAACCTGTACATTAAACTAAATAAATTCGATGCAGAGTTTCATTTGCATGTAAAAATGAAACTTACATTCAAATATTGATGATTTTAACTGAAAGGGAATGAGAATGACGCCTTTCGAATAGCTTCATACCGCTGTTTTTTTTTTCCTTGTCGACATTGAACGATTATTTGTGTTCCTTAAGATTCTCAAAACTTAAATTTAAAATGTATAAGCTTGAAATTACTTAATAATATTATTATGAAAGAACTCAATAAAATTATAGAAACGATAGTTGTATTTGAATTTAGTCGATTAGAAAGTATATTTTAGTGTTTGTGATTTTGCTAAAACTTAAAATTCATCTTTCTCAGTTTAAAAATGTCATTGGTGTCATTTATTTAAAAATTATCCATACACATTTTCCTTCCACAAAATAACAAGAATTTTTATATAGCTGTTTGTCTTGTATATGTCTATTCAATTTCTGCAAATGAAATTAATGAATTTGTAGGCAAGCAGCACAGACGGTTTGATTAAATCGTTTCATTGAAATCTCTAAAGCAAATGATATGCAGAAATTTATCAATAATTCAGAATTTAAGTTTGTAAATAATTCCAAATTTACAATTTTCATTAATTCCGGTTTTAACCCCTTGAGGGGCGGTGCTATGTCTATGAAACCATTTAATTTTTAATTTCTACAGGTCAATGTGGCACCAGAATTTTGGTTTAAAAAATCGGTTTTTCAGATGCATGAAAAATAGCTCTTTCTTATTTACAAATAAAGTTGTTTTCAAATTCCAGTGTCAAGCATTAATTTTAATACTTAAGTATTGAACATGCTCTGTACTGAAAAGGGTTAAATATGTCAACATTTTGCTTAATTCAACTTTTTTAACAACTTAAATAAATATTGAATAATAAAACTTTCCATCTACTGAATTTTTTCTTTCATGTGATCGAACTGAAAATCTGGGGTTTAAGGGCAAATGACTTAGCACTACACTTTAAAGCACACTATCTAAAACAGCTTAAGATGCAATTTTAATCAATCAAGATTATCACAGCTTGCAAGACGTTGAAAACTAGTCTTTTCTTAGTCCTCCAACGCATGCTCAGTGTGTGGAGTCATTACTTCAATGATCCACTCCTTATATGAATTGATCGTTGCTGCATAAAGAGCGGTAGTACCTACATGTACAACATAACTACGAGAAATTGTGTAGAAAAGCTCTAGCAGCGCCGCCTTCCGGTGGAAAATTCCCATTTTAATTTCAATCATGAAGTCCAAAGTGTAAAACATATGTATGAAGTTTAGTTCGATTAAAAAATTTCAAATTAAAAAAAGTAATGAAAATTGCATAAAAATCGTTATAAAACGTGCGCTTTCGTTACAGCAAAAAACTTATATATATAAATTGGTTTAATTGTATATATAACTTCATATACCTTTCGATAATACAATGAAGACACATCAACGCACGGGTGGACTGACAGAGATTTTGTATACACATGTTTTTCGATATCTCTGACACTGAAATCGCGTAAGTCTGACGAAAATTAACGCCAATATATATAAGGAAAAAGATGGTCGAAAAAGAGAAGTATGCATATAAAAATAGAGACTTCCTTTATAAGTTGAGTAAAACAATAAGCCTGCACTCAAAAGTTAGCTTAAGTTAAATTCCAAATGATGCAGTGTCTAAGAAATTCATAAGCAAAAATTGCCTTGGTAAGCTTAAAAATGAAAAAAAAATTACCTTTCACTGTTATTATACATTAATCGAATTCAAGAACTCTGTTATTTTTAAACTGACAAAATTATGTTCTTTCTTACTATTTATCTGGTTTAAAATGATTTTTTTTAAATCTTGCTAGTGAATAGCGGACATGTCACTTACAAAATCATCAGCAAATCTTTCTTTTTTGTATAAAGCAAAACTATGTTGCAAACTAATCTTAAGGATGTAATTCAACACTTTTATTATTTTGTCCAAGTTAAACTGTCACTGTGATTAAAGGTCAGAAGAAAAGCATTGGATTAAATAACAAATAACAAGAAACTTTTTCAGCATTACACTGAATGACTTGTTTCTCTTTTAATTATAATGAAAAAAAGCTGTCCATGTCTTTCTTTGAGTGTATTAATTCCTTAACACTAGTTTACGACATTTATGAAGCATTATCTAATAAGTTGTAACGTGTCTGTTACTACAAAAATATTTAAAAAAGACAAAACATATGAATTTAATGTTCCATTTTTACATGTAGATAATAATAAAATACTAGATGATAGAAGATTAAATTTGAAATTTTAACGTTATTTTAATCACTATGAATTGTTATATTTATCTGTCAATTTCAATGCTTTTTAAAATAATGAATCATTTATATAAATATAATATTTTATCAATATAAATCCTTAATTATTTTCTGATTATTGTATTATTTTTCAAATAAAGTATGGAAAACTTAAAATTAATAAAAATCTTTTTTGAATGCAATTTTTTTTTTTTCAAATTCACATACGTAACAAAATAAATTAATGCAATGTCAAAAAAATGCTACTCTGAGAGTCTGTGTAACCTTTGATAAAAAGAATGGAAGCTTAATGATTAAATTAATGATTAGCTTAATGATTATTTATTACATAAAAAATAGAAATCACTGAATGTCTTTTCTTCTATTATCTCACATATTTTTTTATTCTATCATTTGTTATATTGTCTGCCAATATATGCTAAATTTTCATTAAAAATAATTCATTTATTTTTAAATATTTTTCTTGATGATCTTGCAGTAGCAAAAAGCGAGCATTTCTTATTGGTCAATTTTGTAGCTTATATAAAAAAAAATAATAATCGTAGAACCATTTATTTAACATAATATGATTTCTAATCTTACTTTATAAATCTTTGCAGTTTACCTTGTCTATTTATACCGAACGGTAAATATATTATTGTGCATATAAATATTTTTCGCCACAGCAGATGCGCCACATGACCACAAAGTTGAGGACAGCAACATTCTGCTGTCAAAGCCAATGTGCTCTGTCCAAATTGTGTTGATAATCACCCACCGTCAGATACTGCTTACATTGCACATGGTACGGATGCAACTCGTCCACTTGTAAGATACGCATAAACGCTGGATTCAGACGCACGCACACCTTGCTTCAATATGTCGAGTACTCTTCCCTGGGTCGTTTTCGACTTCGGACCGCAAAGCTTCTTGCAGTCTACGTACTCGCGCCTCTGAATCCAGTATTAATCATTCGTGTGTCCAAACATGCCGTTTTGCTCAATCGATGATGCAGACGTGCTGAAAGGGTAAGAGGAGGGATACGTCTGGTTGGAAACCGGGAAGGATACAGTACCCTAGCGGTTGTCCCACCCTTGTGGGTTGTCGCGCAAATGATGTGCATATCCTCTAATTCACTATTCATGTAGCGATGCACCCTTCTTTCAAGTCATACACCCGAAATGCACTTTTCTTCGCTTTTGTCTGCCCAAGTGTCCTCGCGACCTCTGGCGCCCCTTGCGTGCCAGGGTTGCGTATGAGACTCATGTGCCTATAGTATTTTTGCTTGTTATCGTCTTCCTAACTTACATGTCAATTACAGACAAAGAGTTCTAAATCACCCTGTATACCCCCAAAAAATAAAATAGTAATGCATGTTAAAGATTATTGAAAAGAAAATCCATACTTAAAATATTTTAGCTTATTTCTGATTTTAAAAAAATGTGTGATTTAAAATTTAAAAAGTGACTTTATTAGAATTAATCTTTATTATTATTATTATTATTAAAATGAAAAGTGCAAGCCATGTTTTTATGTAACTGTAAAATAGGATGGATATACAATTTTACAATTTTATTTTCTTTTTTTAATCTCCTTAATAAAAAAGATTCATAAAATTAATATTCAAAATTTTGTCTTGGTGCCTGTCAGTCGAAAAGTTATGTTTTGATTAAAATAAATAAATAAATAAAAAGACATATCTTTTTAAAGACTGTCTCTGATTAGCATTTTTCTGAATTAATAATTCTTGAATACTTTACTATAAGTTCAAATTTTGAATTATTTTGGCATGAAACGTACATTTAGAGTATTTTGGTACGCATTAAACTATGAGGTGGAACGTACCGTTTAAAATATAATTTTCAGCATTTCAAATGCATGCGATTTTTTGTGTTATTAATTTTCCATGGCCTAACTATAGAAGTTTTAAATAAATGCTGCTTTTGAGAATTCTATTGGTTTGTTCATTTTCTAAATATAATTTGAATAATATTTACTACATCCTTAATACAATTTATTTTAATATAATTCTTTTTTTACCATTAACGGAACTTAGAGATGTATCCTTTTGGAAAGAATTTCACTCTAAGCAATTTATTTAAAATCAGTCGAATGATTCATATTTATAAAGCCCATGGTTCGTAGAATTTTCTTCAAAGTTATTTACTATTCAATAGTTTAGATAATGCAGAATTTTTTATTAGCTTTAAATTATCTTAATGTATGGAAATGCAAGTGTTCCGTAATTTCAATTTAATAGGAACATTATTAAAATTAAATTGCATGCATTCAAATACCTAAAATTCTTCACAAGCATGCAAATACGGTGATTTCAAAATGATTAAAAGTAAATAATAATACCAATTTCTTTTAAAATGTGCTAACTTTTTGCTAAAAATATAATATATACCAATTTGTAATGCAGATTTCTATATTTAACTAGAGAAAATTATAAAAGATATTTTTAAAGAAACTTATTAAAACCATTATCAAAATATTGTTTCTGAATTTCGAGTTTTCGTGTCAATTTCTTGTTGTTTTCTCTATAGAGCTGTGTATGGTTTGGGTCTTACAATACCCGATTTTATTTCAAATGAATCCAAAATGAATTTAATCTAAACCACAACTAAAACAAAAATAGCTTAACTGAGCACATATGGTAGTACCCGAGTAAACAGTACCCGAGTAATTATAAAAATTCATGGTTCGAGTCAGGACATTTTTTTCAATTTAAAGTCCCTTGATATCAGTAATAATTATTTGGCTGACCATCGCTACAAATATTTAAAAATATTTAATATGTCTCTGAAAAAATTGGGAAAAGAAAACACGGTTGTTTTCTTTCTACTTTTATAATGTTTATGATTTATGATTACACTGAATCATATTTCAGTTCTGCCCTGATATAACAATATGCAAAATTGGGGCAGTAGTAAAAAGGGTGTAAAAGAATGTGTAAAGGCCTGTCTCTAGTCTGGGATCGAATTTTAGCGTCAATGATTTATATAAGAGATCGCTCAAGGGACGTGTACACTAGTATGAATTTTAGGAAGTATTCAGTTTACCAGAGACGAGATTGTATATTTTGTATGATTTGTGGCCCTTTAAAATGTTGAAATGCATAAATGTTCTATGGAAAAGAGTACGACGGTCTTACGTTTTATTGCGCTTTACAAAATTTGAAATTATCCTAGGGGAAACTGGCATCCTTTAAAATTAATCTCTAGTCTGCAGACGGTATTAATTTCTAATACTCTTGGCAATTTGAAGAGCCCTTACGCCCTTACGCCAAACGGAACTTTCAATAATTGAAACTGATCAGTTTGCTTGATAAAAGTCGTGTACATACGGCTTTGTGGATTCTCGTCTACATGGAATACCTTTATGATGTTCGGGATCAGAACGACTCCAGTTTGCTTTTGCTGATCTAGCCCTCTGAGCGTCTTACAAAAGGGTAAAATTGTAAAGTTATTTTCTCTACGTATGTTTTAAATGCTCAAAAAAATGATTCATTTAACATTATAACAATTTAAAAAATTATATAAATATGAATGTAATCCTTAATAATATTAATCATTCGAAAATGAATTGAAACTTCATTAAATCTATACATTTATATTATCTTAAATATTGTTTACATTGCAGTGAAACCTGGAGCTTAACGTACGGAATATTAAGTTCCAAACACTTACAAGGCTACAATATCATCAATGAAAATTCGGACAAAGCAATCTTTGGTTATTTTTTTAAGCTGGCTTAAATAAACACATAAAAGCATAGAATTATCCTTCTTCCCATCATGACTTGCATAATAGTTGACTGACGGTTGTATGATTCCTTTCCGTAGCCACTGGTCAATTTGGTCGAGAATTACTCTGCGACTGACTTTCATCATAAACGTTCACTGTTATAAAAAAAAACCTGTGAATTCACGGTAAATCTACTGGCAACAAAGTAACCAGACATTTACCGTTCTGTTTGTAGATTTTCCGTTTTGGAAAATAGAAGAAAGGAAAACTCCGTTTGGAGAAGCGGTAACTTTCCGTTACAAGGTTTGATTTTCAATGATAATAATTTAATTTAAAATAATGAAACGGACAATCGTCAAAGAATTTGAACTTTCCAACTGATTTTGAGCTGTTATATTATTTAATTTATTTTTTCATTTTTTGAATAATTTACTTCAATCCGTCTTGAGTATCGAACGCGAGACCTTTTGACAGTGGAATAGCTCTTAACTGACTGAGTCAAAGCTGCTGAAACGTGTTTGTACAAAATATGTATTTTATGAGTTGTATATTGCCCTAGTACTATTGTTATAGTTTGAACCAAATTTTGGTGCTCAATAGCTGCCATTGTAAGATTAATCAATATATGTTGGAGCTCATGTAGAAGCGTAGTTCCAATAGTTGGAACAGGTTGAAATAGGATATTGCAAATGTTGGTACGAGGTTTCTCCATCTTATGGTGGCGTCTACTAATCACGAAAATTCGGTTTAAACTAGAGCAAAATATTTAACAACCTATAGGTAGTCCTGGTTGATTTAGAGCCTTGAATTTAGCGTCGTGCTTTTCCATTGGGTATTAAAAGTCTCCGTCTGTTTCCTTTTGAGGTACAGAACACATAAGTTTATTGAGGATTCATTGAATAGCTTTTTAAGCTCTTTAGGGGTCGAAAAATATTACAACCTACAAGCAATATTTAGATTTTTATTTCGAGAATTTTTCAAAAATTTTTATATTTAATTAACGCATATTTATTTAATTATTATTGGTATACTGGATTTAAATTGCTCTACATATTACCTTTTATACCAAAATAGTGAACTAAGAAAAAGTAAAATCAGTTGTATAATTTGAAGTCAATCGGACGTCGATAGCTCGAAAAATAAATAAATAAAATATATAAATAAGATAAAAAGAAGAAAGACAAAAAAGAAACAAACACCTACACAACTTAAAAATCCGACCGAAACATTTAAAGTTCCGGCAGAACCCAAATGACTTGTTTTTAGTTCTACATTCAATAAAAGAAGATAAATATCTTTCGCACCATTGTATTGAACTGGGCAGTTATCGATTATAATGCAATGTATTACAGTGCCTAGCTAGTATGTTTATTATTCTTATGGATTTCTATCAAGGTGAAAGCAATTTTTGACACCAATTGAACATTATATTGCGATAAAATTAAATAGATAGACTAATGTACATATATATATATATATATATATATTGAAAAAGTAATGTTTTATTTGTGCTTTATATTACAATTCAACTTAAAAATCTTGTTTCTGAAAGCACACATTGTTAATGAACATTCTTATCTCCTATATTAAAAAAAAGTACACTTCAAACCTGTTCATATATTTTTTTCTTTAACAGTTTTACTCTAAATATTCAAACTTAATCTCAGAAAACTATTTATAGAAAAGTACTCTTAAAAATCTAATGACTACCGTAATCTTGTTGAAATAATCACGAAGAAAAATAATTAGTTTGTGCTATCTTTTATTTTTATTTTAAATTATTTTATTTTAAAACAAAAGTTAAATCAAATATGTTTTCCAACAGTAATAATCCAATATTTTATATCGACTCTCAAAAATTTTCATCAGTTTAGACCGAAAATAAATTCTGATAATTTCTTTTCTTTTCCCTTCCTTTTTTATCCAAAACAAAATAGGATTAAATCTTCCAAGACTTAACACTTTTAAAGAAGTCAGAACATTAGATATGACTCACGGCATTCTAATAAAATACTTAAAATCCGAATCCAACAACGATTTTTTTTTTTTTGAATTCCTGAAAAGGATTATTTATAATTAGTAAAAGTAATTTATGGAAGGTTACATTTTTATATAAATGTATTCACAATCAATACTCATTAAGTGTCAATATTAAAGAAAACTGGTGGTTAAAGCGTAATAATACCGTTTACACCAAATATTATAATAACAAAAAGTATTAATAGCAAAGACATAAGTGTTCAAAATATTATAGAAACGCATTGTTGAAAAAATAGTTGGCTTTTAATAGTTAAAATGCAATTCTTGTGAAAATCTGTTCAGCTGAACTGTTTGAAAGGTTAATATTTCGTAATTGGGTTGACCTAATTATAGAGCTTTCTCCCGTAGCTCTATAACTAAAAAAAATAGAACGGCGTGTTAAATACAAAACTATTCTCACAAATGTTACTTATCTGACATGGCAAATTAGTAATTTTGTTGACAATTTAAACTGTTTTGGTGAGCATGTGTTTTTCCTTGTATGAGCGATCATGACATCTCACTTATGATGTTAAACCTTTTCTAAAATATCAAGAAAAATACATAAGGGATTATACTGAAACTTCAGCTGTGTAATTAGCGTAGTAGACGTCATATTTTTCCTCGGAGATTTTTTTCATAATTCTCCATAGGGGACCGTAAACAAATAGAACGAAAACTAATACCTTTGCGATTACCCTGGAAAAACTAATATCGTAAAAGTATTAAAAATATATCACACTATTAGTAGGCTTCTTGAAATAAATTATATTTATTTTTATGAGGATAACACGTACACTCTTGGTGAAATTAATTTTTTTATAAAATCAATCCTAAATTTTACCAAATATTTTGCTTATAATTAATTAGCAGAATTTTTAATGTAAAAAAATGTTCGTTGCAGAAACCACGACAAATAACATTGCACACAATATCCTACAATCAGATCTAAAAATTAATTAAAATTGGAGGAAAAATTAGCAGGTTGAGTAAATAATGTTTCACAACGCATGCGTGAATGCTATAAATATAATGTGCGTAATATAGTTAGCTAAATGTATGGACCAACTATTATGAAAGTCTCAAAAGCATAGCATGAAAATTCTGAAACTTACCGTCGATAAAATAATATTCCTAAAATGAAGCAAAAAAATGAGATCATCTTAATAAATTTATGGTTCTGTAAAAAATTAATACTGAAAAAACACCGAAATCACGGGCGATAATTTATAATTTAAATAATAAACTTTGTTAAAATCACCATAAAATGTAAAATAAAGCGATTCGAGTTAAAAAAAATAACAGCTCGTCATCAGCTGAATCAATACTTGTCCGTAAGGGGACTGTCAGAGATAAACTGAAAGAAAAAGGGTGGAAATTACAAAGAGTGCGACAGGTGGCACTAATTGAAAGAGCACATGTGGAAAAAAAGTGAGGCCGAAATAATAAAAAAGAAAGAGAAAGAGAAGAAAAAAGTTGGAATAATAAACATAATAAAATTAAATAAATAAATAAAGTCAATATATACATTGTGCATATAAATAAAACGAAAACAGTTGATAATTTGTTACTAATTCACAGGGCCACGCAAAATGCTATAAGGTTAAACAATGTTCGGGGCACGTTTTAATTTCATTAAACTATTTCACATTTTATGAAACTGTTGTAAGTTACTGAAATTTACTCCAAATTACTTCTTGTATAATAAAGAGCAAATAGTATTTAAAGGAACACACAAAAGACTTTGGCTACTATGCTGTATCGGAAGTATTGTATACTATTACACAAACATCAGATTATTTTTAACGAAAATACCTAATTTTTTTCGTTTGACGTGCAACAACTTCTAACTTGTTAATTAATAATTTAATGAAAGGTAGAGGACCATTGATTATCATATAATTTACTATTTTTTTACGTTTTTACACATCATCTTTATCGTTTTTGGTCTTCAATTGTTAATCTAGAAGGATGCCCGATTGAAATATGTGTAATTTATTAGATTGTCTTTGTACGATTTTTCATGCATTGTATAATTTCATAAAAAATTATAAAATTTCATTTCTTTTTCTTTTCTTCATCTTTTTTATTATTGCAGTTTATGTTTTAAATATATTGATCTGTGTTGAAAACAGCGTTCGAAAATG
The DNA here is from genome assembly GCA_964019185.1 of Maratus speculifer. Taxonomy (NCBI): domain Eukaryota; kingdom Metazoa; phylum Arthropoda; class Arachnida; order Araneae; family Salticidae; genus Maratus; species Maratus speculifer. The sequence goes on along the minus strand of OZ025292.1, from coordinate 305,397,442 downwards.
GACTTTGTGCCCATAAAACCAATCAAGACACAAATCCATTCACATTTCAAAAAAGTATTTCCGGCCAGTATCGGGAGGAAGAGGTAGTTTTCATATTCCTTACGTTTCTTTAAAAAATTGAAGCTATATTATTCAACCATACAAAGCAAAAATTAGTGGAACACGGAAATAAAAGATTCAATATTTGTTTTTGTCAATACTGAATATGAATGGGAATGTCAAGAAATTAATTAATTTTATACAAACTGATTTTATTTAAAGCGATTTATTTTCGATATAATGCAGTGCCAGTTTAAAACAATATGATGGGTAAAATTAACCATTGAGGTTGATCGAGATTTTAGTCTGTCTTGAGCCCATGCACACTCACATCGAAATCGATTGATATATGCGAGTGCTGTGGCAGGCAAATAGATTTTACAAAATATTTAAAGACCCAAACTGTTATATATAAGCCATTTTTTAAGATAAAAACAAAACAAAAATTGCTCCGTAAACCTTGTATTAAGATTAAACACTTCAGAAAAAACCTTTTTCCTATTTCTATTTTTTTCTTGTGCATTATTATAAATCTAAAACTTTTTTTGGTAGGTTTAAATGGCCGCCATTAAAAAAAATGGCAGATAAAGTTGACTTACGAACTCGATAAAGACATTGGTATGTTCTATGTACTCACCAAGTTATATCCAAATCGGTTCATAAATGTGCATATTATCGCGTGACAAATACAAATCATTTCAAAATGTCAGCCAGACTAAAAATTCAAAGTGCTACAATTCAGCCATTGTTTAAGATATAGACAAAATATAAAATGCTCCTAATTCTTTGTATCAAAGTCAATCACATAAGAAAAGTGTTTTTCAATTTGTGTACCTCATTTTAAATTTAAAATTAAAAAAAATCAAATGGCCAAAATTTTGAAACAAGGTGGTGGATGAAGTTGGCTAACGAACTCGATCGAAACATCTGTATTACTATGTACACACCTAGTTACATCCACATCGGTTCTGTAATACGTGTGTTATGACGTGCAAACTCAGATCAATTCAAAATGTCAGCCACACTAAAAACTCAAAGTGCTATAACTCAGCCATTTTTTAAGATACAGTCAAAACAAAAAATGCTCTGGAGTTTTTATATTAAGCTAAAACACATAATAAAAAATATTTTTTTACTTCTAGTTTTTGTGTACCTATTTCTAAATTTTAAATAAAGAATAATTTAAAATTTAATTATTTTAACATTTTTAAACAAGACCGCCATTTTTAAACAAGATGGTGGATGAAACTGGCCTACAAACTCGGCTCTAACATCGGTATATACTATATACATACTAATTTAAATCCAAATCCGTTCATATATCCGCATGTTATCACGTGTAAAATTCAGAGCGTTTCAAAATGTCAGATACACTAAAAATTTAAAATGCTATAACTCAGCCATTTTTTAAGATATAGACAAAACAAAATATGCTCTTTGCGCTAAGGTCAAAAACATGAAATAAAAATATTTTTAATCTCTAATTTTTTGTACTTAATTTAAAATCTAATTTAAAAAAATTAAATGGCCGCCATTTTGAAATAAGATGGCGGATTAAACTAGCCTATGACTTCGGCTCAGACATTGCTGTATATAATGTACACATCAAGTTACATCCAAACCGATTCATATATACCCATGTTATTACGTAACAAAAATCAGACCGTTTCAAAATTTTAATCATACTGAAAATTCAAGTACTATAACTCAGCCATTTTTTTAAGATAGAGACAGAATAAAAAATGCTCTGGAATCTTTGTATCAAGATCAAACACACAGAAGAAAAATATTTTTCAATTTTTAGTTTTTTTGTGCTAATTTTAAATTTTAAATTTTTAAATTCTTTTTAATTGCCGCCATTTTGAAACAAGGTGGCGGATAATGGCCAACAAACTCAGTACATTAATACATACTATGTACACAGCAAGTTTCATTCAAATCAGTTCATAAATACGATAGTTACAGCATGACAAAAGACAGATATATATATCTTCATAATTCTGTATATCGTAATATAATCCTTAAATATTTATATAGAATAAAATGTTTAGGTTCTTCTCATCTAACTAATGCAAATATTGAAATGCTAATTTATACTAAATAATGTTTTTCCTAAAAAATTCATATATTCTTTAATATACAATTAGTTATAAAATGATCTTAAAAATGAGTAACACATTACTTAAAAAATGCATAAAAAATTATTAAAAAAAATAATAATAAATTAAAAAATATAAAAAATATATAAAATATATGTATAATAGGATGAATGTGTGGGTAGATGTCAGAGTATGGAGAAGGACGATGTTGTCTTGATAATACGCAATGGTTATTTAATTTTAAAAAAATGAGAGAGGTAGAGTCATTTGCTAAATTCCAATTTTTTTTTTAAAGAGGATGTTCAATTGATACTAATGTATGGATAATTGTATAGTTGCATCAATTAATTCTATTAATATTATTTATACAATTTAATTAATTTCCTTAACTTTGTCTTTGTAGATTTGTACTTAACTATTAACAAATTTGATACCTAAAATACTATTTCTAAGTGTATAGAATGCATACTTTCATTATCTATTTTTAGTCTTATTTCATCTTATATTAAGATATTGAGTTTAGGTTAATATAGTCAAATTAAATTATTTTGTTTTACATCTTATTAGTATAAACTATGATGTATGGTATATTTATATCATATTATCACATTGGCATGCAATACTCGGTTTTTAATTTATTTAATTTATTTTTTTCTCTCTTTTTATTTTTTATTCAATTTAGTAATTTTGTTGTGTTTTGTTTTTGGTGTTTTTCTTCATTTAATTTTTGTTTTATGTGTGTTGGTAGTCTTTGATTATTCTGCTTTGGTTCTGCAAATTCCATTTGTATTCGTTTTTCTTTTTTTTCCCTTTCTACCATGTTTCAATATGATGATTTTCTATTAAATTAAATGGTTCATATATTGTAATAAAATTAATGGTTATATATATGTCAACATTTGAATGGGAGGGGGGTAGTTTTGGGATCTGGTGGTCATGATCAGTGAGAATGTTCCAAAATTTTCCTGAAGTGTTTTCCTCTGGACTGCTACAATAGGTAGCTTTTTACTTTTTGTAATGGAAGCTACCCAAAAGTCATAAAGAGTTAGTAAATTGTCAAATAAAACAATGTCATGTACCATAACGCATATCAAAATGTCGGATAAAAATTGTAAAAAAAAAAGTTCAATTAAAAAAATATATATATTACTAACAAAGTCTAAACCATTTTGTGTAAGTTTTAATAGTACATGAATGTTTTAAGTGCAAAAAAGTTTATTAGGTCCTTTGTCATTTATTTATTTATTATGATTTTTGTTTTTTATCTTTTTTTAATTCATAATTCATTCTTTTAAAATGACTTACCATCGCAATATGATAGTAATCTGTTTAATTTGGGATATTCAAGAATAAACTCAGAGGAGATTTTGCTTTTTTGCGTAAAGATATGCAATAAGTATGTCTTCATAAAGTCTTTTTAAAATTCTTTTGATATAAAACTTTAAAAAAGAGTTAAACGAAATTGAAAAATAATCAACAAAGAATGTAAAACTCCATTTTAGAATCTTCATCTGATTATAATTTGTGGTGATGGAAGGATTAACATCGCCACAAATTAAAGGAGAATCTACATTTTAATACTTTTAAAGCTAATTATAATAATTTTCCAAAAATAATTCTGTTGTAGGAGTCTTAAATAACCTAAGGCAATTGCAATAAAAGATTTTAAAACAGAATTCGAAAAAAAAAATCGAATATATTTTTATGTACATATATGTTCAATTACATTTGTAATAATCTGTTTTGCAGTAGAAAAGTAAATTATTTTGTTAACATTTTTGTTCTTCCCGTGACATTTGTATTGCTACATACGTATTTATTTATTAATTGTATTACGCTGCAACAGTGAAATGCTCTTTTCAAGAGGTAGTAATCTTTTTAGCTGATGACATTCCCTAACTGGATGAAAACAATTTCTCCTGTGTTCTTCTAAAATATTTCTCACTTTTTTATTTAAGGGTGTCAAAAACACAAAAATCTTTGAACTTTCTAAAAAAAAATTGTTATATTAAATTTTTTTTGCTATGTCTTGCTTAAAATGAATAGCGAATTATCTTTACTGAAATAGGAAATATATATTTTTTCAATATTTTCATTTTCAACTGTCAAATTACGCTGGAAATTATTAAATATTTAATACCTGAATTATCACTTGCTAACTAAGCGTAGAGCCAACATTGTGAAAAATATCCAAGCTGGGAATCGGACCCGGAACCGTTGGAATAGTCCTCGTAGCTTAAATTTTAGAGCAGTTCGAGCGCTATTCCACGGCTCTAGCGAACATTTTTTCGTTTATTTTAAATTCTTGCATGTTGCGTATGATACTTACTTCTAAATGCTGTAGAGCGTCGATTATCCGGACCAGTTGGAACTGAGACGGATTCGGTTAATGAAAAAAACGAATAATTGGACAATTTCAAATTACGACTATAGCAATGTTTTTAGGTAACTTCACTTCACACCTTTTCCAGGGATAGACTGCGAAATGTAGTACAGTCAAATCTTGTTAACACGAACGCGCTGAACGCGAATTACTTTTAGCACGAACTGTTTCCGATCGCTTCGTCCAGATGTATGCAATGCATTTAAGTTCGGATAACACGAACAAAAAATTTTCTTCTTGAGTGTACGTATTATAATTTTCCACTGCAATGCTCATATAAGTATATTACAAACGGCATAATTAACCCCCTGACCGCCGAGCAAAAGGACAAAATTGTAATGTTGTTTTTTCCTTAGTTTGTTAAAAAATATTAAAAAAGACGTTTTTTTCTAACTTGATACAAAATGTTTTATTAAGTATAGGTTTATAAGTTTCGTGGGTAATAATCATAAATTAATTTGTCAAAACTGGTTTTTATTTCTAGAATTATATCAATTTGAATATTACTTATGTTGCAGTGAAACCTGCAGCTTAGTGAACGGAAAAATTAGTAAGCAATGGTCGGGAGGTTAAAAGTTTTTTTTTTTTTTTTTTTACTTTTTAAAATTGCATTTTCCACAAAATTATTAAAACTTTATACATAGAAAAGTATAGTATACATAGTACACATAGGAATGATTACATGCATACGCTATATAAACAAACACGCAAGCGGAGAGTGGGGGAGGACTTATCAAGGACACCAGGAAAAGATTAATAAGCAATTTTTTGACCATCTTGAGAAAATCTAAAAATAAAAAGTGTTTTCCTGGGGGGAAATACATTCGCTAGATTCTAACATTTTAGAAGTGAAACTTCTTAGTTTCTAGTAAAAATTGATTTTATGAATATTTTCTATGCATTTGTTGGCAATTTATTATTTCAGTATTGGAAACATGATTATTCAGTGGTTAAATTTTCTGACATCCAATGCCGCGGCTAAAGAAACTTCACATAAAAAATTTGAAGAAGGCGGAAATAAGGTCCTTGGTCGATCCGAGTAACTTTACAATCTGGTCTGGCGTCCGGATAATCAACACTTTACTGTACCATTGTTTCCGAATTGCAATCTTCCCCTTATTCGAGCAAATATAAATAAGGATTTGTAATAATTTCCTGCATTTAAATAAGAAGAACTCAGTATTCGAGAAAATTGTATTCCGACCAAATGATCCCATTAAATGAATGTAAACGAAGACATCCCGTAGAAATGTGTTTAAATATTTTCTCTTAAGCTTTTATTAATAAGGATAATATCTTGTAGAAATACATTTAAAAAAAATAATTCGATCTATTTTATAAATATTTAATTTTTACTTCAATTTAAATATTAAAAGTTGTAATGGAATTTTGTAAACAGTTCCTGTTTTCGCAATTTCATTTATAGAAAATTAGTTAAAACATTTCTCTTTACAAAATGCATGATTATTAGAATTTCGTTCGAAGTTAATTCATTATTCAATAATATGTACCGAATGCAGGATATCGCCTGATAGTTTTCGATTAATGGAATTATGTAAGGGAAAGAACGGTAAACATTCAGAACAGTTCCACTTCAATAGAGGTATTTTCAAAATTAATTTGGATGTATTTAAATACTTTACATTCTTCATGCACATGACAACAGAAAGTGATTTCAAATTGTCGAAAGTAATTCTGACAAACTTTTACAAAATTAAACTAAATTTTACCTTAACTCTTTCGGTTCTGGTGTATTAATAAAAACGCACATTCTTTTAATGGAGCATTATTTTGTTTTAACGAATACTTTTGTTACTATTTACATGCAATAATGTTAATATGTGTCTATGCATTTACTATATGACTTCATTAATGTTTACGTATTTAGTAATATTATTAATAATAAATATTTGCTTAATTCTCTTCGCAGCATTTGCAATTCTTTTATGTTAAACATACATTTAACTCTTTAGAATTAAAATAAAGGCTATTTTCCTGAAAGAATCACGTGCCATAAAGCGCAAAAAGGTATTAAAAATTGTAATATTAATTAAATCTTGTTGTAATAAAATATTTTGTAACATCTCCAAAACTCTTTCTTAGCCTATTATCATATAAAAACGAATAAATAGTACGCATATTATAACATCATTCGTAATATTTTAGACAATGAAATATTCATTAAATTCTAATTAATCCATTTGGATACCTAGTGTTATTGTTATTAAAAGCAAAAGTAATTTTTTCTAAAAATTGGAGGAAAAATGGACCGAAAGAATTAAAATTTTATTTGTCTTTAGATTAAATCCACAAAAGTTTGAACATTAAAAGATGTCACCTTTAAAAAAATAGTATTAACCCATTAACATAGTGTGTTTCAGGCATTTTTGTTTCCGTTAAGAAATTCAAAATATTTTTTGATTTATTTAATAACAGAAATTTTGTGATTGCACAAAAGAAAAATCTTCTTTCAGAATCTCTGTATGGATTCGGAATTTCTGAATAAAAAAATCAATTCTTGAAATGAACACATGTATGTAATATAAATTCAAATGTGTTAATTAACAGTTATTTTGATTTTTTATTAAGTGCGTGTCCGTGTGCAAGAATTCTTGTGTGTATGTGTGTCTGTTTGTATTAAAATATAAAAAAATAATACTTAAAATATTTTATTTTTTTTTTAAATCTGTTATTTGTTCAATAATTAATGAAAATTGATAATAATTTCAGGAAATAGTTTCATGTAGTATTTGATGTTTTTTAATGTACTCGAAAATCCTACAATTTTAGGTAACTCAAAAAGTGGATAAAGAAAATAGAGAAATATTTTTTATCAAAATAATAATGAATATAATATAAAAATGTTTTTTTGGGGAAAAAAATCTCCTGAATTTCTAATATAATGATTGGAAGAATTACTGCGTAAAGTTGTTAATGTGTAGTTTCAGTCTCGTAGATTTTAAAACCGTTTTCAGTATACTTTAAAATTAAAATTTTAGCTTCAAATTTTAAGAAATAAGTTTAAATCACCGTTAACTCTAAAGTTTAAAAGTAAAAGAAGTAATTTATTTGTGAATATTTTACCACATTAAGCCCTATCCAGCTAGTATATCTACTAAGGCACCTCTTCAGTGAAAGATTTTAATATATTTCTACTATGTTATTAGTACAATGTTGGAAAATATTTCATAATCTGTGCTTGATAGACAATTTTTTTTCTTGTTATTGTTAAGTTTGTTCGATTATTTGAGTTTCTTGATAAAATAATTTTCATTCCTTAAAATGCATGGAAATATTTTTTTAACCCATAACTTACCAAATATCAAAAATAAAAATAACATTTTCGCAAAAATTGCTATAAAAGACTAATAAGAGAAAGACATTTAGTAATAAAATATAAAGAAACCATTATTAGTGTTCTATTTGAAACTATCCTATATACATTACAAGACTCCATAAATTACAATAAACAGTATACAAATAATTTTCAAAAATTCAGCAGTACTCAACTTAGTTAATAATATAACTTGCCAAGATTAAATTTGAACATTTTTTCTTTCATAATTGTTTAATTTTTACAAAACAGAAAATGTCACATAAAATAATAAAACTTCCAATCTCAAAAATTTTCAGAAAAATTAAGTAATTAAAAGGTAACTTAAGAAGTGGCAGAAATCTTAGAATCTATTTTAGTAGAAAAACAGGAATAAATGCTATGCTATTTGAGGAAACTTGTAAAATAAGAGATTTTCTGAATTTAGAAAGATGGTAAAACAAGTGTTGTGATATAACACTATGAAATTTTTGGGGAAAAACATCCCCTCAGGCTATTAACTGGGACGCAAATCACCGTATAAAAAATAATATTAGCGCCCACTAGATACGAGTTTCTTTTTTAGAAGCCCAAGCCTAATGATTTGAAAGTGGAATTCGAAAAATTTTGTTTCATTTGAGGCTGATGGTAAAACATGGGTTAACACTTTAATAATATGATAACTGTGAAAAAAGTGGAGGGAGGGAAACCCCTCCACACTCTTAACTCGTCTGCGAATCACCGTATAAAAAATAATGTTAGTACCCACTAGATATGAGTTTCCTTTTTTCGAAGCTTGAGCTTAACGATTTGAAAGTAGAGTCCGAAAACATTTGTATCATTATAGACCAGTGGTAAAACATGAGTGATAATGCACACTGTAAAAAAAAAATTCAAGAGGTTACTAAAAATTCTTTAGTAAATTTGTATTCCACAGTATTTATTAGTAACCATTACAAACTTTTTTTTTGCAAGTGAAACAAGCATTTCTTTTGTAAACTTAACAAAATAATTTTTGTATAACTAACTTAAAAATTTTTAGTATGAGCCACCAAGAAAATTTTAGTAATAGCTCCAAAATTGTTTTTAATAACCTTTACGTGCGCCCGAAGGACAGGAGCTGCATCCAAACTTCTGAAGCGATAGATTTTCGGCAAAACCGCAATAGATGGCAGCACCAAAAATGCTACCTGCTCTGACAGGATTTTCATAATCCCTTTATTAACGAATACTTACACTACATACATTCGGGATGTATTTGACGGTGTCGAACCCGGGACCTCTTAGCCTGGAATCCGTTACGATAACCACTATGCTATCTAGGCCACACCAAGTGAGTTTTAGTAATAGCTATTAAAAATGTAAAACTATTAACTCTATCCATTGCTAACTTTTTTCTAGTAATTCTTACAGATTTTCTAGTAACCGACTAAGATTACTAAAAATTTTTTAGTAAATACAAGGATCACTAAAGTTTTTTTAGTAGATCGACCCTTTTTTTTTACAGTGCACTGTAATGATATGATGACGCTATGCAAGTAGTGGTAGTAATAATCGTTTTGTCATGTTATGAATTCGACCGGCGCAGTATAAAAAATAATATTAATACCCACTATGATATAACACTATGTAAATCAGGGTGGAAAAAAATGTTCTTTCACGCTACTAATTCAACGGAAATCACCGTATAAAAATAGTAATCGTATCTACTATATATGACTTTTCTTTTTTCGAAGCGTGAGATAATTTGAAAGTGGAGTCAGAAAAAAAAAATGTTGTTATCAGAGACCAAAAGTAAGACATCAGTTAACACTATAATAATATGATATAACGCAATGTAAATTGTGAGGGGGGGGGGGGAGGAGGAAAATTCTCTCACGGTATTAGCTTGACATCAAATCACTGTATAAAAAATATTAGTACTCACAAGGGATAAGTTCATGTTTTTTTAGAAGTTTGAGTAACAATTTTAAAGTGAAATCCCAAAAATTTTGTTTTATCAGAGACCGAATATCTGATATCCTAAGTACACAGTAGAAAATTTAAAAAATATAATAAATTGTTTTCAACATTATTCTTTTACTTCGAAAATACCTCCTTACATAAAAATAAGTATCAATCCTAAATATTCTTTCATAGAAACTTTTATGATTTTCAGTTTAAAAAGCAAATTTGTTATTTATAACCAATAATAGTCAAAAATTTCCAAAAGACACATTTATTTTTCTTTTTTAAATATCATTGTAGTGGCAGAAAAACATTACTTATTTTTTTCCAGTAATTTTAGATATTTTTAGTTCCTGATTTTTTTAAAAGCCTGACTTGAAGATTAGTAAAATATTCGGTATGAGCCCTCCGGGATCGAATTGAGCTTCTCATGCCCAGCACTAATTGACAATTAGTAGTTTAATGAGTAACACACTACATAAATTGTTTTTTGGTAGCCGTCTGTACCTTAAAAAAAGTTAAATTTTCAAATAATTATACATATATATATATATTGAGATTTTTTTTTTACTTTTTGGTAGTCTAAGACAGACTTTCTGAACCCGCTGCCTGCAGTGTAAAAAAAAAAAAAAAAAATCAAGAGGTTACTAAAAAAAATTTTTGTAAGTTTGTATTCCACAGAATTTTTTAGTAACCATTACAAACTTTTTTTTTTTTTGCAAGTGAAACAAACATTTCTTTTGTAAATTGAATAAAAGATTTTTTTGTATAACTGACTTAAAACTTTTTAGTATGAGCCACCAAGCAAATTTTAGAATAGCTCCAAAATTAGGTTTAATAACCATTACGTGTGCCCGAAGGTCAGGAACTTCCTTCGAGCTGCATCCAGTGGGTAAGAAGATAGACTTCTGAAGCGGAAGATTTTCAGCAAATCCGCAATAGATGGCAACACTAAACATTTCTACCTGCTCCGACAGGATTTTCATAATCCTTTATTTAGCGAGTACCGACACTGCATACATTCAGCGCGTATTGGTGGTGTCCAGTATCGAACCCGGGAACTTTCAGCCTGGAGTTCGGTTCTATGACCACTAGCTATCACGGCCACACCAAGGGAGTTTTAGTAATAGCTATTAAAAATATAAAACTATTAACTTTATTCGTTGCTAGCTTTTTTCTAGTAATTCTTACAGATTTTCTTGTAACCGAGTAAGATTACAAAAAATTTTTTAGTAATTGCAAGAATCACTATATTTTTTTTAGTAGATCGACCCTTTTTTTACAGTGTGAGGGCCGCCTGTGGCTCAGTGTCCTTTCATGTGTGCTCTGTTGATAATCAATCATTAATTCACTCTTAAGAAAATTTTAAAATTCATGTGCATAATGGGTATCCTGTGACAGATTTACAGCTGGGCATTCGGGGCACAGGCCCAGGGCCTCTGATTTTCAGGGGGCCCCAAATTTTGCTGAAAGTTTTCAATTATAGTCCAAAATCTGATACAATTTTGACATCCAATGAAATTTTACATTTCATTCCGCATTGTACAATGTTCATATTGTATTTTTATAACATTATATATTTTGTCTGAAACATCCATTTATTACTTTTTTTATAGGGAAGTTGTTTTCTTTTAATAATAATAATTGCAACATTATATATGTTGCAACATTACATTATATATATTGCAACATTATATGTATTGTAAATAATTGCAACATTATATATTTTGTCTGAAACATCCATTTATTACTTTATTATAGTGAATACTTTCTTTTATCTTTATCACTTTAAAAAATATATTGTATTTTTAATTCTTATTTTATCCTTTTCCTGTTATCGTCAGATTATTTGAGTGTTAGTGAATGTAGCTTACAGGCTGTAGAGCCCCCTAATATTGTGAATATACGCAGTTTGATACTGTTAAAAATTTATTATTAATTGTTGCATACTTTATCATTCCAGTAATATAGACTTGCATAGGAAAAGATAATTAGCTCACACTATTTATTATAAAATATCTACTTATTTAAATTTCCTAATTGTGAAATAATTATTTAAAAGTAAGTTACTGATAATCATATTTAATCTTTAATGGATATATTAAAGTGAGTAATAGTTACTTTAGTAACTATCTTTTATAAATTTTTTTAACCAGTTCTCCTGTAAGTAACGGTGCAAATGGGTCTCCGTAAGCATTTGTGCCCAGGGCCCCCAAATTTTTAAATCGGTCCCTGGGTATAAAAATATAGGCATAACAGCCTTTTGTTTTATTATGCTTGTGTAAAATGAAAACTGTCCTTTTATGTGTAATTAATTCGAAATTACATTAAAATATCCTAAATACTATTTAGTTAGGCAAATAATATTTTTACATGTAGCCCATATTTGACTTATTATATGTGGTACATACTTCTAAATCGCCAACATTATCTAAATAAAGTTAATTAAATTTGCACATTATATTTTTATATTTTAAAGAGGTAATTATTTTCATTGACCAAAAATGTGATTTATTTTAATAAAATCGCCTAATATATATATATATATATATATATATATATATTTTATAAGTGTGTAAAATTTGCATCGTAAAGATATTATTATAGCTACACTTATTATGTAGCGGATAGTGGTTACATTAATGTTGCCTGCTTCTTTTTCATCTTAGGAATTTAATTAAACCACTTTTACGTTATCATACAAGTACACTACGTATAGAGTATGTTCGAGTATTATGGAATACTTGCATTTTTATTTTTGAGTCAAAAAAAGAAAAAAACTGTAATACCTTAAACGTTAGAACAGAACGAGCTTTGAGTATTTTTTAACAAATTTCCAATAATTTTAAAGTGAAGAAAACACATATCAATATTTAGCTTTAAAAAAAGTTACATAATTCGGACAACCGTAGCAAAGTTATTGTCGGAAAAAGTTACATAATGGCAAACAGTCGGAAAATATAGAATAGGGTTAAAAGAAACATTAAAATTGCAAAGAAACCGAACAATTTACAAGAATAACTAAAAGATTTTAAAAAGTAATTTTTTGTACATCACCTATAATCATTACACTGAAGATAATGAAGTAATCAAAAATGAGTAAATATGTGTACTATATTAATGAATATGTTTGGATCAAAAATAAATCTATTCTTTCTCAATTTTAAAATGACATATGCTATCAAAATAAATGGAACGACAATTCGATACTCTGTAATTTTTTTTCTTTTAGTGCAATACAAAAGACACAAATTAATGTAAGTATTATATTATGCACTGTACTTTAAAATAATTTAAAGTGTTCGAATACAATTCTACCATATGATACAATGATAATACATTATGTTTCAAAATTAAGAAAGCATATGTTCATTTTTGATCCCACTGTACCGTATTCGACATACATACATCGATTTACTCATTTGTGGGTACTTCATATTTTTTCAGTGTGGGTTTAATAAATATAACGGTTCAACGTTATACCGAGCTTGTTATTTGTCACTGACAATGATATTTTGTAATTAATACGAATTTTATAAAATTTACCAAAAGATTTGCAAAAAATCGGGAATAAGATTTTATTTCACCGCGTCGCTCCAACAACAAGTATCATACAAAATTGACCAAAGTGCCACAAGGGAGGCCAAAGAAATACACTGGCAATGATGTTATATAATTGATATGAATTTTATAAAATTTACCTGCAGATTGATAAATGATCGGGAATCAACTCTACACAGCACATGGAGCATTTCCAGCGTATCTCCACAGATTTAATAAAGCGGACACTCCGGACTGTGCATGCGGCACGGAGGGTACGCCTAAACATTATCTCCTCCACTGCCCACTCATCCAACAGTACCACCTGGCAAACATAACAGCAAATAATGATAAACTGTGGCACGAACAATTAGGTAAAAACAAACACGTACAAAATAAAGCAAAATTAGTAATCAGGTGGCTCCAAGAAAACTGCGACAGTATCACAACATTAAAGCAAACAAACATATAAAACAAAAAGCCCTCTCATTTTGGTAACCCAGCAGAAACATAATACTGTATGTTATGTGTTATATGTTGTATGTAAAAAAAAAAAAAAAAAAAAAAAAAAAAAAAAAAAAAAAAAAAAAAATTGTTTGTATATGTTTTATGTCCTTTAGCAGTGTGCGGTAGTCGCACAACATCAGCTGTAACCATGGCCCGAAATAGGAGCCCCGCAACATATGAATTGCATGCACAACGAATATCACCAACGGTTCAGCAAGTTGTGCAATATGACATAGTAAGAAGCTTCAACGCCCTCGACACTGCTTGTCCGTCCACTGTGTTGTGTTATAAAAAAAAAAAAAAATTAAAAACGGCTTTTATTTTAAGTTTTTTCATTTATTTTTTTTTTAATTCTTTATTTAACTACTTTTTTTATTTTATTATTTATTATTACTAATTTTTATTTATTTATTTATTTATTTTTGACAGCACGCCTCTTTATTTGGTGCAGTAGGACTCTGTCCGCACAAAATACCGGACCCGCTCTAATGGGTCAACCCAGGGAGCCAGTTTTTCTCGGTGGGGTACGGTAGAAAGGTGGGATCTTGTCTCTCTCTCTGCAACGCTCTCGTTTGCCTTGCTATTTGGCGCAAAATTTTTCCTCCATCAGCGGTACGACTTAGCTTTTCGGCCATTTTCTGTTTTTTTTTAATTCCCTCAAAATATCCCCAACATTCAGCTAAGTTCAGTACCATTGTTTAGGCCCCAAAAACATCCAGTCCCATTTCGTCTGGTATGATGAGTACAAGGTGTGCGGCAACAAATCACAAAGTTAGCCCAATGTGCAATAAACCACAAAGATTACCAACAAAGCACTTAACCTAAACAGCCGACCCGGGAACTTGTCTTAGTGGTTCGAAACTTTGCCGGCTAAAATTACATCATGTACGCTAATGGCGCCTGGTGCATGTAAAATTCGTCGTGGGTGCAAAGTCCTCCAAGTTACCTGTGAATTATACCTCTGGAGGTGCCTTGCCAGGTGAAGGTCCCGTCATCTGATCAAGGCTCTAAATTACGAGACCATCTTGCGAAGCCATTTGCAGTTCAAACAATAGGATGTACCATTAATTAACAGGCGAAACAAAGTATGCTCAACGACAAGCAAGTACTGCAGAAATGATGGCATGCGAAGCAAAGAAAACAGGTTTATTGCCGCTACGCGGCAATTAGGCGGTCGACCGCCCCGATACCAGGTATCTAACTGGTTAAGCTGAGATAACTCGGCAGGTAGGGGTCTGGCCATCGGTTAGAAAGAAAGAAAATGATCGGGAATAAGATTTTATTTCACCCAAACCAAAGTGCCTCAAGGGAGGCCTAAGAAATAGGTTCACACTTTTTCGTATGGCTCCTACACCGCATGCGCCAGATATTGAATTATTCCATAGTCTCTGACTGTTCCATAATACCCGAACTTCCTTCATACAGTGCATATAAATGCATGTAAGAATTATAAGGACAGTAAAAATTAACTTTTTGATGAATTTCAAAAGAAATAAAACTTTTTTCCTTATAATACGTTTAAGCATGCTGAAAAGCTAATAGACAAATCAAAAAAGTTCAACTGTGAAAATATTATTACGAAAATAAAGTAATTGCTCAAAAAACCCACTATTTTTGCCTGTGTAAAAACTATAAGGACAGTAAAATAAATTCAATACAGTAAACAAAGAAACAAATATTTAATATATTATGCATCCACCTCTGAGTTTAATGATTGCAAATATTCCATCATTTCTTGACTCATTAATTTTTGTAATTGTTTTTGTGCAATTCATTTTGAATCATAGATCTGAGTTCTGATGCTGGGGAAAAATGGTCTTCCATTTTTATAAACATCGTCTTGTTAGATCCCCCAATAAGTTATCGGTAAGGTTTACACCAGGACTTATTAGCAGCCATTGCAAAACCTCAATATATTTCTTGTGAACTAAAGATTTGTCTCACAGCTTGTGTGGATAGGCGTGTTACCTCGCTGTTATATCCGTTTTTCTCCCGCCAGAAGTGTTGTAACAAATGAATGATGGCCCAAAAATTTTTTTATATATTTCTTTAAATTAAATTTTCTGGAAAGATATACAAGTGACTCCGTGTCTCTGAACGAAAAGCAGTTCCATGTCGCAATGAATCCAGGAACTAATTGACGTTTTGTGAAGATATCTTTTCTTTTTTCAAATTATCACCAATAATGTTTCCAGGAATTAGGATCATTTAAGTTTCACTTACCTCATTAGAGAAAATAACCTGCAGCGGTTTGTCATCCCAAGTCATCACTTGTATGACTGGAATAGTTAGGTGGAGGATTCATTGCGACATTGGGCTCCTTCTTGTTCAAAGATGTGGTGTCACTTTTACATCATACAGGAAAATTGAATTTAAAGACACATACACTATCTACCAATAAGTGTTTGAAAAATTTCGATTTTTGATATTTTCTCAGTCTCTCTCTTCATAAGTATCTTGACATCTGTGATAGAAAAGAATGAAAGCTCTTTTCCTTTTCTATCACAGGTGTCAAGATACTTATTAGCAGTAATATTGTATTAGATATTGCATTCATTAAATAGTACCATTTTTTTTTTCTAAAAGTCAGTTAATAAAAAATGTCAATTTGTGGAGAATCCCTTATAATTCTCCGTATTTAGAGAGCAATGCAAAAACAGCTTACTTATAATAATGATATCTTTTTGAATTTTCATGATATTTGATTGAATTTTTTTTAAAGTTATTTTATAGAATTGACAATTAAATGATGTAAAAGAATCGTTTTTATTGTTCGCGCATGCGCAGATAAAAATTATTTCATAAAACTACTCATATTTCATAAAATATTTAATATATTTATATTCCGATTGCGCTGTATTTTTTCTAATAGATTTTGCCAATATTTCTGAAATTTGCGTTAAATTTGGTCGAAACCCCTGCATGATATAAACAAAAAACATTCCAGAATTTTTGAGTTTTTTTTAAAAAATTTCCATGAGTTTAAAAAATTCTCCATGAATATACATGCTATTCTTACAAAAATCAGTGTACATGTTGAGCAGTATCCACATATTTGTATTCTGCAGCGATAAATCTTTTCGTGCATTTTCATGTACAGGATGATCCCAAATATTTCTGTTATTCTTTAATTTTATGTCGGCCCCCTAATTGCCCTGCTTATCAAATGGATGTTGATAAATAGGAGGTCAGACATAATCTTCATAATCCTGAAGTTTCAGAATAATCCGACAAGTATATTTTTAAATATTTGAGTAAATGTCAAAAATCGAAATTTTTCAAACACTTATTGGTAGATAGTGTATACAAACTCTTTCTGATCATCTTTCATTTGTTGCAACACTTCTGGCAGGAAAAAAAACTGATAAAACGGCGAGGTAATGCGCATATCCATACAAGTTATGAGACAAAACTTTAGTACCATGCGAGAAATATTGAAGTTTTGCAATGGCTGCTAAGATGTCCTGGTCTAAACCTTACCAGTAACTTATGGAGAGATCCAGCAATACCAGTTTATAAAAATGGAAGGCATTTTTCGTCAGAATCAGAACTTAGATCTAGGATTGAAGATGAATATCACAAAAACAATCCCGAACAGTAGCAAAAATTAATTATGTCTAGGAATGATGGAATATTTGCAATCATTAAACTCAGAAGTAGGTGCAAAACATATTAAGTATTTGTTTCTTCGACTACAACATTAAATTTATTTTGTTATCCCTATAGTTTTTACACAGACAAAAATAGCGGTTTTTTGTACGATTACTTTATTTTCGTAATAAAATAGTCACAATTGAATTTTGTTGACTTTTTTATTAGCTTTTCAGCCTGTTGATACATCTTCTAAGGAAAAAAGTTTTATTTGTTTCGAAATTTATTTTAAAAAATAATATTTTTTGCTGTCCTTATAGTTTTTACACGCACTGTATATTGTTTATAAATTGCGATTCAGGGAAAAAGTCGTAAGTTATATACCTTTCTTCGTTGCTTTGTAAAAAATACAAAGCCTCAAAGGTGGTTAATAACGTTTGTAAAAATCAAAAAAGGCCAAATTTTTAATATGTTTGAGGTTTTCTTGAATTACAGCTAGAACTAATCCTATTAAAGATTTATAAGTATAAGTAGCATTTTTATATGATAATTTATGAATGTATTAGGAGATGTAGATAGATTTTGTCTCCTTTTTCTTACTTTCTCTACTACTATTTTTAAAGGTTTTTGGATGTACATATAATTTTTTTCTCTGTAATGTTTAATTCATATCTCTACATTTATTTTAAACGGCAAAAAATTTTATTAGGTTTTCGTGAAAGAAACCTATTTTATCTTTTTTGCAAACTCTGTGTACATATTATCTGTACGACAGCTAAAAAAATAATTTTGGTTTTTCAATCTAATAGATTTTTCCAGATTTTTACAACAATCGTTAATGCATTTTTTAACGCTCTTCTGACCTTTTGAGAATTCCGATGAAAGTCTAAAGCTTTTAAATTTTTCTTTTAAAATATGGCGTATAAAATTCGTTTTGTTTCGTTACATTTCAAACACATTATATATACATTTATTTATTAAATGCTGAAAAATTTTCAAAAGATATGAGGAAATCCTTAAGGAATAACATATCTAGTATTCCAGTTCCATACTTTTTACGAGGAGTAAACCTGGTTCAAAATTAAATAAAATGGTAAGTTAACCATTTAAAAAAAATCTTTAGGTGTATTCTAGAATAAAATGAACTATAAATCTATGCGGCTTTTATGTCATACAGAAACTGTCAAAATATATAAGTAACTTATTTATTTTGAACGACGCATTTTATTCATTTTCATAATAAAATAAGGTTTCTTACACAACCTTATATAATAGCCTAGATGGCAAAAAAGATATTGAATTATTGATCTACATTTTTCAGAAAGCAATAAAGTTTTATGTAAGTTACTTTGAAGTCTGATAAAATATTTATTTGAACATGTCTTTTAAAATTTAGTATTCTTATCTAATTCATTTTGATTTTAATCAGTGTAAAAAAGGAAGAAAAGTACAAACTTTTTGTTTAATATAGTTTACACACACACACACACACACACATATATATATATATATATGTATGTATTATGCAAAAAATATTCTGATGTTGGATAAATTATAATTATGAAAGAAAATCAATAGCACAATCTGTTTTTTTAACAACTTATGACCATTTACTGAGTATTAGCTCCATATATATAAAGGAAAAAAAAATTTCTTTCTCACTGTAAACACCTTAAACATAAAAAAAAGAAGAAAATATTGGCGCAATTTGGGTTTCAGATTGTGAGATTTGGTGCCAAATAATCTAAACAGCTTTGAAAACAAACCTTATGAAACTTTATGCTTGTTTATATATACATATGTAACCATTATATATATGTATATATATTTATATACAGCCTTTTCCTTTTCCTTTTGTACAAAAACAAATAAATGGCTTCTTTATAGTAAATAAATATTTAAAAACAAATTGCTTGCGTTTATAAAGCAGTAATAATGTAGTCGGAAAATATGTTTATAAACATTCTTCTCTGTAAGCTTTTCTTCTCACCAATGGACCTTACACAAGAAAAGAATCGAAGAAATATTTAAATAACAAATCTATTATTATTTTTTTAATTGAATAGAACATTTATTAAGCTCTATATCTTAGATAGTATGTTAAAAATATTATAGATATTTTATTAATAAATATCCTCTGCTATTTGTATTAGAAGGGTTTATTCTTTACCTCCGTTTAATATTATTGCTCCTTTTCATATTTTAAAGCGGAGTAATTCTTATTTTTTTTCTTTTCTTTCTCTCTCTCTCTCTCTTTTTTTTATTATTTATTTTTTTTTTTTGTTAATTTTTTCCTTATACCCTTTTATGTCTCTTTTAATCCAAAGTATCTTTTGTTGTAAAATAAGTTAATTCAATTAATAACGAAACAAAATGTTATTTATAAGATTTGAATTATTTTTCCAATTAAAATACGCATGAGATATTTTGCATAAAATTTTCCTTTTACCGGTTATAAGATTTTTTTATGGAATTGTTCGTAAATTCAGTGGAATTTTCAATCATATAGCAATACAATTATTTGTCTCCGGAAGCTTTATGCAAGATCTGTTTAATTCATTTGTGATACGCATGCTCAGAATTTCACATAAAGGTATGATTATTATTATTATTTATTATTTTGCTAGAAAATACTACTCCATTAATATGTTAGTAGAAAGTACCAATTAACACATTATGTAAGATCCAGAACTTGCAATTCTTAAAAAATTCAATAATACAACAATTTATAAATAAAATAAATAAAATAAAATAAAATAAAAATTTTTTGATAGTTTTTTTGTTTTAAATATTCTTCTATAAGTGGATGGCAGTGATTATTTTACAATAAATCTTACGAAAGAAATAAAACACAATTCTCCGGTATATATATGATGCTAATTGTGGTCACGGTGTCAATTCGATTGGAGTTGGGGTGGAGAGGGGGTCTCCATCTCGCGGTGTCGTGTTCAGTTAATCCATTAAAATTGCCAAATTATACATAATTTTCCGAAATGCCAATTACCTTTATTGAAAAATTGAAAATACTATTCGATTTAATAAAATTTACAGCGATGAAATTACCTCTGACGCAAAAGCATCCAATTCTGAATGAAATTAACTCTCTGAATACGTATAATGAGACATCTTTATTACCTTTTTTGGAAATACAGATGCAAAAAGTTAAAAAAAAATCAAAAAAGATGTATTTTTTAATTAATATTTAAAAATATGTGAAATTTAACTTGCATTTACTTTTACAGAATTTTCTTTTCTTGACACTTTACATATGTTCATTTGAAATCAGAGCTCACTCCATCAAATCATTTTTATGTTAAGTTTAAAATATTAGCAGCATATCGATTTCGAAATTCGAGCATTGGAAAAACATTTCGAAACGTTATATATGTGTTAATCCCAAATTAATTCCCAAAGGATTTCCTGATTGATATATGAAAATAAAATTTATGAAAAACTCCAAATATCATGACACATTTAGATTTTAATATGGAAAATTTCAAAGTTTGTTGCTATTTGAATAAGTATTTTATGTCAAAATGAGATCTGACAACTATGAACAACTTGTGGACAAACTGCTAGAAAAATATTTGCATCTGAGTTGCATTCAGGGCTGCGAAGTCTGTGGGGAAAATGTCCGACTACAAATCGAGCTCCAACTCATGAATTTTGAACGCGTCCAACCTCAGCTCCGAGCACGACAACGTACAAGTGTTACCATTCGTTAAAATTACGAGAAAATAAAGCTAAAATTTCATTATCTTGGTATTAATTCTAATACTAGAGATTTGAAATAAAAACTGAAAAAAAAATCCGCTTTCTTAATTTAAAACTTTATGTCCCGCAAATCAGAAAAATCCAACTTTAGCTATCGCCAATTCAAAAAATTTAAATCACAATTTCACTTTATGTCCTGTGCACATGAAATAAATGAAATGGGGGATTTACAATTTTCACGTTACATCTGGCCTTACAGATCTGTAGAATATCGAAGGGGGAGGGGAATGAAAAGAGGTATCTATTACAATAGTATTTCGGATATCCTGATATCCAAAATTAGCAGAAATTTACAATTTTTACATTTTTTCTGCTAGAGATCTGCATGGGCCAAATTTTTCAAGCCCAGACTTTTAAAATGTCGTCCCTGCCAGTTTATATATTTGCAGTTCATGTCCGGCTGATGAAAATAAATTAAAACAAGCCCTATGTAAAAATCACTGAAAACCGGTCCAATTCGACTCAATTTTTATAAAAATATTTTGATTTTTATAATATGCAATTATGATACCTTTAAAGAATATTGCTTACTTATTTATGGAAAAAATTACCGTAGTTACGATTTTTTTTATAAGTTACAGAATACAGAATAAGCAATATTAATCTATTATTTAGACTATCGCATTCAAATGAGGACTCATCAAAAAAATAATGTAGTTAGAACTACAAAGGGGGGGGGGGGTTAAAACCTCATAGGTTTTGACGATATATCATAAAACTAGTCAGATATGGCAATCTCAAAACTTTCTTCTATCATATGTATGTTAATACTTCATAGGTGGGGCTTGTTGTTCTTAAGCCATTTGGTAGGACTCCCCACCTAGACACTGCCCTAAAATCACCACATGGCAAAATTTACAAAATACAGCGATTTGTGTGTGTACCATTCCCAACCAGACATCGAAAAAAAGTGTAGAATTCTGTATGTTAATTTCGCATTTTCATTAAAATGGAAAATGTTTCAAGATTTTTATGGAAGCGAAATAATTTTTCTAATATTTAACTCAGAATCCCAATAAACAAGGGATGTAAGGCACTGCGATAGAAATTGTCGATTGCTACCAACATATTTTAATAGCATTTCTTGACTTATTTAAAAATAGAATCTTTGAGATTTAATAATGTGTAGAACTTAAATGTATTAAATGTATTAAAATGTATTAAAATTCACTGATAAAAATTTGCCACTTGTAGAACAGTGCTCGCATAAGTGTAATAAACTTATTTCTGCATTCATTCAACAGCTTTTCCAACAGACAAAATCATTTACTGTCAGCTCTCGTTAATTCGAACTCGTTGGGACCACAAGAAATGTAGAAATTATCCAGAGTTCGAATCATGGAAAGCATGAAAAGAAAACATGTTTAAAAAGGTACTATTACAAAAGAATTAATGTTACTGTACTTTTTAAATTTATTTCCTCTGTTTTGGTTACAATATGACTTAATATTAAATTAAAAGATATAAATACATAAACAGATTAAGAGATTATGAACAAGCACAATGGAAAAAGGAGTAGGAATGTCATTGATGGACAGACCGAACACTAAGAAGCGGATATCAAATGCATGAGATTATATGCATACTAGTTCAGAACGATTCTGAAAAAAAAAATTAAAAATAGAAAACTATTTAAAGGATCTAAAGCCCGTCAAAATGTTTTTAAAAATGGAATTTTTGTTAGTTCGAGGTAAACGATGTCCAGAGAAAATTAGTTCGAATAAATGAAAACTTTAACGTGTTCTGCCATTGAAAATTTTGAGACTTCATGTTTAGTTCGAATTCAGCAAAGATTCGATTTATCCGATTTCGAATTAACGAGAGCCGACTATAACTTCTAAAAGATTAATAATGTGTTTTAAAACTTCTTTGCCCAATAAAGCTTTAAATGTTTAATACTATTGCAATTTTGTGCTCAATACTTTTGGATTAAAAATGAAATATCCTTTTGCGGGTTTCAATCTAAGATATAGATTCAAGTATGTGTTCGAAAGCGGTATCATGGAAGCCGAATGCCGTTTGCTTTTAAGTAGCTTTCATTACAAAAAGTAAAAAACTACCTACTGCAGTCGTCCGGACGAAAGCACTTCCAGAAAAATTTGGTATATTTTCACCGATCATGACCCCCAGACCCCAAAACCACCCTCCATTCAAATGTTGACATACATATATATATAACCATATATATGATTTTTGTCATGCTGTAACTAACGTATTTATGAACCGATTTGAATGAAACTTGGTATGTACATAGTACATACAAATGTCTCGACCGAGTTTGTTGGCCAGCATCATCTGCTATATTGTTTCAAAATGGCGGCCATTTAAAAAAATTTAAAATTTAAAATTTAAAATTAAATGCGAAAAAATTAAAAGTTAAAAAATGTTTTTCTTTTATGTGTTAGAACTTTAAACAACAATTCCAGAACACTTTTTTATTTTGTCTATATCTTAAAAAATGATTGAGTTATAGTATTTTGAATTTTTTCTTATGACTGACATTTAAAACGTTCTGATTGGTCTAACTTGGTCTGTACTTAGTACATAATAAAGACTGGAACGAGCTCGTTAGCCAGTTCCATCCGCCATCTTGTTTCAAAATGGCGTTCATTTAAATTTTTTTAGAAATTTTAAATTTTAAATTAGGCACAAGAAAGTGAGAAATTGAAAAAGATTTTTATTTTATGCATTTGACCTTGATACAGAGGTTCAAGAGTATTTTTTATTTTGTTTGTATCTTAAAAAATGGTTGAGTTATAGTACTTTGTAATTTCTAGTGTTGCTCACATTTTGAATGACCTGATTTTCGTCACGTGATAATACGCGTATTTATTAATCGGTTTGGATGAAACTTGGTGCGTGCATAGTACATACCGATGCCTGGACCGAGTTCGTTGGCCAGTTCCATCCACCAACTTGTTTCAAAATGGCAGAATATTAAATAAAAAAAAAATAAGTTTTAAAATTAGGTGCAAGAAAGTAAGAAATTGAAAAAGATTTTTCTTTTGTGTTTTGACCTTGATACAAAGATTCCAGAGCATTTTTTGTTTCTTCTATATCTTGAAAAATGGCTGAGTTATAGCACTTTCAATTTCCAGTGTGGTTGGCATTTTGAAACGGTCTGAAATTTGTCACGCAATAATACGCATGTTTATAAACTGATTTGGATATAACTCCGTGTGTACATAGTACATAACAATGTCTTGACCGAGTTCATCTGCCAACTTCATCCTCCCTCTTGTTTCAAAATGGCGGCCATTTAAGTTTGTCAAAAATATTTTAAATGTAAAATGATGTACATACAAAAAAATTAGAAACTGAAAAAAGGTTCTTTCAAATGCATTTATTTTAATAATAAATTCCGGAGTATTTTTTACTTTGTCTTTACCTTAAGAAACGCCTGAGATATATAGCAGTTTGAATTTCTAATGTGGGTGACTTAAAAAAAAATCAATATGCCCGCGACAGCACTCGTATAAATTAATCGATTTCAACATGAGTGTGCTCATGAATTAATATTTCAACCAAGCTCATTGGTTTGTTTTATCCATCATGTTGCTTTAAAATGACATACACTTCATGATATCGTGGAATTTGGCGACTCTCTAAATAGCTTAAAATAAAACTAGGTTGAATAAAATATGACTAATTTCTAAAAATTCCTATTAATATTCAGTTGACAAAAACTAGTATTTAATCTTATAAAATTGGGTCCCACTAATTTGAGCTTCGTATGTTTGAACAACATAACTTAATTTAAAATAAATAAATAAGTATATGAAAGCAACCTCTTCCTGACACTGCCGTAAAGACTTTTATATTTTAGGTCAGAAGCAAGGGATCGGCATATGTATTCGCTTACATTTTGAATGGAAAAGGCATTTTTTTATCTTTTTTCCGATAACGATGTTATGGCAGGCTTTTGCCTTTATATGTAAGTTTTTTGAAGTACCATAAATTAAATTTGACAGAGAAAGAAAAAGTTTTTTTTGCGAGTGATATAACTCTCTACCCGTTTCGCTATTTGTTCATCTTTTGAATATATTTTCTTCGATATGTGTTTCTTCACATTTTGTAATTTAAATTTATTTTAATACGAGTTAAAATAAATTTGAGATAACATTTTCTATAACTTAATCGCTGAAAATATTCCATCTTGCGTTTTGTACCTTTTTAAAATTTTAATTTTACTTCATTGTAAAAAATTTCGTTGGATCATTTTTCATCAAAAAAATATATAAAAAGTAAACATTGTGTTAAAAATTTATTGGTGCTCCTATATCATTTTATAAAATCCTTATCTTTTTAAGATCACAATTCATAATACTTCCATTTTATTTTCGGTATTCCTATTTTATTACTCAAATGTCAGTTTCGGATATGTTGTCACTATTTTAAAATACCGGATTTAATTCCGTTAGTTCATATATAATAATGAATATTTTATTAAGTAAGAGCCAATGTGAATACATTGAAATATGTTGTTTATTACAGAAAACAAGTTATAATTGTTTATAGCAATAGATGTGGTCTGCTCTGTGGTGTATGTAGGTCGCCGAAATGTACTTAAGATTACGCTAAAAAGTCTAAAAAGATCTTTTATATGAAATATGAAAAGTTTTCAGACACTCCGTATTTTTAAAATAAAATATTGCATTAATGAATAATAATGCATCGTTTTTATAAATGCACACACTTGGAGCAGCACAATCAAGCAAATGAAACTTGGAACAATACAATCGAACATTTTAAAACTAGGAATAACATGCTCAAGTGTCTTAATCTTTGAACTGTCATCGCACGTCAAACATGGAGCAACACAAACTGAAAATCTCAAAATGACACACAGTGGCCGTTTCGAAGCAGCCCCTATCAGCTAAACAGATAAAATAAATTATATCAACTAAGATTGAGCTATGAATGATAAGCTATGAATGGTAGTGGGGCTCCACTAACTTTAGATTCATTTGGGTTGATTTTCATAAAAAAAATATAAAGTAAATCAGGCAGGGGACCCCGAAGTTAATTTGGATAGATTTTAGTTTAGAAATATACTATTATTCAACACTGACTTTATGTATATTTAAGGTATTTAACACGGGCCTGTGACTTCGGGTTGTTCAGATAGTAAATTTCAAACTTGATACATAAGCTATTACTAAGGTATTTTGGTAATGATGGCATTCTATTATAAAAATGAAACTTCGATCCCCATCTTCAATCAGTGCTAAATGTTTCATTACTGGTACTTTTTTAAACAAAATGTACTGATGGATTCAGGTAAGTTTTCAAAATCTATTTAGTTCTCAAAAATAGAACACAGTACTAATATTATTTCGTTAACATCAATACAGTGATTTCTCCATAAACGGGACTATGAATATGTTCTAAAAGAAAATAAGTTGAATTTTAAATATCCTTAAGTTTCATTTGTTATCAATTACGTAGGGCAGTTACCCGTCGTAAAAACTTAATATTGTTGTATGGAGAAGCCATTGGTGTTTTGTCATGAAAAAAATTCCAAAAGAAAAAAGTCCTTCCGGCAATGCCGGGAGGAAGAGGTAGCTTTCATATACTTAATTATTTATTTTAAATTCAGTTATATAAATCAAATATACGAAGCTCAAAATAGTGGAACACGATTATGTAAGACTAAATACCAGTTTTTGTCAATACTGAATATTAATAGGAACTTTTAGAAATTAGTCATCTTTTATTCAACCTGGTTTTATTTTAAGCAATTTATAGGGTCGCCAAATTCTACGGTATCCATTTTAAAGCAGCATGATGGATAAAAAAAATCCAATGAGCTTGATCGAAATATTAGTTCATGTGAACATGCACACTCACATCGAAATCGATTAATATATACGAGTGCTGTCGCGGGCAAATTGACTTTAAAAAAAAATGTCACCCACATTAGAAATTCAAACTGCTATATCCCAGGCGTTTTTCAAGATAAAGACAAAGCAAAAAATACTCCGGAATTCATTATTAAGATAAATAGTTTAGAAAGAACCTTTTTTCAAATTCTAATTTTTTGTTTATACATCATTATATATTTAAAAGATTTTTGACAAATTTAAATGGCCGCCATTTTGAAACAAGATGGCGGATAAAGTTGGTTCGTGAACTCGGTCAAGACATTGGTATGTACCATGAACACACGAAGTTATATCGAAATCAGTTTATATATATGCTTATTAACGCATGACAAATTTCAGACCGTTTCAAAATGGCATTCTCACTGGAAAATGAAAGTGCTAAAACTCAGCCATTTTTCAAGATATAAATTAAACGAAAAATGCTCTGGAATCTTTGTATCAAGGTCAAAACACGAAAGAAAAATCTTTTTCAATTTCTTACTTTTTTTCACCTAATTTTAAAATTTAAATTACAAAAAAAAAAAAAAAAAAAAAAAAAATATTCCGCTATTTTGAAACAAGACGGCGGTTAGGACTGGCCAACGAACTCGGTTCAGGCATCAGTATGTCCTATTTACGCACCAAGTTTCATCCAAATCGGTGTATAAATGCGCGTGTTATCACGTGACGAACACCAGATCATTTCAAAATGTGAGCAACACTAGAAATTAAAAGTACTATAACTCAGACATTTTTTAAGATACAGACGAAACAAAAAGTGCTTTGGAATCTTTGTATCAAGGTGAAATGCATACTTTTTCAATTTCTCACTTTTTGTACTTAATTTCAAATTTTAATTTTTTTTTAAATTTAAGTGGCCGCCATATTTAAACAAGATGGCGGATGGAACTGGTTAACAAACTCGGTCCAGGCTTTATTAAGTACTATGTACACACCAAATTACATCCAAATCGATTTATAAATACGAGTGTTATCACGTGACAAAAATCAGATCGTTTCAAAATGTCAGCCAAAAGTAAAATTCAAAGTGCTATAACTTAATCATTTTTTAAGATATAGACAAAGTAAAAAGTGTCCTAGAATCTGTGTTTTAGAATCTAACACATAAAATAAAAATATTTTTCAGCTTTTAATTTTTTCGCATTTATTTTTCAATTTAATTTTTTTTTAATTTTTTAAATGGCCGCCATTTTGAAACAAGATGGCGGATGATGCTGGCCAACGAACTCGGTCGAGATATTGGTATGTACTATATACATACCAAGTTTCATTCAAATCGGTTTATAAATTGGTTAGTTATAGCATGACAAAAATCAGATCGTTTCAAAATGTCAGCCATAAGAAAAATTCAAAATGCTATAACTCAATCATTTTTTAAGATACAGACAAAGTAAAAAGTGTTCTGGATATAGTGTTTTAAGATCTAACACATAAAATAAAAATATTTTTCAACTTTTAATTTTTTCGCATTTAATTTTAAATTTTAATTTTTTTAAAAAATTTCAAATGGCCGCCATTTTGAAACAAGATGACGGATGATGCTGGCCAACGAACTCGGTCGAGATATTTGTATGTACTATATACATACCAAGTTTCATTTAAATCGGTTTATAAATTCGTTAGTTATAGCATGACAAAAATCAGATCGTTTCAAAATGTCAGCCATAAGAAAAATTCAAAGTGCTATAACTCAATCGTTTTTTAAGATATAGACAAAATAAAAAGTGTTCTGGAATTGGTGTTTTAAGATCTAACACATAAAATAAAAATATTTTTCAACTTTTAATTTTTTCGCATTTAATTTAAAATTTTAAAATTTTAAAATTTTTTTAAATGGCCGCCATTTTGAAACAAGATTGTGGATGATGCTGGCCAACGAACTCGGTCGAGATATTTGTGTGTACTATGTACATACCACGTTTCATTCAAATCGGTTCATAAATACGTTAGTTATCGCATGACAAAAATCAGATATATATATATATATATATATATATATATATATATATATTATATATATATATGTCAACATTTGAACGGAGGGTGGTTTTGGAGTCTGGGGGTCATGATCGGTGAAAATATACCAAAATTTTCTGGAAGTGCTTTCCTCCGGACGGCTGCAATAGGTAGCTTTTTACTTTTTTGTAATGAAAGCTACCTAAAACTAAGGCAATTTGCTGGATTTCATTCAAATTTAAACAATATCATTAGAATAATAATTTAATCACAGAAATTGATACCATATATCCTTGTGTAAAACAATTCCTGACGTATAACACGTATGACTGATTTGAGAGTATATATTTTTGTTTTAACCAGAGACTACCGCATAACACGCATCCGGTTTTTTTCCACGAGAACAAACAAGAAATACCAACCGCCTTACATTTCATATAATTTTTTGCGACAAGCAAACGTGACCGTTTTTGATCGGCTGAATTCTTATGGAATCTAAATATCCCGACCCCTAAAAATAGGGTTTAAGATAAGTCCTGAACATAGAGAAAATATAGAAAATAGACGTCCATATATCCCCAATCAATCTCTTTCTTATGGTCCTGTCAATTTTGCGTTCAAACTTCCCTTCTTCTTGTGCTTCGAAATTATAACCAAAGGTATATTTCAAACGAAAAACAAAGCCAATAGTTAATTTTCCAAATGAAATTTTTATTCATATACATGAGAGAGGCTGGATGGACGAAAATGCTTTAATGTAATATGCTTTAATAATTGTATTAACGGGTAAAAAAAATTTTGGGAAAAGCGCCCAGGAGATTTAAGTAAACCAGAAAGTTTGTTAGTTTAAGATATGTTTAAATATCATAGATAAGACTCTGAATATTAAATAAATAAATAAATAAATCTAATACAGATTTGGCAGTATTTCAAGGTGGGCTGACTTCGTTATTTCAATCATTAGATATTTCCATAAACAAACCATTAAAAAAAAAAAAATAAGCGATACAATGGAATGTATGGATGATAAAAGGAGAAAAACATGAACAAAAAGAGAAAATATGATACATGTGTCATTGATGCAAGTATGTGAATGGATTATAGTATCATGAAATGAAACCAAATTGGAAGTAATTATTAAATCATTTAAAATTTTTGAATACCAAATTCTCTTTACGGTATAGAGGATGAGTATTTATGGCAACCTGAAAGCGACTATGGTGATAAAATTTGTAAAAGCTACAGTGAGGAAGAAGATAGTATTTCGGAAAATATATAAAAAAGGATGAGTTCAACGAACTTTTCTTGTTATCCGATAATGAATATTATGTTTGTTATAAAATTTATATTGTAATTTTCTTTGTTTATATTTGTATATAAATGCATTTAAACATGCTTCTAAAAATTTGGAATTTTTTCTTCTTATGATTTTATATCAACTACTATTTTATATTCAGTGTATACATATATATATATATATATATATACATAGAATTATTATACCACACTACAATTTAACATCAAAATATAGAATAACACATAAAATTATATATATATATATATATGTGTGTGTGTGCCCAAGGAAAAATAAAATGATTTGAAAACTTAAGAAGTGAATTACCACATTGCTAACTAAGAGTAGAACAGCAGAGTAAAAAATGTGTAAGCCGGCAATCTAGCTCGGAACCCTTCGAATAGTTCTCCAAATGCTCTTTTGTTTAAGCTATGAGTATGATGCCGAGCTTAGCATCTTTCACTGATATATGTTGGTAAGATCTTAAATCTTCAATAATTTCAAGCGTAATTGCACTGCTGAAAATTGATTGACAAATTAATTAAAAATTATATGGATTTATTTTTTACAGTTAAAAGTGGGTACTAGACACCGAGATATACGGTAATTATAAATACCATTCGTTAAGTCCTTGCTCTGTAACATTCTTAAATTCAGACATTTTATTTTAAAAGAGGAATTTGAGTAATTTTGAAATTATGTGAGCAAATAATATCGTGTCAACCGCTTCTAATCTGTGCACAAAGAATCAAAAGAAATTCTAGTTCTTCTCACAAACAAAGAAATTTTAAAATTACATCCTGCTATAATTTAACCCGCGAGAACTCCGGTCTGAGATTTTCTTTCACCATCGTATCCTTTTTTATGACTATTTTTCAGGCTATTTTTCATTTTAAGAAAAATTCAAAATGTGATTTTGATTACTTTACCTCTTTTTTGAATAAAAGTACTATGCCAAACAAAAAAATTGATATTAAGTGACTGTAAAGTAAAAGAAAAGAATTGGGCACCGTGACAGAAATTCTCATAGCGAGTTGTCCCAAGTTAATATAAAAAAGTTAATAAATATAAATATAAACCATTACATTTTGTACTAGACTATTTATAAATTTTGATGATTTTTTTTTAAACTTTTAAATAGTTATTTTGTAAACTAAAATATAAAAATATATTTACAGAGATTAATTAATGCCCAGTAAAGAACGCAAATAAAAAAAATGTATTTGTACTTCACAATACCAAAACGCTGCACATTCCAATGTTAGATGGTGAATATCAAATATTTTTTTATGAAATAAAGTAGCATTATGCTATAAAGATTCCTTTCCCATTTGAAACAATTTTTATTTCATTAATAAGTTCAAAACATGAATACTTATGCATATTTTATCAGCAATCAATAAATATTAAATAACTAGAAAATATTGTCTTCATAATAAAATTAATTATTATCAATATTTTTTCAGCTTGTCGTTGAAGGGGCTCGCGTAAAAAATAAAATACGCACTAGATAATTAAAAGAAATAAAGGGATAGGCTTTCAAGAGAATGTGGAGACAAAAGAAAAAAAAAAGCTTAAACCATTGAAAGAAGTAAAAAAATATGAAACAACTGATAAATAAAATGAAAACATTCTTTTCATTAATTATTTGCTAGTAAAATATTTTTATAGTGTGTCTTCTAGGAAAGTTTTTTTTTTTTTTAATTAGCATTAATTTATATCACGCTCGTGTAATTTTTTATTTAATGCACGAAAATAGAAAACAATGTGGCTTGAAATTGGTGGAAAAAATCAAATAAATTCCAGTTTAACAGTTCTATTGTGGAATTTTTTTTCTTTAAAAAAAAATGTATGTATATAATTTGTTTATGGAAACAAAGCAATTTTAGCGAATCTTGTCTTTATGGGATATATTATAATCGATATGAATTTTTCAAGCATTTCGTAGATCTTGGGAAGCATTTTGCCAATATAGCATAAATTTAGTCAAGAAATATTTTATCGTTTTACTTATAGAATAAGGACAATTATTCCGACGATATATGCATTATTTGGTTTTATGTGTCCTAGATAAAGCTAATATTTTTGTTATTAATGCATTGCATTGCATACAATTGAAGATTAAGCCAATATTTATCCAATTAAGTTATTTTACTGGAAGTGCACCAATGGCGCGATAATTTACCTCAGTATAATCAATATGAATTTTTGTAAGAAATATTATTTCTATTTCTTAAATAGAATAAGGCCAATTATTGCGATTATACTTTTATTATTTGCCTTTATATGCGCTAGATAACTCTCTTTTTACTAATTTTACTAGATAACTATTTAATATATTTGAAATACGCCAAAAACAATGTTCTTCCGTATAACTTCATTTAATGGAATTTTTTTTGTGTAGCATCGTAAATGAGTAATAAACATATTTTCACTATATATTGCAAAGAATGTATATTTTAATATACTTACTTATAAAATTATGCAACAATTATATATTTTAAATGATTCGGTTGGGTAGTTTATTGCTCTGTTATATGCGGATAAACGAACAGATGGACGGACTGAACGACGAGACGACTATAGGTGCTACGTATTTTACAAATGCACCTAATAAAGTCCAAGATGTGTTTTTTCCTAAATATGAAGATTTTTTTTGTTCTTTAAAATAAATAAATTCAAGAATATGTGAAAATATATTTTTGTTTCTTATAATTTTCTACAAAAATATAACTTAATCAATACACATGTTTTTTACTATTAATTTAAATAGAAAATATATTCTTTTTCAATTTTAAAAAGTTAATGGACGTCAATAGAAATTTGATAAAATCCTTATTAATTCAATTTTCTCCACATCACCGGAGTGACATTTTTGCCAACATTTCAAATAAGTAATTAAAATATATAAGAATCAATAAATATATCGGATATTTGTTTAAATTTTCAAATTTCTTCAGTTATTATATCGTTGTATCCTTGACGAATAACTGGTGTTCTCTTTTATCTTGAATTTATTCTTTACTCAGACAATTAAACATGGAATAAAAATGCAGTCAGATTTAATATAATAAATTTCACACGCAATTGTTAACACAAATATCAATCATTCGATTAAATATATCACATATTTATTTTAAAATTCAGCATTCATTTACGCTTATTATGAATTTTTTCTTCCAGTCATAATTCTCAATTTTTTAAACAACAATTGTCCTTTTCAAGTTCTTAATCTACTCTATTTTGGACGTAAAGAGAAATTTTAGAAAATTATCACACTATTGCAAAGAAATTTGATTTTTTTTTATACAGTGAAAAATGATTTATAAAAGGGAGTTAAAGTAAAATTTATCGTAAGTGATTTCTTTCCCATAGATCATAATGTAGCAACATTCTTTTGTAAGTGTAGATGAACTATAGATGTTATGCACTTCATTTCCCATAGCGCATATATTATAGAAAACCTTATTAAAATACAAAAATTAAACGTCACTAATAATATATTTAAAGAGTGAGCGAGAGCATAGAGAAACACAGAATGAATCTAAATTCATAAACTTTTCCATTGTAGATTTATGCTGGAAATAATTTCAGATTTTTAAAAGAGAAAATCCCATATTAGATTAAGTAGTTAAAAACTAAATCTTTAAATTAAAAAAAAAGGAGACGAATTATAAAAAAAGATTTTATAAAAAAAATGAAGCCTAAATAAGCAATATAACTACAAGGAAATCTACAAAGTTTATTGCTTAATTATTTATTTACTTTGACCGATGATTATATGATGCTACGGTTTGAAAAGGGACATTTCCGGTGTATTGAATTAACTTTATCATTACAAGTTATTGTCATACGGATACAAATAAACCATCTTTGAAATAAGAAAATATGTATTCTATAAATCAATAAATTAAAAAAAAGAAAGAAAGAAAAAAAAAAAAGAAAAAAAAGAGACGAAAATTCTGTCATGAATGGTCATTGTAATGTATGCATCTCCCTTGCACGTTGAAAATTATTCCAAATATATTCTTTCACTAAAATTGGATTTGACATAGATTTTAAAAGAAATACAATAATTCTTTTCAGATAAAATTCATGTAAAAGCAACCCAGTGCAGGTTTCCTCCTACCTCATCACCCCTCCCACACACCAAGAAAGTGTGAGTTCTCAGAAATACTTACAGAAAACCTAGAAAGTCATAATATTTTTTAAAAAGGAATAAATATTGATATAAAAAATAAATAAAAATCTAAGTTTCAATTGAATAAATGAATATTAAATGTGTATTTTCATCTCTGTTTTTTAAAGTAGAATTAATATTCATAAAAACTGCTCCTTCAATAATTCAAAGTACCTGAAGAATAAAAGGCCTGAAGCAATTTTTCTCCAAATATTCCAATCATCCCCTCCACGTGGCCGTATTTAAAGTAAAGCTATTTCAATCTGAATTATATATAAAAACGTTCTGTAATAAAACTATGCGAAACCTTTACAAATCTTTGACATTACTGCGGGTTTTCGTTTTCTTTCAAAATGTCTAAAACGATCTACAGAAAAGATGTTGGCGATTGAAGATAATTTGAAAGCCAGAAGCACGCGAAAT
Source organism: Maratus speculifer (assembly GCA_964019185.1). Classification (NCBI taxonomy): domain Eukaryota; kingdom Metazoa; phylum Arthropoda; class Arachnida; order Araneae; family Salticidae; genus Maratus; species Maratus speculifer. The sequence continues at coordinate 305,362,511 of OZ025292.1, read as the reverse complement.
AAATCTGCATGAAACCTTGGAAAAGAAATATATATATATCTTAAGAAAAAAACTTGCGGTTACATTTTCCATCAAAATAGCTGTAGAAATTCTAAAATTGGAAAAATTTTTGTTGTTTTTAAAAATTTATTTTATAGAAATTTCCTTTGAAATGGTTTACTTTATTTTATTTATTCTGCACGATTTTTATTTTATTGCTAAAAAATGTATTTTCAATTAACCGCTTACAGTTGTTCACCCACAGAAACATTCCCTTTTATCTATTTATCTTAAACCAGTACCCAAAGTTGAAAAATATTCAAAGTTCTTTTTAAAACATTCTGCTCTATTTCTTAGGATTTAGGCTAATGAATAATCAACTAAATTCCTCTAATCATTCTTCTCATTACCACCCTTCCCATTACTTCCCATTCGCCTTACATCCCTTCAACAGAAAAAAATTAAAATCTCTGAAATTCTTGAAGTAAAACAAAAAATCTCTACTATTTATTTTTAAAAATTCCTTAATGTATTTGTTTGAAAAATGTTCTATTTGTCTCTCTGGTAATTAAATAAATAATCAGTCTAAATTACAATTTCTCTAAGAAATTTCTATTTCTCAATTCTGGACGATTTCTCAACGTCTCTCCCACCAATAGCACAATGCAAAGATCGGTATTGTTAAAATCTAATATTTTTAAGACCTATTTCTTACTTCGTAGAAGCAAGTTAAAAAATAATCCATCATCCGTATTTCCTTACTAGAAATTCTAGGCTTTTGCGTTCGCTTCGTTCTTTACACACAGTGCAAAATCTTTTACATTCGATTTTACATTTCTATTTTGCATGTTACTTTTTAATAAAAATAATTAAATATTTAATAATTTGAATCGCCCACGCTTTCATGAAATTTCAGATTCTCGCTTTGTCTTCCTTCTTTCATCAAAAAGGGAAGGCGGGGGGGGGGGGGGAGTTGGATATGAGAGCACAAAGCAAAATTTTCTTCTAATTTTTACTTCGGATGTTTCTGTTCCTGTTTCTCGGTTGTGCTGATAACTGCCGTTGCGATTCCATTATCATTGGTGGCAGGGACACAGAAGCACAAGCTATTCGGAAATTTATGTCAAACGTGGCAAATAATATATACGTTCATACTATAACTAGTTTTACAAATATTGACATTTTGGTTCAATAGACTGTTGCCACTCGTATGAAAATAAGCGTGAATACACAATTTGTTACGATTATTTATATTAAATTTCTGTAATTCTGAAATAATATGATGGTAAAAAAGCCGTAATCACTATGGCATGCCAGTAACAAATATCATCATTTTGGATTGCGATACAACTTACCACACTCCGAGGCATGTTTTGAAAAAGTAATTCTTGCGATCTCGAGGCAACTTTTTCAATATTTTTGCACAGCATGGGTAGCAAGTAGTCTCTTTAAAGATCTCACGCATTTCTTATTGGTATAAGATCAAGCGAATGTGCCAGCTGTATAACACGATAAATATCCGTGCTCACCAGACAATTCTGAACAGTGTTGACAGGGTATGATCCATGAACAGAAGCTTATAGCTGGTAGTAATACAAGAAAGGCCGAAATATGGCATCAGAATTTCAGGAATGTATTGTTCAGCTATCCTTGTTTTAAGTAAATATATAGATGTGAGGCTATTGACCATGATTATGGCTCATAATATGATACTACAACTACTACAAATGTAAGTCATAATTCAGGATATTATCTGTGCGACATGCACTTATAACTTCACATCATATGAGTTGTCGTCTACTATTAAAAGAAAAACTGAACTGGCTCTCATCTGTTAAAAGGATATTAGCCCAGACATTCTTTGCTCATTGGTTGCCCATATGATTGCACTTAATTAAAATATTTTTGAGCTGCCAATGTTTAATTTTACGAACCTTCTACATTTATTAATTTTTATTTCAGTTTCCACGAATACTGTGCTATACAATGGGTAAACGTGCGATGATACTACTGGCTCTCAATCTCAAAATGTCAAAAAATTCTTTCATTAAAAGTCTGACCAGATATTTTATGTGACAGAAGCAAAGAATAATATACGATTGTCAATGCTCGAATAGTCTGAATGGAAGAATTGCCACATCGCTTTGAGTTTGCTAGTAAGTTCCTTGATGACTGACATCCATCTTATTGCCGCTGAGATATTGGATCAATAACTTCAGGTATTCTTGAGCTTCAAATCTAAGCTTGGAAAAATGCTAATCTCATATAATTGCTAGTCGCTTCGATTCTGCTTGTGTTTTCCTGATACCTAAGTTCCATCTTGTTGCCCTCGATGTATAATTGGTGACTAAGTATTCCTGGTGAATATGACAAAAAAAAAGAGAAAAAAATAGGAGACAACTAATTGCAGACTGATGATTACTTGGATATTTTGGGGAGTATTTCTCCCCACTAGGATTGCCGGTGCGAATTTCTTCCTAATAGTGAATTCTTTTCAGAAGTCTTTTTTATGAATTTATGTAGATTATTTAGTCTCTGTTTGGGAGGTTAATTTACTTGTTTATTTTTCTCTATTATTTATTTATCTATTTGTGAGTATTATTATTACTATTATCCATGGAGATGCAATACTTTTTTTACATTTAATTTAAAGTTTTGAATTACAATTTTTCTTAGTAATAAAAAGAAAACATTTTTATTCTAAAAAAAATATTGAAGAGTGTGATGTTCCTAAGACACTTAGTGTTGTTTATAAGATATTATTATGATGTTTCTTAATTTTGTGTACGATAAAAGTTAACATTTATATTTATACTTTTATTTGATAGAATTTCTGGTTGCAATGAGCTGTAGTTCTCGGATTCTTATAATTTATATAATTCAGTAAGAAAAGATGGAACTATACAAAGCTGCTGCTGGAGTTTTGACAAGTAAAATACAATTAATTTTTTCAGTAAATTTTGCGATTTTAGTTAAAATTTAACTTATCATTAAAATTTTTGTGCCTTTTTATGATTTATAAAAGAAAAGAACAAAAGAGTTGATTGAATTTAAAACTCTAACTGAGATATTTAAAGTTTCTATGTTGTTATTAGATAGAATTTCTAGTTGAAGTTAACAGAAAAATATAGTTACAATTTTCATGATAATTCTGATTAAAATTTATTAAAAAGGAGGGCAATAATTTTGTGCAAGGTAATCAGACTGTAAACAGACATTCCAGTTGACAAGCCCCTTAAAATTACAAAAGTGCGAATTTGTGAATTTCAAATTAAAAGCAAAAGACTATGATCGAAATTTTGTTGAATTGCCATTAAAGATACAAGACTCCGTAATTTATAAAGAGTTTAAATACCTTAACACTCGAAAATTAGAACTACTTTCTCTGGCCCATACAAAGTGATAAATAAACTTTCTGATGTAAATTATGAAATAGATAAATTTAATTATGAGACAGGACAGAATTTAGTTATTATGCAATTTTCTCGAACTAAGACCTAATTTTTCACCAGAAGATTTTAAATTGTTTCATGAGCAATCCCAAAAAACAAACAAAACCTTACATACAACTACAATCAGTAGATCAAACTAAAGTCAAGATAGTAGATTAAATTTTAATTCTTATTCTTTAAATATTTTTATCACCATAATTTTCAACATTAATAGGTATGTTCTTGGTGGCCAACAAGAATATTCCTTTTTTTGGGGGGAGGTAGGGTTAAATTGGGCCCTTTATGCAGGGATAACATGTGTACTTAGATTGTAAAAACTTTCAAATTGATGTTTAAAAATTAAAATTAAATGAGTTTGATTCTAACTATAATTACACATTTATTTTACCAGCTGTTTACAAAACATTAGTATTACGTTATTTATTTCAATCGAATGTTATATGAAAATAAATTATAAAAATTGAGGATTTTAGACAAGCATATAACTTGATAATGTGATTTTCAGTAATTGTTGTGAACTAGGACAGATTAAAAGTTTTTTTAAAGTAAATTATTTTTTACTCCATTTCACAATTAAGAATAACATTTTTTATTCCTATTTGTTTTATTATTAAAATTTATCAATCATGAGTAGACAAAACATTATTCTACATTTGAAGTACGAAAATTTTATAACCAAACTATGTACTTTTGTAAAATATAATCAGAGAGGAATTATTGTAAGGAGATACTAGTTGAGAGTCCATTTTCTAAATATTTAGATTAAATTTATTTGGGTTTTGTAATTATTATTAATTTTTTATGTATATTTTCGGCGGCAAAAATACTTTCTTATGTTATTAAAATATGAGAAAGTTATTTAATTGTTATGTAATTATTTTTTTACTCAACCAATATTTTCCCTATCAATAAATAAACAAACTATGATATTTTTCCTTTGATTACAACCGCGTTATTTATTATTATTCCTATAATAAAGTATGGTATAAATTACTTCCTTAATGAGAAATTTTTACATATTACGTATTTTTTTATTAGTATTATTAATTGGATTTTTCTATTTCTATATTATTATTATTTGTTATTATTACTGTTGAGAGTTATACTATTTATTATTGGAAATTTGACATATCATTTATTAATAAATGGTGGGACTCAACATCGAACCCCAAACCCAACAAAAGACTTAATAACAACAAAAGAATAAATCCAACAGTAATTAAAAATAAAAAAAAATATGTCGCTCACTAGTAAACTGGATTTGAGGACTTTTATTTGAAGGATTGCATTTAGAAACTTTCCGAAAACTCTTATTTATTGACCTATTGAAAAAATAATATTTAATAAACTGGTTTGAAGGACTGAATATTGTAAAATATTCAAAGACTTTTGGATTTAAAGGAATTATATTATTAGAACGACTGCATTTAATAAATTAAATTTTTAAAAAACAAACAAACTATTCATTAAGTTATTGAAATTATACAAACTTCCATGAAAAAGATTTTCTATTTTTAATATTATATTTTTATTACTTTTTGCTTATTAATATTTATAAGTTATTTACTGTTATTGTATGTATTATTTCCTATACTCTTACAAATGGTAAGTGATATTGTAATATTATTGTATTACTTTTAGGGGAATGCTCTTACGTAATTTTAACTCTCTCTAAATTGCTCTTAACTATTTTTTTTTTTAATCATCGCTATTTTTTTTAATTACGTTATTTTTTTATCATCTCTTCGCTTCCTGGCTTGACAGTTTTATTTCAAAACTAATTTTCCTAAATTATTATATTTCTGTTGTCTGAATTTGTAGTTTTATTTAACTATCTATTTCATTCAAGGTTTTTGGGAAAAAGGGATAATATTGCAAAATTTACATTTTTTCCCTTCAAACTTAACCTTATACTATATTAATTTCCTTTTAATAATATTTCCGTATTTATTCCGGGTTACTAATGTTAGGTCCTCTTATTAGATCTAATCTATTAATCTTTATCGAAAAGATATAAATTCCCCTTAAAAAACATTCATTCCAATGTGCATAAATCTAAAAAATGGCTCTCAATTGAAAATATTCTTAATTAATATTTATTTCTTAAAATTCCTAATAAAGCTCACTTTTTTCCTGTCTTTTTCTACTAAGTCTTACTAAATTTATTCCGAAAACATAGTTGTTCACAATGTAATTTATTTATTTATTTATTCATGTTTTATATTTATTATGTATCAATAAATTGATTACTTTCTTATTTTTGGGGAAATTATCGTCTGTGGAATACAATCGAACTTTAACTACTTTCGATTCTGCCGTTTTAATATCAACACTGGACACTAAATTCTGTTTACATAAGATAATTGCGTTAAAGATAATCAAAAGATCTAAAAACTTTTTTTTTTTTTTTTTTTTTTTTTTTTAAAGCTAAGGAGATGGGTGGATTTGTTTGATTATTCGAATTTGAGCGTCTTGCGGAAAATCTAGGACGAATGTTTTCTTCTTGATGGAAGGTTTGCTCCGTAAGGGAAGAGCATTTCTTTCTCTCTATAGCTGCATTTAAATTGGAGCTGCCAATGCTTCATTTTAGGAAGCCACTACATTTATTTATTTTTTATTTCGCGCTTTACTCGACTCCTGTGCTATTAAATGAGAAAAAATGAGGTAACGTGGAAATGAGGGAAATGAGGAAACGTGCGAAGATACTACTGGCTCCCTATCTCAAAATGTCCCATCCCATATATGTATATTGTATTTACGAATCTTTTGGAAGCGATATTTTTATTATACTATGAAACAAAAATTTAGGTGCCCGAACATATCCCCCCCCCCTATAAATGGAAACAAAATATTTATCGATACACAAATAATTACAATATACATTTTCCCATTATAAAGCAATTTTTTAATGTGTTTAAATAACTGAAGGAAAAATTTGAGGAAAAAAACAAAACCTTTTTTTTTTTTTTTTTTTTTTTTTTTTGCAAAAGTGCTGTTATTTTCAAAAGTATCTAATTATTTTCGACACTGTCGTAAATACCTCTCATATTAAGGCAGACAAATATCATTAAAAGAGATTTCTGAACCAAAAGATCTAAATCTAGAATGAAGTGTTTAAAAAGGTTTTTAAAATGAAACTTTTAAATTCGTCCAATGTAAAATAATACTCATGTAGTACAATTGAAAATTACATTATTTTCATGAAACTTTAATTATTTGATGAGTTTAAGTAACACAAATCCAACTTTCATCAAAATAAATGAATAAGCATAAAAAATGCTAAAATTTATATTATAATATTTAAAACCATTTAATTATTTTAGAATAAATGCTGCAATAAATTACTATAAATGCTGCACAGTTGGATACTTATCGATATACATATTATTACAAATTCCACTATGTCTCTGAAATGTTTATTTTTTATGTGTTTTAATAATTTAAGTTCAAAATTGGACGCGTAAAGGGGGAAGCCTTTTACAAATAATTTTAAAATAAAATTAATTATTTTCAAAACTATTGAGGGTAATTATTGAAGATGTTACTTTTTTTTTCATTAAGGATAACAAACATTATTGCTGGTGATTTCTACTGCGGAATACATTTTTTTTTATGTCATAAAAAAAGCATATATATAAATAGACATACAATTATAAAACACATGATTTAAGAGCGATTTTAATTGTACGATATAAGAGCCCACACTGCTGATTGAAAAAGAACCGGATGATAAAGTAAAGTCTATGGGGACGTTCTTTTCAAATATCTCGCTCAAACTTTAATTTTCTTTTTCTTTTTCTTTTTTTTTTCTTTTTTTTTATTATTTTTTTTTTTTCATAGGATAGCTGAGGACGATCCACAACCGGCATAGTTTTTACTTTATCGATTTTGGCGTAAAAAAAAAAAAAAAAAAAAAAAAAAAAAAAAAAAAAAAAAAAAAAAAATTGCTTTTAGAATCGGTTTGAACCGGTTACGAAACTGAAACTATTCTAATATAAAAAGAATATAACCAAAAACAAAAAAGTAAAAACTAGGCTGGTTGTGGATCTTCCTCGGCTATCCTTTACAAAAAAGCACGTCAAAATATTAAAATTCAAGCGAGATATTTGAAAAGAACGCTCCATAGACTTTACATTATCATCCGGGTCTTTTTCAATCAGTTATGTGCGCTCTTAAATCATAAAATAAGATAGTTAAATTTCATTATAAATATGTATAAGTATATATGATAAATTTATTGTTAAAACAAACTAAAAATAACAAAACTAAAGTTATTTTATAAATTAAAATTATTTACACAAATTAAGATTTAAAATTTTTGTCTTTAAAAATTATTGGACGTAAAGGTGAGATTTTTGAAATTTTAATTCTTCGCCGACCGGTAATAAGGTTTTATAACCTTATACCACCATATAACGCGCATCTGTAATTTTTGACTAATCTTGAAAATCAAAATTTTGGAAAGAGAAATTTTCAAAATTGGGAGTAAGAATGTATAATACATTATTTGAATGAAACATTTCTTTAGAAATTTATTTAAATAACTTGAATTTAAATTTAAGCACACACGCACAAAAATAATTAATAAAAAAATTATAATCGCCGAGTAACGCACATCTGTAACTTTGGTCAATCTTCTTTTTCAAAAACGTGGGCTTTGCGCAAGAATATACGGTACATTATTTGAATGAAAATTTTCTTTACAAATTTATTTAAATAACTTTTAAATAAATTTGTAATTTATTTAAAAGAATTTTTTAGAAAGGAATGAAAGAAAGGAAAGAAAAGAATTTATTAGAATTTAAATTTAAGCACACACACACACAAAAATAATTAATAAAAAAAATTATAATCGCCGAGTAACGCACATCTGTAACTTTGGTCAATCTTCTTTTTCAAAAGCGTGGGCTTTGCTCAAGAATATACGGTACATTATTTGAATGAAACATTTCTTTACAAATTTATTTAAATAACTTGAATTTAAGTTAAAACAGCATATAAATATATAAATTATTAAAAAGCTTTTACAACAAGCATATAACGCGCATCTGTAATTTTAAACCAATTTTCTTTTTCAAAAGTGTGGGTTATTCCATACGGCATATTATTTGAGAGAAAAATTCCTTTTTTTAAGTATGTCTAAATATATTTAATTCTAATTTAAGCAAGACATAGATAAATAAATTAATAAAAAATATGAACTATTTTTCTTTAATTAAAAATATGTAAATATATACGTATACATGTTATTATTATTATTATTATTATTATTATTATTATTATTATTATTATTATTATTATTATTATTATTATTCCAAAACTGCTGGATGCGTTTCTTGTGTTTCTTTTATTACATTAGGGTTGACACGCATCATTGCCGGTGATTTGTAGACCGAAACATCTAAAAGAAATTGTTTATAATTGTATGGCAACAGGATGCTTATCGATCCCCCACCCCCGCCTTTGTTGCCTTTGTGACGCATGCGCCTCCCTCAAGATCCGACCCCAGCGGTTAAAAGAGGCGGCATCTCTTGACTTCTTCAATTCCGCTCGAGATCAGAGAGCACCGTTGCAGTTCCGCGCCGACCGGCACAGAATTGAAACTCACTTGGCCAGTGACACCTTCCGGACTCCAACAAGTAGGTGATAATTCTCTATAATAAATGAGTATCAATTTCTAAAAAAATGCACCTAAGTATTAAAAATAATTTACTTTTTTTCCATACTCATTTTTTATAGAAAACAATTGTAAGGAAATGTATTTATACCTATGCTAAAATAATGAAACACATGTTAAAGCAAAAATTTAATATAATTTGCTGACATGCCGCATGATTATAAAAAAATAACGTTTAATAAAATATTTTTTTTAATAACAACACTTTAAAATACTCTGATTTGGACAATAAAAATATGGTACATTTATTAAATCACATTTTATATAAATAACGAAATGCATTTTAATCGGGTCTTACAATCATTAAATTACTAAATAATTATTCAACTACATTAATATGATTTAGTAATAAGCTATTAAAAAATCATTTATTTTTTTTTACATATATATTTATATTAATAAGTGTATTTGCTTAAATCCTATTTCTACAGAGCTAAATATTTTCGGTAAACTAAATTAACATTTTCTACTGACATACCCAAATATATATATATATATATTTATATTTATATTTATATGTACATATATACATACACACACACATACACACACACACACACACACATATATATATATATATATATATATTGGTTTATCCTGATTTCTAACCAGAAATTAATCGTACTTAATGTGTCTATTTGGTATTACCTTTGAAAACGAGCCAAATACCATATTTCCAATGCTTCGTAATTGTTCCAATATTGTTAACCTCTCTTGATTTGTTTTAGTTTGTTAATTTATGGTTTTTTCTATATTCATTATAGATGCTAAATCATTGTATTGTGTAATGGTTATATATATATATATATATATATATATAAATTATGACATTTAAAATAAACTTAGGTAAATAAAAGCATTTTAAAATTTAATTATTAGGAGGGAGATGGGAGATACTATGTGACTTTTATTGTAGCACATTTTGATGTGAATTACCAGAAATGCTTGTATTATAATTGTGTAATAAAAGCATTTTAAAATTTAATTATTAGGAGAGAGATGAGAGATATTGTGTGGCTTTTATTGTAGCACATTTTATGTGAATTACCAGAAATGCTTGTATTATAATTGACTTTTTCAATCATTAATTTATAAACGATTTGATAACATTAATACAATTTAATGATATGTTGTTAACAAAGGAAAACTGAAACTCTCTTGGTCAGTAACACCTTTTGGACTCCATCAAATAGATAGTAATTCTACACAATAAAAGAATAGCAATTATTAAAAAAATGCACCAGCGTATTAAAAATAATTTTACTTATAATACTTTTTTCCCATATTGATTTTTTATGGAAAATAATTGTAAGGAAATAAATTTATCACGATGTTTAAATAGTGAAATAAATGCTAAAGAAAATTTTGATATAATCTGCTGCCAGGCTACATAATAATAAAAAAATGGCGTTTTAAAAGATAAAATTTATTTATAACAATACTTAACAATACACTGAAAAATATTTTACATTTATTGCATCACATTTTTACATAAAATAACGGTAATGCATGCATTATAATTGACTGTTACAGTCATTAAATTATAAAATATTTATTCTACTAAATCGATATAATTTAGTGATACGCTGTTAAAAATATTTTTTTTTTCATACTCTGTTGGTGAGGGACAGTTTTCGGACTTCAACAAGCAGGTGATAATTCTCTATACATAACAAATAAGAATAACATTTTATTTTAATTCGCCACTTTGTAAAAGTATATAAACTGCCATACTTTTTTAAGTAAATTAATTAAGACACATGTAATTTTACATGTTATTTCTGCCTTTAAATCACAAAATAGATATTAAAGGCTATAGTGATACAGTCTACTAAGATGCTGCATAAGATTATATATATATATATATATATATATATATATATATATATATATATAATTATGATTGTTTCAAAAATACAGTTTATTAAAAAAAAATAATACATTAATTTGATATAATTTTAGTATTTAATGATTAAGAAAAATATGTAATTAAAGTTGTATCGTTTTTTTTAATGTAATGTAAAGAAATGCATTTGTTTTAACAGGCTATTGAAATCATTACAGTATAAAGTTACTTTCTAATTATATTGTTTACATTAGTGATATGCTTCTAAATGTAAAATAATAATAATAATAATAATGGTGATAATAATAATAATAATAATTATTATTATTATTATTTTCAATACAACTCAGCTATTCTTATTAATTAAAGTTATGAAAAATTTAATTAAAACGGAAACATAATGTGGAATATATGGCATCCTTTTTCGAAACGAACAAAAAGGAAAACTTTTTTTTTTTTTTTTCAATTACTTTAAGCAAAATAATGGAATGTGTGTATTTTAGAACGCTTTGTGACTCAGGGGTAGCTATAACATGCTGATTTACATATTAAAAAAATTCATGATTTCAAACAAAACTTTAAAAATTAAGAATGAAAAAAATATATCACTTTATTTTTATGTAAATTAATGGAAATCATATATATTCTTTGAACCTATTGTGGCAATAAATGCAAAAGCTATGAAAGCCTAAGTTAGCGTATTCTAATCACGTGCTGAATAATGTGATACCTTTAAATGATTTCAAATATATTCTTCATTTAAGATTTCTTAAAATTTTTCATAATGTATTTTAAAGTATAATGAAGAAAAAAATAAAGGTGAACTTATCTTATCCCCTTTTTTAAGTAAAATAACAGATATATACATATTCTAACAACCTGTTGCAATCTTCCAATTAAAAAATAATCTGTAATGCGTTGACAACCAATCTACACATGATTGCAGCTTTAGTCAATCAAAGTCATTGATTCTATTAATATTTTACTACTACTGTTTGAAAGAAATAACCTCCAATGCAAATTCCTATTTGATTCTGTTTTCATAAAATTTTATGTATCTCGAAACTTTGCAACAATTATTTATAGTCGACTCTCGTTAATTCGAACTCGTCGGGACCACAATAAATGTTCAAATTATCTAGAATTCGAATTAAGGGAGAGATGAGAGTAAAACTTGTTTAAAAGTGTACTGTTACAAAGAAACTAATGTTATAGTATTTTTTAAGTATATTTCGGCTCTTATAATTAGAATATGACTTAATATTAAATTTAAAGATATAAATGCATAAACTATATAACCCTTTCCAGCCCACTACTCTTTAAAATTGGAATTTAAAGAAAAAAAATAGGCAATTTATTTAGGCCTAGAGGAGTACACAGGTATTGTTTTGTAAAGATTGCACTAACCATTTTAATTATACAGCTGTTGCCGAAGTGGTAACCTCCAATAAGTAAACCATTGATAAGAACAGTGAGAAGAGCATTGCTGTGAAGCGCGTATTACAGTAAAACATTTTACCTATTATTTAAAAACAGTAGAGTTTGATTTCTGTGGTGCTGCCATCTAGAACTCATAAGAAAGATTTAAAGTAGCCATTAGAGTAGTTTTTGAAATATTTACGGAGTTTTTGTGTCTCTAAACAGGGGGAACTTTAGGTGTTGCCGACCCGGCAACACTGCACGTTAAGGGGTTAAGGAATTAGGAACAAATAGGGTCTTATTACTATCGGGCACTCTCTTATCAGCAAAATTTTATAGAAAATTTCGCTTTGTTTAAATGTCCTTTTCATTCGAAGTTACTTTCATGCATAAGTGGAAAAAATTATTTATTTTTACTGGTGGGAGAGTGCCCCGTTGTTAATCAGGCTGTGGGAACAAGTACAAACGAAAGTGGGTTGGAAATGTCATTGATGAACAGACGGGGCACTAAAAAAGAGGATATCAAATGCAAGAGACTATAAGTGTATTTTTTCAGAACAATTCTCGCAAAGATGTAAGAAAAAAGTTATTTCAAGGATCTGAAGTCTGAGAAAAAGTAAGGAAAAATGAAAAATTGGAATCTCGTTAGTTCGAATTGAACGAAGATTCGATTTATCCGATTTCGAATTAACGAGAGTCGACTGCATATTAAACTTTCATACATTCGGTTTGGTAGATTTTGCAGTATTACATACACACAGATACACAGAGAGACGAACTAACCAGATAGTTAGGTGCTATGTTTTTATATATTTGTCAAATCTCCTATCAAATAAGTTATATAGTAAAGTTTAAAATATTTTAAAGTAAGTTATTAGAATAAAAGAAAACTTGTTGGCTAAAAAAATATATACGAAATAAAATTATAAAATGTGTTATTTATAAAACATCATGTTAAAATCTTAGTTTTAGAAATAAAGTTAATTTATTTTATCTTAGATGAATTCTAGGAATCTGTTACAAGCCTTTCACACTGATATAGCTATTTATGACCTAATTTCCTTTCTTTTTTTAATGCACTTATTTTGAAATTTATCAATTTTATAAATGTCAATTTTTAAATTTATCTATTAAGTACACTGTAAAAAAAACCTGTAAAGGTACTAAACATTTTCTAGGAAACTGGGATTCCAAGAACTTTTCATGTAACGATAACAGGAAAAATCCATGTAACCGATTCTAAAACTTGAGTTTTTGTTGTTACCGTTACAGGAAAAGTTCTTGGAATCCCAGTTTCCTAGATAAAGTATAGATCCTTTACAGTTTTTTTTACAATGTAATAATATGAAACATATTGCGTCGCTTTTTATTCAGATTACTTTTATTAAATGCAATAAAACCGAAGTAAATAACTAAATAAATATGCAGTTTGCTTGCGAATGCAAATTGCGTTAATAAGAATGTGATGAAAAAAAATTACTTTAAATTTTTATTTAAAAAATACCTTATTTTAAACATTTTTAGAAAAATAAAAAAATATTTTATCTTATCCATGTGCAAAATTTCGGAACTATTGGGATTATATGTGCTTGCTCTGATCTTTTAATAAGAAAACAATTTTCTGTGATTTCATCAATATCTTCTAGCTACAATTTTCCTTACACGAAAATATTTTTTTATTTGAAAAATATATTTTATTTAAACGATGTTTTATTTAAAATAAAACACATTTAATTTTTCGATTAAGAAATATATATATATATATATATAGCATACTGTATAGTGATTTTAATTAGAATAAGATAGTTAAATGCTATGTAACATCTTTTTGTGTGTTTTAAAGAGACAGCTGACATTTCAGATCCAATCAATAAATCATGTTGAAATTTTTTGAAGTGAGAAACTAGATTTTTCAAATACAAATAGTTTCGGTTCGGCCAAATTTTCCATACCATTTTCACCAAAAACGCATGCTGAGCGATACTCAGATTTTGATCAGAAAATGAAAACGAAACGGAATTGTCGGTCGAGTTTTAGCTATAAATGTATTCAGACGATGTTCTTAGCTGACATTTCAGCTTCAATCAATAAATCATGTTGGATTTTTTTGAAGTGAGAAACTAGGTTTTTGAAACACAAATAGTGTCTGTTCGGCCGAATTTTCCATACCATTTTCACCGAAAACGCATGTTCAGCGAAACTCAGATTTTGGGCCAAAAACGAAAGCAAAACTGAATTGTCGGTGGATTTTTAGCTATAAATGTATTCAGACGTTAGTACTATTTTTTTCATCAAAGTATCTTTTATTTGATTAAAAGTTTAGATAAGGTATGGTACGCTTTCTTTGGAGTGCGTTTTTTCATGAAACCTTTAAAGCAGTTCGCTATGTTATGAGATAAAAAATCTTTTAAGGTTTTATGACAGATGTTCGAAACGTGACGGATGGTAACATGCAGCAGGCGATTTGCAGCAGATTTAAAAAACGGCGTTTATTTTAATTTTTCAGGACTGCGCTTTCATTGCTCCAGAATATCAGTAGAGTATGATTATCGTGTGATCACTATATTGTATGATTACATCCATCAGTAAAAAAACATTCGATGTATAACACAGTCCTAAGATTTTTGCTCTAATTTTTTGAAAAAAAAAGTGCGCGTTATACACGGGTAAATATGGTAATTAAAATTCCTAAATCAGAAAATTTTAAAAGTACTAACAATTCAATAGATGCATGGATTTTTTTATTAAATCGCAGAATATTTCTGAGAAAATTGGAAGAAAGGGAAAAGGGTTAATGTAAATAGAGGGTTACCATGGCGATAAATTGTGCTCGGCTTTTTTATAAATGGCTCAATTTTAATTCTACTGAGCCTAAAAACTAAAAAATTAGACAGCTAAATGCAGAAAAAAACATCTTTCAGAAGTTATAAAAATTATTTTCCCAATGCTATAAATTGTTGAAAAAATCATTTAAAAACCATTTTTAAAATCTCACTTTATTTCCGCTCAAAGAGACAGATTTTTGAGAAATATTTTATAACGAGATCAGATGTTCAACGCAGACAGTTGGCTGTTGGTGGGTTCTGGCATTTATAGACGACCTGTAATTTTTTTCAAATATTAAATTTAAAAATTTAATTTTCATACATCCAGATGACAAATTTTTTGCTGTTTTCAAATATGTAATTTTTTTTCACAGTCGTTTAATTACAACCTTAGATATTAATTATTAATTTGTTATTTGGATGACTTGCTCTATTTTATTTAGAGATTATAAAGTTATGCATTGAGCAATATTTTTAACCACTGTTTATTAATATCTAAATTTCTAAAAATCCAAGATTTTTTTTTAATTTGATTTTTAAAAATTTTCATATTTTGTAAACATGAACTCGATTTGAACCTAAAAATTCCATTTGAAAAAAATACTTGAAATTTGAATAGAACCAAATATGAACCTGACAAAAATATTCCAAAGAACCATATCCGGATCCGAACAAGTCAAAAAGTTTCCATGGACATGAACCCAATCTGAGATTTAAAAAATTCTTTGAAACAAAATCTCGAAATCTGAACTGAACTAAATCTGAACCTGACAAAAATAATCCAGAGAAGCACATCCTTATTCGAACAAGACAGAATAATTTCCGTAGACGCGCAACCCAACCGGAACCTTAAAAATCAATTTTAAAAAATACCTGAAATCTTAATCGAATCAAATCTGAATCTGAGAAAATATTCCAAAGAACCATAACCAGATACGAACAAGAAAATATAATTTCCATGGACATAGATCCTATCCGAACGTAAAAAGTAAAAAAAAAAATCCCAAAATTTGAACCAAACCTAATCTAACCTGACAAAAATATTCCAGTGAAGCATAATCTGATTCGAACTAGATAAAATAATTTCTGTGGAAGTACAACTCGAACCGAACCTAAAATTTAATTTAAAAAAAATAAATAAAAAATAAATAAATAAATAAATCACGAAACTTGAATTGAACCTTATCTAAACTCGACAAAAATATTCCAAACAACCATAACCGGACCCGAAGAGGACAAAATAATTTCCATGGACATGAATCCAATCCGAACCTTAAAGTCGGATGTTCTACAAAACATAATGCGCCCGTGGTGGTGGAAAGTGAAACTAAGTACTTTGTAGTGCGTATTGGTTAAGATATTTAGTTTATAGTTCGTGTTAAGTTTGAACTTCGTTACGGTTAGGCAACAATTAGGTTGCAAATACATTCCGGTTAATCTTAGGTTATATTTAATTACCGGTTAGGATACAGTTAGGTCACTGTTAAGTTATCGTTGGGTTAAGGCTAAGTTGCCGTTAGGTTATGGTTAAATTATGGGTAGGGTACGATAAGATGACGGCTAGGTTACATTTATCCCTCATCGCATGTATGGTCACAGTGATGTCACAATGACGTCATTAAGAGTCACTTTCGTCACATAACAGCTGTGACCAAAATGCCACCCCTCATTGACGTCACATTGTGAGTGAGATGTGACTTTATTAAAAAAATTTAGAAAATTACAAATATTCTTCAAAACATGTTATTCACTTTAAAAAACATGTTTCTCGCAATTTAAATATCGTTTATTTTGTCACAGTTTCGTCACAATGTTAATGTCAAATAAGTCACAAATGACACATTTTTCACAAATTTGTCACATTGTGACCACTTTGTGAACGAGCTTTAAAACGGCCATAACGACTTCACATTTTAGTCAATGTGACTTCACATCGACAATCGATGGTCACAAAGTCACAATGTGACTTCACAACTACGTTGCAGTGACGTCACCATGCCTTATGGGATGGTACATTTCAGTTACGGATAGGTTACTGTTAAAATGCAGCTATATTACAGACAGGTTATGATTACGATACAATTAAGTTATGGTTAGGATTTTGTTCACAGAATGATGATTACGCATGTTTGATTAAATGTATACACTTATTTTTGGCCAATGGCCCTGACATTATGATACTATATATTAACCTTTTAGCTAATCAATGAGTATCGATTTCATTTACGGTATAGTCGGATTTAAGAATGATATTAGTTTGAAATTCAAAATATTTCACTTGGGATTTCTATGTGAAAAAAAGTATTTAGTGACGTGACTTAAAAATAATTTTTAAGGATAAATATCAACACATTAACACGAAAATCACAAAATCGTTGAACACATATTCCCTCCAGCGTTTCCCATTGCAGTCATTTTCAGAATTTTTGCAGTTAAATATTATTTTTATTTATTTTTTAACCGATTTTTGATACAGTGTTGGGCCACATATTTAATATAATGTATTTACACATATTTCGAGTTAAAGATAAAATCATACAAATTTCAAGTTCATTTAACATTATTATTACGGACCCGGGCAACGCCGGGCAGGTCAACTAGTTTAGTATAAAATTTTAAAAGTGCACTTCCCCTTCTTTCGAATAAAAATTTCATCAAATATCTTTATTAAGTCCAGAAACAGTTTTCTTAAGAAAAGAGTTCGCCCACTGGTGGTGGAATGTGAAACTAAAAAATTCCAGAACCCCCCTTTTTTTTCTGTGTGTGCACAGCACTGCTGCTAAACGGTATATCTATACGCAGTTAATATAAACAAAACAAATTGTAATTTCTTATAGAAAATAGCAAAATCAGGAGGCATTAATTTAAGTCAAAATCAATTTTAAAAAAATTCATAGCTATGCAACTTTAAAAATTCAATCTATAAATTGTGAAAAACATAATTTTTATTATTATTTCTTTTGTAAAATTTTAAATTAAATGTACTAGCTTTTTTAAAAGCTTAGATTATATACATTCGAAATTTGAAAACGAAATTTATTCATTTTTACCAAATGTCGTTTAAATTTAATGAATATATGATATCATGCACTACATATATTAATTACATCAAAGCAGATAAAATTTTAAATTAAGAGCATGTGAAAAAATAATTTTAAGTTTTACTAATACAGACATGATGGTATCTTATATATCCATTACAACTTGAAGAAGAAAAGAAAAAGCTTATTTTATTTATAATAGAAAAAAAAAATCCAGAAATTAAGCGGAAAATGCTAGCATCTTAAAACAATTAATAAAACTAAATTCAAATCCGCAACCGCCGAGTAGCACAATGGTTTAAAAAACACGTTTGTGAGTCTTTTGTTTCCTATTCTTCCCTGGACGAATGCTTAATCTTTTATAATATTTTCAAAAATGCTTCTAAAATAAATCATAGATCGCAGCACTAATGTAGTGTGATGAAATTGAGACAGTGCTGGGAGTCGATAAAACACAACTGTATCAATTTACACTTTCACTGTTACATTTATGTATTATAATTGGTTATCATATATATGTTTTATAAGAAAATATGCTGAACAAACATTATTTCAAGTGGAAGAAATTATCATTTAGCTATCCTTTTAGCATCTGTTTTCAACTGAGCCTAACATTGCGTTTAGCTACGGTCGATTCACAGATAAAATAGTTCGCCCCGAAATCGTTATTACGCTTTTCTCCATTTGTCGCATTTTATTATAAGTAGATATTATTACGCGCCAGGGACACGCCGGGCGGCTCAGCTAGTATTGAATAAAAATAGCAGCAAAAAAATTTATTTATTTTTTGAAATCAAAATTAAGAGTAATTTTGGACATATTTATTGAAACTATTACAAAATCATCAATATTTATAACTATATATGTATCCCAAAACAGTATTTGTTAATTGTTACTAGTCGTAGTTCCCTTTAGAAAAATGAAAAAAATTGATTTAATAAATTGTTTTAAGGATTTTACAATCCGTAAGAAAAAAAAAGGCCCCACCAGTGGCCGAGAGGTTCGGACCTCTCAACTGGTAGACGGCAGGTGTAGGGTTCGAACCCAATCGCGGCTGTCGGCCTAACCGTTCGGAGTTTTCGTGGTTTTCTTCGAACCTTGCGTAAATACGGGTTAGGTTCCCTTAGAAAGACCCCCACGAAGGGCACTCCCCCCTGGTCCTATATCCCTAGCGTAGATAATCGGACGTCAAAAATCAACCAACCAACCAACCGTAAGAAAAAAAATAAAAGATTTTTATCTAAGTAAAATAATGCCTATGTGTTCCCTTTTCCGTGAGAACTAAATCAGTACTCTACAAACGATAGGACATTGGTAATTTCAACCATAGTATCAAGGTTTCACTGCCGTCTTGGACGAATTTGTAATTCAATGAGGCAGGGGGAATTTCAGCATGTATATTATTAAGAAAAATTTTTGGTTCAAAATAATTTTATTTCATATTTAAAAAAAAGTTTAGGCAATTATATACGAAAATGGTTCACCTTGACCAGTACTATCATAATGTTAACGTCTTTATATAAGTTTGTATATACATTGCATATAAGTACAGAGCTATAATTACATAAAAAATGATGAAGATATGAGAACATATAATACAACATCTTTAATATGTGACATGTAATTCATTTATTAAAAAAGGACATTTAAACGTGACTTTCCCTTTAAAACTGCATATTCGGCACGTGTGATCGTGAAAGGAGACCCTGAAAGAAAATTCGTGATTTTAATCTACTAAAAGATAATGCGTCATCAAAGTCCTTTTTAATTTTTTACAGAGCCTCCGCATTTTCTCTACATTTTGTTTTTATTTTTCTATGTGATTATATGAATATTATTGCTATTATTAGCATTCTTATTATTACAATCTTATTATTTTTGTGTTATTTATTATTATTTTCATTCTCACAATTATATTATTCTAATTGTCTTATTTGTTTTTGTTTTTTTCTAGTTAAGATGAAAGACCGTTAAATATTTTTAATTCATTCAATATATTTTTAGGGCATATTATATCAAAACTTTTACTTACCCATCATACCTAGTACAGGGTAAGTATTGCAATCATTTTGGAAATTAAATTTTTTCTTTTTTCTTTCTTTCGTTTTTTTTTTTTTTTTTTTTTTTTTTTTTTTTTTTTTTTTTTTGTCGGATTTACCGTATGTACTCGCATATAAGTCGACTTCGCGTATAAGTCGACCCCCTAACTTATGTTGTTAAAAATAATAAAAAATTCAAAACCCGCGTATAAGTCGACCCCCCTCCAAAAGGGGAGCACGATTGACTTTCGCCCGAAAAGGAACGATTCCTCGGAATCGTTCCGAAATGAAAAACTCCGAAAAGGACTGATTCCGCAGATTCGTTCCAAAATGAAACGACTCCGAAAAGGACCAATTCCTCAGAGTCATTCCGAAATGAAACAACTCTGAAAAGAAACGATTGCTCGGAATCGAACGGTAAAAAGATCGATTCTTCTGTATCGTTATGAAACGACTCCAAAAAGGACGATTCCTCGGACTCGTTCCGAAATGAAACAACTCCGAAAAGGAACGATCCTGCGGAATCGTTCGGAAATGTATCATTCGAAAAATTATGCTTAATGTCATAAATCAGAATCGTAGAAAGACAAAAAAAAATGGGATTCATTCTTTTTCTTTTTTCTGGAATATGTTCAATTTTTCAGAAAGACTTTAAATGATTCGTTCCTTTTGGTGAACGATTTTGCCCATCTCTATTTTTTGGTATTGTTCTTGACATAAAGCACACACTTTTTTTTGTTCTTTTGCAACAGGCTAGGATAGATTTTTTTTTTTTTTTTGAAAAATAAACTAAAAATGATCTCAAATTCAGAATCGTCGAGGTTGGAAGGTTTTCAGATTTTAGATTTTGTAATCTACAAACAATGGGGTGCTGTAGCACTGATTCCTAGCAAACTATTTTCCGATATTTTATTTATAGATTTTTCTTTTTTAGGTCTCGCGCATAAGTCGACCTCCTCCCCACTTTGAAATTCTTTTTTTGTCTAAAATTTCTCGACGTATACGCGAGTGTATACGATACACGTTTTAGACATGGGAGATTACGAAAAACAAATCTTTAGAAAAAAAATTTCCTCTCCGTCTGTCTGTCTGTAAACGCTCGATCTCCCGAACAAATTGAGATAGAGACTTGAAATTTGGTATGTACTTATTATGTGAAAATGGAAAAAAGCTTATTTAATATCAGTAACCTCCATTATCCGAAACTATTTTTTTCGGACTCTCAAAATATTGGTTTTCATGAAAAGTAGATAATTTTTTTTTAATGAATATATGTAAAAGACAATAAAAAATATAAATTTTTCATAAAAAGTAACATAAAATTAATTTTCATTACATTACTTTTTTTATAAAACATTTTCATAAAAAGTAAACCCTGTATTCCATACAAATTTCAATTCAAGTTTATATTTTAATTGAAATTAGACGCTTAATCTGACGTAGTAAATTATTAGTTAATATAATTAAAATTTTTTGGAGTTATAATGATGCTTCTTTTACGCAATTTGGTGGTACTTGATATCGCCTTGATAAAAAAAAAACTGTCGGCAAAATGTAAGATTAAAAGCCTATAATAGCTTATCGTAAATGTTGAATGTTTGTATTAAAGACATTGCATATGTTTTTTACATCATTAAATGATTTTTATTTCGATGTTTTATTTGCAGAATAATCATGATGGGTAAGTATTAGGCAGCCTCCAACGACTAATTTAACTTCCTTTCATTATGCACTCTCTTATCCTCTTCAGACCCCAGGGTTTATTTGTGTACCGGGTGACCCAAAAACTCAAAACAAACATTATAAAATGAAAAATTCGAAAACGAATCAATATTCAAAGATACGGTTTGCATCAAACGGAGTGAAAAAAAACCGGGTTTTGTGTTGTATAGAAAAAAATAGTTATGTTGGAATTTGTTGAGCTACCCTTGAACAGCCAAAAGTGATAGTTTAATGTGGCTTCGCTGCTTATTTCATAATAGGTCCATTTTTTTTTCGAGGAAATCAAACACTCGGGTTTCACACTCTGTGACTTTGGATTGTGGAGATTCTTGAAGTAAAAAATGTACCGCTAGCAACCGGCATCATCAACAGCACTGAAAGGTGCCATCCGCCAAAATGTGTCTGCCATAATACAAGAAATTCTACTAAATGCTGCAAACGATGTGGTTCCTCGTCTCACAGCTGTACTTTTGATTGATGGACATCAACTTAAACATTTACTGCAGTACTAATTAACTGTAACTAAGCTGACTTGTAAGTTATCAACATTTTTTCATTTGTAAATCATATTTTGGTACAATTAAACACTACAGATCAATTTGCTGATCGCCAACTGAATTATTTTATTTTCGTTGCTACACAAAACCCGGTCTTTTGTATCCCTTTGGTTCAAACCGTATCTTTGTATCTTGATTCGTTTTCGAATTATTCATTTTTAAAGTTCGTCCTGAGTTTTAGATCACACGGTATTATTATTATTATTATTATTATTATTATTATTGTTATTTTAGTTGTGGATTTATATTAACAAACTGATCATTAAGAAATATTTAACAAAGAAAAAAATTATTTTAATTACTGCAGATAAAGGGGATACTGCAAATATAGGGACCAGTGACGCCAGCTTATATGGGCCGATGGACCGCAAGCCCACCGAATAATTTGATCTCGCCGTTCATCTAATTCCAAATAATTTTATTCCTAGTTTCTCTTTTAATTATTTAATCACTGAAATGAGATTTGGTTTTATTAACGTTTTAATTTTATTAACCTTCTCAAAATAACTTTGTTTGAAAAAATAGTGAGGACATCAATTAGACTTACAAGAGTACTGAAAACCCCTTGTGTAGCCCCACCAGTGGCCGAGAGGTTCGGACCTCTAAACTGGTAGACGGCAGGTGCTGGGTTCGAACCCAATCGCGGCTGTCGGCCTAACCGTTCGGAGTTTTCGTGGTTTTCTTCGAACCTTTCGTAAATACGGGTTAGATTCCCTTAGAAAGACCCCCACGAAGGGCACTCCCCCCTGGTCCTATATCCCTAGCGTAGATAATCGGACGTCAAAAATCAACCAACCAACCCCTTGTGTAGTTACTTTTCTCAAAAAACAAATTTCCTGCATATTTTGCCTTTTCTTTTGATAAAGCACTTAAGTGACTAAAATGTATGGTTTTCTTCACATTTAGCTTTTTTTGCTGTTTCAGTAGTTTGCAACTCTTACATTATTTAAAATAAATATTAATTTATCTATGGGAAAGAACTTATGATAATATAATTTAATAAAATTATGTTTAAAATTTTAATTAAATAGTTAAAAAATTTGCTCAAATAAAAAATAATTTAATTTCTATTTATCATCTTTAGTCATTTGTATTTAAAGGAAAAGGAGAAAAATTGTAAGTGATATTATACTCAAAAATTTTTAGCCCACCCAATATTTTTGAAAAGTTGGCGCTACTGAGGACTCAAAAAGGAAATTTTTGCATAATTTCTTGGGATTTTTTTTAAATTTTAAATTTACTTTTTTGCATTGCAAAATCATTGTAAAACATAAAATAAATATATATTTAATAACTTTTTATTACCGTACTTAAATGGTACCTTAATGCCCAATAAAATTATTTACGTTTTCATAGCCATTTTTTATGACACGTATCTCGCTAAAAAAACACGATTACAAACATATTGCTATTTTGTTGAATTTTACTATCTTTTACGCTCCATTCACGCCGATTTGTTTTTTTTTAAACTTACTTATATGCGTGAAAAAAGTATAAAGATGTGCATCCTACACGATACACCAGGACTGAAGAGGTTATGATTAAATTGCCGTATTCAGTATTTTCCATACATTACACTGTAAAAAAAAATCTGTGAAGGTACTAAACATTTTCTAGAAAACTGATATTCCAAGAACTTTTCATGTAACGATAACAGGAAAAATTCATGTAATCGATTCTGAAACTTGAATTTTTGCTGTTACCGTTACTGGAAAATTTCTTGTAATCCCAGTTTCCAAGAAAAAGTTTAGTACCTTTGCAGATTTTTTTTTTTTTTTTTTTTTTTTTTTTTTTTTTTTTTTTTTTTTTTTTTTTTTACAGTGTACACTTCCTGTTTTTTTATCGCAAAATCTGTGTTCCAATATTGCTATAGAACTGTAGAATAGTAGAAAAATGTTTAAAAAAAAAAGCGTTCAAACTACACTGGAAAAACAAATTACGTACCTAACATAATATGTTTCGTTGAAAAATAAATAAAATAATGAAAAATATGTTTTAAATTTTTTAGGTTTTTTTAGTCATATATTTTTAGTTTCCTTTTAAGCTAAAATGGAAATTGCTTTTTATTATTCTCAAATAACATGTTTTTCGACACTAAGAGAAATTTTAAGATAATAAATTCAACAGTTTTTAAGAAAAGTATACATAACCAACATATCGTTGAAAAAATTTCATAGATATGTGTAAAAATTTAATTAATTCTTGAAAGCTGGTTTACGCATGAAATTCATCTCTTTTGATTTGTGTGTACTTACTGCAAAAAGAAATTTAATTTCTATCTCTATTTTTCAGCAAAATACATGATCGTTTATTAAATTTTCCTAATTTAAATTATTTTTTTCTTTTCTTTTTTTTGTCGTAAATTTTTTTATAAGATTTATCTCGCATTAACTAAATCCGTTAGCCTGTGCACACTAATTATACATGTTTGTTTGTATTTTATTTTCCTGCATTTTGAACTAAAGATGAGATCATTTCTGGAAATCTTGTTAATGGTGTATGTTTTCAAGATTTGTATTTTTTTAACACAATACCCACAATTAATGTATATATTTTGGACTTGATAGTTTCACAATAAAATGTATTAAAAAACCATGTAATGTTATTTAGAAAATACATATTTTTTTCTTTAGAAAGGAAACTTTTTAAATACTTCCTTGAATAAAAGAATAATTAAATGCGGAAGAAGATATTATTTTTATTAAAATTTAAGATAGCCATACGAAATGCTTGCTCTATGAGAGGAATATATTGCATCTATAAAATAAATTTAGAATATAAGTTTTATACATATTTCAACACTGTTCAAACTCTCTAATGTGTATATCTATTTTAAAACTAGAAGACAGACCTCAAACGTTCTGTCAGTTTGTCGATTAAGATAATTTAGAAATTTCCTGTAATTCTACAAAAAGAAATTACTTATGGAATTTGTTTTTGTAAATTAGACACTTCTTTTTTAAAAACAAAGGTTTTTTTAAATATGACATGAAAACACAATATTAAAAAAAAAAACACTTTACTATTAAAACTTAAAAAATCAGATATATTGTACGTTGTAAAATAAAGAAAGAAATAGATAATTTACTATTCAGCTATGCATCATTCTAATTATACTTAAAGAAATATGTTATATGTGACTAGAAATTACACTGGCGTTTTAAAACTACAAAACTGCTAAGTTTCAAGCAATATCTTATTCTTTCTGCTAACTTAAATATCATTAAAATTTTATTCATAATGTTAAAAAATATCCACTTGGTAAATTTAATGAATATTCTATTCTGCTTATCAATTATATTATCTTGATTTTTTTTAACATTTTTTTCATCTGTAATTTTATTTTAATTAGCATAATTATAAAAACCTCCCACGCTTTAAACTAAAAAGAAATATTTAAAATAACAATAAATTGCAAAAGGAAAAATACTCCTCAGTTACGTAAATTTAATTAACAAACCTGTACAGTTAGTTATTCTTTAGATTTTTCCGGATACGAATAGGCTTCAAATTATTATTTTACTTTAATTTTAGATTTAAAATATTCCTTGGGTATTATATACTTACTTGGGTTACAGTATATAATTCGAATTAGATTTTTCTTAAATAAACAAAAATTTTCATTAGCAGAAAAATACCACTTACTTTTGAAAATAAGGTACCCTGGGGGTAATAACACCACGTTAAGGTTCTACAAATTTTCACGGCTCATTTTTAGTTTGTATTTTTCAAACAAATATGTGATTTGATACAGGAACTCATTGACAATCTATAGAAAAAAATAATTTAACAGATATGTATTCATAAAATATAATGGCGTGATTTCTTGACCAATGCTATTTGGCGTTATTTCCCACCTATAGGGGTGATAACGCCATGCAAACAAATCTATGAAATAAGATGGAATCATTGCATGTAGATTGCCCAATTCTAAAAATACAAACTCTACAAACTTAGAAATTGACAAATTGCAGTCTAAGCTATTGAAAATGTTCATTTTTTTTTGTGAAAGTGTAAGAAAAATAAAGGTGTGGTGTGTGTGTGTGTGGGGGGGGGGGAGGATGAGGCAAAAGAATATCAGACCGTGAGATTCTTTTTGCTTAAAAAGGACCGCTTAAATAGAATTATTAGAAACATTGCACAGTTTTAACTGTGTTTATTTGAATCAGTATTTAGGATGTAGCTCGGCCACTGTAGGGAATCAACCGGGATATTAATGCGAAGGATTGGCGTTATTAGCCCGTTATAGTTATTACGCTGTACATTTTAAATTACAAGTTACCTCGAGAAGATAATCCAAAATCTTCAACAACATTTTGAAAGTCTATGAAATGTACTACAAATTTATGTAATTAACAAAGTATTTCCGGTCTTCACATCACAAAACGTATCTCGCAAATTTTAGATCAAGCGTTAATCTCAGTTGCTTGTAAAAACAATAAAACCTAAAAGTGAAACAAATTAACTTGAAGGTGTTTTTTGGGATTTATATGACTCAAAACCCTTCTGCCCAGAGCACACGGGTGTCATTTATCAGATTATTTCATAATTATGCAAAATATTAGCACTTGGCGTTATTACCCCGCCTAGCTCTATTACACCAGACCATCTTAAATAAATAATAGAAGTATAGATATCCCTTTTTAAGTATTAAAAAACTTTATTATAACTACTTTGTTACAAACACTTCTTTTTTCATATTAGTCATTTTTTGTTTTTTTGGAATTTTGTATATTAATAACCTCACATCTGGAATATCAACTTTTAATTGGTTGTCATTGAGATATTAAAAAAAATAAAACAATTCGTGATTTGTATGCAACAGGTTGCAAAGTTATATTTCACTCCTTACCGTTTCCGGAAATAAATATGAAAAAATTCTTTCTCTTAACAAAAACTTAAAAAAATTAAAGAGATAAAAAAGGCGAAAATAACTAAAATCTTTCTAATTCTTCTGTATTTAATGCATTAATGGAAAACTATGATGAATAACGCTTTCTCAGAATTATCCTATGTATAATCTAATAAAGATTAATTACGCTTTTTTTTCACGAAAATTTTATTTTTTACGTAACTGAATTGATAATCAAAAATCTTTTAACACTTTCCAACAAAGTGTTAAAGTTTTTATGAATTTGGATTGTCTGTCCATCAGTCCGCCTGTTCACGCTTTAATTCCTGTAAATGTTTGGGGATTTTCATGCAATTGATATATGTTAATGATTATGGCAAGTCTGATATTAAATATGAAATGTGTTACATTAATAATTCATTTACAAGGACGCTAAAAAATAATTTCGTTATGTTAGCTCAATAGGAAAAAAACGTTTACAGTATATTTTACTGACATTAAAATATTTTAAGATATTAAGTGCATATAAATCAATGTATTTAACTACAATATGATTACTAATGAATTGGAAACTCAGAGAATTTAACATTCATATACAGGGACAAACAAAAAAATCGGTACAGTATTGTCTTGAAGCAATAACTGCTGAAAGTGCATTTTCAATTTTCATATATGCTTTTAGATTAAACTAACAGTTTGCCTAATAATCGTTGTGTAACAATTCTATACCTCGTATACAATGGCGCACAAAGGAACTCATGTACCATAATCCTTATGATCGGAAACTGGTGAAGAGTAATTTCTGTATGCATGTACTTAAGGGATAACCTATGTATGATATACAAAGCCGCTCAAAGAATTCAGACAACTTTCGGACTTTAAATCGAAATTACTGAAATTGCGTTTCCGGATTTGTTAATGAGTTTCAAAATGGTTCAATTAGACATACTATTCTAAATTACTAAACGCAGAAGTTTGTTAAATTATTCAGAATGTATAGGAAATTGTTTCATAATCAATGCTTGACTTATGATGATTTCATTCTTGTTTTGCAAACATAGAGAAAACTCTATTAACATTTTCCAGCTCCAATATTTTTTTTTTTCACTTTGGTGGGAAAATATATTTTAATTAAAAATGTAGTAGTTTAATAAAAAAAAAATACATATCCGAATAACAAAATGTAAGGAAAAGTACCCATATTTTGTGGGTCAGATTTCAAAAGTGTTCTTTCTACAGTGATACAATACCACTGAGACTTTGCCAGTATACAATGATACATTATCCGTACATTTTTTCTTATTTCATCATATATTATTTTCTTGAATAAGTAATCCACAGGCTTTAATTAATAGAATGAAACATATTCGAAAAAAAAAAGCTTTAGAAATGTTGTTTAAAGCTTTATATTTTCTGCGGACGCTTTGTTGCAATTCTTTTAACAAATGCATAATTACTAAATAGTTTTCAAATAAAATCTCTAAATCTTTATTATTCATCACATCATTTATTCTTTTTGAACAAGATAGAAATTTTAAAAAATATATATTTTGATTGAATTTCTAATGCAATTTTGTGTTTTTTAGGGGAATTTAAAATATTACGAAGTTCTTTGAAGTAATTAAATTAGTTACACATGTTAGTAGTTACATTAATCTTGCTTTGACATATTTGTTTATGTTATAACGTAATTTATATGTGTTATGCTACGTTATTATTTTGTTTTTCGCAATTAAATGAAAAATATTTAATTGATATTTTAAATTATGGGTTAAAATTTGAAAAAGATATAACAGTTTTCATATCATATGAAATAAATAAAAATAAGTTATTTTATTTCTGTAATAATTATAATTATGAAATTAATTTTAGTGTGATAATGATGGTTTCTTGCATTTTTGAAGCTAAATAAGTATTTAATGGTTTGGCTATAATCATCCTTTTCGTATAAAGTAGTATCATACATTAGTAAAGATAATTATCTATTTCTTTATTTTTTTAATAATGTACGGATAATACCTTAATGTTAAAAGAAAATAATTTAAAAATAAGTAGTTCATAGATAATGATTAAACATACAAATTTTAATCTTAATAATAACGACGACAGTAATTACATTTTTTCTTTTTATCATTTGGAGAAAACTCATTTATGTTAAAATTCATTATACACAACAAGAAATTTTAAACAGAATGTACCGATAATTTTTAATTTTATTTGAGGTTTTTAAATATTTTTTATGATTATGATATGAATATTTAAAAAGTATATAATCTCAATTAATTAATATTTAAAAAATAACAAGATATCTTTTGGCGAAATTTTTGTTAAAATCCTATTAGGATTTCTAATAGTTTAAAATGGCACATTACAAAGATCATTGCTTAGAATATATAGAGCAAAAGCTGTAAAACATATAATATAACTGCATTATAATAAGTGGCAAATTTTTCACAATTATTGAAAATATAATATACACTGTTTAAAAAAATCTGAAATTCACGGATACATTTCTCCTTAATTTCACAGTAAATGTCCCTTTTCAAAATAAAAGGGGATTTTCCGTTAAAAAACTGAAAACTCCACCATATTTCCTGAAAATAACGAAACGGATCAAAATAGAAAGAAAAAAGCGGAGACACTCTGTTATCTGGGTGTCTGTGATCGAGTAGTCAAGGCACCACGTCGCTAACTGCATGCGATCGTGGATTGTGAGTTCGAAATCCTACTACCGCTGTGAAATAATGAAAACATAAAAAAAGCTTTTTCACTACGCTTTTTCTGTTTACTTTTCTCTTATTTTCCCTTAAAGACATTTTAACTAATTAGCCCACTCCAAAAAATAAATAAGTTGTGTGCGATAATTTCAAAAAATTGTCTCTAATATTAATTTTGTAAAAAAGGAATAGTTTATTTTATACATTCAATCAAATAAATAAATAAATAAATAAATAAATAAAAATATAAAAATTAGTGATTTTAAACAGTGATTTTTTAAAATTTTAAACTAGTAAAAAAATTAAATTGATTTTTTAAAGTAATAAGTCTTATGCATCGGTCTAAAATAAAATAAAATAAACCGCTACGAATATTCTATCGAATATATTGAAAAGAAATCTTTGAAAAGCACAACAGATTTCCCCGCTAACTCATAAAAGACATACTTTGTGCAGTTTGGTGTCAGCATCTTTGGCTCAGTCAGTAAGGACCTATTCTGCTGTCCAAAGTTCTCGCGTTCGATCCTCAGGGAGGCTTGAAGTAAATTATACAAAAAACAAATTTAACTAAATTAAGTAATATAGCATTTCAAAATCTTGCGAAATGTTCGAATTCTTTGACGATTGTTCGGTTCATTAATTTAAATTAAATTATTAGAGTGATTACATTGTTAGATCTGTAAGAATAAAATCTAAAAGCATTTCGAAAAAAAAAAAAAAAAAAGAAAGAAAGAAATCTTCATTCAATCCATCATAGCATGTCCAAATTCCGCAAGAGAACCGAGAAGATAGGCTTTTCCCAACAGAACTCAGCCCCAAAGTATTGCCCGGTGCATAGCATAGCGCTAGTGATGCTGCACTGACTTTCGATCACATGACTTGTTTGACTGGTCTCTCGACTAGTCTGCAAGCGGGACATAGGGGGCGCTAGATTTCATCTGCTGCCAAACTGCCGGAAATGCCAGCCAGACTCGGAAAGACTTTAGGGACGAAAGTGGAAGCGCCGTCTTTGATCTCCTTCTACTATATCTATCTTCATGAATTTCCGTTACACCACAAGAAAGCTATTGCTACCAAATGTGATTGTCTTTTCTCTTACGCCAGTTACATTTTTTATTGTCTTTGTAGTCCATTTTATGTGTATTATTGTTCAATTAAGAGCTTAATGTTAACTCTTTTATGATATTTTAGTCATATATTTAACATATGGGCTACGCAGAAAGAATCATTCTTTAAATACTTCTAGTCAGGCTTATTTTCCGTTAAATATTCGCTAAAAATAAAGAAGTGTTGGAGCTACTATGTAAATTAAGTACCTGGTGGAGATAAAAAACTGATCCATAAGATTATTTTACAGACATAAACAAAATAAAATAAAATAAAATAAAATAAAATAAAATAAAATAAAATAAAATAAAAGGAAAGAAAACTCTTTCTTTCAGCTTTAAGCTTTAGCAATTTTACATAGAAAATACTTTATTCTCTAATATGAAACAAATTTACCTCTTCAAATTTTTAATTGTTTTCAATGGATATTTTGAATATCCCAGATGAACGAAATCTGACATTTTGTGATATTCACCCTCATAAGTAGAAAATGACGAAAAGAAGGCCTTCTTCATGAACTTCTAACTACACTTTGACAGTCCACGAAATTCATTACCAGTCACGTGTCCGAAGACAAACTTTTGTAAATAAAAAAGAGCAGATTACGGTGAGGCAAAGGCAAATTGTACTGGGATTTTTAAGACAGGAATAATATACTTTTTACCGATGAATCGATGTTTTGCGCTTCGTGTGGTCATCAAGGTATCCATTTTAGTTAGAAAGTAAACAGATTACTAGAGAGTACTTGAAACGATCAGTGAAAATTTTCAGTTCTGTCATGATTTGGTAGTGTGTGAGTGCTGAATACTTAGTAAAGCTCTTTTGACAGGGTGGATAAATTCGATAGAGATATACTAAAGGTACTTGAGCATTTAATGCTTCGTTAATCGCTATTTGAAAATGACTTTTTCTTCCTAAAAATGCTCTCCATCTTTCCAAATGTCAAAACACCACTGCTATGCTACCACTGCTTGGCTTAAGAAACATAAAATCAACTTACATCTTTATCTGAACATTTCTCCTGATTTAAATCTCTTGAAGAATAGCTGTGATTTAATGAAGAATCACTTACAGAATGTAAATGAATGACAAAATGAATTTATCAAAGTTTGAAATTTGTTTAAACAAATATCAACAAAGAAGAGTGTCAAAAATTAGTAAATAGTATATTTGATCACCTACATGATGTTATTAAGGCCAAGGGAGATGCCACTATACATTAATTATTCAAAAAAAAAGAAACGTTTCGAATGAATCAACTATAATATTTTTTCTCTATTATTCCAATATTTGAGCTGCTGTGACAAATATTCTATTTTTGCATAGTTGAAAAAACGTCATTATTAAAACGTTTTCAGAATAATAGGAATTTTTTATGCTATAGTCATCTACAAAATATTGAAATGAGATACTATACGACCAAATTAAACAGTTTTTTTAATCGAAATAAATGTAAATCTCGAAAGACATTGTACTTTGATTTTCCTTACTCCAATATTTTGAATGTTTTAAATAATTTGAATTGGAGTATTAATACCCGATGAGAACTTATGTGAACTCTCATGGCTACCAGAAATTAGAGTACATTTGTGTTTTTAATCATTAAACATTCTTTCAAGGAATATAACGATTTATAGATGATTCCAAGCATTTACTTTTTAAGACATTACGTTATTCATATAAATCATGGTTTTTTCCCATCTTTTACTGATTTTTATAATTCTAATACATATTATCTAACTGGTTGAAATTGCCACAAAAATGTAAGTTCTTTTTAAAAATTAATTATTAATTGTTTATCATCCACTTTAGTATTAAAATATTTTAAGACATAAACAAAGTTTCTTCTTTACAAAGTTTTAATGTATCTCAATTATTTTTAGGTGCGTTCGTAATTATGTAAATACGTAGCACCTATAAATGTCGTTCATCCCGTCAGACCGTCTGTATTTATCAGTCTATCTGACATATCTATCAGTCTCTATCTATCAGTCTGTATCAATCAGTACTTGTCAGTCTATCTGTCTGACCGCAGATAATAACGCAAAAACTACCCTACGAAATCATTTGAAATTTAAAACATATAATTATTACATACTTTTGTTGAATCATTTCATTTTTTGTGAAAATCGGACACATAGTTCAATTACTGGGACCGTCAAAAGTATTCCATTACATTACAGTGAATAAAAAAAACAAGTGCATTTTAATGATGTTACACACTTTTTAGAACATAATATAATTCATAACCATTTATGAAATATATACTAAAATATGCATTTGGTACAATCTTTGATACAAACAATGTTATTTATTAATATACTGGGTCACATAAAAGTATTATATTTCGCAATGGTATATGCAGAAAATTTTTTGGTTCGCTTTTTAATTGTATTAAACTATTTAAAATTTTATGAAATTGACATACGTTGTGAGGTTACAAAATATTTCCTGTATAATAGAAAGTAGATAGTATGTACAGGGACACACAAAAAAATTTGGCTGGTATTCTGTATTCGAAATACTGTAAATTACTACTCAAGATCTGAATATTTTTAGGTGCATTCGTAATTATATAAATACGTAGGACCTATAATCTTCGTTCAGTCTGTCCGTCTGTCTGTCTGACCACACATAACAGAAAAAAATAATCAAATTGTTTGAGATTTAAAATATATAATTTTTGCTTAATTTTATCAAGTCATTTCAAATTTTATGAAAATAGGATGCATAATTTTATTACAGGGATAATCAAAAATATACCATTACATTACGGTTAACAGTTAAAAATTGCTTCAAGTACATTTTAATGAAGTTACACTCTTTCAAATATAATAGAATTGACATGAATCTATGAAGTATATATTGTTTTTTTTTTCTTTTTTACTTTTACTACTGCTACTGCTACAGATCATAATTTAATCAATCAAAAATTCCATTCAGCAAAATTATCTTTTCATATATGTATTACTAGTCGCTCTAGTTGCCCAAACCAGAGCGAGAAGTTCTCTCTCAGTGGCAGAATATCTCGTCTCTGCACCTTTGAGTCGCCTACTAGCAAACGCCACTGGATGAATTTTATTTTCTTCATCCAACTGTGACAGAACTGCACCCAATGCTTCTCCACTCGCATCGATATAGACATAAAATTCTTTACTAAAATCAGGTAATACGAGGCACGGTTTAGAAATTAGAGCCTTTTTTAAATCCTCAAATTCCTCCTGGGCTTCTTTCGTCCAGGCAAAATGCCCCGTTTCCTTTGTTAAATCAATTAAATTTAATGCCCTTTTTGTGAAGTCAGGTATAAAACGCCTGTAAAATGAGAGAGAACCAATGAATGACCTGACACCTTTACGTGTAGTAGGTGGTTGCAATTTTTCGATTACTTCAATATTTTTATTAACGGGGGATACTTGCCCGCTATGAATTTCAAAGCCTAGGTATTGGATTTTATTCGAAAGAAAAGTACATTTGCTGGGTTTAAGTTTTAGTTTATGGTGCCTTAATCTATCAAAAACCAGTTTTAATTTATCAAAGTGGGAGTCTACATCAGAAGAAGCAATGACAATGTCATCTATATATACTAAAATTCTGAGATTTCCTAAATCTCCAAAAATGGCATTCATTAGCCTCTGAAAACTGTTTCCTGAATTAGATAACCCAAAACAATTTCTATTCCACTCAAAAAGACCTTTATGCGTGATAATAGCAGTTTTATGCCTGTCTTCAGGTCGTATGACCTGTTGAAAAAAACCACTAGTCAAATGTAGTGTTGAAAAAAATTTAGCTCCACTTAAAGCATCCACAGAATCAGTAATGTTTGGGATAGGATATGCGTCTTTGACAAGATTTTTGTTTAGTTTACGAAAATCAACAGCTAGTTTATAAGAACCGTCTGCTTTTTCTACATGTATAACCGGTGATGCGAATTCCGACATAGATGGGGAAATAATTTCAGCTTGCAGTAGAATATTAAGTTTATCTTCCATTTCCTGACGTAATTTATATGGAACTCTGTACGCTTTGGATTTTACAGGTTCATTAGAGGTTAAATTGACAACATGGGGTATGGTATTACAGCCTGGTAACTCTAGGACAGATGCTGCAAATACATCTTTATTTTGATCTAAAAATTCTTGCATTTTAGATTTTAGGGGAGGGTCTAAATGGCTTAAGTCAATATTAGAACTCCAAGTGAGATCAGCATGATCAAAGTCAGCTATTGGAGTAGTCAAATTCACATTACAACTTAAATTATTATCTGTTAGAGGTATATTAGACTTATCTATACATTTCTGGATTTTTGCAACATATGTATTTTTGCTTAGCTTTATAGTATGATTTGAAAAATTTGCAAGAGAAACAAAAAGGCCATGTTCCTGAGTACATATGGCTCTAGAAATAAGAAGACCTTGGCTTAAATTCTTCGCTAAAAGTTCTAGCATTAGAACATCATTTTCTTTTATGGAATTATTTTTATTGCACTTAACTTCAGCTATTAATTTTGATTGAGGGGGAATAGCAATCCTTTCGCATAAAAGAGCTAAAGTAGTAATTTCACTATTGTTGTTGTTATTATTGTCAAGATTGCTTTGCTCAACAGTCTGAGGTGTCCTATTTTCTAAATCACTTTTATTAGCATGGACTGTTTGACTCGTTGTTTGCTGTCTAAGGTCTAAAGGTTCATTTATTTCATATTCATTTGTACTCGAGTTACTGCCTGATATATTTTGTAAACAAAAAACATGTGCAGTTTTATTATCAGCCTCATTTGCTTAATTGTCATGTTTAAATCTGCATTCACTTTCATGCTGGGATATGTAGTACCCTGAACTGTCCCGTTTTTACTACTAAGATTCCCACATTTTTCTTTTAAATTTTCCTTACCCTTTTTGGTTACAATTTTCACAGGTGTGTCATTATTACTATACTCATCATTATTACTACCTGTTTATTAGCAGAATTGGGGACATTTGGCCTACATTTTGACTGTTCATTACAGATATTTGCTTGTTGACATTCCAAATCTGCACTATTTACTCTGATATCACTGGCATTATTTACAATATTTCTTTCTAGGGAATTTTTTAGTGGTGACAATTTTTTCATATGACTCTCTACTACTTGTTTACACTGTGTTTCTACTGGAATACTTAAAACAACATTATTATATTTACAATTTATTACAGCCTGATATTTACTTAAAAAGGGCATCCCCCAAATCACATAAAATTCATCGGCTAATTTACCCTGGACAATAAAGAACTCAGACTGACATAATAAATCATTAAATTTAAAGTTCAAAGAAACTTTTTGGCTTAGAATTACTCTTTCGCCAGTTTCCGTTAAAATAGGAGTATTGCACTCGACAACTTCACAAAAATTTAAATTGATAAGTGCTGTACTACTTAAAATATTTATGGCTGACCCTGTATCACACAGTGCAGTAAGAGAAATATTATTTACATTTATCATAGCAGTAGGTAAATGGTAAGAATGGGGGGAGAACATACTAAAAATGATTGGGGGGTCTGGAGGCCTATATGGAGACGACTCGACCAAATCGAAACCAGCTGTTACACGTTTAAAGCATTATTGGATGTAGTAGGGTTGCTGTGTTCGTTCTGAAGAGTATCACCGCTCGCATTATCATCTCTATTTCTTCGGTTAGACTCATACCCTTGATCAAAATTACCCCTATGTCTCCTATATCCACCTCTATTATTATTTCCTCTATAATTCTCACTCTGATAGTTCCTGCCCCTGGAATTTTGTCCACGTCCTCTAGGATTTTGATGGAAGCCCCTTCCATAATCATTTGTGTACCTGTTTAGAGTACAATTTCTTGCATAGTGGCCTGGCAAACCACATTTGAAACAGTAAAAAATTCCAGTTTGGCTACTTTCACATTCCTGGTTAAAATTATTTTGGACTTCTTTGGATTTTATTTCAACTAGACTATCAATTTTAGCCGCGAGCAGATTAATTTAGGATTTTAAATTTTGAATCTGCCTGTTATGGGACTCATTATCATTTTTCTGAGAAAATACGGCAGCACATGGTACATTCTGGGGGTCCGGTATATTCTAACTACTTTCATAAGAGTTGTAGAATGGATTTACGCTTTTATAAGCTTTTTCCTCAAGTAGGGCTATTTGGAGGACTTCCTCTGGAGTTTTTGGATTTCTAGCGATGACACCTTTTCTTATCTCAGGCGACAAATTGTTGAGTAGCACTGAGTGAAGGAGTGCTTTTCTGCTTTTTTCTACATCATCTTGTATACCCTCTATGACGAGCGATA
This sequence comes from Maratus speculifer, assembly GCA_964019185.1. NCBI lineage: Eukaryota > Metazoa > Arthropoda > Arachnida > Araneae > Salticidae > Maratus > Maratus speculifer. Next base: position 305,324,977 of record OZ025292.1, on the reverse strand, counting down.
TTAGTGACAGGTCGCATGCCCTGTCATAAAAGTCCTGTACTGTCATTGCTGGGGTTTGTTTAAAATTCATCAATTTTTTAAGCTGCACATCTGGGGTTATGTGCTGACTATATCTGTTTTTTAAAATAGAAACTAACTCCTCAAAAGACTTAATTTTGTGAATTTTTAGCAGTCTGGCAGCTGCACCAGATAATCTCGATAGCAAAGCAAATTTCTTTTCCTCATCATCCCAGCCAAACATGTTGGCAAAACTGTCTAATTTTTCATAAAAATCGCCAAAAGAAATCGAATTACCCTCGCCACTGAATGGGGGAATATAATTGAGATTATCAATAAGGGCAGTTTTTCGCTGAATTTTCGCCATCTCTTTAGAGGGGTCGAGTGCCATTTTTGCGTTTTAAAGTGCACAAAATACGATACAAAATTTGAAAATAATAAAGATAAAAGAGGGGAAAAAAGGGAAAAAATATTCAGTCACAAACTTTTACTACTTCTAAATATGACACAAAATACCCATAAAATAGCAATGTATACCCCTATTACTCAAATTTTCAACATACAATAAAATAATAGAAATAATAGAACAACAATACATATATTTATTTACTTTGAATCACCCTTAATATAAACAATGTTTAGCAAAACTTAGGCTCTACAGCACTGTGCCAACTTATTGTGTATATCGCAAAAATCAGGCACTTCAACACGGCATCAACTTATTGTGTATACCGTAATAATTAGGCTCTGCAACACGGCACCAACTTATTGGGTGTTTTTTTCTTTTACTACTACTACTGCTACTGCTACAGATCATAATTTAATCAATCAAAAATTCCATTCAGCAAAATTATCTTTTCATATATGTATTACTAATATAAATAATCATCTTTACACCTCACTTATCAATTAGTTCAAGAATTTCATCTACTTTATCAATGAATTAACTGAGATCAGGACCAGATTACCTTCTATATGAATCTTGTTGTAATTTAAAATAACCAAAATAAGAGGAGATTTCATAAAGGTAATTACTATGAGATTACACAAGTTAAGAAATTACAGAAATAGAAAAGATTGCCAAGATAAATAAAAATGAATTAAAAAAAATATACATACATTAATTTTCTGTAAATATTAATGATTGCTGGTAAATAATAATGATAAGACAACAAAATTCTCAATCTGTCTAGATCTCAGACGTAGCATATATGGATCTGTAGCAGTGAACCCAATTTTTACCAATGTTGCTTTATGGGATATCAAACTCATATAGATAACTTAAAAGCTCAAGATCTTTATTACAATTTCAAAAGAGAGAAGAAGGACACTGGAATCTCCCTTCTATTTATGGGGAGCAAAGAAAGAGAAATTTTTTATAAGCATTAAGATTTCAATAATATAAACACAAGCATCCCATAATACAACAATGATATTGTGGCCAGAAAAGATATAGTGGAAGTACATCTATCTAATTTTCTCCATTTTTTTATTCATAGGATAAATTAAATTGTTTTAAATCATGTGAACTCCTCAAAAGTTTTGCTTTAAGAATTTCTATTACTTAGTTAAATATCTTTACTCGACTTTAAGATAAAAGTATGTTAAGTAATCAGTGCATATATAACTTCCAGTCTGATAAATTACTTTAAATTCTGAATAAAGAAGTAAGTGTTGAAGTTATTTTACTTTTACCCATTCAGAGAAACTTCTTTAATTTCAAGCTATTATATATTTTAGAATAGTCATTTTGACATTTATGAAGTTAAAATTCAATTAATCTAATATCAAGATAGGATAAAAATCTAAAGAACTATACTTGAGAATATCCTGGTTTCTTTTTCCCTTTTTACTAAATTACACTTTTAATTTAAAACTGAATGTTTACTTTGCATTAAAATAGAGTAAAACCTTTTTTTATGATTAAAATAAAGGATATATTAAAGCAAAATTATCAATCTCAAAATTCTCTTAACCAATACATTCTTTTTTATTTAATTCAACATAAAAAACATCAGAAAGCACATTAACATGAATCTGTTGAAAACACTGGAAAATATCAACTCACAACATGTATATTTCATAAGATTAAAGGCACTGGAAAATATCAACTCACAACATGTATATTTCATAAGATTAAAGGCAGTTTCAGTGCAAGTACAATGTGAATTTCTTACCTTCAGCTTATAAGGATATCTGTTTCCCTTTGTGGAACACTCTCATTATCAAGATTAACCTGACGCCAAATCTTCCTTGCATTTGGATACATTTCAGCAGTTCATGACGAAACACTTGCATAGACTAGATTTGGAGTCCTATTCGGAAAGGGTCTTTATGCTAACTTCTTTCTATTTGGGAATGAAATTAGGGCTACTACAGTTTCATGAGAGTCTCCGACAAATCCGAGTAGCATCCCTCAGCAACTCAAACATGAGCACTTCAACACACTGGAAATGAGAATTCCGGCCTTTGGGCTACGACATCTTACCCGGAAGTGCACTTGAAACAAAAAGAATCTCGGAGAAACACATCGACGCGAGCTAACAGCCATTAACCGCCAAGGACATCACTACTATGTTGCGCTCGAGATAAGTCTCTATTAAACGGGTTTCCAAACAATCCTCAGGACTGCAGGAGTTTAGGAAGTCGATTGGAAATCTAGCATACTCAGCCGCACTATGTAGGATGCTGCAGTTCCTAGCCGAGGGACTTCGACCCTTTTTCTACTAATAATAATAGCAGACCATATTTTTTTCGGCAAACTCTCTCAGCTTTCTGCTGCAGACTACTCTTTTTAAACCAACTGCCTTAGCATTTTTTTTTAGATTGCCTCGAATCTCGTAGAATTATTTAGGCCTCCCCTCTCCCAGATAAACAGGGGAGGGGGGGGACAGAAATATCACCTCTCCTCAACCAGATGCTTTCAATTCGACTGCCATCATCAGGACTGACTTTTTTTTAAAAACCAATTGCGCGCAAGCCTCTAACATACGGGGGTATTTTTTCTGAGAACACGGACGCTTCCCCCTTTGCCCCAACCAAAAGGGTGACTTCTCGTTGGTCAGCGCGTAAGTTCCATTTCCAATGTCCAAATAAGGAAATGTTTCCCTCTCTCAATCACGTGACTTACACGAGGTCCTGCCCAAGCAGGTGTTTCTCCAACTCCCGTTCCCATGAAATCTACAGCTGGGATTCCAAGTATTGCATATAATGGAAGTAATAGACTTGGGGATATTTTTGTGGGCGAAAATGTATCTTGCTCTCTCCCTAAAATGATACTACACAATTTTTTATGGGTCATAAAAAAAGGGTGTACTTTTAGCAAGTACCCAGGGCTTAAAAACTCTGTGTGTGGCCAATTATATAAGGTACGCTATTTATTGTCCGAAAGCTCATAGCATGGGAACCACACACATCTTTAATCTTAACAAAAGGGCTTTTAGGAATTATCGCAGTTCTCTGCCCGAGCAGGGATTTTATGCGACTTTAAGGGGAGGGGGTGTGTTTTTCTTTCTCACATACACCAACGCTTGTGAAAGCGTGAGAAAGGAAAATGAAATAACAAAATATTAAGGGTCTGTGCGTATAAAAAAAAGAAAGAGGGTTTTGAATTTTGAATAATTAAAATTTTAAAGAAAGGCAGTAATCAATAAAAAAAACTGTAACATATATACTAAAATATACATTCTGAACAATATGTGATGCAAAGAATATTTATTATTAATTTACAGAGCCACACTAAAATATCCCCCTACATAATGGTATAAGGGGATAAATTGTTTGGTTTTTTTATATTAAACTATTTCATGTTTTATGAAATTGATATACGTGGCTGAAATTTAATACAAGCTCCTTCCTGTATAATAGAAAGTAGATAATATTTACAGGAAGACATAAAAGATTTCGACCACTTTACTGTATCCGAAGTACTGTGTACTATAACAGCAAGATCTGGATATTTTTAAAACTTTCATATTGTACGAACGCACATCATTTGCTACGCTTCACGTGCAGTTCCCAACATGTTTCATATTGTCTTACAAATTAAATATAAATGATATTCCGTAATACCGAAATTTCCTCTATTTATCATTTGTATAAAGCTTAAATTAACAAACACAACAAAAATGTAATGGTCTAAATTATATGAAGAATTCATAATCCACATCAAATTTCATTATTTAGATGAAATTTAAAAGTTTTTAATAAATTAAACTCTAATGAAATTTGTACTGTTCCCTATCTTCTAATTTAAAAAAATGTGAAAAGCAAACAATTGACAAACGAATTAAAATTAATTCACAAAAAGCTTCGTTAAAACATAAATTAAGATAAGCATTTCTTTTTTTAAACATTTAAACGTGACATTTGTTCATAACTTTTACTTATTTATTATTGATAAACAAAAAATCATTGCCGAAGAAAATAGTCCAATCTGTTAGTCCCTTAATCTATTTAATTTACAGCGATTAATACTGAAGATCATCTCACGAGGAAATACATCCCATTAAAAAAACTTTATGTTTACTTTAAATATTGAATAATATAAAAAAAACTACATCGTATGTAATAGATAAAAAAACATTAATTTAAAGGAATTTCTAAAGTTAACATTATTGACCAAATGCTGTAAATTATTCAGAAATATTCGTTCTTTATCATCTTTAAAATGCACTTGCTAATCTTAACACGATGGGAGATTTATTATTTTAAAATGATTTTATTTTATTTTTATTTTTTATTCATTTATTTATATATATTTTCATTTACATTTTCATTTTTTTTTATTTATTTTTATTTATATTTATATTTGTGCATTGAATAAGATTAATCTCTTCAAAGGCCTTTGTTTAATTTTTCGATTTTGTTTACAGGGTATATTTTTGTTGTATTTTTTTAGGCTTTCGAGCAGTTTCAAAACTGAAATTATCAGCATAAAAATTCCTTTTTATAGAGATAAACATCAGCTATTCAGTTATATATCGTGATCAGAAAATTGATTAATCCACTGTAAAAACTATTCTATAACGATTCCGAAAATTAGCAGAGAAAAGAAATCTTAGTTTCAGACATGCTTCTTTATATCTACACTTCAAAAAAATCTGTAAAGTTACTAAAAGTTGTCAAGGAGACTGGGATCCCTAGAACATTTATGTAACGGCAACAACGAAAATTCATGCAACAGATATAGATTTCTACTGGAAATCAAAAAATCTGTAAGGTTACTAATAATGTTTTAGGAAACTGGGATTTCTAGAATATATTATGTAATTGCAACCCATGTTAGAGATAAAAGTTTAAAAAAATAAGAATAATTTTAGGAGATTCGTTTGTAAAGTTAGACATTTTTGTAGCTTTACAAAAATTACTTTCTTAGATTTACATCTTTTTTTGTACAGTGTACAGACTACACTGTACAAAAGATCCTACAGATGAAATGTTAGTAAGCATACATATTTCGGCAACTTTAGATTTGTAGGATTACAGGTTTTTTTTATTATTTACAGTGTAGTAAATATTTCGGTTTCTGAGGTTTCTGAAAATGAAGGAATGCTGTTCGCAGTCGTTGGTAACCTGACAGTGGCTATGTTATATTTTATCGTACCGTGAGAAAGATAATAGATAATTTAAGACTGATTTTTTCTTTTTTTTTAGGTGCGTTCGTAATTACATAAATACGCAGCACCTATTTCTGTCGCTTAGTGCGTTCGTTTGTCCGCATATAACAGAGCAAAAACTACCCAACCGAGCCGTTTGAAATTTAAAATATATAAGTGTTGCATAATTTTGTATAAGTCATTTCAAATTTTATGATATCGGATGTAGAGTTTAATTACAGGGGCAGTCAAATGTATTCCGTTACAATACGGTGAATGGTAAAAAATAGTTTCAAGTGCATTTTAACGATGTTGCATTCTTCGGAACGTAATAGAATTGATATGCATCTATGAACTATACATTAAAAAATACATTCTGCATAATCTGTGGTGCAAAGAATACTTATTATTAATTTACAGGGCCACACAAAAGTATTCCATTGCACAATGGTACAGGGTGAAACACTATTTGGAGTGCGTTTTATTACTATTAAACTATTTTACATTTTATGAAATCGATATACGTTGCTGAGGTTTACTACAAGTTATTTAATGTATAATAGAACGCAGATAGCATTTACAAGGATACACAAACGATTTCGGCCACTATAATGTATACGATGTACTGTATACTATTGCACCAAGATCTGAATATTTTTAAAACTTTGCTAAGGTGCACACGCACCTCATTTTCTACGTTTTAAGAGCAAATTTTCACTTGCTTTACTTGATTTAAAACATTTTACACTCATAAAAAAATACTAGTTTACAAAAGAAATCTTTTAACTTCTTAATGATGCATTAGCATCTTATTAAATATTACTATGTAAAAGAATTCTGATGTACCTTTTAAATAAAAGTACATTCACTTGTAACAGTTTTAATGTTTCGTGCTACATAATAGTACAGTAACTCATTAAAAATGCTAATTGACATTTGGCAGAACAATCTCTAAACGCTTATGAAATTCTTATAAATAACACTTTGGCAATACTTTTACCAATAATTTTTGTCAACGATATTTTAAAATGCATTCTTAATTCCCTACACTGTAAAAAAAAGGGTCGATCTACTAAAAAAATGTTAGTGATCCTTGTAATTACTAAAAAATTTTTAGTAATCTTACTCAGTTACAAGGAATCTGTAAGAATTACTAGATAAAAGCTAGCAACGAATAGAGTTAATAGTTTTACATTTTTAATAGCTATTACTAAAACTCACTTGGTGTGGTCGTGATAGCCTAGTGGTCATAGCACCGAAATCCAGGCTGAAAGTACCTGGGTTCGATGCTGACCGCCACCAAATATTCACCGAATGTATGCAATGTAAGTACTTGTTAAATAAAGGGATTATGAAAATCCTGTCGTAGCAGTTACCATGGGTAATGATCTCTGAACTTTCCCTACTTTTTAGAAACATGTCAAAGTAGAGCAGGTAGCAATGTTTGGTGCTGCCATCTATTGCGGCTTTGCCGAAAATCTTCCGTTTCAGAAGACTGTCTTTTTACCCACTGGATGCAGCTCGAAGGAGGCTTCTGACCTTCGGGCACACGTAATGGTTACTAAAAATAATTTTGGAGCTATTACTAAAATTTGCTTGGTGGCTCATACTAAAAAGTTTTAAATTAGTTATACAAAAAATTCTTCTGTTCAGTTTACAAAAGAAATGTTTGTTTCACTTGAAAAAGAAAGTTTGTAATGGTTACTAAAAAATTCAGTGGAATACAAACTTACTAAGAAATTTTTAGTAACCTCTTGAATTTTTTTACAGTGTATAGATTCACCGTTTCGAGTTTTTTACCTAAAATCCCGAAACCCCATTTCAAAAAAAGTGCATTTGAAATATATTGCCACTATAATTTCTTCTCTTTTTCTTTTCTTTTTACGAGATTTTTTTTTATACTAACCAAAATGTTACTTTATTAAAACAAATGTTTCTAATCACTAAATTCTCTAATGCAATAAAAAGTAATCCGTAAATAAACTTTCGCTTCATATGATTTCTATTTTATATTTGTGTCCCAATATATTGGCCAAGTGAAATTTAAAGACTTACATTAGTTATCCAAAGGGCAAAACATTTTTTAAAGGAAACTTGACAGGTTTTTCTACCGATACAATTCGTTTCCATGTCGACCGTAGCCTCCCGAGGGTGATAAGGGCAGAGTCGCAGATGTTGCTATCTATCACGATTTAGCTTTAAAAATTGACTATTTTTGCGTGGGTGAACAATGATGAGATGCTTTTTATAGCAAAGCACATACGATTTCTGAAATTTATTCTTCCTATAGACAGAAGTCAAGAAATCATTTGAACATGGGGTTCAAAATAAAAGACTGTTTGAACAAAAATGCAAGATTTTTGCTTAACTTAAAGTGTGTAATTTTCTATCTAGTAATCAGAGATGTAGTAGAGGTTATAAACGGGTATACGACGTATACCTTCTGGAATTTTTAAAGAAACACCGTATATCCTCTGTTTCTCAAGAAAGTTATAGTATACACACTCTAGGGTATACCTTGTGCCTTGAGCGTATAGCCTGAGCTTAGAGCGTATATCTTCTGTTATTTTTACGACTACACACCTGCTAGTAATCCTATAACTTTACTTGATAGCCTAAAAGTGAAGTAAAATAACAAAAATAATTTTCAATTGCTCAATTTTTAATAGAAAATTAGATATTTAAGTTTATAATACAAGTGATGATACGACAAACACGTGCACTGTAAAAATTAAATAAATAAATAAAAAAGTGTAATCCTACACTGTAAAAAAAAATCTGTAAAGATACTACACTTTATCTAGGAAACTGGGATTCCAAGAACTTTTCCTGTAACGGTAACAAAAAAAACCTCAAGTTTTAGAATCGGTTACATGGATTTTTCCTGTTATCGTTACATGAAAAGTTCTTGGAATCCCAGTTTCCTAGAAAATGTTTAGTACCTTTACAGATTTTTTTTACAGTGTACAGATATAAAATTGCCGAAATCTGTAAGCTTACTAAAATTTTACCTGTACACTGTACAAGAAAAAAATATAATTTTTTTCTACTAATTTTTGTATAGCTAAAGAAATCAGAAACTTTAAAAACGAATCTATTAAAATTACAGTTATCTTACTAACATTTTATCGGTAACATACCTTGAAGCTACATACAAAATTATAGGCATCCCAGTTTCCTAAAAAAATTCTTAGTAACTTAACATATTTTTTATTTTCAAATCTGCATCTGTTACATGAATTTTTGATGTTGCCATTACATATAAAGTTTAGAAATCCCAGTTTCCTAGAATACTTTTAATAAATTTACTGATTTTTTTAAGTGTGTGTGTGTGTGCGTGGGGATATGTTACAAACACATAATAGAAATTCAGTAATGATGCATCACCACTCACGCACACAAGTTTGAAACGATTTGTCTACGTGAAATAAATGCAATTTTGCTATTAAAAGAAGTTTGATAACTGTAATCAAAAATATTATAAAAAAAAAGTTATTAATCACACTGTAGAAAATAAAATCTATAAAGCTACCAAAAGATTTCTCGGAAACTCGGATTATTAAATCTTTGTATGTTACAAGTATTATATGCCATTCACTAACATTTCATAAATTCCTAAGAAAAAATGTCAAAATAAATTGTGGTTCATAAAGAATATTTTATAGTAGTTACATAGATCTGGCATGTTATGAATGAGATAAATCATACGTGAAAATACTTTTTTCAAGTCGAAACTAAATTTGGTGTTTTCTTGAATATCGGAAAAAATGAAAATGAAAAGAGAAATCTCTCAATTGGAAATAAAAATTGAAGCATCTGAAATGAAATTTTAAACTTTTCATAAAGACTTAACTATCAAACATTTTTTTCTAGTTTGAACCAAATTGCTCAGTAGCTACTCAGTGATATGTAGCTGCCACCATAAGATGGTAAAATCGTGTACCAACATTTGGAGATTCCTAATTCAACCTCGTTCCAACTATTCGAACTGAGCTTGAACAGGAACTCCTAATTTTAGTCCAAGGTGTCTCCATCTTACAGTGGCAGCCACTGAGCACCTAAATTTCGTTAAAACTAGGACAAGATTTTTAACAGCGTACGAAAAACAATCTGCCACATTTTTTTATTGTTAAATTAATATTTATTCATTTTTAAAGATTATAATTTGAAACTTTTTTTTTCAAATTATCAGCCTATCGATATTGCTTAGAAGCATTAACAATAAAGCGTGCTGTGGGAAAACAATCAAGACATATACATTTTTTTTTATAAAATAGTATTGGTACTTTTAAGTACCGCGGGAGCATAAAGTGTTAAGAAGTATTCACGTGAAATCTTAAGATATTAAAAAAAAAACCATAATCAAAAACTTTAAAAAAAGATCTTTTTCTATAATAAGAGCATTAAAAATAGTTTTTTTCTCTTGGTATAAAAAAACTATATTGATTTCGCCAAGTGTATACATTTGAGAATAGAGGTGACTCAATGGATTTTTTCATAAATTTAAAATTGCTTTCTTATTCAGAGGCATTTAAAAAGGAGAATTTGACTGAGCAATGGATAAATCAGGTTTTTAGGAGTATGGAAATTTATCATTAAAAAATAAAAGATAATTTAGTAAACCTTAAAAGATCAGTAAAAGTGATCATTTACTGATCCTAACTTACTGAGAAATAATTTAGATAATCGTAAGCAGATTTAAATTTAGTTTAATAATGAGATTTTCACACAATTTTTTTTAAACTTTTATAAAGATTATAACTTAAAAAAATTTCGTGCTTGTAATTAAAAAAAAATAGTTTTTTTTTCAAACATAAATGAAACTTTGTAAACAGAGATTATAATAAGTAGTTTTATATAAATAGTAATAAACTAATGTAGTACACTGTCTGAAAAACTCTTCTGTATACGCTAAAGTCATTTTTAAATCAATAATTTCCTTACTCCTAGAAAACATGTTTTATCCACGAATTCTTCCCAAACGTCGCCCCAAAAGTGGCCGAGATGTTCGGACCCCTCAAATGATAGATGGCAGGGGCTGGGTTCGAACCCAATCGCGGTCGTCGGCCTAACCGTTCAGAGTTTTCGAGGCTTTCTTTGAACCTTGTGTAAATACGGGTTAGGTTCCCTTAGAAAGACCCCCACTCCTCCCCCTGGGCCTATATCCCTCGAGTAGATTATCGGCCGACACAAAATAAAGCAAACTTGCCAAACGTCTGAAAAAAGGGAAAATTTCCATTCACTTCTTGCGCACATGCGTATTGGCTTAAGTAATATAAAAAACCGTATTCATTTTAAATTGAAAAACTTCTTTTTAATTAAGAAAATGTATGCAAAATAATTAAACAAATGACAAATTAAAGAAACAATTTGAAAAATAAGTAATATTTAATATTCTCATTCATTTAAATGTATCCACAAATTATTTTCTAAAGTTATATAGAAAAAATCGCATTTAAAATATATTTTATATGAACACATTTAAAATCGATATTTTAATTAAAATATTAAAAGGAAAAAAAAAACCTGTTTTAGTCAAAAGAAAATCCCACATAGAAATATAATATTCATATTTTACAACTGGCATTTTGCATAAAAATATTTATAATTCCTATTTTTATCCTATTTTAATGCCAATGTATTAAAGCCAAGCCATAATTTCATTATCGACTAAATCTTCCCGAATTAGCTAAAGTAATTAATCAAGCTATACCCAACTAATGCAAGCATATTTACTTCAAACCACTTCAATCTTCTGCAATTGTAGCCGAATGGTTAGAGAGAAAGTTTCCTAAAATTAAAGTAGCTGGTTCAATCACAAAGTATGCAGCTTTTAATTCAGCCCCTTTTCCTTCAACTGACACATATTTTCGCTCTTGTAACGGAGAAAAAAACGGATGTTTGATTATAAACTACAGCAAAACAATCCTAGTAGCATTGTTCCAAGAAAATTCCCGTGAATTGAAGAAAGTAATTATAAGACTGTAAATACAGAAGGTGTTCTTTTTACCAAAATCTAATTTTATGAATCCTTATAACTTAGCTACACGAAACGTTTTCTTAAGTTACACAAACGCTATGATTATCTTTCTATAAATCTATATATATATTTATATATTTATATACACACACACACATATATATATATATGTACACATATATATAGAAATACAGAGAAAGAGAGAGATCGATATATCTTCTTTTTGAATGACAACAATAAAATCTATAATAATATGGAAAAAAGATTGTTTTTGTGTGTCTGAGTAAGTGAGTGCATGACGATGTTCTGTGAAAGCCGATGTACATACAGTTAAAAAAAGGTATGAATGTACCTCTATGTGTTTAGTTTTGAACCTCGAAGTCCGATTTTGAATTTTTATTGTTTTTATAAAAATTAAAAATATTTTAAAGGAGCAAGAATGGGCGACTTTTCGTATGAACCGAGCAAAACTACAAAGAAAGGTATTTAACATCTGTTTCAATTGCTGAGGGAATACGGTTGCCAAAAAAATGCAGGTATGCAAGAAATATATAATAGTGCAGATTTTCCTTTTAATTTTGAGGTGGGTATTTTTAAAATTTAAACGCAAAATAATATTCTATTTCAGAATTTACATAATTTTAAAAAAATCGTTCTATGACATCCAAAAATATCAATTAAAAATAATAAATTAGAATGATACATTAGAGTAATACAACATAACACATGCAAAGAGTCATATTAAACTTTCTTTGTCTATCGGGATTTGGACAGAGGGGTTATAATTAAACTTCACCTATAAACAGCTTCATACAGCAGAAACGGGTGAACGAAATTTAATGAAATTTGATGTATAGACTACACACGAAATGTGATCATAGAGTTAAAAAAAAGTTTCTAAATGTCCACCACAGTGGACTACCAGAGTGGTCCCCTTTCCAGAAAAAGACTAAATCACAATAAACGATCAAACCGGAATACAGAAACAATATTAACCACCCAGAACAAGAGTTGTGATCAATAAAATGTAAAATAGTAATAAAATGCCAGTTCAAAAAAAAAAATAATGTGGAGATTTGTATGCTTGCAAAAAAGGTGATGTTTTATTCACAACCGGTATAAAACGTTTGCAGATGGTATTATGTTTTATATCGATGTTTCCGGCTATAATGATGACGACATTTGTTTTACACTTATGCAAACCGTGACCTGAAAATTTGTTCAGAAGCTGCTTCTTTTAAGGACGAATTTAATAACTTAAAATATGTTACTCTCAAAAGAGGTTTCAATCCTTCTATTAATAAAGCTGCAACGAAATTTAATAGATCCTCTAGAAATTGTACTGTTTCTGAATTTAAGATAAACCGGACAATTTGATTATTTTACCATTTTATCCTACTTTATGTTTCAAATTAGACAAAAAATAATAATAATAACTTATATTTGACTTTAATAACTTTAATTTTATTTTTAAACTTGTCAATAAATTCCACTTTCCCTCTATCAGGTCTCCGGTTCCTCATTTTTGTAAATGGGAAATCTATATTGTTCTTTGTAATGATTGTCATCTTTCATATATTGGTTAAACTAAAAAAAAATCTTGAAATCCGTTTAAAATAACACTCTCGTTAGCTTAATAACCAAGAATTTTCGAAATCTTCTATTACTAAGCATTATTGGGATCCATTCTTTGGTTTTGATTTTCAGAATGCCAATCAGAATCTTTTACGCCAACCCCCCCCCCCCCTCTGAATTGGATTTTTTAAAAATTTAGCCATTTATTTTACCCGAAAAGTTATATTGTTAAAAATATGATTCTACCATGCTCTCTGCAGTTTGGAAAAACTTGTTCATATTTTTGCTTTTTTTTAAATCACTTAATGTTTGTTTTGGTATTAATGTATATATTTATAAATATATTTAGTTATTATTTATTCGTTATTATTATTACTTATCTTACTTTCTGATTATTATTTTATATTTTTTTTATGTTTTATATATTTGAATAATGACTTTTGTTTTTATTAATTTGCTTCATTTTTCTCCTGCTTGTCTGTATACTTCTCTTTAGAAATATTTTTATGTGATGCCTTCTGTTTTTCTATTGGTTGTTTCCTACTCATGCTATCTTATTGGCAGGGTTGTGTGAAGAAAAAATTGCGCCCGGGTCAAAGTTAGAATTTGGCGCCCACTTCCTCCAACTTTTTCTGGTAACGGCTCAAAAATGACGTTTTTAGTGTAAATTTAGCGCCCTCTAAAATTCTGCGCCTGGCGCGATTGCCCCCTTCGCCTCCACTCCCTTTTGCGCTGCGCTGCTTATTGGCTGTTTCTTCAACTTGATCATGTCTCTTACTTATTCTCTATCAATCCAGTTGCTGTTCTCAAAATAGTAGTATGTGTGCTCAGCACCTGAAGAAGGAAGTCTAGCTCTTTCGAAAGATCTTGTGCCTTTATTAAAATTTTTATTGTGTTTTTAAGAAGTTCTTTTCCTTTTAACATTTTCTACCCTAAAATTATGCTCGTTTCTATTAAAATTTTTAATAGTGCTGAAATTGCAAATAAGTATTCAGATTTTGTTTTATTTTTAGATTGACATTATTTGCACTGTACGTTAAAAATGTATGATTTTAAAATCATTGCTGTTTTCATTATGTTGTATTACATATATCTCAAGCTCTAATAACAACAAATTAATATGTATATATATATTTTTTTTTTATCTAAAAAAAAAATATTTTAAGATATAGTTACGCAGCATCTTATACATTCCTTTATGATTTTTTACATATATTAAAGAAATATTTCAAAATTTTACAAATATTTCAAATATTTGTGTTTTTGTTATAATGTTAAATTTACGCCAAGTTTGAAAAAAAAAATATTTTTTTTTTGTCTTAATGAAAATTTTAAAATTTAGAGAAATAAAACCTTACAATTACATTTCTGATGTTATATCTATATTAAATAAATATTTCCAAATTATATATATCAAATAATTTGTGTTTCCATTAAAATATAATGACTTATATAAAGTTTAAATAACAAATAAAAAAATATCATTTATAATTTTAAAGAAAAGCATACGTTAATTCATCTTTTCTATTTCCTTATAGTATTCTAAAACTATTGCTATTTTATGTATGCACAAATAAAGTTAAAAAATTGTATTACAAAAACCAGAATCTCTAATTTCATTTTTTAAAAATAATTTATGAAATTCTCTTACGACTATGTTATTATATACATACATTTATTTATCATACTGCGATATTATGTGAAGGGGAAAAAATTCTCATGTAAAGAGGTAAATAGAAATATTTTAATTTCATTTTTTTACGTGTAACAATATATCTTTAAGAAGAAAATTCATGGCACATTTATCTGTATCTTTCTTTATTTACAATGTTCTTTCTTTACATGCTTCTTTAATGAACTGACGTCAAATAGATTTATTTTAATCTTATCTGTTGTCGCAAACACTCACTGAAATTTTAATAAAACACAATAGATGTTAGAAACTTAAGTATGAAGGTAGAAATTTATCCAATACAATAAAAAACAAGATTGTTTTTTTTAGATAATTAATTAAATTGTTCTTAGTCATGGATAGTTTTTTCTTTTCTCGCAACCCACTTGTACATTTTTTCCACGGGAAATTTTTTTAACTTGGATAAAACCAATCAAAATATGACGGTAATTTGATAGTGTCATAGAAGAAAATATTTGTTTTTTTTTTGGTTTCTTTTAATGGTAATTTATTATTTTCAAAAATGATTCTATTTTATGGCTTGCAAACTCTCCTTGAGTTTCCCAAGCACATAATAATAACCTTTAATGTACTTAAAATCAAGATTAAATAATTTTATAGCAAAATATTTCTAAACGAATTTAATGTCTAAAGTTGCGATGTGTATATATATATATATATATATATATATATATATATATATATATATATATATATATATATATATATAAATATTATATAAATATTATATAAATATTATATATATATATATATATATATATATATAAATATTATATATATATATATAACAAAACCAAAAGAAATTCCATATCCCCAAAATACATGGAAGTCTTCATCAGGGAGGCCCCTCCATGTAGGGGTAAATAAAGAGAAGTTTCTGAAAGGATGTAGGCTCATAAGCTAAATTACATCCTTAGCCCCCAACTTCTCAGATTTCAGAAATCAAACTCAAACCTTCAAAAATATTATAAATATATACAAAAATTTTTTTAAAAATACCAAAGGACAAGACCAAAAATTACACAAACAAAAAAGGAAAATTACCTACAAAACTAAATATAAAAAATAAAATTGTAAAATACAAACCCCCAGGAATACAAAACCCTCTTCAGCTAGTGGGGCCATTCACTAGCGCTTCAATCTCGCCCTAAATTGAAATCAAGCATCCGTAAGTAAAGAAACACTGAGACTCAGAAACTTTCAGTTAACATATAAGATGGATAACAGTTAACCATTAAAATCTTTTTTAAACCACTCATAGCCAATTCTAGATCTGTTTTGTTATTGCAAATCCTGCGGATCCTATTAACTTGTGAATACATAATATTTTTTAAAACTTTATTGCTAATACATGAAAACCAGTAAGTGAGGCTATTAACTTCAAAATTAAAATCTTTCCTTTTATCATAAAGTCCAATCAACCATTTTTCCTTGTTTTTCTTAATTTTAAGATCTAAGAAAGTAATTTGTTCACCATCATCGGTTCGGTTCAGGACGAGCTCTTTAGGGTAAATGTTAAGGCTTATTTCCTCAAAATTATTGCAGTTAAATACTATAAGATCGTCTACATATCTAAAGAAGTGATTAGACTTGTTACTGTGATTTAGACTGCTATAAAGATTATATTAATCCAGATTTTGGACATATTGTTTCAGGAGATTTAAATATTGTAAAAGATGTTCAGTTAAGGAATATTATGAGTTTGGGTTCTGGATTTAGATTAAAGTTTAATTATAGTAATCTTAAAATTATAGAATTTATGGAAAAGGATTTGGATGCCTTTATTTTAAAAGTTTCATATAAATATAGTTGGCCTTTTGAGGATTTTAGAGAATGGAAATTAAAGTTTATGGCATTATTTAAAAAAGATTTTTTGTTTTTTAGAGACTATTATAATAAGGGTTGTTCTAAAAAATTTCATTATAATTTCGATTTAAAAACTAGTATAGCTAAATTAAAAGAACAGTTTATTATTGCTACTGTTGATAAAGCAAGTAGTAACTTTGCCTTAATTTGTAAAGTTTTCTATAGGAATCTTCTTTTGAAGGAATATACCTGTAATGAATCTTATAAAACGTTAACTGAAAACCCCTCTAAAATAAAAAAACGTATTTTGGATTTTGATAAAAAATTTGGAATTAGTAGGAATTACTTTGTATTTCCTTACCTTTTTGCGACTGTTAAATTTCATAAGAAACCAGTAAAATTTCGCTTCGTTACCTGTGGTACTAATAGTTATAATTGCAAAGCGGGTAAAATATTGTTTGGTTTGCTGAATTTAATTTTAAAGGAAATAGAAACTTTTGATTGCAATACAATCATTGGCAATAACCTTAAAGTTTTAGATTTTTTGAATGATAACTCATGGAAAATTACTTCTGTAAACACTTTAAACTTTGAGAATCTGTTTGGCAGCATTCCTCACAATTTGATTGTGGGGGTATTTGAAAATATTTATGTTGAATTTGAATATGTTTTAAAAGTAGATAAGAAGTTTTGGATTGATTTAATTAAGTTTTGCCTATTTGAAAATGTTTTATTTAATGGAATTAATTATTTTAAACAAAATAAGGGGGTGCCAATGGGAACAAGTTTTTCAAGTGCGTTCTCTAATCTATTTTTATATTTTTACGAAAAAAATTTCAATAATATTTCCTTCTTTAGATATGTAGACGATCTTATAGTATTTAACTGCAATAATTTTGAGGAAATAAGCCTTAACATTTACCCTAAAGAGCTCGTCCTGAACCGAACCGATGATGGTGAACAAATTACTTTCTTAGATCTTAAAATTAAGAAAAACAAGAAAAAATGGTTGATTGGACTTTATGATAAAAGGAAAGATTTTAATTTTGAAGTTAATAGCCTCACTTACTGGTTTTCATGTATTAGCAATAAAGTTTTAAAAAATATTATGTATTCACAAGTTAATAGGATCCGCAGGATTTGCAATAACAAAACAGATCTAGAATTGGCTATGAGTGGTTTAAAAAAGATTTTAATGGTTAACTGTTATCCATCTTATATGTTAACTGAAAGTTTCTGAGTCTCAGTGTTTCTTTACTTACGGATGCTTGATTTCAATTTAGGGCGAGATTGAAGCGCTAGTGAATGGCCCCACTAGCTGAAGAGGGTTTTGTATTCCTGGGGGTTTGTATTTTACAATTTTATTTTTTATATTTAGTTTTGTAGGTAATTTTCCTTTTTTGTTTGTGTAATTTTTGGTCTTGTCCTTTGGTATTTTTAAAAAAATTTTTGTATATATTTATAATATTTTTGAAGGTTTGAGTTTGATTTCTGAAATCTGAGAAGTTGGGGGCTAAGGATGTAATTTAGCTTATGAGCCTACATCCTTTCAGAAACTTCTCTTTATTTACCCCTACATGGAGGGGCCTCCCTGATGAAGACTTCCATGTATTTTGGGGATATGGAATTTCTTTTGGTTTTGTTATATACATTTTTTACATTTCTATTTGTAGCATTTTGCGCATTGGTCTGTAAAAAACTGTTTATTTGTTTCTTCATTTTTTAAAAATTAATTGAATGGTTTTAATAAAATTGTGTATATATATATATATATATATATATATATATTGGAGTAAGCATGGAGCTTTTCTTCGGAAAAAAAAAGATGGCATTTTAAAACTAAACGGAAATCATGAAAACAAACGGCGATCCACATTTATTTTAATTGTAAAGGGGCCGCCAAAAGAAGAAATAGATACTGAATAAGTTATCTAGTTACTGAATAATTAATTAATATATATATATATATATATATATATATATATATATACACACATATATATGTATATATATAAATATATATCCATTAATTGTATTACAACATATGAACCATTTAATAGAAAACTTCCACATTGAACATGGCAGGAAAAAAAAGAATGCAAATGGAATTTTGCAGAACCAAAGCAGAAACGTCAGGCCCCCAAATACTTTGGAACTTCAAATGAAGTGTCTGGTTTCATCTTCGTATTAGTTATGAAAAAGCAAAATAAAACGAATTTGGGGAGGCAACCAACACACACAAAACCAAAACCAAATGAAGAAAAACATAAAAAACAAGACACATTAAAATTACTAAATGGATGAAACAATATAAAGATTAAAAAAAAAAATAAAACAATAATATAAATTAAAAACATATATATATATATATATATATATATATATATATATATATAATACCATTAATTTTAAAACAACATATGAACCATTGAATTCGTTACCACATTGAAAAATGAAAAAAAAAAAAAAAAAAAAAAAAACAAGTTGAATGTAGATTCTGCCATTGAATTCAGTTTCGCCTCCGATTAAAAAAAAAAAAAAAAAAAAAAAAAAAAAAAAAAAAAAAAAAAAATCGATACAGGTTTTTTAGAAGGGCGACCTCGTTTAAAATGCAATGAACTAACTTCATTTTTCTCGTGTTTATCAATATAATAGCAAACAGAACGATGTGAAACACCCAATTGATAAGTAATTTCTCTCTGAGACATTGGAATTGCGGAGATACAATTTGACGTGTTACTTCTTCATTCACAAGATTCATCAAAAACGGATTCTTTCTTTAGTTTAAACGCTTTTTCTAGAGACTCTGAGAAAAAGGAAATGCATTTTAACAATAAAATTGTATGAATGTCTCGTTTTAACGGCCAGATTACGAAACTAGTCGTTGGGAGCCACCGTAATACTTACCCATCATGGATATGCATTGTATAATATATGAAAATAAAATATGTGAAAACTATTTATAAAATGCATTGCAATTCCATGAATTTAAACGTATATTTAAATATTGTTAATATAAGGTACCCTGGGGTAATAACGCCGGGCGGGGTAATAACGCCAAGTGCTTATATTTTGCATAATTATGAAATAATCAGGTAAATGACACCCATGTGCTCTGCGCAGAAGGGTTTTGAGTCATATAAATCGCAAAAAACACCTTCAAGTTAATTTGTTTCATTTTTAGGTCTTACTGCTTTTACAAACAACTAAAATTAACGCTTGATCTAAAATTAGCGAGATACGTTTTGTATATGTGAAGACTATCTTTTTATCCGGAAATACTTTGTTAATTACATAAATTTGTAGTGCATTTCGTGTACTTTTAAAATGTTGTTGAAGATTTTGGATATCTTCTCGAGATAATTTGCAATTTAAAATGTACTGCGCAATAACTATACCGGGGTAATAATGCCAATCCTTGACATTAATACCCCGGTTGATTGCCTACAGTGACCGAGCTACATCCTAAATACTGATTCAAATAAACACAGTTAAAACTGTGCAATGTTTCTCATATTTCTATTTAAACGGTCCTTTTTAAGCAAAATGAAACTCACGGTCTGATATTCATTAGCCGCATCCCCCCCCTCCCACACCACACCTTTATATTTCTTACATTTTCACAAAAATTGAACATTTTCAATATCTTAGCATGCAATTTGTCAATTTCTAAGTTTGTAGAGTTTGTATTTTTAGAATTGGGCTATCTACATGCAATTATTCCATTTTATTTCATAGTTTTGTTTGCTTGGCGTTATTGCCCATATAGGTGGGTAATAACGCCAAATAGCATGGGTCAAGAAAAAACGCAATTACATTTTATGAATACATATCTGTTAAATTATTTTATTTTATATAGATAGTCAATGAGTTGCTGTATCAGATCCTATATTTGTTTGAAAAATACAATCTAAAACTAAGCCGTGAAAATTGGTAGAACCTTAACGTGGCGTTATTACCCCTGGGTACCTTACATAGTAATGCTCCATTAATGAATTGCCCCATTTCGACAAATTATGTAAAATACCAAACTATACAAGTAGTGCCGGATTCCGTAATGAAACATCCTTATAACTCCAAAAATAATAATCCCATTAACGAACAATTTACTGTGTCGGATTAGGCGTCTCATTTCCAATTAAAAAATATCTTTGAATTGAAATTTGAATAAAATACAGGGTCATGAAAAATAAAAAAAAATTAGAAAATAGAATTACAAATATCTCCGATCGACTTCGTTCTTGATGCAAAATTTGTGTTATTTTATTGCCCTTTACGTCCTTTTGTTAAAATAAAAAGAATCGAAAAATTTCATATACATTTCATCAGAACGAATTTTTCGAGAGTCCTAAAAAGATAGTTCCGGGTAATCGAGGTTACTGATATTAAATAGGCTTCGTCCTATTTTTACTTACTAAGTACATAGAAAATTTTTAGTCTCTATCTCTATTTGTTCGTGAGATAGAGCGTTTATAGACCGACAGACAGACAGACGGACGGCAATTTTTTCTTCTAAAATTATGTTTTTCGGAATTTCCAGTATCTGAAGTACAGTATCTAAAACGTGTAAATCCGTCAAAATTTTTTTTCGATTTTCAAAACGATTGCAAGACTTACCCCAGTGTCCATAATGAAAAGAAATATTGAAATGTAATGTCGTTATGAGTAAAAATGTTTTAAATAGTGTCGTCATTTTCTCTTCAAATGTTTTTTAAAAGTTACTGTTATTAGTAATATGAAAAAGGCGTCCGTAATAATATCGTAAATCCCATTTCTCTGGTTGCTGAATGACATAATTTTCCTCATTTGAGAATTTTCTTATTTTGCTTTAGACATTAATTTTTATCATAAATTATTTTCTGTTATTTTATTTACATTATTAGTATTATTTCTTAGTAAATATATTTTTTTTACCTCAATTAGTGCATAATTATACGCAATCCTTTTATTGTGGTTAAATTTTACGAAAACAATTTACTTTTTTCTTTTAAATGCGAGGACATGTTCAGTGATGAGATCAAGCTTCTGATAATGGAAAATAAATTTTTATTATCGAGAGAAAAGCTAAACTGAGTTGCCACCATTTGAAGAAATATCGTAAAAAAGCATTTAAAATTAAAAATAAAATATAAAAATGGAAATAAATTAAAAAATATCTAAAATGGGCACAACTACAAATGAATAGCTTTCATTTAAAAAAATAATTATCAAAATCGGTTCAGTAGAAAATTCAGGGATGATGACACGACATTTTTAGCTTGTCTGAAAGAAATAGCCTCGGAGGCTAATAATAAATAAAATGAATACAAATGAAATTTGTAGAACCTAAGTAGAATCTTCAGGCCCACAAATATTTTGAAACTACAAATAAAATGTATTGTTTCATATTCACATTAGCCATGAAAAAGCAAAATAATACGAATTTGAGGCTACCAACACACATAAAACTGATGGAGAAAAAACATTAAAAAATATATAAATATAAACTTATTCAGCGTTTATTTCTTCTTTCGGCGGCCCTTTTACTAATATATTAGTTATATTATATACAGGGTGTCCCTAAACAATTGGTATATACGCTAGGGGGTGATAGAACACATCAAGACGAGTAATAGTAAATAGGAAACCAAGTGTACAAAACGTTTTCCAAAGGAGATAGCCGCCAATAAAGTTTGGGGTCCAAAATTTGAAATACACATAAAAAACGGAAAAATTGGTCGATTGATTTGTGGTTTTCACCAAAATTATTCTTTATGTTGGTATTTTATTGAAAATAAATTATAAAGATATATTTCAAAAAATTCCGGTAGAGGGCGCTTTAGACTTTGAAGTAATGAAAAACTATTTTTTACGTTATTTTTTGCATCTGATTAAATATTTTCGTAAGCTTAGACTTAAATTTTGAGCTCAAAATCTGAATCGTTGGGAGTGGTTAAGTAGGACAAATTTAATTGTGTTCAGTGGTTTAAATTTCAAATGATTATAAAAAAGGAAAAATTTGGTCGATTGATTTGCGGTTTTCACTAAAACTATTATTTATATCAGTATTTTATTGAAAATGAATTATAAAGATAAATTTCAAAAAATGCCGATAGAGGGCGCTTTAAACTTCGGAGTAACGAACAACTACTTTTTACGTTATTTTTTGCATCTGATTAAATATTTTCGTAAATTTAGACTTAAACTTAAATTTTGAGCTCAAAATCTGATTAGTTGGGAGTGGTTAAGTAGCACAAACTGAACTGTGTTCAGAGGGTTCAATTTTCAAATGATAATAAAAAACGGAAAAATTCGTCGATTCGTTTGTAGTTTAAAATAAAACTATTCTTTAAGTCAGTATCTTCTTGAAAATGAATTTTAAAGATAAATTTCAAAAAATTCCGTTAGAGGGAGCCTTAAACTTCAGAGTAACCAACAACAAATTTTAACCGTTATTTTTTTGTATCCAATTAAATGCTTTCCAAAACTTGTTAAATGTTTTCGAAATCTTAGATTTAAACTTAAATTTTGAACTCAAATTCTGAATCGTTGGGAGGGGTTAAGAATCGCAAACTGAAGTGTGTTCAAGAGTTGAAATTTAACCCCCCCCCCCTCGAACATAGTTCACTTTTGCGCTACTTAAACACTCGCAACGACTCAGAATTTGATCTCAAAATTTAAATCTAAGCATTTGAAAGTATTTAATGAGATTAAAAAAAAAATAATAACGGTTAAAAATAGTTGTACGCTACTCCAATGTCTAAGGCGACCTCTATCGGCATTTTGTGAAATTTATCTTTAAAATTTATTTTCAAGAAAACACTGATTTAAAGAGTAGTGTTAGTAAAAACCGCAAACGAATCGACTAATTTTTCCGTTTTTTTATAGTTTTCCGTTTCGTTTGAAATTTAAACCCTCTGAACACAGTTCAGTTTGTGCTACTTAACCACTCCCAACTATTCAGATTTTGAAATCAAAATTTAAGTTTAAATCTAAGCCTACGAAACCATTTAATGAGATGCAAAAAATAACGGCAAAAAATAGTATTAGAATGGATTTTGTTAATCCAAGTCTAAAGCGCCTCTATCGGTATTTTTTGAAATTTATCTTTATAATTCATTTTCAATAAAATACCGACATAAGGAATAGTTTTAGTGAAAACTGCAAATCAATCGATCATTTTTTCCCTTTTTTTATAATCATTTGAAATTTAAACCCTCTGAACACAGTTAAGTTTGTACTACTTAACCGTTTCCAACTATTAAGATTTTGAGCTCAAAATTTAAGTTTAAGTCTAAGCTTACGAAACCATTTAATGAGATGCAAAAAATCACAGCAAAAATTAGTTTTTCATTATTTCAAAGTTTAAAGCGCCCTCTATCGGCATTTTTCGAAATTTATCTTTATAATTTATTTTCAAGAAAATACCAACATAAAGAATAATTTTTGTGAAAACCGCAAATCAATCGACCAACTTTTCCGTTTTTTATGTGTATTTGAAATTTTGGACCCGAAACTTTAATGGCGGCTATCTCCTATAGAAAACGTTTGGGACCCTTGGTTTCCTATTTACTATTACTCGTCTTGATATGTTCTATCACCTCCTAGCGTATATACCATTTATTTAGGGACACCCTGTATATATATGTAAGTGCATTTCCGTTTTTAAAATAATAAATATTAATATTTTTTTAATTCAACTATATCAATAGAAGGACAAGAATTAACCTGAAAATCAGTTTATTTATATTAATATTTCTTTAAAGGAAAAGTACCGCTGGATCTGTTAAGTGGAGGTACAACATTTTACATTTTTATTCCTTATGTAACTCTACTGTAGAATCCTGTGGTTGAGATTTCCAAATTCGTGGATAACTTATGCGCCTTTTTATGATTTTTTCGAAAATCATTAATAGAATAAATCTAATGATTTATTCTATAATCTAATATTAATTATTAATCTAATAATTTTAAATCTCATGAGTTATTCATATCCATTATATATTACAACCAAAGTGATTTGAAACGTAATTGAAAAGCTAATCATCTTATTATTCGAATTCTCATGTATTATTTAGTAAAATTTGGTACACGATATATGGATGATAGCGTATGATATAGTGTAATAGGGAAATTTCATAGGAAATACTGCTTGTTAACTTCCCCCAGTATTGAAAAATGTTTGCTCAAATCTATGCTGATCATCACACCAAGCAGCTCTGAGGAATATCGAAAAAATTTCATTATGCCAATGATACTTTTTTATTATCTTAATTCTGGATTAACGGGGATGCAATTTTTAAGTAGATTTCATAAGAAATACTACCTATACATTCATCCCAAAGTTGGAATTTCTACATTTTACAGATCTGTGACAATCATGACACCTACGACCAGTACCGAGTTCAAAATTTTATCTTTCTTCCAAGCTGATACATAAAATCAAGGGGCAAAAATTCGCTATCAAACTCGTTGATGGGCAAAATCGGACCATTGCGGTAGCAGTGGAGAGGACTTTTGGGAAAACAGAAAAACCTCATAATTTCTTAATTATTATAGATATTCAGTTCGGTTAAACTTACTATTACTTCTAGGAAAGTCAAAAATTTATGCATGAGAGATAGTTACATTAAAAAATGCTGTCAAGTCGCAAAATCAGGTTTTCGGAAGAAAATAATTTGTAAATTCATCAATCATTATGATATCAAATCCATTGAAATTTAATTTAGGAAGTCTGGAGATCGGAGAAAAATAAAGTTCATATCTTTGTCAATTCTCAAAATATCGAATCAGCTTAAATTTATTATAAAACATTCTTACTATTGACAACAACTTTTGTTTTCACAATCTTTTGATAGAACAAATTCTTAAAAAAAAATTAAATAAATAAATAAATAAAAAGGGGGTAAAGCTAAGGGTACATAGAAGAAAATTATCCCAGCCGGCTCAGCCTATAGGCAGAGATAGATTTTGAAGTACTAATTTTTACCAATAAAAACTAAACCAAGATTAGAAATTAATACATTTTAAGAATTTTATCTGGCAGGCTGTGATGAGTTTTTAATTTTACTTTTCTGTAAAAGATGGTTTTAAAAAAATCATTTTAAGACAACATAAAAAAAGAAAAAAAAACACGCTCTATAACTTGAAATTTTCCTACACAGACTCATTTTTAAAAGTAAAAATTATGAAATTTGCTGACATGATTTTTTGAAGAAATTTATAAACGACCTGCGTTTTTATTTTTAATTCAAATCATAATACTTGGTTTACAAACAATTATTTTTTCAGTACAACCATTTTTTTTTCAGTTCCATTACTATCACTTCTGAAAGTCAGTTCATAATTCTAACTTAGACCGAAATTTTTAAATGTATACTGTCAAAAATTTAACCAATAGGGCACATCACATAGTTTCTGAATAAGAGAACTTGCCACTTGGATACATTTGAGAACAAAAATTAATTTACAAATGATTCACAAAATAAGCAGAATGGATTTGAGTACAACATTAATATGATACTTTTTTCTCTAACCCCTATTTTTGTTCAATTAGTTTTTGCTGTAAGAGTTGGTCTTATTAAAAACTTGTCAGTATAAAAGTTGTAGATAATATTAAGTTGATGTATACTAAATTTTAAAAGATTGGATACCTCGCGAATTGACGAAGTTATTAATTATTTTTTAACCCATGTTTTGTTTTCTTTTATTTTTTTATAAGATAAGATTTGATCTTATCAAAATCTTGTCAGTATAAAAGTTTTAGATAATAATAAGTTGATGTATACTAAATTTTAAAAGGTTGGATACCTCGCGAATTGACGAAGTTATTAATTATTTTTTTAACCTGTGTTTTTTTTTTTTTTTTTTTTTTTTTTTTTTTATAAGACAAGATTTGATCTTATCAAAATCTTGTCAGTATAAAAGTTGTAGATAATATTAAGAATATTTATAATGAATTTAAATAAATTTGATATTTTGAAAGTTGGCAAAGTTAAGAATTTTTCCTTTTTAAAATCCGATTGTTTTCGTCTCTTGAAACCATTTTAAATTTTAGGAAAAATATCGAATGCATAGTTTTGTTACGCCTTTCCTAGATGTAATAATGACTTTAAACTTAAAATTTGGAGTCTAGTGTGTAGTTCTTTTATAATGAAATAATCAGCATGCAGTTTAAATTTATTATATGCAACTTTTTAACACTTTACAAAAAAGTTTAAATGTTTTCTGTTTGTCTGGCCAGTTGGCCGCGCTCTAACTCATGTAAATATACTCGAATCGTAATGAAATTTTTAGATATTATTAGCGTTTACCCTAGCACGAATCCTCTTGGATATGAAGTTTCTACAATGATTAGTTTATTTATAGGGATATTCAAAACTTTTTCGTTACATTACAGCCTATGAAAAAAATCATTTTAAATGAATTTTAAAGGTCTTGCACCCTATCAAACATATTCAAATTTATATACATTCTCTGAAACATGCAGTGTAGATATCGTTTACTGTTCATTTAGAGGGTCACACTAACAAATTCCATTGCACAATAATAAAGGGGGGGAATTGTTTACGAAGTATTTTAATTATGTTAAACGATTTCATATATAATAAAATTTATATACACTGCTGAGACTTAATATTTCACGCATAGTATGAAGTACATAGCATTTACAGGGACACACAAAAGATTTCAAATAGTATATTCTATCCTAAATATCATACTATATCTACTATATCTAATTCTATCCTAAATACCTGTATATTATCGATGATGGCTCATGGATGGATGGAGCGCATTTTTAATTATAATATGCGCTTTTTAGTTTCACTAAATGATTGCATATTATATGGTGTGTATAAATGTTATAGTAGATATACAATGTTGCTCAAAAGAGCTCGTAAAGGGTACTTAATATCAGCGTAATTTACTTAAATAAGTTATGCATTTTTACGTTGAACTGTTTTCAGTTTACTAAGAAAAGTTTATTGAATAGATATAATAATATACAGGGTCACGTAAAGAACTGGCTACATGGTTATCTATAGATGACAATTTCTAGAAATGTGATTTAAGTACTTTTAAGAATGTTTTTGTTTGAACTAAATTTTAGCAAAATACTGGCATGTAATAAAAGTACTAAGTAAACTACAGGACTGAACAAAAATATCCATGTTTTCTTCTATTAGTATAAATTGCCGAAAGAGATATTTCAACCAGTTTTCTTGATAAACTAAATTTCCTTATTATACAGTACATATACAATGTGCTCACTCTCAACGGCGACCAATGGCTAATTTCTAAACCGTTAGTCATAGCCATATAGTTCCAGTTGCAAAAATGCTTTTAAAAAGTAAAGAATTGTTTTTCAAGCAATTTAGGTAAAAAAAAAATATTAAAAAACTACGAAAATTAACTTTTTATACGGTTCCCCGGTCCTATTAGTGATATTTAGTAAAAATTTTCCGTCCCCCGATCAATCAATACAAAAAAGTTCCCATTCATCTAACATTAAAATTGACCGAGTTATGAAACTTTAAATTTCATGACTTAAACCAATTTTCTGTAGCTGAAAACGAATGAGTTGGATTTAATTTTCAGGGAAAGTACACTATTTGCTTAAATTATTATAAAGCGTATCCATTTCCAACGCTGTCCAATAGCTAATTCCTAAACCATTTGTCACAGACGTTTAGTTCCAATTACAAAAATGTTTTAAACAAGATAAAGAAATATTTTTAAAGGAATTTAACTGAAGGTGCTATCACCGTATAAGTTTTACGGTATTTTTAATTTTTATTAATTAACTTCTATATTGGTGAAAATTGTTGAAGACGTGAGTTTCAAAAGTCTCTTTATCAAGAAAATAAAATTTTGGGATATCGGGATTTTATTTTAAAAAGGGGTGTTATATTGATGAGCTTATTTTTTGCTTAAAATGTTCGTATGCAAGTTTTCCTAGTTCAAAATTTCTATTCAAATTTTAACTCGCTTCCAAATATCCGATCGAGGTTCAATTTGCAGACTTATTTATATCCAATGACATTATAAAATTAATACAATTTTAGGTGCGTACCATTTATTTATTTTATAGAACTATACGAAATTCTGTTAGGTTGAGTAATCTAATAGTTCTTTAAATATATGTCATTTTGTAGCAATTGTAACTGCTGCTTTTCATAATTTAAATTAACAAACTTTCTGTTATTTTTTACTTATATTTTTAGTACATATTTTGCATTACTGTGTAATCATCTACGTAAATTTAATATAATATTGTAAAAATTATTTTACTCTCAATGTTTAATGTTAAATTTTATATCTTGCGTTTCTTTTTATTTCCAGTAAATTTGTGACTGACCCCTAATTTGCAGCAAAAAATATGCTTCAACTTTAAACAGCTATTACTCGGTTTGTTTTAATCGCAGAGGAATGGGACTTTTTTTGTTTAACTTATTAGAGTAGTGGTAAAAATTTACTAAATACCACTTATAGGACCGGAAGACCCTATAAAAATTGAATTTTCGTAATTTTTTAATAAAATTATTTTTGACTTATATCACTTGAAATACAAATCTTTACAATTTTTAAAGCATTTTTGCAATTGGAACTATATGTCTATGACTAACGGTTTAGAAATTAGCCATTGGTCACCGTTGAGATTGGATACCCTGTACATATCAAGCGACAGATTAATTACAGGGCTGTTCAAAAGTATTGGAATACATATTTGGCCATGAGCAGCCTAAATAACGAATTTTTGTTAAAAATTTCTGGAAGTGTTGGAAAATATTTCGTAATCTATATTTAACACATGATTTTTCTTTACTTGTTAAAATTATCAAGAACTTTTGAAGTAACAGATTTTTGATAAGTTGATTTCTATTAATTGGTAATATCATTACAAATATTTTAAAAGGATGAAAAGAATCGAGGTTGAAGAAAAAAATATCATCTTAACACCAAACCCTTACTAATATTTTAATAAAATCCAATGCAGGTAATAGTATTAAACATACTGTTAAAAAAATATATGAAAGTTCATTCTACAGTACACAATGAACAAAAAAATATTTTGCCAATGTTCGCTGTTAAAAATTTTGCCTTAGTTTGAACCAAATTTTGGTGCCCATTAGTTGTCACCATAGGATAATGAAATCTCGTACCAACGTGTAGAGCTACTGTCAAAATCTAGTCTCAATTGTTGCAATGAGATTACAATAAGAAGTATGTTTTAACCAACCCTTACAAAATTTTCATTTAGAATTCCAGGAAAAAAATTATAGAAAAAGTCTTAGAAAATCTTATAGAATTTTCGCCCTTTTTTAGGTGCGTTCCTAATTATGCAAATACGTAGCACCTATAGTTGTCGTTCAGCCCACCCATCTGTCCGCATGTAACAACACAAAAACTACTTAACCGAATCGTTTAAAATTTAAAATATATAATTATTACATATTTTTTTTCGTTTCACTTTAAATTTTACGAAAATCGGATGCATATACATCAATTACAGGGACAATCAAAAGGATTCCGTTACATTACGGTCAATGCACTGTTAAAACTACAGGTGACACATTGTACCTTTTAGGGCAGAAAGGCTTGTCTCACTGGTGATACCCCTTGGGAACCGGAATGACATCCTTAATTAGGTTGAAAAGATGGCACTACTAATCCAGAGTTCTCAACAATAAAAAGAAATTATAAACCTACTCTTGGTCCGCGAAGGATTCGAACCCACAACGTCTGATTGCATGCTCATCGCTCTAACAGTTCGACCATCGATCTCACATTCAAAGATTTCCTGAAATGGAAGGAATCGGAAGGTAGCCATCCGAAGTTCTGAACGAAATTGGGATAGCGCAAGCGCGGTGATAGTGTTCATAGGAAGAAATTGCTGTTTTGATCTACCAGTGACGGTGAGTTGAAGGAGAAAGACACACATCACATAGCATGCGCAAATGACTAAGGGGTGATAATCTTCCGACAGTATGCATTGCGCGAAACCCTAATTAGCGTGAGGGATCAAACGGCACCCCAAACATATTTTCAAGCCCGCGGGTGTCAAATGGTAACACCTTTTCACCTCTGGGCACCAAATGCAACTCCTTTGTCACCTTTATTTTTTAACAGTGTGATTAAAAATGTTTCAAATGCATTTTAATCGTTTGAAATTATTATGTAATTTTGTCGAGTCATTTCAAATTTTATGAAAATCGAATGCATAGATCAATTACAGGGACAATCAAAAGTATTCCGTTACATTACGGTCAATAGGGAAAAATATTTCAAACATAATAAATTTGATATGCATCTATGAACTACATATTACAATATACATTTTGCATAATCTGTGGTGCAAAGAACATTTGTTATTGATTTATAAGGCCATACAAGAGTATTGCTTTATACGATGATATAGGGAGAACATTGTTTGGTGAGCATTTTAACTGTAATTAAATATTTAAAATTTTATGAGATTGATGTATGTTGCTGAGGAATACTACAGGTTATTCCCTGTATAAAAGAAAGCAGATAGTAATTACAGGGACGCACAAAAGATTTTGGCTACTATACTGTATCCGAAATACTGTGTGCTATTACATCAAGATCTGAGTAATTTTAAGTGCGTCCGTAATTATATAAATAGCTAGCATCTATATTCGTCGTTCTGTCTGTCAGTCGTTCTGTCTGTCAGTCCGTCTGTCCTTCCATCCGTCTATCTGCCCGAATATAACAAAGCAAAAACAGCCCAACTAAATAGCACGGTATTTATAAAATTTTATTTTAGCATTATTTTGTCAAGTCATTTTAAATTAAAAAAAAAATCGAATGTATAGTTTAATTAGAGGCACAATCAGAAGTTCTCCATTTATGATTAATATAAACAAATAGTTTTAAGTACTTTTTAATAATGTTAAACTCATTCGAATATAATAAAATTGACATGAATCTATGAAGTATATATACAGGGTGGTCATAAAAAAAACTTTGCCGATATATGGAGCTCTAGCGGCTGGTTCGTTCAATCGATCGAGGTGAGATTTTAGATATAGTTATTATGAGATATGAGCTCGGGATTCTGTGAACGGCAAGAAAGTAGTGCTCAAGGTTGCAGATATAGGTACAGAAACTCGAAATTTTCTAATGGCAACGCCCATTTTTTTTCCGTCGAAAAATGATCAGCGCATGCGAAAACTCTAAAGAGTAACCGTACGTGTATCGCAAGAAACGGATTCGTTATGCACGCACAAAAAAGTTCTTCAAACGCTCCCCTCCCCCCAAAAAAAGTACACGATCGGAGCACACAGAAGAAATTTGCATATGACACAGATTCATTACACCAATCACTGATTACAACACTCCAAGCCAGTTCGCGTTAGTAGTTCTGGTATGAGGTAATTTTGCAGCATTGCTGTATAGCAAGAGAATGTTACAGAACATGTTACAAATCCCGTTGGTATCACTTCCTAAAAAGAAATACGGCCCGGGAATAATTGCAATGCCGCACCACTCAGTAACTGTCAACTCGTGTAAAAGTACGGGCGCCACAGAGTGAGAATTTATGTCTGCCCACTGCGCACAATTTTTCGTGTTGACATAACCAGTTAAGGTGAAATGTGCCCCACCTGTCCATAATAAATGAAGAGGCCAGTCCTTATTTCCATCATATTTGATAAGAAATTGATTAGCAAAGTCTATACAATGTTGATGGTCCCCTACTTTCATCATCTGGACGCGCTGGTATAGGTAAGGAAACTTGCGGATTAAAGAGCGCGCAAGCTTTAGCACCGTTGATTTCGGTTTATCCAATACAAGAGATGCTCCTCTTACAGTTTTGCGTGTGTTTTGCAGTCACTATATGATGCACTTCCATAACAGTATCCTCAGGAGCTTCCGGGATACATGGGCAAGCATTTAGCAATGGTTTAGACGATAAACACGCAAGGTTTTCGCAACATTCATCCCATTCTGATAATAGAGTTTTACCAGTTCACCTACTTTCGCTAGAAGAGTGAATTCGCCGGCATGTGCAACCTTCCGACTGAAGAACTAACATTTTCATCCCACTTTTTAACCATTTTCTATACTGTCTATCTGGCAAACGGCGTTCCGTAATTGGTGTTTTGCCTCTGTCATATGCAAATTTCCTTCTTACGCCGTGATCGTGTTTACTTTTGGTCGTTCGCAGAGCTGTTTTTTTAGCGAGCATAACGCGTCCGTTTATTGCGATATGCGCACCGTTCCAATGCTCTTTAAGGTTTTAGCATGAGCTGAGCATTTTGTGAGGGAAAAAAATGGGCGTTGCCATTTGAAAATTTCGAGTTTTTGTTGTTATAACCGTAACCGCGAGCGCCAATTTGTTGCCATTGTTAGAATATCGAGCTCATACCTGTGAATAACTATATCTAAAATCTCATATCGATCGGTTGAATGGGCCGGTAACTAGAGTTCGAAATATCGGCAAAGTTTTTTAATGACCAGCCTGTATATTGAAATATACATTCTGTGCAATTTGTGATGCAAAGAATACTTAATATTAAATTACAGTGTCACACAGTAGTATTCCATTACATAATGGTATACGGGAAAACATTGTTTGGGGCGTGCGTTACTAATATTAAACTATTTCATATTTTATGAATATGATATACATTACCGAGGAGTAATAAAAGTTCCTTCCTGTATATTTACAGGAACACAAAAAAGATTTCGATCACTATACTATGTCCAAAATACTGTCTATTATAACAGGAAGATCTGAATATTTTTAAAACTTCGTTATCGTACGAACGCACTTCGTTTGCTACGTTTCTTGTGCAAATTCCAACTTGTTTTCTATGAAACAGCTAAGCTACGAAAATATTTATAGAATTTGTATAAAAATATTTGAATTTTTTCTATATGATATTCTATAAATATATTCGAATTTATTCTATATGATATTCTATAAAAATATTCGAATATATTCTATGAAATATATTAAAATATCACAAACCTCCCAAATACTAACCGTTTACGACACTGTGGTGGTACGAATGTTGGTTCCTTTGGCATATGTTATGGCTCTTCACAGCCTATTCTCTCTTATTGAATTATTTTGTTTATTTCTTTTCTGATTTGCGTTCTGAATCTTTAAAACCGTTTAGAAATCATATACATTTTATACACTGATTCTCAAATGTGTGAATTATGAAGTCATTTGTAACTTAGAAAATCAGACTTAAGACAAAAATAAAAAAAGTCAAAGTAAAGGATTTACTTGTTCATTTACTTGTTATTTCTATTGTTGGTGGTGGTGCTATATTATTTGCAGTTTAAAATCAACTTCACAGCTTAAATCCTATTAGGGTATTCGCTTCAAATTTCGGTTAAAGTTGCTTAAATTGTGAGTCACTGATGTGGAAATCTATTTTAATATAGTACTGATAAAATATTTAAAAATCTCATAAAATACTTTTTGTTCAAATTGAAACATATTTTTT
Organism: Maratus speculifer; assembly: GCA_964019185.1. Taxonomy (NCBI): domain Eukaryota; kingdom Metazoa; phylum Arthropoda; class Arachnida; order Araneae; family Salticidae; genus Maratus; species Maratus speculifer. The sequence goes on along the minus strand of OZ025292.1, from coordinate 305,290,867 downwards.
TTTAAATTTATATATTTATTTCTTTACTTTATTGTAAAATATTTCAGTAAAAATTTCAATTAATCAACAAAGTTTATTAAATTAGATTAAAGTTTTTTTTTAAGTGTTAGCAAATTATTAAATGAATATAAAATTTAACTAGCAATTAATGAATCAAGCATAAACGAATTTACTGAACATAAATTAAATAATGTATTTTGATTGCTATAACTCTACATCAAATATTAAATCACAATGTATTAGAATTATGAATTAACTTATAATCTTATTGAAAAGATGGGATACTAATATATTAAAATTTATATATTACAAATTCCTTTTTAATTTTAATGTATAAATATAAATAAATTTATACACATAAATTTTTAAAGACCAGAAAATATATTTTTTAAAAAATTTATCGAATCATTTTTATATTTGCTATAATTAAATTAGTATGCATAAAATTTAAAATACTAAAAGATACTTTTTATTAAAAAATCTACTGAATCAAAGTTTATAAGTTTTATAAAATTCTATAGAAAAAAAATTTTGAAAGGGAAAAAACTAAAAAAATATATAAAAACATTTTCTTAGAAAATGTATTCTATATAACTATTTAAAACTCTTTAGAAACATCATTCTAGAGAAAGATTATTCTATAAAACTCTTAAAGTATTCTATTGAGTTCTATATAGCTCTCCCTAACGAATATGTCTTTTAGAATTATGTAGAAAAATATTTATAGAATCCTATAGAATTATGGCCGGTTTTTCTCTAAGCTAGTTTAAAAGCTACAGAAATACTTGTAGAAGTTTAATAGAAATGCCTGAAGAGAGAAAGTGTTTAATATAAGTTTAATCGAAATTTCTGTTCCACAGACATTTCTATTGAACTTCTACAGATGTTTCTATAGCATTTAAACTAGCTTATAAATAAACGGGCCATAATTCTGTAGGATTCTATAAAACTTTTTCTAGAGAACTCCAAAAACCATTTTCGTAAGGGCTATTGACTGTTTGTGTAAGGGGAAGCTCCGTATTTTTTCCGTGCGAGGATGTAGTAGCTTCTACTGAACACCAAAATTTGGTTCAAACTAGGACAAATTTTTAATCAATAAAATTTTTTAAAGAATTTTTTAAGATATTTATCCCGTTTTTGAAACACGCTTTTAAAGTTTTGTTCTTAATTTTTTTTAATGATATGAATACTGCAGGTATATGCTGCACGTGTATTTTATTAAATCATTTACTATAATTTGATATAATTGAATAAGAAATAAGTAATTCTAATGTTCTTAAAAAAAGCTCTCTATATATTTTTTTAATTTTTGTTACCTGAAAAAACAAATTTTTATATCTTAAAATTTACTATTAACAAAATGAAAGCAAATTTGTTGCATGTTTTGGATTTTGGAAACTTTCGAATGGCAAATTTTTATATTGCAAAAATCAAAAATTTAACATTAAAAACAATTGTAATGTTACATAATTTCCTTTGCTCTAAGGTAAGAAAAACAAAAAAATATCGTTCATAGCATTCATTTGATTTCAGTACCATAACAAATATATGTTTTTTTTTTTTTTTTTTTTTTTTTTTTTTTTTTTTTTTTTTTGTAAAGATATCTCTTAGATTTTAATAAAAAAATTTCTGTTTCTTTTTTTTTACACAAATAATCATGCACATACATAATCAATACTTACTCCATAAATTCATCAGTAAAGCTGAAAAAATTATTTTGAATAATATTAACATTTAACTTTCTCGTTAAACGATTTTTTAGATTTATTTATCCTTATTTAATTTCTTACATATTTCTGAAATTTATCTATGATAGAATGATAATATCTGAAATGAGAAAAAAATTTCTGAACTAAAAAGCAATATAATAACATTTTAAATGCTTCTTTTTATCCAAAATTGTAAATTATTCAATAAAAATTGTGCACATAATTTATTTCCATGTTTCTTCCTTTAAACGAATTTTTCTAACGAGGCTATTTGATTAACGAATGTCAACAAGATTTATTTTAATCTTTCCTCTTTATGAAAACACTCTATGACATTTTAATGAAATTCAATATGTGTAAGAGGCTTAAATATGTATTTAAGAATTTCAAATAATATTCTCAAACAATAAGGAATAATCTTATTTCAATATAATTTATTATGTTGTTGCAAATAATGATTTATCGTTCTTAAAAAAACACCCTGTAAAATATTTCAATTAAAAATACTTTTATTGATTTGAAAACAAAATAATGATATCATAAAAGCTTTTAAAAGCAGATTTACTGTTGATAAAAAATTTAAATAATTACATTTGAAAGCATTATATTTTGTATATATTTTAGCAAAACAAAACCATATTCACTCATTGTCTTTGGAAGAAATATTAAATGAAATATTTGTAGAAATTTTAAAAGATAAAATAAAAATGGAAGAAATATTCCTCATTTTAAGATAGAGATTCTTTATACTTAAAAATTTCTGTTAAATTAAATACAGGAAGTTTTAAAAGTATATATGATTAAGTATACTACAAGGTCTTATATTTGTGATAACATTAGGTTTAAAGATAAATTTTGATGTTTCAGAATTTTGAAGAAAGAACTGTTAATCAAAGAATAAAAAGAAAAAAATCATTAAATTTTACTGTACAGAAATATTTATTTTCCAATTGTATCATTTTATTTTTATTAAAATTATTTTCAAAATCTAACTTGCACATACCGTCGCCTCAAAGCAACAGTAAGACATAGCAAGTTGGAAACTGCGCGTCAAACGCAGCAAATGAGGGCCGTTCGTACTACAACAAAGATTTTGAAATATTCAGATCTTTGTGGAATAGTATATAGTACATCAGATACAGTATAGTGGCCGAAGTTTTTTTGTGTGTTTCTGTAAATACTTTCTGCTTTCTATTATACAAGAAGTAACTTGTAGTAAACCTCAGCGACGTATATCTATTTCATAAAATTTGAAATAGTGTAATAGTATTAAAAACGATTTCCAAATTGTGTTTCCCTCTCCACCAATGTGTAATGAAATGTTTTTGTATGGCCATGCAAACGAATAACTGATATATTTTACACCACAGATTGCACAGAATGTGTTTTTTACCGTATACTTCATATATGCGTATCAGTTCCATTATATACGAAAAACTATAACATAAACTATAACATTAACATTTACTTGAAACTGTTACTTCTCATTGATCGTGATGAAACAGAATGATTTTCATTATCACAGTAATTAAAATATACATCCGATTTTCATAAAATTTTAAATGACTCCACAAAATTATGCAAAAATTATATATTTTTAAATTTAAAATGATTCGATTGGGTAGTTTTTGCTCTGTTACTGGCGTATAAATGGACAGACGGAGAGACCGACGGGCTGAACGACGACTATAGTTGCTACGTCAAAATTTCAATAAATTTTAATGTAATAAAAAAATCACATGTAATTTTACTGCAGTTTTTGACGTAAATTTAAAGAGTTTTTTCTACTGTGTATCTACTACATTTACATCTCCAGAGAAGGGAAGTTGCCTATAACGCATTTTTTGTTTATGTGATTCCGTCTTAAAAGTTTTTACTGTATAACATTTTTCAGTGTCCTACACATGGAATATGGATTAACAATATTAATAGATAAGTGGGGCATTTGCATAGAATAGAGATTCATTGATAAAATAAGTGTATTACAGCCTTTGGCCCTTCTTTAATAATGATAATTATAAATATGAAAAACGAAAGTATTTTTGCTCAGAACTCCTCCATATGAAACAATTTTTAAACAATCGAAGTATAAAACTATGTAGATATTTAAGTCGACCCGGGCTATAATGTAAACTTTTTTTCAGGCCGGGCCGATTATGTTTTTAATTATATCCACAATGGGTCGGTTCGGGACTGGCCCTAGATATTTCAACTCGTACGGATCTCTAATTCAAAAACTACCAACGTATTTTGAAAGCAGGTTTAGCTTAAAATCTATACGCTGCTATTTTATGCCTGAAGAATTGCCACTATCCCAAATCGATTTTTATTAATTTAAGGTATTGTACCCAATATGAACACCCCTAATATTTTTAAAAGTAAAAATCGTGCTACGTGTCCGTGAAGAAAAGCAGTTGAAAAGATAATTAAGTCCAAAAGTTTTAATTAAAATACAAAAGTAATTAAAGTGCAAAAAGGCGCGTTGTTCGCCATTTATAAAGAAATTTGTGTTTTCGTGGTGTGCTGATCGTAATTACAATTAAGTTTAACTTCTTATTAGATAGTGTAAAATTAATTTAAATATTGAAAAGTGGAGTGTTTTAGAAAGCTTATAAAACATATTTTTGATTGCTATTAGATATATCGCTTAAATTTTTTTTGTTTATTTATTGCAAAATTTAATAAAACTACTCCCGATTCCCAATATGGACACCTCATGTCCACATTGGAAGTACAGCATGTGGATCTTCAGATTCAAAAAAATTAGAAATCTAAGCAAAACCAGCTTCATTATTTCATAATATTTTGCAGTAACTGAGGTGCTTTTCATCGGTTTTCAGAGAGCCACAAACGAAAATGACCCCTTCCCCGTTCTAAAGTGCATGATCTGAAAATATTTACTGTGCCCTACCTTTCCCCGAAATACTTTAAGATACATATTTTTCTTATCCCCTCTCCTCTAAAATTTCATAGAAGAATGGCTCTTCCATGCATACTGTGTAGCAGGTCAATAAGGGGCCACCTGTCTATAATAGGGACAGGTGGTTCCCTATATGGACACTTGTGAACATTTTTTTGTTTTTATCATTTAAATTAAATCAGAATAATAACAAGGCTGCTAATTTTAATAATGATAGTAAAGAGTCCAGGGATAAGGATCATTTATTTTTGGAGTCCTATCACGTGTACATGGGGGTGAAAAAAATTAATTTTCCTTAGGGTGCCCATATTGGGTACAGGTACCTTACAATTTGTGAATCATACCTTTCTTGCATTAAAACTGTTTCAAAACCTCGTAGCTCAGAGAAAGGGTTAAGTGGTATAATTCATGCATTTTGGAGAAATTTGTATTTTAGTAATTCTATGAGATTTTTAAATATCGAGAGGATTTTTTGTTCAATTCAGGAATGAATGGAGAAAATTTTCCTAATTGGGAAATTTTATCCAATGGGGGAGCATAAAAATTTAATTTTTGTATTTTCTCAAATAGGCTCCCGATAAAGTTGAAATTTTGAACCCTTTTTTTTCTTTTTTTTTTTTTGAAACTTTGCAATTGAATGTATGTGTTTATAGGCAATATTTAAGGAGATACCTATTGTTTCGATAATTATGACTCACCCTGTAGTAATTTTTCAAAATACGAAAATGTTTTCTTATTAACCGATGGCATTCGAAAAACCGATATACCAGTTCAACGAAATTAATTAATACTACATTATTCTACGCCACATTCCTAAATCGGTAGCAAGAAATCAATGTTTTTTTTAAAATAAATTTTTAAATCTTGAAAATTTATTAGTCTAACGAATGCTTTTCAAATTCGTACTCAATTCGGAAGGTTTCATTGTACATTTTCATTTCTGAGTTTATATTATATTTTGTCAGATTAAAACATGCTTTAAAAGATGCAGCTATGAATTATAAACATTGCTGATTTCACAAATAATATTGTAAAAAATCTATTATTTATTTTAGTTAAAAGGTTAGAAATACTTGTTTATTTATGTGAATATTTTTATTAATTTAAATATTAAATTAATTTCTTCTCAGTTCGAGGATGTATATTTTTAAAATTTAAATTACTGTAGCTTAGAAATGTATTTCCTAAAAAAGATCACTTTTTTGCTTTATGTATTTCTTAAAATATTATATCATCACTTGTATACATATATATTGCATTATTTTGAAATAATAAATTTTCATATCTAAAAGTTTTTATTTTTACAAACTTGCATTATTCATAAATGTAAACAATGATATAACATTATTTAGATCAAAAGATTTTTATTTGTAGTTTAATAGATGTACATATAAATTCGATTTATTTTTGTAATACCTAGAAAAGAATTTCCTTAAAATAGAAAAATAAGAGTGAAAATTTAGAAAATATTTTATTACAATATATGTTCATTTTCTTTAAAAATATTCGCAAATATCGACATGGATGTTTAACTATCTTGGACGTGATGATTTTTTTTAAAATTAAAATTGAGTATTTTTTGTATTTGTGTTATGTTTTAATAGAAATTTAAAAAAAAGATATATTTCTCTACCTTGTTAAATGGAAAATCAGTTATAAAATATTCTTGCATTTACCTAAAGAAATAATATAAAACATGTATTCTTTGATTTAAAGATTAAAACTTTTAAAAAATTCACAACAAAACAAAACAAAAAAAATTCTTTTATATGATTTTTTTAAGTACATTTATCTGTACATTAATTACATATTTATAAAATGATTTTTTCAAAAATGATTTGAGGTAAGTGCAAAATCCTTTTTATAGAAATAAGAAAGATAATGGTGTTTTAATTGTGATTTTATGCTCCACAATAAATTATTCAGATAAAATGGACTAGAGACAAATTTACCCCTAATTAGTATATTTCTTTACAATGTTACTTCTTCGCATTTTTCTTTAATGAACTGACGTCAATGAGATTTATTTTAATCTTTTCCATTGTGTAAGCACTTTCTGAAATTTTAATGAAACTCTATATACGTTCGAGGCTTAAGTATTTAGGAGTTTGAAATAATGGTTAGTTTTCAAATGTAATAATAGACAAACTTTTAAAAATGTAATTAAATTAATTACTATGAGCGATGATTAGTTTGTCCGCTTATCGTAATCCACTTAAAATTTTTGTATTATATATATTTTTAATGATTTGAAAAAAGCAATGTGTTTGTAAAATTATTTTTAATCATTTTTATTTTAAAATAATTGCATTAGAAAAATAAATAATTTTTAATGTACTTTACCAAAAAAGTATACTTTTTTTCTGGAAAATGATTTTTTTCTTTATTGACATATTAGCATTCCCATTCCCATTAAATATTTTTGATATCGTTTATGCCTAAAAATTTGTCCTTTCAAATGCGCTTGAACTTCTATATGAATAATCATTAATAGTGTGAAATAAAGCCGTAAATATTATTATTATAAACTTTTTATAAAAATATTATGATTATGCTACGATAAAAATGCATTAAAATGTATAATGAATGGTTTAATATGAATTGAAAATTACATTTCTATTTTTGTGGTATTTCGGATATTTAGATAATCTGCAGAAAAGTAAACTAAAACATAATTTTAAAATCAGATTTAATTTGATTGTCGCTTCTAAAACTTTTATAGAATAAATGGTTGCACAGAAATGAAAGCATATTAACTAGATTGTATAACATTTAACTTCTTATTTGTTTATTTTTTATCATTTTATTGTTGCTGAATTTAAATGCATAAGGGGAATAAGAGTTGGGACAAAATCGATACTTTATTTATTTTATATCACTAAATTAAATGTAAAAAGAATTAAAACGAGTCAGTACATAAAATGTAAAAAGTTTATTCATATAATTTTCAAAATTCGATGCATAAAAAAGACTAATATATAATTCTTAACAATTTAAAAAAGACACATTGACTTATTAGTATTAAAATAAAAATAAGAAGTTTTAAAAATAGTTACTGCATCAGAGTTAATTTTTTTTTCTACATAAGATGGATAAAACATATAAGTAAAAATTCTCTGTAAAATCTCATTAGCAAGAAAAATATATATGTTACACTTTTTTATTTATTTCAAGAACTGTTTTTCTGGAAATACCTTCATCTAAAAGCAGTTTAACAGCGATAAAATACCAGCATTGTTTAGATCTCCTGTCCTTCAAACAAAATCCATTGACAGAAGGCAGTGGCATTTGATTTTCTAAAACCAATAAAGGTGAAACATTTTGATACATTGAAACTAACGAAGATGGATTGAAACCAATTTCCATTCCCATCGGTTTCAGTTTCAATAAGGAAAAGGTTTTATGAATCGAAAAAGTACTAAAATAATACAAAGTGTTACTGATATGTTAGAGAAATTCTTTTTTATGCGCTGGCTAAAGAGTTAAATAACTCAGATTTCATTGTAAAAAATATTTGAAAAATTTTCTGATTGAAATGAAAATAGTGTTTTTTTAGTTAACACTTTTAAAAAAAAATTCTGAAATTCCTTTCGAAATATTTTTTTTCCTGAATTTCACATAAAAAGTCCCTTTTCACAACAAAAGGGCATTTTCCGTTTAAAATCAGAAAATTTCACCATATTTCCTGAAAATAATGAAAAGGATGGAAATAGAAACAAAAAACAGAGACAGTCCGTTATGACAGGGGCTCTGTGGCCGAGTGGTCAAGGCACCACACCACAAATGTTCTGCAAGCGCAGATCGTGGTTTAAATCCCACTGGTGACATGAAATGATGAAAATATAAGAAATCCATTTTAAACTACAATTTTCTGTTTATTTTTATCTTATTTCTTATTAAAAAAATCTTTTAGCGAATTATCCAAAAATAAATAAATAAATAAATAAATAGTGTAGGACAATTTAAAAAAATTGTCTATAACATTATTTTTGTAAAAAAGGAATATTTTATTTCATTCATTCATTCTTTTAAAAAAAAAAAATAAATAAACAGCGATTTTAAACAGTCATTTTTATTTATTTATTTAAACTAGTTATCAAATTAAAATTGATTTAAAAAAATAAGTGTTATACATCAGTCTAAAATAAAATAAAATAAACCGTTTACAAATATTCTAACGAATTCATTTGAAAGAAAATCTTTAAAAAGCACAACAGATTTTACCACTAACTCATAAAAGACACACTTTGTACAACCCGGCATCAGCAGCTTTGGCTCAGTCAGTAAGAATTTATTCCGCTCCGCTATCAAAAGGTCTCCAGTTCGAACCTCAGCAAGGCTTGAGGTCAATTATACATAAAATAACTAAAATAATATAGCAGATTAAAGTCACTCAGAAATTTCGAATTATTTGACGATTAACCGATTCATTAATTAAAAAAATTATATTAAATGATTATCATTAAAAATCAAACTTTGTAACAGAAAGTTACTGTTTCTTCAAACGGAGGTTTCGTTTCTTTTTTTTTATTTCTTTTTCCCCCCAAAACGGAAAATCTACTAACGGAAAGGTAAAAGTTCGGCTACTTTGCTGCCAGTAGTTTCACCGTGAATTCACCGATTATTTTTTAACAGTGTACAACATCAATTGTACTACTTCTAAATAAATTTTATATGTAAAATTTTGTCAGTAACTGCTCATTTTATCTATTTTTACTTTTAGTATTTTAAAATAAAATATTCTATTTCAAAAAAGAAGAATAGTAAACATTATGTTTCCATGTAGTACGTAAGCATAGAATAATCGTGTCCCAGAAAAAAAAAATATTTTACGACAACGTTTTTAAAATCTTAAGTGCTATAGGTTGTTAAGGTTGTAACTTAAAAAATAATTTAAGATACATTTTCAATAAAGAATAAAATCTTTTAGAAAAAAGTTCTAAATAAATGTATTTAATCAATTTTAATAGTGTTTCTTTTTAAAAATATAACAGACATAAAATGGACAATTGAGAAAATTTGGTAACTTTAGGAAAGACTTCAGTTTAATAATGCCTCTAACTTCTTGATTGTAACATTATTTACGAGCAGATAATTTTTTTAAACAATTTAATACTTTTCAATCTCTAGCGATTTAACAATAATTAGTTCGTTATTGAAGAAAGAAAAAATTCTTCACACACACACGCACACACAGAGAAAAGTACTTTTTTCTTAGTGTAAGAAAAAAAAATAATATTGTTATCCAAATAATAGGTGCTTCAAAATAAAGGTAAAAAAATCAAATCCTTAATTAAAGGAATGATTTTCTACCATTATAAAACTTACGAAGCTATCCAATTTAAAAAAGTGGAAGAAAATAGATTAAAAAATAAATTTTTGATATCCGGTTTTCAATAGTTGAGTGATTTTTTAATTGCAAAAAATATCTAAAATATTGAAATAATTTTGTTTGTTTACAGTTGATTGATAAATTATGCATACATAAAGTCAGATTTTTGTGCATAACAAGGTCTATTTTCCAGCTGTTTCTTTTATTTTTCGTTTAAAATAAAATAATAACTTAGACTTTTAGTATACTGCACACTCATCTCTATTTAAATATCCGACATGCATTTATTTTCATCCAGCTCTTATTTCGCTTTTACAAATAAAATGATTGACTTTGAAATATGTGCAGCATCAATTGTTAAGTAAGAAAAAAAAAAAACTGAATTTCTTATTTCAGCAAACTTTATAACACATAAATTTATTAACATTTAATAAATAACTAAAAGTACATTAGTATTTATATGTTTATATATTTACTGCACTTATTGTATATCACAAGCCCATTTTTCAACTGTAATTCTTTACTTCAAAAAAAATAAAATTATAACTTAGACTTTTATTATACTGCGCAAACACTATCCCTATCTCCATTTAAACAATACGTTTGTTTTCTAAAATATCGACGAACACATCACAAATCAAAGAAATTTCCGCCCACCTAATAAGATTTCCATCAAATGTATATTATGCAATTCATTTTTTTTATATATTATTATAAAAATTATTGTCAGAAATATTTTTAAGAAACATTAATTTTCTAATAACAAAAACAATTCAATTAAAAGACTTAAAATTTCATATTGTTGTTTTCTAGTATGTCACACTGTAATATGTGGGATGTGAAGGACTTCCTGCTATACTGCACAATTATATATATATATATATATATATATATATAATAAATATCTATACTTTATAAAATACATATGTGAGAAAAGTAACAAATTCTGCACTTTACGAGCAATTTTACATGATTTAAAAATTATTGTCTCTGAAAATCAGTGTTATTTTCCTGGCCTGCTAGTTTTAGTTCTTTATCTGGTATAAATAAATCTTCTTATTTTTGATATATTTCAAGTTAGAAGTAGCAAAATCATAATTTATCAAAATCGTTTAGATATTTCTTTGAAAATAATGTATTTAAAGTCTTTGTAAACACTGAGCATAATTTTATTATAGGGATGTCCATAAATGATGTCACACTTTTTTTCCCCAATATTTTTACACTCCTCCCCCTTTACTTTCTCAGAAAGTTTCACACTTCAACGTACCTCTTTCCCCTTCTTTTCACATGTCACGCTGTATCATATATACATATACTTACAGTTTAGAAACAAAGTTCTCTGTTATAGATCATATTTAAAATTTTATTTTTAAAGTTTAACTATGTGTGCTTTATTGACTTATAAATATGATTTGTCTACTTATTTTGTATGAAATAAGATTAAGGTTTTATATGAAAGAGAAATTAAAAACAGTCGTATTTAGGAATTTGAAATGGAATTTAATAGAATATTTCGCTTTAAATTTTATCTTTATTTTATGAACACAAAATATTTTAATTTCAAAATAACTTCAAAATTTAATCTGCTCATTTTGATATTTCTATTTTAACCAAAATGTGTGATGTCCCATTTTTTCTTACTCCTCCGATCCCCTTCTCACGAACTGTCACAATTTCATGAACCCCTCTCCACCATCCAATCATGACATCATTTATTGACGTCCCCAATGTAATTTTTCTGGCTTCCTTGAATTAATAAATATAACAGAACATTATATTGATTTGGAACTGCTATATAGATAATATGTTCCTGTAAACAAAATTAAAGTATTAGATCTTAAAAAATAAATGAATGTAAAAAAAAAAATAGAATGAAATTGTCATTATCCTGGCAATATTTGCCAGGAAATGATACATAATTACATATAAATTAACTTATTATTTAAGCTATTCAAAATTTAACAATCTTACAAGGAAAATACTTTATTCACTGTTAAAAATCTGCAGCATTTTATCCAGTTATATGACCATTTTCTACAAAAAAAAAGTAAAACAACCGTCTTTTTACGTTATTCTGAACTTATTATTACCAATTTTATGGTCAGAATAGAGTTAAATTACGGTTATGTTACTGGTTTTTCAGAAAACGGTGAAATGACTGTACAAAATGCTGAAAGATTTTTAACAATGTTCTCCAATAGAGAAAAATATACTTCTAGAAATTTAGAATTGTTTTCAATAGATAATTATAATATCTCAGGTGTCTCAAAATTTCACATTTTGTGATATTCAACGGATTTCACTATTACAATTTAATATATTGCCTTTGAAATGTATTACAGTAGCTATTTTGTCAAAATAACAGACCTATTTACTTCAGCAAGCTTTACAGCACAATACATAAAATTTTTAATAAAAAGTTTTTTTTATTCATTAAAATGTAATTATAACTTAATTACTTATTATATAATTTTAGATAAAATTGTTGCTATACATGCAAGCATTTATTCATAAAAGTACAAAATTGGAAAACATCACAGTTATGACCAATTTTTTTTAAAGAATCGAAGTCATTAGAAGAAACATATTTTGACTTCAAAAACGCAATATCGTGAGGTTTTTTATGATTCATCGTGAATTATCTTTTTAAAAATAATGCACACAATATTCTGAAGGAAAGTGGAGACTTTTTAAATTTTTATGATTTAGAATCGGAATATTTTACATATAATTGTATGGGAAACGAAATAGTTAAAACAGTTCTACCTGAAAGAACATTATAAATAAATTAAAAATAAAAATTGATCTTTAAAAATTATTCTTTTTTACGCTTTCAAGGTTTATCTTGAAAACTATATCCACATTGTATGTGCGCTGTACTGCTCCATACAATAGGAATACACATACTAAATTGCATATCTTCATCAGATTTTACCATCTTATAGTGGCAGCTATTGAACACCCAAAACTTGGTTTAAATTAGGACACGATTTTTAAGAATGTATTTCTACATTGTGTGTGCGCTATATTGTTCCATACAGTAAGAATACTTATAAAAATTTGGAAATCTTCATCAAACTTCAAAGATTTAATTATGTATACAATTCAGCTATCAAACTATGTAAATTATGTCTGTATTTTAAACATTTAAAAATTTTTTGCGCCTAATTCCATGCAATCATTTAGGTGCACTGTAGTCACTTATGCACTGTAAAAAAAAAAAAAAAAAAAAAAAAAAAAATGTAAAGTATCTAAAATTTTTCTAGTAAACTAGGATTTCAATAACAAAAATTCATGGAACAAATGCAGATTTAAGCTACAAATCAAAAAATCTGAAAGGTTACTAAAAATTTTTTAAGAAATGGGATGCTCAGAACTTTTTATATAACTTAAACCTGGGTTACAGATAAACGTTTAGTAATATAACTGCAATTTCAGTAGATTTTTCCATAAGCTACAGATTTCTGTAACTTAAAAAATTTGTTTTTTAGATTTACATCCTTTTTTCAACAGTGTATACAGATAAAATTTTAGTAAGCATATTGATTTCTGTTTTTTTAACTCTTTCAGAATTACATTTTTTTATTACTGTTGTTTTGCTTTTTTTACAGTATATAAAATAAAACCTTGATAATTATATTTCCAAGGATAATATGCTTAAAAGTTTTAGAACTGAATTTAAAATTATCCTAATGTAGTATCCTGTAAAAAGTTTTAAATGCGATCATAAAATTACTAAATTATAGATACAGTATTTATTATTGAAATCCGCGCTTTAACGTAAGTAAAATCTGTTGATTTTAATGCTTATAATTTGGATTATTTTTTTTAATTTTGATTTTAATTACACGTATCATATATTACTTACAAAGAAACCTGCCTGTTTTGGAAAACAAAGGAGATGTATAGAAACACACAAGCCTACAAATGTTGAGCATACTGTCAAGACAAACAAGTTTATAAGAATTTTAAAAAAATTTTATGTTACAAAATGAATTAGGCATCCACTGATTTAAAATTACAAATGAATCCAATTATTCTGTGTGCATTGATAAATTAATAAGATGTGAACTGGGTAAATAGCATAATTAAAAGAACCTCTTTAATAAATTAATTAAAAAATGTTCCTTTGGGCACTTTTTGAAAAAAAAAATATGAGATTTATACGAACCACGAATGTTTTCAATCAAAACATAGAATAAAACTGTGAATTCACATACAGTTTAAAAGACATTTTAATTACTTTTTTTTTTAATTTGGAATATATTTAATCAAATTTTTTTACAGAATTGCGTATATGCCAAACCTACTGTAAGGAAACCTATTCAATATATTTCAACAATATATTAGTAAACTACTTATCTGTTATCACTATTTTGTCGAGCTGATCCAGAGTATCAGATCAGATCGTTGAGGTTATTTGGGTGAAATAATCCTGCAGTGTTCGTTCGCGAAGGCTCTTTTGGAAGAGCATTGGCGGCTTCAGCCAATATATCCCTGGTTCGAATCGTGGTCCGGACTTTTTTCACCCACATGGAAAATTTACATCTGCCACTTACCTGTGTTATGAAGCAAAATATTTATAATATCTCTTAAATTTGCTACCATATATGCAAAACGTATTGTATACAAAACGTAATTTTTGAAAAAATATGTATTTTTCAATAGAAATAGTTTTTAAATTAATTTATACAAACTTATATATACAGGTTGCATTTTTCTTCTTAAAATAAAAATAGATGAGCAGAACCTTGTGACAGAATTTTTTGATGTTTCTCGTAAACGTACATAATGAAAAACGTAGTTTTCTAAAAAAAAACGCAAATTATGATTTTGACATAGTGAGAAAAATCATAAAGCTTTTAATTTAAAATCCATTATATTTTGTAAGTGTTTACATATTATATATTTCTGTATTAGAATGCATTGTTTACCTTTCTGTGTTTCTTTACAGAAACTCAGAAAAAACAGTTAATTGTAATGGCGTCCCGATTATCAGTATAATCTCCAAAAAATCGTGCGATTTTTTTTAAAACAGCATTATAATATTTTGTTGTTGTTTGTGAATTTTAGTCATGCGTACGTAAAAGGTTTAGCCATCCTTAATCTAAATGCATTTATGTACGATATACACTATATTGCCATTGATTATTGGACACTTGCGATTTTAGACATTTTACTAAATATCTAGAAAAATACATGAGGAATCATCTCGAAACTCTTAGTATATAAATATAATAGTATACGTCATACATCTCCGTGAAGATTTTTTTACCGAAACTCCATAGAGGACCGCCAACAAATTAAAAAAGAATGAATATCTTTTGAATAACCCTGTCAAAACTAATGTAGCAAAAGCGCTCAAACTCTAGATTATGATCGAATGCCTTATTGTAATACACTGTGTTCATTTTTATGCAAATAGCATGTATACTCGCAGAGTAATTAAGGTTTTTATAAAAATGGTCCCAAATTTTTCCAAGTTTTTTCCTTATAATTCTCAGAGTTCTTAATATAAAATAATGTTTTTTTTTCAGAAAATCTGACAAACAATATTGCATACAGTACCCTGTAATCAGAATTAAAAAATAATGAAAATTGTATACAAAATGAGTTGGTTTACTAAATAATTTTTTACTGCGCATGCTTCAACAATATCAAAATTTCATTTGCATATTATGTTAGCTAAATGTATAGAGCAACTTTTGTGAAAGTCACAAAATCATAACTTGAAAATTCTGAAAATAATCGTCAATTGAATAAGTTGAAAATCCGTTATTCTCAAAATGAAGTAAAAACAAGAGGGGTTGTATCCATATATTCATTGATTAGTGTCAATATAGAATACACAATACGGGATGTTACGACTACTTTTGGATAAAATCCCTCATTTTTGTTGCTTCATTTTGGAAAGAACGGATTTTGTCCTTTTTCTATAAACGATTACTTTCAGAATTTTCAAGCCATAATTTTGAGACTTTTAGAAAAGTTGCTCTATACATTTAGCTAACATAATATGCAAATGAAATTTTGATATCTTTGACGCATGCGCAGTAAAAATTTATTTAGTAAACCTACTCATTTTTCATACAATTTTTATTATTTTTTAATTCTGAATATTAGGTACTGTGTGCAATGTTGTTTGTCATATTTTCTGAAAAAAATATTATTTTATATTAAGAACTCTGAAAATTATAAGGGAAAAACTTGGAAAAATTTGGGACCATTTTTATAAAAACCTTAATTACTCTGCGAGTATGCATGCTATTTACATAAAAATGAACACAGTGTATTACAATAAGTAATTCGATCATAATCTAGAGTTTGAGCGCTTTTGCTACATTAGTTTTGACAGGGTTATTCAAAAGATATTCATTATTTTTTAATTTGTTGACGGTCCCCTATGGAGTTTCGGTAAAAAATCTTCACGGAGATGTATGATGTATGCTATTATATTTATACACTAAGAGTTTCGAGATGATTCCTCATGTATTTTTATAGATATTTAGTAAAATGTCTAAAATCGCAAGTGTCCCATAATCAATGGCAATATAGTGTACATACTTTAGTGCATGCATTCGATTACCTTACGTATTTTGTTATACATTATGATATGACTTCAATTTTTGCTCTGACGACTATAATTGGTATCACTTAAAATAAATAAAAATTCAAGAAAGAATACAAATTAACTTTCCAAAGATATCTTTGAAATGTATATAAAAAATTATAGCTACAATTAATCTATTATATATTGTTCTTGTTAAGCATGTAAGCAATATATATATATATATATATATATATATATATATAGATAGATAGATAGATATAGATATAGATATATATATATGATTAAAAGTTACCTGTAGAAAGTTAAATTTTATTTTATTTCAAGTGTACTATACTCTGGACCTTTAGAGAAACAAGAGAATATAATTTTAAAGGAAATTTTAACACATCAATCATTTTTTACTGCACCATTTATCCAGGAAAGTTTAGTGATGTTGTTGTGATCGATATATAAAAAGAGCAATAATTTGTTAGCCTAAGAGAAATAAAGATATAGGACAAACAATGAATAAAAGTGGTAAAGTTGTGATTGTACTTAACACTGATTCAATTGTGTCTTTTTTGGATAAGTTAAATTATCATTTTAATTTGTTTTAGATTTTTTTTCTTAAAACTATTTTCTCTATTTCCTATTCATTTTTTTCTGCCAAATTTCGATAGAGATAAATATTTTGGAAATGAGTTGGTTCTTTTTTTAATTAAAAGGGTACTGTTTCGTCAGCCCTCATGTTGAAAAGATAATTGAAGTGATCAAAATCAAACCCCATACACGTATTAAAAATACTTAAATAAAAAAAAAAACACAACATTAATAGGTGCGAACTGTTTAAATTTTATTTTATTTCCAAATGTCTGTAATATATAAGTCAGATGGCCAAAAAAAATATTTTGAAAAAAAATGATAATTTTTTCAATTCATTGCTAAACATTAATGCAGGTTTTTGTAACTGGTAAATAAGAAAAAGAGAATAGTTTATTATTCCCTCGAAAATAAAGATGTATGGCAATTAACATTGACTGTTATTGAAGTTATTATGCTTTTACGTTGTTTGGTACATCGAAAAAATATATTAAAGATGAATAATATCAAATATTCAAATGTTTTTGCCTTTCATAAATGTTTTCTTTATTTTCCATTTGTGCTGTTTAAAATTAAAGACACGTTTCCCCTTTTGTGCTTTTTTTCTGATCAATGGTTACCGTAGTAATGAGGGTAGATCTGCGTGTTTTTATAGCTGACGTTAGAGTATAGACCACCAAAGCATTTAAAAATTGTTTTTTTTCCACTAAAAATAAGAAAAACATGTTTTCAAACAAAGCAAAAGATTATAGCAAATAAAAAATAATATCTAATCATTCGCAACTCATATAGAAAGAAAGAACAACAACTAAATCAACATGAAAGTTTGTAAAAGAGACAAGTTGAAAATTGCACATCAATCGAAACAAATGAAATACTTTCTTACTAAAACAAATTTTTAAAAATATACAGATCTTGATGTAATAGTATATACAGTATAATAGCCGAAATCTTTTGTATATTCCTTTAAATGCAGTTTGATTTCTACTGTACAGGAAGTAAATAATAGTAAACTTCAGCAACATATATGAATTTCGTAACATTTGAAGTAGATTAATATAATTAAAACGCTCCCCAAAAATTGTTCTCCCCCATATCATAAAACACTTTATGTACCACAGATTGTACAAAATATACATTTTAGTATATCCTCCATACATGCATATCGATTTTATTATGTTCAAAAGAGTGTAACAGAATTAAAATGCATTTGAAAAGTTTTTCCCATTCCTCGTAGTGTAAAAGAATATTTCTGAGTGTCTCTTGTAGTTAAACTATGCACCCGATTTTCATAAATTTTCAAATGACTCGACAAAATTATACAAAAGTTATGTTTTAATTTTAATTTTCAAACGATTAGGTTAGGTAGATTTTGCTCTATTATATGCGGACAGACGGACGGATTGGACGATGACTACAGATGCTACGTATTTGCATAATTATGAACATACTTAAAAATGGAACCTGGTTCATTTCTTTGTATTAAACCTTTAAATGTGTTTTCTATCTTCAAATGCTGCAGGAATCTGAGTTTTCTTTAATCAAAGACTTAGCATACGATCCATTTTTTCTGTCAAGTTTTTTTTTAGAAGAAAAGACTATCGTGGCCATAGCTAGTCTTAGACATAGATGTTTGTAGCAGGGTGGCTTTATTTTCTAAGGGTTTTCTTATAATTTATTATTTAAGCTATTTGTCTCTTTAATTCACATTTGTAAAAAATGACCTTGCACTGTGAAAAAAATCCATTAAGTTTACTGCAAAAACTGCTACAGCAATGTTTCCAGCAGTTTTTGTCGCAAAAATTGTAGTAAAATTAGATGCAATTTTTTTATTACATCTGGTTTTACTACAATGTTTATGGCAAAAACTGCTGGCAGCATTTTGCCAGGAGTTTTTGCATTAAATTTAACGGATTTTCTTACTGTGTAGTGATCCAAATCCCAATCAAATGTAAAAGATAAATGAAAATCAACAAAATACGGCAGCGGTGATTGTTTATATATTTATATTTTAATTCTAAAAAAAATTAGACAATATTTATTTTAATAAGTTTAATACACGAGTGTTTGAATATTGCTCCATATATTCATGAAGTATTGTTGAGATTGTTTTTATAGAGAAAAAGGCGAGGCCTTCACTAAAGAGGAGTGAGGGAAAGCCTCGCTCCCAAGCATTCGAGATGCTGTTACACTTTACAAATTAGAAAACTTAATTAGCATTTTTTAAAACTTTAGTAGAAACTATAAAACGCTTTTTAATTCTGATAAACTTTGGAAAAGTTGAATATATATTTAGGAATATTACTAAACTTCTTAAAAATAACAAATGTATTACATTTCTAACTGTGCAATTTTGGGAAAATTATAAAACTATTAGACAAACTTCAAGAACAATTTATTTTTGCTTCTCAAAAAATTTTCAAATACTGAAATTTGGCTAGACAATTTAAGATTTTCTTCTGTCTCCCTTCGAATAAAGAACTTTAGTTATGGCCCTTGAAAAAATCGGCAATAGCTTATTGCCCTTTGTAAAGTAATACGTAGGCAAATAATGAAAAATACTAATAAATTGTGGTCTAGTTTTAATATGTTTAAGGCAATAATAAATATTATTACATGAAATAAGTGATTATTGTCTTCTAATTCAAAATCTTTCTGTTCGATGCCACTACATATCCAAAAGAATGATTAAATGTATACGACAACGAAAACCAAATAAAAAATCAACATAAAAAGGCAATAGGGGATGTTTAACTTTCATGTTGAATATTTAATAAATGATTTTCATATTGCTATCTAAATATAAGTAAAAAATGTTCAAGCCGGGGATCGAACCCGAAACCCTTGGAATAGAGCTCGAAAAGCCCCGCCATTTAAGATACCCGGACGATGCCGAACTTGGCATTTATCACTCATATTTGTTGGTAAGGCTGCAGTTGCAGCACAATATGGAAATGTTTACATCAACATACAAGCGTTTGGTGTAACATGAGACACAAATAAACCCAGCATCGGCGAATACATATTTTAATTATAAATAATTTTCAATTATTATCAGCAGTGAAATCAGTTGTCTCATGTTACGCCACAGTTTTGTGTACTCATGCAGACGCTTCAATCGTGCTGCAGTTGCAGCTTTACCAACAAATGTGGATGAGAAATGCAGAACTGGGCATCGCCCTCGTTGCTTAAATGGTAAAGCACTTGGAGCGCTATTCCAAGGGATCTAGGTTCGATCCCCGGCTTGGAGATTTTTCACTCTGATGGTTTGACGCTTAGATAGCAATATGATAATCATTTATTCAATAATTTCGAGCATAATTTCCCTGCTGGTAATTAATTAAAAATAATTATAATTAAAAAATAACTTTCATGTTATTTCATTAAGTCTGCAATACTTTAAAGAGATGTGAAAAATGTTATTTTAAACAATAAGACTAAGCACATTATTCTACGAAGGTTGCATCATTGATGGATAAAGTTTAGTTTAGATTTTTAGAAACAGCGAATAAGGAAAACTACTAATTTATTACCCTTTTCCCTAAAGACAAAAAAAAGAACTAAGGATAACATAGTTTAGTAAAGTTGTAACTATTCTTTTAACTTATTTTATGCGGAATAATTAATGCATTTCATTGAGTAAGATAAAAGGGTGTTTTATCTGGATTTCGATTCTGTTTATCTGATAACTAACATATAACAATATTTATTCTTTTTAACTTCCTATTTATTCTGTTCAAATTTGCATGCTTAATGTATGTTCTTGTGAAAAAGGCAAATGATTTTATTTCAAAATCGCAAAGATTGTTGAAACGTTTGCAAAAATGCGGAAAACTTACTTTTTTATCATTGATTTAAATTGGATTTTACGTTTAAAATCTAGTTTTTAAGCTCTGTGTTACGTTTTTGATTTTAATTTTGTAGCATGATATGAATAATACTTTTTGCTGCTATAATATTTCTACAGTCTGAAAAAAATGTATTTAGCAATATACGGAAAATTTAAGGATTTAGATATAAAATTTTTATGCACCCATAAATGAATTGTTAATAATATTAAAAATAGCAAAGAAAGAGGTATGTTATCCAGAGTATTTCAAAAGCATAGATACCTATTTTCAAGTACGATGAAATAAATTTATTACTAAGCACATTTGAATTATGAAATAAAACTATGATAAAGAATGTTTTGTAAGATCAATGCTTACATTCCAACTAATAGCCATATAGGTCAAGTTAAGCTGATAAATTAAAGCAATAGGAACTAAAATACCGAACATTATTTCATTAGGCATTTGTATACATTATCTTTCAATAGATATTCTTCTTGTGTTTTCTATTATCAATAGAAAGAAAATTTAGTATACACAAATTTTCCGGAAACTCTTAATTAGTTACAAAAACGAACTATAAAATATGTTAATGTAATCACTTAACACTAAATATAAGTTTATCTTTATGATGTTTTGTAGGAAAAAGTGAAAATGCAATTCCCCAATTCCAATTCACCTTCTGTTGTTTTCATGAGAATTTCTCAGTCCAATCTATCTAGTCATTTTGTCGCAAAAGTTTAGGCACTGCAAGAAAATGTCATTTATAAAATAACAATGTAAAATTAAACACAAATTTACTATATGTTTAAAGGAATTTGTACAGTTATTCAAATAATTTATACCAAAATAATCAAAATAAAGGAATAGATATATTGTCATAACATGCATAAGAAAATAATAAAATTTTTAAGCTATGCAACGTCGATCGTTCCATCCCTAAGCACGATGGAAAAAATAGACCGTTTATTTTTACGGGATGGTATTTAATAATAGTGTCTGCCCTGTTTAGGGCAACGTCGAATAATATAGTATCCATTGAATCAATTATTTTTTTATATAATTGATGGCAGAGAATACCATACTCTTTCAATAGTCAATTTTAGTTTTTTTATTGGAGTCATATTGCCTTTCATTGTTGAGTAACTCACGGGTTAAGATTTCTTGTATCTCAATAGGATTTAAATCATGTCTTAAAGTTGGCTAGAACATTAACATTTGAGGTTGAAAATCACTATCTCGTACTACATGAGTTGAGGTGAGGACTGACGCATTGCCGTGCTTTAATGATCACTCAGAATTTCATAATATGTCAACAAATGAATTATAGATATTTATCTAATATTTCTTGACTCATTTGTTAATTTTTTCCCATGGATAAATACCAGGCAGATTTGACCATCAAAACTAGTTGCTCTCAAATTATCTCTTGACTTGCCACTTTGTCTTGTTTTACTACTTATTACTGAATAAAGTATGTAATTATTCTTACGTAATATCAGAAGCAATTCTATTGAGCATGATGGTATAGATTTCACTATTATTTTAACACAATAAAACTGATAGGTAAATTTAACATACGAATTGAATATTTTCAACTGAGCGAAAAATTGCCCAGGCCGGGAATCGAACCCGGATACTTGACTTACAAGGCCAATGCTTTACCTGTTAAGCTAACCGGGCGATAACCGGCTGGGATTTTTCCCTCAGATAACGTTATTGGTCATAACATCTGGTCTGTCATTTACACAGCTCGGCAGAATAAACCGTAGGCAATGGAACTACATATAACGATGGATACATAGATATACTATTATTTTAATACAATCAAACTGATTGGTAAATTTAACATACGAATTGAATATTCCCAACTGAGCGAAAAATTGCCCAGACCAGGAATCGAACTCAGATACTTGGCTCACAAGGCAAATGCTTTAACTGTTAAGCTAGCGTGGCGACAGCCGGCTGGGAGTTCTCGCTCAGATAACCTTATTGGTCATAACATCTGGTCTGTTATTTAGACAGCTCTGCAGAATAAACCTCAGGTAATGGAGCTCCATATAACGATGGCTACATAGATATACTAATATTTGAACACAATCAAACTGATTAGTAAATTTAACATTGAATTGAATATTTCCTACTGAGCGAAATATTATCAGCTAATTATCGGGGTTCAATTCCCGGTTTGGGCAATTTTTTGCTCAGTTGGAAATATTCAATTCGTATACTACAGATTTCACTGATTTTCATCGCTGAATAATACGGTGTGCTACTTGCCTCCATACGACACGAACTTTTAAGTGTGGCACATTTTGATCTATTTATGATACGGAATTAGGCGTAATTTACACAACTTCTTTTGTAAAGCAGTATTCTTTCAGTTTCCTATTCGTCTATGTTCCTTTAAGACACTGACACGGGTATGATATCGTGTTTTGTGCACACGACAACTCGCGGGAATTTAAGAAAGATGTCCCGAAAGGACAAAAATATGTAGGGGGAGATACCGTAGTTATCTGTGTCTTTAAAAATATATCCCAAGGAAAATTTCTACATCTCGAAGAAATAGCGGATAACTGAACAATGGATTAAATATTATCTATTGTGTAGAAAGGACATGGGGAAAAAAAGAAAGAAAGAAAGAGAGCCAGAGTGTTCTAACAAGTAGTCTGCCCACTGGGGTCTTGGACTTCGTGGACTGATGCCGATTATTTATAATGCTGTATATGAAGTACGATAGTGTACACTCGTGTTGCGTGTTTTACGTATAGAGCATGGCACGAAATGTGAGAGTATGTCGTAATTGATTGCAAAGTTATTTTTATTCTTTTAACCTTAGTTTAGTCTTTCTATAAAAGAAAATATTTGTTATGTTTTTACATTAACAATGAAGGTTATAAGACAGTTGATGTCTCGGCCGAGACCACATGATACCACATCGTAATTACTTTTAAATGGCCTTATGTACATATTTTGCTTTGACAGATATCTTCCATTTTTTAAATCTGTCTGAACTTGTGTTGTATGTGGTCGCCCACATCGTGGTTTTCGGATGGAATCATTATTTTTAACAAATATTCGCTTACAACAATTAAATAGTCTAGAAAGTTTCAATAATGGCTATATTTTTCAATTTCAATTTCTTTAATTTTTCCCATTTTTCCCATTATAGTTCTCATTTATTATTACGTAGCTTTCTTTATAGTCAACATTGGAAATTAGAAATTTTCTGTTAACAGATGATTGGAATCAATCCAGCATTGCTTAAAGTTTGCATTATGATCGAAATTTTTAGTACAATGATTTTTTTCTTTTTTAAAATAAAATAAAATAAAATAAAAAAGCGCATTTTTAAATAAATAATGCTGACAAAACCAAATAAATACCTCTAATATTTTTTATTTTAATTATATATTAAATATTTAGTTTAAAATTATTCCATATATTACGATTTCAAAGTTTTTTGTATATATGTAAGCTAACACTTCTTTAACACACAGTATGATCGTTTCTCGTGATAGGCTTTTTCAATTTAGCGGTAGAATATTGGTGCCTCATCTTGTGAAAATTTGTGCAGGTATAAGTATGTATTTTTTTAGCGGATAATTTGTGTATGCCATTTTTGAAGCACCCAGTTTTAATAATGGAATTCAACCAAGAATACATTAAAATATTTAATACTTTTTCCAACTATTAGTGTGCAAAAAATAGATTACATTTTGAGATTTTACTCCCATAATCTTTTCTTAACATTTTGAAGAGAAACATGCTTGGCTGCATATGTTATTATTCTAAATTAACTAATTTGTTTATCATGATAGATTTCATGTTGCTTTCTTTCTATATTTCATTTTAACAACTGCACACGAAAAATGATAAAATTTAATAAAATAATATTCAAAGATCATCCATAAATTTATAATTAATATTATATATGTCAGTGAAAATCAGTTTTTCTTGATAGTAAAAAAAATCCCATATCCTTTTTTTTTTTTTTTTTTTTTTTTTTTTTGGGAGGGGGGCATTAATGAACCGATGTGGCTACGATTTTCAGCCTTTAGGGTTGTTTTCAGGGTTTTGCTCATCTGACAAAATATCTGACATTATTCATCTGACATTAGTATATTTTTTAATATCACCAGTTAATTTTTTGTTGCTAGTCTTCTTGTAAATGTTGCACACAATTTTAAATATATATAAAAATTATTATGTATGTAACATAAATCGATGGATTAAATAAATCACGTGAAAAAAGGGCTTATTTGTTTTTATTTCATTATATTACATCATATTTATGATTTATTTTGGCAAATACCATTTATACAAAATCTGGAAATTGATGGTAATTGATGATGTATTTTAATAGTATATAATATTGAAATTTTTAGAATAAATTTTCAAATTTAATTACTATTTATAATATTGTAAGGCTCACATCAAAAGGAAATTTCGTTGGCCCAGACACAAATGCAGCTAAATATATCATCATTAGCAGAAACATTCGTTAAGACAGTCATTTATTCGTAAGCCAAGTTCTCACAGTACTTGATTTTTTGTTAGTTACTTGTTACTATGCCATATAATTGGAATTAAACTCAATCTCTGCAATAAGTAAGGTTTTATAATTTAAAATATATGTATGTTGGTTGAAAAAAAGCACAATATTCGTTATGCCAGGTAAGAACATTATTTTCGTAAACACAACAGATTCTTTCATGGTGATGTTTAACAGAAATAAATTAATCATTTGAAGAATAATAAAAATATTGTACAACCTGGTAATACATAGAAATGTTGTGGGATTAGGCAAATCGAGTTACAATGTACAAAGATATAAAAAAAATAATAATAATATTTTACTGTATTATATTAGAAATATTATAGAAATGGAGAAAAATGCTTTTGTTTGACGCACATTGATTTGTTACGATATATACTTATAGCTATAATAAAATTGTGTAATAACCATAAATATGAATGCTGCAAGATGCAGGTTAACATGCAGTTTATTTTAGAATTTGTCCTCCCCTCCCCACACATATAATACATTTCTATAAATGACTACGAAAAATAAATTGATCTTTTAAACATATTTTTTCCGACATCGATTTATCTTAACTCAAAAATACATAATAAAAATAATTTTATATCTTAGTATACATAATCGTTTTGGTACTTAGAAAATCGAAGTTCACCTTTTAGCGATCTAAAATAATAATAATAATAAATAAATAAATAAATAAAGAACTTTTTTTTTAATGTAGAAAATAACATTTTTACCTCATACATGTTGATTTGTTAGGCATTTAAATATTAAAATATAAAATTCTGTATTATCCATAAGATTACGGCAAAATACATATTAGTGTGTAGTTCATTTTATAAAGTCATACTCAAAATTTAAATGTTACTTTTCTTCCAAAAGTCGATATTTCTGAGTTACAAAAAATATCTAAATTTATGACTAAAATATTTTTCGCAATGCTAGAACTCCATTTGTTATAGAATACGATCTATGCTGTTACACAAGAACGTGCTTTCTCTCTCTCCTCCCTAACATATAAATAATTTATGACGCCATTGCGAGCATTTCATAGAACAGCAAGAATAAAGTAGCCTTTCATCTGAAATGTAACAAAATTATCGATGTCTTCTATATCTAGTATATTATTCTCACATAAAAGTCGTTTGTATGAAAAATGATGTTCTTATTTTCCAGCAATTCATAAAGAGGAAAATATTTGTTTTTGAATGCCTAATAATTCACTTTTTGATCAATAAACGAAAAAAAAGAATGGTCTTTATGTAGCACGTTTAATCACAATAAAATGTTCGATAGATAATATAAGGTATATACCTCCTAAATAATTAAAAAAATCTGTAATGTAAAACATTTTCCAAAGAAAAGTTCCTTTCTTCATCAGACACAAATAAGTTGTCCTACCATTGTGTAAGCAGAAGCAAGACTCAATTAAATGTGCGGAAAGCATTGTACAACCTGGTAATGCATAGAAACGATGTAAGATTAGGCAAATCGAATTACCATATGCAAATATTTAAAATAACATCAACAATGAAACGTTATTGCATTATATTAGAAACAATTATATAAATGAAGAACATACTTTTATTTGACTCACATTTATCTATTACAATACATATTTATAACTATCATGAATAAATTGAATTTAAGTATATTTTTTTCCAACATCGATTTATCTGATCTCAAAAATTCATAATAAAAACACTTTTCAATTGTAATGCACATAATCGCTTTGATAAGAAGAAAATGAAAGTACATCTGGAGTAATGTAAAACAAAATAATAAAAAATAAATAAAGATACTTTACTTTATGATAATGCAAGTAGAAAACAACTTTTTTACTTTTTACTTGATGATTTGCTAGGCATATAAATATCATTATTATAAAAATTTTTACTATCCATAAGATTATGGCAAAATACACATTATTATACAGTTCATTTCATTTGTGCTACTTTTCAAAAATTCAGAATTTAAATATTACTTTTCAACAAAAAAGCGAATTTTCTTAATCCCCAAAAAATATCTAAATTTTTAACTAAAATATTTTTCTCAATACTATCTATGCTGCTACACAAGAACGTGTTTTCTTTTTGCCTCCGTAACTTATAAATAATTTATGACGCCATAGCGAGCATTTCATAGAAAAACAAGAATAATGTAGCCTTTCATCTTAAACGTAACAAAATTATTGATGTCTTCTATATCTAGTTTATTATACACTCATAAAAATCGTTTGTTTAAAAAATGATGCTTTTATTCTCCAGCAATTTATAAAGAGGAAAAAATTGATATTGAATGTATAATAATTCAGTTTTTGATCAATTAAAAAATGGTCACTGTGTAAAAAGAAAAAAAAATAATGTTTAGAAATGCATAAATAATGCCTGAAAAACGTAGAAAATAGCCATTTCAAATTTCCTACGAAGATTATTCATCAGTGCAAGTCACAGCATACTAGAAAAAGAAAAGCTGAAACAAAATGTTTTATCACAATAAAATGTGCGGTGGATAACATAAGGTATATGGTACTTCTTATAACACTATAAAAATCTGTAATGTAGAACATATTTGAAAAAAAAAACAGTTACTTTCTTCACCAGGCAAAAACTAGTTGTCCTAGCACTTTGTAGTCAAGTGCAAGACTCAAATAAATGTGCGGTAAGAAAGGATAAGGTAGCAACAGGCCGAAAACTGCCAATAGCAAAGCTGGGGGATTGACTAATCAGACATATGACTGAAAGTAGTAGCAAGGCTCAAAGGGAATTTTAGAAAAAATACTAACTGGGAGCAAACAGAGAAAAATAAAACAAGCGGTATCAGTTATTCAGGCTGAGATTTCGTGCTTCATAGTGGTAGCAGGTCTTAATTACGTCGGATGAAGAAAGTCTTTTAGAAATTTATTGTACATTCCTTATTTTGGTGGTGTAAAATAAAGATTTTTCATTTCATATGTTTAGTTAATTTTATTTTAAATAGGCTTACATACTTTTAAATAGAAACTTGTTTCTTTA
Organism: Maratus speculifer; assembly: GCA_964019185.1. NCBI lineage: Eukaryota > Metazoa > Arthropoda > Arachnida > Araneae > Salticidae > Maratus > Maratus speculifer. The sequence continues at coordinate 305,262,363 of OZ025292.1, read as the reverse complement.
AAAAGTGATAATAAAACAAACATAACTTTTCATAAATGAATTACTTTCGTCCATAGCTGATATGTTCTTCGCATTTCTGGAGAGTCACTTCTTTTATGTTTATGCAGATCAGTTTGCTTCTTATTTTTCTCTTTAATGTATGAATAATTCAAAGCACTTAATTTTTTTCATTAGTAACAAACATAAGCAAATTTTTATCAGAAATATAACAAAGCTGCTGATTTTCTTAACATAAGTTGCATTATGCTCACGACGTGTAATGAGGAAGGAATCAGAGAGATGGCACTTACAGCCTCTGCGTAGAACTGCTCTGAGTCATTTGCATCACAAACAACTGCTAAAAGTTACTTTTTTTCCTTTGAAGACATCATCGCTATTAGAAGCACGTAAAAATCAACACCCGATCTAAAATTTATGAAGTTCTTCCCGTGATTTGAGGACTATACAAAAGTTAGGAAACTCTTTCTTTATTAAAATAATTAGTAGAGCATTTCATGTAATTTTAAAATGTTGTGGAAGATTTTGGGTGTGTTCGCGAGATAGTTTGCAGTTTAAGATATAAGCGCAATAACTGTACTTGGATAATAACGGCATCCTCGCATTATTACTCCACATTATTACTCTGAGGTTTTTTTTCAGCGATGCAACTACATCCAAGAAGGTTTAATTTACTTTATGGCACAAGAAAGTCATTGTTGAAAACCAAAATTTGATAAAGAGAAATATGTATGTCCTAAATGCTAATTTGTTCATCTCAAAAGAATAAAATAGCAAATGTTTATTACTATATCCTGATATTGCAATTAATGGTAAGAAAAAGAAATTTCTCAATTCCTAAGACTTTAGAGTTTAAATCTTTAGAATTAGGCAATTTACAATGGATAGTTACCATTCCTCCATATTATTTTATAGTTTTATTTACTTGTTGTTATTTCCCGCATAAATGAGTCATAACGAAAAATAGCATTGGTCACGAAATTACATTTTGCATGTTATACATATATATTTGCTAAAATATTCTTTCTTGTACATAAAATCAATGACTTGTCGCATGAATTCCTATATTTGTTTGCAAACAAATCTAAAACTATGACCTGAAAATTGCTTAGAACCTTAATGTGGCGTTGTTATACCAGTACGCTTTATGTAAATAGCGTCCTACAATTCACGCAAGAAATATTTTTGATAAAAAGGACAGGCTTACTCTAAAATGAGTGCATTTTTTCCATAACGTACATATTATAAGGGTATGTATAGAAAAGCATATTGGGTGAATGGCCTTCACGGCTTTTATGGCTCACACACGCACACTTATGTTAAAATTTCCTATGAAAGTTTTATCTAAATGTGGTTGCATTTCCTTGATAGAGCTCCCAATTTCCTTCTTTTAAAGAAATAGGTAATCGTGAGCTTGTTAGCACTTAGGTTGGTTTAAACCTAAGACTAAAAAAAAGTTTCAAAAGCACTAAATCGCATGATGTCTTGCATCCAAATGTATTGTATAAAGCAAAGGGACCGTTTACATAAATTTCACTAACAACTTTTGATAGCCTGGCAACAAAGGTAGATAAATTTATTAAATTAAATATATTTCAATGTATAATATAGGTTTAGTGGCAGTGAAATTTTTAACAGCATATTGGAAAACTAAAAGCATTGCGTAGATTTGTAAATATATTTTAGCCAAACCAAAAATAATTTAAATTGAATTTTAAAACAAACCTTTTAAAGCCACATCAAAGCGTCATTTACATTTTGATATCATATTATTCAAAATCCTTATTTGAATTTCTGAGTATAGGAATAAAATTTTATACTTCTTTTCATACTGAACATATAGTTTCTGCGCATGTGATCATAAATAGAACAAAAGTAAAAAAATGAAATAACTATGCATATATATATAATAATTAACAGCATATCATCACTCAAAATTTGATGTCCTTATTTTTAATACCTCGGGAACGACTGACCGGAGCCACAGATAGCCCTCCGGGAGAAACATGTCCGTATTCACCATGGTGACCGGTAAGTGCTCAGAATCTTTAATTTTTGACACCAATTATCTTTTATTGTAAAATTTAACTTATTTAATTAGAATATTTTCGCGATTCAAATTAAAAAAAAATTATTTTGAATAACCGGTGGTAAATAGATTAAAAATTAAACAAAAGCTACCCATCGCGAAGGGGTAAACTTTTCATACACCCCTCGACGGATTAAAAGCTTGTGATGCATCACTTTATTTCATGGATTTCCATGAAATAAAGCGATGCATCACAAGCTTTTAATCCGTCGAGGGGTTTTGTATTAATGAAATATTCTATGAAAATTTTCATAAACAATAAACTCGGATTAAAAAGTTTAAAAAAAAGAAGAAAAATCCTATTTGTTGAGCCCGAGAAATGTCTAAATTTACAAGAGGGATGTTTTTGCTTCGTCATTTTCTATACCATCCATGCTCTTACACAAGAACGCTCTTCGCTATTTCCTCTTTAACTTATAAATAATTTATGACAGAATAACAAGAATAAAGCAATTTTTCATCATAAATATAACAAATCTGTTGATGTTCTCCACAGCTGGTGTTGTATATACACATAAAAGTCAACTTTGTATGAAAAATAACATTGCTTCGTTCAAGCAATTTATAAAAAAGGAGAAAAATCGAATGTTGTATGATTATAACTCTTTTCATTGATAAACGTGATTAAAAAAATGTGATAATGCATGCACACACATATATAAGTTATCTTGAGGCAATATAGCCACGTTAAGGTTCTATCAATTCTCATGGCTTAGTTTTAGGTTTTTTTTAAAGCAAATATAGAATTTGATACAGCAATTTATTAACTATTTATAATATGAGCAATATTTTTGCAGATATGTATTCATAAAATGGGGTGATTTCCTGACTAATGTTGTTTGGCGTTATAAATTATATAGATTGGTAATAACATCTTCCAAACAAAACTATAAGACTAAATAATAGCATGTAAATTAATTAATTCAAAAGATAAAAACTTTAAAGCCCAATAAATTAACAAATTTGTCTTGATATAAATGCGACACACGTACAGCTATCATCTAATATGTCCGACTGTCTGTAGTCTGTATGACAATCTGTCTGCATATAAAAGCGAAAAATCTACCCAAGCGAATGCTTGACGTATACACACTCTTCTGAAAAATAAAAAATCCCTATCGGCTCGGCCTAGGCGGAGGTAGACTTCGAAGAGTACTCATTTCAACAACGAAAAGTAAAATAGGATTAAAGATAAATCCAGTGTAATAACTGTATTTGGCTGCTTTTGAAAAAAAAATTAAGTTCAATTTTCTGTAAGAACTTGTTTTATCACAATTATCTTAAGAGAAATTTGCATCAAATGATCAATCAATTTTGACAGCATATTTTGAAATATATTCTGACTTTATTAAAAATTCGGTCAATACAGAACATTATATAGTTTATAAATAAGAAAAAACTTTCAACTGAATGAGTTGGAAAGCAAAATTGAATTTAAAACTGAGTCAAAAATTAAGCAATTCGTTATTTGAATGTATTAACAATTCTTGAATCACGATCGCTTCGGGAAATTTTGTGCGAAGTGCCCACTTTGACAGATTTTTTAAAAATATATTTCGCCTTAATCAAAACACTGACCAATACGACACATTGAACAGTTCCGAAATACGAGAACCTTTCAATTGGATGCATTTGAGAGCAAAAATGGATTTAAAAATAAATCAGAAAAAACGCAATTTGTTATATGAATATTTCTTCAATATATTTCCATCACGATCATTTCGGAAAATTTTGTTCAAATTACTCATTTTAGCACCCTTTTTTTAAATAAATTGTGTCTTTATCAAGAAACAGGCCAATACATCACATTATATAGTTTCTAAGTAAGAGGACCTGCCATTTGGATGCGTTTAAAATCAAAAATTAATTTAAAAATGAGTCAGAATATAAGCAGTTTGAGAGGTATTTTTCTAACTGCTATTATTGTTTAATTTATTTTTACTATAAGAATTGGTCTTATGAAAAACTTGTCAATATAAAAGTTGTAGATATTACTGAGAAAATGTAAAATAAATTTAATTGTATTTGATAGTTTAAGAATTGACAAAGTTGTGGAATTTTTTTTTCCATAACCTTTTTGTTTTCGCTTTTAACTTTTTTACCGGTAAGAATTAGCCCTATCAAAAACTTGTAAATACAAAAGTTTAAGATAATTTTGAGAACATATATAAAAAATTTAGTTGGATTTGACATCTTAAGAATTGACAAAGTTATGATTTTTTTTCTCCCCAAAACACTGTTTTTTTCGCCCCTTGAGCCAATTTTTAACTTTATCAAAAATCTGTCATGCATAAATTTTTGGTCCAATATTTAGAAGTAATAAAAACTTTAAACTGATTCGATAGCTATTTTCATTAAGAAGGTATGGGTTTTTTTCTGTATTCACAAAAACGCCTCCTATTTCGACCCCCTTGGTCCGATTTTGCCCATTAACAAACTTGCCGAGATTTAATCCCTTCGATTTCATGTATCAGTTTGGTGGAGATTGGTGCAAAATTATAGAAATTATCGTGTCCATAAAAAAGTGATGTGTATATATATATATATATATATATATATATATATATATATATATATATATATATATGTATATAAACACTTTTACTGTTGGCTGTTTTGAGGTCTAGGTGTCATGATCGGCTTAGATCTGCAAAAAGTTTTTTGAAATTCCAACATTGGTGCGAATGCAATAGGTAGTATTTATACGAAATCTACCTAAAAATGCACTTAGAAAAATTTGAGATACGACCATAAAACTTAGAATGTGTATAGTTTTTTCTTAAATGAATAAATGATAAACTCATAATAAATAACAGAACTATAACCTAAATAACAGAACAGAACTATAAACAGAACTATAAATATAGAACTATAACTATAAATTAACTATAAACTCAGAACAAATACACATTTTATTTATGAATAGCAGCAAAAATAATGTCAATTGCTGTAAGTTGTAAAACCATCTTTGGCATTTACACTGTCAGAAAAATTCGTCAATATACACTAAGTTATCCTTATTTTTTCACAAATAATTTCCGTACTCCCAAAAAACATGTTTGATCCGTGAACGCATTCCGAACGTCTAAAAAAAGATGAAGAAATTCCGTTTATACCTAGCACACATGCGTATGGAGTCTATTAATAATAAATTCAAATTTATTTTTAAAATGAAAAACAAAAATTTTTATAGATTAAAATGTCTAATTTTGCTTAAAAAAGACAGAAATATTTTCGAATTTAAAAATAAATAACAATTAATTTCTTCATTCATTTAAAAATATTCCCAATTTATTATTTAAAATTTGATAAGTTGAATAAAGGATAAGTTGATTTTTATCTTTAAATATTCTCATTTAAAATATACTTAATTGAACACATTTAAAAGATATTTTAATTAAAAAATTAAATGCAAAAAATCGGCATTACTCAAAAATAATCTTATCAAATAAAGTGGAACATCCATATTTTACCTATAGCAATCTACGTAAATATATTTAAAATTCATATTTGTATGTTACATTAAAACTATCGTATAAAAACTCCAGCCACAATCTCATTAAAGACGAAATCTTCCCGAAATTCACTTCAAAATTAAAAGCTTTTTAACGAAATAGACCAAACCACACCCATATGAAACCAACACATTTATTCAAAGCTTTTTCTTCTGTACAACCGTAGCACCGTTGTAGCGCACTCGCCTTCCAACGCTGGGGTCGCGGGTTCGATCTTCACATCCGCCACATTTATCTTTTAAATTTTTTTTTAATTGACGGATATTTTACCTCTTTTGGCGGAGAAAAAATAAACGGATATTCGTCATTTTACAAGAAACTGCAGGCAGCAGTATTGCCAGTAAATTTTTTTGTGAAAAGACGGAAGTTTTTTGAGAGTGTATAAAAGAAAATTATAGGTAAAGCATACAGTTTATAATTTATAGGTGTCCCTCTGCGGTACATTCTGCTTTGCGTGCAACTGTTTAATTTGTTCTGTAATAATCCTAGACGGCGGAAGTCGCCTTTCCAAAATATCCCAAATATTCTCTATTGGAGCATGATCTGGTGACTTGGAAAGCGTTAGAAGGCCTTATATCCCTATAGACATATTTGTGGAAGTTCTGCAGTATAGGGTCACACATTACCTAAGCTTGTTGTTGAATGAACCTGAACGGGGATTAATAGAATAGGCCATAACACAGGCTGCAAAATGTCGTGTACGTACTTGCATGTTTTTGAAAAAAATTGCAGTCCGCGTAAACATAATCGGCTGTCCCAGCAGATTGCTCCCAAGAATTTCACTCTATCTGTTATAACAGTGTGTCACTCAGTAACAAATGTGGGATAGCCCGTTGATTACTCTGCTTACACACACATGCTTTAGGCATCAACACCAAGAGAAAAGCGGAATTTATTGCTGAATATAACAATTCTTTAATCAGATGCGGCCCAGGTTATTTGAAATCGATACCAATCCCGAAACAACTCCTATGTTGAAGAGTTAGAAATAATTGCCTAAATGGACTCAAGATGAGATCCCAGAATCGATCGATAATTTAAGGATGATATGCCTTGACAACATTGTGCCCATATCAACAGAAAAATGGCGTTGAATAGAAGATAATGACAATGTTGGTGCTCTTCTGATTGCTCGAATCCCTCGTGCATTTGTTTCCCGAGGCGTCCTGCGATATTGCAGTGGTTCTTGTGCCTTCTTTAATCTTTTTAGGCCAACATCGCGTAACTACAATGTTGTTTCGACGAAAAGGCTAGCTGATATGTCTGTTGTACCAATTCGCTTTTGTTATTCCTTCTCTCAAAATAGAACCACTCTTTAGAGTGTCATCGAGTACGTCTTAAATGTATCATTCTTTACAATCCCATGTATCAACAGTAGTATTAAATTTCTAGTTACCGGTGAACTCGAATACTGGCTCATTTCAATTGCTTCCTTTTGCGCGATTTAAATAAGCATTGCAAAAGCCCCATTGGTCAGTGCTGTTAAAATATTAATAATTTACATAATTCATCAAATACATCAGCACGCCACGTTTCATAGCTCTAGCCCGATTATTTCCAGCTGCATGCATACATATATTAACACGGAGCTTTTATAATTGTTGAAGAATTTTATCGAAGCATTTCAAATGTTAAGCAAATCGAATCAAAACTGAAAAGATAGTAATATAATTCTTCATTCTATTATATCATTTCATTTGTAATTAATTCAACTGTATACTATGACAGGTGATGATTCTACATTGTCATGATAATTACGTCCTATTTTAGATGGAATCATATTACTACTGCATTACTAATTTTAATATATCTAGTATTCATGTATTTTTCGTAATAGTTCTACAGCTATTTCACTAACACCTAAATATTTCTAAGACTATTTATAGTACGAACAAATTTAATTTGCCAC